>CM062345.1:13201212-15701212 GCA_031216105.1 Dalbergia cultrata
TAGATATGGCACCATAATGATGAAGAGGAAAGAAGGACACGCCTTATGAGAAAACAGGATAAACGAGTCTAATATATATAATTCAACGTTTTTCTTTTAAAAAAAAAGAAGAAGAAGAAGAACAAGTGTCCTACTATTAAAACCAATTATGCTCGAAGCGAGCAGGACCATTAAATTGAAAAAAATCTTTCCTCTTGAGTTTAATGTAGTTGCGTACGCAGGATTCAAAGCTACACCACTAATTACGCTAGAATAACTCCTTATCAATTGCTCCACGCATTCTTTTTATTTCATGATATGTTTAAAATATTGTATCGGATATGATAGAGAAAATTAATAAAAGAGTTAAATTTATACCCTAACTTTTCAAAACGTGCATTACGATACTTGAACTTTCTAAACTGTGCAAAAAAATCTCATACTTTTCAACCGGCGCAAAACTTTAAGTCATAGCAGAGAGTTAAGTTGCATATAATAAAAAAAATTGGGTTAATTGCACACAGAATTCACGATAAGGTATCAGGTTGTACAAATTAGAAATATCAGCGAGTTAAATACACATAAATCTTACCTTCATTAGCTGCCAAATTTATGCTAAAAGATGTTTTGCATAGTTTAAAAAGTTCAAGGTGTCGCGGTGCACATTTTGAAAAGTCAAAATGTAAATTGTACATGACTTAAATTTTAATGGATAAAATATATTTAACCCTTAAATTTATAGTATTATGACATCTAATTTTTAATCAATTTAATAATTATTAGTTGAATTAATTTATAATTCTATATTATGATAATAAATTGTACAATGCATGAGCCATTATGCTAGTTGTTATTAATATTGTTAAGTAAATATTCTTTTGATATATGAAAATTTGTGTTTTTGTATCTTTTATTTTACAAAATATTTCATAATAATTTTATGTGATTTTTATTAAGTGATAATTAATTAAATTTTAAAACTTTCAATATTGATTTTATTTTTTTATATGACCATGATATATTCTAAGTATTTTTAATTAATTTATTAAATATAACAACACAGACATAAATATTTAATTAACTTTAAAATTTTTAATATGCAATCATTATCTAAAAAATTTAATAATAATTTAAAAAGTAAACACCGGAGGAAAAATCCTTTAATATGTATGTTGCATATTATAATTTATTGTTTATTTTTTTAGCTATGACTTTTCTAATAAAATTTGTATTATGCTTTGTAGAAGGGTATTTTAGAACAATCATATAAAACTTCATTTAATAGAGTATGACAATAGATAATAGGGTGTCACAATAGTTATTCCTGGATATTTTAGAAATCACGACATATATTTCTAAGAGTACATATTATATAATAAATAAGTTTTAAATTTATTCATAGAAATCTCAACAAATAATTCAAGAACATTTAAAGCTAAGCAAACAAAATTTTCAAAATATTTGGGAAAAACATTCCCAAATATCACATTTCCAAAAATATAATTTTTAGGAATATAATTTTAAACATTAAAACAAACGCCCTCTTATATATTGGGGTCTAAAAAAAGTTAAAATCGTGCTAACCTTGTGCGCGTGGTAATGATGCAACTTATATCGCGCATAACTCCAAACACTGTTAGAATTTGCACTCAGGTATAGGAATAGCACCTATAGATAACTGAATTAACTTTCTGATGGCACAAAACTCATATCAATCATATATCTATAGCTCAAGATATTAGCAAATTATTAGACAAAGGTCAGGTTTGAAAGCATGTGAATAGAGTTTTATTTCAAAACTTATGTTCTAGTTTTCACCTAAGATATACAAGAACTAAAATGTGATTCTAAAGGTAATGTTTGAGATATTTTCTTGATTTGTATGGAATATTTATAACTGAGATATTACACTTCGACACCCCACTAGCCACACTTTCCCAGTAACATTCTCTAACTCTTTCTAAACTCCAAGTTCTTGATTCTCGTCACACTCTTCTACTCCTTCCCTTAAGCACAACACGTTCCTTCCTCACTTCTTTTGCCCTCATTGTTACCACTCTTCTACACCTTTCGTTCACCTCAACACCTTCCTAACTTCGAATATATATATAAAAAATGCAAATAGGTTAGGGTATGGGAAAGGCCTCCCTTTTGTATCTTTGTGTTGTGCAATTAGTGCTGCAAATAAGTCGAATTTGGAAAAACTCATTCTTGACTTTGGAAAAACTCATTCTTGACTTAATGATGATAGCAAGCTTGGTTCATAGTTGAACTCAATAGGGGTGAAGCTTAATTTTGAAACTCACTATAAGCTGATGAACAACTCAAGCTTAACCTGAGTCAATATAACTTAACATTTATATGCTTAGTAAGCACTCTCTCTCTCTCTCTATATATATATATAGGGAGGGAGGGAGGGAGAGAGAGAGAGAGAGAGATCTCAAGAAATACTTAATTGAACATACCTAAACTCAAACTAATTAACTCATTTAATAAATAAGTGCAAATATTATACTTAAACTTAACTTAAGCTCAAAAGCTTAGCTTATAAAGTTATCAACAAACCAAAATTAAATTAGGTTAGGGCACAACTCACTTCACCCTAGGTGCAATATCTAATTGTCACTTCTCATTTCTCAATAATCCAAATCTTCAACGTTTATTATGGGTTGTAAATCTCGAATTGAGTTACTCTAAAGTGAAGAGGTTAATAAAATACAAAAGTGAGGGGTTAATTATCATTGGATGAATAACTTCTATTGTGTGTGAGTCTCACGAATTTATCTTAAGGTAATTAATTATTCACTTTTACACTTTACTAACCTCCTCATTTTAGAGTAACTAAACCCATAAATCTCAATTATATTAGTTAACAAGGCACACAAATCAAGATATGTCATACTTTACTCATTTGTATAATATAAGAAAAATAATTATGCACAAATTTAACTAAACTCAAAACTCTTGAAACAAGCAATAACTATCACTTGTTCTTCAATGTTATCATTGCTCATTTTTGTTAGGTGGGACGCTCTTGCGGTGGATAATTGTGATACTCTAGATACATGTGTCAGTAGACGAGTTCTGTACGACTTCAAGGTCCCCTGGACCCACCCATGCTACCGGATCTGGGATTTCGCTAAGTCTGAAACCCTACACCTCCTTGGAAGGCTATATGATAGAGTCAGATTGTTGGGATCAAAAGTCCCAGTAATTGTTCCCTAGAGAAAAACAAGTTGAAAAATAATTTTTAACGAATTTTAGGAAACCTCTAGACATTTCATTTTTGCTCACAAGTTTAGAAAATCATAAGAATTCTGAAATTTGAACTAAAATTCAAAAATTAGATTTTGATTGGTTGGAGTTTTAATTTTTTAGATATTTTATTTGAGTCCAAATGGGGAGTATTTCCTTATTTATATTTATGTTTTAAAGTTAATGAAGAGTAAAATAAATGAGTGAATATGGAGGAACCCATATAATAGAATGACAAGAAATCTGCAGAAGCTGGAAAATTGTCACCACTATAGCGGCCTCCTTGATGTTGAAATAGTGCAAAATGTCACCGTTTCATTAAGTGAACCCCTCCACCCTAATATATATCCCCAAACTCGGGATTTCTTCCTCATTTTCGAACCCTACCCCAAAAATATCACCTCCTCTTCTTCTTCCTCCCCTCTACTCTTAATCTCCATCAAATCTTCTTCCTTCAAGCTTCAAGGTAAGTTTGGTTGTTTTTATACTTCCTTTTTCTCTTTCCTTTCATATTCTATGGTTTGAGTTATGATTTTCCTCATTGTTGTCAAGTAGGGATGCTCCCTCAATGTTGTTAGAGCTATATTAGAGTTATTTAGAGATTAATAGAGTTTGATCTTGAGTTTTATGATCATTATAGTCGACGTTAGTGTCCTCCCAGTACCCCAGAGCTCAGTTGGTGTTGACGCCATCATTTCCTCCCCTTCATGTGAGTGGGTTAAACTCATGACTTTATTTTAGTAATTATAATTATGTTTTATGCATTATGATTGAGAAATATGAAATTTAAGATGAGAAAAAGTATAAAATATGATTATGTCTAGCTATAAAAATTATGATTTATAATGATGGCATAGAAGAAATGTGTCTTAGAAAATCAATGGACCATGATTGATATGTTAGATGCTATGAAAATGTTTTATATATTCATAAAGAGATTTGTTGCAAAATGTATGATTTAGCAAGATGTTAAATTGAGAAAAATAAATAAATAAATATTTTCTTATGGATTTATGACATCATTATGTTTTCAAGGTTTAGATTTCAACTATTTTTTTTTAGAATATTTAGTTAATATATTTATATATGTTAGTGAAATGTGAAATAAGAGTATGACCCAACTTTATGAATAAATACGTTAGTTGATTTCCAAGTTTTATGTTTATGAAATTTGGTGTTTTGAACTATGATATTAGATATTTCAAGTATATGAAAAATATGTTAGTAAAGATATGAATTTAGAACTTCAGTTTTATGGTACCAAGAGGTACAGAATTCAATATAATTCTTAGCAACTACCAGATACATATTTTGTGGGCTTGAAATCGGAATGCCTACAAGTAGTGAAATCTTGCTCTCGATTTTCATAGCTACAGTTATGCTAAAGCCAGATTGTTAGAGTTATGTGAGTCCAAAACTCTCAAAGTACTAAGATTTAGAGGCTCGCATTCGCGAAGGATGGAGTACCTACCCTTTAAATTTTAATGATTTCATATGTATCTAAGAATTTTATGATTTTTCAAGAGTAGAATAATTATATAGAATTTTAAACCCAGAGAAAAGCTAGAATAAAGTTTTAGAGAAATTATTAGTTTTTATTATTTACAGATTAGAAGGTAGCTATAGAGAAACAAACAATGAGTTAACGGTTGGGAAAAACGATTATTAACTTTGGTACCAAATTGTCCTTAGAGGCAATCTCACAGAGCAGAGATAGAACCTAGTTATGTGTCCGATTCGGATCCTTAAGGGATCCTAGAGATCATAAATTCACTATGTCATGGTTGATATGTATAGTTAGAGAATATATCGTCATGCAATGCATAATTAGATATCCATGTTTCTCTATTAGAATACTATTACTTATGTTCTCAGAGATTATTAATGCTTTTCAGAGAATATTTGATTTAAGAGCTATTATGTTTATATATGGAAAATGATTTCACGTTAGACTAAGAATTTAGAGATATTTTTCTATGAATTTATAAATACAGAGATATCTTTTCTATACATAGTTATGGATATAAATATCAAATGGTTTATGATTGTTGTATGTATATTATATTATATTCATTGGTTATCCCATATGGGTGATGGGTGAGAGCTTACTCATTGAGTCCGTTGACTCACTCCTCTCCCTTCCTCTCATAGTTGCAGGTTCAGAGATGATTCATATTCTTGTCCATAGATGCAGTTATTTTCAGTGGTGAGTCTTACTTTACAGTAAAACTTAGAGTAGAACTATGTTAAAGTATGGTGCTCCAGTAGAGGTGCAGGTAGGATCCTATCAACGCATGTAGTTTAATATATTCTAATATTTTCATATATTAAGTATGTAAATGAAATGTAAATTATAATTAGAGACTTATGTGATGAACTAGAGATAAAGTTGTAATTCAATTTTCAAATGTCAAGGATTTTTAGGTTTAAGACTAATTATTTATGCTGAAACAGTTATGAATCATAGATCAGTAGATTTGCATAAGAGTTTTCAGAGGTTAAATTATTAAATATTTTCAATTTATGAAATTGAGCATTATGTTTTAATTAGAGAAAATGTTTATAATTCAAAGAGATCATATTTTAATAATCATATTTATTGATAAATTAAGCATTTAGAGAGACACGTCATCTAGTAGGCTTATGTGAGGGTAGGATTCCTCAGGTGCCGATTATGCTCCCAAGTCGGATCGTGACAATAATCTTCTAGATATGCTCCACAATTAGATATTTGCGATAGAATAATATTATTTGTATGTAAGATATATAAGATATTTTGTCGACTTACATTCTATCTATATATATTATTGGATGGAGTATGAACCCTACTTATATGTGGTCCTCACCCTATTTGATAATGAATAAAGTAATACAAATCAGTATAATATCTCACACACATTTTATACAAATAATATAACTCTTTACAATACTCCGAAGACTATGAAAGACATATCTTGTAATTCTTTCCTAACAGAAGTCGTATGCATTTTACTTTTTCCTTGTTTTTGTATACCACACATTCCCAGTTCTTATAGTGAGTTTTAAGTGGAGATTAATCGAGCTTGTTCAATTGATTAGGATTAAACTTTACAATAAGCTCCATTAAAGCTTGAATCTTGGATGACCATAAATGGGACTACTTCTATTTTCCTGAAACTTTTGGCCCAAATGAAAAGGAATGCAAGATATTCGAAACATTTTGGTTTCCCTGCAAGCAATTAGTTCTATTTCTACCCATTCTTCCTCCATTGTACTGGATCAGACTATATATTCAAATAATTAAGTGGTTCACAATATTATACAGATCAAATGAAGAATCACCTAATAAATAGTGGAAAAGGAAGACAAGGAAATATTTTATATAAAAGTATTAAAAAAAGATTTAAATTTTATTGACTTGTTTGTAGATACGAACTATAATAAAACGTAATAGCTGATATCGTCTAACGAGACAAAGACTTGGTTGTCATCGTTGTAAGTGTGCAAGAAGATTTGTTTCTACAAGATTAGTGTAGTTAAGAATTATTTAGTTTTATTAGTGTGAAAATTGTAACAATTAAATTCCTCCACCGGAAAAATAACAAACGGTAATTGATTGTAAAACAACACCAAATGCTTATTGGGAAAATATCAAATGTCGCTGAGAGAAGTTCTTGTATAAAGAAATTACACTCCAGCAACAATATATGAAATGAACCAAGGGAGTATGTGGGTATTAAAAAGGTCGTCTCCGCCGCGTGTTGGGCAGCAGAAGCACAAAAAATAAAAATAAAAAATACAAGAACAAATGTTCTCTCAATAAAAAAACAACGCAAGAAAAAAATATATAGAAGAGATAAAATTTGACGTGATTTGATCTTAATTAACTATCTACATCCATGAACTCATAAGAGTTTCAAATATTTCAATATCTACAGCTTTTGAATGACTGAAATTACAAATCATTCTTATAAATATTTTATCACATGAACAACTCCTAAAAGTTATCCAAATGGATAACTCTCACTTTTGGATGATGACTAAACTCAAATAACCAAAGCCATATTTATAGGCCAAAATATTTGTAAGACTTCTATTTCTTATCGATAGGGGACTTTGGGTTAAATCCCAACAAACCCTCCCTTAAGCCAAAGTTTTATCAAAAGTTGGCTCCAACAACTGTCTCCACAAACATTTCTCTTGTAAAAAAAAAATAAAAAACTTGTATTTCATGAGTATTTAATGGTATAAACAAAAGCCACACTTGCTCTATTCACTTCTACTACCGTTGAACACGAAATATGCCGCTTAACTTCTATACTGCCAAGACTTTTTTTACAAGCTCTCTTGACTTGCACCATCATTGTTCCACAGGGCATGTCGCCTAACCTCAACATTGTTGGAAATACTTTCGACACAAAGGACCTAATAAATTGCAAAAACTATTCTAACCAATACTCGTCAAACCCAACTGACCGAAATCATAGGTTCTGATACCACTTGTTGGATAATAGAAGCAAAAAAAAAATACAAGAACAAACTCTCTAAATAAATAAAACAACGCAAGAAGAAAAATTATATAAAAGAGATAAAATTTAGCCTAATTTGACCTTAACTGCCAGTATCCACAATCCTATAAGGTGTTCTAAATCCAATAGGAGAGATACTATCAATGAGCTAAGTGAAAGCACCACACCACTGGGTCGGACCTCATATCTTAACTCAAAATTTTAAGATAATAAGTCATGACTTTTTATATATTATATATTACTCACTTAGTGCATTATTAACCAATATAAAACTTCACTTGTCACACTTCAACACTGCGATAGCTTCAATAACCTGAGTAAAAGTAAGAAAGGAATTAAGAACACTCAGGGAGAAGAATGAAGAATGAGGTCAGTCCGAAAAGATGATATCAGACGGAGAATTGATTATATCACAATATACCACCTTTTTGGGCAAAGTTGTATACTCTTATACTCATGCCTCCATTCTGTGTTAAACCAATAGTCCAACGTTCTATTGGGTCTCTTGAGTCTATTAGGCCATTTGAGCCCATTGTGATCATTGCAAAAATGAAAAAAAAATGTGAAGGCCTATAACTTTTTCTTTTTTTTTGTGTGAAATTACAACTCGTGACTAAGAACCACCACTTATATTTTTTTTTTTAAAAAAAAGGCATGATTAACGACAGTTTCATATGAAGGTTTAACTAATATAATAGTTTCTTTTCTTTAATTTTGACTTGTGCTTTCACAATTGGAAAACTGTTTGTGACAAAAAAAACCCGACCCGAGTAACGTGTTGGGTTTGGAAAATAGAGACCAGTAGTTACAATTTCAAAAATAAGGAGCCCACCCATGAATATGCAAACAATATCATTCAACTTGTATCAGCCACTGTGGTTTCGGGCACTGAGTTCGGGCTTTGTAGCAATTCTCTTTATAATTTTGTCCCTTGGGATCTTAAAAGTTGTATGTTGAGTTATGAATCAATTCTAGCAAGTGTATCGAGTTAAAAGTAATAAAAAAAATAATGAAAAAATTACATTTTACCATATGAATAATGGGTCATTGCGCATTTTGGATCTAAACTTAAAAAAATGAAATTCGACCCCTTAAATTTTTATGAATGTACAAATTGAACCTTTTATTAATTTTTTCACCAATATTTAATTAAAATATCACAAATTTAAGAAATTTTAGAGTATTAGATTGCACATTCAGAAAAGTTTAGGGTATGTTTAATTTTAGTATCCAATTTTTATTTTTAATTTTCAGCTTTTCAATTTTTCAAATTCTATGAAAAAATATTAAAAATTGTGAAAACTACAAAATTTAATTTTTAGTTTTCATTCCTAGTTTTCAAGATTTTGTAAAATCCTGAAAATTGAAAAATTAAAAATAAAAACTAAAATCAAATAACCCCAAAGAAGTCACTTTGTACATGTTCTAAAATCCAAGGGGTGTAGTACACTCAAGGGATATAGTACTTACATTGATTAAAATATATATTTATGAAAATTTAAGGAGTCAATTTACATTTTTTTTAAAAAAAAAATTTAGGAGTTAAGGTACATACGACATACAATTTAGAGGAAAAGTGTAGTTTTCCCAAAAATAAATAGAAAAGTGTCATTTCCACGAGAACTGCAAATCAAGTACCATAACAATTATTATTTTGGTATCAAAAAATATTAAGATTTAAAGTAAAAATAAATAAGTAAAAAAATAAAAGAAAAAAAGTAAAATAAAATATGAAAATAATAATAATAATACAAAAATAAGAGGTGTTAGTAGGGGTGTTTAAATCCAATTGACTCATCCAAAACTATAAACCGAAAATCAAATAAACCCACAAAAGTTTGGATTGGAATAGTTCTTGTTTTTTTACAAACTGCTTGAATTGGATAGAATTTCAGCTTTACTTTTTAAAATCATTCAAATATAATCCAAATCCAATAATATTATATAATATAGGTTTTGTTTCTAAGTTTATACTTTAACTATAACAATTTTAATTTATTAAATAATTGTTTGCTCTTTATGTATCATTCTCGCTTAATAATATTTTATAAATATTAAAAGAGTTCTATTTTTTTATTTATTCATTTTATTAACTTAAGTTACATATATTTTATAATGTTCTAAACTTAAAACATCAAAAAACTATCCAATTGAAATCAATAAAAGTCGAATTGGACTAAATTGGATTCAAAATCTAAATTAACTGATCCAATCTAAATTACAATAAAAGTTAAGGGCTTATTATATCTAAGTTCATCGATTTTATATTACCCAAATATTAAATTAATTTTTTAACAATACTGTTACTGATTAAATTACTCAAAATCAATATCTAAAACACAGTCCCTTGTATATAAAGATTCACTTAATCAAGATAGTTGAACAAGCAATCCCTGAGACTGTTTTAATCCTATCATAAGATGAAGAATTAGAATCAAAAGATGCATAAACAAGTACTTCTATTCCTAAGTACTACTCTTATGTAACTTATCTTAATTTTTAAATTGGCTAATTCTATAAAGTAATTTTTTTATTTTGGTAAATAAGTAAAATCTCCTTTATAACATTATAAAACTATACTGCAGCTTAGGGTTGCACAAAAAGCCACAAACAGCGGTAAGAGTACACTAGAAATCAAGCAACGAATTGAAAAGAAAATTAAGATAATAAAAAAGTGTATTGAACCAATTTTCTAAGCTAACATCTCCCTGACAATTAAAAAAAGTATGTAAATATAAGAAAAAAAAACTGAACAATAGAGTATTCATACCAACTGTCGGAATCATACTTTCTCCAATTCTTTTCTCCATTTGAGGCAATTATAACAATTTTATAATAATTTCTTTCAAATCGAGCAAAACTTCAATTTTCTTTTCTCTTCTCTTTATTTCCCAATCTATTAGCACTTTAACAATCATGTATCAAAACAAAATAAGTGAGAATAATTATCCATTAAGCATGTAAAATAAATATATTCTCATTGGTAGCATTCAGGAATTAAATTTAATTAGGGAGCTTATCAGGTTGAGAACAAAGTTAAAATAATTAGTGCATAAATATAGGTTAAAAACAATATTCGCAAGTTATCAAATCCCCACACTTAAATTTTTATGTGTCATCAAACAAAATAAGAGAAAAAAAGTAAAAGAAGAACATGTTGTCTCACAACCTTCCAATTACAAGGAACAAAATCTCAAAGCTTATATACAATACAAAAAATGTTGGACTCATAAATGTCCACGTAACTTTAACATCCATCCATCGATATATCCATTGGAATTTGTGCACAACATATGATGCATAATGGTGCCAAACACCACCGATGGCTATATGGATGGGTTGTCATCTATTTTTTGATAGAAAAAAAACTAATTTATAAAAAAACACATTAACCTGTCGATACATTCATCGGTAGTTGCTGATGAAGTCGTATCCATCAGTAACCTCCATCTGTATCCCACAGTAATCTAGGAGTGCAAATTCTTTTATCGATTTTTTAAAAGGAAAAATAAAATAGAGTAAAGTAGGGGTTGTTTGAAAAGTGATTTATAAAATAATTTTCAGTTTTTTAAAACATAAAAGTAAAAAAAAAATTGTTTGGTATGCTATTTTTTTAAGATTGGTTTTAAAAATAAAATGCATTTTCTGTTTTAAAAACAGAAGTCAGAAAACAATTTAAAGATGTTTTTGTAGACAAAAAACAATACCATAGCAATGATCGAACATGATAAGATGTGGGTGTTTTCCCTGCATTAGAGAGCTCAAAATCAAAAGGTTTTGGCTAGAGAGAAGGGATTGGGATAGTGTCTTATTGCTTGAATGTTACATGTGATGAAAGTATGGGTGCTTCCTGCGTAAATGGTGGCTTGGTGGGTTTTATTCACGGACACATTAATATTTTATTTTACTGCACAAAATTTATTTTGAAAAATAGTAATCAAAACACACTTTTTGTTTTTTATAATTTAAAAACTATTTTGAGAGAAAAATTATCAAACAGAATTTTTTATTCTTCTGTTTTTTCAAATTGGATTTAAAATTGTTTTTTGAAACTGTTTCAAAAAACACAAAAAAAATTTCCAAAAGATATGCTCTTGTTACACAACATTCTCCTCTATTTCTAAAATATACACTTTAGTTCAAAGTACTTTATTAATTGAAATATATATATATATATATATATATATATATATATATATATATATATATGTAAAAGGAAGCTATCTATTATACAAAGTACATTATTAATTACTATTAATATATTTTTAAAACTATTTATTATTATTTAAATATTTCATATTTTATTATTAATTATTTATTTTTAAAAATTATTAAATTTTTTTTTATCTTTATAAGGTATGTGAAATTGATATGTTAAAGTAAAATATACTATATTTATTTAGACCGTTTAATCATTATTTAATAAATTGTAAGATATAAAATTGAATTTTTATTTTTTCAACATATTAATATAAATTTTATTAAAATTTATATATTATCATAAATTACACTCTAAAAATCTTGAAAAATAAAAAAAATTACGTATTTCTTACCTTTTGAAATAATCATAGCAGTTATCGTTATTGTTAATAATTCTACATGATTATTAGCCACATAAATTATTAGAGAAGGTAAAAAAAAATATATATCATATTATTTTTATTGAAGATTTTTCTAGATGTTCTAAAACATAATCAATTAAAAAATGGTTATGAAAATTTTGATATGTTCTTGTATACGAAACCATAGTGGAAAATGAATCAAATAAAATAAAAAAACAATTAAATAAATTAGATATATAGGTGAATAACATATTTTATTTAATGAATTTTATGAAAAAAATGAATAATATATAAAACAATAGGCAATACAAGGCCTCATTTAACACGTAAAATTGAAATTGAAATTAGTTCAGAATCTTAAATTTTAGGATAAATTATAACAATCTCTTTTAAAATAAGTTGATATTATACATATTCTTTCTTATGTTTTAAAATTATATTTACCACCCTTAAAAAAAAGTTTTAATATTTGTTAAAATAATTTATTAAAATTCCCAAATTACCCTTCAATGGAAAAGAAGGACAACCCCACCATCCCGAATTTGCCGTCCCCAATCGACCTTATTTAGCAACACCCCATCACCTTCCTAATGGCCAAATGTCGAAGAAAAAGAGACATATACACACAAAAGACACAAGAAACAAAAAAAAAAGGATCACAAATAAATTATAACAATCACAAACCATCGCCTATGTTCCCTTTCACAGCCACACCTAAGCCCATGAACGCCACCTCACCACCATCACCTTTCCTTCCACAACCATCGTCAAAGCTAAAGATGGGTATACAGACTGGTCCAGTCTGTTTAGCTCTATCCGTGATGGACAACAATTAAACAGGCCAGACCAGACCGGACCGATCCATTTTATAAATGGACTAGACTTTAGGATGATCCGCATCAACCCCGCATAAGCCTACAGACCAGTGGACCAGTCCATGTAACCCTTTTTCCTATTCACTTTTTTTGCTAAGCCCACGAACTAGCCCAAACAACACTTTTTTTTCCTTCTCCTCCCATAACCACCTCCTTCACACACAACTACTCTTGCCCCTAACCATTTCATTACCACAATAAACATCACAAGTCACAACCCATCCAAAACTTGTGACCCTTGCCATAAGCACCATAAGCCAGTAACCCCTGCCATCACTATAAGCTCAACCTCAATGATCAAAGCCTCAAGCCAAGATGTGCGAATGTTGCTCTTTCTTAGTAGCGGCGAAGGAGTCTCGTGGAGGTCTCCTAGAGGCAGCCCGGCACTGCAACTAGCGAGATTTGCTAGCGACAGGTTGGTGGCAGGTTAGCAGCATGGTACACTGTTTCACGGAGAAGTGGAGGTCTCCTGGTGGCAGCAACCCTGCAGCAAACTAGCAGAGTAGCTTGGTGGTGAGAGATGAGATTGAGAAAGTGAAATTTGAGGGGGTGAGGCTGCAAGTTGGGAGAGACAGCAAGGCCGCGAGTTGAGAGAGATGATGAGGCCGTGAATCGTGGGTGGTCGTAGACTCACTAGTGGTGGCTGAGTTGAGAAAGGGGAGTGGCTAAGTGACGGAAACGTGGAATAGGTGAGTTGATAAGGGAAAGTGACGTCCCACTGATGTTATTAAGAAGAAAACTAGAAGAGTGAATACTCAGATTAAAGATTTGAAGGAAACCCCCAACCCTAACATGGTTTATGATTAATTGGGCCATTAAACGTCCCATGGGCTTGGGCTTGGAAGTTTCAGTGTTTCACAATCACAGCCTAGTAGTGATTAGTGAAATAGTCCATGGACTGGACTAAATTACTAGATTATAGCATTTTATGTGGGTTAGGCAGGCTGGTCCACAAATCCATAGGCTAGGCCCATTTAGCCCGCGGGCTAGGTGGAGCGGATAAAAAAGTCCACGGGTTGATGGACTAAAAATTTTCTGATCCATTTTCATGCAGGTTACAAGTTAAATAGTCGGTCTGCAAATCGTGGCCCTTATACCCAACTCTAGTCAAATCCCAAGAATTTTCCCATAATCTTCTACAAGAATCAACCATCACTGTCCTCTATCACAGCCAGTGTTGTGAAAATCGGCTCGGACCAGCCGGTTGAACCAGTAAACCGATGAACCGATTAACTAGCCGGTCCGAGTTAAATAAAAGATCGGGTAAGCAGCTAAATCGGAATGAACCGGATCAACCCGGCCGATTTCTCATAAAACCGGCGACTCGGCCCGACTTCATCAAACTGGCCGAGTAATGCTTTTCCAAAATAAGCACCAAACATTTAAAAATTTTAACTGACAAAAGTTTTAGACTGCATTTTTGGGCCCAATTAACAAGCCATTGCAAGCCCATATTTCAAAAAGCAAGTTTGCTTCGATCTATATGCACAAGAGTCAATCATCTATATTTATAATGAGACAACTTGTTTCCAGCTTTTCTTCCTGACGATGTGGGGCTTCATTTCCCCTACAGTTTGCTAGTATGAGCTGTATCTATCCTACCTGCATAACAAGTGAGGCTACAATCTGATCCGATCCCTTTGTTGCCAAACCATATTTATAGAATGTATATTCATGAATTGATTTGGTGTTGGTCTCTTGTCTGAGGACAACACATATGGCAATACCAAGCGCAACTTCTCCAGCAACTATGCGGTTTTCCATTGCTCATCCTTCATTATGTTTGGTCATATAAAATCACTTGCACTCTTCAAACCCCTCATGTAACGAAAGCTGATATCATTGTGAGGCATATATAAATATTATTATATTATATAAACATTCAATAAAAGTATATATGCCTCACTTAGTGATGCATATGGCATCAGTATAAATATTATTTATATTTTATATTGTATATGTATCATCAGGTTATATATTATTATATACTTTTTATACTTATTTAATTATGTTCGGTTCAACCGGTTGAACCAATGACCCACCGGTTGAACCAATGACCCATTGACCTGGTGCCTTGGCCGAGTCGAGCACCGGGTCGGGTTTTAAAACTATGATCACAGCTTTCATCAGAACTCCTCCAACACAAGCTCTTAATCAAAGTCGCTTTGCCGGGAACAACCATCCCTTCTATGTGCTCGACTTGTTGCAGTCTCCTTCTTCAGCTTCCTTTACCCCCCACTCGGCACCATCATTTGGTGGGCGGCAACGACATGGCTGAGGATGTGGTGGAAAATAGCGGTGGAGTAGGATTAGCCAGGGCGGCCAGTGATAAAGTGGGACTGGTGGAGGAGCAGAGTCCTTCTCAAAGGTGCTTTGGGATATGGTCATGGGAATTTGGAAGTTCCATTATGCCTATAAAAGTCATTTTATGTATTTCTAATTTTTAAAATTAATTTTGTATATTATCGTTAATTATCTATTATCAATAAGGGGTGTTACTGTTGCAACATTTGAATAATTAAGGGTGGTTGTTGAAATTTTAAAATCTGAGGTGGTAAGTGTAATATCAATTTATCTTAGGAGATGTTGTAATTTGCCTTGAATTTTATGTTTGGCACTCACAAAGAATTAGGATCCAGAACTAGAATTCAATTGTATTTTTATTGCTTAGACATGTGATATACAACTTCAAAATATTTTCACTATATTAAGTTTGTGGTAGGTGAACAACCAGCAATGGGTGGTTGGATACCAATAGCAGTCGATGGTAGGCAGTTAGCGACTGTTGAGGGACGAGTTGTAGGGGACCGACGGGGTAGGTAGTTTACCAGTGGTGGCGGGTGGTCAACGACCGATGGTGGGATGGTGGGCCAATGAGCCAGCAAGGGAAAGTTAGCCACTGATAGAAGGCGATTGACCACTTGTGGTAGGTGGCGAGCCATTGGTGGACGATGGCAAGTGGCCACTGTAAACTCCAGAACCCTTCAAAAGGTATGCGCTTTAATGTTTTGAATGACAACAAAGCCAATTTAAAGAAAATACTTTGAAGAATGACTAATAGCTACCTTGAGTTTCTTGACAAAGCATAACAGGTTAATTTGGTTTATATCACACAAACTTAAAGTAAGATTAATATATCACTTTGTATGTGTAGGCATGTTTTATCGCATGAGAAGAGATTAAGCTAAATAGAAAGTGAATATTATGTCAAGCAAAGAATATGTATACGTATTAAAGGATAATACGGACTTAAAGCAAGAATAATGTTTCACTTTGCATGCATAAGCATGATTTATCTCGTGGGAAGAGATTAAGTTAAAAAGAAAGTGAATGTTATTTCAAGCAAAGCATGTATTCATGTTTACAAACCAAAGGCATAAAAGCAGACTTGAATCGAGAATAATTTCACTACACATGAGAAATCATGTTTTATCTCAAGGGAAGAAATTAAGCTTAAAAAGGTGAATATTACCTCGTGCAAAGAAAGTGTAAATGCCTAAGGAATGAAACAGATCAAATCAAGATCAAGAAACCAAGAAAAAGATCTTCAGAAAGTAGCACGAGACATCAGAAAGTAGCACGAGACATTAGAAAGTTTACTCAAGATGAAGAAATCAACTCATGTCCAAGAGCAACGTGTTACTTAGTCATCAATCACTACAATCGCAAAGAAATCATTATCAAATAGCCAAGATTGAAGACTGGTAGATCGAAAAAATGTTAGAGATATTGATTACATTGTAAGAAAGCTCACTTAACTGTGGAGCACAGAACGCTAAGAAAAATGGAAAGAAAAATCGAATTTCAAAATTCAAATCTCGAATTAGACCCAGTGTTATAACTAGTACGGCATCACTTCTGTTGTCATGACCTGACTTAGGAACGTGACCGGCACGTGAGGAATCTCATCCCCACGTAAGCCTCGTGACCTCTAAGTCTCTCTATATGCATAATTTAATAATAAATTCCAAATAATAATTATCATTTCGTATCTGATAAAACTTTAACTCTTTGAAATCGTGCTCTTTATCAACAACATATAACATTTAAACTCTAAATCTGTCTCTGTGATACAAAATACATGAGTTGCTCTCTATACAATAAGTCTATAAAAACCATAATCATGTGTATACAAAATAATGATAATGAATCAATGCAAATCTCTCTATAGTCCAGGACCCCACCCACAATATACACTGGAGCACTCTATGGCTAAACAAAATGCAAAAGATACTTCACTCCGAGTGAAAGCTCACCAACTGAAAACTCTACTGCTGGGGAGGAGGTGGTTGTAAAGGACCCGCAGCAGCTAATGTATCTGAAATGGAAAAAGGGAGAGGGGTGAGTTTCATCTAAAACTCAGTGAGTAGGTCCTCACCCATAACCCTCTCATGGGACAACAACAAGGATAAAGATATATATACACATAAAAATCATCAAAACTGGTTCGTACGTTAACTCTAATCATTTTCATATACATGACGTCACAAAGGAAATAAAAGTAGAATTTCTTTGGTAAAGCATAAATATTAGAAATCTATTAGAGAAACAAAAATCTCTGGTTATACCTCGCATAACAAAATATAATTTCTCTGGTTATGCATGTCAACCATAACATTACAATTTCTCTAATCTCTAGAATCTCTTTGGGATCCAAATTGGACACCTAACTAGGTTCCATTCTTTATTTTGTGAGATTGTCCTTTTGGACAACTTGGTACCAAGGTTAATGATCGGGCTCAACCATTAACTCATTGTCTATTTCTCTATAGTTATCGTCTAATCTCTAATTTATAAAATATGCTATTTTCTCTAAATCTCTGTTCTAAACTTTTCTCTAAAACTCCATAATATATAATTAAATAAATCTTAGCATCAATGGGAAAAATTTATAAAGTCTCTAAATCAAGTCACACTCATATTCTACCTCTTTGATAAAATCATTTTATCAATAATGGTCCCATGAGTTTATATTAAAATAAATATTTCATGCTCATGTTGAAAATAAGCTCTTCCAATAATTTCGATAACCAATCATAAACTCAAATCTCTTAAGTTATTATCTAAAATCAAGAAAATCATGTTATGATTTAAAGAAACTAACTCTAATGACCAATATAAGGGCCGTAGGATCTGAACCCACTCACCTGGAGGGGAGAGAGAGGTGATGTCAACTTTAACCGAGCTCTGGGGAGCAGGGGGAGGCACCAAGTCGACAAAAATAACCAATAAACTCAGTATTAAAATTTATCAACACTTAAATAACTCTAATCTAGCCCTAACAAAATTGAGGAAGCACCCTCACTTGACAAAAAGAGAGAAATACAAATGCCCATTTCGAGAATGTATAAGAATGACAAAAATGGAGACAAGATCTTATAATATATACTCACCTTGATGACTTATGGGAGCTAGGTAGGAATGAGGTTGAAGAAAAATGAGAGAAAAAGAGAGGGGATGGTTTCTGGTTTGAAGGAAAATGGAAGAAAAATGAGGGGGAAAGGTTTTAACCCTTCATTCGCGTTTTTAGGATAGGGATACTATGTACTTACGGGTTACTATGCACTTATGGCCTCAGCTGTGACAAACTTGTCACAGTTGTGGAATTTCATTCCCAGTTGTGGAAACCCATTCCCAGCTGTGGAAACTTATCCTCAGCTGTGGGAAACTCATTCCCAGCTGTGGAAGCTCAAGCGCAGCTGTGGGAATTCATTCTCAGCTGTGAGAACTCATTCTCAGTTGTGGGAACTCATTCTCAGCTGTGAGAACTCATTCTCAGCTGTGGGAACTCATTCCCAACTGTGGAAACTCCTTTCCAGCTATGGAAACTCCTTCACAGCTGTGAAAAGAACTCTATGACAGCAAAATACTGTTGTCATGAAGCACTTTGTTGTCATTTTGCTGTCATCATGCACTAGCACTACTTCTCTAAAATTCCTAGCCGTGGACAGCAAACTAGCCAGCCATGGACAACAAATCTAACACTGCCACCTCTATGGAATCCTTAGCCGTGGACAACAAAGGAATTCCAGCTGTGGACAGCAACATCAACACTAGCCGTGGACAGAAACCGTGGACAACTACACAATGTTGTCATGGTATCATCTTATATCAGTAACTGATATATTAGCAGACCTGTTGCTGTCATGGTTATTTAAGTTAAATCATTTATAAGGAAATAAGGAAATGTAAATAAGGAAATACCCCCCATTTGAATTCAAATAAAATATAAAAAAAAATCAAAACCTCAGCCAATCAAAATCTCATTTTTGAGTTTTAGTTCAAAATCCGGAATTCCGGCAATTTTCTAAACTTGGGGGCTAGAAATGAAATATCTAGAGGTTTCCTAAAATTCATTAAAAATCACTCTTCAATTCATATCCATCTAGAGAGCAATTATCAGGACTTTTGATCCCAAGAAAGTGGCTCTAACATATAGTCCTCCATTGAGGTGTAGGGTTACTTGGCAAAAACCCGAACCCGGTAACACGAGTGGGTCCCGGGGGACCTTAAGATCACCCAGAACTTATCTACTGACACATGTACACCAGGTATTACATCTGCCTAATTGAATCATGATCCTATCTTTTATAAGGAAGAGTTCAGAAATTATGGTTAGAAAGTAAAAAGAAAATGAGGACATCAAAAACCTCTAAAATACAACGGCTTCTGCAACCGATGTGACAAGTCTGTCAGCCTACCTCTCTAGAGTAATGTTCCAAGACATAGCTGATGATCTATATGTGTCACTTGGAGATCTAATCAAAGGCAATGATCATGAAGAAGGACATGTATAAATGTAGATACCATACATGAATGCAGATGAAATAGTTGAAGATATAAGAGTAGAAACTCTGGAAAAATCTCTCTACACTTTCTGTGTTGTTCATCATAATATGTAATCAATCATCTTAAAGAGAAAAAATTCCTTTCCTTATTTTGTAATGATTTATGTGAGAAAGAAATTGTTCATGTTTCTTAGGTCTGTATTAGCAAATATTCTTAAGGGAACATGGGTGTAGGTTAGTTTGAGTGGCAATCTAAACACATAGCCTTTGTAACCTTGATCCGTTAGTGATTAGTGTGAGACATAACTTGGAGAGGCTAAGGTAAAACTACTTGCAATGTGATGGCAAAGGTATTTGTTTATCACGATTCAGCTTGGAGAGACTAGTTTAAGACTAATTACAACGTGGCAGTAGAAGTTGTCTGCAAATCACGATTTCAGCTTGGAGAGGTTGGTACAGAACTACTCAGTTAAGTCGCAGTTATGGTTGGCCACTGTGCATTGTGAGAGCTTGGAAAGGCTATTGTAAGGGCTTTCCAGTTTACTTTCTCAGGTTGAGAAAGTTGTTGTTAATGAAATATCAACATGTGTTGAGTGTTAGATGTAGGCAGGTTAGCCGAACTAGTATAAAAACTCTCGTGTTTATTCTCTCTTCCCTAATCTCTTATTTTTTGTGCTATACGATTATGTTAAATATTAATTACGTGTTATTAAAGTAGCATCATTTTTTAGTCTGTGGAAGTCTTCTTTCTGGAATTACTAATCTTTTTTCTGCTGCACTTTAAGACAAAAGCTTAATAGTATTTTTTTATTAAAAGTTTCAGATTTAAAAGATAACTTCAGAAAGTACGATTTAACCCTCCTTCTCATGCATTCTTTTACCAACAGCCACAATTGGAGAACAATAAAAATTATAAGAAATAAAATTGACAGTTTTTAAAGTATGAATTAAGAATTGGAAAATATTTCAGCTAGTTATTTTTCAATTTCATGGAATTGTCTTATGAAATATAATTCTAATTTTAAAAGCGTTACCAAAATTTGGAATTGGGTTATCTAATTTGAATTTCAAGCTCCAATTCTATACTCAATTTCAGATGTCAAATGGGCAATAGTTTGTTTTACATTTCCCGAGAGTTCAATTTCTCTATGTACGGATGGACAAAATATTTTATTTAATTTTAATCCACCACATGTTTGACCTTTATCTAAGTAAAATTCATAATCTTATTTTCAAATATTGCATTTTTTTAATATAAGCAACACATACATGTCCTAGTCTATGTCTATTATCTAGTATATAGCATGTTTTATGCTGACGGTACGGGTGCCTATTAGGTTAGGTCAATCCACCACACAATGTGGATTTCAACCCAATCCAAATCACAAAATATGAATTTTGTGAAAAATCTTTAATCCATTGTGTATGGGTTGCGCTGTGGATTCGAAAATTTCAACCCACACAATCCAACCTGACCCTTTTTTCGTATTAATCTCAAACTTATGTAGAACATGTACAATGCAAAGAACTTTTTTTTGTTAGGTTTGAATAATTATTCTTATAGGACATAAGGCCTTGTTTGATGTATCGTATAATATAAAACCCAATAGTATTAGACATGATAGTACAAGGTCTGATAGTATAGTATAAGAAATCCATTGTACAAGTTTTTATACCATCCATTATTTGGTGTGCCATATGACTGACAGTGGACAAGCAAGTAGGTGGCGACTGACGAGGGATAGGGAGTGATGTAGGTGGAAGGTGGCAGCTGGGGGATGGTGGGCGGCAACCGGCTACGGTGGCGACAAGCAAGTAGCGGGAGCCGACTGACGGGTGTGGGCGACAACCTGTGATGAGCAGGTGGCTGGCAATGATCGGCAACGAACGTGTGGTGACTAGTGGGTGCTGAGCTACTATTGGCAATGGGTTGGGATGGGCGTTGACGTAGAAAAGTAAGTCGAGGTTAATTTAGAATTGGGCAATAAAAATAATACTATCAAATGTTATTATGGATACTAAACATGTGATAAAAATTAGTTTTATAGTATTAACTAATACTATCTGACTTTATATGTTGCATCAAATGGGGCTAAAAGAAGTATTGTAAAAATTAAAAAAACCCATTTAATGCATTTATGATTTATGTGTACTCTCTTGAAAGTTTTTATGAGTCATGAATTTTTCATAAATTAAATTTATGCTTGTTAACTCATACATACTTGTTAAAAGAAGTGTGTGGTATTTATATTTGAAATTACGTGTATGTGTGTATATGTATATATATATGTTCAAATTTTAATACACTTTCCGCATTTGAAAAAAACTATTTAATTTTAAATGTGAACATTAATTAAGAAAATAATAAAAAAGTCTCAATTTTAACAAAATCTAAATGGATTTTACAATATTACCCTTAATACTAATCTCAATCTTTTTTAATTATTTTTTTCCCATATACTGTCTTTCTCCCGTTACTAAAGGGTATAACTGAAAGAAATAAGAAATATTATCTAAAATTTCTATATGGACAATTATTTATAAAAAATAAAATTTCAATATTAGACAATTATTTTCAAATAGATGAAGTATTTGGCTATATGTTTTTGACATGCATTAATAAGTAAATACTTTTTTAAAATATATATCAAATTCATGGATTGTGTTTGACCTAGCCTAACCCACTCATAACTAGGTTGAGTTGGGTCAGGTTGAAAGAAAATTTTTGTTCCACCCCATCCAATCCACTGTTTAAATAAGTCAGTTTGGTAAAAATAGTAAGAAAAAAATCACCCCAAATTTTTTTAGTTTAACCATATAAAGTAAATTCTATAAGCCACAAAGATTGATCTAATGGTGAAGGGTTTGTATTGTGTGCATCAGGTTCTAAGTTCAAAATCTCATTACAATTAATGTAATTTCAGTAGTTCCAAAAAAATATAAATTAAATTCTATAAACACTCTGAAAGACTTTCTCTTTGATTTGAAACCAAAAATTGAAATGTCCTTTTATTAATTCATGTAAACATTCGCCCTACCAGAAATCACAAATAAATGTACCAATCCCTGTGTAAGCAGTTTTTTATTCTCAGTGATTCAGATTATTTAAACTAGTGATAGTAGACATTATTTGTTGATTAATCGAAACCTCAAAAGTCATAACTCTAAAGCGTAGTCCATACATCAAATTTAATTACTTTTTGATTTTTTTGAGAGTTTTGGAAGTGCGCGCTTATAGACGACGGTGTTCATGTGAGACCTTATTCTATAAGTCAAAGACATAATAAGCCTCCACTGATGAATCCTAAGCCAAAAGTATAACCATTCTTCAATTATTTTTCCTATTATCAGATAGTTGTACAATTTTGGGTCAACTGTCCTTGTACGAAATTATTGCATAGATCTCGAAAGACGGAGAAGAGTAGCGTCCAAGGGAAACATAACACAAGATACGACTTTATTTCCTCGCTAAGTTGCATGTCTTGGTTGCCACAATTTTTGAGTCTCATGCTTATGATCCTATTACTATATTCTCAATTCTCATGACACATGCAATGCTTAATAAAGAAAACTACATGGCACATAATGAACTGGGGTCTATTTATATTACTGACTTCATCTGAATTACCAACTTCTTGGCTTTCTCAATCAATGCATGCATGTCTTCTTCGTTACGGCACATATAGATGACTTTGAGATGAACAAACCTGAATGTTACGCTAGCCACCAACCCTCCCCTTGTCATAAATTTATAATAAGCCCATGGGGAACGGGGTGACCAGAAAATGACACAGTTTGCATCTTCCTCTGTGCAACTGCGAAGTAAGAATAGCTACGTGTATGGCACCCGTTGATTTCAAAACTTAGAGGCTGTAATATGAAAAAAAATATTTTTGTTTTTATAAGAGGACCAAATTTTAATTATTGAATTTTACATTAATAATCAAGATTAGAGGATAAAGTTCTGCGACTTCTTCAAATGATCATGAAAAAATGTAGTCCATATATCCTCTTATTTAATTTGTTGTGCCTATTGTTGGTACGTAGTACTCTTTTATATAGATTCTCACTCTAAATCAAACATGAAGGCTGTTATATTTAGAGGTTGTGTGATTCTTTAACAAGAAGAGATTTTTTTTTCTTTTATTCATAAGAAGAGAATAATTTAAACCAACTGGATATGACATCTGCTAGTATTTTGAAAGCTGGGGACTTGGCCAATATATTGGTGGAACGATGCAGTTTACCTAACACGCGGATTTACTTGGGTTTAGGCATAGCCTCCCGCTCGCTGGGGATATTTTATTCTAGCTAGAAAATTTGAATTAGGGAGCGACTACTGTCACTCCCATTTATCTATCACCATTCCATATTAAATTTTTTTATTTGCATTTTTTTCATAAATGCCCTTAACTTTGTTTTAATAGTTAGACTTTTTATAGTTTAAAAACTAAATTAAGAATTATGTATTAAAATCTCAATGATTTATCGTCAATTTATTTATTATTTTTACTTGTGAGATTTTTAAATGCATTTAATTAAAAATTTATTTTATGTTCATAATATTTTGCTGCTATTAAATTTTAAATTTATATGTAATAATTGTACTAATTAATATAAGCATAAAAATTAAATATAGTTACCAAATTTGGTACATAGTTTTTCTTTATATTTTCTTGTGATTTTTCAATTAAGTGAGTAACTTTTCATCCATTGGTTGGATGCCGCTACATGGAGCTTATCATTGAGTGAGATAAGTAGATTAATGGTTCATGTTATTTTCTACTAAGTGTTGCAATGATAAGTTAAAATTAGGAATAATTATATGTCTCTTTTTGTGAATTGTGAGGGATAATATGAAGATTTCTAAATCCTGAAAGATTAATTTATATTCCATAATATTTGTCATAACCAGTCTGTGTTTCTACTCTTTGAAATATAATAATAAAATAAAATACAAATATTATTCATATTTTATTCTATTTGAGTCATTTTTTCTTTAAGTTATCACGAAATATCTTAACATAGTTAAAAAAAAATGCTACTTTTTCATTAAAAATTTTAAATATTGTATCATGATAACTTACAGATGATTTTCTTCATATATCTATTGTTACCCACTTTATCTCTTAAACTTAATCTAGTATATTTGTGATAAATATGTTAGAATGAGATAAATCTTTTTTTATTTAGAGAATGAAATAAAGGAGAATTGGAGATCATCAGAAATTTCCTCAGGGATCAAGGATAAAAGAATTTTGGCTATAAATAAAGCAAGTATTGGACGAATGTATTAATTGTTATGTGATAAGAGGAAAAATTTTCAAATAACCTTTAATTCCTTTTTTTTTTTGGGTACAAAGGAATAATAAAAGAAAAACTAACTTGGGAATAAGACCACTTCTGGAGCATCAGCAAGCAAGATAAGTTGCAATCATGGGGTTGGTTCATGGAGCACCCTCCAATTCTTTCCCACTTGTATAATTTAGTTTTGAAAAATAAAAAGGCTAACAATTAAATATAGGTTTAAGGGCATTATTGGAATAGCATAAATAAACACATTTAATATGGAGTGGAAATAGATAAATAGGAGTGCCAATAGCCACTCCCTTATTTGTGAGGTATTATTGCATCCCATCGCACAAACACAAGTAGAGCCAACACAATGTATGGATTGGCCATAAAATGGACCGATCAGGATTGATTTGTTTTTATCTCCACCCAAAAAAGATAAATAAAAAAAACTCTACCCCTTTCGCACCCTTACCCAAAATAGTCCAATTAGTGGAGTTAACTATGAGAGAAATACGATAAATAGGAGTATTCGTGATTGAATACTGTTATATTTAGAGGTTTTATGGTTCTTTAATAAGAAGATTTTTTTTTTTATTCATAAGAAGAGAATAATTTAAACCAACTGGATATGATATCTGGTGATATTTTGAAAGGTGGGGACTTGGCCAATATATTGGTGGAATGGTGTAGCTTACCTAACACGCGGATTTGCTTGGGTTTAGGCCTAGCCGCGCGCGCGCTGGGAATATTTTATTCTAGGTAGAAAATTTGAGAGGTATTTTTGCATCCCGTCGCGCGCACACGTAGAACGAAATAGAAGGAAAGAAAAAAAATTGTTGTGTCTCTATTTTGCATTTCTAATAATTTCACCCATTTTGTGTTCATCATGCACCCGATATGCTGATGGACATGGCCATTACACCAATTTTAGTTTATCATATAATGGAACGTAATGAAGAATTCCGTGAAAGTGAAAGAGCACCGTGTAACAAGTATAGTGACCGCAAAATTAGCAGCGGCAAATTAAATGGGGCGGGGCAGGATCTGCCATGGGTTGGCCAAAAAAATGAGTAAGGCAGGGTTTATCCGTTTCAATTATTTGAATTGAAAGTGTCAACTTAATTTATAAAAGAATAGTGAGTGGACGGATCAACCGATAGATCAAAGCTATATTGTCAACTCGTCCCAACCCAACATATGAGTTGGTATAAAATGGACAGAACATGATTGATCTGATTTAGTCATCGTCAAAAAAAGGTGGATTGGCGTGTCAACCTAACAGGTTCAACCCATTTTACACACCCACTCAAAATAGTCCAATTAGTAGAGCTAGCTATAAGAGAAATACTATAAATACAAGTTTTAGTGATTGAAATAGATAAATAGGAGTATTAGATAATATGTTATGTAAATATGTAAATTTTTCTTGAGTTTCGATTGAATAATATTTATTTCTTTTAGTTATGGTAATTTTTATTTAATTTTTAAATAAGATTCAAAATTACTAATGTATATATTTTTTATGTAACATTAACTATTTGGTACTGGCCCCTCCTTAATAACATAGCCTAACTCCGCCCCTAATTAGGGCACATGTCATTATGAATGGCTATCTAGTAAAGTATCTCTAATCGAAGGACGGATGATTAGTTGTGTGCATTTCTGACCCACGCTAAGAGCATATATCAGTTTAGTGCGTGATTGAATTAACAAATTATTTAAATTGAAATGCGTTTACTTTCAAGATTGATTTTTTATAAACAAAAACCATATTTTAGAATTAATTAAATCCTAAACATGCTTTAGTCTGTGAAAAATTAACCATAAATGGGGAGAAAACAAAAGATTTTTTTGTTGTGAAGATTTAAATAAATGTTTGGTTTAGCTAATTTTGGAAAAAAAAATACATTATTTCTTTTCAAAAATTATTTTGATATGATTTGAATTATGAGGATTTCTTGAATATGAGTCAAGTTAAATGCACAACACTTACGGAAAAGGAAGACATTTTTATATTTACATTTAGTTTGTCATGCCGATGTATTTTGGGCTTGACAAGGGTTTATTTTTAGGATTTAATTTATATACACCGATAATTGAAATATTTCTTAAATAGTTATTCAATTATATATTATCATATAAATGAAAGATTTTGATAGTTAACTTTCTGATTCACTCATTAGAAAGCCATGTAAATGAAATACTTTGATTAGATAGCCATATATAATTATTTTATATTTTCATTCTATCAAAATTAAACTGTAATTGGTATTTGAATTTTATTAAGCCTCAGCTAATCTGTGTTACTGATTCGACACACATCATCAAGCAGGAGTAAGAACTCTATTTGTGCCAATTTTCCTCTTCTTTTCATTCACAAAATTTGCACCGAATCAATGCTTGATGAGGGAATTTTTTGTTACACCTAATGAAGGCAACCATGGAAAGGGGGCAGGAGAAACAATGGTGACCAGCTCCACCTCCTCTGATGCACTATCAATGTCATTATGCAATGCATTGGGACCTCCATGCACAACTTACAGCTAATTTCTTACGTGATTGGTTTGTGACTGAATCCATCCTAAAATCACTATATACAAGAATCTCTCGCATCCTAAAAACAGTGTTCATATAGTTGTATTCAATTATTAAAAAAAAAAAAATACTACTTAGCTAATCAGCTCATGAGGCTTTTATTGAAGTCATCTCGCACCCATGATTCCTCAGATAGTGGTGTCTGGTGCTTACAGTACCTATGTGGCCCTCTCTTGTCAACGCCTTCTTTATACTTTGTATCTAAAGCATGTCAACTACCACATTGTCTTCTTCTAGTGGTAAGCGAACAAACCATAATTTTATTAATTGAAACTTTGTTGATGTGAAACCATCTTGCAGGCCATATTTTTCATTTACTTGGGGGGTCAACTTTGAATTGCGACAACCACATAGATGTGTGGTGATCAATTCAACAATATCGTGTTTCTAAACTGAGAGGGATTAAGATTTGGAAATTGGAAAACTACTAAGGGTATATTTGGTTTCAGATTTTATTTTCTATATTTTCTGTTTTCAAGATTTTATGAAGAAAAAAAAAAGTGAAAATGGAAAATAAAAATTGAAAAAGCAGGAGTTTATTATTTTCAATATCTCATTCATGAAATTCTAAAAACAGAAAATGTAAACACGAAATGAAATCAGTAAGCAAACATGCTCTAATCTTTGCTCATGGTTCATGTACAAATATAACTAGTGTATGTGTTCATGAGGCATATAATTATTAAGATAGACTAGCATTAATTCCTTCTGAAGCTGAATGTCCAAACTCTTAACCAGTGTAAATTGGAGACCAGGTGAAAAACTATAAATCATAGCAATCTGAATTTCGTTTGCAATATTTTTCCATTATTTGTTACTGTACAATCAATATTTATATATGTTCTTACCCAATCAACTTAAATAGAAATGAGGAAAAACTAAACAACACGCAAAACTTATCTCTGTGCTATACAGATATGAAATGAATTAATCAAGAAAAAAACATATATATATATATATCATGAACAGAGCTTGGGCAAAGATCTGGCATAACTATTGGCTGATACTTTTGATTTTGTGATCTTTGCCATCTGGGTTTGCATTTTCCTACAGATTTTCTCTAGTTCCATTACCCTCCACTGCATTCCTTGCAAATGTGCCCTGAGTTTCTCATTATCAGCTGAAAGGTCAAAGTTGCCAGCATACAACACAACCTGCTCACTGCTTTTCTCTTTTCCCTTTTGAGCAGCACCACTTGAACTGCAAGGTGAATCACTGATTGGAGTTGTGCTGGGAGTAACTTGGAGTAAATTTTTGAGCTTTGATTGTTGAGAAATGAGAGCCTGAACTGCTGATTTTGAAGGGAATTTGGGGTTCTGAGAAAGGTGTAGGCAAGCTTGAGGAGAAAGTTTTTCATAGTTTAAGGCACAGCATATCTTCACCCTTTCTTCTTGTGACAGTTGAGCATGTACCTGTAACAGATCATAGTCAGTCCAACTACACCATCGTCTGTAGTAGTCCTTAAATTCGGGGAAGATTCAAGTTTTGTGGTGTGTCTAGCATGAGGGAGAAAATTTTGTAGATGAGTTTTATATGTAACATTACGTATGGAGTTCATCTGTGAAATTTCTCCTCATTTTTACCGTCATACCAGACACACCCTTAGAAGTTTAAGCTACACTTTGAGAACTATGCTTCACATATCATATTAGCATTTCCAATGGACAGAACACAAAGAATTAAGTAAATTTCTTAATCGAGTAGTTGACCATATGTGACCAAAGTTAAAGACACCCAATTTGTAATGAAACTTGGAAGAAATTATTATACCTCAAGATACATGTCCATTGCATGGTAGAGCTCGTCATAAGAATCTCTGGCAGAATCTGAAAGTGATGTGGCAAGAGCCAAGAACTTGGAAGGTCTTAGACAAGGATCAGGGGCTATTTCTGCTATATACAAATCTATTAAGCTTGCAACTTTCCTCATCCGAATGGGAGTGACTAGACCGGTTCCTCGATGCAGGAACGCTTTCAGAAACCTCAGAACAAGGTTCACATCATACAAGTAACTTATTCCATAGGGAGATGGAACAAGCAGATTGTCCAAGGTTGCTTGATCCAACTGGGAACCAATCATAGTCTCCAACTTGTTCCTGCAAGACTTGCTTATGTTCAAACTCAAAGTAACCCTTAGAATTCCAAACAAAGTCTTGCAAGAAATGGTGCTGTGGTCCATATTGTAATGCATATCTATGACCATTTCTAAGATCTTGCACTTCTCAATGGTAGTACTAGCAGTGGAAAATCTTGACTTCTGATAATACATCAGAAACCTGCTGATAATAGCATGGTCCAACTTTCTTGAGATCATTGCCTTTACCAACATTCCAACCAACAATGGACTCAAAAATAGGAGATCCTCAAACCACCATGTTGCACGAGAGAAATTAGTCTTCATACTCTCAGTGCTTTTAGAGTCACATGAAAACCGAATTCCGGAACTGTCAGTGGAACATGTTGACGGACATGGGCTTGCTTCACTAGACAAAACCATCCTCCCCACCACACTATCCAAGCATTTTTCTAGCATCACAGAAGAATCTGCAACTAAGGACAAGTTCTGGCACTGCTTCAAAGCAATCAAAAGTTCTGACCATGTCCAATAGCTGATCTCTTGGAGTGATTTCTCTGTTTGTTCCAATAAACTAGAAACACCGGCAACAGATTCCTTCATTTCCATGTACTCAGCAGCACAACGTGCTTGTAACAAATTGGAAGGATTCATGTCAATTGTTCCATTGTTGTAACAAAATCGTAACATAAGCTCAAAACCTTCTGCACCTCCTGGAAAATCATGGAATATTACTTTAAGCTTTCCAGTGGCACCACTTGATTTTCCAAATAATTTAGCCAATTTGCCTGAGTACTGAGCAACAATTGCCTGCAAAAGAACACATAAAAAACCAAATTAGATGATTATAGAAGGAATGATTTACATTACAACGGGAAGATCAGGATATGAAAGAGACTGCAGCTAACTATAATGTTGAAGGGCAATTTTTTTTTTTCATTGTGAAAGAGGCTATCAGTGATAATAGGTTGAATGATGAATATAAAAATAACCCACCAAAAACATGGAGGCACTGGACAAGCACATAGACAAGGAAAGGAAAAAGGGTAGAAAATGGGAAAAATGGAGAGAATGACAGGAAAATTCCACACCTAGTTAAAGCTCTTAACCAAAAGAATGGAGTGCTGACAGAGAAGTCGTTATAGACAATAAATTGTATATGAGGTGTGAGCAGGAAGGATCACTAGCCACTAATCATCTAGCATGGAAGGGTATATAAGAGAAATTAATGGCTTGAAAACAACCCTCGGTCCCTCTCAAAAGATGTGAACGAAAAAAACAAAATGAAGTTAAAGAACACCAAAGACCCCCCAGAAGACCATGGCAGCAGCATTTAATATGACATGCAGCATTTAAAAAAAAATTAAAAAAAGAGAAAATAAAAGGCAAAAAACAAAAGATGAAAGAAAATAGTATCTTGTGCTTTTGGTTTGTGGAAAAAGGAGATGGAAATTATTGTTAGGATGGATGTACAAACCGCAGTTGCCCCTTACCCCACCTCACTGCTATGTAGGTGCAAATTAATGATGGGCGGAAAGCAACCATCATGAAGTTTACTGAGGGTAGCTAGAATAGGCCTAGAAAGCAGAAGATAAAAAGAAAAATTTACAAATTAAAAACCAAAAAGGCATAAATCATTGAACCATAATCATTTCTAAATTCAAGAGTAGCAACATTAGCACAAACTGAAACCACCAACCAAAAGATTGAAAAGACCAACTTTGTGACTACAATTAGCCACTACAGTATATACATCCTATAACCAAAAGCAATAGATAAGAAAACCCAAAAAAAAAAAGGATTGAGAATTTATAATAAAGTTAGAGGAGGCAAAGCAAAAGCCTAAAAGATAAAAAGTGAATGATTGTCCAGAACAGTTTGTAAAACAAAGTTCTGAAACAGATGACAAGATTTTCAAAACAGGAGTTTTGACATAACATTAAAGGAGAGGGAGAGAGAGAAGGGGGGGGGGAAGGTTATTTACCTTGTCCACCATGAAGGTCTCTTCTCCATTTACATCCACTTCAAGGTTGCAGTAAGCTTCCATTATAACTTTCTAAAAAACCACAAAAACACACACACCCCACAAAAACCAAGAGTCCTTAATTGACTTCCTGGAACTCGCATAAGGAACAAACCAAGGAATGGAGGGGCACCATCATGAGAAGGCAAAAGTGGGGAGGGTGAGTGAAGAGTGGAGTTGGAGGAAGGAAGGTGATGACAGAGCAGGACACAAAGATCACAACATATTCTTAGACTAAGAAGAAGACAAAGAGGAAGAGAACACAGACAAAGGCCCTTAGAATGGGGTGTTAGTACTGGTGGTCAATTGGTGCAGAAGAAGTAATGCGGTTCTCCTGAGGGATACAACAAAGACAAAGCTCGAAGTGAATCAGAAGGAACAAGACATGTAAAGACACACAAGAGTGACATATATAATATGTGTGTATAGGGGCTGTGGATGAATCATATATATAATATACAGTAATATACTATATGAAAAAATAGCATATTATACAGGATATAGCATATGGTGCCACTAAAAAGTCTAAACTAAACCTCCTTCTGACATTCCTGTTAAAAAATATAAACTAGAATCTTAAGTAAAACAACCACATATAGTTTATGAATAATTCTTTTTTATTTTTTACTTTTTATTTTTTGCTTCGGTAAGTCACACACAAAAAAATAAATGGAAAAAACAAAAGCAAACCTTAGAACTGAAGCTTTATGTCTGGCTTGGCCGTTCTGTTATTCCATTTTCATACAGCTGCAAGTCTCTATATTTGTGCACAGCCACCCACCACAACACTCACAATATTTTTGTGGCCTTAATGCCTCCGTCTCTCTCTCTCTCTCTCTCTCTCTCTCTCTCTCAAGTAGGACGGACCAATCCAACTTGTTACTACTTGATTGTTACCCCACTAAGTTATTAATTGAATCTTCGTAAGCATAACTCATACTGCACGTCGATATGTCCGAGTGGTTAAGGAGACAGACTCGAAATCTGTTGGGCTTTGCCTGCGCAGGTTCGAATCCTGCTGTCGACGTGGTATCCATTTTTAATTTATTGCCCTTATTGTGTCATGATTTGTATTTTTTTTTACTGCCTCATTGCATGTAGTGTCAATGAGTGAGTGAGTGATCTAAGATCTAATGGTATGTCTGGATTGATGAAGCGGACTGGACCAAGATTTTACATTGCTCTATTGTTTGGATTTATAATGGAGCAGAGATGTATGGACTCCACTTCATCTAATTCTATCAACTCTTCACAAATTTATTCCTTCTAAGAATGGGAAGGATTGAGATGCAATATAAGTTATCTAAACAATGAAGTGAAGCAATTATTTCACTCCACTTCACCTCATTTTATTCTATTCCACTCTATTTCTCTCCATCACGCTTCACCAATACAAACATACCCTAAAACATGGGTTCACGTGGTTCCATAACCCAAATAGAGATGACAAATTTAAGCCCTCATTCTCTGGTTGGATTTGCAAGTCACGTAGTCTTGTCAAAGCCTCCTCTACTTCACCGAGTTCACTCAACTCATTTAATTGATATTTTCTTATATTCGATGAAATTCATCACGACTACCTTTTGGTTTCTAAATCATTACGCCGTCATTTTCTCTACAAGTGACAGAGCTTCTTCAAGCCCAAAAGGGCAACAACCCCCAATTTTTTTTTTATTAAACTTTATGTGTTTATATATATATATATGGTTAGTATGATTCCTAAATAATTAATACGTCTTGTTCTATGAGAGGGAAAAAACCCACCAAAACTTTCTACGTTTTCTATGTTATCATCAAAAGATTTTATTTGCATATTAGTAATTTAAAATTTAGATTTTAATTTCTATGTATTGACAGTATAATTTTTTTTTTTACATTGCTATTTAATCAAATCATATTATTTGCATAACCTTTCAAGTAGTGGATGTAAGACTTAACTATTTTGGCTAAATATGACAATATATGATTAGATAATAATATCAAAAGACTTTACATTATCAATGTGTAGAAATTAAACTCATATATTTATTTGGCTAACATATTTCTTGAGAAGTAATTAATATATCTTCCTAATTAGTGTCCATAAAAATCTTCTTTATTCAAAATATACCTTACATGTTTTAAATAGTCATTAATATTGTGTAAATTACTTGCCATTGTGAGTGCAAATTCAAAATAGAAAAATTATTAGATTAATGATTAATACAATATATAATCACTCTAAGTATTATTGTCTACCCTAATTTTTTATCCATCTTCAACCACTGATCTATATCATATAATGAAACAGTACATCCAATGGACTTCAGTATCACCCGACAAATAAAGAAAATTCATGGTACATCATAAGAGATCATTGTAATTTGTCCATTTAATAATCTTAAATGTCGCTCGAATATGAATTTCATAACTTTAAAACATGTACATATTTTATGAAATTTTAAGACGTGAGTACATTGAACATTAATTTAATAGCTGAGCGAAATATATTGAAAATTAGTCTAATTAATTATCGAGTTTAATTTTATACACTACTAGTGTAAAATTGCATTGTCTTCTGATTATATATTGTTATATAAGTAAAGGTAGTTAAATTTCATATCTACTACTTAAAGAGTCATAAAGATGGGGTGATTTAATTAGATGATAGTGTAAAGAAAAAAATGTGGCCAAAGGCAAGCCCATATATATGAGCTCTATGGTTCAAGAGGATTAGTTATTGTTTTTTGTGGTGGACACCCTTAGTTCAACAAAAAAAGATATATAAAAAAAATTACATGATTAGTGCATAGAAATTAAACTCTTAATTGTTAACATGAAGTCAACAAATATATTGGAAACCAAGCAAGACACATATATAAATGATTTAATAAACTTATAAGCTACTCAAAATATGAAATTTTAATTTTCACTCCTCTTATTGTGAAATAACTAGATCAATATTGTTATTTTAATATACAAGAGTGAATGTTTCATTTGAATATCTACTTCATTACGATTTGATGAGATGGATTAGTGTGGATGACTAGAGACCATCTTCTCACTCAATGGTGATGGAGTAGGTGTTCAAATGGGACACCCACTTCTATGTCAAAATAACATTTAACTAGATAAGCACATCTAACCCTAAGATAAGTACACTAGTATTAATTTACATTGGGGGAGGGGGGACATTGTTCCCCATAAACTATAATCCATGTACATTTTGATTACATGGCTTTAAAAATTGCAAATTGATCCTTTAGCTTTCTTGAATATGCATTTTACTCTTTTGTTAAGTTAAATTTTATTTGTTGTTAATAGGAAATAAAGGGAAAATGTGATAAAAAAAAAAAACCCTAAACTTTTACCTCTTTGCCAATCATCATCATAAACTTTAAAAGTTTCTCAATTAGTCCCTAAATTTTGACTAATATTTCAATAAATGTTTTGAAAACCAAACCAGTCACTCATACCAATTGGACCGGGAACCAATCCTTTGGCCAGTTTAGTCACAAACAAAATATCAAAATTTTAAAAATCAGTGTGAATTAACACAAACCAGTCAAACCGGTCGAGTTTATTTAAAAATGAAAATATCAATGTTTTTCAAATTCAATAACCATTCTATGATAAAAGTAAAAAGAAATACACCTTGGTTAATACAATCAAGGACTATGTATGTTTGTTGGATTTTGGTGGGGAATGGAGAGAGAAAAAAGATTTATAGTACAAAAATTTAAATTTGTACTCTATAAATCCTTCCAGCTTTCCCCTCCTCTTTTCTCTAAAATTCGAACTCCCAAATTTTACTTTATAAATATTTCCTTTTTTCTCTCATTCTCTCTAAAATCTAAAATGACAAACATATCTCAAATCTAAAAAAAAGAGCCTAATGTAAATATAAAATAATGCGATACATGAATATTCATAATTATCCTAGAAGTAGAAACTTCATACTGTAAGGTAGTGTTTGGTTACTGTCTCTAAGATAGAATACAGGGACAATAAAAACGGAGATAGAAAAAATATTGTTCCTGTATCATGTTTGGTTGTGGAGACGGAGACAAAAAAATATTGGCCGTTGATCACTATTGATCAGCGACCAACTACTGCTGACGAGTTGGCCACCGTTGGTGGCAGCTTGATCAAGGCAGCTGTGTTGACTTTCGTCATTGGCTGTTGACTTCCAGCGGTGGTAGGTGGCTGGACCACTGTCCCTGTGTCTTGTCTCCACTATCCCCGCTTTTTTGAAAGATAGAAATACAAGAATTTTTTTATCTCTAGAACAGAAACATTTTCCATCCCTATGCCCTATCTCCACCACCAAATATGATACAGGGACAAACTATCCTCAGATTTTCCTAACAAAGAACCAAATGCTGCGTAAGTAATATGGGACTTGAGTTGTTTATAATAGTCTAAAGAGTAAAAGGCTTATAATTTAAACAATGTGGGACTTTATCAAGTACTCCATATTTCAACTCTCTATTTATATTTTTATTTTTTAATCTATTTTATAACATAAAATTCATCATATATATATATATATTAGTACACTTTGATTGAACCTCCAATTAAACCAATAAACCTTTGAATCAGTGTTATATCTGATTCGATGACCAATCCTATTTTCAGAACCTTGATTTCAATAGATTCTTTTGTTTTAAGTTTGTTCATACAATAATTAATAATAACACATAAAAACGTATTAATCATTTGTTTTACATTAAATTTAGACTATTGACTAATTTATTTTAAAAGTTTAAATTGCTAAATTAATGTATAAAAGTTTTAAAATAAAAAAATATAAAATATATGTTATTATAAAATTGTTAACTATATTAATGGATGGAAAAATCTTATCATTTGTTATAACTATTAGTAATTTAGCAAATGTTTTTGTATAAGGATCTATTGATTCATAAGTTAAACATAATTTAAAGTTTCAGGACCAATTATAAAGATTTTAAAGTTTATGGTGATAATTTGCAAAAGAATATAAGTTTGAGGGGGTTTTATATATTCTTTCCCGAAAATAAATGCATAATACTCCCAAACTTTGGGTCATGTAAATTTTACTCCCTATTTAAAATATAGTGTAGAATCTGATACCTTAAACTTTTTCAAACATTTGTTATGTTCATTAACAATAGATAAACATATTAACAAAATAGTTGATTTGCGCAGATAAAAAAATGTTAGGACTCGATTTACACGTTTTCAAAACTCTTTAGATAAAGTGCATATAGTTCATAGTTTAAAGAGTAAACTTTTTTTTCTCTATCTAAATTAATAATATATATTGATAAATAATGTAATTCATTGAGAACATGAACTCTATAAATATATTACAAACCCGAGAACTATGCATAAATAGAAAATAGTATTTTGGAATACTTCAAATATGTAGGTCCTATACTTTAAAATTGGGTTCTTAAACTTACGAGAACATTTGGACTTAACTAAAGTATTTTGATATATGATGGAATGAATAAATATTCTAAGATACTATCCTAAATGTTACATATCCATCGAGTTGAATGAGGACGTCAAAGATGTTATCAGTAAATATAATTAAATAGTTTTTCTGACCAATATTTTTTGCCTTTAAATTTTGCTTTATTTAGTATCTTTAATCATCGTTTTTTGTACTAACAGCATTAGTTAAGGATACTATATAAAGCATAGTTTAAAATTTTTAAGTGGGTTTAGATTTTGAAAATATCAAAATTTATCTTTCAACGTGAAAATTTCTAATTCTGTATGCCTAACAACCATAAACCTTTATGGCACTAATCAGATAAATTCATAACTAAATATCAATAAAAAATAATATAATAATAAATTAAAAGCATCTAGATGCCTAATTACACATGTTTTGTGAGTCCAGAGATTTAATTATAAATTTTTAAAGTATAAAGATTTATTTATTTATTTTTTTGGAAAATTCAGAAACTAACATAACAAAACCAAAAATAAAAGACAAAATAACATTTACATAGGTTTTGAAATTGTAGGAAACATGTGGCTTTCCCACGAAAGGAGGAAAGAGGAGCCTTGTGTGGTCCTCTTAAATTATTATGACGTCTATCTATGTGCAGATAATTATGATTAAATATATGATGCCTGCGGCACCACACCATAGTTACTTCCTTTTGCCGCTTTATTATCGCATGATGACAAAGATTGCAGGCAAAATAAAGAAATGACGATGTAATGATCAGCCGACGACTTGCAATTTCATTTCTAACTTCCGGGGGGAAATGTCTTCAAACGTGTTGCGTGTGCCCACAATTAGGAGACATCATTTATAAATAAAAATATTAAAAAAAAAAAAAGCATATTGGATGTATTTGATTGAATATGGAGAGCTCAATATAAAATTACACATCAAATTCATTTATGAAATTTTCACCCTTTACCTTGAACCAAACATAGCCATATATTAGTGTGAAGTTATTTATATAGCTATCTGATATATTGTTACATCAGTACACGTGCTTGATTCTTTAAATACTGTTTGAAATAATTAAAAGCAAGGTTATCAAACTTTCGAGTTAACTTGTATATGTCCCCTTATCGAGTTCATAATTTTACGAGTAAACTCTTATGAGTCTATGAGATGAACTTTAGGAGTTTTCGAATTGAAGAGTTTATTTAAGATTCACGAGTCTTAAGTTTGATAGCCTTGATTAATAGAATTGATTTAATTTAATTTTAAATGATTTAAATTCATGTGATTCATAAGCTGAATCTTGCATTTTAAATCCATATATGTATATCCTATTCAAGTTAAATACAAATTAATTAGCAATGATGTTTGTTTCAACCCATTCACTACAAAAAAAAAAGAGTATTTTCAATGGCTATTGACATTCAAAATGATAATAAAATTATTATCAATAAAAGTAACAATTATTATCAGTGAAATTTAAAAATATTTTCAACGATCATTTTGTATTAAAATTATTTTTTTTAACAATAGTTTTGTTGACACTTTAAAGATTAAAAATTGTTGAAAATATTCAATTTTTTCTTATAGTGATTTTAACGCCACCAAGTTGACATATGATTTTTTTTTCCTCCTTTATCATAAAAAAAAACATAAGCTAAATTATTATCTTCTTCACTGATCAATACTGAATTCCTTAACAAGAAATTCTTTTTCAGTGAGGGCCCGAGGGGGCAAAGGGTCAAGGGATTCAAGGCTTCCACGTGAATAAGAACAGACTAACTTCATAATAACAAAATATATAATGAATTTCATATTCCTTGAATCAGGGTGGATTAATTGAATATGAGTTTTTTCCACATAATTAAAATAAAAAAAACAAATTACAAATTTTCCCTAATTCTCGTCCGTTTACCTATATGTCCTATTTTCTATATAATAGAAGTCGACTTAAATTGATTTTCATACAAAATTCAAATTTCATCTGAAATTGCATGGAAATCGATTTAAATCGACTTTGCCTATATCCAACCTGCAACTATGACATGCATAGGTCATATCATGTCGAAGTGATAAAAATGTCCAAGGAAGTTGATTTGAATCGACTCAAGAGTAAACCATCAGACTTTTAAGTATGTCAAGAGTAGTACAAAATCGATTAAAATTGACTTCTGTTTTGAATGAAAGTCAATTAAAATTTACTTGTGTTTGATGGAAGTCTATTTAAATCAACTTCTCAAACTACTCAGACAATGTTTGGCAAGTCGATTATAATCGATTTTAGAGGACGATTTAAATGAACTTTATGCTGCTTCTCAATTATAACTAGAGCTCCTCGACTTAGGATAGTATCATGTTAGAAAAATTGAGTGATTGAGTATAATAATTATAGTGAGAATATGAATATGATAGAGAGTTATGTTCATATTCTTGTATATTGTAATGGTGAGATTATATAGTGGATGGTGAGACATTATGTAATGACAATGAAACTTGGTTGGTTGTCCGTTTACAAATTAGTTTATTAGAGTTGCAAAGCAAAATATTAAAAGAGAATGAAGGAAACAACAAGCAAATTAGAAAAATATTCTATAGAATGCTGATTGATATTGGACAAATGGGATCCAATATAGAAGGTTTTGAATTCGAAAGTACGAGCACGTCAATCACATATTTGCTTATTTTTACTCATTTGTTGAAGTTCATGCAATATATCCATTTGTCGAACTCCAAGATGATTCTTTTAGATCTGGAGGTTCAACTCTAGGTCCATCATTTGTTGTTAGACCTAATGCATCCACATTCTTTGAAGTGCCTTGTGATCATGTCCAAAGCTCATATGCAGCAAGTGATGACTTGGCTTGTCTAAGCTTTGCACAGCTTACGAGGCAATTGAAGAACCATTATTGCTAAATCCGAAGCCAATAGCACAAGCTGGCCTACTTGGGGGATTTTGATTATATTGTGGAGTAGCAGAATGATGAAAATGATGAGGAGAATGAGCCTAGTCATGTAGCCAATGATGAGTAGAATACTAGAAGCATATGAGGGAACTAACAAGAAAATCATAAAAATATTATATAGGATGCTGATTGATATTAGGACAAATGGGATCCGGTATAGAAGGTTTCAAATTTGAAAGGACGAGCACGTCAATCATATGTTCTCTTATTTTCACTCATTTGTCGAAGTGCATATAGTAGATCTATTTGTTGAACTCCAAGATGGTCATTTTAACTCTAAAGGTTCAACTCTGGCTCTATCATTTGTTGCTGCACCTAATGCATCCTTATCCTTTGAATTGCCTTGTGATGATGTGCAAAGCTCATATGCAACAGATAATGACATGGCTTCTCTAAGCTTTGCACAGCTTGCAAAGTAGGTTGAAAATCCATTACCACTAAATCCATAGCCAATAGCACAAGTTGGCCTACTTGGGGAGATTTGATTTTATTGTGGAGCACCAGGATGATGAATATCATGAAGAGAAGGAGCCTGGTTGCATCTGAATGATGGACCGCCCAACAGTTGTTTACCACCCCAACGGTCATTTACCACCCTAGCAGTCATTCACTGCCATTAAAATTTATATTATGCTAAGTTGCACAAAAAATATAGCAAAGGACACAATCTAGGTCGTCTCACAAGGAAGTTTTACTAGTCAATTGGAAATTGGGGTGGTTTGTTTGGAAGAAATTAATAAAATAATGGAAGAAAATTCAATTTAATAAATTACTTATACAAGGAGTTCCTACAGATCTAGGATTATATTATCACTTACTTAAAAGAATAATTCATGGAGATGATTATTTTCACCAATTTACAATTGCACAATCAGTAACATAGTTCTACTTGGCAATCATACAATCACAAAACTGACTAAGGGTTTGTTAACATGAACATCAAGACATCACAATTGCAATCCCTAAATGCTTACACTAACTTAAATGTCAATCATAATAATCTAGTTATTATTAGAATTAATTTCAATCTTATAACCAATTGAATATACTTCAAATTATCAGTTAAATTACACCCAATTGGAACCCTAATCATGCATGACATTCACAATAGCAAACACGCACACACACAATTAAAATAGGCTCTCAAAAATATAATTGCATCAATCAACACAAAAATATGAAAGAGAAAGGAGAAAAAGAAAGATTGGAAAACCAAACTGAAACTTGCATTAAAATAATGGGAATATCAAAACGGAATCATTGAATCCTATGAATCTTTGCATTAGGTCAAGAAAATACTCCTCCATAGGTGGAAGATCACAATTAATATAATGGAGTGTACAATCATAATCCCAAATGGAAGCCAACATAAGGATTAGAAGCTCCCAAAACCTAGAAAGAGTAGAGAGATGAAGAGAGAGAAAGTAAAAAGAAAGAGAGTATAACGGAAAAAATAAAAATAATAATAAAAAAGATGTCTACAATGTTTGACATATTTCCTATTTATAATATAGCAAAGACAACACAGAAAGTGGGACAACTAGGGTTAAGTTGTGCTTCGTTGACGTTGGCCTATAAGGGTCTAATTGTTGGGGTGGTTAATTAAAAATTATGGAACTCGCATAATCTCTGTCCACCACCATGGCGGTGAATAACCACTAGGGTGGTCCACCGCTGGGGTTGTCTCCCCTTCAATTCCTCAAGCAACTTTCTCTATTCACTACTAGGGCGATCAATAGTGTTGCTAATGTAGGCTTGAAAATTGCTCTGAGTTCTTTTTGGTCTAATGCACCAACCAGGAAGTTCTTGTCACCAAATAATACTCACACAGAGATTAAAAACACATGTAACTCCAAAATATAATTATTCACTAGAAATAAAGCAAATAGCCATGAATTTATCAAATGATGCATGACGATGATGAAATACAAATCCACCATTTATCAATCAATCAATTAACCACAAACAGGATGCAAAATGCCTAGAGTTATAAAGAAAAAATTGTGAATAAATTCAACCCATCAAACTCCTCCACGCTTAAAAATTTTGCATGTCTTCAAGCAAAAGACTTAGATACAAGTAACATAGAGACTGGACTCCTAATTCTAACAATGCATGATAAATGAAAAATAAAAATACAGTAATCCAATGGAGCTAGACATACAATCAAAAAGTTTTCATGCCAACAAGCAAAGAAGATCTCAACAAGCATGGCATAAACAAGGATATAGCACACAAGGTAGGATCCACATACATGATGAATGGACCAAGTACAAAAATCCTCACAAGATCAGTGTTGCTATTTATTCACTCAAGTGTTTTGGGCTAAGATGCACACTTAATCACCTCAAATGAAAATGCATTACCATAGGCTTGCCAGGGGTCTCATTCTCCATTCATCAAACACACATGCATACTAAATTAAAAGGACTTGCTTTGGGTTATAATGGGGCTTAAGTGAATGTAGGATGATACAAAGGCCAATAGAGCTAAACCATTAGTCAAAGGAGAGCAAATGTATACACCAAGAGCACAAATGCCTAAGGGTACACTTTGTCCAATTTAACCATTCACAAGCCCTTAATTTATAATGTAACTCACCTATATCCAAACTTTTGTAATCATTTTCTTTTCTTTTCTTTTTTTGCTTTTTTGGTTCAATCAACTTTGCTTCTTCTTTTTTTATTTAGTGTGTGCTACTTGATGAATTTTTTTAAAAAAAAAATTTGGCCACTCACAAATACATGTTGTCCCTCCCCCATATTGAAATTGAGGCATGTCCTTATGCTCTCTCCCATATTTATGCTCAAACACATAAAAAATGCACAGATGCTCTCCTAAGCCTAAAAGGTTTGGAATTTTCATTGTTTTTCACTTCTGACTAAGGATGTGCTAAAACAAAAAAAAAAGGCAAAAAGGGTCAAAGAGACTAAACAATGATAATGTGCAAAGGTTAGTTATATCATCAAGTGGCTAAAAACAAGAAAAATGTCTCAATCATCTTCAAGCATGCACATGGGAATAAATTTTCAAACAAGACACTAGACAAGTTCTAGAATGCGAATCCAAGGAGAGAAACACATATGAACAAACAAGGATGACACATAATAGTCCAAAGCAATCAAAGAGGCTAAAAAACTCATAGGTAAATCGTATGTACTTAATTCAAACAACACATTGAATTATCAAGCATACAATACAAAATGAAGTCAATACTAGGCAAGTCAATATAATATATGTGGTGTCAGCCAATGCATATAACCTCTACGGTATTGAAGGAATGGTGTAAGACATAAATAAAATAAAACATGATGCAAGACTTAAAACTAAAAATAACAAGAAATAAAATGCATAAATATAAAAGAAAGCAAAGAAAAGCTTCCTCATGATGGGCTGTCTCCCACCTAACACTTTGCCTTAACATCCCTAAATTGGACGGTCAAGACCCTTATAGAGGCTTATGCTTGAATTGATCTAGGAATTCAAACCAAAACTTGTATCTTTTGACTCAACCTAGATCCCACTGTATATGGATCCTACCACAGGCCTTGAATCTATTTTGTTTCTTGGGCCCAAGTCTTAAAGTTGTTAATGCATTTTTAAAAGCCTTTGATGCTCCTCTGACACCTCATATTTGGAAAGCAAACCACTTCCAATGGGAAATTATGTGTATTCCTAAAAGAAGTCTCCCACTGTGACATGCTGCCACCAAGCTCCAAAGAAGTCTCAGCCAACTCACCACACAATGCACATGGAGCTCAAAGTTAAGCACCAATCTCTAAAATAGCATACTCATTCCACTCTAGCAGGTGCTCAAGGAGGGGGGATTCAAATTTTAATAAAAGTGATTGGCTCTCAAGAGGTGGTGGTTGGACACATGATACAACCTCTGTAGCCAACATCTTAATCGTAGAATCTTAGTTTATAGTATTAACAGTCTTGTAATTATCAGTCAGCTTTATTGTATTAGCAAGGTCCTTAGAAATAGAAGGTGAACTCTCCAGATCTTCAACAAGTATGGGGTGTTAAAATTCCCAAACTGAAATCTCTAAAGGGATTATGTTTGAGGTAGATTCACTCACATTATTGACATCAATACTAATTGTATCTTCACCACAATCGGAATTGGCAAGTGGAATGCAAGGAACATCAAATGTCCCCTAGGCCAATTCCTCTTATGGTGTTTCATCCATATGATTCATGCCTTGTTGAGTTGAATCACTACTCTACTCAAAACTCGACACCATATCTGAAATCTGAGATGAACTCGATTATTGGAACGGTGAATTCTCCCCATTTATCACCTCCTGCATAGCATCATTGATAATCTTTTGATACCCCATCATTATTCTCATCATTTTTTACCATGGAGATTTAGAGATGCTAGGAGGGGCAAATAATGAACACTACTAAGACTACAAGTCATAGGTCTCCCATTGTTAGAGTGTTTGCAAGTTCTACTAATAGAAAGATGGTGGTGGCTGGAATTACTAGTGGAAATACTAGTGCTAAGATGGCTTAACTCCCCTTATATGTATCCCTTATCCATACAATCATACCAACCAGATTGGGACATGCTAAAGTAAGCATCATCTCCATGTGGCGATTGTTGAGCATGGCTCCTCATGGTATATCGCTCAAATATATATTTCATCTCATCAGGTTGGCACTCTATTACTTGATGTAGGTTATCATCAATAGCTTATGTACTTGCAACACTACAAAAATCATATGTCCGGGAAATAAAATATGTGTTAATATACATGAAAAATCAAGTGGAAAAAGAAAATAATAAAATAAAATAAATGAAACAAAAATAAATTTTTTGAATTTTTATCATTTTTTTAGGAATGGAACTAAAAAAATAGAAATAAAAAGAAAACAGAAAATAAAAATAAAATTATATAAAAATTAAAATAAAAAATATTTACAAAAATTAACTAGTAAATTATAGTAAATTAACTGCCCACAACAAATTAAAATTTATTTTATGTTAAATTGCATCAAAATTGTAGTAAATGACACAACCTAAGTCATCTCATAAGAAAGTGTTACTAGTAAATTGGAAATTGGGGAGATTGTTTGGAAGAAATTAATAAAATAATGAAAAATTCAATTAAATAAATTATTTGCACTGGGAGTTCCTGTAGATCTAGGATTATGCTATCGCTAACTCAAAAGAATAATTCATGGAGGCAGTTATTTTTACAAATTCACAATTGCACAATCAGTGATGTAATTCTATTTGGCAGTCATACAATCGCACAACTGACTAAGGGTTTGGTTAACATGAACACTAAGAAATCACAATCACAATCCTTAAATGCTTATACTAACTTAAATGCCAATCATAATAGACCTTTGTTGGTCCAATGCACTAACCTGGAAAGTTCTTGTCACCAAATAATCGTCACACAAAGAGATTAAAGACATAAGTAACTCCAAAATATAATTATTCATTAGAAACAATGTAAATAGTTGTGAATTTATCCAATGATGCATGATGAGGACGAAATACAAATCAATTATTTATCAATCAATTAATCATAAACAGGATGCAAAATACCTAGAGTTATAAAGAAAAAGGGATACATAGATCCAACCTATCACTGGTCATGCAGCAAATGATGATGAAAAAGGGCAGCAGCTGTTTCATGTATAGAACTTGAGTGAACAGTTCATGTCGCAGTCTCAATCCCAATATCAATCTTAGCATCCTAGTCACTATTCAGCTCTTGATAGATGCAATGTTGTCTGACATGAGTGGGTCTGTTTCAAGTTCAGGCTTAGAAGGAAAGAGTGATCTAGCACTTGGCCAAGTGTTTCGCAACAAAGAAGAAGTTTTATTTGCGATTAAACATTACAGCATTTGAAGAGTCGTTCAGTACAAATTTATGAGTTTGACCACATAGAAATTCATTGCAAATTAGTGAAGTTTGGCATTGACTGCAATTAGAGTACACGTGTCACTCTTCTCTTGAAATCGCAGTTGCAGGAAATGCGAAAGCTCAACAGACCACACACATGTATCTTTCCTGAGTATACGAATTAGCATGCCTAGATGGATTATCATATTATCTATGCCCACCTGTACCCCACAGTGCAAGTGGATTCGATGATGGCCGTCAAATTGCTACAAGTATCAATTGAGACAGAGTTGAGATTTAAGACAACATATAGGAAGGTGTGGTTGGCCAAATAGAAAGTAATTACTATGATTCATGGGGATCAGGAAGACTGTATACGAGCTTCCTAAATGATTGGGCGATCTGCAGTCTTATATGCTGTCCAATTACAAACTGGACCATAATATGTTGGTGATATTGTAGATCGTAGTTGCTTTATATTCCATTGTATTTTCTAGACCTATCCACCATGCATTGGGCCGTTCAAATATTACAAATGACTTATTTCAATGACAACACTCACCTGTACGGCAGGCCGTAAACCCAACAAGTGCACCATATCCTCCGGTGTGATCGTACACTCTCCGTACAGAAGATGAATAATGTCTGACTCAAGGCCCCAACGCTTAACAAGTGCACTTATGAGCATCCTATCATAATCAAACACCAGATCCATCCACACAACATACGATAAACCAGACTACCTATGACCTATATATATGTATGTATGTATAAGACATTGTTAAATTTTGCATACTAAACATAAAAAAAAAAAAAATTACAGTAAAATAAGATTATCTTGATATACAAAATTCCACTTAAAAAATTAATTACAACAAAACTATAAGAAATTAAATATCCCACAAAATAAAGTTAACAAAAACTAAAATTAAATTTATTAAAATTTTCCAATTAAACTAAATGCTCACTAAGCTTTAAAGGTAGAATTATATATTTATTACAACAAATAAATAACATGTTACACATAACAAAATTAACATTACTATTCATTATAATTAAAGTTTAATAACAATTAATTAATGATTGTTAAATTCTACAAATTAAACCAAAAATCTAGAAAATATCAAAGCTACACCAAACATGACACTAAAATAAGATTATCTTAATATACAAAATTGCACTAAAATAAATAAATTACAAAAACACTAAACTAAATTAAATATCCTGCAAAATAAAATAAGGTTAACACAAACAAAATTTAAATTTATTTAAATTCACCAATTAAATCAATGCTCGCTAAGCTATAAAACTAGAATTATATATTTACTACAACTAACAAATAACATATTACACATAAAAAGAATTAATGCTACCATTTATTAAAATTAAAGTTTAATAAAAATTGATGATAAAATAATATACAATACTAATGATAAATTGTTTTCCCTACTGATAATAAATTGAACTACTATTATATAATATACATTACAACATTCTACTAAATTACACTAAAATAAAATATCAGGAAATTAAACTACAATGTACTTGAATTAATTACACTTCACAAATTAAACTAAAATATGCTACCTAATTCCAAAACTACAATAAATATACCATACACATTACCATAAAAATATAAATAAATTAATGCCTACAATTCTCTAAACAAATAAATTAAAATTTAATAATATTAATGAGAAAATTAAATGCTAATGATAATAAATTGAACTATAACAAATTAAAAGATAAAATAAAATACAGTGTTAAAAAATAAAAAATTAAATAAAATTACTTGCACTGCTAATTTGTCTGCAATGTGATCAATAATAGCATTAAGATGATATAGGTCATTCGCCATGGCTACCAACACAGAACCCCCTCCCCCTTGTTACTTTCTCGAAATTTATGAGGAAATCGGTGTGAATCACCTTGTTCTTATTAGGTAAACCACTCGAGAAAGTCGATTAATATCGCCTTCTATAACCTCTAGCATGCTCTGCGAAGTCTTCCCTCACCATCTAACAACTCTTAGGAAAGTCGACTATGATTGACCTTTGTTATGGTTTGACACCCAACAAAAGTAGCAGAGACGTTGATGGATTTGACCGTTGTGTCAGAAAGTGACCGTTTTAGGCCTTTCACTAGGTTGATTTTTCGTTTTGAAATTTTGAATTTTATAAGAAAATCGATTTAACTTGATTTCTATTATATAAGAAACATGACAAATATATGTACGGATGAAAATGAGAGGACATGTGTAATTTGTTATTTTTCATTTTAATTATGTAAAAAAAATCATATTTTTTATTTTAATTATGTAAAAAAACCATTGAATATGTCATTAGGTAATTTGTTTATTCTATCATCACCACTACCACAACTTTTATGTGGGAATGCTTAGGTGAATTTAATTCGGGGACTAAAATTATTATATCTTTAGATCATGACAATTTGATAGACATATATATGGACACAGATCCATGATTGTAGTGTCTGATAACTGGCATATAAATTAAGTCCGCTCATCTTGCAGTCACAATGAAATAAGTCTCACTCTCACCTGCGTTAAACACAATTTTGATTGCAACTTGTTAGTTTCATACGTAGAATAATATAAATATGAATATCGATTAGAATAGATACTGGACTTGATTATGTCAAAATAAAGGACGGGAATATATATATATATATATATATATATTAAGAATATTAAACAAATGCCGTGAAAGTAGGTTTACATTTGAATAACAAAAACTCAGTTGTTTGGCCAATAGAGATGACAATCTTGGCAGAATATCCAATTCACATGCACAAAAAGCCGTGAGAGCTGAGAGATACAGATCATTGTAGGTTTCTTGGTTAAATTAAGGCAGTAGTTTGATCTTGGAGGTGACAGAGACCATTCGAATAAAGTTGACAAGGCTCAAGGCTAAAAAGTTATAGCAAGAGAGAACAGTGAATATGAGATGTAGTCATAGAACGTGACACAAAAATAATTCAATAAAAGTAATCTTATAAGGTCAGAATTTTTTCTTTTCCTTGGGCTTAGCCCCATTATATATTGAAAAAAAAGGGGTCAGAATCTTTCCCAGTCATATCCTACATAATTTCTGCTATTGGCTTTAGATTACGAAAAACTGAACCCATTGTCAGGTCAAATTTGACATCTGACAACATGTGAGGTCCATATTACATTTCCGTTGGTCAAACAAGCTTTTTATAAGTTGACAAGAGAAAGAAATAAAAAAAAAGGTTATATAAATCAAACAAAAAATACAAAGCTTTTATAAAGATGGGGAGTTTCCCATCCCCTATAGGTTAAAACAAAGCTGACATTTGCAGAATAGTATAGTATTATATTCTAAAATAAACCCTAGGTTGCTTTTTGACAATTATAAGTTAGCCATTTACAGTGAAAAAGTGTATAATATCTAAAATTGAAAACTTAGTAGTTTCTGAACAAAAAATATATTAGAGATATAAGTGACAATTTTATTAACAGACGAATTAATTCCTAATGTCATCTGAAAAAAAAAATCTCCATCCCATCATATCCTTCCTTCCTTTCTCCTCTTCATTCTCACTACTATCACCGTCACCAACTCAGCTATCGTCTCCTGCATTTCTTGTGATAAATGGGAGCCTCCTGCTTGATCAGTTCAAAATGATTTATTAGTATCAGAAGGCAAACTCTTAACAAATCCAACCAAACGCCTACCCCTTTTTTCCAAAAAAATTAAAATAAAAAAAAAGAAGAGGGTTGAAGGTACCATAGCAAAGATACAACCGTACAAGTATCCTCAGTCTCAAAATGGCTAAAGTTACATACAATGGTGATGCTTGTACTTCTTCAATTCGTCCTGCAATGGGAGAAATTCCTATTCCAAGTCAAGAACACGCGAGTGACATGCCCGTTCATCAGCATCATTCCCAATTTCCATCAACGCTTCACTGTCAGGCTCATAAAGAGCGCATTCCTTTTCCCAGTTTTGGCAATGAGCAAGAAGGTTCTGGCACTCTGAAGCCAGCCTCTGATTCTCCTTGACAAACTTCTTCAGGGCTTTTGCATTCATAGTGGCTTCACTCTGATCCAAAACAACAAAAGAAAACCCTCAAATCAACAATTGAAAGAAAAAAAAATTTTGGGGATGATCTCATGCATTTCCTGTGAAATTTGAATAAAAAAATGGCAAGGAAAAACCTCAATAAATGATTGAGTTGGTCATGGTGGCAGTGATTGTGTTGAAGAGGATGAACAAGAGAAAGGGAGGGGAGATATAGTTTTTTTTTTTAAATAATTTTAGGGGTCAATTTGTTTGATTATGAAATTGTGACTAGTAATAAAATTTGAAATTATAACTAATATTGTTAATGTTTTTTGTTCGGAGACCACTAAGTATCTAATTTTTTATATTTTTAGAGATAAAATTGATATTTTTTAATTGTTAGGAACCAATTTAATGGTTTACTCTATATTCTATTATCATATCCAAAACTCAATATATATATTTTGTTTTTCATTTGTAGAAGTAAATATATACAAACAAAGTTTTTTGAAGACTTAATGTTATTTGTATACGACTTTCTAATACAACATATAATAATATTTTTTGACATAAATATACATAACATTTTTTTAACTTCGATACGCATCTTTCGATGCTTATCTATGTTCTTATCTGTGTCTAACTTTTGTCAATGTAAAAATTGTTCAAACACTTTTTTTTTTAAATAGTTCTTTTTTGAAGTCATGATACCGACAACTGTATGTAATGTAAAATGAATAATCTCTCTATTTGTAACAAAAAATATTATTTGGGTTTACCACTCCATCTTTTACATCCATGTAACGTTTCGACGCAAGTTTATGAGCCACATCAAAGTTCAGAACAATGGGCTAATGATTATTCCCCAAAAAAAAGCCTTATTAGTGTCCAATTTGATAAATAAACTAATTCCAGCCAGTAAATTTTGAGGCTATTTCTGTTAGATACCATCATACAGTACAAGCCGACCTTAGCTCAGTTGGTAGAGCGGAGGACTGTAGTGGGAAGCTCACAGGGATCCTTAGGTCGCTGGTTCGAATCCGGCAGGTCGGAAGTTTGTTATTTTTGTCACTCAATAGGAGTATTATAATTTCTAAGCTCAAAACCTAATCATTTAACTCTGACATCGGAAATTAAAAACTTACTCTGAAAGATAATCGTTTGGCCTCAGATACTGTGTGTCTTGGTGTATATAAGCTATCCCATCTGTCTTAAAATCTGTACAAACTGATTTTGAAGGTTGACTACTCACTAAATTGAAGTTTGGGTGGTCCTTTCAAATGTATATACTAAATTATTCGTCTTGGTATTGAAATTGACCAATCACTAAATTAAGCATGTTTTTAATGAAACAAATTACTAAATTAAGCATCCGGTAAGAGCAAATTTTAAATTCGGTAAAATGATTATTATGTCCTCAAGTATAGTTTTTAAATTCAGCTTGGCAATCAACATGAACTGGGTACTGGATCATTGGTTCAACCACTGAATCACGAGTTTAAACCGCTTGAATTAAATTTAATTAAATACATATATTAAAATATATTAAATATAATATATATATATATATTATTATTATTTACACCACATAACTCAAAACTTATTCATTCGTAACTAGTTCATCGAACTAGTTCAATATCAAATTGGGCTAGTGTCCACTTCTAGAGCTGGGTATACGGGTCGAGATCCACGAATCAACTCGTTTAACTCGTAACCTGCGTGAAAATGGACAAAAAAATTTTTAGCCTGCTAACCCGTAAACTTTTCTTATCAACCCCGCCTAACCCGCAAGCTAAACGGGCTTGACGCATGGATTTGCGGACCAGCCCATTAGCCCGCATAGAAATTACTATATTTGGTGGTCCTAGACTTGGCGTGAAAAATAAAAGTCCAAGCAAGCTAAAGGGACTTTAGACTTGAGACTTTAGTGGCCTAGGCGCCTTCACTATTATGCTAGGGTTGCTTGCTACTAGTACTTGGCTAAAGCTTGCATACTTCTTTGGTTCTTCTTCTTCAAGGTTCAAGCGACGCCCTCTCTGCTGTCTTTCTCAACTCAGGTGTCTTTCTCTCTCATCATATCTCACGTTGAGCTTTAGCTTCTCTGATCTCTCACTTCAAGCTTTAGCTTCACCGATCTCTCACTTCGAGCTTCGTCGAGCTTCACCGATCTCTCACGGATCTCTCATTTCTCACGTTGAGCTTTGTCGAGCTTCACGGTTAGCAAAGGCAAAGCAGATATCCACTTTGAGTTTCCGTGCTTCGCAGTGGAGATATTAGACCTTTGGTCTTTGAAGTGCTTTGCAGTCAATAGAGCAAATCTCCACTTCAAGCTTCCATGCTTCGCCATGCTGGTTTGCGATCAAAGGCCAAGATCCGCCAAGCAGCCCACCATCCACTGTTGTGCTCAATCCGGTGACCTTGTTGGACTCTAGAGGCTACTTCGTGATAACCCTTTTCTTCTCAATGACAAAAACCCTGTTGTAATACCCCTCCTCTTTTAACTTTCCCTCTGATTTTCAACATATGGGCATCTTCAAAATCTAATGTTTTTCTTCTTCAAATGCTCTCTCATTTGTTGGTGGTGTATGTTCTTATCTTCTTTAGCTTTAAAATGTAGATCTCTGTGGTAAAGTTTGTGTTTTTCTTTTTCTTTTCTTCCTATGAATAGGGTGATGTTATTTGAAATGCTTAATTTCTTGGAAAATTTAGGCTTTGGAATGATGCATTTAATTTTTAGATATACTTAGTTATGAGTTTTTGCAAGTGGGTACGATATGATTCCTTGCAAATTGTCTTTTAGAATGGTAGAATTTGTGAAATGGTGAGAAAAGATAACAACTTTAGAGTATCTTTAATTCATAGTCTAGCCAGATCCTCACTTTTTAGCTATACTAGTACCTTTCTCTGTTCAATATGGTAGCTACATTTTGAAACAAGAAGGAAAAAAAAAAATAGTCCGTGGACTAGTTTGCGATTTGGTACGTGAGCATTTTGCAGGACCAACAATTTGAACAGTATGTAGACTAGTCCATGGACTAGCAGGCCTAGATAGGGCGGACGTGGACTGGGCACAAGGTTGGTAGATTAGTTAAGTAGACCGGTCCGATCCAGGCCGTTAAATTTTGGTCAGTCACGGACCGAGCTAAACGGACTAGACCAGTCCGCATACCCAACTCTAGCCACTTTACCTGTTTTCAATCTGAACCAATTAGTTCGGTCCGACTTTTAATACTATGTCGTCAAGTGTTTCTTTAATTTCTAAACAATGCCATCCATATCAGGCTTGAAGTAAATATCCAAACAAGTCTTCCTCATAAACCATCATCATCATCATCCTTCACACCCACCCCTCCATGAAAGTTCATCTGTCCATGTCCAAATAAGAAAGCCAAACACTTTCAACCTATTTTGACAGCCAAAGACACAAACCAAACTTTCAATTTTTATCACAAATAGGAAATCAAAACAAACAAAACGAAAATATCCATCTCCTTCCTTCCTTCCTTACTGCAACCAACCCCAAGCTATTGCCTACAACCCCTCTTTGCAACACCGCAACCATTCACCTTAGCATCGCATTTCAACTTTGTCTTTGCCTTGTCACCGAAACTAACATCACCTTTGCCAGTTGCGCTTCCATGGAGCAACGGCAATTCACGTCGTCCACCATAGTTGCTCCCGCATCTATGAGATTGCCTGCATTTGACCAATTGAAGGACCTCATTCTTTGTGACTACAAAACCAAAGATCAATCAAGATAAATACTGTAGATGACTAATACCCCCACCAGATTGGTTAATCTGCCAATATCTGAGCCTCATCCCATGAAGATAGACTCAACTCTCAAGCTTCAAGCTCCCCTGAAATTATCGAATTGAAGAAATTTGGATATTGGTTGGAAGGTGGGGTTAGCGATTAGGATAATTTGGGAATTGTCTAAAAATATTTTAACAAATATTAACTTTAGTTTTTTTAAACATGGTATATGTAATTTTAAAATCTAAGAGAGGATATGTGTAATATCAACTAATCTTAAGAGATATTGATGTAATTTGCCCGATTTTTAATTGTTTGAACATTTATTTTATTATTAACGATGGGCCAAAAGCCTAACAAAACTAAAATTAAACAACCACTACTTTTGGCTAATCAACATGGAAACCAATAGATATATAACTAAGTAAAGAATAAAATAAAAAGGAAATTACAAGAACTGCTCCTAAAGTTATTTAATATTAAATTTATCCTATTTTAGTTTTTAGTATTACATTTACCTCTCTTAATTATTTATAAGTCATTTTGGTTATATCCTTATAAATTTAAAATGACTTTTATACCCTCTCAATCTCACAACATAATCATCACCACAACCACTAATCTTCAATCCTCTCTTTTTCCTCCCCCACTAAGCCTCAAAAGATCCAACCCCATAACCTTTTTTTTTCCTCTCTCTCCAATGAATACAACCAAAGTCTGCAGCTAAGCATGAATAAGGCTAGAGGGAAACACTAGGGAACCAAAAGAACAATAGAGAAATTCATGATAGAGTATCAAAAGAAAATGAAACACCACCTCTAATAGCTAATAGCTAATGCGACAGTAGTTCCCAAATTGTCCATTCAAACCCAATCTAATAAATTTAAACCCCCTAATTCTCGAATTCCTAGTTAAACAATAAAGATTCTGCAAATTTTTATCCTTCAAATTTGCTGATGCTACTGTTGGGAATAAATAAGGTATGCCCAAGATCCAATCAATCATGTTATCACAATTTACTTGTTTTATAGATGAGTTAAATTTTGTTATTATCATATTTGCTATTAACTGAATAATTAATTGATAAGGTCCTTGGTTAAAATTAGAGACTTGTTATTATAATAAAGATTATAATAATGAGAAACAAGTCTTTCATAATTTTAATTTAAATTGTTCTTGATCATAGAATTATTGAATGGGACATCAATAATTCAGTTAGATCAATATATGTGTAATGGTCTTTATTGGATAAAGATTAATAGATCTCATTTATTAAATTACATGTATAAATGATGCATATAGAGATATGACCATTGAACAGACTCAAAAGAGAATTCCTAATGGTTCATATTACTTTTAAATGTCAATAGGAATTTCTCATGAAGAAATATTATAGTTTCCTTTGACCTGAGATTATCATAGTAATTAACAAGTCATTTATTGTACTTTAATTCCGGACACCTAATGTTTTGGAACATTAGTTGAATGGATATTGGGCATGATTAAATACTTGTAGAATTAATGATTAATCAATAAGGGATCCATCAACTCTTAGTAATGAGTTTGAGCTTTATATGAAATTAAAGACCTTGGCCAAGGCGATTGAATGAATAAAGAAATGAGTTTCTTAAGTCATTCACAATATGTTAATTTATTAGAGTTTGACAATAATACCATGCTCCAGAGTTAACCCAAAGCTATAAAGATGGAAGGAAATATTTTATTATTCTTCTAGTGGTTCTTGAAAGTAAAAGATATTATTTCATGCTATCCGGACGTCAAGGAGTGTTGCTAGACACCAACCTTGATTAGTAAATTAATCTGATTAATTTTTCTACCGGTTTAGTTTTGAACCTATGGGGTGACACACAAACGAGTGTTCTAATTTTTGCTAAAAGAAATATTTTATTATTTGATAATTAAATTGGAGAATTTAATTTAATCAAATAGATAAATTTTTTCTAGGTGGAATATTATTGTATTCTTTGCTAGCACAAATAATATAAATAATATGAATAAGCACTTGACTTTTGGAAAGAAATGCTTGGCAGTATGATTGCCAACTGAAATGCACACGTACTAGTGCATTTGGAATAAGTTTGAAAAATCAACGGATGTGAAGGGATTGAAGCTACATTGAATCCGTTGGGGACTTGTGACTAAGTCAATGTTTTTCAAACTAATAAAAGAGATTTGGGAGAAAAATGTGCATTGATGGATAAGATCATATCTGATCCAGTGACCAGTACATAGTGGTTCCTATTTTTAAGGAACGATTATTGTGCAGTTACTCTATAAATATAGCAGATAGAGAAAAAAGAAATACACAGTGCTTCAGTATTATGCTCCTTTTTTATCTCTTTAAAAATTCCAGTTACAGGATTGCAAGTTTTTCCACCACCCAAAGGGTTGAGAGCAAAGGATTAGTCTCGGTGTGGATACACGTAGAGCCTTCATACATTTGAAGGAAACTTTGAAAGCTTCATAAATCTTATCCGGGTATTTATGAGTATTTATTTTATTATTGCTCTAATATATTTTAGACACAAAATAGATCCAATTATTCCGCTGTGCATGTGTTGTGAACACCCTTTTTCTATCAGCTACATAGCATCACAAGCCCAAGTAAGATTGCACACGATCAATCCACTGCCACCTTCTACAAACAAAGTTAGCATCTCATAGATATTCAACATTGCTACTCCAATCAAGTTATGCATTTTGGAATTAGGCTTTGTGGTTTCTAGATACAGTTTTTCTGTTAGGAGCATGAAATGCTTTTGATGTTCTATTGGATGTCGCCACTAACATGTATATGAAATTGTTGGGGGTTATAATGTTTTTTTTTTTTTTATGTTATAGCTCGCAGTTATTTGGCATTTGTTGGGGGTAGAGGGGGTGATGGTGGTGAAAAAGGATGGAAGGGAGAAAATATGGGGAGGATGTGATTTTTTCAATTTATCTTTTGTTTATAAAAGGTAACTTAGGAATTTTGAAAGGTTATTTAGCAATAAGAGAGGTAAAAGTAAAATTACTGAGTAGAAGTGGCTAAGTGTAATATCATAAGACTTCAAGGGAGATCCTTATAATTTATTAGCCTACGACCTAGTTTAGCAAGAGTGTCAGTACAAAGAGGTGAATAAGATTCATACCAATAAAAAAGAAAAAGAAAAAAAGAAAAAGAAGTGAATAAGATGAGTCTAATCCAAGAGGTTATTTTCCAACCAATCCAAGAGAGCAAGTTGGAAAATCTTTATGAACCAAACTAACATCAATGCTCATCCATGTTGCTCGTGCAACTAGACAATCTGGACCGCATGGAGCATTATCTCCCCCTAATTCCCATACACAACACTGGAAGCATTATTGGTAAGATGATGGCGAACATAATTTTCATTAGTTAAAAGTGCCTTATTTGCATCACCCATAAGAAGGACCTAACCCTTTGTGGAACATGCAACTTCCAAATGTGATTGGAATTTCTATTATGTGGGTCATTTTTAGAGTCCTGCTCTGGATTAGGATCAATTAATGCAAAATTAATTTGTCAAAAACCCAATATCTCAAAGGTCTTGTTTTGCCAATGTATAAAATGGTTTCCATCAAAGGGTTTGACCTTTGAAACATCAAGAATGACCTTAATTGTAGCTAAAATACAAGCTAGCATTCATGTTAACAATAGTGTAAACCCTTAAGAATGTTGGAAATGTATCAAAGCTGCTAGTATTTCAGCACACAATTTCAATACTTGAACAAGTAAACAATTCATATAGAGCAGAGTAAGAACAGGACAAAAAAAACAAGCAGTGCCTATGGTATGCTATAGATCTATTAGCATAAATTAATTCAACAATTAGAAAATAAAAGGTTTTTAGGTCCTTGAAGAGGTGGGGTGCGCATGTGTATATTTAACATGGGCCCAAGTCCACAAGGCTAACTGAATACTGTAAGGTATCTACTAAATAATTTCAAGAAAAAATTACACTAACGTCCTCTATGATTTACTACAATAGCATTTGACACCCCTCTATTTTGCAAAATTATCAATGATGACCTCCCTTGGAGTTCAGTAAAATTATAGTGACCGCTCTTGTAAATATTGGTTCATTAATTTAAGTGACATGAGAAGATAATATGTAACATATACATAATTATTAATGATAAAATTATCATATTTTAACAATATTTAACATATTGATTCAATAAATATATTTTTTATCACATGAAGATGGAACGTAAATTTATAACTTATGATAAAATGGGGGTATTTTCGTCTATATATCTCTTGATATTGTCAAAATATTATAATTTTATAACTATTGATCATGTACATATCACAATTTATCTTTTTTATCACTTAAATTAATGAGTTAACACACACACACACACACACACAGAGGAGAGGTTAGTGTAATTTTGTAAAATAGAGAGGCGTTGATTGTAATTGCACAAAATCCCAAGGGATGTGAGTATAATCTACTCTTATTCCAATCATATATAAAGTCTCTTTGAGAGCTTTAACCAAGCAATGTGAGACTTACTCCTTAGCACAAAAATGACTTGGACTGAAATTCCTTGTTTTCAAATATTAACAAAGGAATTTCAAAAATCCAAATATTTTTGTGAAGTATTCTTAGAAAATGAAAAGAGTATATTTCAATTTCTGTTTATAGAGAGAGTTATGAAATTCTCTCTTCACAAATCTAATGTCATTCATCAATACTTACTCAGCATCATCTGGCCTATCACAACCCAATTTAGAAATGTAATCAGTATGTGGGAAAGCTCATCTGCATGTAAATCTCGTGGTAACTAAGTCGTGCCATATACTAATGTCATTCATCAATACTTACTCAACATCTTCTGGCCTATCACAACCCAATTTAGAAATGTAATTAGTATGTGAGAAAGCTCATCTGCATGTAAATCTTGTGGTAACTAAGTCATGCCATATACATAATTAAAATATAATTTTTATGTCCAAACATATTCAAATTTATAAATTCAAAATATGATGAACATATATAATTCCATTTCCTAATTGAATTCTAGTATTCATAATCATGAAATAAAATATAATCGCGTCACTCTATACAAAACCATGAAATGCCAAACATTACCAGAAAAAACGCTATTACCGACCGATTTTTTAAGTTACTGACGGAAAATGTTATTTTCGACGAATTTTAACCATCGGAAATAACGCAGTTGGAAATATTCATCGACGGAAAAAATCCGTCGAAAATATTTATCGACGGATTTACTGACGGACGGTAACGTGGGCAGCAATTCGTCAAGAAAATTCATCAGTTTTTAAATTTACCAACGGAATTTTTTACATTTACCGACAGATTTTTCCGTCGGTAATATATTAATTCAATTTGTGAATTTTTTACATCCGACTTTTACTGACAGAAAAATCCGTTGGTACCCAATAAATTTTTTATTTTTGATTTTTTATTTTACCGATAGAAAAATCCGTCGATAACATATTAATTTAATTTGTGGATTTCTTATATCTGACTTTTACCGATGGAAAAATCCGTCAGTAACTAATGAATTTTCATTTTTTTTATTTTACCAATGAAATATTATTCCATCGGTAATTTTTGAAATTGTAACATAAGAATCGTAGAAAGTAGAATATCATTTTTTCTATTGCACGTGTTTATTGAATGTTAGTGTAGTGAAATTTCCCTAATGTGATGCCTCCTCTGTTAACTGGAAAGGGTACTTCATCTTCCTTTCAGACATTGTATAAATTTAAAAACTGCACATATCTAGACACAATGAGGTTGATGCAGTGAAGCATCATGAAAACACGTTCAGAACTTTGATTTGATCAAAAGAAACTTCCTTGTGTTCATTAGCACTCCAAAACCTATATTAATTATCATACTTACAAGTGAACTATAAAAATAGGTGCTATGACTACACATATTTCCAAGAGCACTCCAAGCTTTGGCATGCACATTGAGATCCTCATGTGAAAGAAAATCTTTTAAGAACTCCAAAAGAAAAGCACCTTTGATGTACTCAGAGAATCCCTAAACACTAGAAAACAGAAAGTAGTAATGATTTTTTGGAAGTATCAACTATACATGTAAAAAATTAAAAAACATAACACGAACAACTTACTACGAGATAAGACAAATTATAATCACGCTCGTTCAAAGTAATGCTTTAATCAATTCAAACAAAAGAACACTTTGGCATTGCAAGACCCCTATAAACTCAGCCTTTTCAAAGCCATTTTGACTCAGCTCCATGGATGAAACAAAACCAGTAGGCTCTCTAACAAATGAAAATTTTCAAAAGGGCCATAAAAGATAAAGATATCCGTTGGGGATTAAATTGAGAATGACACTGATCAGTAGGCTCTCTAACAACAACACACTTTGTCATATAAAATGAATAAAAACAAAAAAGATAGTAACTAATTAGATTTGGCATTTGCATTCATAAAATGAAAACCTTTGATGAAGAATGAACACTAACCTTGTCCATTTGAGCAAGATCAGAAATTATCATCAGAGAATCCACTATGACTTCCTTTGGGCCCGAACAATCAAACAACCTTCTCATCCTATTTCGATCCAAAAGACCTTTAGTCACAAGTTGGGTTGCCAAAGGTCAGTGGCATACCATTTTAGCAAGAAAGGCAACAAGCTTGCCCAAATTAGTCAACTCTATATGATCTAGGCATTGAAGGATAATACCAGGCACATCCACCAGATTCGCAGCTGGGGGCGCTTCGGGTAGGGGCCTTCGCAGGCGGTCGATGATTCGCTGAAAGGGTTCACGTAGAGGCTTCGCGGAGGGAGCTTCATAGGTGGCCGCCGATTCGCGGAGGGCTTCGTGGGTGGCCGGCTTCACGCAAAGGGGTGGTCGACTTCGCAGAAGGCTTCGCATATGGCCGGGGCTTCGTGCAGGTGGCCTTCATGGGTAGCCAGGGCTTCTCACAAGCGGACTTCATCAGTGCTCGGCGTTAGCAGAGGTGGATTTGCGGCTGCCTGTTAGTTTGCGGAAGGGGAGCGCGGCATGCGGGGGCGGTGGCCAGCAGATCTCATCACATGGAGAGAGAGAGAGAGAGAGAGAGAGAGAGATAAAGAGAGAGAGACCATATCACGCACGAAGAGGGAGGGACCAGATCCCGGCGGCAAGTGTGTGCCGGCATACAGCGGTGTCCGACGGCGTACGGTGTGGCGGGAGGCGTGCGGTGCGTGCGGCGTGTATATGTGTGTGTGTGTGTGTGAGATAGAAAGAGAGAGAGGGAGACCAAATGAAAGAGAAGAGAGTGAACTCATCACAATGAAATTTCTTATATATAAATACAATACCGGCAGATTTTTGAATTTCCGACGGAAACAAATCCGTCGATAATAAGGCGCTTGAGCAATTTTTTTCCTCCAAATAACCGATGAATTTTTTTTTCCATCGGTTACATTTTCTAATTTTAAAAATAAAAAATATAATAATGTTTACCAATGGAAAAATCCGTCAATAAAATAAATTTAACCATTTTTTTTAAAATGATTACCGTCAGTAATCCACGCACCATATTTTTTTTTTTTATTTTGGTGAACTGAGTACCGATGGATTTTTCCATCGATAATGACTGCAACCCCAAAAAGAAAAAATTCGTCAGATTTCTCTTTTTCTATCAATAAATCCATTGGTAATATCGATGGAAAAATCTATCGGCAAAATCCGTCGGTAACTCGAGTGTTTCTTGTAGTGAAAATCATAAATGCATATCAAGTCTAAATCATCACATCAAAATAATGTGTATGTATCGCCTGGGACCCTATCCACAAAATTACTGGAGCACTCTATGACATATTCAAAAATGCTTTACCACAAAGTGAAGCTTAACCAAGCTAAAACACTACTGGTATTGAGGAGAAAGCTGAGAAAGGTCTGAAACAGTAATTGTATCTATAATGAAGAGGAAAAGAGAGGGATGAATTTTATCAAAAACTTAGTGAAAAGGCTCTCACCTGTAACCCTCACATGGGATAACTAACAAAGATATATAATAAAGGAATAAATATAGCAATTGTAAAACAACTTGGTACCAAGGCTAATGATCTCACAACCATTAACTCATAATTCATTTCTGTATAGCTACCGTATAAAATAAAAAGCATGTAAACTAAATAATTCTCTTCAATTTCGTAACTAGGCTCTAACACTTATCTTTGTAAGCAAAATTTGCATGAATATGTACTTCCAGAAAGCATTGGGATAAACACAACATTTCTAAATACTCATGCTCATAATCAAAATCTATTCATAAAACAATTTGAGCAATAAACATGGTCCAATGAGTTTTCTAACACATTTTTCATGATAAATTGGAAAGCATAAAATCCCTAAACTTGATGTAATTTCCTATTAATTCATACTAGTCATGAAATAATTTCAAAAATTGTGATTTAACATCATAAGCTAAGAAAATAGTTCTAATGACTGAAAATAAAGATCACTTGATTGAACCCACTCATCTTGAAGGGTGGAACGAGAGATGTCAATACTAACAGAGCTTTGGGGAGTAGGAATGGTACTAACTTCTGTCATGGAAACAATGAAAAGCCATGACTAAACTCTAACCATACTAGAACAACTCTATGAACATTGAGAGAGTAACTAAACTTGATAACAATCAAGAACAACTACACCTAATCACATGAGAAAGAAGGAAAAGAGTGAACTCTAGCATTAACCATTATCAAATTCTTATGTTGAAGCTTGGAGGAGGTAAAAATGGAAGAGAATGAGAGAAAAAGAGAGAAAAGAGGAGGAGGAGAACTTTAGGGTTTGAATTTGAAGGGTTGGAACTAGTTTGAGGGTGTTTAAATAGGGTTGGGAGGTTCATTTAGTGAAGCTATGTCATTTTGGCGTGTGAAAGTGCAGAGGGAACCGTTATAGCAGTTGATAGGGGAAATGCTAACGACATACACACTTGACCACTATAGTGGTCACATAAATGCAATTTTTACATTTTCGGGTTTCTTTTTTTTTTTATGTATCTAGGGTCTTCCTAGCAGCACGGGTGGATCCCAGAAAACGCTAAGGTTGTACTAAGCTTGACTAAGGACATGTAGACCTAAGACATCACATGGTCGACCGCTGGCCAACAATTGTCGCCTACCTACTGCTGCCAACACTCACCACTGGCCGCGGATAACTGCTGCTAGCATCTTGCCACCTATTGTTGATTGTCTGCCTACCTTCCACCACCGTTCGCCCATCGTTGAACACAATCCATGCCCAGCGTCTACTCGTGTCCATACAGAATGTGATATAATATGACTACACAAATAAATTATTTTATAAATGAAACCATGTAATTACCTTATCCAAATAAATCAATTTTAAAATAAATGGAATTTAGTTAAAGCAATTAGAATTCCTCACATTTTTTATTTTCTGAAATTTAAGAATATTCGATCAAACAAAGTTGTGGCTCTAAAAAGTTTTCAAAATTTGAAATTCTCAAGTAAAGTTTTTGACAAAGATTAGAAAAAATAACTTCAACCTTCTATAATTCAATGCATTCCCCCAGTATATATTTATGTAGTTCTGGCCTGATAACAGAGCTGTTAAAGTAGGTAAGCTCATCTCATGTATATTGGCTGACTGCGGGTTGCAAGCTGAACTTTGAATCCGGGTTGGCCCACTTTACTTTTGAGCCAAAAATTGCTTCTAAGATTTAACCTACTTGAGTTGGTGGGTTATGCAAATTTGCTTATCAAATAATTTAAAAATAAAAAGGAAGTTTAAAAATCCTTAAATTCATTTAAAATCTTGAAAAAAAGAAGAAATATGACTGGGGTGTGGTGGTTAGATTAGAGTGTGAACTTAGAAGTAGTTTTTTTCCTTCCCTTTTTTTTTGGGGGTAGAGAGCATATGTCAGAGAATATGAGTGGGTATGTGAGTTTTGGCCCAATATGATAAAGAAGAGTTGGATTTTTTCAAAAAAAAAAAAGAAAGAAAAAAAGAATTAACCATTTCAATTCACTTAACTCACGGGTTATACAGGTTGAACCCACTTAATTAATCTATGGGTTTAGTGGATCTGGTTAAATTGATTCACTTTTAAATTAGTTAATATTTTATCAACCTAACCCATAAAAATAATGAGTTGAGCTAGGTTGACTCGTCGGCAATAACTCATTATGACGACCCTAACTTAGAACCTGTGGGTATTTTGCGTCTGCTTGCATGGGGTATTAAGATCGGGTAACATTATTTATTTGTTTGATATATATATATATATATACTAATCATCAAAAAGCTTTCACCTCCAAAGAAGTTGATGACATTAAACATTTTACACTCCTTTCAGCAAAAGCATTAAAATATGGGGTATATGTAGCTGCATTGTGCGGATTCAAGTGGACCAACTTGGTAACAAGTCAACCAATTTCCTTCAATAAAATCTTACTAGACACTCTCGATGTCCTTTAGCCATTTTCCACATCCTCGCGTACAAGTGAGGGCGATGTGGTTACTGCCAATTCCATAACCCCACGTCAAAATTCTCAATAGTAAGGGAGTTTGTTTCAGTATTTGAAATTAGGTTATCAAGAATCATACTTTTATAAAAATATAATTTTCAGGTATCTTCAAAAAATCATTTGCTTAGTATTAAACATTCTTGAGATTATTTGTTAAGATTTTCAGGAATAAATTTAATCAATATTCCTGATAATATATGTCATAATTTCAAAAATACCCTTAGCACAATCTTTTTCTATGGAATAATTAATATCCGGGAATAATTTTATAAAACTTATAACAAATGTAGGAACGCATCATTTCCAACTACCTATTCCTGAGAATAATTAAATATATCCCAAAACAAACGCCCGTAAGTCTTTGGATATGTTTGGTGTGTTGTATTAGGCATGATAATATAAATTAATACTATACGATCTTATTTGTTATTTGGTGCAGATAATGTATTGTACAAGTTTATCCAATATAACTTCTTATACATCAAAATATTGTATAACTTAATATAACATAGGAGGCCGGATTAGGCTCAATTAACTTTTAAGATATAATGTCCCTTTTAATTTTTTAATATTTTATTAAAATAAAATAATTCTTAAACAAATAATAATAAGTAAAAATCTAAAAGTAAAAATAATTATTAATAAAATTGTTTCATAATAAATAAATACGCTTAAAAAGTAATATATGATATTAATTTAGTTGTATATAATAAAAACAAAAATAATTATCATTGAGAAATATTTAATAAAAAAAGTAATATATAATATAAAAATTATAAATTATTAACTAGTAATTAATGTGTTCAAAATAAAATTACATAACTAACCGAAACTACAAGTTGATTAAGAAAGAAAGAAGGGAGTATTCTGTCTAAAATAAAATATGTACCTTGCTAATCTTCACATAAATGTGTGTGTGTGTGTGTGTATATATATAGTTATTCAATTATGTAATAATATATCAATAAATATGATTGATTTAATATAAAAAATTTATTGATTCTCATCCTTATTACTTAAAAGATTATGCAAATAGGGATATTTGATTGGTTGATATCATCATAATATAAAATATTTTTATATTGGTAGTAAATCAAAATTAAACTAAAAACACTGTTATTATGATATTTGACATGTACTAGTCACTTTTAGGAAACTCGCACTTTATCCTTTATTATAAGCTATGTGCACTTTAGACTACCCTAAACTTTAAACATATATGCATTTTGACTCTTGAATTTTTTTGAATGTGCAAATTAACTATTTCGTTGATTTTTCTATAATCTGTTAATAAAAATATCATAAATTTGAGAAAATTTAGGGGTCAATTTACATTTAGGATAGTTCAGTGGTCAATTTACACATGTTCTGAAATTCAATGGTGTAATATACTTACTTTTGTTAAAATACATATTTATAAAATTTTGGGAATTGATTTGCATATTTTTAAAGTTTAGAGTTAAAGTACATGGGACATATCATGGAAATAAAATACAACTTTCTAGACTAAGATGAATAGTAATTGAGATTAAAATAGTTACTATTTATGAATAATAATCAAGTTAAAAGTTTTTAATAGAAAAATATTAAAAAATGAAAACTTTTAAATGATTTTAATAGTGTAACATTTTTTTTATCAAATGAATAATTGACTACTGTTACTAGCTTTACTCAACTTATTAATTACCATTTATTTTGTAGGATCGTATTTTTATTTTCAATTATGTATTATTACTCATTTAATTTATTCTATTTCTCAAAAATTAATGTGTTGATATTTATTAAACTTTAAAACACAGTTACCAAAGTTAATTTTTTCAAACAAGATCATAAAATATTTTTAGATATTTAATTTAGTTGAATTTTTTACTATTTAAATGCATGGAAGGAAGTTTATTCTAAAAAAGAGTGTATTATAAGGGAAAAAAATATTTTTGACAAACTGATTGTTATTCAATTAAATCTTCTTATAAATATAAAAATTAAAAGTTTAGTCTCTATGTGCTGCTGATAGTATACAACTTTTATACAATATTATATAACTGTATATTGTTATATCAGAAAAAATTGTTGAGACTGACATGAAACTTGAAAAGTCATCCAAATGAGATGATTTGATTAGATAATAGTGTACAAACGTTTTATATTGGGAAAGTATAGAAAATAAACCAAAAATTTAAATATGTTTTAATAATGCAATAATATATAGTTAAAGACCCTAAAAAAAAGAGTTTAATTTTGATATACTAAATATGTAAAAGAGTTTTATACTATTTTATATGACTTTTTAAATAATGAGACAGCAGTCAATCAGATGTAATATTATATAATTAGATGATTGTGTAAATTTTTTTCTATCCATAATGTATTCAAATTAAATCCATGTCTAAATGAGTGTATAACTATAATGTATATAGAAATTTTATACTTATAAATAACAAATCTAAACTCTTGATAAAAATAATAAAATGAAAAAAAAGACTAAATACCTAATTCAGTCCCTTACATTCATAATAGGGGACAAATTAGTTCCTGAGATTTAAAAAATTTTCATATTAGTCAATCAAATTTAAAAAATAGAGATAATTTAATTCCTCCGTCAATTGTTGTCTAAGTTGTTAACAGAAATGTACACGTGTTCTATTGGTTTGTTTATATGTTCTGTTAATTTTCACAGTGCGTCTTAACTTGTCTCATCTCTTTATTTTGTGTAGAACAAATGACAAGTTAAAGTCAAAATCTTTTACCAAGAAGAGAGTTATGGTAAGAGATAAGATAAAAAAAAAGGTCTAAAAAGACTTCATTTAAATGAATGAGACACATTAGAATTTACTATGAAAATTAATAGTATAATTATATAAGTTAACATTACATATAAGTAAATCAACATGACATAACTCAAATAATAACTTTGTAACTCAAATAATAACTTTGTAGAGGGACTAATTCATCTTCAATTATGAAATTTGATAGACTAGAGTAAGAATTTTTAAACTTAAGGACTTATCCTTCACTGTACACTATAAATATGAGGCACATAGTTGGGGTTCTAATATAAAGAATAAAGAGGAACAACTAAAAAAAAAGAAAAGGAAGTGCTCGCCTTTCAGGGGAACAGAATCAAGAGAACTCGCGCAGGTATACTCTACTATATAGAGAGAAAAACACGAAGATACATAACATCAGAACGAAGAAAGAAAGAAAGAAATAAGCGCCAGATACAAATATCTTCGCTCTCTGTCTTTTCAATTGCGTTAAAACAGTGTCGCAAAAACGCAAAACACAGGCGTTTGTTTTTCTGTTCCCAAAAACCCAATACACTTCCCATATCATCTCTTCTTCTCGATCTCTATTCTTCGATTCCCACCTCCAACCAATTTCTCGACGATCTATCCTTTCTCTCGTATCCTCTCTTCAATTTCTCGGTAATTATCTCGTCCCGCTTCTTCCTTCTCGCGGTTCTCACTCTTCTCCATCAACCATTAACGTTCCACAGAGTCTCACTCTCTCTCTCTGCGTTTTTACGGTTCGTTAATGGGGTTCTCTGGATGTTACTCTTGTTTCGATAAAAACCTACATTTTTCTTCGGTTTGTGATTAATTTTTTTGGTTTTTGTTTTGTGAATTTGTGGAATTTAGGGTTTTTGAATTGGAGCTGGGAATTGAGGAGCTGAAGCGTGTGCAGCATGAGCATCGACAGCCCCGGCGAAGTGTGGAGTTAGGGTTTGCTTTTTCTTTGTGTGCGAAGGTGGGGGATTTTTTTTTTTTTTTGTTCTTCCATGGGCGATGGAGGAGTTGCGTGCATGCCTTTGCAGCAGCAGCAGCAGCATGTTACTGAGAAGGCGCTTTGCGGAGCCAGCAATGACAGCGGGCTCAATTCTAAGTTGGTCAAGGTTGCTGATGGCGGCGAGAGGAGGAGGAGGAAGAAGAAGAAGAAGGTGGTGAAGGTGAAGAAGAAAGTGGTGCCATTGGCGAAGAAGAAGGAGGTTGGACTGGGAGGAGCTGGGAATAGTGAATTGGTAGTGGACAGAGTGTGCAATGGTGTTGAGAGTGGCGAAGTGGAAGAGGGTGAATTGGGGACTTTGAATGAGCTGGAAAATGGTGAGTTTGTGCCTGAGAACCTGCCACCACCGCCACGGCTTCCACCTCAGCGAAGAAGTAAGATTGAGAATGGGGAGAGTGTGTGTGAAAGGTGGAGGAAGGAGAATTTTGAGAGAGGTGGTACTGACATGAAGGATGGAATTGAGAAGGGTGAGTTCATTCCGGATAGGTGGCATAGGGGAGACATGGGGAAGGATGATTATGGTTACATCAGTAAGAGCCGCAGGTACCAGTCTGGAAGGGACAAAGGGTGGAAATGTGAACGTGAAAGGACCCCGCTGTCTGGGATATATGGCGGTGATGATTTCTTGAGAAAGAAGGAATTGAATAGAAGTCGGGGTGGGAGTCAGCATGGTGAGAGTACTCCCAGGTGGGAGAATGGACAAGAGAGAAGTGTAAGGCTCTGTTCCAAGATTGTGGATGAAGAAAGAAATGAACATACCAATGCTAGAAATGAGCACAGCAATGGTAGGAACCATTCGCGGGACCACTCTTCTGGAAGTCGGTTGAAGAGGCATGGTAATGATTCTGGTGGCTGTGATCGGAAGCAGTATGGAGATTATGCTGGGTTGAAAAGCCGAAGGCTTTCTGATGATGGGTCGCGCCATGTTTATTCGGAGCACCATTCTCGTCACTCTGTGGAGAGATCTTATAGAAGTAGTTCTTCAAAATTATCAGCAGACAAGTATTCTTCTAGACATCATGAATCTTTGTCTGGTAGACCGGGTTATTACAGGTACGGACGTAGCCCTGGTCATTCTGAGCGATCACAACATGATCGAGCCAGGTGTTATGACTATAAGGAGTGCGCTCTGGCACGCCGATCACCCTATGGCAGGGATAAATCTCCATATAGCCTTGAGAAATCTCCTCCTGGTCGGGAAAAATCTCCTTATGATAGGCATAGAAGTCATCACCATGACCATAAATTAAGGAGTCCTGTCCATGCCGAGCAGTCCCCACAAGATCGAAGCCGGCATCATGATCGTAGGGACTGTACGCCAAATTCAGTAGGGAGATCCCCACTTGATCGATCTAGGCAAAATATTCATGGAGAAACTAGTAGCAAAACCATATCAAGTGAAAAACCAAACTTGAATTGTAGTTGTAAGGATGAAGAGAACCACATCCAAAAGGAGTCAAATGTTTCAAGTATAGAATCTCATGGTGAAAGAAATGTGCATGATACCAATGGGTCTATTGACAAAGACATCTGCAGTGAACTTGAAAAGGAACAGCAGTCCAGCAGCCCAATTGTAAGCTCCAAAGCCTCTCCTTGCTTGGAGCAGCCTCCTGAGGAGCTGCCTTCTATGGAAGAAGACATGGATATATGTGATACGCCTCCACATGTCCCTTTGGTGTTGGATTCATCATCAGGGAAGTGGTTTTACCTTGATTATAGTGGCGTAGAACATGGACCTTCTAAACTGTCTGACATCAAGGCCCTTGTTGATGATGGTGTACTAATGTTGGATCACTTTATAAAGCACTTAGATAGCGACAGGTGGTTAACTGTTGAAAATGCAGCATCACCATTGGCAGCTCTGAGTTTTCCGTCGATTGTGTCAGACAGCATAACCCAGCTCGTAAACCCTCCAGAGGCTCCTGGTAATCTTTTGGCAGATACTGGAGATATTGTTCAATCTGGTCCAGCGAATTTTCAGGAAATGCGGGCCCCTTTGCTGCAGCCAATTATATGCCCTGATGACAGCGTGCTTGCATCGGAAATTTTGGAGGACCTCCACATCGATGAAAGGGTTGGAGTACTGTTAGAGGGTTATGATGTCATTCCTGGAAGGGAGCTTGAGGCAATAAAAGGTATTTTGTCCTGGCAATAGTATTTGTGTGGATTCTTTTTAAAAAGTAATAGAAAAGTTCAAATTGTAATTTTTCTACTGTTTGCTGCAATATCTTATCTTTATGAACTTGTCTAGTTTGATTGTCTTGCAGAAGCTTTGCAAATTAATTTTGAATATGCAAAATGGGAGGGATTGGGAGACTGTGAAGGTACGTAATTGCTGGGGAGTGCTTCTCCATTTTCTTCTTTTATCCTTTTTTTTTTCAAATTTAATAATTCATTATTCATGTCATAAAGGTTCGACAAAAAATTTTACGTTAACTATTGACAGCCTAACACAACCCTTCTCTTTTACCCTGGCTATGTAAATATATTTTTAATAAAGCACAGCATAGGCAGAGTTGTTGTAAAAATTCATTATTCATTTTGGATTGTGTTTGTTCATCCAAAGGTGCCACGGACTGAGAAAAATTTTATGGTTAGCTTTGATTTAAGCATTATTTGGCATTCTAGTCAAAGGAATGGTCCTTTTTTTTGGTTTTTTTTTTTTTTTTTTTTTGGGGGGGGCGGGGGGGTTCTGTTAGGTGATACATGGCAAAAATTGAGGCTTTTTTGGGTGGTGTTATCCTCACTAGGTTACACGTGGTGGTTTAGTATGCATTGCATCTTTACAAGTAATATTGTTAATTTGCGATGGTATAAATTTTTGGATCTATTTATACATTGTATCAGATTAAGTTAACAAAATTTGACCTATATTTTAGAAAAAAATGGTTATTGATATGAACCACTGATGTTTTAAACCAAGTGTATTTTTCTTTTGGCCATATATTGAACTTAAATAGTGATATCATTCATCTTGTTATGCAACCAAAATTAGTTGGTGTTGGTTTTTGCACTTTATCTGCAGAGGTTCAAAAAGCAAATGGATATGCACCTAGAGGTATATGCTCCATAAGAAGTTTTTTCTTGTCGATGTTCAGGTTTTCCTTGGCATGATAATTGCCCTAGCATAGAATGTGATTCAAGAATTGATTTAGCATCAAGAGAATCTGAGTCTCAGTTAGATATGCTTTCTGACAAGGATAATGGTTTTGCCTTTGGCATCCCTGGTCACTGGTTTTATGCTCGGTGGTCATGCAAAGGTGGTGACTGGATGAGGACTGATGATGCCCAAGATAGATATTGTAGGAAGAAACTTGTCCTAAATGATGGGTTTTCATTATGTCAAATGCCTAAGTCTGGATGTGAAGATCCTCGCTGGCCTCAAAAAGATGACTTATACTATCCTTCTCACAGCAGGAGGCTTGATCTTCCTCTTTGGGCTTTTTGTTCTGATGAGTGGATTGATTGCAGTGCTGCGAGCAGACCGGTTCAAAGTAAGCTTGCTTCTGCTGTTAGAGGAGTGAAAGGAAATGTTCTTTCAGTGGTCAGGATAAATGCGTGTGTTGTCAAGGACCGGGGATCCCATGTCTACGAGTCACGCCACAAGACCCGAGGCAAGGATAGATACCATTCAAGGTCAGCTCGGCCTTTGTCTTCGGCCAGTGATAGCAAGAGATCATCAACAGAAGAAGATTCTCAGTCAAAATCTGTTAACGATTATAGTTCTCAAGGCTCTTGCAGGAGCATGGAATTCATTAATGTTCCTAGAGATCATCTCTGTACTGTCAGTGACTTACAGTTACATTTGGGTGACTGGTATTATCTTGATGGTTCTGGGCGGGAAAGAGGGCCCTTCTCATTTTTGGAGCTGCAGCTTCTAGTAGATCAGGGAGTTGTCAAAAACTATAGCAGTGTGTTCAGGAAATGTGATAAACTCTGGGTTCCTGTTACCTCAGCTACAGAAACTTCTGAGGTCAATCTCAGGAACCACCAAGCAAACAGTCCAGTGTCTGGTGAATGTTCTGGACATCCATCAAAGCAAACTTGTGGTGTTTCACTCAGTGAATGTTTCGCTAATACAAATTTGTTTAACAGCTTACACCCTCAGTTTGTTGGTTATACACGTGGGAAGCTACATGAATTGGTAATGAAATCATATAAAAGCCGGGAAATTGCTGCCGCCATAAATGAGGTTTTAGATCCCTGGATCAATGCAAGACAACCAAAGAAAGAAATCGAGAAACAAATATGTTGGAAATCAGGTGCCTTTTTATTATTGACAGCTATCCTTGTATTTCATCCAGTTCAGATACTTGCACTGTGATGCATGAACCTTCACTCAATTTGAAAGGTTCACAGTTTTGATTTGTTTGCTCCCCCATCCGCTGTACTGCTTTATGTGCATTGCTTTAATATCATATGGCCTTTTAGACTTTTTGGCTTGATGCATGTGGAATACTTTAAGTTAGGCTTATTTTCTCTTCTAACCAACATTTTATGCTTTCATGTCTGGCACTGGGGTTTGTACATTATATGTGATGTGGCTATACAAACAACTTTCATTCCAGTGGGCTTCTGATGAATTTTGTTGATTTGTTTTTCTTGGTTTGTGTATGTGTGTTGGGCATGTAAATTGCAGGTGATTCAGGTGCTTCCAAAAGAGCGCGGATGCTGGTTGGTGATAGTGAAGAGGACAGTGATTCGGAAGATGTCAGCCTGACTATTGGGAAGGATGAATCCAATTTTGAGGATCTATGTTCTTATGCCAACTTCTTTGGAAAGGAAAGCATCATCAGTGGTTCTGAGGCGGGTAGCTGGGGCCTACTGGATGGTCGTATATTGGCAAGAGTCTTCCACTTTTTGAGATCTGATTTGAAGCCCCTGGTCTTTGCTTCCATGACTTGCAAGCATTGGTGGGCTTCTGTAAGGTTTTACAGAGAAGTCTCAAGACAGGTCAATTTGTCATCCTTGAGTCATTCTTGCACTGATCCCATATTGTGGAACATTATGGTAGGTTTGGTGGAATATGTGTCTGCATTTATCATTATCAGGAATGTTCCTTTGTCTTTCTCTTCTAATATCATCATTTGCTTGCAGAATGCGTTTGAGAAAGACAATATCAAATCTATGATTCTAATGGGTTGCACCAATATTACTGCTGATATGCTTGAGAAAGTACTTCTTTCATTTCCTAGTATATCTACAATAGACATTAGAGGCTGCAGCCAGTTTGGAGAGCTGACTACTAAATTTACCAATGTAAAATGGATCAAAAGCCAAAGTTCACGTGTAGGTAAAATTGAGGAGCCACATAAAATCAGAAGCCTTAAGCAAATTACTGAACAAACCTCATCTGTTTCCAAGGCCAGCAGTTTATGTGTTCGGGATGATTTTGGTGAGCTGAAGGATTATTTTGCTAGTGTGGATAAGAGGGACTCGAAGCAACTATTCCGTCAAAACTTATACAAGCGATCAAAATTATATGATGCCAGAAGGTCCTCTTCTATTCTATCTAGGGATGCTCGTACAAGACGATGGTCAATTAAGAAATCTGATACTGGTTACAAGAGGATGGAGGAATTTCTTGCTTCAAGATTGAGGGAAATCATGAAGGCAAACTCCTGTAATTTTTTTGTGCCTAAGGTACAGCAGTAAGTTGTGTTTAAGTCGCCATGATGGAGATGCAATTTGTTTTTCATGATTTCTTATATTTTGGTATTTCTTTGGTTTATAGGTTGCAGAAATTGAGGCTAAAATTAAAACTGGTTATTACAGTGGGCGTGGGTTGAGCTCTGTCAAGGAGGACATTGGTAGAATGTGCCGCGATGCAGTAAAGTAAGTTCCTGTTTTATGGTTCCCCCTTTAACTTGAGGGAAGGAGATTATGTAATTTTTTCTGTTGCTACGGTTTTTCTGTTTGATTCTTGGCTACTGCTTTCATCCAAGATTGTCTTGGAGGTTACACATCCAGATCTTTTCTTCAAAATTTGGAAAATTCTATGTTGTGGGTGGGTGCCTCTATTTATGGATTAGTTCATGCAGCACATTTTTCTTGGGTCATGTCATGTGAAGAGTGTTTGTCTCATCTGACAACTTGTTCTTTTTATTTCTCTTCTCATTTATGCAATTATTAATGTATGCAAACAATTGCTGATTGCAGAGCAAAGAATCGGGGTGATGCTAGTGATGTGAATCATGTTATCACATTACTTATTCAGCTTGCAACACAGTTGGAGGAAAGTTCTAAATATGTGAATGACAGAGATGCACTATTGAAGTTATGGGGAAGTGATTCACTGTTGGAATTCTGTTCTACTTCCTCCAAGTATAAGATGAATAAATTGATGAATGAGAGGAAGTATAGGAGTAATGAAACACGGGGTGGTTTGGATAATGGAGAGTATTCCTCTGATCGGGAAATTAGGAGGTCTTTATCAAAGTTGAATAAAAAATCAATGGACTCAGAGAGGGAGACATCTGATGACCTTGATGGGTCTTCTGAAGATGACAAGAGTGACAGTGACATTACAACCTTTGGCACTGTAAGTGACCAAGATGTCCATTCAGAAAATCGAATTGGGGAGTCAAGAGATGGAAACTTTGCACCTGATGATGGGATGGATTTCATAACTGATGAGCGTGAATGGGGAGCTCGTATGACCAAAGCAAGTCTGGTTCCTCCTGTCACTCGAAAATATGATGTCATTGATCAATATATCATTGTAGCTGATGAGGAGGATGTGTGGAGGAAGATGCGGGTTTCGTTGCCAGATGACTATGCAGAGAAGTTAAGTGCACAGAAGAATGGAACTGAGGAGTCTGATATGGAATTGCCGGAGGTGAAGGATTACAAACCTAGAAAGCAGCTTGGAAATGAGGTTATTGAGCAAGAAGTTTATGGAATTGATCCCTACACACACAATCTTTTGCTTGATTCTATGCCAGAGGAGTTGGATTGGTCTCTACAAGAGAAGCATTTGTTTGTAGAAGACACACTCCTTCAGACATTGAATAAGCAAGTTAGGTATTTTACTGGAACTAGAAACACTCCAATGAGCTACCCTTTGCAGCCTGTTATTGAAGAAATTGAAAGGTGCGCTGAGGAGGCGTGTGATGTAAGGATGGTGAGAATGTGTGAAGGAATCCTAAAAGCCATTGACAGTCGTCCAGATGATAAATATGTTGCTTACAGAAAGGTATATGCTTTTTTTTCATTCTTTCTTCTTCTTCTTCTTCTTATAATGTGAAACACTAACCAAAAAGTAATCTTCCACTGGTTGTGTGTGTTCAAGGTGATGTCTTCTCAGTTTGTTTTTGCTTGTGTACTATTATTTTTCCTGTTCTGTAACAATCTATTGATCTGCATCATGCAGGGTCTTGGTGTTGTTTGCAACAAGGAAGACGGTTTTGGTGAAGATGATTTTGTTGTGGAGTTTCTGGGAGAGGTATGGCTCTGTTCATGGAACTTAGCCTAAGCATGTTCATTATTGATTCCTTACTCTGTAAAATGTACATGCTTCCTCCAACATTGGCTAATAACTGGTTTCCAGTATGATGTTAAATATCTATGCAATCATATATACACCAGAGTAGAAAATTTTGTGGACGTGATTGTTGTATATTCTACATGATTTAAGTGCTTGTGATCTGTTGGTACAAATCTAGGCATTCCTGTGTTAAACATTTGAAATTTACATACAGGGTGTTATCTTTATTCTTTATTTACTGTATGACGTTTTACATTGTTCGATTTTCTAGTTTTAGTCAAGGATCTGGATTATTTCTTTCTGGTGGCTTTGCCAGTTGAAATATTGCACAGAATGCGAATTGGACAATAGATGCTTTTATATGAGCTGTTTTTTCCTTCTGAATCAATGTGCTACTGTGGTTTAGTGTATCCTTACATGAGACTATCTTGTTTCAAAAACCTACTGTATGTTTTGATTAGCTTATTTTGGATTCAAAACAGCTTATAACATGAAGCTTCTTGAAACAACTTTAAAAAAGGAAGAAACTACTTTTAAAAAAAGTGATTATTTTTTTCAAAACTATCCATTTTGATTCTGTGATGGTTAGACATGGTTATTTCCCTTATGTTGAAATTGTTTTTATTAGGTATATCCTGTGTGGAAGTGGTTTGAGAAACAAGATGGTATTCGATCACTTCAGAAAAATAGTAATGATCCAGCACCAGAATTCTACAACATTTACCTTGAGAGGCCAAAGGTGCTTGTTACTTCCTAAGACATTTTGTGATTTGAACTTGATATGGTTCTTCTTTTAGCTTTCTGCACCTATGTAATCTTGCAATTTACTTGACAGGGTGATGCAGAAGGGTATGACTTGGTTGTTGTTGATGCCATGCATAAGGCTAACTATGCCAGTCGAATATGTCATTCATGCCGACCTAACTGTGAAGCAAAGTATGTTATGTTATCTTCTGCATTTGTTAACTAATATGTTTGCTGAACTGTTAAGAATTTGATACTGATTTGGATTGTTGCAAAAGTTTTTACTATGTTAGTGTTTAGCTAATGCTTTCACTTTTGGGCAGCCATGTGTGCTTAAAAGGTTATGCACACTCATTTACTAACTGCATTCATTATAGTTTTTTCTGTTCATATCATATCATTCTTTCCTTCATCAATTTCCATAATGTGCATTAAGAATGGCACAAAATATTTGAATTTTTTGCTGAGTGTGAGACTGTCAGTTTGTCCCCTGGCATCCTTTGAAAACTCTAGTACATGTTTAAGAACATAAATGCCAAGTTCTTGAAACTCGAGCACTAGTATTGAATTAAAAAATCAACTTCGGAAGTTGTCACTTCTTTTATTGTTCCCTTCCATCCTGTTTCCGCTTAGAATGTGTTCATTTTCGATATAATGGCTTGTTTCTATTTCTGGCCGACAAACTTGTTTGGCAGAGTTGCCCGACGTCATTACTGGCTTGACAGTTTTCTTGGAAAGGAGGACCTAAAGTATTAAGGTTGAAGGGTTAAGTAACTAGTTATGTTTGTTCATTTAAGGTTTTGGATTTTTAGTTGTATTGTTATGACTAAATGGCCGTACTTTGTTCCTTTAGTTTAAATAGAATTTTATAAGTTGCTTGTTGACAACAAATTTTTAGCAATAAGTTTGTTTGGGTGATTACGAATACAAGCATCATATCAGATATGATATGATGTGTGGATAATCTATAATGTGGTGGAAGGTATCTTAACATCTAAATTATATATATATATATATATGTTAAAATACATTTATATGATTAATAATATCAAGGTGTGTATTGGGTTTTCAGCTAGGTTGTTAAAGATGAGTTTTCACTATAAAAAATGTTAGGGTAAAGTAAAAACATTAAAGTGAAACAAAAGACTTAGATGTAGTTTTTACATTTTAAGAACTTGTGTGTTTGTATATTGTTATACCTATAGATAAAATTCAACTCGAATTTAATTATAAATAACAGATTTCTATAGTATAATGCAAATAGAAGTAGAGGTGTAGAGCAACTCAACAACGATGTTGGCCATGGACAATGTAGAGCAACAAACCGGTAGTTAGAGACTATGTGAGGCAAATGACAATGGTCGGTTAATGTAGTAGTATAGTGTGTTCTCTGATAGAAAATGACCATAAAACTTCTTTTGTTGCCCTAATAGATTGGGTTAACTCATGCCCAAGCCCAATTTGTAGACCCGAAACCCATCAAACCAACAAAAACCCAACCTGTGACTCAAATACATGAAAAATGTAATATCATTCGTTAAGAATGATATTTTAGGATTTTAACGCTTTAAAGCGCTTTTTGAAAGGATTTTACCCCAATTTGATTTTAACTAGTTTTTGTGACTTCAAAATGTAAAATCTTAAGAATTTACGTTTTGAAATGAAATTTTAGATTTATTCCAGCCACTAACTGTTATAGTGGAAACTCCATATCAAATTGGTGCTCAACTAAACAACAGTTTAAATTGCTGGATTCCTTCCTCCCAACTCTCCCAGTCCTCAAAATCCCCCATCCTCTTCCCGATGTCTCTCTTCCTGAAGTTCCCTGTTCCTTCCCTCTCCCCACTCAACTCCCCTACCCCACCTCCATTACTGCTTCCAATATTGTAATGCGATATTTAGCCCCACTGTAGATGTAGACAATGGGTCTGAGATATGATCAACTGATAAATTCTCTTTTAATCATTGATTTTGTCCCTAATGATGCATTTTGAGTATTTATTCAGTAGGTGATGTGTATAATGTTAGGGTGCCATGACTGCCATCCCTTTTACATTTTCAAATTATTGTATCATTTTTGGTAATTACCCATTGTCTTTTCCTTTTGTTTTTTCAGAGTTACTGCTGTTGATGGTCATTATCAAATTGGTATTTATAGTGTTCGTAAAATTCAACATGGTGAGGAGGTCACTTTCGATTACAATTCTGTTACAGAGGTTTGATCTTCTGCCTCCCAACCTTTGCTATTCCAAAGGAAAAATGTATCTGCTGTGTATATTTGTCTAATGAATACCTGCTCTGTCTATCTGTAGAGCAAGGAGGAATATGAAGCATCAGTTTGTTTGTGTGGGAGCCAAGTTTGCCGTGGGAGCTATCTGAATCTGACTGGTGAAGGGGCTTTTGAAAAGGTTTGGACTTGGGAAATCTGTAGATTTTAGGTACTATGAATTGATAAAAGAAGAGAATTAATGAAGGAAGTATATATGAAATAGTCTTTGTACTGGTGGCTGATGTCAGGCGCTTTGTTTGACACTAATTGGACACCATTGGATACTCCTAGCTCATTCCACAACCTTTAAGATGGAAAATCTTTGAGGTACTAAGAAAAGATAGAAGGTTGAAATCAAGGAAGGACGTATGTCAAAATAGTCTCAGTATTAGAATTTTGATGCTGATACGAGTGGACACCAGAATAGTTAGGTAACATATAGTCTAGGATTTGTGGATACAACATGGGTACTTGTGTTTTGGTGTTAATCTCTCTTCTAACTTTATATTTGGCATCCTTACTGTGTCATGTTCTATAACTTCTAAATTTTTCCCTTCTTCAATCTCCATGTTCATCCCGTGTCATATCTGGCCATGGAGAAAACATAGAATAATTGTAATAACCAAATTCTTATTATACTTTAAATTGTTTGGTCACTTTTGCTGTTGACTGGAGTATGTCATCTATCCTCCCAGGTACTGAAGGAGTGGCATGGAATTCTTGATCGGCACTATTTGATGCTAGAAGCTTGTGAATTAAACTCCGTGTCTGAAGAGGACTATAATGACTTGGGAAGAGCTGGTTTAGGCAGTTGTTTGCTTGGAGGTCTTCCAGATTGGCTAGTTGCATATGCAGCTCGCCTGGTATGTGCCTTGCTTCTTTCGTGTTTTGTCAGTGTTTTTCAGTTTTTGCTGTTATTTTAATATTTTTTCGTGACACTTGTGCTCTGGTATAGGTGAGATTTGTTAATTTTGAACGAACTAAACTTCCCGAGGAAATTCTAAAGCATAATTTGGAAGAAAAAAGAAAATACTTCTCAGATATATGTCTCGAAGTTGAGAGGAGCGATGCAGAGGTTCAGGTGGGTTCTCTGTTTCTCTTCCCGTGCTTCATTATCACGAGAAGACAAGTCTAAATGACATTTATTCCTTTCTTCTGTCTTCTGTATGATTCAGGCTGAGGGTGTGTACAACCAGAGGCTTCAGAATCTTGCTGTCACTCTTGACAAGGTGATTGTGCAGCCCTTTGCTTGGTATTTGCTGCCTTATCTAGTTTTTAATGAAGATAGAAACAATTTGGATCCAAAATTATCTAAATGAGAAACGGGAAAGCTTAAATTTACTGCGAGGAAGATGCATGGCATTGCATGGCAGTTTATAGATGGTTAAAAAAACGTGTCTCATATTCTATGTCAAGCACTTCTCTGTTACATGCTACAGTGTTTTTAGAATTGGATTGTGTCAATTGCATTCTGTACATTCAGATCTGTATAGCTGGATTTTTCCAGTAAATTTTGCTTTCTGCTGTTTGAAGATGATGTTATTGTTAATCTTTTAGTGGGATTTCAGGTAAGGTATGTAATGAGATGTATTTTTGGTGATCCACGGAAAGCTCCACCTCCTCTTGAGAAGCTCAGTCCTGAAGCAGTTGTTTCCTTCCTCTGGGAAGGAGAGGATTCTTTGGTTGAGGAGCTTCTTCAATGTTTGGCTCCTCACGTGGAAGAGGCCACCTTGAATGATCTGAAGTTCAAAATTTGTGCTCGGGATCCTTTAAGTTCTCAGGATATTCAAAAGGAGGTTCAGAAATCTCTATTATGGTAAGTACTTCCACTACTACTTTTTTAGTGTATCGTAACTGGGGGGAACTTCCAATCTTTACATTATGTCTTTCTCCCCCTTTCTGAAGGTTGAGGGATGAGGTCCGAAATCTTCCTTGTACATACAAATGTCGGCATGATGCTGCTGCTGATTTAATCCATATTTATGCTTATACCAAGTACTTCTTTAGAATACGGGTAATTTCTTCTATTGATATTGCCTAGAATCTTTGTCATGTAGTTCAAAACTTAACTTCTTTCTTCTCATCTTTTAGTTTTGCTGTAAATCTAACAGTTAATATTTCTTCATGCAGGATTATCAAACTATTACTTCACCACCTGTTTATATTAGCCCGCTTGACTTAGGTCCCAAGTACACTGACAAGTTAGGAGCAGGATTTCAGGAGTACCGGAAGATATACAGTGAAAATTATTGCTTAGGGCAGCTAATTTTTTGGCATAATCAGAGCAATACAGAGCCGGATTGTACCCTGGCTAGAGCCAGCAGGGGTTGCTTGTCATTACCAGACATCGGTTCCTTTTATGTGAAGGTTCAGAAACCTTCACGGCATCGTGTTTATGGTCCGAGGACTGTCAGATCTATGCTGGCAAGAATGGTTAGTTGTGTGTGTGTGTGTGTGTGTGTGAAGTTCTTATGTTTCTAGCTAATGCCGTGTTTTCAAGGGAAGTTACAAACAGGAAATGTTTATCCATGGGAATAAATTTTGTTTCCATTATTAAAAATCTTTGGTGACAATATAGTTTTGCAACTTAGTCCGGAAGTAGTTGTTGAGTTCTGATATGAGGTAGTACCGGAAGTAGTTGTTTTGCAACTTTGTTTGAACACTTATTTCATATAATCTCGCTAGCCCATATATGCTTACGGTGATTTCTACCCTTCTCTGTTGGTTAATTTGTTTTTCCAGGAGCAGCAGCCCCAGAGACCTTGGCCCAAAGACGGGATATGGTCATTCAAAAATTCTCCCAAAATTTTTGGCAGCCCAATGCTAGATGGTGTAATAAATAATTCTCCGCTGGACAGGGAGCTGGTTCATTGGTTGAAGCACAGACGTGGCATATTCCAGGCCGTGTGGGACCAGTGAAATTTTGCATGGTTTGGGAAAGTCCAGAGAGCCTTCCTGCTGTGTTTCATCATACAGAACTGCCTTCCTCTTTTAGCGTGGGGGGGTCTGTAATTATTAATCCAAATCACCATTCCTTGTTCCTCATTTTCCGTCATTCTTGTGTACAGTTTTTCTTAGCCTTAGATTTGTAATTCATTTGATTGTAGGGCATAATTTTACTCTCTAATATGAAATGAAATGAGGGGGCATTATTCTTAGTGAATCCTTCTAATGCTCGATCCTTACGCATTGTCCCGAGTGATGACTAGAAAATTTTAGTTTTTACATGGTCTGAGTTCGCTTTTGAAGACTAATGAATGTAATGCCGAATGCGTGGTTTAACAGAGGAAGAAGGTGATTAGGTGAATGACTTCCAAGGATATTGGTGGCTTCTTACCTTGTAGGAGGTCGGGTCAAAGGAAGATGCAGGAGGGCCTCTCAAGGGTTTTTAGGAATGTGGCAGTGAAGATGAAAGAACAAAGGATAGGAGGAACTGGGGACGAGGAGGGTGACTGGGGTGTTAGGGTTCTGTTAGGGTAATTTAATTTGGGAATTTTGAAAATTATTTTTATGAGTATTAACAACATTTGTTTTAATGGTGTTGCGCATAATTTTAAAATGTAAAAGGGGACGAGTGTGATATCAGTTAACGTTAAGGGTGATTATTGTAAGTTTCCCTTAAAATTTCATTGTGTTTTATTTATAAATTTGGCAATTAAAATGTTTTAAGGATTTGCAATTTCGTATTAAAAAAGACTGGATCTATTATGGTTCCTGATGAATTCCATTCTACATAGTGAGAGAGGCGTAACAAACCTTAAGTTGGGCAAAGTGGTCAAAGGAGTATAAAATTCAGCAGGTTTAAACTAAGAAATCACAAAAATAAGTTAAACATAACATTTTGACCCAAAATCTTAAAATAATGGGTCATAGATCCTCTCATCTTATATGTCATTCACTTAGTTCAAATTTGATCAATATGAGATTAACACTCAATTAAAATTCAAACATTCCCCCTCTCATGTGAGGCCCAACATAATGTGTTACCTTTAATGGAAGCCTTTTCGAGTATTTATTAAAAAGTGAGACATAAAGTCTTGACCAATGCCCTAACAAGGAGTGGTATCATATCTGAGCACAGAGTAAGAAATACAAAAATAAACCCTCTCACACAAGAATCAACAATGCAAGAAGAAAAATAATATAAAAGAGACAAAACATTCAAAATTTAACTTTTGCATGGATAATGTTATAAATTATTCCTACAAAAGATTATATTAAATGGCTAGTTTCTAAAAATTACTCATATAACTGATTACTTCCACTCTCTAATCTGTTAGTTTATGGATCCTAGTATGATGACAAACATTGTCTCAAAATGTTTTATGTGCGTTGAAGTGTTTCAAGTTGTTACACATACAAGAATGAGAAATAACACGCATATGTCTGTTATCTCCCACAGAAGAAGGAGATATTTTGATGAGGAGCTATAAGACTTTCTAGGAAATAAAAAGCTTATGTGGCACTGAAATATTTGAAGGGAAAGCTCAAATTAGCATGCTAAACCTATCATAGAATGTTGAAAAGAAAAAAAGAAAAAAGCCCTAAAAGCAAGAGGGGATGAATTGATAGCTCATACAAAGAGAGAGATCATTTGGGGAAAAGGACAAAATTGAAGCAAGTTTCAAAAAGTTGTGCCTCTATTTCTAGGACAGCTTTAGGGATGGCACTGGGGCGAGGCAAGTGCGGGGGGAATTTCCCCATTTCCCGCCCCAAACCCCAAAGAGTGTCCTTGATCCCCGCCATGGGGAGAAAGTCATCCCCAGCCCTGATCCCCGTGGATCCCCGATCCCCGCAGGGAGATCCGTGGGGATTTGCAAAATTGAGAGGAAAAAACAAAACCTGTAAAGCCAAAAATCTTTAATAAACAGCCCAAATTTTAAAAGAAGGACTAAAAATAGTTAATTTAATATTCTAACACCATAAATCTTAAAAACTTAGTCTTTACAACATTAAGTTATCAACTTCAACTTACAAAACAAAACAGAACCAACAAAAAATCTCCAAAACAGAACCATTATTTCCAAAACAAATAATCTCCAACAGAACCAGCAGAAAAATCATTAAAAAAAAAAACAGAATAAACTAGAAAGCATAATCAGCATGAGTGATGCTTTGTTGTCCAGCTAGTCTTCATAGTCATTTTACTTGAGTGGTGGTCGCCTACAAAAAGAAACACATTAATTCCAAGTCTTATAAAATTAAAGCTACATGAAATTTTATATAAGATTTCATTTACATACCCTATCATCCACATCTTTATCCTCAAGTACTGTGAGACACAGATCCTTTGTCTTACCTTTTGAAGCAACTAACAATTGTAATAAATTAAGAGGAAATATTAGAAATGTTAGCAAATATAAAAAATGGACAAAATATAACATATCATTACCTAAAATTGTAGCACGCTGCCAATCTTGAGTACACATCAATGCCTCAATTGTATTTGCATTTAACCTACTATGGTGAGGACTCAAAAAACGACCACTAGTGCTAAAGGTTGACTCCGAAGCAACTGTGGATATCGGGATGGCTAAAAAGTCTCTTGAAATTCTTTGCAAAGTTGGGTATTTAACACCAATATTCTTCCAATAACCTAATATGTCAAAATTCTCTTCATTTGATTTATCAAGCAAGACAGGCTCTTCCAAATAACAATCCAACTCAGACTTGACATTATCCTCTTTAGCAGTATCTTGAACATATTTTAAGTAATTACACTTCCATTTTTCTCTTCTTGAAAAGGAACTACCATTAGTAACCATTGAAGAAGAAGTAGAATCACTAGATGTAGGAACTTGGCTCCTAATCCTATCTTTAGCTTGATATTCATTCACCAAATCTTCCATTAACTTTTTCACTTTTCCTATTTGTTTGTCACTTTCATTGTCATACATGATAGGAAAAAAGTAGTTCAACAACTTCATCTTATACCTAGGATCCAAAACAACCCCTATAGCCATAACCTCATTAATCATTCCCCAATATTTATCAAACTTTGTAATCATATCTACTGCCCCAACTTGGATAATGAAATTTTCAGAAAAAATCCATTCATTCAACGACAATCTAATTTCACAAATTCTTGGAAAATAGAGATTGGATGTTGGATATTGAGTGCCAGAAAACAATTTAGTCACACTATAAAACACTTCCAATTTCTCACAAATTTCTAATGCCATGGCCCAATCATCATCACTTGGCAAACACTTATAACTAGTCTCGCGGACTTTCAAACATTTGAAAACTTCTTTATAAGGAAATGCAGATGCAAGCATGAGATATGTGGAGTTCCATCTAGTTCTATAATCAAGACATAATTTTCTTGAATATGAAGTGTTCAATTGTCTACAAGCTTCAGCAAATTTCTCCTCCCTCTTTGGTGTTGTAACCCATTATGTAACACTTTCCCTAATCTTGTGAATAGATTCCTCTATGGTAGACAATCCCTCTTTTACAATCAAGTTAAGTATGTGGGCACAACAACGCATATGGAATAATGACCACCCCTCACAAAAGAAGAACTCGAAATCTTTTAAAAAAAACGCTCAATCATGGCATCATTAGTACTACAATTATCAACAGTCAAGGTTGAAATCTTCCTATCCAAATTCCAATCAAATAGAAAATCAACCAAAACTTGACAGAGAACCTTAGCAGTATGTGGTGCTCTAGAGTAAATCACTAAAACAGTAAATGTCATAGACACATACAAATACCAATCATGACTTACCAATAAAGGAAATAACAATAATCAGGATTAATTAGTTACCTTACAAGTCGACTTTGTAAAAGTCCAACCATCATCAATGAAATAGGTTGTGATAGACATGTAGCATCTATTTTGGTTACTTGCAGTCTACATATCTGTAGTTATTACAATCCGACTTTAAATCTTTGAAAGCACCTTCGTCATCTTTGTCCTCTCATGGTCATATAATTTCATTATATCTGACTTTACATTATTCCGTGTAATTGGCTTAAACAAAGGTTGCAAAGTACTATAAAACCTTCAAAAACCAATGTGATCAATCATTGCCAAAGGATGCTCATGCAATACAATCATCTTTGCAAGTTCTGACCTTGAAAAATCTTGATTGAAATTGGTTCCAGATATCATTGATTCAACCCCATCTCCAACTAAACTTGATGGTTGAGCCATAATATTAATTTTTGCTTGCTTTGGACCCCTCACAATTCGAACCTTGCAAGTCCTTATGTGATCATGCAAGTGTTTGGTACTTGCTTTAGTGTTTCCTCCAAGAGCTTTATCACAATACTTGCAAATTGCCTTCCACTTTTCATTAATCTTTTGTCTTTCAAAGTGGTCCCAAGCTTGTGAAGTTAATCTACTTTTATTAGGACTTCCTCTTGTGTTGCATTTGTGCCCAGTGACAAGTTGTGTTTCACTATGTGAAGGAGATTGAGCTTCTTGGCCTTCTTCCAATAGATTTGAAGGAAGTGTGGGTGTGGTGTAGCCTGACTGGTTGATGGTGGTGTGGGCATAACCATATTGTTTCCCACAGGGGTAGAAGAGGATTGACCAGGAGTACTCATGCTATAAAGTACAAACAAATGGTTGAAGAAATCAAGACAGAAGATCAAAGACCAAGAAAAAAGAAACCGGTACAGTACCAAAATAAACGCAGACAAAAACGTAAAGACCCAAGATACAAACTGTATAGAAAATCAAAACCCAAAAAAATCAAAGACTCAAAACAAATTAATCCATTGTTCTCAATGGAGCCAACCATATCAGCAGATATTATCAGGAACTCAGTTAAAATGGTGGTCTCTGTAGGGTGTACACACGGGTTTACCTTCAAAGATGTTTTTCCATTTCTAGTTGAAAAACAGTAGAAAGAATGCATCCAAAGCAATAGATTAAATAACCACAAAGCAGTAGATTAAAGAACCACAAAGCAATAGAAAGAACCACAAAAATAGTACTTGCATTCAAAGCATCCAAAGCAGTAGAAACTAAAAAGTTGAAAGTTGAAACAATTACTTTTCAGGCTCGTAGTTGCAAATCGAAGCATCGTCATCCACTCCTTCGGTAGCAGTCCATCGCCAACTCATTTTCAGATCGAAGCTCTATCACAAATCGAAGCTCATAGTAGCTCGTTACACGGTTCGTATCCGTGAGCGCCTGAGCGGTGAGCCTGTGAGGCCGTGACTCCATGAGAGTGGGTTTTAGTTTCCAGCTTCAGTGAAAGGGGCGAGTGGGTGATGCTGGTGAAAGTGGGTTTTGGTTTCCAGTGTCAGCGATGAAAGTCACAAAACAAGGGTGATGCTTTTGTGTGTGTTGTTAGTTGTGTTGTGTTGTATGGAGATGCTAATGCTGTGGTGCAAGGAGCTGAGGAGGGGAGAGATTGGATCTTTAAATGGCGACTACGAGGATGGTGAGGGAGCAGTGGGTGGTGTGTGGGGCTGCCAAGTGAAATTGAAAGAGGGTAAAGTGAAATTAGGGTTACAGGTTACTAAGTATAAAATCTATTTTTGAAACAAATTAATAAAAATATAATTTTAACTAGAAATTACAAAAATACCCCTCGGGACAGGGGGCATAATCCCTATCCCAGTCCTTGAATTCGTTGCGAGGGGAGTTTTAACCCCGTCCTCGTCCCGCGTGACAAAAATCCCCGCACGTGGGAATCTAACTCCAAGGATCCTCGTGGGTCCCCGCACCTTCAGCTCCTCATTGCCATCCTTTACAACTTACCCAAAAACAGTGAAGAAATAACCAATACCCACCAACTCTACAATGCTCTAAAATTTGGCTGATTCTCTAGTAATTGTATTTGTATAGCCGCATTTAATGACATTTAATAACTATGGTTAGATGAAAATAAATGTTGGCAAATGCACAATATCCTTCTCGATCCCTTTTCCTCCCTCCTCCTCCTCCTCATCCAATGCCTCCTCCTCCTTTGCTAAGCTCTAACAACCACCACCACAGCTACCTTCCACCATGCTCCAACACCCTGCTAGTAGCTCATTCCCCGATGACCCCACTTTTTTCTTCCACTTCTCCTCTGCCACCACATCACCACTATTGCCAGCAATGATCTCTTTGTAGCACCCATCTGCCATGGTCACACTCCACTCCACCCTCGCCTTGCTCAGCGTAATTGACCCCTTGTTCGCGCTCCTCATCCAATCACAGTTGTCGTTGAAGAATCCATTATTATCGTTGTTGTTGCATGACTCCCGGTGGAAAACGACGATGCACATAAGTTGTGCAGTGATGGAAAAGCTCTCAATCTCCAATGGGTCAAAGCTTGCATTGCCAGCCATCTCATCGTCGCCACCAACTAGTGGTGAATTTAGTTTTTGGTTGGGACCATTGTTATTGTATGTTGCTGTCCTGGAAGGTAGTTGTGGTAGATCGAGATCTAAAAGTTGTTGAGGGAGGTGATATGGTTGGAGATGGAGATGGTGGTGATGACAAGGGACTGCCGTCGTGCATGGTGGAGCTTGGTGGATGTGGTGGTTTTGATGACGGTTGTTACATTAGAGCTTAGAGGAGGGGGAGAGGAAATTGAATGAGGAGGAGGAAGGATGGAGAAGGAGGTTGTGTACATTTGCCAACAATTTATTTCGTTAAAGGCAACTATACCAGAGTTGGGCCTCTAAAGTTTTCCATTTCAAGGAAACGTTGTGGATGCAAGAAAATTTAGAAGAAAAGTGCACATTTCAACTTCCAATACACAACATTCTTGGGGGCCACACACTTGTTTCTCCTCTCATACGTCTACTACGTACTAAAGCACTTTGAGTGCTTTTAGTTTTGTATTTGAGAGCTTGAGAGTGATAAACACTTGTTTTGGGAAAAGGCTTGTGAGATTTGTGAGGCTTTTGCGTGATAAAAGTCATTTATGAGTGAATCTTTGTTTTGGTCTAAGGTCTTATGAGAAACTTTTTTCCATTTGTTTTGGTTTGGCTTGTGAGCAACATATAAGTGACGAGCTGACAACAAACATCCAGTGATATGTGGCAACCAGTGGCAGGGACTGGCAGTAACCAGTGATGGGTGGCGCACAATGGGGAGCAGCGGACCAGTAGCAACTAGCGGCGATCCAGCAGTGGACAACGGGCAATAGGCCGGGTGGCTAACATCCGACGACAAGTAAAACAACAACAAATGGTGCTTGATGAATGTAATAGACTATGAAAGTGAGAGTTATGTAACAAAGATGAGAAAGAATTTGAAATTCACTCTTTTCAAGTTTTGAAAATACTTCATAGACATACTTGAAATTTTGAACTTTCTTTGTGTTAGTATCCTAATAAAGAATTTCATACTAAGTTATTCAAAATCCTCCCAAAAAATATATTACCCTCTAAAAATAGTACATCCAAACATCCTACGAATTTTCTCTCAATCCTTTATTCTTTGTGCTGTCTACAATGTTTCTTAGCATGATATCAAGGCGGTGACACCACCTCGAGATATCATCTATCTACTATTTTTTACTTTTTACAACTTGATCTTTTTTTCGCACTTTTTTTTATTTTTTTTATCTTTCTTGCTTTTACTCAATGACAAGATGATGTTTTTCATGTGGTTCTCCTATGCGATCCGAGTTTTCTCAGCTCCAGATTGCTGGTTTTAGCATATTTGCAATGAATAATTGGTTCATCTGCTCTAGTTTTTGCACAGTGCTATTTTGAAGTGATCTAGCTATTGTAATTCAAGATTTGGTGACTAAGTGTTTAGATCTTATTATTGTCGTTCAAGATCCCTTGATTTTGTAATTTGGTTCGATTCTAGATTACTTCATGGTGATGGGTTGATCTGCCAGTTTGATTGACAACTCAATTTTAGATCAAGTTTGTTGTTTGTCGTTTGTGGCATTTGTGTATGTTATTGATTGTTCTCCCGTGGATTTCTCTTACTTTTTCTTAATGAGGCTTTAGCATCTTGTATTGAGCAATCCATTTAATTTAGGCCTTAGCTTCTTGCCTTGAGATTAGGAATTATCGAGTTATTTTAAATTAGCTTTGGCTTTACTTTGATTTTGGTTTTTGAGAAACAAGCAAACTTTGATCGATCCTTGAATTTTATGCATAATTATTGGTTGTCAAGTAAAATTGAATGAAATGACCTTTCATCAGTTCATTAAAATTAAAATTATTTCAATAATCGCTTATTTATATAATTGATTATATGAAATTCATTTTGATACTTAAAGTGGTTCCAAGATAGTATGTTTATTTGTAATGGATGCAAAAGACTACATTTTCATAGTAATTTAATAAAAATGATATAGAATAGATATTTGATATATAGGGTTACCCAGTAAAAAGTTATAATTCTAAAATAATAACCAACTTATAATCAAAATTTGAAAAAATTGTTTATAAGCTATTTTTCAACATAAAAGTCAAATTTTCAACTTTTGATTAAAATCTATTTTAAACTTATCACCAAACATGATAGCTTTTCTCAACTTTTGTTTTTTGTTTTTTGTTGGAAAGTTGGAGGGTAGAAGGCCTGAAAACAAAACAGCACTAACAAGAAACAGTCTGAGGTATGGCAACCCCAATTACATCAAAAATCAAAAGCCTAGAGAGCTCAGCAAGAGGGTAGTTCCATTGTTAGGAGTGACTATCATGGTCTAAGACCTAGTTAGCAAGGCTATTGGCAACTTCGTTAGCTTTTCTGAAGGTGTGGACAAAGAAAATGTGGGTTGGGATGACAACGGGGAGCTAAAGGTGCGGGGACCCATGGGGATCTCCGGACACGGGGATTTTTGTCCCCATGGGGAGGGGGATGGGGTTAAAACTCCCCCACAGCGAATTTGGGGATAAGGACAGGGATTATGCCCCTCGCCTCGAGGGGTATTTTTGTAATTTATAGTTAAAATTATATTTTTATTAATTTTTTGAAAAATAGATTTTATACTTAGTAACCTGTAACCTAGTTTCACTTTCCCCTCTTTCAATTTCACTTGGTAGCCCCACACTCCCACCCACTGCTCCCTCACCCTCCTTGTAGTCGCACACTTAAAGATCCAGTCTCTCCCCTGCTCGGCTCTTTGCACTACAGCACTAGCATCTCCACACAACACAACACACCTAACAAAACACACAAAAACATTGCCCTTGTTTTGTGACTTTTATCTCTGACACTGGAAACCAACACCTAAAAACCAAAACCCACTTTCACTAACATCACCCACTCGTCCCCTTCACTAAAGCTGGAAACCAAAATCTACTCTCACGGAGTCATGGCTCACGGGCTCACCATTCAGGCGATCACGGACGCGAACAGTGCAACGAGTTGCTACGAGCTTCGATATGTGACGAAGCTTCGATCTGCAAACAAGTCAGTGACGGAATGCTACTGAAGGAGTGGACGCCAGTGCTTTGATCTACGACTGGGAGCCTGAAAAGTATTGGTTTGAACTTTCAACTTTCTAGTTTCTATTGCTTTGGATGCTTTAAATGCAAGTACTATTTGTGTGGTTCTTTCTACTGCTTTGTGGTTCTTTAATCTACTACTTTGTGGTTACTTAATCTACTGTTTTGGGTGCCTTCTTTCTACTGCCTTTCAACTAGAAATGGAAAAACATCTTTGAAGGTAGACTCATATGTACACCCTACAAAGACCACCATTTTAACTGAGTTCCTGATAATATTTGCTTATATGGTTGGCTCCATTGAGAACAATGGATTAATTTTTTTTGGGTCTTTGATTTTTTTGGGTTTTGATTTTCTATACCATTTTTATTTTGGGTCTTTATGTTTTTGTCTTGATTTATTAGGATCTTTGATTTATTTTGGTTTTGTACCGATTTCTTTTTTCTGGGTTTTTGATCTTTTGTCCTGATTTCTTCAACCATTTGTTTGTACTTTGTAGCATGGGTACTCCAGGTCAATCATCTTCTGCCCCTGTGGGAAGCAATATGGTTATGCCTACACCACCTTCAACTAGTCAGGCTACATCCACACCTACACTACCTTCAAATCTGTTGGAAGAAGACCAAGAAGCTCAATCCCCATCTCATACTGAAACACAACCTGTCACTGGACACAATTGCAACACAAGAAGAAGTCCTAATAAAAGATGATTAACTTCAGAAGCTTGGGACCACTTTAAAAGATAGAAGATTGATGAAAAGTGAAAGGCAATTTGCAAGTATTGCGATAAAGCTCTTGGAGGAAACACTAAAGCAGGTACCAAACACTTGCATGACCACATAAGAACTTGCAAGCTTCGAACTGTGAGGGGTCCAAAGCAAGCAAAAATTAATACTATGACTCAACCATTAAGTTCAGTTGGAGATGGGGTTGAATCAATGATATCTGGAACCTTCAATTTCAATCAAGATTTTTCAAGGTCAGAACTTGCAAAGATGATTTTATTGCATGAGGATCCTTTGGCAATGGTTGATCACATTGGTTTTAGAAGGTTTTGTAGTACTTTGCAACCTTTGTTTAAGCCAATTACATGGAACACTGTAAAGTCAGATATAATGAAATTATATGACCATGAGAGGACAAAGATGACGAAGGTGCTTTCAAATATTCAAAGTCGGATTGCAATAACTACAGATATGTGGACTGCAAGTAACCAAAATAAAGGTTACATGTCTATCACAACCCATTTCAGTGATGATGGTTGGACTTTGCAAAGTCGACTTGTAAGGTAACTAATTAATCATGATTATTGCTATTTCCTTTATTAGTAAGTCATGGTTGGTATTTGTATGTGTCTATGATATTTACTGTTTTAGTGATTTACTCTAGGTTCATTTATGTGCCTGCACCACATACTGCTGAGTTTCTCTATCAAGTTTTGGTTGATTTTCTATTTGATTGGAATTTAGATAGGAAGATTTCAACCTTGACTTTTGATAATTGTAGCACTAATGATGTCATGATTGAGTGTTTCTTTGAAAAGATTTCAAGTTCTTCTTTTGTGAGGAGTGGGTCATTATTCCATATGCATTGTTGTGCCCATATACTTAACTTGATTGTAAAAGAGGGATTGTCTACCATAGAGGAATCTATTCACAAGATTAGGAAAGTGCTACATACTGGGTTGCAACACCAAAGAGGGAGAAGAAATTTGCTGAAGCTTGTAGACAATTGAACACTTCATATTCAAGAAAATTATGTCTTGATTGTAGAACTAGATAGAACTCCACATATCTCATGCTTGCATATGCATTTCCTTATAAAGAAGTTTTCAAATGTTTGAAAGTTCGTGACACTAGTTATAAGTGTTTGCCAAGTGATGATGATTGGGCCATGGTATTAGAAATTTGTGAGAAATTGGAATTGTTTTATAGTGTGACTGAATTGTTTTCTGACACTCAATATCCAACATTCAATCTCTATTTTCCAAAAATTTGTGAAATTAGATTGTCTTTGAATGAATGACTTTTTTCTGAAAATTTCATTATCCAAGTTTTGGCAGCAGATATGATTACAAAGTTTGATAAGTATTAGGGAATGATTAATGAGGTGATGGCTATAGGGGCTGTTTTGGATCCTAGGTATAAGATGAAATTGTTGAACAACTTTTTTCCTATCATGTATGACAATGAAAGTGACAAACAAATAGGAAAAGTGAAAAAGTTAATGGAGTATTTGGTGAATGCATATCAAGCTAAAGATAGGATTAGGAGCCAAGTTCCTATATCTAGTGATTCTACTTCTTCAATGGTTACTGATGGTAGTTCTTTTTCAAGAAGAGAAAAATGGAAGTGTATTACTTAAAATATGTTCACGATACTGCTAGAGAGGATAATGTCAAGTCTAAGTTGGATTGTTATTTGGAAGAGCCTGTCTTGTTTGATAAATCAAATGAAGAGAATTTTGACATATTGGGTTATTGGAAGAATATTGGTGTTAAATACCCAACTTTACAAAGAATTTCAAGAGACTTTTTACCCATCCTAATATCCACAGTTGCTTCGGAGTTAGCCTTTAGCACTAATGGTCATTTTTTGAGTCTTAACCACAGTAGGTTAAATGCAAATACAATTGAGGAATTGATGTGTACTCAAGATTGGCTGCGTGCTACAATTTTAGGTAATGATATGTTATATTTTGTCCATTTTTTATGTTTGCGAACATTTCTAATATTTCCTCTTAATTTGTTATAATTGTTAGTTGCTTCAAAAGTTAAGGCAAAAGATGCGTGTCTCACAATACTTGAGGACAAAGATGTGAATGATAGGGTATGTAAATGAAATCTTATATAAAATTTCATGGAGCTTTAATTTTCTTAGACTTGGAATTAATGTGTTTCTTTTTGTAGGCAAGCACCACTCAAGCAAAATGACTATGAAGACTAGCCAGGCAATAAAGCATCTCTCATGCTGATTTTGCTTTATGGTGTTTTCTATTTTTTTTTTCAATGATTTTCTGCTAGTTCTGTTGGAGATTATTTGTTTTAGACATGATGGTTCTGTTTTGTTTTGTAAGTTGAAATTGATAACTTAATGTTGTAAAGACTAAGTTTTTAAGATTTATGGTGTTAGAATGTTAAATTAACTATTGTTAGTCCTTTTTTTTTTAATTTGGGCTATTTATTAAAGATTGTTGGCTTTATAGGTTTTTTTCCCTCTCAATTTTGCAATTCCTTGCGGATCTCCCCGGGGGCATCGAGGATCCACAGGGATCAAAGCTAGGGGTGACTTTCTTCCCATGGCGGGGATCGGGGGAGGGGTCGGGGACACTCTTTAGGGTTTGGGGTGGGGAATGGGGAAGTACCCCCGCACTTGCCCTATCCCATTGCCATCCCTAAATGTGGGAGAACTCTTAAGAGAATAGCCTAATCTTGTTAAGGATGCGAGAAGAAGAAGGATTGTTCTAGGGGGCTTATTGGTGAGCGTAATGGCCACTTTCGAATAAATATAAAATCATAACTAATAAAATAATTATATCATAAAATAAATAATTTTTTTTATGATGCTTAGGAAAAACATATAAAAAAAACACAAGATTTGAAAGGATAAAATGGTAGTTGAATTCATTTAATTGCAAAAACTTAATGTTTTATAAGGATTACTTTACTTTTAGGTAACATTCACTTATTAAATGGTTGATTAACAAGTATCAAGAGTACTCAATAAGTATCAGTACCGGATACGGGTACGGTAGCCATTTTAGAGTCCCACGGTTCAAAGTATAGTAAGAAGCTTAGCAACAAGGGCCGCATCCTTTCCTAAATGGAGAGCAAAGTCGAAAATCCAAGCACCAGAGTAATCTCTAAACAAACCCCCACCCCTAGATAAACTCATATTACCCCTGGAGGTGCCAGCAGTATTGAGATTAGTCCAATCCAAGGGAGGGGGTCTTCTTTGAAGTAGCATCACTTCCCGAAATAGCACAATTAATATCAGAAGAAAATTGAATAATACTATGGAAGACCTGTTTCGGGGTTTGGCAAGACCCATGATGAACAAACAAGTTTCTTTGCTTCCAAATAGACCAAGAAGTTATCATGAGAATATGTCAACCCAAACATGGGACCCAATATTATGGTTAACATCATGCAAGTTAAAAGCAACCCAGTCCTGTACATCAAGGGCTAAAGAATCGAGACAAGATTTTTGATATTAGCATTGCGACAGTTAATTAGATATGGTAGATCAATCTGTTGCTTAAATGTTTTTTATTTTTGTTTTATGGAGTTTTGATTTGATTTGGTTCATTTTTGTTATTGATCGGTTGAAAGAAAGCAAGTAAAGCTTGAATCTGTTATGGTTGCATGGGAGTGGCATTTTATTGAAATTGAATAAGCAATTAAGGGCATAAAATGTATTTAATGTGTTTTTTTAACATCTAAAAATTAGTTTTCACTTTATTATTATGGGTCTATTATTAATAAGGGAGGTCATTCTATTGACTTTTGAATAATTAGTGGAGTCAAGTGCAATTTTAAAAATAAGAAGAAAATAACTATAATGTCAATAAATTTCAAGAGAGGTTGTTGTAATTTGCCCAAATTTTAAAAGTCACTTGTACAATTCATGCATGCGAGTGAGCTTTTAAGTAACTCGAATCAATTTGATCAAAGAAAAAAAAATTAACTCGAATTGGTTGATTTTATAGGATGCATTTTATTAAGTAACCCTAATCAAATAAATTCTTGGGTGCTCTGAATAATAGGATGCATTTGATGTGTTCTATTTAATAAATGATATATAAGCTATCACACTAAATATACAGTGAAAATATGAGGCAATAGTGATATACAAAGTTGATGTGTTATTTATTAAATGGAATAGAGTAAATGCATTATGAAATAAAACAAATGCATTCCCTTATTCTCAAAGCACCTAAGCATTTCTCTCCTAATCAAACTCAAAGGAATCAACAAAATGCATGCAATAATGTGTGGGAAGGCTACCTCATTATTGAATTTTGGTTGTTAAAAGCACATAATGCATGCAATAATTCATTAGACAGTGACCGAAAAGAGAAAACAATACATAGAAAGCCTTCGTCAAAATGATAGCGTGGCATTAAGAGAGCACAGACAAATATTATATGCGCTTGGGTGAAGGTGCTTTATGAGCTTGTCATATATGCCAAATTCGTGGATTCTGCTCTCACCCTTGCTTTTGTTTTTCCCTCAATTGGGGGCCTATTTTATTTTTTATTTTTTAAAAAAATTTTGTGTTAATCTATTTGTTTCTTTCACATGAACAAAATTTCTTGCTAGGGGCTGGCGTAGCTGCCTTAGACCAGGGACCTTTGTTTTTCTAGCATTTTCCTTTGGCTTTAAAACTAGGCTTGGCAATATTAATGAAAGCTTTTTCAAACTTCTATTGATTAGAAGTCAGAATTCATAATAATCTCATTTGATAGTCTGAAATTGGGGCACATGGACATCATTTTCCACTTGGTGTCTTCTTGTTGGATTCACTCTAGTCCTTAATTGCAGTATATTTGCACATTTATGCACACCACAGGTGTTAAACTAAGGCTTCAATAGCTTTTATCAAATTATTTTTTCTTTAAAAATTCTCAAAATTTTCTCATTTTCTTAAATATGAAACTAATTTTTAAAGTGTTTAACTATTGACCTCAAGCTTATTTATTCCATAATCCACACTTGTTTTTTGGTCATGCTTAATTGACACTTTAGATATTACTTCAGTCATAGACTAGATTTATGGGTAAAACAACTTGGCCCATTTATGGAGAAGTTAGACTTGAGATTCCACACGTGAAAGGGAATTCTCTCAAGAATCCTCTTAGATTGAGCGCATTTATACTAGATTCCCAATGATCTGTTATGATAATTGATGTTATAAGTAATTGTTACTTACCCGATTTATTACGATATGCCCTTATTAAAGGAAACAAGGGCAAAATCTATCCCAAATGTATTCACTTGTAATATTTCATTATAAGGGGCTTAATGTCCCCAGATATCATCAGAACACTAACCCTATTGCAATTATACTCTCCCTTTTTTGTACATTGACTTTGCAGTTAGAATGTACCCATTGCCACCTATACTGCCGTTGGAGGAGACCATCTCTTACCATACTTCTTGCATAGAACAACTTCCTTCAATCCACTCGTAAGCATGGAGCACTCTTTATATAATAGGTGTTTACGGCTTGGGAGTTGGGCTTTTACAATATTGAGTACACTTCCATCTTATTCTTTTTTTTTAAAAAAAAACAAAGAAAAATTCCATTCATATTCCCTTCTACTTTTCTAATTTCCTACTCTTCATAATAACTAGTTATCAATTGTGAAAGCAAAAAATTGATTACGTAAGATAATTCTATTTTTGTGTTTTGGTGTGATTAGTTGGTCTGCCCCTTGTTGGGCCCCAACATTGGTCCTCCCCATGTTAGCAATCTTCAATCGCCGTATGTTATTTAATTATGATCCAACGGTTTATATGTAAACACTTGGGTTGGTACACTGACTTTGTTAATTAGTCACTATCGTTTACAATATTTGCACCTGTCTCCCTTGTTGTATTCAAGATTTTGAGAGGAGGTAGGTATCCTTCTTCGCTGTTTCCACTTACTTCGACTCATGCCTTTTTACGTCCGTGTAGGGGAAAAGAGTCCCCTTCAGTCAGATCTCGATAGCTTTTGCTTCATGAAGAAGGACTTGTTGGACACTGGTGGTAGGTTATTTGAAGACCATGTAAACTTGGGAAATTCGAGTCTTTGCATCTTTGTTTGTTTGCCCTTGCTATGTCACTTTTGGAGGAATTAATTTAAGGGTACAACGCATTTTAATAACCTCCTGAATTTTAAGTGTGCAGTTTACATCCTGACTTTTCAAAATGTGCATCAGTAAAAAACAGCCCCTTCTGTTAAATTGATATCTATTTCTACTATTAAGTAATTATGTACATGTCACGAATATAGTTAAACAAAAAAAAAAACATTCATTTTAATTAAATTTCATAACCCTAAACCTTTCTCCATTTAGAAACGGACAAAAATATCCTTTTGTTACAGTCAAAATCTAGCATATGAAGGAATTTTTGTTCGTTTTCAAGCGGGGGAGGGTTTATAGCTAAAAAATTTGATTATAAGGAAGAATATTTTTGTTTGTTAAATTCTGCACATGACATGAATATGATTATTTAATTGTAGAAATGAATATTAACTTAATAGAAGGGTATTTTGTACTATTTAAAAAGTTCAAGGTATTACAATTTTTAAAATGTTATGGTATAAATTTCATATGATTTAAAATTCAGCAAAAATGTATTTTATGCTTAATTTAATGTCAAATGTTACTGCCGTGTCAATTCGTTCGGTTTTTCCAATAGAGGGAGGCACGATTCTTTTACTCTTGTAATTGTTAATGATTAATGGTAGGAATGTGTTTTAGTTGAAAGTTAGTGTACGAATGAAAGCGGTCTGTATTTACTTTTTCTTGTGTATATTTGGAAGTGGCGCCGTCACACTGATTTGGGTTTGGTTTTTAGTATTTGAAGAATCATGAGGGAAATTGTTTTCTTTGATGTATTGATTATTTGGCTTTGTGAAATATAATAGATTGTCGTGTTTGTTTACAGGTTTTGGTGTTCCAGTTGAAGAAAGCACTATGGTGCCACAATGCCCTTCCTCTCAGATAAAATTCTAAAGTTGAACAAAGGTCACTTTTGCCTACCCTCTTCAAAAAATGGACGGAGGGATGATTTTGTAAACTTTTAAGGGTGACCAACACCAGCTAATAGCGATCAATCATAAAATGCATTTTGAATTTACTTTTTAAGTGATCTATTATCTGACGTTTCCCTACATTTCGCGGTGATTAAACTAGTTATGTATTAAAGCTTGGTTTTTGAGATATTCGCGTAGCTTATGACCCAAATTCCAAACATGTTCAGACCTGGCTACATATTCCTGGTTTTGTTGCCTTGTCTCCGAGTCATGTGATACGTTCTCTTTGTTGTTTGATTGAATGGAAAATAAAAAAATAGATGTTTTGCTAAGTTGGTATAAAAATGAAATAGGATTGAGAAAAGACAAATGATAATTGTTCTCTGTGAGATGATTTATTGATTTACATAATATTTATTATTAAATGAGGTATATTTCTATTATTAAATGTGGTATCAACTTTATTTGAATGGGGTTCATGTTTCATTCAATTATAAATGAAGTGTCAGTTTTACTTAAATATAGTCTATATCTCATTTAATTATAGATAAAATATGAATTGATACGCGTATCTCATGTACTAAAAATACAAATAACACCACTGTCGAGGCAATAGGACATTTGGGGACAGGGAACTTGTGTCCTTCTGATGTTGCTGTAGCTATTGGTGACTTTTGGAGCATGGCGAAAGAAAAATGGCACAAGTCTGTATAGTGAGCATTTGGCTTCAAACCCGAGGGTACTAATTCCTAGAGTTGGGATTTAGTTATCCAATAAATTCCCATCATTAGATGAACCTAATACTTTAATTATAAGACAAATTAAAGTATGGCTGTAAATTAAAGTAACATGCACCTCCTATAAGACAAATTAAATTGTTATTTTAAGGAAGAATTCTAATTGTGCAATTATATTTTCGGAAATAAATGATTTGCCAGTCCACATTCAAAGTCAAAGAACCTTGAAACTTATCAGTTCACATTTAAGTACATTCCTGTAGTCACTCCACAGTCCACACTGAGCTGGCTCAGAGGAATCCGAGAGTGCAGAAAAAGTAGAGACAGAAACTACAAAAGCAAATCTAAAGTTTGTACCGTGTGGAAAACGGAAGCCTTTACCCTCTTGTCCACCTCCTACCAATCTCATTCTATATACTTTTTCAAATTTTTATATTTATATATCATTACTATTATTATTATATATGCGCTCTCACAGCATCTTTTGTTTTTCCCCACTGTTTCTCATCTTAGAGGAGGTGAAAGCAAGCCAGCAACAAAAAGAAGAACACATAATTTCTCCATAAAATGGCCAGAGTAGCAGGCATTTTTCTGTGTCTCCTCATTGTAATCATGGATGTTGGAGCTGGGATTCTTGCCTTTGAGGCTGAAATTGCACAAAACAAGGTATGCTTGAAGCTAACTCTATTTCATGAAGTGACATTTTAAGAAATATGTGTGCAAGGGCTATACTTCACAGCTGTGAAATCTGTATTAAACTGATAAACTGCAATGATTAATTCCTGAAAACAGGTTAAGCACTTAAGGCTGTGGATATTTGAGTGTAGAGAGCCAAGTCACCAGGCCTTCATGCTTGGGTTGGGTGCAGCAGTGCTTTTGGGACTAGCCCATGCTATAGCCAATTTGATAGGTGGCTGCAATTGTATTTGTTCTCAGCAAGAGTTTGATAAGGCATCCCCTAACAGGCAACTCTCAACAGCTTGCCTTATTTTAACCTGGTAATGTATCTCTAGCTATGCTAATGGGTTTTTTTTTTTTTTTGTCTTTTTTCTTTTCCGTACTTCAGCTCAAATTGTATTTTGGAGTAAAAATTCGGATAAATTACACTGATTTGTCCTTTGATTAGGTGATATTACACACAAAGTTCTACGATTTGCAGAAATATACATGAATCTCTCTTGATATCTGGCTGATATTACACTCGATATCCTTATATTTTATAAAATGTGAGACTGAGAACTCAAGTAAGGATGACACTAAATCTGGCTCTATAAAGATGCTTAATGTAAGTATGACAAATCAAGGAGTGGTGTGTCTAATATCACTTAATTTCAGAAAAATTAGTGTAATTTGCGATTAAAAGTTATATTAAGACATAACATAACATAACATAATTTTAGCAAATATTTTTAAATGAATTAAAAACTTAATTTGTATCCTTCATAATATAGTTTAGTTGAGAAATTCTTAGATACCATTTATTACTTGATACATAACTTTGAAGGTGAATGTTATCTTTACTCATGAAACGTTTAACAATTTCTGTGTAAACTCAAATTCAAATATACCATAGATCTTACACCATTGTTCTTCTTTTGTCCTCTTGTTATGGTCTTGATCAGGGTCGTGTTGGCCATTGGGTTGTCCATGCTGGTGATTGGGACAATGTCAAACAACAGGTCAGATGGTTCCTGTGGTTTCTCACACCATCATTTCCTGTCCATTGGGGGTATCCTGTGTTTTGTTCATGGCCTGTTCTGTGTTGCATATTACGTTTCTGCCACTGCCTCCAGTGATTAATTAGTAAGATAACATCTGGAAGTCACTCACTCCTCCTTTAGTGCTTTTGGCGAGTTTGGCTTTTTCTAAATGTTGCTTTACAAAAAAGATGTGTCCTAGACTTTCATGCTTCGTGTATTTAAAAAGGGGAACATGCAACCATTTTTTAGATGACCAAACTTCCCTCACCATTGACATGCATAATGTAGCGCACTTGCATAAATGAAGTTGCTTTTATATTACTCATAGCCATTGAATTTGCTGTACTGCCTGGGGAAGTTTTTGGTTACCTTAGATGTTAAGCTGAAATTGGTTATGGCAATATAGATCTTTATTTATATATTCTCTTCATTAGCACAAACATTTATTTAAGTAAATAATAATAAAAAAAACTTTTGTAGTTTTATTTTAGTCCTTTCTTTCATTTCAATACTAAGTACCAAATTTAGGATAAGGCGCTATTGTTTTCAATAGTCATAATGGGAAAAACATATTCTCTTTAAAAAAAAGCAGGAATTTCCCTTCAAGAGCCACTTAAACATGACCTAGAAAATTGTTCTAAATTCGTGTGACGTTCTCGCAATTGAGTTTGGAACTAATACTTCTAGTAAGTACTGAACTCCTTGCATCAATTTCTATTTGGTTTAGATTTTAATATAATTGTTTGCAAAATATCTAATATTGAGGGGTTTTTTGTCTTTATATATTTTAAAATTAGTGATAGAAAATTGTTTCTAAATCGATCTCTAACATTTTAATTAGCGTCACCAACATAAGTTAATAAAATGAAAAACTCAGTCAGTCACTAATTTTGTGACCAACTTTCTAAAGAGTCAGCTATTGAAAATCAATCACTATGATTAATTTAGTGATCGAACTCCTTCAAAAAGGTTTTAAACTTGACACCAATGCGAGGCACTGTATTGGTCACTAACTCTATAATAGAGACTGATTTAGTGACTTTATTTTTTCCTTTCTACCTTTATAACCTCTTGGTTGTTCATATCGGACACTAATCGAGTCACAAACCCAACAACTGAGCGACCGATTTATAAACTGATTTTTTTTTTTTTTTGGACGACTCATGTCAATGTCGATCACTTTATTTTCAATTAGTGATCAACTTAGTAACATATGTTGTTATGAATAAGATGTCTTCTCAAAATCAAAATCAGTCACTATTTTAATTTAGTAACTAGTTTTTGTGCAAAAAGTGATTCCTAATATTGAAAATATCAATAACTAAAACTGTCATTATTTTAATTTAATGGCCGAATTAGCGAACAATACTTTTCATGCGTTACATCCTTTGTAGTGGCTCAGTTCGATCGCTCACAAAATTAGTCTCCATTCAACACATTTCCAGCAGTGTTATCCCCCTTCCCTCCGTCGCCTAGCGGCGCCGACAACAAGCTTTTCCCTCATCTCATGAATCAGCAAACTCCACAACAACCTCGGATCGACGATCGGTGACTACCACGGTGCAACAAAGATGAGACTCCAGTGCTGTCGTTCTCATTCACTTGCACAAGGTGAGACTCGCAACAATTGAATCTACAATTTGAACCGCAGCATGAGGTGTGTTGACGAAGGGTGGGGTGAGGTTTCTTCGTGGCAGGTAGGTGAGCAGTAAGCACCTTCATGGGGCAGAGATGTGACGAAGAAACGTGGCTGGCATGGCGCGATGGTCGGACGACGCAGTGATGGGGAGAGAGAGAGAGAGAGAGAGAGTGACTGGAAGGAACTAGTGCATTGTAGACTCTAACTCTTTTTTTTTTTAAAAAAAATGTTGCACCATCAGCATATTTGATCTATTGCATGGCAGAATTGACCTTGAACTACATCCAGTTGTTACTATTTATCGAGAATAATTCTGTACCTTATGAAGGAAACAGAATCGGAGAAATTACATAATAATTGAAGAAAACTGGAACACGTAATTTTTAGAATTTTTTAATTTTTTTTATAAATTTTAAAAAATTGAAAAAAAAATTAAAAACTAGAAACTTAAATCAAATAGCAAATAAAATTTAGATTAAAAGTTCCAGAACACTGTCATTGTATCTTCTGTTTTTTTTTTTTGGGGTGATGTTTTTGAAAAAATGATAAATTGCACTCATCCTTTTATCGAAATTAAATCCAAACTGTAGTTTTCAGAATTTTCAATTTTTCCTTTATAAATGTTAAAAATTTGAAATTGAAAATTGAAAATCCAAACCAAATCTACTTTTTCTCTGGGGTGATATTTTTGAAAAAATGATAAATTACACCCATCCTTGAGATTCAGTCCAGATCTCCTTTATTTGTTAGGTCTATAGCAACCTCCCCTCTATTTACCCAACCCCACCAGGTTCATCCTTCAAAAACCAACTAGTCAATAGCATTCAATCAAAATGACCCCGTTCTTTTGCTACGCCTTCCTTTGTATTATCTTCCTTCCCACACTAAAGTTCCTATTCCCAACAAGAAGGCTCAAAAACCTTCCTCCACGTACTCTTCCCATCTTCAGCAACCTCCGACAACACCCTCTCCATCTCACCCTCCACACTACCGTCGTCCAGGAATTCTTCACCATAAACAACACCGTCTTTGTAATATAAGAACTAGAAAGGATGTTAGTGTAGGTTGGACAGTTAAGGGAAGTCTTAGTTGAATATCTAATCTCGAAGAAGGTGGGTGTCCCCTTTAAAAAATAATAAAGATGTGAATTCAATAGGTTTTGCAGCTTGCTTACAACTATGGACGTTAAGAAAAATACTTGTATACATTTGGAGGGAATACCCTTTTCTTCCTCCAACAACGAAATACTAAAAGAAAAAGATAGAAAACATAATAAAAAAGTTAAATAAATAATTGAGATGCCCATTTCAAGTGTTTGATTCGGAACGACATTAATTAACTTCGGCTATTCCTTTTCTTTTGACCAGTAATGTGTTGTTTGCATATTGTTAAAGAATCTGGAAAATTCCTGATATAAATATGGAGCAAGAAAAAGTGCGGCGTTTTGAGCTATTTAATATTTAACACTTTTAACTTTGGAATTAATTTTCTCTCTCTCACTTTACTTATAATGTAATAAGTAGAGTTAAATATTAAAAGGTATTAAGTAATGATTTTTTTTCTTTCTCTAATTCTATCTAATAATTTCTCTGAGTAATATTGATAATTTTTCTCAATCGTATAAATTATCACAAAAAATTCTTAGAATTCACTAAAAAAAAAAAATCTTAGAAGTTTTCAAATAAGGAAAGAAGTGATATTGTACCGGAAAAATTGCATTTTACTTTCTTAAATTACATGTCATGTGCATTTTAATTTTTAAAATTTAAAATTACGCAAATCATTTTTTGAACTTTTACAAATATGTATTTCAGTTAAAGTGAATGTATTATAATTTAAAATTTTAGAATATGTGTAAATTTACTCTTTGAACTTTATTAAATATGCAATATGGTACCTTAAAATTTTTTTTACATTTGCGATATTTTTATTATTAATTAATGGAAGAGTCCGTTTGTATATTTAAAAAAATTTAAGAAATTGAATTATATATTTTTAAAATTTAAAATGTAAAATGAATATGATTTATATTTTATAGAGTAAATTACAATTCCTATTATATATTATTTACAAATTAAGATTATTTTATAAGCTATCACCAAATCTTATTTCCACTATGATACGAAACACGACTTTTTCTCAATGCAGATCACTAAAAGCGTCTCACTATCACCTGTCACACTTTCTCGTTTCTGTTCGAAATAAATTCCAACGGTAGCCCTCAAACCACTGCAATAAGAGGCCAAAACAAAAATGTTGTTTTAACATGTGTAAAGATAGTGGAGATCGTTATCATATCCAATAATGATGGAGTGAGTATCTTACTTAGACACTCACTTTGGATGTTGAAATAATAATATTTGAGGGTCAAGAGACAAACAAGTAATTCAATATATATATATATATATATATATATAGAGAAGTAATTTATTATGAGAGTGAGATAATAGAATCTTAATTGTTAGATCTTACATGAAAGAATAAAATTAAAATATAAAGTTATGTGACTTTTTCAAATAAACATTTGAACATTAATAAACTTTCAATCCTGATCCTCTATATATGATTGTATAGTCCAGATTTATTTCTCCAACTCTCATGATAAATCACTGATCTCATATGATACATCTCCTATATATATAAGAAAATTATACCAACCTCTCTTGACGTTTAGTATAATTACATTCAACACTTTTCTATTTTGTAAAACTATATGATTAGCCCCTCTCAAAATTTACTAAAATTACATTGACCTCCCCTGCAAATATTAGTTTATTGACTTATGTGTCAAAAAAAGATAATATGAGATATATATATATATATATCTATATTATTATTAATGATAAAATTATAATATTTTAACAGTATTTAACACATTAATTAAATAAATATGATAAAAAAAAAGTATTTTAATTGATACACATATTAAATATTATCAAAATATTATAACTTTATCATTAATAATCGTATATTTGTCACGTGTTATATTTTTTGTCACTTAAATTAATGAATTAATATTTATAAGAGAAATCGATGTAATTTTAGTATATATCAGAAAAAGTCCATAATAGTTTCACAAAAACAAATGTGTTGAATATAATTATACTAAATTACATGGGAGGTGAGTGTGTGTATATATATATATATATATATAAGTTTTGAAGTTTTAAATGGAAATCCCTTTAATGCTTATAGAGTTTGATGAGAAACACCATATCCATACTGGACATTAGACACCTACCATTGATCAGGATTCACCTGAGCAGACCATGACAACATAGATGTCCCTTTAGAATCAGAAACATTTTATAGCACACAGAAATGTTCATTATACATCAAGCTAGGGGGGTTCTTCTGTTTCCTTAATTTAGCTGGCATGTGATTTATGAAGTATAAAAGTAGAACTTGAAAAAATTCCTGGATGCTCATAGAGTCAGAGAAAAGTTTTGCTTTGTATTATTTATTATTTGACACATCAGCAACTGTATTAAAAATGTGGGAAAGTAAGAGACAATGATATCTGAAAAACTAATGACCCACAAAACTGATGTGTTAAATAATAAATGATTCATAGCAAAACTTTTTTTTGTTTTTTTTCTTGCTCTAGAGTATCTACCAACTTCTTGTAAAACAATATAATAGGCTACCAATGACAAAACCACTTGCCTAGCTATACAGACAAAGTTATGAAGAAAAGTCATCATCATCATCAGAGCAAGAGTCGTAATCCATTCTCCGCCCTGCAATTGCAGGAAACAGCCTCCTATGCATATCAGAAGGTGGCAAGTTCTGTTGGCCGTCGTCCGGGGAAGACGGCATTGATGATGCAGACTCTTTCCTCATAGAAGAAGCCTTAGCTGCCTTCATTGTAGTTTTCTTCACCTCTTTGCACACGTTGTCCAATATGATCAAGAAATCGCGCACAATCAAAAACAACCTCAGCCCTTCATCTCTACCTGCAGTCCCGTGGAAGTAATCTCCAGTGCTCTTAACAAGTGCCATTATCCTCTTCTCCTCATCAACCAGCCACTTCACCTCCGGTTTCGCCTTCTCCACAAAGCTCTCCATGCATCTTTTGAACTCAGTCTCTTCTTCAAGGTCCTTGAGGTCAGAGTTGAGGAACTCCTGAGTCTTTGTGAGTGAGCAGTTAAGTTTTGACACTGCAGCACTGAGTGCATCACCCTCTATGATTGCAGCTTTTTTCACATCATCAAGTTCACTGCTTAGGCCTGAAACTACCTCAAGGCCGAGGCATCGATAATGTTCTCCGGACTCTTCACATTCATCAGCAAAGTCTTCTGTTTTCACACTGGACATGCTGTTGCTTTCTTTGGTTGTTCTTACGGCTCTTATCCCCTCTGAACTAATGATCTCTTGAACCACAAAGTGTAGCAGTGTTGTCTTGCCGTCTGTTCCTTTCACATCTGATAGTTTTAGAAGGGTGTCAAGCCTGAATGCTTGTGCGCCACCGCGGTAGGTACCATCGTTCATGCGGTTGCCAGTTTTGAGAACTGCTTCTAGTAGTTTTAAGAATAGCCTGCTTTTTCTGAGTTTGTTGCAAGAAACCTGCAATTCAGGTGCAACAACCATAAGCAGGTAAACAACTGTTATTTGTCCATAACTTTTGTAGATGATATTTGATCATAAAGGGAATTATGAATAATAACTGAGAATTTCAGTTGAATCTTGTAAGTATTTTACACCCATTTTCAATTACCTTCATAAATTAATCAATAAGATAACTTAAATCCACACTAATGCATGATTGTTCATGATCAAATTCTTCAATAACATAATTGTTTCGGCTATTAACATATAGTTCTCCACATATTCAAATATTATCTAAAAATTATGTTAAAAAGAAATTATTCAAACGGGTAACAATAAGTCAATAACAACAATGATGAAGCCTTTATCAACTAAGTTAATTATCTGGAATCAAATGATGTTACTCTGTCATAAGAGCATCTGACATAAGTGCTAATTTGTATTCTTCGATTTGAAGGTAATCAAATATCATAAATGCTTGTAACTTATGAATCTTAATTTGCAGACATTATACATCAATCTACTTGAAGTCTGTTTATTGTTATGTTATATAGTATAAGAAGAGAATAATCATAATGAAATCGAAACAAGATTCTCAGTTTCACCTCCAATGTTGCAAAACATTCTTTAATGCTTGAGGCCTCTTCTGGAAGGATAAACATGAGCAATAAGGATTCGAGGCGTTTGAAAGCGAATGGAATGTCAACCAAGACTTTGAGAAACCTCTCTGCGGGGCCAAGTTGAGAAAGCTCTCCTGTGAATAACCTAAGCTTCAATTCCTCCTCTGCTGTTGGTGCCATCTTCAACAATGTCTGGATGAGCTCAATAGGAACTTCATGACCTGATTCAATCAACATGCATATTATAGATAATTTGTGCTATGAATTGGAAACGTTAATGATGGAGAAATGCTACAATCATATTCATGCTTTTGATTTTGTAATACTAAAATTAATGAAGCAAATGATAACTGAGAAGGAACACCCTTGTGAATCTAAAATATATGTAATGTGAGAGGTGAAACTAAGCAATAAGTAAGGCTAATACATAATGGTGACAAGCATTAAGTAAGATTAAGAGCTTCCTTAACATGAGAGGTGAGACTAAGCAATTGGCAAGTAATATCTTGTATGAAACAACATTGTTTGCAACAAAAATCAAATTAGAATATGGAATAAGCTAAAAGTTTGAATTGAAACTAACAGCCACACACTTATAGACTTATAAAAAAAGAGATTACATTAGTGAAGCTAAAAACTGTTATCACTAGACGCAGATTCTTCAAGCTCGAGAAATTTTACTTAGTTTGCCTTCTAACTTCAGTAACTCTTCCTCAGGAGAGAAAGAGAGTTACCTTCTTTAAGGGCATCAACAACTTCATCTGTTGTCACATTTAAAGCTCTCAAAAGAATTGACAAATTCTGTGCTTTCTTTGGGTCAATAATCTGAATATATTGTACTGGAGTATCAAGAGAAAGTGAATCTTTCTTGCGCTCATTTCTGTTCTGGTTGGTGCAGCCAAATAAAGACGCCATCTTTTCCTCATTGAACCTGACAAGTTATCATGAAGGGGAGTACAATCCTATTAGTATAATTAACTTTTCTCATTCAATAAAATTTTGATCATTGACAAGACTTCATGTTCTTACACGAATGACCCTCCACCGATCTCATGCCACACCATTGACTGATCAGGTTTTGCTGCAACCTTGTCCCAGAAAAATGGCTTTAGTTTAGGCTTTGAAGCATCACCATCACTGGAACCACCTTGTTCAGGTCCAAGTTGATTTCTTTCAGCCATTGGTTTGGGAGGAGCAACTGGACGATGACCTGCTTTTGGAGGCGGTGGAGGCTTAGGGCCAAGAGCTGGTGGCCGTGGAGCTGGTGGCGGCGGCGGGCCAGGGGGTGGAGGGGCTGGTTTTGTAGCAGGAGATTCAGGTACTTGTCCAACAACTTTTGATGACGTTGTCTCAACTTGTGAGGTATTGCTGCTATCTTTAGCCTTAACAGACCCACTTCTAACATTTGAAGTTTTCGTTTCATTGTTAGTACCATATTCTTTCTTAGGATCGGGATTTCCCGAACGAAAAACCTTCGGTGAACCTGATGTAAGTAATAATGAAACATAATCATAGACTGAAGCACTAGGTGTAATGCTTCACTTCACTATTTGAGTTTTGATTTTGACTTTCCTAGCATAGTAAAATTATTCGTACCATTTTTTGGACATCTTTTGAGAGATACCGAGATATTCTTTAAACATTAATTGGTATAAAAATTGAGACTTATTTTCAATCTATGTTAAGGTATAGTTAATGATGTCCCTAAAAAAAAATATATAAAAGTGATACAAATAGCATTATTCTTTTTTATCCCTCTTCACAATTGATTACTTATATATAAATTTTTAGTTGATTATTGTATCATGTGATTAATGTGATAGTATTATCTCATTAATCACAAAATACACATGATTAACAGGAAATTTGTCCTTCTTTAGCCACATATATCATCCTGTTACATTAACCACAAAACATACTTTATAGTTTATACCACCAAAATTTTGATTGACCGGTGTAAAACTGATGTGAAAAAAAACTAGTGTGACGCAAAACATATTTCTTGATAATAGGGCAATGAACAAAGCTAAACATAAGCATACCACTAGAATAATGCTGTGGGGTCAGTATGACCTGAGGCCCGTTATCCTTCTCAGCTTGGCCGGACTTGACCTGACGGTAGCAAAGGCACATGCCAATCAACATTATAATCCCACCCAGAGCGCAAGCAGCATAGATAGTCTTCTGCTGTACTTTTCCACCAACATTGCCAGGTGGTGAGGCTATGGTAGCATCGGTTTTAGGTCGAAGAAGTTTAGCAGCACGAGGACGACGACGACGACGACGACGCGGCGGCGGTGGCGGTGGAGCTGACACAAACATGTCTCGAGGGAGTGGCAAATCCTCACGAGAAATGGGATCTGAAACTACTGATGGACGAGTAACTGAGGCTGGTTCCTTAACAATCAAATATCTTCCATGACCACTTGGCGAAAGGTACCTTGAGCTAGCCTCCTGTTCAGAAACAGGAGCACGAGGAGTACTACTAGTTCTTATGCAATCCAAAAAGGTGCTTATCATATGGGGTGACAGAGACTTTGTTGCTTTGTTTATGTTGTTTTCTATTGAAAAAATGGATCTCATGTCATTGCTCCCTTCCGGTGCATGGAAGTCAAAATCTTTGGCACCATTGTTCCCCTCTGTCAATTCTTTCCTGCAACGATTCCACACCACCTCTGCCTGTATCGACCAAATGAGAGAATAGTACTATTCAGTATACTATAAAAATTAGTAGCATATGTCATAATTCCATCAGTCATGTTGCCATATAATTAAATCTGTATATACTTTCACTTGAAATTTATATTCTAATTACTGTCTCGCTTCATCCGAAAATTGAAACAATAGATAGAGGCATGTTCCTTTATTTGATCATCAGTGTGTTAACAACAAAACAGATTCCTTTATTTTAAACATTATTGCAGCATAATTAATGCTTGCCACTAATTATTACTGTGCCAAGAAAGTTCACACTATCTACAACAAACCCTTTCCTACAAGTGCCAGCAATCAAGGAAAGGACTTGAGGTGTTTCGTTTCTTCTAATAAACAAAAGTTGAATGTTTGGAACTTGGCCTCCTTATCCTAATAGAAACATTTACTAAAATTATAATAGCAGGAGCTGAGACCAAAGTGTTCATTAAATACAAAAGTGTATGCATGTTTTTTTCTTTCTTGATAACAATGCAGAGAGATCCTTATTGCGTATTTTACTATAGCTTAGTCTTGCAACTAAGGTGTATGGACTTAGAAAGTTCATGAACTTGATCGGTGTATTTGTTTTGAGTTCTTTGTAATAATGAACATGGTAAGACATACAAGATTTAACAGAATTATCAATGAAATTAACTAAGAATGTATAAAAAGCATGATTCAGTTTAATATAGTACAAGATCATCTGATGAAAAGCACGGAAAGTACTGCATCACCGGCTCAAAGCAAAAACGCATAGAATTACCAACAAAACTTGGTTGCCAATTAGCCAAATTGCTAAGAAACCAAGCATAAGAACATAACTCGGTGTTGGTCAACACATAAAAGTCCAATTCAATATTCATTCAGAATTAAGAGCACAAGCATGAAAAGAAATATATATATATATATATAATAACAAAGTAGCTTAGAAATTTCGAAGAAGAAAAGACACAAATTGTATATTTGATACCTGTCTTCCGTATGCATGAAGAGACGATGAGAAAACAGCAGCATATTCTCTAGAAAAGTCATCATCCTCGGCCCTCTTCCCCTCTGAGCCCCCTTGTGCCAACGCGCAAAGCAGAATGACATAAACAACCGCATAACCAGGTCTTGTCAATTCCATTGCTTCCAAATTCACCAACCCAAAAGTATAACTCTCTTCTCATTATCTCTCATTGAACTTTATAAAAAATATTCCAATGAGAGAAAATGAGAGAGAGAGCTAGTTATATGTTTACCCTTTCTGCACCTTCTCAATGACCCTTTAGGCTTTAGCTTCCAAATAACTATCACGTGTATTAATTTTGTGTACAATATATATCCAAATTTCGTATATTATGAGGTTCGGATCTTAGAAGCCTAAAAATCAGGTTATTTGATTGTGACTATACAATTTGATTGCAGAGAGTAAATGTGTCAGACTTTGATGATCTAATTAATTCGACGTCTGGGACAAGAAACCAATCAAATGAACGCAAACAAATCCATGCAAAGGTTTAGCTCACGAAATAAGGCTTGAAATTACGTTGAAACGCTATTGATTTGCAATTCCAACACAAGAATTTGTGTCGTTAAAGGATTCTTTTTGTGTTCATTCCAGAGTTTCTTTCTGGCGTTTGGAGGGAGCTGGGGGGCGCCAGAGGGGAGAGAAAAGACAACGATGCATTCAGGTGCTAAAAGAGACGTGGGGACAACAACGTTGGACACCCATGTCTTGGATCCTTCTTTTGCTTTCCTACCCTCCAAAATGTGAGTATTTGCTATGGTTCCGCCTCACAGTAATTATGGATGCAGTGCTATTCCATGATTAAGATGTGTATAATATATGTGTGGTAATATGAATTTTGTACTAACTAAAAATTGCTGTAATGTAAGTTACAGTGTGCTTTCATATTAACTAGAAAAGCAATTTAATCATCAAATTACTGTGATTTTATCTAAATATGAAAATGCTTATATATTGAGAATTAAAATTACAGTAAATAATCATTTTGGTCCTAAGAATTTATAGTTGATATCAATTTAATCATGAATTTTTTTGGACATTAATTTGTTCCTAAGATATTTAAATTTGACATTAATTTAGTCTACTCATCAAATTTCACTAACACCATTAATTCCTCCAGCTCCATACCATCCAAAAATTAAATTAAAAAAAAAAACTAATTTCCCTTTCCCCCAATTTTTGGTCTCTTCCCTTATCCCTTCCTTCACACACTATAGCTGTCCAGCTCGTTATATCCCTAGCCATTCTCTCAAGCATCTTTAATATGGTGATTACTCAGGTGCCAAAGACAGTCAATGCTTGTGGTGCCCAAGATGATGTGGTGAATTGGGTATTTAACATGTGAATGCAAACTTTATACTAGTTTTACCCTTTCCTGGCCGGCATATAATGGAGGTCAATCGGAGATGGAAATGAAGCTTGGCCATGAGGAGGCATATCTCGGCTTGGAGGGTGAGCTCGGATAAGTCAATTGGAGATGACAATGAAGCTCGACCATGAGGAGGCGTATCTTAGCATGGAGGAGATGGAGCTCGGATAGGTCAATCGGAGATAGAAATGAAGCTCAGTCATGAGAAGGCATATAGCTTGGCTTGGAAGAGATGGATTTTGGATAATAGGTGGTGGAGATCAGTTGGCATGTAATAGGAGTGAATCGCACATGGTAACAGAGATCGGCCATGAGGTGACGAGCTCCACCACCTACTCCAAGCCGAGCTATGCGGCCTCATGGCCAAGCTTCATTGTCATCTCCGGTTCACCTCTCTTATAGGCCAGCTGGTCTCCACCGCCTATTATCCGAGTTTCATCTCCTCCAAGTTGAGTTACGCCTTTTCATGGTTCAGCTTCATTGCCATCTCTGATGGACCTCCATATATCACATGCCAATTGGGAGAGGGTAAAATTAGTATAAATGTTGTATACACATGTCAAATACCCAATTCACTATATCATCTTGGGTGTTATAGCCATTGACCGCCTCATCACCTAAGTAATCACCCTTTAATATTACTTGCTGAACACATTCCCCCTCTACTCATATCAAGGCTCTTAGCCTAAAATGTAGAGAGTAGATGTACAGCTACAGAAAAAGGTTTGGTTTTGAAATTTTAGGGAAGAAAGGGTTTAAATGATGCAACACAACATGGGGAACCTTTTTGGTAAGCTTGTCAACTTCATCAATGCAAATGCCTCGCTATGCAACTTCCCCATTATAATTTGTAACCTGGACATACATGTATGCAATCTGAAAACAGTTAGGTGCCTCGCCGTGGTGGGATGGAATAGACCCACGGCTACGTGAGGGAGAGGTGACAGATGTGTAAGGGAGGGGAGATTAGCTTATGATTGAGAGAATAAAAATGAAGAAAATCACAAGGAATAATAAAGTTAAAGATAAGTCATCATTATTTGGAAGTAATTTTAAGAGCTAGAGTGATAAGACTAGTAAACCCTTTCTTTTCACTTAAAATCAAGCTTTTTTTATATACTAAATTAAGATATGTTTAGTTTGAGTTTTATGTTTTAGAAAGTTTTACAGTTTTTCAGAATTTATAAAAAAAAAAAAATAAAATCTAAAAACTATAAATTTTAGTTTTAAAAATTTTCAATTCTACCTTTACAAATTTTGAAAAACTTAAAAACTAAAAATAAAAATCGAAAACACGGCATCTCTATAAAATGATTAAAATCCCAACCATAGCCATAGGTTGTTTCATGCCATCAAGATTTCATTCGTATGTGTATTTTTGTGTTGAGCATCTTCACCTCCGCCCACCTTCATGATTCATGAACCCGACCCTCACCATCACCCTCTCCCTCAAACTCCTACACAACAGCACAACCTATCTCCCCAAATCCACCTACACCACAACCACCCTCACCCACCCACTCCCTCTCTCTTCCCTGCAATGCGGAACCTTGCTTCAGTCCCTCACAAACTCCAAGTCCCTCTCCCAAGCCCAACAGCTCCACGCCCAAGTCATTACCTGCGGCACCCTCCTCCACAACACCTACCTCTCCACGAAGCTCGCCGCATGCTACGCCTCATGCGGTCTCATGCCCCAGGCACAGCACATATTCGACCATGTCTTCTTAAAGAACTCATTTTTGTGGAATTCCATGATAAGGGGTTACGCTTCTAACGGTTCTCCCTCGAGGTCCCTTGCTTTGTACCGTGAAATGCTGAGTTTTGGACACAAGGGTGATAATTTCACGTACCCTTTTGTTCTCAAGGCCTGTGGTGACCTTTTGCTTCGTGATATTGGTAGCAAGGTTCATGCTTTGGTGCTGGTTAATGGGTTGGAGTCGGATATCTATGTGGGAAACTCTCTGGTTTCGATGTATGCCAAGTTTGGTGAAATGGGTATTGCGAGGTTGGTGTTTGATAAAATGCCTGTGAAGGATTTGAGTTCTTGGAATTCTGTGATGTCGGGGTATGTGAAGAACGGTGAGGCAATGCATGCTTTGGCGGTTTATGGTTGCATGAGAACGGGTGGTGTTGTTGGAGACGGGACTACTTTGCTTGCACTGTTGTGTGCTTGTGGTGATCTTATGGATTTGAATATGGGTAAAGCGATTCACGGTTATGTTGTTAGGAGTGGTGGTAGATTGTGTAATGAGTTTCTGATGAATTCCCTTATTGACATGTACTGCAACTGCGGTTTGGTAACCGGGGCAAGGAAGTTATTCGAATGGTTGAGCGTTAAGGATGCTGTGTCATGGAACTCTTTGATTTCTGGCTATGAACGGTGTGGCGATGCTTTCGAAGTCTTGGAGCTTTTCAGTCAAATGTTTATAGGAGGTGTGATTCCTGATGAGGTGACTGTTATTCCTGTTCTTGGGGCTTGTAATCAAGTCTCGGCCTTGCTATTGGGCTCATCTGTTCACTCGTATATTGTTAAAAAGGGTTTTGGTGTGAATACTGTTGTGGGAACTGCCCTTATTAGCATGTATGCTAACTGTGGAAGTTTACTTTGTGCACATCGCGCTTTCGATGAGATGCCGCAAAAAAACTTGGCTTCTTGGACAGTTATGGTTACAGCATTTGGAACTCATGGGAGGGGAAGAGAGGCTATTTCTATTTTCAATGAAATGTTAGGTACAAATATTATTCTGGATGAGGGCGTGTTTACTTCAGTTTTATCAGCTTGTAGTCATTCCGGATTAGTGGATGAGGGCAAAGAAATTTTCAGTAAAATGACCAGATACTACAATGTGGAGCGTGGACCCACTCATTATTCATGTTTAGTGGATCTACTTGGCAGAGCAGGGAACTTAGATGAAGCATATGCAGTTATAAATGATATGAAAATGAAACCTGATGGGGATGTATGGACTTCTCTCCTTTCTGCTTGCAGATTACACCGCAATGTCAAATTAGCTGAGATTGCAGCCGAGAAGCTTTTTGAAATGAATCCAAATGGTGTGAGCGGTTATGTTTGTCTTTCCAACATATATGCTGCTGAGAGACGGTGGAAGGATGTTGAAAAGGTGAGGACATTGGTGAAAAAACGGAGGTTGAGGAAACCACCTAGTTACAGCTTTGTTGAGCTAAATAAGATGGTTCATCAATTTTTTGTTGGAGATACATCCCACCAACAGTCAAATGATATTTTTACCAAATTGAAAGACTTGAACGAGCAACTCAAGAAAGTTGGGTACAAGCCTGACACTAGTTCAGTTCTCTATGATGTTGAGGAAGAACTAAAGGAGAAGATGCTCTGGGATCACAGTGAACGATTAGCACTTGCTTTTGCTCTCATTAACACTAGTCCAGGGACCACAATCAGAATAACCAAGAATCTTCGTGTGTGTGGAGATTGCCACACAGTAATGAAGATGATTTCTAAGCTGACAAGTCGAGAGATTATCATGCGAGACATCTGTAGGTTTCACCATTTTAGAGATGGAATATGCTCATGTGGTGGCTATTGGTGAGTGGATGAAAGTTTGATAAAGTAGTCCATTCAAAGTAATGAAAATACGGAGTTTTTGTTGGGGGAAGAGTTGTGGATTTTTTGTGGATTCTTTGTCCAACGTTTGCAGATGTCTCAAGATTTTGGAATTACCACATTGTAGTATCAGCATGAGCATTAAGCAGCAGGACTATATTTGTAATCTGAATAGTGTCATATTTTCGATCTGATTCTCGAACAGATTGTTCACATCTTGATGGCAATTCAACCATCAACTTCCATATCAATCACTATCTGATGGGAATGGTTGCATTGTATTGGTTTGGATGCATGATGAAGAACATCGTGAGGTATATTTCATTCTGATCACTTAAATGCAATTATCAAGTGGCTGATTATGGGACAGCTGAGATAAAAAGACCAGACAATGGAATGATTTGAGAATACAAGAGACAGATTAGAAAGAACAGAGAGCGAAAGAGGAAGATCCAATGATATAGTGCAAAAGAAAGGAACAAGGGAGAAATAGAATTAGAAGAGAATAAAATCTTAAAACACAGCACAGATAATAATTCTATATAAAGGTAAGTGGAAGGAAACCTATATAATGAATTGCAGTTAAACATAAAAAAAGCATGCTGGCTCCACTCCCATGATCCCGTGGAACCAAATGATGTTGTCCTTACACCTTGACCAACCTAGAAATCTTTACCGGCTTTTCTAAAAATAAACATGAAGCTTTTATTTTTAAAGGGCATATGATTTTGTTCTAGAGAAAAGATCTCGAGTAAGGTGACAAATTAAAAAAGATGTCTTTTACAGGTTAAACCCATAGCAACCTCAAATACAAGCTCTCATTTCAGTGATATAAGTTTGAGAACCATACTCATCTTTCTTTCTTCTGAAGTCTTTGACCTCATTGTGGCTGTTAACACTGCATGTTTCCTATATTCGTATTTCCTGTTTTGACATACCTGTGTCAGTATGAATTTAAAATCAGTTATAAGCTCCTTGTGTTAAAATTCCTCCATTTTAGTTGACTATAACTTTACTGATGTGGGATATTCTGTGTTCTATGCTAGGCAAATTCAGTGTTACACTGGATGATTTCTACAAGTTCATTAGGAATTGTTTCTCTAGTTGTCTCTTATTGGACCGTTTTTGGGGATAAAACTCTGCATTTTTATTTGATAGTTCCCTTAGATGGAATTTTTTATTAGCAGTCTTGTACTCTTGTTTTTACCTTCATCTTTTTCATAATGGCTACTATTTTCTCTAATTTATGGTAAATTTGTCAAATTGTATGAGTACTCTAGTTTCTTTCTTTGTTTATTTAACTTCCTTTTAATTCATTGTCCCTATCCCTTTTGTTGCTTTTCCCGTCTGACAGATTTAGATCATAGAATTACTAAAGACTCGTATTCCTTGTCAGCATGTGTAACATTTTTCAACCGAAGTTAATCATGGCAGCTTATGTTTTCTTGTGGCTGTTGAACTTGAAATATATTTTTTAACGTTTTATTTTGTGCCGACTGCCTAGCATTATTCTCAGATTGGTTGGCTGTCATGCATGCAGTATTAAGAATTTCATTTGTCCTTCATTTTAAATTGTCATATCAGAACAAATAAGACCAATCTGCAGTTCTAGTTGTGGCTTGTGGCTTATGTTAAAGAATCTGGCTATATTGTCTATATTGCATTAACTTCTGTAAGAATTTCTGTGGTGTTTTAATAGTTAAAAGGTGAGTTTTGACGAAGCCAGGTATTAGTTTTGGCAGGTCCTATAAAAAAATTAGAGTTCTAATTGAAGTTCAGCTAAGCTAGTTATAGCATCTGTTCCCTTGTTTGGTTGGGTTAATGACTTCATATTCTATTTTATTTTATTTTATTTTTGGTTTTGGGAAAAAAAAAAATCTTAGACTCTTATGTTATTTACTATGCTACAAATTAGCTATGGCAAGAGTTTTCTCTGCTGCAAACATTTAACCTCAAACTTAATGTGGAACTATTGATTGGCATGTTCTGTTTTTCCCCTTTTGATTTTCGTGGTACTGAGGGAATGCAATATTTGCCGAGTGAATGGTCCTAAATGTGGAAATTTTTGTCCGCTGATAATGAGACAATCGAAGATAAATTTCACCATCTAATACCTGATATAAAACACTAATAGCAATTAAATAGTTGACACATGACAAACCCAAATGCTATAAAATCTATGCCACAGAAGCATTGCTAATTCGTATCATAAGACTTTGGAATTTACTTTGAAATTAAATATCTGCCTAACTAATCATGTGTTCTACCTTATATTTTTTCTTCTCGTAGAGTCGTAGGTTATTAAGCCATGTGCTAAATTAATTTGCTATGATTAACTAACTGTACCCTAGCTGTAATATACAGCTAATTAATTTAGCACATTGTGCAATACATGTTAAGCATTTCATTACTTCTAAATCTAATATTTGTATTTGAATTTTCAGAGCTAACTTGTGTTTACCTACTTAAAATATAGGATTTTTATGTTCCTTGCATAATGTAATGTGGAGCTTTGACATAATTTGATAGTCATTTTGGCCATATGTATAAGATTAAGAACTTGTTGTCAACTCATATAGCAATGGTTCATTCCATTCTTTAAACATGTAATCGCATTTTGGTAGTGGCTTCAAGATTATACACTGCTCGAAGATTGTTCTGAAAATCTGCTTATATGGTAGAAAATTGCTAGGTTCCGCATTTTTTATGATGGAAGATGTTTGTGTCATGATAATCATTGTTGATGGAAGTTCAGCAAAATAGTCTATTGAATTCATAGATTGGAAAGCACACATAACAGTACACACAGCAGATATGTCTAAATACTTAGACATTGATACATTGTGGCATTACCATCAGCATTCATATATAGCTGCTTTATTTATATCCTGAACATTAGCATCCATATATAGCTGCTTTATTTATATCCTGAACATTAGATATTAGATGCGGTCGATTCTTTGATCATCCTTCACACTGGGGTGGGAATTAAATCATCGACTTTCATGTCTGTCTCTGAATCCCAGGGGAACGGTGGTATTGGTCTGGTTGCTTCAAGAATTTCCTGAAGGGGAATTTTTGGTCCTGGTGGAGGCAATGGAGTTATGACATGATTGTACTTCTGAGGATTTTCACAGTGATCCTGCATTTTGAGGGGAGAGGGTTAGTAGGAAGCAACGAAATTATGAAACTTTTTAAGTGCATGTATGACAGTTAATCACCTGATTTGCATGCATCCTTAGCACAAATTTTTTGAATAAATCGAAATTTGATTGTTTCAGCAGGTCATCTGATAGCCGAAGGTATGTTACTCCGTACATCCTTAGTTTTGGAGGGCCATTTTTGTTGACGCCATTTGGTCTAGCATTCAATAGGATTTGGTTGTAAGCTGTGGCATCATACCTTGAAAGCGCATTTTCTCCAGCAACTTCAAGTTTTTCTCTCCAACCTCCGCTCAATACCTGTGCAGATGTTCATGTTTAGCTATTAAACCACTGCTATACAGCTTTTACATTTGATATCATCTTAGACTTAAACATGTGAAGCAGGTATGAAACTGAAGGAACTTGTGATGCATTACTTGCTTAACAAGTTCCTCAGGTGCACTTTTGGCATCAGAGCTTTGTTCCGAGTCCCTCATCTCAAGGCATGTAAAGTTCAAAATGGCATGATAGCGAGACAACATTCTTGCGATAGGACGGTATCCATCTCTATCATCAAGGTTGTAATATCCGGCAGTGAGCTCGGCAGCATGACTTTCAGATTTGTACCACCAGTGGATTCCAGAGACCTGTTGTCATGTTATCATGGTTAGAGGTTAATTATTTGGCAGAAAATGGATGGAGGGGCATGTTAGTTGAGGTGTTCTGAAGTTTACTTTAATTGCTAGTTTGATTTTACAGCCCAGGAAAGCTTTGTTGGCTTCTTCTAGTATTTGATCACCATGAATCAGCAATTTATTGGAATACCAAGTTAAGAAGAACTTCCCTCTCTCAGTGAGGTATGTGCCATTTGATTTGAAGAACCCTGTTGATTCTGGTACATCATTGTACTCCCCTGCATCATCTGGCAGTTCCCATTCGGGATGGCCAGCCTTTGCTGCAGCAGCTTTAAAATCTGCCTTCAAATATTTGTCATAGCACTGCACATAATTTCATATTTATTCTATCGTAAGTGATAAAATTCCAAATTGGGTAGGAAACAATTTTCTTTGAAGCTTGAAAGTGAGCCCAGACTCACCTGAAACTCCCCAATACCAGGAAATACCCATCCTTGACTTTGTGGATAAGAGGGGTTTCTGAGCTCTCCTGCTGGGCCAAGCCCAACTTCAATGTCATTAATAACCTCAGATTCTAAAAAATCTGACATGTTTTCCCTGAAACTCCTCATGTAGTCACGGTATATCTGTATCAAGCATCAAGTTTATAGATGTTGTAATAAGCTAAACCATTATTCCTATGCATGTAAGTTTAGGAGTGTGTCCAACATGTGGAGCATTTTTTTTACCCAAATAAATTATTATTCAATGAATCAGTTTCTCTCGGTTTACTGTGTGATGTTAAACTTCTTATAAAACTGATATTGGTGAAATGCGGATTTAGTGACCAAAACCAACATGCATTCATGGAAGTTAAACCTACATGCCACAATAGCTGGCACGTTTAATAAGATACACTGAAAACTCACTTCAGCTTCTCTTTTTTGGGTATGTTTGATATTAGGATTATGAATTTAATTTCTACGTAATACGCTGTAAAATAATTTTACATTATTAACCAATAAAATTTCATTAAAATAAAAAATTATGAAAATAAATAAATATCTATTTTAACAATTATTCATCATGATTGTTATTTTGGTAAAATTTTATTATAATGTATAAAAATTAAACTCCAATATTTACATATACATAATACAGGTGATAAAACTTTATTATAAGAACAAGAGAAGTAAATTTTTAAGTAATTAATGATTACATTATCATTTTAAAAAGTTATATAATTTTATATTTTAATCTAGATTATTAATACGAGATCCAATGATCAAGATTTAATCATTTCATTCTTACAATTAAGTAGCTATTCTAACTCAATCGTTTGCTTTTGTGTGTGTGCATATATATATATATAATCTCATTGTTCTTTAAAAAAAAAAAAAAGAAAGGCATACATGAAGAAATATAGTTTTTCAAAATTTCCAAGGGTTATTAAGAAAAATAAGCATACATGAAAAAACGAAGTTTTTCAAATTTTTCAAGAGTTATTTACGATTATTTTAAGAAATATTAGGATTTAAACTAAACAATATTTTTTTTAAGAAATCAAAATCCAAAGGCGGAATAGATCTTTTGCTTTCTTAATTTATTTTCATATTTCATTTTGATCCCTTAACTATTTTTTTTATGCGTTTGTTATTCTAATTACTAGTTTTGTATCATTTTGATCTCCTAATTATTATTTTTTTTACATTTTTGTCCTCTAATTCTTAACTGATATGAGCCAAAATGAATACAACATTAGTTAATAGTGGAGCAAAATAAACAAAAAAAAATTATTAGAGGACCTAAACAAACCAAAAATTAAATTAGAGGACCAGCAAAATAAAATACAAAAATAATTTAAGGGACAAAGAAAAATGCTACTCTATTTTCTGGGGGCGAAAAATGAATTTAAGCTAAAAACTAAAACCCTAATTATAATTCACATAGCTCATGTACCTCAATGGCTGTTCGTCCATGGAAGATGGGCTCATTATCTACACCAATAGTAAGATATTCCTTGTTCCTGTTACCGGAACGATTGGTGTAGAAGATATCAGGATTTGATTCTCCAATGTCAAGGACCCATTGAGGAATTGGGATGTAAACAACATCTCCCACATTCCCTCCACATTGGTGGAACGACATGATGGCTTGCAGTTTCAAGCCACATTCCTTAACAAGTTGAAACAAGCTCCTATAAGCACTCCAATCATACTTCTTAGGACCCTTCAGTTCTATGATCCCCCACCACACATCAACCATCACCCCATCAACACCTGCTCCTCTTAGCTGCAAGAGCTGCTCTTTAAGCCCATTTGGGTCTTCAAAGACATTGTCAACATTGACAACTCCAAGCTTAAGTGTTGCAAAGGAAAAAACACACACACACAACAACAACAAAGCAAACTGGTTAGTATTTTCCATGTGTTATGTCACATATTCAAATAGTGTTTGGTAACTATTTTCATTTCCTATGTGTTTCTTCTACTTTTAGAATTATGCAAAGGAAATGCTGAAATAGTGAAAACGATAAAATCCTGTTTTCATTGTTCCTTTTACAAAATCCCAAAAGGAAAAAAAAAATTGAAAACGAAAAATGAAAGCGGTATCACAAAAGGCCCTAAATTGGTAGCTCGGAAACACATCACTAGTTTGAGTGTGTGACTTACTGGGAGCATGACATAAACTGGAACATAATTTAACAGCATGTAATTGGGGTCAGAAGTGTTCATCTTGTTGCTTGTTTCTTCTCTCTTTTTTTTTTCCTCTTTTAAATTCCTAAACGAAATGTGAAGTTTTCTGATCTTTATAGAGATGGAAATTGGAAAGAAGATGCTTCGCAGAAGTTGCTTCTTGCTTTTGAAAGCCACGAACTAAGGGGGCTTATATAGAGAAAAACAATAAAGCGATTACACTTGTAGGCTTCATTGGTCAGGGTTTAGTAGAGTATTGTGGGCCAATGAGGATTCATGGTAGCCCAGTATCTCTGGTTGTCAATGTCAGAAAATTGATGGCCTGGGTTACATTAAGAGGCTTTTTTACGAATAAAAAATGAAAACAAAGATTAATTGCACATTTGTGTGGGGAGTGAAATTAATCACCAAAATGCACCGGATTTGGCTCAAAAGGAGTACATGTAACAGTAGTACGTCTTGTGTCCAGAATATGTGAACAACACACACGTATTCAATTGAAAATCGGTCTAAGAATACATGGCACAGCGCATAATACGTACCCACCTCTCACGTATTCCGGTTCCCCACCTCTTTAAAATCCAGCCAAAAGCCTTCTCAGGTTACACGCTCTGTGAGTTAGTTTTTCACATATTTAAAAAAAAATGTCTAGAAAATATTATTTACTTGTTCAGTATAATTGTGAAATTATTCAAAATTCATAAGATAGAGTGAAGTTTTGTGGTCAGAATCCTATACTTATAAATGTGCATTCATCTATAAGTCTTTCTAAGATTCACAGCAAAATTTTTCACAAATTACAGGAAGAAAGCAAGCAAATAACTCATCCTATATATCAGCTACCTATATTGATCAATCAAGGTGCAGTGCTGTATGGAAGTTGTAGCATTGATACTGATGATGATTTGATGATGATGTTTGATTGCCATAGTCAATTTCCCGATCTTCATGTTATGGAGGTATTTGTAACTATGGGAAAGTTGCAGCTGAGTTCTGAAGGATCAAATCCTCTTTAAGCTTTTGATGGGATGTCATTAGCTCAGCCTCCTATAAGAATTTCAAGGCAAAGTCAAGTGCTAAATGAAAATATTGTACAAGTAAATTTGGAAGAAAGGAATAGTGGCTTGATGTTGAGGGAATCTATGGTCGAGGGTGGTAGAGAACTTCAACTAGATGGTCCAATTGCAGGGTATAAGTCTTATAATGAAGTGATTTCTGAAGATAAACCGAACGACGATATGATTTAATTCTAGTGTTTAGAGCTTGTATATCTTTTAAGATTTTGTAATCAACATAATTTTTAATTTGTTCGAATCTTATTCTTGAGTTAGGGAAGTATTTGTTAATTTAATTAGTGTTTTGTGTAAAATTTTTCTCTGTAGCTCACAAATTCTCATCCATGGATTATTTTATTATATTTATTTTAAGAATGTTGTTAACTTATTGTGTAATATTGCTTAATCAGGTATTCATGTTTTATGTTATTTATTTTACTGTGATGTATTCAGTTAATTTTATATAGGCTGCTATAGGGCGTCTAATTTTTCAATAAAGGATTTATTGTTAAAAAAAAATTGAAATATTACAATATAAGGAACAAGTTAAATACATTTAAAACTAAGTGACATAGTGGAAGCCTAGTGAAATTATTTGGACTTTCAAAAAAAATAATCTTTATCATTTAGTATAAGTGATTATTTACAATGAATGTTATGATATTTTAATATTACTTGAAATTTTTTAGTGCCGCAAGATGATGACGAAGAGATAGTGCCCCCAACCCAGACCTAGTCATTGACATAAACCCTCATGCGTTCTGAAAGTCAACGAGTTGGTCACCATTCAAGTTTGAATATGGAAGAAGCTTAAGGGACCATGGAGGGAGGGATAAGGGACACTGTGGTTAGTGGATACACTATGCAATTATCTGGAGAGTCCCCCTTGCAAGAGGGTCAACAATTTCCCAATAAAGAGTATGTGCTGCTTGTAGTTAAAACATATAAAATCCAAAGGGCATTGGTGTAGTCACATGACAACTAATTTCTCCGAGTGTATTAATGCTGTTCTGAAAGGAGTCCGCAATCTTCCCATAACTACCATAATTAAAGCAACAAACTACCGTCTTGCCGCACTATGTCAAAAAAAGGGCAGCAAACTGAGGCACAACTTACATCAGGCACAAGGTTTTCACAAGCACTTTTGCAAGCGATTGAAATCAACAGGAAGTCGACCAGTGACTTTTTTGTTTCTAATTTTTCACGAGCCAATGAGTCTTTCATTGACCAGGGGACCCAATACATGGGTGGTTCAGGTTATGGTACTTATAGAGTGAGACTCAGGGAACGTTGGTGTGACTGCGGACATTTTCAAGCTTTGCATTATCTTTGTCGACATGTACTGGCTGCCTGTGGATATCTAGAGGTACACCTGGATTGGACTTCTTTTTTTGATGAGGTTTATAGCATGCATAGTGTTTTCAATGTGTACAGGATGGAGTTTCAACCTACTTCTAACGAAACACTTTGGCCTCAATTCAATGGGCTTCGACTTAGGCCTAATCCTGAGCTCAGACAGATGAAAAAGGGTCGACTTATGTCATCTAGAATTCGAAATAAAATGGATGAAATTGAGACTGGTCATGGAAAGCGGTGCGGCATGTGCAGGAAGCCAGGTCATAGCAAGTTATCACAAAGCTCTAATGGCACCCAACATAGCAGCTTATGGCAAAGCTCCTATATGTCCATACCTTGATGATGGAGCCCCTATGAACCCGTGCAACCACTCACGGGTCCTCTATCCACTCGCAGTCCTAATTGGAATGCCACTTCCTGCAGAGTGATGGTGCACTCCCCCATAGGTAGGTGAAAAGTGTGCATCTCGGGCCTCCAACACTCTACAAATGTCGATAGCAATGCATTATCATACTCATAATAAGGAATCTGCGAAGCATGCCAAAACCCTGCCTGTATCAAGTATGGTTGGATGTAAACATCGGCAACTGCACGGTTAAAGTCAGATCTACCACGCAGAACTCTATGAGGCTACATAGAGGACATAAACAAACAAAATTAATTTACATCAAGACAACTTTAACAAACTTACTAAAGTACACTACACTTTCTAAATTCTATAACTCTAAAAATTGATAATATAAGAAGTATTTTCAAAGACTAACGATAATTTTTTTTTAATACACCTACGAAATTCACCTCCTAAAACAAACAAATCTACTAAAAAAATATTTAATTTAAATTTTTAAAATCAATTACAAAAAAATATTAATTTTCATGTTAAAGTTAATCCCTAACAAAAATTTCAATCCTAAGTTTTCAATATACAAAGCTATACTCTAACCTAATTGGAATAAAATCATAAACTTAAAAAAAAAATGGAGACACTATATAGATGTATCTTAATTATTAACCTATTCACAATATTATTTATTTAATTTTGTGAATTTTTTATTAAACGAAGTATTAATATACTATTTTTATTGCTAATTATACTATTAGTTATAAAGAATAAATAACAAAAATTTCTATCCTAAAATGTACAAAGCTAAAGCCTCTAAACTAGTTGCAATAAAATTATAAACTTAACAAAATGGAGACACTAACTAATTAGGTCTTAACTATTAAAATCTTCACAACATTATTTATTTATCTTTAAGATTTTTTATTAAACTAAATATTAATATAACATTTTTCTTGCTAATTATACTATTACTTATAAAGAATAAATAATTAACCCAAATTTTTATTAAACCAAATTTTCTAACTTATTGCTATCAAATACAGAAAATTAAATCATTTAATGATAACAATATAAAGAAAAAATTAATCTCTTAACTTACATAAGTCTCAAGATTTACTAAAATGTGTCCGCATTGATCTCTTCGATAAATATTATTATTCTCAGCCATACTAAAACTTTTGCTTCTATTAGAAATTTCTTTGGCTCACTCTCTCCATTTTTTCTCTTAACTTTTCCGCTTTCTCTCCACCCGTAAATCTCGGCTTTTTACCCTTCGTGGAAAACATCCATACGTTAGATTGTGGTCCTTATGTGGTTATATAGGAGTTGGCACATACAATATGTGAGATGAGTTCACGTATTACTTGCAACAATAGCCAACCATTATACCTGTGAACAGGCAATGTATTGAAAGCACAATACGTTTTCCTTTCCCCATCTCTGACATATCACAGTCTTAGTCCATCTGGGAGAGAGTGCATCGATGGAAATACGCATGTAATATGTGAAATTTAGCGACATATTGTAGTAAGCAATATGTACCACTGTGTTATGTATTCCTTTAATTACAAATCAAGTGTATATCGGTGCATTTTGGTGATTAATTTCACTCCCCACACAAATGTGCAATTAATCTTTGTTTTCATTTTTTATTTGTAAAAAAGCCTAAATTAAGATCATACTATTGAGAATAGATTCATCGAGTAAATTTTGTGAACTCAACTTTTATAAATAGTGAATTCTATCAATACAATATTGTTTTTTATATTTTTTCGAGACTGCGATCTCACCCTATAGTGAGAGATTAATCTCAATATGACCAATGGTGGAGATTGATTAAGGCAACAGGAGGTCATGGCTCCCTAAATTATTTCTCCCCCTCTCTCTTTCTATATATATATAGGAAAAGGTTCATTAACTCCATGAGTAAGTCTTGATATACTTATTATATTGAATAATGTTTTATAGACATCGAAATTTATCAATCTAACCATTGAATTATAAGTTCTCACTATGTAGATCAATTGTATAAAATTTCAAAACAGTTTAATACTTTATCATCCTTTTTTTTATGTAATTTGGATGTATAACATAGTTTCGAAAATACATGTAAATCTTGAGTATTATGTAATATATCTAATCAATGTCCAATTTTTTTTAAAATAAGGTATGCTTGACTATCAAGATAAATATCACATGACTCAATTGTTGGATTGATAAAATATATTGTTAATAAGAAGATATTCTATAGAGTAAATGTAGCATATTTACTCTTGGAGTAAATAGATTCCTTATATATATATATATATATATGGATGACTCTAGTGAGATGAGTCATTTATTATGAAAATAAGAGAAGCAAATTTGAGCCGTATAACCATATATAGATGGTCGGGATTGAATGTTATTAATGATAATTAATGACCATATAATCATTTAAAAATGTAACATGATTTTATGTTTTAATTTTGACTATTCATATAAGATCCAAAGACCTACATTTACCTCTTTTACTCTCATAATAAATCATCCCCCTCACTTGAGTCGTTCCCCCCTCCAAACACATACACATATATAGGCTAGGGATTCGTTTATATTATATGTAAATCTTGGTACACTTACGTCCTTCAATAACTTTTTATGGGTATAAAATTTTATCAATCTAACCATTGAATTCAAAGTTCTTAACTAGTGAATCCAATATATTGAATTTCATATAGTTTGAAAATGATTAGATATTTAATTATACTACTTCATTTTGATGGATAATATATTTTTGAAAATACAAGTAAAGATCAATCATTAGAATATATGCATGTTGTTATCATAACATGATGAAGTAGATCAAATCGATAAAACTTCATACAATTTCAAATTGATTTTGATATTTCATTATTTCATTTTATTTTGACAGATATTATGCTTTTAAAATATAAGTAAATATCACTTATTAAATTACATACCTATTGTTATCTAACTTTTTTGAAATTTGACATGCTTGTTGCTTCATCAATATAATGTTACATAATTCAACGTGGTCGGATATTCAATGTTCACAAAAAAATAATTATTGAATATAATAAATTTACATGATTTACTTCTAAAATAAATAGATCCCTACCTATACAGGTGAAGAGATTAGCAATCCCATATATATAGTGTAAACAGGTTTATTAGAAAAATGAGATTAATTTGGACACATTGACTAGTATATAGTTATCGAATCATATGCTTCTATTTGAAATACTTTCAAAACAACAAGTGATTGAGTTAAAACATTTCCATTGATGTGACAATATATGATTGGTTATTTGCGTAAAAATTTATCACATTGACCATGCATATAAATTGAGGCTTTGTTTAATACATAGGATAAGAGCTAATTATATTAGCTAATATTATAATACCAAATTTTATCAAATGCTTGATGTCACATATGATAATATAATGTTATACAGTCAAATCATTTTATCCTATGACTATAGAAATAACACTACCAGAAAATACCTGGCGGATTTTACTAGCCGATTTTTCTTATTTCTAGCAGAAAATTTTGTTACCTGCAGAAAAACTCCACCAGTAAGTATTTCTGAGGGAATTACTAACGGATTTTACATGAAAAAAATCCATCGGTAACTGGCTTGAAAAATTCATCAATAGGGGAACATTATTGGCCAATTTTTTTTGGTGTTATTAGCAGATTTTTCCCTCAATAACGTATTTTTTTAGGAAAAAAATTAAACTTACCTTCGAATTTTTCCACTGGTAATATTAATTTATATTTTTTAGTTATATATTACTAGCAGACAAATCCGTCATTAGCACTTTTTTTAAAAGAAATTGAACTTGTTTTGTGCCACTCCGATGACGGCAACAATTGCAACGGTAACAATGGCATGCAATAAAGGCGAAATAGGAAAAATAAAGTTATAAAAATGATTAAAATAAAAATGCACAAATGCAATAATTTCATCCAAAATCATAATTAGTACTTTGAATGAAAAAACTCACCTATAATGGTCGAAAAACTGAGATGAGAGAGAGAGATAAAGAGGGGGAGAGAATAATGGCAAAAATAGGGGAGGAAGATGGCTAATGGGATATTTAAAACACTTACTGACGTATTTGCTATCGATAACTTAACCCAACAATGTGTCATTTCACTTATACTATTACCGGCATAAATCCACCAAAAACATTAATTTTTTTTGTTTAAAAAAGCCTGTTATCAAGGGATTTTCCCGCTAGAAAATCCGTCAATAACTTCAACATTAGGCGTGATTTTTGAATATTTACATACCAATGAAAAATTCTATCGGAAGTGTGCTAAAAAAATCCGCCGGTAGTATGCTGAAAAATCAGCCAACAATGGGCGTGCCATATTTGGCACTAAATGACGCGATTATTACTGGTGAAAAATCCACCGGTGATGGTTTTTCAAAAAAAAAATTCTTTTTCACCATTCCTTTTTTTTCATCAATAAATCAGTCTATAATACTAGGGGAAAATAATGAAGTGATTGTACTTGCAGGCTTCATTCATCGTTCTAACACAATAGAGGGTTTAGTACAATATTATGGGCCAATGGGAATTAATGGTAGCCCAATATCTTACTGCTGTCAATGTCAAAAAATTGATGACATGGGTTGTACTTACTCATTAAATAATGTTTTATAGACATTAAATTCATCAATCCAACCATTGAATTATAAGTTCCTATTACATAGATTAAGTTTATAGAATTTCAAAATAGTTTGATACTTCATCATCCCTTTTTATTTAGATGTATAATGTAGTTTTGAAAATACACCTAAATCGTAAGTATTAGATAATATATCTATTAATATCCAATTTTTTTAAAATTTGATATGCTTGATCATCAAGATAAATATCACATGACTAAATGGATGGATTGAGGAAAGAGTAATGGTTTTTGAATGCACAGTTTCAACTCATTGGCCCAACGCATACACAAATTGTGAAGAAAACTTGTATAAATAAAAGATAAGGAAAATCAATATATGGTGGGACACCATGATTTTGTGTGTATCAGTCTAGTATGCGTCCATGAATGGATGTCAAAATAACAGGCCTCTTGATTAAATATGTAGTCAATAAGAATATATTCCATTGATTAAATTTAGCATATTTACTCTTGGAGTATATATATATATATATATATAAATATATATATATATATATATATATATATATATATATATAAGGGTAACTCTAGTGAAATGAGTGATTTATTATCATAGTAGGATAAGAAAATTTGGGTCGTATAGATAGTCAAGATTGAAAGTTATGACTGGCAATTAATGATCACGTGATCATTTAAAAATGTCATGTGATTTTATATATTGGTGAAGATCCATTTAATCCAACAATAAGATATGATCTAATTAGTCCATCTCATTGCTTTTTTTTTTGTATGAATTTTCAAAAATCCATCTATAGAATTTAAAGTTTTTACCAATGAAGAGAAAACTAGACTAGATTAGCTAATTCAACCAGGAACTGGACACCTATCTCATCTGGTTGCTTGAGTAAAACTTGAAATTTTAAAAACCAGTCAACAAACGCCCTAATCGATGAAGCACTGGTTTTATGGGTCATTGGTTTATTATTAAAAAAATTAACTTTAATTGTGGCATGGCCCACTTGATTATAACCCTCCATTATAGTCCCATGCACATGACATGCATACAGCACAAAGCATCATTAGTCTGGAAAATAATGCTCATTTTATCATAAAGGGATTTGACTCTTTTTTGAAGAAGTCTCGATGTGGGATTTATAATAAGGGGTGCTCCTTGAGCACTTGTTTATAGGCCGGTAGACAATCGTTCCTTTTATTTTAATAACAAGATAGCACCCAAAAACTAATCACATTGTACTGAGGAAAAAAAAAGACCACTAGAACACACAAATAATGCAACAATTTGATAACATCAAGGCTTGTAGAATGCTAGTTGAAGATCTTTCAACCATTGCATTAGCACCACCAAAGCATTAATCCAACAAATCACCATATATAAAACATTAAAGAAGCAATAGCATAACGCAAGGTAGTAGTAATAGAATTACTTGCATCACCAAATCATATTTTTTCTCTCCTTTTAATAGGTTTAATTTTCATAATTTTATTTAATATATTTTTTACTTTTAAAACTATTATTATTCAGCTAAACTTTTATTTACTATTTATCTTAACATATGTTTTAATAATTTTATGTAGCACACACACACACATACACACATATATAATTGTATGTATTACATTTTGGTTGAACCGGTAGGACCTCTGAACCTTTGAACTAGTTACATGTCCGATTTGATATCCAATATGATTTTCTCTTCCTTGGTTTCTACCAAGTAGATCAAGTCTATACAATTTCATACAATTTCAAAATGATTTTGATACTTCATCATTTTGTTTGATTTTGATAGATAATATGTTTTTAAAAATATAAGTAAATATCGATTATTAAATTATATACCCATTGTTATCCAATTTTTTTGAAATTTGATATGCTTATTGCTTGATCATCAATATGATGTCACATAATTCGATGTGGTCAAATAATCAATGTTGATAACAAAAAAATTATTGAATAGAATAAATGTACATGATTTACTCCTAGAGTAAATAGATCTCTATCTATGAAGGTGAAGAGGTTAGGAATCTCATACTTATAGTGTAAATAAGTTTAATTAGAAATACCAGATTAATTTTGACACATTGAGTTTTATACTATTATCGAATCATATATATGCTTCTATTTGTAATACTTTCAAAACAAAGAGTGATGATTGAGTTAAACCATTTCCATTGTTGCAACAATATATGATTAGATATTTGTGTAAAACTTTGTCACTTTGACCATGCATATAAATTAAGGCCCTGTTCAATAGATAGGATAAGACCTAATTGTATTAGCTAATATTATAACGTCAAATTTTATCACATGTTTAGTGTCATATATGATAGTATAATATTACACGGTCAAACCAATTTTATCCTATGATTATTGGATTAATAAGTTATCATGTCCCAGGAGACTTGACAACACCTAATAGTATTATTCTTACTAGTCAATTACAAATTAATTATAGCTTACACTTCTACGCCAATGGTTGCATTGACTAGGCCATTGGTTGTTGTCGCTTGCCTTTTGTCATTCAGTGCCGTCTACCATCTGTATGTCATCATCCACCTCTGCTAATTGCCGTCGATCGCTACTTGCCACTCACTGATTGCTACCCGCCACTCCCCAGTTGCCGCATGCCTACTCATGCGCTGTTGGTCATCTGGCTCATCAAATAATGGATAGAATAAAAACTTATATAATAAATTACTTATATTATACTATAAGATCTTATACTATCATGTCTAACATTGTTTGGTCTTATTGGGGCCCAAATGTTATAAATATTATTCTATGTAGATGGGGCTTTTCAACTTAAAAGTAAATTAGCTTATTTTTCACTTTTAAAAAAAATAAAAGATGCACTATTATGTAATAAAAATAATGTAGACTACCTTTTTTTTAAAACAAAAAAAGTAGTATGGTTATTTATATTAAGAGTGTGTTCAGTATGTGATAAAAATAGGAGAAATTTTTTTATAGATAAACTTAATGTATAATTTTATATATAGAGATTATCCGTAAAATTACATATGAAGTTTATCCATGAATATTTTTCTGTTTTCACTCTCATGCCAAACATATTGTACGTAAAAGGAAATTGCTTAAAGGTTAAATTATGATTGAATTACTAATGATTTCTAATAGTTAAAACATCATGGAGCAACGTTATAAGATATTTAGTCCTTTTAAAAATTATTTTGTCTTGTTATTGATTTTACTTAAATTTTATAGGAAGCATGTTGAATGAGAAAAATGGTTGATTATGAGAGTTAAATGAGCAAAATTTGGCCATTGGATCTTATATGAACAGTTAACATTAAAATACAAAACTATGTGGCTTTTTCAAGTGTATTAATATGCCACTTTATATGAATCTTGGGATTGAACACAAAACTTCACACTTAAGGAATGCAAGCCCCTTTTACTTAGACCAATACCATATTAATTATTAATATAACATACAACATGTCAATAGTATGATATTATCTTTATAATCAAACATATTAAATTTTAGAAAGTTTGAACATTAACAGAGATATAATATAATTGATAATATTTACTTATATTTTTAAGATCATATTGTATGTCAAAACGAAGTAGAATGGTGAAGTATTAAGCATTTTATAAATGTAGAAACTTAATACACTCTATCTATGTCACGATCCACCTAAGGAATTTGATCGGCACATGAGAGATTAGGTCCCCATGGAAGCCTCTGGTAACTTGACAAACTAATATGCACAAATAAATCAAATAGATTCAAAATATCTCAAGTTCAACTAAAATTCCATAATCTGAAAACATTTTCAAAACATAAATCCTTAATAAGAAACGATGTAATAACTATAATCTGGACCAAAGTCAAACATAATTAAATAAAATAGTCGTTATCCAGAAAATGAATAAAGTAATATTTTGTATGTCTGGGATCTTGCCTATACAATTACTGGAGCACTACTAAACTAACATAACCTATAATAAGCCCTACCTTAAAGCGAAGCTCACCAAAGAAGCTGTAGCACTACTGGGGAGGATCCTATGGTGCAACTGAACCCACAACTGTGTCAGTAGGTGAGGAAAAGAGAGGGCGGGTTCATCAAAACTCAATGAGTGAACCTCTACTCACAATTCACATGGGATGACAACAACAAAAATACATTATATATATATATATATATATGCAGCTGATATGATATAAAATATTTTTATATTTAAATGTGTATAATTGTATTGAAATAGCCATTTAATTGAAATCATAGCAATAACTAGTGGAGATACAGGAACTATTCTGTTCATAAATATATGAGCTGAATAGTTGAATCTTAGCCAATAATGCTAATCTGATGGGCACTTAACTAGATCCCATAAATGGACACCACACTGGGTTAATTCCTTAATGTGGGTGAGCTAGTTCTCTAGAGAACTACTTGGTACCAAGGTTAATGATAGATCCTACAGCCATTAATTTGCTGTTCTGTTTCTCACTAATTATTGACTAAAACTAATGGTAAGAAAATTTACTATTCTTACTATTTATACAAACGGGGATTCATAAAATTTTCTAACTTATAAAATAAATCTAAATCATACATACATCAAGTGTGGTCCTATGAGTTTTCTAAAATAATAGTTTGTCATGATAACTGCAAAATGATAATTTTCTAAAATTTCTATAATCCATAAAAGCATATTTCTTGGCATAAATTATCCTAAAATTTCATAAATAATTTATATAATATTGAAAAAATAATATTAATGACCAAAAGCATGGTCATGAACTTAAACCTACTCACCGTTGGTAACTGGGAGTGTGCTTCCATCAATAACTTGACCTTGGGAGCAGGAATGACATCGATAACTACCAAACAATATAATGAAAACATAAACAACTTGATTTATTATCCCAAACTGAGTTTGGGATGATAGAGATGAAGAATGATAAGAGAAAACTATGTCTGACAGTACCCAAATTCACAGACTAGATAAAAAGAGGAAGAAATTGACTAATTTCCATGAAGATGAATTATTGGAAGGAATTAATTAGACAAATTTGAGAGAAACCATATTTTTTTTCTCTAAGAAAAAAATTCGTGGATGGCTAGGGTTCTTTTTGGGAATATTATATGTCAAATATATGCTACGAGTATAAAAAAAAAACCCATGTGACACTATTTCTCATCCTCGTGACTTCAGCGCCGTACAGGAGCTGAACAAATTGTCCTCCAGAAGCACCATTTATGTTTCAACCATTTATTTATTCCAAGAGGTAGAGATGTCAAAATAGGTTCAGTCTGGTTTGGTCAGCTAAACCCACTATATTTAGCGGGCTGGGTTGAAGTTTTGAGCCCGCCAAAAAATTCCAACCCGCCTAATCCTCCCTGCTTAACCCGCAGCTTTTGGCAAGTTGGGGCGGGCTCGACCTCCAGGCCAAGTCTTTTTAAATTTTTTTTTTATAATTTATTAGAAAAAAGTAAAAAACATGTGACCCAAGATAGAAAAAATAAAAAATGTGTATACTGACTAATACAGTAACACTATACAATTGAGAATATTCACTCAAAGTTAAAATTTAAAAATAAAACAGTGTCATAAATCACAAATAACACTATTAACAATAACTTTTGTTAATCAAAGTTGTTGGGTAATTGTTATAGACTTTAAAAAATTAGGTATACATAAATAAAAAGTATTATTTAAAAACTTTTCTTAAAAAAATGAAGGAAAACACTAAAAAAATAATTTTTTGGCGGGCTGGCCTAAAATGGGCCGAGTTGACTATTTGAGCCCATTTTATTTCGGTAGGTCGGCCCGCCTCGCACCATTTTTAGCGCGCTTTTGACAGGGCAAATCTAAATGGGACAAGTCTAGACTGGACGGACCAATCCGTTTTGACACCCCTACCAAGAGGTAAAGGCAGATCACTTTTGCTCTTCTAAAAGTGTTCTATATATAATATTTTATTATAACTTTTACTATATATGTATATATAGCACCAAGCGCTTCAACGAGATGCATCAGTGCCATGTATAATAATAATAATAATTTATATGTCATTAAATTTTATATTTGGGAATATTACAACCTATTTGATAGAAACTTTTAATTTATTAGTTGGATTAATAAAAAAATATTATTCATAAAAATGTATTCAATGGGAATAAGTATGCTTGGAATAGGTGAATTTCTACCGAATAGCATTTAATATAAACGGACACAAAAAATAATTAAAAGAGATTACTTCAATTTTACTTAGTAGAAAAGCTATTTAATTTTATATAACAGCTAAAATTATCTTTAGTATTAATGGTCATCACCAATCTTTAACGACTTGATGGTTTTTTTTTTTTTTTTCCTGCTAGTTAAAACTCCAAACAAGGAAACTTGACCCACCAAAGCAGTGAGGAAATAACTAAGTCCAAACACGCACAGTCATCCAAAAGCAAAAAGCATGACAAAACATAACAAATCGTGAGCTGTTATCAACTCACTAGTAGACCACTTTTTGCATCCTCCATTCAAAACATGACATTCTTATTTGAGAAAAACTTTTCATTTCCTTATATTCACGGCACCCGTAAGTGTGTCGGCTGGAGTGCGTCCACTTTGTAAGTCTATCAAAAACAAGTTACCAAAATTAGATAAAATATCAAAAACTGCATGGAGGACACTTATAATAGCGATATGAGGAGCAAGACCCCACCGCATTAATTATAGCCACCAAACCAATGTTATCACAGTCACAGCCCTCAGAATCAACTGATTTGTGAGCACCTGGACAACTAAACATGCCAAATCATTCACCATCTTTGGTGAACACACCTAATCAACTCGATGGACATATTCTTTATCGCCAGGTTAAATATCAAAACGAACTAAAAAATAAGTGACTTCTGTTTTCGGTCTTTTTTTTTTAAATTTTTTTATGTAAATATTTTTAAAATTGTATGATATTAATAATTTATTACTTTATCTCTATTAAATAATGAACCGACAAACAAAAAACTATGTTATTAAATATAAAATCTTCACATGGCCACGGTTAGAGCGAGTTTGGATGAGATTTTAGAATAATATTTGTTTTTAATTGATCTTTTAAAAATTATTTTACATTTAGATAAAATTAATTGATATTTGAATGTAATTTTAAAAGATTTTCATTTATTTTTAAATATTTTTTATGTTATTAGAAAGATCTTTTTCTAAGAGATTAAAATTATAGTTTTTTTCAAAAAGTCTTTTTTATATTTTTTTTAGTGATTTTTTTTTACTAAAAAAATTCACACAAACATGTTAAAAAACATAAAAATTATTTTTTTAATAAAAAGGTCTTTTCTTATGAATGTAAGAACACACAAAAGAGCCTTTAATAATTGTTTCTTTTTAGATTAATTATTCTATAATTTTCTATAATTTCACTCAATATTCAAGTAAATTTTTATAGTTTAAAAATTCACAAGTAGCTTCCTCTCATATATGAAGATTTTTAATGAGATCCATGTCATTATAAAAAGGGAATATTTTATGTTTTCATTAGATAATGAAGTGAGAGATAGAAATGGATTTCATTTTTCACAAAACTAAGGATTTGATTAAAAAATCTTATACATTATAGAAATCTAGTTATAAATTTTTAAATTATAAGAACTTTATTAAAAATTGAATAAAATTATAGAGATTTATAAAATAATTAAATCTTTTTTTAAAGCATGTCTCCTGCAGTTGAAAGTAATTTTACTTTGAGCGCAAAATTATTGAGATGTCAAAATACATATCCAAGACTTGAACTCAGAATTTCTCATAGTCTCGCCTACAATATTCATTAAAATTAAATGTTTTTCCTCCAAATAATACTTGAATAGATTTTGATAATTTTATATTTTTACTTTAAAATATTATTTTTAACAGTCTTTGACAAGATTTTTCTTTTTAGTAAAAAGGCTTCATTGATTAGGGGTATTTTGTTAATTTTTGTTAATTTACTTGACTCCTGTGATTTCACGGCTTTTTTGAGATTAAACTGGTAATTTGGTCACTTAAGTATATAGGTGACATCAATTTTGTTCCTAAAGATTTTGAGTAAAATACAACCTCCTCTTCTAAGAGATCACAATATTACACTTCCCTCCTCATTATTTCTAAAACACACATTCTCATCCTTTACAAATTTAAAATAAGTTACACTTCAATCTATTTTTAATTTTTTACAAAAAATCTTATTTTCTCATGTTTATTATATTTTACTCAATATTTTTTCACATAGATTTAGTTAAAAAATGTACATGACATCAATTTTGTCTTTGACTTTTTTTATGTAAGTTTAATTGCTGAAAGATAATGTGGCACTATTTTGATTTTTTAAATATATACATGTCATTGAATAAATTCATGAATATATAGAGGAGAGGAAATCATGTAGAAGTCTCGTATACTCCTTTCATTGCATGTTATATGTCTGAAACTAAAAACACACATTTTAATAAAGTAATAAATGAATATTGATAATAATTGTGTAAAAGTGTATTAATTGATAAGATTATTTTTATTTAATAAGTATAATTATTCTCCTGAAAAAAATAAAAAAACACAGATATAACTGATTAAAAAATTAATATATTGATTTTATAAATAAATAGATGAAGTGAAATCAAAATTTTGAAAAAAAATGGACAAATAACATATAATAGAGAGAGTATCGTTTAGATTAGATTAATATGATAAAAAGATTTTAAGAACTAAATTAAGTCATGTATTTTTTTTAGAAATTAAAGTGATAGAAAATAAATTGATTTGATGTGTAATTTTGAGGAATTGATGTGATTTGTCATTTTGAGGACCAGGTTGCCAGCGTAATCTTTTCTCAATAATAGGCCTTTAACTATTGCCGACAAAATAATAAAGAAAATGTCCAGCACAGACATGAAGTGGGTACCATCAATTTAGCTCGATTCTGGTGCAAGCGGATATTTTACACCCGTCAAATCTAGGGGTGTTTATAAAAGGGTGGATTCTCACATGCAGTCATTGGTTAATGCAGATGATACAGTTGCATTTAACAACACTTTACCAATGTGGTTGGATGCAAAAATAAGACGTCGCTAAATGCCACCTGCATCATCTCCTCTCCTTCTCTCGGAGACCTTCAACAAGTCTGCTCCTCTGCTTACTTCCACGCCATCCCCAACACCAAAAAATCTTCAATCCAGTTAAATGTGAGCCACCACGATTCATCAACTCTAAGCAACAGTAACACCAAACATGATATTTCCAATTTGATTGAACAATCTTACTAGATCTGACGAACAAAGGAAAATCATCGAAAAGGGACTATCCCCAAGGTAGAACACCAAGATCAGAGTTGAACCAATAGCAACTTTTCAAATGTACTCAATCTTGAACCAAGATCAAATCTAAAACCAAAGCAGAACCAAATGCTAATTGCTCCACCGAAAAATGTGAGTTGCGTTGCAGAACTAGACCCTCACCGATGACAAACAAAACTGAAACGAAACAAAATGAAGAAGAACGAAATCAGAAACTTTGGCTTAGATCCGAACTAAAGCAAGAAATAGAAACAATGGCAGAAAAGAAACAGAATCGCCGCCTAAAGTGGTGGTGCCAGAAACTCGATCGGAGAAGCGCTGATGACGAGTAGATAAGTAGTAGCCGGATCTGAGTAAGGCGTGATCACGAACCACCACACCAAAGGCATTGATTACAGGTGAGAAGCGTTGATGACGAGCAGAGAATTAGCGATCGGATCTGAGTGAGACATGATCACGAACCACCACGCCAGAGGCATTGATTACAGGTTAGGTTTTTTGATTGGGAAATTTTTGGACTCGAGGTCTGGCCATCTACAAAGGAAAAAGATCTGCTTGATGGTCGTGGCATGGAGGAGCATGGACGACGGCGAGCATGGCAGTGCGAGACGACGCAGCACCGGCATGGAGGTCATGACGGCTACACGAAGAAGATGACAGAAAAGAGCACAACCACCACAGACAACTTGAACGGCGGAGAAGGAGGAGCGCTGGTAAGGTGGTGGAGCGCGACACATGAGCTCTTCCGGCGGTGCCTTGAAGACCGACACGGTGGCATTTAGGTGTGGGTTGAGCTTGATGGCAGAGATGTGTCATGGAAAGGCAAAGCCACCTAACCAACTGTATGGTAGGCATTGACTAACCACTGTATGGTAGTAGTCATCTTATAAAAGATGTGTTTGTGGTTGGCAAAATATAAGATAAATCTTAAATTTTAAAATTATTATAAATTTTTTATTATTAATGATTAAATAATTATTATTTTTATTGAATAATCTGATTTAATAAATAATAATAGGAGATCTATGATGGATCTAAGAGGATCACTATAAAATCCATCATTAGAGGTTGAATAAATTAGAATTTGTTTTTGGTGAATGAATAAATCAGGATTTGATTCCATTATTAAATCGTGTTACTTCTTAAAGTTTAAACTCGATCTGATAATAACTTCAATAAGATCAAATTAGATGAACCTAACATTTTAACTATATATAAAAATTTTGATATTATACATAATAATTAATAAAGTTATGTATAATTTAAAAAATACTATGCAACACATTTTAAAATTATCAATACAAAAAATGATATTAAATTATTTAAAATATATTAATTGAAATATATATTTAATAATTTATCATTAATAACTATAAAAATAATATGCAAGTGTGTCCGTAATTCAGCATTGGATTTTTGCATATTTCAATAAATTAAGGGATATTACGAGTTCAATTCTCATCATCATCCTATCCCCTAATATGTTATCCAAGAAAATAAATTATGCCCTTAATTTCTTATTAATAGTTACTCTTACAAATTCATATTTTAGACTCGACGGGATTAATTTGTCGTGCTTGGTCATTACCACCTCCGCTTGCTTTTGGCTTTCCCCTTGGAAAGTAGTTAGAATTTGAGATATATATGTGAATTATGTTTAAATATATTAATTTTTTTAATATATCAAAATTTAGCTATTTCTCACGTAAACCGTTGAAAGTGAATGGAGGGAGCAATAAAATACCCGTAATCAAAGCGACGAGATGTGACATGATCTGATGAGCCGCGACAAATGCAATGGAGTTATGGAGCAACGCCTCGCCACGTCGCGGAAAACTAAGCACTTGTCACAATCACACATAGCCTGAGCCACCTACTGCAAACTAACAAAAACAAAGGCCCTACGATCATCTAATCCGCCTGCACCTGGGCCTTATTATTTCTGTTGGGATGCAGTACTAGTCACAGCTCGTGCCTCTCGTGGCGTGTGATTTTAGGATACAAACGTTACTCTTTCTTGGTTTCTGTTTTTATGGTAGGTTTTATTGGGTAATGATATTTTAATATTTAAAAATAAATATTTATTTAAATATTTATTTTATAATTATTAAATATGATGAATATTAAAAATAAATAAATAATATTTATCATATTTAATAATTAAAAATTAGATATTTAAATAGATACATATTTTTTAATTGGTAAAATATCATTACACTTGTTGATTTGTTTTCAGGCTTCGATATCTTTTCCCATAAAAGGCTAAGGATTTTTCGAATTTCAAGCTCTATTTATTTATTTACATCTTGAAAGCTGCATTTTAATTAGTTTTGGTTTCTACCAAAGCATTTGTATTTTTGGTACGATTGTTGCCCTGCATTTTCTCTAATTTGTTTTTGAGTTTTAATAGGAATTGAGGTAATAATTAGATTTTATTAAATTTTTTAAAAAAAGAGTAAAAGATATGAACACCATTCTATTATTAAATATTCACTTATTCTCTTTCCAACTAAAGGTGTATTTGATATGATTATTAAATAATGATAGTATAAGCTAATAATATATGTTATACCTTTATCCATTATTTGATACACACAACATACTATATAAGTTTACACATTATAATTTTTTTATACATCAAAATATTATATAACTTAATACAGCATAAAAATGTCGGATTAGGTCTTATTAACTGTTAACAGGTAAGGTCACTTTTATTTTTTAATATTTTATTAAAATAAAATAAAATTGTAAATACACTTGGAGAAGGGGTAAATCTTGTAGTAGGTCGGATAGAGTTTTGGTAGAAGTAGTATGGTGCCAGATTTTTTCGGATTGTAAAGTGTCCTGTCTTAATAGCTCAAGGTCCGACCATGTTCCTCTTCTTATCATTGTGGAAAATGTAAATTGGGGGCTAAGAGCTTGTTTGCTTTGCTGGAAACAGTTTTCAGTTTTCAGTTTTTGTGAAGGAAAAACTGAAAAAACTGAAAGTTACAAATTTCAATTTTCAATTTTCAATTTTTTCAGTTTTTTCTTCACAAAAACCTAAAACTGAAAACTGAAAACTGTGAACTAAACATGCCCTAAACCTTTCAAATCCATGGAAGTTTGGTTTTCTCATCCTAAGTTCAAAAATCTGGTCCACAGCGAGTGGAAAAGGATGCAGGGCCTTGATTTTGGGGCAAAACTAAAGGAGCTCAAATCACCTCTAAAAAAATGGAATAAAGAAGTCCTTGGGAATATTGATTTCTAAATTAGCAATTTGGAAAAGGAATTGAGGACGACTAAGACAATTATTGAAGAAGGAGCTGTATCAGAGGAGGTCTTAGCTAGAGAAAAAGCAATTAAAAATCAGCTAGATATTTGGTTTGAAAGAAAAGGGATCTATTGGAAACAACTATCAAGAGAGAAATTCATCAAAAAGTTTTATAACAACTCCAAATATTTCCATGCAGTGGCTACTATGAGAAAGAGAAAAAAGCTTACTCAAGAGCTGTTGATTGATGGGCATTTGATAAAAAAAACCAAAGAAAGATAAAGAAAGAGGTGAGACTGTTCCTCAAATTGCTTTAACAAAAACTTCTCCCTCATGTCTTCTTTCCAGAAGGCTTGGTGAATAAAATTTCAGAATCAGAGGCCAGCAACCTTGAATATTTACCAACGACGGAGGAAATTACGCAAGCAGTGTAGGATTGTGATCCTTCCAAAGCACCTGGCTTTGATGAGTATAATCTGAATTTTATTCGTAAAATGTGGGACATAATTAGTGAAGACTTTGGAAGAATGGTTGGGGATTTCTTTGCCTCATATTCTCTGCCCACATACCTCAATATTGTAGGCACTATTGGATTTATGCGGAAGCGATTTAAGGACCTAGTACATCGGTATGCTTATCGAATCATCATTGTTTCATAAACACACAAGGAATATTACCTCTCGGAGTGTCGATCTTTGATGATCTCCCTCGCCTGAGAATCCTTATGTTACCGCAAGATTGATTTCCTTGTAGTCGGTTGATGGCAGACCTTCCAGACTATCTCTGAAGGGGAAGGAGACAGTGTGTGGGCACTTTCTTTCTATCAGGAAATGACCTTGCCTCTACCTCTGTAACTACTCTCTACATATGGAGAGGGTTAAGTGTAGTATATATATATGGGTTCCTAGAAAACCTAACCCTTAGATGTAACGGGCTCTAGGTTTCTTGGGCTCTTCTTACACACTAGGCCCTATTGGGCTTTAGTGAAAGAGCAAAAACCCAACAAATATGACATGGGTGACGTTAGCTCAAAAGGTAGAAGGGGGAAAGGAGATCAAGGACCTGAGGCTGATTAGCATGGTGGGGTGTGTGTACAAAGTTATTGCAAAAATATTGGCAAGAAGGTTAAAAAATGTCATGCAGAAGTTGTTGAAGGTAGACAGATCCTAGATGGAGCTCTAATTGCTAATGAGACAGTCCATTGGTTGAAGAAAAGAAGTAGAAAGGAGCTTTAGTGAAGCTGGATTTCAAAAAAAGCTTATGACTCAGCTAGATGGTGCTTTGTAGATTATATGCTTAAGAGGATGAGTTTTGGTGCTAGGTGGAGAAAACAAATTCAACAGTGCATTTCCACAGCATCAATGTCTATTCTTATCACTGGGCCTCCTTCAAAACCATTTAAAATGGGACAGGGATTAAAGCAATGAGATCCAATCTCCTATTTTCTTTTTGTCCTTGCGACAAATGTCCTTAATAAGTTGTTAGACAAGGCAAATGGACTTGGCTTAATTGAGAGCATTAGAGTTGGAAAAGAAGCAGCGGAGTTATCTCATTTACCATTTGCAGATGACACCATCCTATTTTTCCCAGTAGATGATAAAGTGGTCAAAAATTATAAAATGATACTGAACTGCTTTGGTTTGATGTCAGGGCTACGATTAAATTCTGCAAAGTCAGCTTTGATATCGATTGGGTGTGAGCCAAAGGATGTTCTAAGGATGTAGAATATTTTGGGTTATGTTGTGGTGTCCCTACCTATTAGATACCTGGGGATTCCATTGGGTGCAAACCCGAAGAGAATAGCTAGGTGGCATCCCATTTTGATAAAATTGAGCACAAGTTGAGTGGTTGGAGAGTAATCTCTTATCAAAGGAAAGGAGACTAGTGCTAATCAAAATGTTCTCAATAATCTCCCAATGTACTACTTGGGTTTGTTTTGAATGCCTCAGACAATTGCAAAGAAAATTAATTCTATGCAGTCAAAGTTCTTTTGGGAAAATGAGGCAGGAAAAAGGCCGATTCCTACTGTCAAGTGGAGTGTTATCCAACAGACAAAAGAAGAAGGAGGCCTTGGTGTGGGGAATATCCTCCAAAAGAACGATGGTATGTTATTCAAGTGGTAATGGAGATATGTAGAGGAAGACAATCCTCTTTGGAAAAGAATAGTAGGATAGTGTAATGATCTAGCCTTAGATAAGCCAATTTGGGGACAAAATTGCAAAATGATAGGGGGCTATGACATTCTATATGCGACGTTTGGAAGATGAGCAATGAGGTGGAAAAGATTGTCTCTAATGGGCTATGGATGCTTGTGGGGGATGGAAAAAATACCTGCTTCTGGGAAGATCCATGGGTGGGGAATGTGTGTCTCATGGATGTTTTCCCTAGACTCTATATGGTATCGACCCAAAAAAGTAATATGATCTCCTAGTGTGGTTTTTGGAGTGGTTGTGAATAGGTGTAGAACCTCCTTTAGAGGAGACAATTTTTTGATAGGCAAAAACACAATTTAGAATATCTAAACTCTGTTATTTTGCAGGTTTTTCTTACTCCATGTACAAATGATAGATGGATCTGGAAACATCATCATAGTGGTGTTTTCACTGTCAAATCTTTCATCTAGCAACTAGGTGTAGGACAAGGGTGTCAACTTGAAGCTCAAAGCATTTTCCAAAACTTGTGGAAGGGCCTAGTTCCACCAAGAGTGGAATTAATGGTTTGGTTTGCTTTGATTAGTAGGCTGAAAACTAAGGACTACCTCTTTAGGAATGAGATCATTCAAGAGAATCTTACAAGGTGTGCATTTTTCAATTCGTGCGAAGAATTTATTAATCACATTTTTCTGCATTGTAACCTTTCATGGAGAATCTGGAGTTTTTTTGTTCAAAAGGCTAGCTTGTTTTGGAGTGTACCGGCAAAGATTAAATCAATGTTTGGAGCTTGGGGAGAGTTGCCAATGGGAATAGGTTGTAGAAAGGAGTGGGCCACCTTATTTTTTGCCATCATATGGTCTATATGGAATTTTAGAAATATGGTGGTATTTGAGAATGAGTCTGTTAATAAAGAATTGTTAAAACAAAAGATTATGTTTCAATAGTCTGAGTGGCTAAATGCCACAGCGAGAAGTAAGGGTCAAGATAAGGATAGTAATGTGGTGTGTTTGTCAAGGAATAATATTCCTTTATCTTTGGAATCATCATATGAAATGTGCTAGTGAGTATGCACTAAGTATTGGTCACAAAGAGATCTATATGCGATAGGAGGTATGTTGGTTTCTAGTGAAAACATATGTATCTGTTGGTTAACAGATTTTGTGAAGGCCAAGACACAGACAGAGGTGGAAGTCATGTCTATAGAGAGGGCAGTTGACTTCATCATTAATGTGCTAAAGAGGGGCACTGCTTTTGTCGAAACCAATTCGCTAGTATTGGCTAAGTGGTTCAAAGGAGATGTTAGATCATTTTGGGAACAAGGATTCTATAGAAATTTGTTTCTCTGCATTATGACAAAGTTAGAGAAATCCTTTCTAGTGTGCACTCCCACTTTGAATAAGAAAGTTTTCCAAGCTTGGTCCATGTAGGGGTAGCAATCAGAGGACTACCAGGTGGTGTGGTTTTGATAGGTGTGCATTGATATTATGTGAATTGGAAGAGTGGTAGCAAGCGCTTCTATAGTTAACTGTAGTTTGGTGTCCCTTTTCATCCTTGATGGCATTACCGAAGGGGATAGGAAGGGTATAAGTTAGCTTTTTAGATACTGTCTAGTCTTATTGGATTCAGTTTGCTGTCTTTTTTGACATTGTTGCCTTGTTGTGTCTTACTCCACTCTCTTTTGTAAGGGTGTTGAGTGTCTAATAATTAGAGAAAAAATAAAATTGTAATATAAAAATAAATTTAAATAAAATTATGTTATAATAAATATAAATAAATATATTGGACAAATACCAAATAAAATAAAAATAAATATTTAATGACAAATAAATATTCTAAATAAATAATCATATATATAATATATTATTAACAAATAAAATATATATAAATAAATAATAAATAATATGTAATATATAAAAGTATGGATTAATATTTTAAATTTAAATGATTTTGATTAAAAATATAAAACATTAAAACATATAAAATATTATTTTTTATTTATATGATTTATTAAAATAATAAATAATTGTATAATATTGAAATAAATAATAAAATTTAGTTAAAATTAAATTTAACTAATAAATACGTCTATTTTCTTACTCACCCCTTTCAAAATATCTATCAATTTAAAACAAATATAGATATTAAGAAAGATAATAAATTATATTAGTAATTGAGCAAAATATAGTAAATGGGCTAATATATCCTTTCATATTAATTAATATAGCACAATGTTTAAGGTCAATATTAAATGAATTGCTTTGAAAATATGAAATTAATTAAGGGTAATGTTGAAAGAAAAAAAAATCAATGCTTTATTAAATTACGAAACTAATAGATATTTTGAAATATAAAACTGTCTAAAAGTTGACAAATATTCTGAAAGGAATGAAGTATTATTTTATTTTATCTAATATTTACTTAAGCTATTAGAATTATTTGTAAATAAATGATGATATTACATAATATAAAATAAAATATCTTATATAGTTTTACACTAAACATTGTATAGTATTAAAAGTTTAGTTAGTTGTATACTATCAGGTCATATCCTATCAACCCTTATCTTATCAGAGATGCCAAACAAGTCCTAAATACTCAAATAAACTCACCTCCAGTCACTCTCTCTTTGATTAAATAGATGGGTAAAATAGATATAAAATAATTAATGAGTCATTGAAATATGAAAACAAGCTATATGTTGGACCAAAAAAATAACCCAAAACAACTTATATTAATGACCAGATGGAGTATCAAGCATAAAAGTTATTTTTTGTGATGATGATGTCACAATCCGATTTGGGCACATGACCAACACATGAGAAATCCAGTTCTCACGTAAGCCTCATGACTTGAGTTTCTCTATATGCACACTTAATTATAAAATTATTTAAAAAAAAACATCTTTTTCTACAAACAAATCATTGGTTCCTCAAATTCAAAATAATTAGCATGATCAAAATAACCTAATCTCAAGTTTCAAAATCTGTCTCTAAGGTCTAAATTCATAATACAACATATAAATATAAACTGCTCTGTTTCAAAAATGCCCATAAAACTAATACAATTTAAGTCATTAAACATAAAACCTGAATATACTATCATAGTATACAAAATGCAAAACATTATTTAAGGTTCGAGATCTTGCCTGTAGTGTACTGGAGCAATCTAAACAAAATAAGAATGTCTCACTTACGTGAAGCTTACCAGCCAAACACTACTACTATTAGGAAGATGGTGGAAAAGAATTTACAGTAGTTACAATATCTATAATAGAGAGGAAAGCAAAGTGTTGAGTTTTGTTATCAAAATTCAGTGAGTGAGTCATCTCTTGAAACCCACTTTCATGGGATACTGAGACACCATGCATAAAATCATAATAATATTAATAATATTCCAAAAGTCCTTCAGAATCAAATATACACATATATAATTATATATGTTCAAGCCATCATTTTATAAATCCAAAACCAATTTTCTCAATTTACTTTCATACCTGAAATCATACAAGCTCATAGGATAGTAACTTCTAGGGAAACAGTAATCTCTGCTTTAGTTACGTACTATGTTTGTGACGTAACAAAAATCTAAATATAAACCTCTAGTCACATTTGGGCGTTACGTATCACCGTCCCCAGTGTGATAATAAATTCTCTGTTATCTATGGCCCCGGGCTACTTGGTATTAAGGTTAACGAATTAACTGTTATTAACACACAGCCTGTTTCTCTATAGCTACCTTCTAAACTAACTAAATACATCCATTTAAAACTGAAAACATTTAAACCCTTTTAATTCTCCGATAGCTCTAAATCTATCTGACTCTAACAGTCTGATCTTAGCATAACTGTGGCTATGAAATCATGTCCAAAGGATCACCCTTTGTAGACATTCGTGATTTCATACCTTGACAGAGTATGCAGCCGTTAACTATTTTGAATCTCATGAAAATTCAAGCTCTAAAACCTTTTCATTGATTATCTAAATCATATTTAATATTTTTTTAATGTTGCATTAGGCGAGGTATCTGAAAGCTCACAACACACGGCATTCCATTTTCCCATCTTTTAATAAATTTTTCTTCACAAAATCTCGCCACGGGCCCATCTTTATTTTTCAAATATAATATTGCTTTCCAAAATAATGCCTGTTCCGAGATTTGGATGAAAAAAATCTATTATTTTATACTTTTCAAAATAACGTTTCAGGCGAGACTTCTAAAATAGTGGAATGAGTGCCTACAATTATTGATGCAATTATTGAGTACCTACAACATGCTGGTTTTTACCATATTGCACAGATAGGTCGGGTGGAATTGAATGGAGCTTTAATAAAAGCTTTGGTAGAACAGTGGTAGCCACAGACACACGCTTTCCATTTTCCACAGGGAGAAATGATAGTGACATTAGAAGATGTTGCTATACAATTTGGACTACCTATTAATGGTTCACCGGTTAGTGGAGTTACATCTAGCAGTATTGAACAACTGCAGTTAAAATGTTTCAGTTTACTTAATGCTTTGCCATATCCACATGTATTTAATAGAAGTGCAATCAATCTAAATTGGTTGCAACATCATATAAGAGTGCTTGATACTAGAAATGACTCAGTATCAATAGAAATGAGTGCACGCGGATATATGTTGGCCCTCATAGGCACTTCTGCAATGCTCGATAAGACCGCCAATGAGGTCTATGGAAAATATTTGCAGTTGTTGGAGGATCTTACCTGTGTTGGGACTTTTAGCTGGGGTTCTGCATGTCTCGCTTGTCTCTATCACAATTTAGATCGAACTACACGCATAACTACAAAGCAAATTAGCGGTCCTCTAGTTTTGTTACAAGTATGGGCATGGAGCAGGTTGCCTTATTTGGCTCCTATACCAGTACCACCAAATTTTCTCTGTTTCCTCTTAGGTTCCAGGTAAAATTTTTTCTTGAATTATTTTGTGTTGATATTGCCATAATTGTAATAAATTTGTATGTTTTATGACAGGTGGCTGCACCCATTCTATCCTCATGGCGCGGGTCTAACAAATCATCTCCATTTAAGACGGATATTAGATGAAATGCAATCTGATCAGGTAGCAATTAAATAAATTTTTAATTTCATGTAAATCAATTAAATCAATTTTTTATTTTTGTATTGTAGATTATATGGCAACCATATAGGACTGCTGAAGTTGAGGCTATAATTGCATATCCTATTCGGATTGAGCAGGGACATTGGAGCAACATTGTTTCGCTAATTTGCTTTGAGATCATAGAGTGGCACCCGTCTGATCGCGTGAGGCGACAATTCGAGCTTATCCAACCTAGTCCTGATCCCCACCTAAATCTAGGGAGGGCTCATAATAAAGATTTGAGAGGGAAAGAGGACAACCTTGATTGGTTATTAGTATATCATCAGTGGGTGGAGATGTGGATGCAGCGAGAAAACCATCCCCTGGTAAGAGAGCCTTTGCAGGGAGACCCCATTGATTACAGTCCCAAAAATGCATACTTATCATGGTACATGAATAATACTTATGTGCCTCTACAATTGACACCACTAAATCAGGACAATGCAGCCCCACCACTTCAGTCGCTGCCACCACCACCACCACCTCCACACTCACCATCACCACCACACTCCCCGCCACCACCACCACAAGATAGGTTCACACTTGTCAAAGGGGAGGTAGCTTTGGATGTGCATCAATCACCTGTCATGCAGGAAGAAAATGTGTATCGTCCACAAATTCAATTTCCATTTCAATTTCCACCAATTCAACAATGGGGGATAGATCCTGCCACAATGTCAGCAATTTATGGAGGTTAAACTAGGGGGTTTGCAGGTTATGCAGGTCAATCTAGGGGTTTTGCGGGTTATGCAGGTTAGTCAGGGGGGTTTCCAGGTTATGTAGGTTAGTCAGGGGGGTTTCCAGGTTACGCAGGTCAGTCATTTAGTGGAAGTCAGGCTGAGGGGTCCGCTAGAGTAAGCGATGTAAGTGAGGAAGACCAAGCTGAAGGAGCTGACGATGTGGGGAAACAAGGTGGGTGAGGTGCAAGTAGATATAACTTGCATGAAGATCCCCCACCAACTAGTAGGTATACCCCACCAACAATCAAAAAACCAAAAGGGAAAGGGAAAGCATATAAAAGGGGTAGTAGTACTTCAATCTACTTTCATTTGTCTATTTCAATAAGAAAATATGTGATTGTATGATTATGTGATTATGTTACCCATTATATGATACAATGTTGTTCAATTTACTTTCATTTGCCTATATTAATTGTGAAAATAGAAAATAAGGCCTTGGAAAAATACAATGTCATTTAACAACATTAGTAATAAGATAATGAAATAACTAGAGTGCATCCACTTGTAGAATTACAACAACACTATTAGTAAGATAACATAACAACAAAATAACAAGAAAATGAAATAACAGAAGGCAACAGCAACTGAAAATGAAATAATACAAGGCAACAACAACTGAAAATGAAATAACACAAGGCAACACCACTACGAACTTGAGCTAGGAGCATTTGGACACCGACTGCGACTATGTCCCTCACCACGACAAAGACCACAACGTCATGGTCCGCGCATCTCATGCGTATCCATTTTATTCAGGTGGCGAGTAGATTTGGGTCGGCCTTTCATTGTGCGGTTTAATACAGGATTTGCACAAATCCTCGGCCCTGTATATAAAGGCCATGCACTTTGGTGGCCCACAACCCCAAACTCATTCTTGTACACCTTGCATATGGTAATTATTCTATATACATCATCAACATAAGCTTTCCAATCAAAGTAAGTGCTGTTACAAAAAGCAATCACATGACAACAGGGGAATCGATCTATCTGAAAATCCCCACAATCACAATATCTCTGCGTTAGATCAACTCTGTATTCTCTTGTACCGGACAGCTCTTTAACATGGTAGGTCTGAAGCTGTGTATCAAAATGAGTGGTCCTGAAATCTTTAGATGCCTTCTCATTTGATTCCAATCATCTTGCCACAGCTTTTGAAAAAGGCTGACCTACATTTCTTCGTGCGTATTCCGCACTGCCTTTTTGAACAAACAACTCAGCACTTTGGAAGTATGTCGCTCGAACTAATGATGTGATGGGAAGGTTATGAGCCTTTTTTAACACAGAATTGATACACTCGACTAGGTTTGTTGTCATATGCCCCATCGATATCCACCATTAAATGCTAGAACCCACTTTTCTCGAGGGATTTCATCAAGCCAGTCTGTATATCACTGACCACGTTCGTGCATCTGCTGATAGTGATGATGAAATTCTTGCTTGGTCCTTGAGTACCCTATAAAAGACAATACGAGTAGTTAAAATAATTAAAAATTACTTCTAAAACAAGAATAAACAAAAATATAAATCACTTATGCTCACAACAAGTCAGTGCAAGTTTGGTGCCTTGAACCTCCGTAAGAAATTGGCAGAGATGTTCCTGGCACAATACATATGGAATGCCCTTGGAAGTTCCCATTGACCATTGCTTTGGGCTACTGTAGCTTTAATGGACTCATGACGATCAGAAATTAGTCCAACTCCATCTCGAGTCACTACATCTTTGTGCACATTGTTAAGGAAAAAGGACCACGCATCTGTAGTCTCACCCTCAACAACTGCAAAAGCAATTGACAATATGTTCTGATTGCCATCTTGTGCAACTGTAACTAGTAGAGCTCCGCTGTATTTCCCATACAAATGTGTCCCATCTGCCTAAACAAGTGGTTTGCAGTATCTAAATGCTTTAATGCAAGGACCAAAAGTCCAAAACAACTTGCAAAATATTCGAGTGTTCAGCACCAGCTGACCCACATGGCTCGCCTCTACAGAATCCAATTGAACAATTGCTCCTTGATCAGCAACACACGTTGTTATACACCATTGTGGAAGATCTTCAAATGAGCTTTCCTATCCACCGAAAACTTTTTCAATTGCCTTGTGCTTCGCTGCCCATGCTTTTTGGTATGTTGTCATGTACCCGAACTGAGAATGAACTTCTGCAATGATAGACTTTATTTTAATTGATGGATCGGAATTTACCAATGGCTCTATTAATTGCACAATCATGTCAAAATTCAACTTTGAGTGGTCCTGTGATTGCCTTGACCTCGTGCAAGTGTGCGGTCCATTGTACTTCCTGATTTCCCCATAATCCTTATTCTCCCTTAAACTGGCCCTTAGAAGCCACAGACAATCCTGCCCATATTGTACATATTTACAATAAAATTTCTTCGGTTCTAACTCTCCAACTTTGCAATTTGCTCTTTTATCTATGCTATATTTTTTAACTACCTTAATTACAGCCTTCCTATTGTCAAATTCCATTCAAATAAAGAATTCAGCATTTCAGGAGCTCCTACCAAGCATCAATATTAAAAATAAAAATAATTAGAATAATAAAAAATAAATGGACAAAAAAAATAAATCTATAGAATTTTCTAAATTCAAAATTTTAAATTAATTCTAGAATTAGCAATACATACCCATGTTTTGAAACTGTGGAAACTCAGGAGCATTCATAGCTTCAAGATTTAATGCACGCATAAAAAATGGCTCATTATTTAGGTATTGCTTACCCACTAGGTTTGGCACGTCCTCTTCACCCGTAGCATCATTCACATCATCATCATCATCATCATCGCCACTTTTATATTCTTCTTCGTCACTTTTTTCCTATACTACTTCTCTTTCTCCAAATAAGCTCGACTCATAAGCTACATTCCGAGCAACAACTTCTTCAAATTCAACATACAATTCAATGGCATGATTGTTTGGCTGATGCTGTTGATGTATGCGAAACATCTGTTGAATGCTTTCATCATTGATGATTGGAATTGCTTGATAGTTTATGAAGCCACCAAAAGTTGAGGATGTACATCTATAATTTATAGATGTCACTTTCTTTTGAGTATATGGATTTATAGATTGACAAAGAGCATTGTTTAGCTCCGTAAATGATAAAGTATATGGAATAAAAATATTTACTGGGCTCTCACATGTAAAAAATACACCATCATTTGGATTGATAAATATATGACCATTATAATATACTACTACCATAACAATGCTCATTTTTTCTCACTCAAATTTTTTAGTTTTCTGTTGTAAGGGGACGGGAGGGAGAATAGCATAAACAAACTTAAAGAAAGTAAAGAAGTTATGGGAAGGAGAGTGGCAGAAACAAACTTAAAAGGAAGTAAATAAGTTACTGAATGCAATAGACAACGGAGGAAAAAAAATGGGTTGATAACATTTGTAATTGAAATCAACTTATATAGGCAGCCAAATGATTAAAAATTCTCCATGAGCTCCATGAGAAATTATATTTTCCTTACACTGAAATGACAATTCGGAGACAACTCTTTGATAACTTCATGTTCGAAGAGTTTGCAGCGCATTCTCGGGTGACAATTTCTGAGAACTAGTAGTTAAATTTATTTTTGGCATGACATTAATTCGGTATTAGCAAATTCTTTGCCTTTGTTTTTTTTTTTTTTGGCCTTGTGTCACAATCCGCTGGCAGCATATTCTTATCCCCACCACCCCCAAATTGTCATTTCCCTCAAATTCCAATATGAATGTGTTTTGCCTTTTGACATTCCATATACAAATCATTGACCCTCATTGACCCTAATTTTCACCCTAAATCCATATCTTTGTACTTCATGCACTCAAAACTAATATGAAAAAAAAGATATGACCCTCAAACGTGCATTTACAAGCATTAACCATAATAATAATAATAATAAAAGCATTAAGCTGATTTCAAGATCACTACAAAAGTGTATATAATCACTATCGTTGAAGATTAATGCATATCTTAATAAGAAAAAAATTGTACGACATGAATAATAAAGAACATTATTGTTCTAGTGATTGTTTTACCAATTTACAAACTAATGGATTTCAATTGTGTACGGTGCTCGAATCGTCTTTTAACTCGTTTGATAGTAGATAATTGCCCCGTAATGGTATACCCGGCCAATTCATTAAATTCTTTCTCCTGATATAACAACAGTACTGATGATCCTATTAATTATCATTTCATCTGAAAGTATGGATCATTTCACATCATTATCAATCTCATCTTATCTGAAGTGGACCAACATTGACGATAAAATATAATGGTAATACTATCAAGTCGAGTAAAGTATCACTTTTATTTATGAAATTACACGCGAGTCACTTTTGTCCCTGAAATTTGAAAATTGTTTCTTTAGATCCTGAAATTACATTTTGTATGTCACGTTAGTCCCTTGTCAAACAACTGTTACATTTTGATGATGTGACATGTTAAGTGACATATGGCATGCTGACGTGACATCATATTAAAATAGGTTCAAATTAGTCCTTGAAATTTTAAATGTGTCAAAATAGTTCCTGAAATTTTCTAAAATATGTCAAAAAAATCTCGAATACCAAATTTCTCCTCTTTTGGTTCATAAAATCTAAGTCCTTGATAATTCTTAGACCCATTTTTTTTTCTCTCATTTTCACACCTTATTTAAATAATCCAAATTTGCAAATATCGTAAATATAATTAAGAGCTTGATTAGTCCAAATTTAATATCTTCTATATTTAGCTAACATAGTCAATTTATTAGCTATTACATTATATTTTTTGAAATAAAATGGGTATTAAAATATTGAAAATATGATTCAAGGGAAACACTATAGTATCAAGCGTGGATAGAGTTTATCAAGGGCCTCATTGGAATATTTTAGTTGCAAATTGGGAAGGAATTTGGTATCAAAATAATCTAGCGTGATAATGAAAAGAAACTCTACTCTCATGTCAAATGTACTTGCAAACCATCTCAAATATGAGAGCTTTAATCAAGCTCAAGTAGATAATTGTGTCTCTTATTCCACCTCAACAATAGTGGGTCATAGGGAATGACCGCCTCTTCGAAATGTTGATATGAATAGAGCAAATACAATTACACCAATTTAGAATATTTCAAAGAAACCCTTGATAAATATGGATCTTCCCAAATTGCAACTAAAATATTTTAATGAGGTCCTTGATAAACTCCATCCACACTTGATAATATAATGTTTTCCTTGAATTCTATTTTTAATATTTTAATACCCATTTATTCTAAGAAATGTAATGTAATAGCTAATGAATTGATTATGTTAGTTAAACATGAAAGGTCTCAAATTTGGACTAATCAAGCTCTTAATTATATTTAGAATATTTGAAAATTTGGATTATTTAAATAAGGTGTAAAAATGAGAGAGAAATAAGTGGATTTAAGAATTATCAATGATTTAGATTTTATGAATGAAAAGAGGAAAACTTTGGGATTCAGGACTTTTTTTTTACATATTTTAGAAAATTTCAGGGACCATTTTGACACATTTAAAATTTTAGGGACCAATCTGAACCTATTTTAATGTGATGCTATGTCAGCATGCCATATCAGTCTACCAAATCATCATGCCACATGGCATTCCATGTGTTACTTAACGTGCCATGTCATTAAAATGTAACGGTTGACTGATGGTTGTTTGACCAAGGGCTAACGTGACCTACAGAATGTAATTTCAGGGACTAAAGAGTTCATTTTCAAATTTCAGAGACGAAAGTGACTCACGTGTACAATTTCAAGGACGAAAATGATACTTTACTCCCATTAAGTCCTATAGCGATCATTTTAACTTTATAACTTGAGGATAATTATAGACCGTAAATTCTAACCACTATAATTTCAATTGACATGGAGTTTTTTTTTAAATAAAATTTTATAGTGAAAAGATAATGTTCCAGTCCAAGAAAGCCTCCAAATTAAAAAAGTAGAACTTACATTTACAATGGTGGAGATTTATTTATGTTAAACTTTTATGTAATATAAAAAACATAATTATTAAAACCGGATCAGATAAGTTAATTAGAATCGGAAACTGGTGAACCAGTCACTGGTTCAGTCCGATTCTCTCATTGGACTAGCGAAGTCATTGACTCGACAAACTTGGCCAAACTCGGGTTGAACCGGCTGAATCACCTCTGAACCGTACCGAGAAAAAACCCACCGAACAGGGAAGTGAACCGTCCAACTAGCAACTGAACCGCACACGCTCTTGAACCTGCAACTATTAGGGAAGGCAAGCATTGCACCACCACTAAGCCAATGCTCTCTTTGTTCATTAATATATATATATATATATAATCAAATTAAACTATAATTTTATATATTTATTCAATTAAATCCAATTTAATCAATTGAATCAGTGACCCGGTGTCTTGACTGAGACAATCACCCATTCAAGTATGATAATTATGATAAAAAGTAATTCCTCTGGTCGAATGAGGTGTTAGATTCCTTAAGTAAGGTGTATGATTCAAATTCTAAAGTTATCAACGAAGCAAAGTAGGTTAAGAGGATCACCCCAGAACGACAACAACATTCAAACAAATAAAAGGGGAAACCCCCTAAACAGAGAACTACAAAGGAAAAAACTCAAGAATTGAGAACTAGAGAAATGTTTGTGTTGTGTCTCAGGAACTCCAGTCAACCTCGATGATAGAGAGAGTATGCATTGAGGGTGAGTGTCTGTTCTCAAAGACCTTGTTGTTTCTTGAAATCCATACCCTCCACAGAAGAAATGCAACCAGTGAGGTGGTCACCTTGGCTTTAAGATCTTGTTTAAGTTCTAAAATTAGCCCCTTCCACCATTGCCAAAGTGAACTCTGCTGCTGCATTCTCTTCTGAAGCATCACGCCTGCTATGCCCCTAACAAATTTTTTATTTCTTTGTACATATTTATCTTCTATTCTTGTGTTATGACACAATAAATTAAAATAAAAGAATCTAAAAAAAAATTGAGCAAGATATTTACCTTTTTTCAACTGTAAACTGAAAAAAAGAAATAAAAATAAGCTAAAAATTAAACAAACACAAAAAAATAATAAGAACCTAGATCACGTAAACTAAACAAAATTAAAGGAAAAGGACAAAATTAAGAAAATCTAGCGAAAAATATATAAAAAACAAAGTAGATTGATGTTTAAAATTTTTCGAAAAGTAAAATAGAAAACTAAATAAAAAAGAAAATAAATAAAGTTAAATAAAAATTGAATTTGAAACAACATAAAAAATAGAAAATAAAATAAAATAAATCGAAAAGGACCCCCAAAAAAAAGTTAGGGGAAGGAAATGAAAAAATAAAAATAAGTTAGAGAACCAAAAAGAATAAAAAATTAGTTAGGGGACCAAAATAAAAAATAAAAATAAAATAGCGAAAAAAAAAGTGTATTTTATCTAAAAATTATCTTGAAATATAACTTAATGTAATTTGGTCCACGTCAAAAAGCAACACTAATTTGGCCATAAATGTTGAAATGAATTGAAATTCATTCTGTCTTTAAATTAGTTGAAAATTTTTCAACACCAAAATAAACAGGTACTAAATCATTCTAATTTGAGTTTAGTACTACATTTTATCTGTTAATATCTAACTTTTCTTAAATTTATATCTTCAAAATTAGATTGATAAAATTCATTGATAAACTACATTTTTTTTTCTAGTTTATGATAACATTCACACTGACACCAAATGTTTTGTTATTCAAATGGTGAAGATGCTTGAGCGGATTATTGCGTTATCCTCGACTTCTTTTACCTCTAGCAGTCAACAATGCCTTTCAATTATTTTTTTCTGAAAAAAAAATTTATTTATATTAGCAACTTGTAAAATACTGTATCAATAGATTGTCATATGTCATTAGATAGAATATTAATCCCATTTAATTTAGGATTTGTGTCTCATCTAAAGATAAATGCCTCACATAAATGTTGCAGATGTTATCTATCCAATTCCAAATAACATATTTTTTTTTTCTTTTGTTGTGTGGAAAATGGCCATGTGTGTTAATTAATCCAGTATGGTTACAGTTACAGTGTCTCAGCTCTCAATGCTAATGGAAACCGGCTGCAAACAATGACTGCAAAGTGCAAAGTAAACATGTTAATTGCTGGCATTAACCAATACCCCACATTGTAAAGAAAGAGAACAAGACAAGGGAAAACGGTACCGTGCCATATCAAAAGCAAAAGCAATCAAACTCCTTAAATCTCTCGCAAGAGGCTTTCAGAAACTATGTGCTACGTTGGGAAAGCAACAAAGATCTTCATATTCATTGTCACGGTCCTCGTGGTTCTCGGCATAGTGCTGGGATTCGGCTTCATTCGCCGCCACCACCACAAGAACAACAACAGCGCAACCACCCAATGTTCCGATGGCACCTGCAGCAACATTTCCCCTCCTTCGCAGGCCTTTCCGAACCCTACTGCTCCCCCTTCTCCTCCACCGCCGCCGCTAACGCCTCCTGACTCCAATCCATTCCTCCCGCCGCCGCCTCCGCCGTCTTCTCCGGCTGGTCCACCGACCGGCACGCCGAATTCGTTCATGTAGAAGAGCACTGGCCCTGATTAATTATTGGGTTTTGATTAGCTGCAAATTTGGTATGTGATGGGCGAGGGTTGTAGAATTTTCATGGATGGGATTTTGTTTTTGTTCTATTTCTTCGAGTCTGTGTAGGAAGAATGTAGGTTAATTAATTGGATTTGGTGGATTCTTTCTTTCTGCTTCTGGGTATAGATGGATCTCTCTTTTTTTTTATTTTTTTATTTCTGCGTACAATTTTACCTTTTAGTAAAAATATATTTTTGTTCTACATACATAATGTAGGGTAGGCTATGCATATTCCTCATTTCATTTTGAGAATTAATACTTGAACAACTTGGGATTTTGATAATCATGGTCATAAGGGAATAAAAAGAAAAATGGTTCATGAGGTTCGTGGCAATCGCAAATGTGAATACTTACGGTTACTTTTTAGTTTTCATTTTTTATTTTTAAGATGTTGTAAATAAAATTTTTAAAATTAAAAATAATAATTGAACGAAAAAGACTCGTAGTCATTTTTTCTTTTTTGTCACGAATACTATTTTTTTTTATTGGTCATGGTTAAGAAGTTCGTTTGGATATTATAATTTTTAATTTTATTTTAATTTTTTGAAAATTAAAAGTTATATTTTTAATTTTTATTTTATTTTACTAAATTACTTATTATTTTTGTGGAAGTTATTTTTAGAGCTTTTTAAGAAATTAAAATATATAATTTTTTAAGAAATACTTTATAAAATCATAAAAATAAATTTTTTTATTATTATATATTTAAATATAAAATAATTTATTCATAAGTTACTTTTTAAAAATTACTTCTTTATAAGAGTTTAAATAAGCTGTTTACTCAAACGATATCTTAGTGTTGTAGAAAATGCTTCTTAAGAAGCCAGATGTTTTGACTTATCAAAAAGTACTAAGAATAATTTTAGAAGTAATAAATTGTTCAGTCAAATAGGATAAAAAGTAAAAATATAACTTTTGACTTCTAAAAATTAAAAAAAAGTCAGCAACTATACCAACTAAACGGGTGACTGGCAGAAATGCGCCAAAAAATAAAAAGCCGGCCCTTTAAATTTTCTTTTGGTCCTAAAACTGGGTTGCTCTCTTGTAATGTAATTGGTCTTAATATTTTTGGGTACAGAGTTGGGGCCAAGCCCATGTGATTGGTTTGGTTTGCCTTTCTTAAATTCAGATGTACATGGGGTATGGGCTTCGACAAAACAAAACAAAAAGGGGGCATGGGCTTATCTGTCCTATTTGCTCAGTTGGTTAAAGAATCGTGCTGCTAAGTGTTATAAAATGATGATTGAGATTCGACCAAAACAAAGAAATAATGATTGAGATTCGACCAAAACAAAGAAATAATGATTGTGACCATAAATAATGGAAGAAAAGAGCGAATAGTAGTATTTATAGTCTCAAGAGGGTATTTATAGCTAAAAGATAAAAGATTCAGTACCATATCAGATTACAATAATATCTATCTAATCTACTCATATCTTAACTAAATTAGCCAAAAATATGTACATTCATAATCAAATAATATTTCATAACAAATTGACTTTTTTCTTTCGCTGTAATAAATATAGATTAAGGCGGCTCGTATTGTCTGAGAAAATAGCAATAAAATCTTGTCCACAGGGTGTGCAGTAATATGCCTACTATTTTTTTATAAAGGTAATTTGCATATTGTATTATTTATCAGTGACAACTGAGTTGATACTTGTATACTCAAAAGTCCCTACAGTACGTGTTTGTCAAAGTACTTATTTCTTTTTTATTGCTCTAGTTCATAAGTTTAATGTGGACAGAACTCTCTCAAGGAACACACAATTATGCACGCTGAACTAGCTTTTAGGGTCAGTTAGGCCTGTGAAAAAACAAGCTCTGGATGCAAATTCATGGCACAGTTTTTTAGTTCAATTTTACTATTTTTTTTTTATAATTATACGATTTTACCAACAAACTTAATTTATGAATTTTTAAGTTCTATTTTTGCTCTTAAAACCAAACTGATTGTTAGAGCGCATCTGGTCTAGGATAACTTATCTAGATTATTGATAATATAATTTTAAATTACCTAAGCCCATAACATTATTTTATTTGGTTAAGTCACACTATTGATAATGTAGATTTTCAAGGCAATCTACGTTGCCTTCTTAGTGGCAACGTGGATTGCTCACATGAAAATACAATGCAGATTATGGTGGCCATTCTCATGTTGTTGTTATTATTATTAATGTGAGTTGCTAGTTAACTAGTTAGATTAATTATGCATATCAAGCACCACATTATAACATTACTAATAATTTAATAGGTGGTAATATTTTTTTGTGAAAATTCAAATTATCCATGAATGTCTCAAATGTCAGCTTAAGGTAATTGTATATAAAGTTTGTATATAAAAACTAGAACTTGTTTTTAATTGCAGATAAAACTAAATCTATATCTATGTATATACTATTACTATTATTCCACGAGAGATAATTGTAGGTGGTAGTATTTGTGTATATATATACCTTCACCGTATGAAGCATGGACATACCATTTAGATGGCGTATCTATATGTGAAACACGTATTTGTGTCAAATCTGGTATGATACTCAGAAGACATATGTTGGTATATATTGAATTTAAAATTTACTTTTTTTGTACTCTATCGTAAAATAAAAAACCCCATAACCAAGGTTATACAAAGCAAATAATATATAACCTTTTGAGTTTATAAGAAAATAAACAATAAGAGAAGTTTGTATAAATGATATTTTAAATAATGCATCATTTTCTTTAAATTTTTAGTTATATACAGATTCTGAAAACTGGACCGGACATCGAACCGATCAGGGCAAGGGTTCAACTAGTTCAATCGAGGGTCCAACTGGAATATAATAAAACATATATTTATATAAATATATAAAAATATAAAATAAAATACTCAAAAATTAAATTAGGTATCAACAAAATCTATAGAACATAACATAATTCATCCCCTAATTAAAATAAACATTATTCATATAAATCAAATCTCTCAAGTTACTACTTTTCATATTAGAAAAGAAAAGAATTAGGAAACAAAAATGAGATTTTAGGCCCTTTTTTTTGGGAAAAAACCTCAAAATAATGTCATTTTTCATCATTTTTATTAAAAAAAAAATTGTCGGACTAGTTTGATCGGGCCGGTTTGATGGTTTCTAGGTGATTCGTGACTGTTCTCAATCAGTTCTTGAAATGACAGTTTTTAGGCAGAGCCCATATCGGATAGCAGGACGGTTTTCGATTCAACCGGTCCGATAAGCTAGTCTAATTCAGAACTATGGTTATGTATATGTTGTGTCTATGCCCTCCAATTTTTTTAACTTTAATATGTCATGTGTTCACATTATATCTTGTTTTGTGTTCGTGTCAATATGTTCGCACTCTTCAACAACCAATGAGACACCAATCTCCAAACCACACAACACCAAGGAGACAGCAGTCATAGTCACATAGGACACCACAACCACCGCCCCCACAAAATGTTGCCGAACGTACCTAGTCCCACATGTGCCATGGCTCATGAGTTGAAATGATACTCTTGGCAGTTGCTTGCTTGGGCTGCTGCTGTCAAACAACCATAACAAGGGTCCAGCAATCGATGGCCTTACATGAATCCAAATGGGGCAGTGACCGTCAGTGCAATTACTAGTAAACTTTAGTTGAGGGCACCTGTCTCCAGCTTGAGTTACAACCATTAACATGTGGAGCATCCACTTAACATGCCAAGGATTAATATAATGGAATCACAATTCACATTACAACCACCAATCCTCCGTCATTTGGCCTTCACATAATTCAAGGAGCTAAACAAAAATAAATAAATAATTACAGTGCTAGGAAATAAGCAAGTGATTCCCTCTATGATGGTTTAGTGACAACAAATGTATCACAACGATAATAGCTAAATTTTATTTTTTATTTGGTTCATCTATTACTATTAGATAATATTTGTTTATTATTTCTGAGACAGAAATATAGGGACAATTGAGATATTGAAAGTGAAGATATAAATAATATATATATATATATATATATATATATATATATAGATATTATTGGAAGAAAAAAATATTAAATTCTGTCTTTGTATTATGTTTCCACTGTCCTCACACTTTGGAGATATAAAAATTGTGTTTTCTATCTATTTTCTGCACTCTATTTCTATCTTCACTATTAAATAAATTTGTATCTTCAGTATCTTTATATTTCTATCTCAAAAAAATAGTAAATAAATGCTTTCTTATGGATGGAGTTTTAAGAGTGCCTGTATCTGGATATCGTTTTCATCGCACATACCATGGAAAGCCGAGAAATGCAAAACCACGGTCAACGCCATTGCCGACTTTATAGTTTATAATTAGTTTTGTCTATTTAAAAAAAATTGTTGGTTGAGATGGTAAGTGATTTTAATCTTTAAGATAAACATACAAATTCAAATTTAATAAAACTAACCCATATTGAAGGAGTGTATAACCCTTATGATTTTATGCTCATGAAAATCAATGTTATATAGTTCAAATTAAATAGGCAAAAAACTTATAAAATACATTGCGAGATTATATAACAAAATTCCCGTCCTGATGAACTTTGAGCTCCGTTGATTACTGGATAACAGTTCAATGACAGGTGTGTCCGTGTGATGTCACTGATTCTTAGGAACTCCGATTCATGTCCACAAAACATTGGGACCATATGATATGAAGCTATCACTTGCCGCCTCAACTTAAACACAAGGCTCCACTCCATTTAAAGGAATTTATATTGTGCAATTTTACTCCTATATGACAGAGAGATTTCTATGAGCATATATAGAGTGTAAGACAATGATAGTACACCAATCAGTTCAATGACTAAAATTTATCTAGCGAATATTTATACTTGCTTGATAAAGAAATTTCTTTTTATAATAAAATTTCAGTAAATATGATTGCAACGAAACATTTTCTATCAAAATAGATCATGAGAAACCTGTGTTTAAGGCATGAATATATGTACACCGTTTCTTATCCTTTCTTGCGATATTTTTGACTGGTTGAAACCATTTAATTGACTGAAATCAATGTATTTCATTTTAAACGGGAAATCATCACCCCGTTTGTTGAAAAATAAGTAAGGGAAAAAAAAAAATCCGTGAATGAAAGTTGGTCAATAAAATTCAATATTACTACTATCATTCGTTTGGCTAAATCTTGTCGTTGTCTTTCTCTACAAAATATGATAATTTTTTTAGGGGAGGAAGGTGCGTAAGAGGAATGACAAGGAAATTGGGTTGATAGCCGATACCATTATCAACTTAATAATGTTGGTTTATAATTAAATTATATAATAAATATACATTACACACCTTATTACCATTGGATGTGATCTGTGATTCCCACTCATCCACTCATTCATCAAATCTAATCTATACACTACATAAAGGGGATTCTTTGGGTTTGGTGTCCAATTTTTCTCCTCCATATTATCCTTGCAAATAAATTGATAAATAGTTATTAATCAGGGTTAAAAATGTAAAAAGAGGTCAGTTTTCTCACTTCTCACGATTACAATTCTACTCAGTTGAAAGATATAACTGCTCACAATATGAAACCCACTTTCATGCTTAAACTGTTATACTACTCTTTCTGACCGTCTTCCCTCTCTCTTTATCTTCTTTAACAATAGCAATTTTACTTGAATCCTCATATTCATAAACTTCCTTCTCAGATTTCAATTCAGTCATTCTATTCTCTTTTATTGTTGTTGATTTTGATTTTATTTTACAAAATTTAATAGGGTTTGCTTTGTTTATTTTCTTCCGGAATGGGATTATTAAAGAATGACTCCGATACAAAAATATTTGGAATGACGATGAAGGTAGATTACAAACGAGGAATGTGAGTGCAAAAGGATTGAGCAAATGGGGAAAAAATGGCTTTTGAAAGCATCCCATCAGCAAGTATAATAGCCAAAAAAAATCCTTCATGAATTCATACCAAAGACGTGTATCTGGTATTTATTAGATTTCAACCTCAGCAAAAGACCATAGAGGGTGAGAAAATAGTATACAAGTTACTTTACAATTATGAATTTTTAATCTCCGATATTAGATTATAATTTTGGTAATATCTATACATCTATACATGTTGATAATATAGCAGAGACCATGGAGGGTGAGAAAATAGTAGAGACCATGTTGATAATATCTATACATCCATACATATTATACATGGGATTCCATTTGGTTTGGTGTCAAATTTTACTTTCTTATTTTGTCTACATTAGAGTTATTCTCTTACATAGTAGCATTATTTGAGTAAGAATCCTCTAAAGTGAGGATCTTACATAATCATCTCCGTTTAATAACTTCTCATGGGGCTAAAGATGTAACTTCTCATTTATTTTAATTTTTGCAGTTGTCAATAGTTTTACAGTTCATCAATCAAGTTTCTCTTTGTTTATGTTTACATTTTATCACTTATATTTGTCCCATTTCATTATATATGCTTCATGGCAAATGCATGTCAAAACAACTTGGTTACTCCATTACCAACAATCCTTCGATTTCTGTTCACTGTCCAAAAATGAAAATGATTACTTGCAATGCATTAGTACATGACTACATGTGCAACGTGTACATGGTCTCCTAAAAATCCAACATTGTCCTGAAGGTGCCAACGGTTTTCATTTTAAGTTTTCGTATCTGTAACTCTTATTTTTTGTTCTTTCTATAGTCTCTCTTTCAAAGGCATAAGAACAGAGTAAGTAAAAGAAAGAAGTGTAACGATAATTAAGAATGTGAGTATAGAACCAAAAAGATCTATGACATAAGAAACCTGTTAGTTGTTAATGATTTGCCCTATTATTCTTTTGTCAATGGTGTAGGAACTTTCACCAAAGAACATCTATATGGAAAGCAGATATTTTCAGTAATCGATTTTCAAGTTGGCATTTGCTTCTGACACTATCAGGTTAAGTACTATGATTTTATTGTTTTGCTTTTTTTAAAAAAAAAGACATTTCATTATGTTAGTTTATGTCTATTTTCTTAATTTGTGTGGGAGAAGAAACCCTCGGACTCTCTCAATTTATTAATAAATTTAACTTGATGTATATTTTCATGTCATTTCTATCTTGCCCTTCAAGCCGCATTTTTTATTTTTTGAAATGGAAAATAATGATATATATTTTAGAAATATATAGTATAATAGTGACACGTCTTAGGAGATTGTAATTTACTTATAAAAAATATAGAGTTTAATGTGATGCATTGATAGTGTAAAGCAACTTTACACTGTCATGCAAACAAAATCTTTCATTTAAATGATTTTTCAAGTGATGAGTGAAAAAGATATGTATATTTTCCATTACAGTGTATATAAAATGTGAGCTCTACTGTAATCTTCTCTTCATCTCTCTATTAAATATCATTTTTTAATCGCGTAATATTTATGAAAAGATATGTAAAAGTCATATATAAGTTATAATTTTTTATCTAAAAATAAAAAATGCAGCTTGACGGACACGACAAATATATATATATATATGTGTTCCCTAATTAGAATTAGTAGAGAAAGCCACGCACTTAGTGTAAAAACTCGGGGAACCATATTTGCGTTCTCCCTGAAACTCGCAATCACAGCTCTCAATCTGATTCAAGAGAGATGTTGAAGCAACATCATTTCCTTAGAACTAGAGTGTGGCTATTTAATTATTATATTAGTACTCAAAATTAAAAAGGTGACTTGACGGGCACAATAGTGCCCGACTTGTCGCTAGTGGTGATAAAGTGTGTGATGTGTATTTATTGTGCAACTTAGTTGTATACCAAACATCACTCTTACCGACTATCATAATTGCCAATTTAATTTTATTATTAAAAAAATTCCCCTCGGCCAAGGAGGGAGACGCTTCTAAAAGCGGAATAGCAGATCCTGAGCTGTAAAGCATAGAAGAAGCATATCTGAAGCTTGGTTTCATTTGAACCTGTGTGTCTCTTAGTCTACTTGTCCTGTTTCGCAGGTTTTATCATTTTACTGAAGGCAAGTAGCTAGGTAACTAACTCTTGTCGTTTTGGGATTTTAACGTTCTGCTTAATGGAGAATGAGCTGCAAGATACCCATTATTTAGTAATATACTATTTGCGTCCACCCTCCTTTGATCACGGGATCATAATACTTGTGTCATATGTTTAACAACAATGATATTTATACTACTAAAAGTAGGTATCTAATTAGAATACCCACTGATTAATATTATTAGATATAATCATGGAAAAGTGAAAGGAGTGGGTGTACAAGTAAAACACCCAAATCATCACCAATGTTATTTCTACTATTAATTGACTGGCTTCTAAGACTTCTTGTGGCTGTTTTGTTTTTCTAGTGGTTGGCAATTTATTCTATCTATTGCTTCTAGAAAACTAGCATGCTGATGGAATTTCTCTTGCCCGGGTCATATGCTATCGGATTTGGGAAAAATCCTAATGACTAATTACTATTAGTTGAAATTAAGCGTTTATTTCTTTTAAGATCTTTTTAAAGTGCCAATGGGCATGGAGAGAGAAAACAGTGGCTTGCCTTTTCTTAGAGTATATTTTATCTGATATATAAGAAACTAATTAATCTCTCAAGATATGGTTTAGTGCATAAAAGAAAATCCCTCTGAACAATATTTTTTTTTCCCATAGATATAAATCCAAAAATCAATTCTAAAACCTTGTGTTTAAATGGCTCGAGTTCCTTCTAATCAATTTTATTAAACATGTTGTAAGATATGATGATCATTTTATAAAAAAAGATATGATGATAATTGATCCTAACGCCACAGCTATAGGGTCTCCGGATAGTTTTTATTTTTTTCAATTTTTTGGAAATCTCCGGATAGTTAGTTATGCTCAAAAGTTATAATCAATTAATTAATTATCTCTAGTTTATCTATACTATGAAAGTGATAGGGGATCAATGCCCACACGGATGCACCTGTCACCTGCTAATTTCCAGCCATATATGGTGCCAACTGTTCTCTTCTTTTGCTTCCAAATCCAACAAGGCATTAACCTTTAGAAAAGGGGGATTAGGAATGCGTAACTATTCCGAAATAGTAATAGTTATATTTGTAGCACTAGTAATAGCGATACTTGTAGCAGCTAGCAATGAAATCAACTAATGCATAACTTTACGCGTTTTTCTGAGAAAATCCATACACCGGTAATTTCCCATGCGGCACAATATATTCGTGGCACTAGTAACAGTGATACATGTAGGGATGTCAATGGGACGGGGCAGGAGTCCCCCACCCCATGCCCCATGGATGATTTCTGCCCCATCCCTGTCCCATGTCTGTGCAGGTATTCGCTACTATATTTCCCCATGGATGAAGCGATACCCGCAGATACCTATGGGTATCCCCTATATCAATAAAAATTGTAGATTGAAATACAAAATAAACGAAAAAGAATTTTAATATTATGACTTTTTATTTATCCAATAAATTAAAAATAGCCAAATATAATTCAAATATATTTTAAATTCAACAACTTAAACATTTGAAATGGTAACACTCAACCAATCCAACATTGTCTGTATTTCTTGACAAGAAACAATATTAGAGATAAATTGTGCGATAAGAGAATGGGAATAGGAAAATGAGGTTTTAAAATTTTAATATATATAGATTAGGACAATTAAGTAATTTCACACCTAGTGGGTACTTGCAGATATGGGGATAGTGACTTCCACCCCATCATATTTAACAATCAGGTTTTTGAAATCTCATCCCCTGCTTATCCATCGGGAGCAATCCCCCCCCCCCTCCCCCGCGGGAACCCCACCATATCCACCCTGTTACAAGTATTAACCGTGGGTACCTGTTGAGGCAAGTATTATTGATATCCCTAGATACATGAAAATTAACTTTTAATAAAGCAATGTCGATGTGTTTGGTTTTGAAGAATTGATCATAGGTAATTCAAATATACTATGCTAAAGTTTTTTCATAAGAAAACACTTACTCTCCAAGTTTCTTATTAGTAGTCTTTTAAGGTTTGGGCACAAGTATTAAGAAATCAATTAAAATGCTCTTGTTTTTCAAAAAGGAGTATATTTAAATAACTAAATTACCCTTTTATCTAACTTCTCCTCACTAACCCATACATTTATCACACTTCACTAGTTAAAGTGGGAATAAAATTCGTATACAACAATTAATTTTCTATTGGAATGCTAAAATGACAATCAATATGAAATAATTTTTTTTCCCTAAAATGACTAATAAAAGGGAATGGAGGAAATGTTTTTTAAATGCATGAAAAGTGTTGTCTATAGTACACAAGAAATGCTACAACTTTTTACAAATCCTCCTAAACATCCTCCCAATTACTAAATGAGGTAAAAAGGTGGATACAATTAATGTTTTGAAATTTTAAAAGGTAATCAATTCTTTCTTCACTTAGTAATTAGGAGCATTGATGTTTAGGATGATTTGTTATAAGGATAAATTATTTCTCATAGTATACATAGGCAACATTCTAATATTATTGATTAGAAATAATTTTTCATTTAAAAAATTTAAGCAGTATTAATTATGTCTTTTTAATAGTACTCCTATTAATATTATTGATTCATTAAATACTATTAGTGGAGGAGCAGAGTGAAAGTTGGAATATTGAAAAGACAAAGATAATTCAGTAAATTATTCTTAATTTTTTGTAACATTGATATTTTTCTAACTATTTCCTTAATTCTAATAATAAGAATTTAAAACTGAAAAATTATTCAAGAATGAAGAAAGTAAAAGGTTTTTTTTTTAGAGAATTATATTATAAGAGTTGATTATATAAAATTATATAGTTACATCATTCGTTTAATTTTTTCTAAGGATAAAGATTAATTTTTATGGTAGACTCAAATGTCTCAATAAAAATTCTTTCTGATGTTACACACATGAATTCCAAGATTAAATTCAGACCTAAGTGTTTTTTAAACGAAATCAAACCCACTTTTCCTCTCTCACAATCACATAATTTATAAAAAATGAAGTATATGAACATCTTATATAGATTTTAATTATTTATTAATACAAAATTTAATAAAGCTAGTGAGTTGAAAAATATAGTAGTAATAACTTCTCTTCTTTTAATTTTATATTTGAATAATATTACTTGCACACCTCCCCCATAAAACACCTACAATTCCATCATATGTGAAGGGGAGGAAAATGACAAAATAATGGTATGACTTATGACACTGACTATTCTTAGACAAAACATTTCTAAAAACAAATGCATTTCTCTCTCTCTCTCTCTCTCTCTCTCTCTCTCTCTCTCACATTCAATTCTCTTCTCTCACATGCAAGAGAACAACAACCTCGTCACTGTCATTGCCATCGCCACATCCACCGTCGTCAACTGTTATTATTTGATCATCTCGTAGCAAGAACAACAACTCTTGAGGAGGAGTATAGATCCGTTACCCATACAAGAACAATAACACCAGATATCTTTTTCACTTTTCTGGAACAATATTCTTTGTAGAGTATGTGGATTTTTCATTTGCACTTCTCTTTTAATGGGTCTGTGATATTTCTTTTGATAGTTTCCTTATTTGCACTTTTCTTTTGATGGGTGTACGCTTTGAGCTAAATCTAATTATATATTGAATTGAGGACAAATTATTTAATAAACTTGTAAAATTGCTCTAAAACTCATAAAATAATGCTAAAAATTGCTTGAAGTTTTTCACTCTTGGTTCATAAGTTTTTTGTACTATATTTATAGGTTTTAAGTATTGGTTTATGAGTCTTGTAAACCAAGTGCAAAAATTTATAAAACTAGGCATTATTCAAAACTTGTAAACCAAATGTACATAACTTGTAAACAGATGGCAAAAACTTGTAAACTCATGCTTAAGACTTAAAAACCAAGTACAATAAGCACCATAAACCAATTTTTTTTTATTGGAATCTGATTCTAAATATTATGAAAATGCATGGTTTACAAGATATTAGAGAAAGTTTATTTTTCATTCGTTTTTGCAATTGATTTACAAGTTTTTGGGGTTAGTTTACGAGTTTTTTATACTATATTTACAAATTTTAAGCACAAGTTTACAAACATTTTAAACCAAGTTTAAAAAACTTATATGAAGGTGGTAAAAAACTTGTAAACTCGTATTTAAAACTTACAAATCAAGTGCAATAAGTTTGTAAACTAAGTTTTTTGCACCAAGTGATACTACAAAGTTCTGAAATGATTGTAAATACTTGGAATCTGATTCTAGATATTGAGAATTTGATAATAAAAAAATTGATACCTAGTGTAAGATACTTGTAAATTGGTTTTAAATTCTTGGAAATTGGTTTTAAAACTTGTAAACCTAGTGGTAAATATTGTATATGTAGGTTTTGTATCACAACTTTATTATAATTTTTTGTTGTTGTAGGTTTTGTATCATACTCTATATGTAAAATATGAAAGATTCAATGATTGTTGACATAGATTTTGATGTTGAGGTTTAGATTGATGACAATGACCATGATTCTGTCCTATCGGTGTTTGTTGTTGGAATGATATTTAATTTAGAAGAAGAAGTGAAATTATTCTAAAAAAATTACTCAAGTAACAAGGGTTTTGGGTTTAAAATTAAAAATTCAAGGAAGATGTTGGATGGACAACTCAATTGCATGTTACTTGCATGCTCATGGAAGGGAAGTTGTGCATCAAAAACCAAATAATTTGTTCATGCATTTCAAGTTTATTACAACAAACGAAAAATTTAGTCTTTCCATGATCATTTTCTATAACTTCGGGCTACACTCTTATCTATTGATTCACTATTATTACTAACTAATGTATTCTTTTGAAATAATTTCTTACCACTACTAATGTCTTTGTCCACATTGATCCGATCATGTTCATGTCTTTTCTTGCTTCCTTGGAATTTTGTCTTATTTTCCACTTGTTTTTTGTTCTTTCCTTTTGAATGTACCATTTGATTGTGTATCTAGTACAAAAAAAAAAGGACACAAGTGAGTTCACATATAATTTACATCAAATAATATCAATAATTTAATACAGTAACCAATTTCAAGTAATCAAAATCAAAATTATCTACCGTCAAACTCGTGTTAAACCAAAATACAATTTGTAAACCTATGCAAAAACTGTAAACCAGTGGACAAAACATATAAACCCATGTTAAAAACTTGTAAACAAAGTGCAAAAAACATTAAATCTGTACTGAAAACTTGTAAACTAAGTGCACAAAACTTGTAAATCAAGAGTAGAAAACTTGAAAACTCATGCTTCAAACTTGTAAATCAAGTGCAAATACCTGTAAATTAGAGCTGAAAACGTAAAAACTAGTTCATAAAGTTGTAAACCGATGCTGAAAAGCTCTAATAAACTGTTGCTAACAACTTTTAAAAGAATAAATAGTCATTGTTCTCAAGTAAATAGAATAATAAAAACTAATTAATTTACCTGACATTCTTCTAAATATTTAACATTATTTTACAAATTTTAGCATCATTTTACAAGTTTATTAAATCAGTTTACAAGTTTTTACCACTTGTTTACAAGTATTTTACCTCATATATCAACTTTTTATCACAAATTTCACAATATTTAGAATCAGATTTCAAGTATTTACAACTAATTCAAAACTTCGTAGCATCACTTTGTGCAAAAAGCTTAGTTTACAAGCTTATTGCACTTGGTTTGTCAGTCTTAAGTACGAGTTTATAAGTTTTCTGCCATCAGTTTATAAGTATTTTAAACTTGGATAACAAGTTTTAAGCAATGCTTAATTTGTCAAGTTTTTTACACTTTATTTACAGGACTTGTAAATCTGTGCTTAAAACATATGAAAAAAATTAAAATGCAAAAAACTTATGAACCAAGGACAAATTACTTGTAAACCAATGACAAAACACTTCTAGACCAATTTTTAGTATTATTTTACGAGTTTTAGTGTTAGTTTACAAGATTATTAAATAATTTATTTTGAGTTCAATGAACATATTTACCTCAATGCGTCCACCCACTATTACAACCAAATAATCCAGTAAGTGTTGGGAGAAATATCACAGATCCATCAAAAGCGAAGTGCAAATAAGAAGCACACATACCTTAAAAAGAAGCTTGTTGTAGAAAGGTGAAAGATATGTATTTGTTGCTACTATTCGTTTGTGAATAATGATTGTTGTTATTGCTGTGAGATGAGCAAATAGCCGGCAAATGACAACAGTGGACGTGGCAGTAGCAGTGGCAGTGACGGTAGCAGTGGCAGTGATGGTGGTGGTCTCTTGTGCACAAGAGAAAAGAGAAGAGAGAATCAATTTGTGTTGTTCCGTGAGCAAGATAGAAAGAAATGTGTTTGTATTTTGTTTTTCGAGAAACGTTTTCCCTAAGAATAGAGGTGGTATTTGTATCATTACACTATTTTGTCATTTTCTGCTTATCCAATATGGTGGAAGCCTAGGTGTAGGAAAATGTGGTGTGTAAATAACATAATTGTTTATATTTTACTCCACTTAAGTATTGTTAAAGTATCATTTACAAAAGGGACCCACTTTCTAATATATATATATATATATATATATATATATATATATATATATATATATTTTTATTGAAATGAGCATGGAAATAAGTCTCATATTGCTTAGAATTGTAAAGAAAAAGGGTTGTCAATGATATATATATATATATATATATAGAGAGAGAGAGAGAGAGCCAAGTTTTTCATTTTAATTCGCCCTAGTTGAAAATACTTTAAACTTGTATTTGACTTTCTTCTTTATCTCTATTCTTCTTATGACATGTAGTTTATGAGTAAAGTCTATGTGTTATAATAATTTTTCATATGAAGTTATTCTTTTGTTGTCATTCGGCAGTTCCTATGGTTTTTATTTGTTTTTGGAGTTTTCCACGTTAATTCTTGTGTGATGGTTGTGTTCCAGTTTTTATTTTTGTGTATGTGATTCTCAAGAATGGGGGAAGTGACATTTTTCCCCAACAGTGATATTAGAGTCAAAGTTAGACTTAACTCCTGGAAAGACATGGATTGCGAATGGCATGTGATCGGAAGAGCGGTTGGCAGATAGAGAAGCAATGTGATGGGTCTCATACTTGAGGGTGTATAATATGGAAAGAACCCTAACTTATTGCCTTAAGAGTTTTATTTAAGATGTGACATCTAATCCGATGAGGTGGTGTTCTCACTTAGCACCTACTTTGATTGTAGTCCCCTCATTGGGCTCCTTGCGGTACCACTTTTATAGGATATGATACTTGATGAACCTTCACTGGAGTTTCCAACCACACGTTCTCCCACAAAAAAACCACAGCCCTCCATACTCTTCTCTCTAGAAGCCCGCTCCACTCTATTTAAAGCCATTCCACCCCGTGTGCTCCCCATCACAACTTGACTAGAGATTCACTTTGAGCTACACTTTGTTCCGACCCTTCAATATCAGTTGCTCAAAGCAGCTAAGTAATCAACATATAAAAAGTTGTTGCCACCAGACACACAAATTTGTTCAGAATGAGCAAGCTTGGTTTGGTTCTTCTGCTACTCCTACTCGCTCACATCATGGCACATCGAGTCATGGCCAATGATGAGTCCGAGGCACCACTCCCAGGGGTATACCCTTTGGACCATAAGCCTCAAAAAGGAGTTCAGATTCATGATCAGAAGAAAACTGATAAAAGTGAAGATCATCCAGTTTCTGGAGCTACTGAATCATCATCATCAGAGGAAGAACAAGGAGAGGCTAAAGAAGCAGAAGCTCCAATCTCACATATTCGTAGGCTTGGAAAGCATCATTCCACAGACGAGTCAGTGGCAGGTGGGGGTGTCATCATAGGTGGCCTTGTTACTGCCATTTTTGCTGCTGTTTTTTGCTACATTCGGGTTACAAGAAAAAGGGACAGTGAGTGTATTAGGAAGTAAACAGTGAGTGGAATTGAAGCATAGAACCTGATTAAAGTTGTACCAAAGTATATATTCTTCTCTCCGTTCTCTGTTCTCTGTCTTTTTTTCTTCTTTTTTTTTGGTCCTTGTCATTTTTTCAGCTACACAGCAAAAGGAGGGAGCTGTTGAGACTGCGTTTTTGTTCAAATTACATATTAGGAAACCTGAAGGGATATGTATCCCCGATAAAAATGGAAAGGGGGGCTAAGCTGCCAGGATTTACCTTTTTTTCGCTGAAATACGTGTTCAACACTCCTTGTGGCCATCAGCAACAAATTTGGTTTACTAGGAGTAAGTGAGTAGCCAATTGAAGATGTTTATACATTGAGCTTGATAAGATGTATTGATGTGCATTGTTATTTATTAGTTTGGAAAAAAATTTAATTGTTGCTATATCATGATGGCTAAATGATGTTTTTACCTGTATAGTTAATTAACTTCAACATTGTTTGTATGTGTAGTGGTATTCATATGGTAATCTCCTTGTTCAGGAATGTATAATCCATCCAATAGGGTTTTATGCTTCTTAGGCTGATTGGCAGAATAAAAATATGGAGAGTGAGAAGGAATGAAAGAGATGAATATAAAAGATGTATATTTGAGAGTGCTAAATAAGGAGGAAGAAACATGGATGAGGAGGGACATCATAAGCTCTCCAAATCTTCTTCTGTGTTTTTCTCAACCCTTCAAATTGGAGGGTCCATGTATATTGTATGTAATGATTTTACTATTTTGACATTTTATAATATTTCACTCATAAAAAATATACTCATAGAATATGTTTGGTTAGGGGTTAAAAATATGACATAAATTTTTATAGATAAATTTTATATGTAAAATTATATACAAATCTTATTCATAAAAAATTTTCCTCCATTTTTATTCTTGAACCAAATATACCCATAAAATAACAATCTAAACTTGAACAAGAAAATTTATGTATTCTTTTATTCTATTCATTTATATTATAAATTCCAAATACTAAGATTACCTCTCACCATCCACCACAAGGGAAGCAGACAATAAGTCCGGTGTTCCTATAGAAACTACTTTCAGCGATACTACTGAAATAAACAAATATTGAAGAAAGCAAAAAGTGCTATGCTGTCCTCTGCACCCGCAAGATTCTTTCCTCCCTTTGACTTTGGTAAATTGTTTTAGTTGTTCAAGATGCAGGAAAGGTATCCACTTATACTTTCTAGCAAGGGTCGGTGGTTCTAAGATCATGAAGCCAGAGCACATCTCTAGTTTGATTTTTCTTTCTTGGGTATAGAACAGGAACCTAGCCACTGGTCACTAGCCTATATCGATGAGCACAACACCGGCCAGCTGGCAAGTGACCTTTTATTTATCATTTCGGTCAGCTCTGCCGTGTGTCGGCGCCCTGTAGGCTAGGCGGCTGGTTACTAGTTTATAGTTTAGAGCAAATACTATATCTACTCAATTTACTTGAGAAATTAGAGTTAAATATATTTTTGTGCCCTGCAAAATAAATAGGTTTTTGCTTTAGTTTCTGAATATATATATATATATATATATATATATCTATATCTATCTGTGCGATGTACGGAATAATAAACAAAAATTACCGAATTAAATAAATTCTAGTTTTAATTTATGAAATGGCCATGTGATAAAGATATTGTATAGAAATATTATGGATGTTAATAACATTATAATATAGCAATAGAAACAACTCACCTAAAAAAGGTATTTAAAATTTGATCTTATTCTATCTACATATTATATTTGATTGTTCATGGCTACCAAACATTATTTTAATTATCAAATAGGTATTATCTATCTATAATATGATCTTATTGCAACTAATATTTAAAGTTTGATTTTATACAAGTCAATTTTGAAATTTTAAGAATTACGTTGATTATTAAGAAAATCTATCACTTAGTAGTTTTATATCATGTGTTTGAATAGTTTCCTATTATAGTAAATTTTTCAAAATTTTAAATTCCAGCATGCTTTAAAAGTTGTCAAGTGACACAAGTTTTCTGTTAATGGTCTTTAAATATTAACAATATAGATTTTGGTTTAAATATTTCTAAAACTATTTGATTTTATTTTAGTCCTTACAATTTGTTAAACATTGAGCTAGGAAAGAGAAAGCCATGTTATCCAATCCTAGCTATATGATAGTCAATAGTTGTATATGGAATATCATAATTCAATGTATCAAAATTTTTACTAATAACTCGTTAAACCCAACTAATTAACTAATCTTACTAGACCAAATAAATTAGTAGTTTTGACATATATGGTTATTATATGTCATGTACGACTAGTGACTATGATGTATAATTGAATAACATGATTTTTTATTAGCTAGTTTAATATCTAACAAAGATAAATTAACTGTAGAGACTAAAACCAAACAATTCGGGTTTGAACCGAAACCAAAATATATTTTTTGAGGGATCAAAATCAAAAAGCACTTATTTTTTAATGACCAAAACATATTTGAGCCAAAAATTATGTCAAATAAATTGATCTTCTAAGGAAAGAAAAAAAGTCTCCTATGATCATTTAGGATCCGAAATGAAGGGCAAGTTAATACTTTTATTGGAAGCGTAGATAGAAAAGCACACAAAAAGAGGGTTGAATTGTACTTCGCTTTTAGTTTCCTTCTTAGCTTCTAAACCACTTAAACAATATATATACTATCAAAGCTACGAGCTTGAAGTGCAATAGAAATAACGTTAGTTACTTCAGAAAGCTACTCTGTGAACTACAGAGAATATGATAAATATGCATAAAGGAAGATTATTCAATAAACACAATTTAGTACGCACAAAACAGAGAATATAAACAAGTTAAGGGAGGAGAAGATATTACACAAATATTTTTATATTGGTTTTGCCAACTTGTCTACATCTAGTTCTCAATAATCGTTGAGTTCCACTAAAACCTTTTTCAACCTGAGAAAGAAAAAGGATAGTCTTTGCAGTAGCCTTCTTAAGCTCTTACTTGTGACCAATAGCAAACTCTACTGTCACAAACAAAGTAGTCTTTGATCAACCTCTCCAAGTTGAACCAGTGAACAACAAGTACACTATACTGTCAAAACTTTAGTAGTCTTTAACTAGTCTTTCCAAGCTAAATCGTGACCAGTAGTTCGCTTCTACGGTCGCATTACAAATAGTCTTGACTAGCCTTTCCAAACTAACTCATGCCAATCACTACTAGATCGAGGATACAAAGGTTTGTGTTTGGGTTTGCCACTCAAACTAACCTCCACTCAAGTTTCCATAAGATGTACAATAACAGACTTGGAAAAAACTTGAATGACTTCTTTCTAACGATTCTTCCTAGGAAACATGTATGATTTATCAAGAACGTAAAATACTTTTACAAACAAGGAAACTGATTAGAAGATGTAATGAACTTTACAAGAGGATGAGAAGAAATTTTTTTAGCGTTTCAGCACTTATACAACGTCAAAATCTTCTTCTTTAAAAGCACAACATCTCTATTTATAGATGCTTTTCATTTATGATTGTTGCTCTTGATCAATTGCCCAAGTGACATGTGTTGATAATTTGTTTATGTCTTGGAAAATCAGTCTAGAGGAGTAGCTCATTATCTACCAAAGCTGTTCTAGAAACTGTTATGAAATAGAGGTTTTTGAGATCACCTTTAGAAATTACTTTTCACTTTCTAAACGAGATTTTTGAACTCTTCATTTTAGAAGCTGGGGTAGTTGACCAAGTTGGTAGAAGGGATGACAAGTCAGTCTCTAATTGAATTTGACTTTAAATTTGAATTTCAAATTTCCCTCCTTTTTTTGTAGAGAGCATTGTTTTACTGTGAAGTGAATTTTCTAAAGTGTAATATCAGTTCCTTGGTCAATATATGATTTTCCAGTGTAATTCCCTAGGTTAAATAAAATGGTTGAAATACTTATTCAAACCAGGGAGGGGTGTCAATTGCCCTTATCTGTCATTTCGGGTCCAAAATTTCACTAAATTTGGACCATACACGTCCTTGGAGGGCTATATGATAAGATCATATTTTTGGAACCAAAAGTCCTGATAATTATTCCCAAGTGGAAAATAAATTGAAGGACGATTTTTAATGAATTTTACAAAGCCTTTAACCCTTTTGTTGATAGCCCGCAAGTTTGAAAAATCATAAGAATTCCCGAATTTAAACTAAAATCCAAAATTTTGATTTTGATTTGTTGGGATTTTGATTTTTCTGATATTTTATTTGAATCCAAATGGTGGGTATTTTCCTATTTACATTTATGATTTAAAAGTTAATAGGAAGTAAAGTAAATGATTTAACTTTAAATTAAGAGATGTAAATAGGTGAGACCGCTCCAGCGGTCATATGATCGCTTGAGGCGGTAAGCAGAGAAAGTAAGCGGTCACGATAATTTGGAGGGGGCGGTAAACAGAAAGTAAGGTGGTGTGGCAGCTGGAGAGGGGACCGCCCAGGCAGTCAATAGAAAGTAAAGCGATGTGATAGCTAGAGAAGGGACCGCCCAGGCAGTTATTAGAACATTAAAAACCCCATTTCGAGGTCCAGAATCTTCATTCACTCAAAACACACCCCAAAACTCGAAGGAACTCAACTTTTCACCCCAAATTCACTCCCAAACTCCATTTCTTTTATTTCCTCTTGAAATTAACTTCAATCTTTCACTTCTAAGCCTTTAAGGTATGTTATTCTAGTGATTTTGCTTCTATTCATTCCATTTTTCTTTGTTTTTGGGGGTTGGTATGAAGTTTTCCATGCTTCTCAAGGAGGTAGAGTTCTTTCAACATATTAGAATTAGATTTGAGTTAAATGGAGGTTTTAGCAGTTGATCTAGAGTTCTATTGCTTCATTGATAGATACGGGAACTGCTCCTACTTCCCAGAACTGTTGATGCTATTCCTGTGTCTGCTGCCACTTCAAGTGAGTGAGTTCACATCTGTAACTTCTATGTTAATCATTATATCTATTTTCACCTAAAACATGAGATTTCTGTGAAATATTGTTTTATGAATGATTGGTTTAATAAGAAAATGTGTTTTCTTGAAAACCATGGGACATCTACCATTGAGGATGGGTTTTTGTATAGCTCTATTGCAAATTTAATCATTTAGAGCTCCTTTTATGATCATATGATTCTGATATTGTATATTGTTGCATAAAGAGAGATTTTGAACCCTTGGATAGAAGATTTTGGAAATGATAGAGGAAAGAATGAGATTTCTAGCTAAGCTGACAGTAACTATAGAGAAACAGGCTATTTGTTAACGGTAGTTAATTCGTTAACCTTGATACCAAGTAGCCTAGGGCCAAAGATATTTAGAGAATTCATATCTAGAGCTTATATTCAGAGATTTATTGTCATACTGGGGATGATGATACGTAACATCTAGAAATGACTAGATAATTATATTAAGAGTTTATTACGTTACAGATGTTGTACGTAACCAGAGCAAAGATTGTTGTTTCTCTATTAGAATACTGTTAGGTCGGGTTATAGAAAGCCAAGATTTGAAAACTGGATTATGATTATGAAATGCTTTGATATTATTATTATTATCACTATTATTATGGTGTCGTGCACCTTCTCTTAGTGTCCCATGAAAGGGGTTCCAAATGAGGGCTCACTCACTGAGTTTTGCTTACAAAACTCACCCCTCTGTTCATTTCATATTTTATAGATATTGTAGCTGCGGAGGGTACTTCCACACCATCTTCCTGCCAGCAGTGCTAGATTTAAGTTGTTAAGCTCATTAGGTGAGGTATTAGCATTCTGCTCTAGATGTGCTCCAGTATAATGCAGGCAGGATCTCGAACCATAGGGCATGATCACATTTTGCATAGTTTGTATTTAAGATATTATTTGGACTGTATAACTTTTACTTTTCATAAAACATTCTATATATAAAGGATTGTATGTATATTTAGCGATATTGTACATTGCCCTTGAAAAGAGATTGTGATATATTTTGGTTTTCTAAATATGGTTTTCAAGAGCAAGTGATTTTATGTGGAAAAAAAAAGCTATTTTATGGATTTTCTTAATTCAAATGTGCATGTAGAGACGATACAGGTCAAGAGGCTTATGTGGGAATGAGGTTTCTTACATGTCGGTCACGTGCCTAAGAAGGGTCGTGACATCCAGACTTCAATCATAGTACGTAGATGATAAAATGATTACGGTTATAATGATTGAAGGTTGTAGAATACACTTGCTTCAGAGCTAGTTCGAAATCTTCATTTAAAGTGTACTTTCTAAAGTCACGTCCTACTTTCTGAAGATCTGAACCTTGATTTCTTGAACATAATGATTTTCTTCAATCCGTTAAACATATATATATGTTCATTTCACGATATAATTTTCATTTCCATTAAGTTCATATCTCTTTAAACGGGATAAATCATGTTTGCACATATAAAGTGAAATTATTTTCATTTGTAGAAACGTGTTATGTAGACGAAAGAATATGTTTGCTACTTTAAGAAACTTAAGAGAAACATTAGTCGTTCTTCAAAATGTTTTCTCTAAATTGATTCCATCATCACTCAACGCTTTCTAAAGGGTTTTGGAGCTAACAAAAAGTGCGCATTTCATTCTGTATTTATAAAATTGATTCGGTTATAATTGATTCAGTTAAAATTAAGATTGTCAAACTCACGAGTTTACCTAAACTTATGGAGTTGAGGTTAACTCGGATCGTACATAAAGATGACCCATAAACTAGTACGAACTTATTTATTCTAAAAATAGTATTAAAAAATATTTAGAGCACCTCATTATAATAGAATAAATTCATGATAAAATAAAAATATGTAAGAATTTCAATTACAACGTCATAATGAAGCAAATACAACTCTTGAAATATGAATTTGAATTTAAAATATAAAAAATGTAACAAATTAGAACTTAAGGATGTGAAATTTTGAAATAACTTATGTCAATACATCATAACTTCAATTTTATAAACAATAATTAGAAGTTATTATTGTGAAATTTTATGATATGTTGCTTGAGAGACAAAGTTTTAACCCAAAAAAACCCAAGTTTATGTGAATTTACTCAAATTCACCCAAGTTTACCCTAGTACGAGTTTAACCATGGTTAGAATTAATTTTAAGATAAAGTTATTTTTGTTTGATAATTATTCTAAAAGTGATTCTGACAGAAAATAATAAAATTTCATTTCTCCTATAATCAACTCTAGAAACATGAATTGAGATTCATTTTTGGTAACCAAACAATATAAATAATTAAAAAAAAATCTAGAATTAGTTTTGGGAGGGCAAAATTATTCTAACCATCCCAAATTGACACGTGGTTAGCTGGTTAATATTTTGTGTGACACTATCACTAATCTAAGACCGCGGTAGTGAATTTCAGTGGTCTCTTGTCCTGTTACATCTGAAGCTCTATGGCGAGCTGGATTCATGGTCATGGCTGACCTTTCTTCCCCCTCGAAGCTCAAACATTTTTGCCATTACTACTCATCTCCTCCTTCTCTATGCTCAAAAACCTCCTTTGCTTGGTAGAGCATTGACCTGCAAGGCTGCATAAACTGCCTCACATTCACTTCTCTATCGGTTGCCACTTTGACACTTGTCAAAGTAGCTGATAAGTATGTCGAAATTGATGGCATCGACGGCACGGATAATATTATGGCTCCTGAGACTTCATTATTTTGATAAATTTGTAACTCGTGGGATTTCTGGTGCTTTTAACATTGCTGAGCTAGAGTGCTTCCCACTGCACGAAGCATTAAGGTCAATGGTATTGATCTACGAAGATGTCCAGACATACATGCAGACTCGTTTCTTTCGAGGATTGTGCATTGTGCACAAACACAGCTACTATGTAGGACTATGGTTTTTAACTTTTTAGGTAACGCACAGCCAAGTGAGAAATCAAAAGGTGCTCCTAGATTGCTGCTATGTATTATTCAATGGTTACCAACCCCAGTCAACGAATCATCATTTTAACTCACTTCAACTTCAGTTTAAGCGCTATGACATCAAATGATTCAGGACAACTTTTTCTTACTTTTGGGAACATATAAGAATTTCTCCTTACCCCCAGCCCAAACATACACGAACACAGCATGCTTTTGGTGTAGTAGAGCATATCAATGTGCATTATTATCTCTATCAAGAATTTCAACATCCTAGTTCCAAGATGAGGAGAGTCAAATCCAAAATTGAATTGAGACAGTGTTAGGACTTCGTAAAAGGCTATGGGCTACTGCAAAAGAATACACATATATCAAATTTGGATGCAAGCACTTTGCTATTGGGGTTCCATTAAAGTATAAACCCGTAAAAAGAAATAACATGTTAGGATGATTTACTTCTGAATCTTTCAAATGATAGTACCTGCCCTTTCCACAAGAGATCAGCCACGACAATTCAAATCATGTTAAAATGATCAAAGCACAATTCATTCATAAGTCTTTCAAATCATAAAAAGTATGACAAATTTTGAGATTGCCAAATAAATAGTAATTATAAGATTACCGAATAAATAGAAATTGTAAGTTTCTTAATATAATCCTTCGTAGTTTAAACCACACTGTGTTAAAAAAATCCATGACATTTGGCCATTACTTGATATCAGTGCTCTACAGTGCAGCAAGCAGAAAATACATTCATCGAATCATCATTTTATTCTAGGATGTTCTAGTCTCCCATATTTTAAAAAGACGCCTTAGTAGTTACCACAGCAAAGCCTTCCATCTTAGTCTTAATCTATTCCTCATATAAACCTCAAGGTCACAGCTTAGGCGCATGACTCAACAACCATTAGATATAAAATCACATATATAGCTCTATCCAATGGTTTAATCTTTTGGGAAAGATAGTCCATGACATGGTATATATCAAAACATATTAAGTGGTTTAGAGTTTGATTCTTATTACCCTCATTTTTGTCAAATAAAAAGGTTAAAGTTTAGCACAAGGTAAGATGGACTTTTGCATTTTCTACACTACAAGCTAAATGGGCATTTATGTGAGAATGTAGGGTAGATATAAAAACCATTAATGTACTTTTATTCAACAACATAAGCTTTTGGGAGAGGAACAGGAAACAAAGGTTTATAGAGTAAAATGTCAATTTACATTATAAGGGCGCGTTTGGTTTCAGTTTTCCAGTTTTCAATTTTCAGTTTTTGTGAAGGAAAAACTGAAAAAACTGAAAACTGAAAACAAGCAAAACAAGCGCTCCCTATTTGCAGTTTTCAGTTTTTCCTTCACAAAAACTGAAAACTAGAAAACTGAAACCAAACGTGCCCTAAACCTTTCATTCCCTTTTCTTTCCCTCCAAAACCCAAACTCATACCATTACTAAAGTTCCCCAATGCACACAAGGCTGCAACTTGACAACAAAAGAAGATAAAGAAAATAACACCAAATAGCTTTCTTAGAACTGCAAAAGGAGTTTGTAGAAGTCAATCACTAAAACAGTCTCAACCAGAACCAGCGATAGTTCTCATCTCATCACTTGATGGAACAATGTAGACCCAGATCTCATAGGCTTTCACCTGTCCCACTCCTACCTCATGATGAACAACTGTAGTATTCGTAGCAGATCCCATAAATCAAAGACCTCCAAGATCTCATATCAAATACCAGAATAAGTGTGTTACATGCCCTAAATTCACAAAGCTAATCAGCCATAAAAACTGAACAAACAACACAACAAACACCACATCTAGATCAAGTTCCATTCGAAACAAAAGTCTTAACAAATATACCAACATTTTGATTCAAATGAAGATGCAGTAAACATTACCAAAATCCAATCATTCAAAAAAGAATATTCACTAAAATTGTACCTCATGCATGATTCACACTACACCATCAACACCTTCATATACACAAATTACATGAAATCAAATATACAAAAAAGGCATAAATAAAAAAAAAAAAGGAAAAATTTAACCATTAATCAAGAAGATTTAATAGTTCTCATAACCACACTGGTCATTCTCATTCCAACCAAAGTAACATTACTGGAATTAGCAAACCTCGAATTCCTAAACAACGCAGCGACCTCCCTCACCTCATCGTCCCCGCACTCCGCGACGGCGACCACGATGGCACCGCTGCCGCTCCTAACGGTCCGCTCCATCTCCGCCGCGAACCTCGCCGGGAACAGCGCCTCGTCAAGCCGCGCGGAGAACGCGAGATCGAATGAGCCGTCGAAGAACGGCAGGTTGTGCGGGTCGGCGCGGCTGACGAGCGGCGGTGAGTCGATGAGCTCGACGCCCGTGACGTCCTCGACGCCGGAGGCCGTCAGCGCGGCGACCTCATGGCCGGCGCCGGCGGAGACGCAGAGGACGCGCGTGTGGTTGGAGAGGAGGCCAAGGCGACGGAGCGTGAGGAATAGAGAGGAGAAAGATTGGACCTTGGAGTTCCAGTCGCGCGTGGACCACAGGCGCTTGTTCTTCTTGTGGAGGGGCGCGTGGGGGCGCGTGCGGTAGTCGCAGGTGGTCTTAGGGAAGCGGAGGTGGGGCTTGAGAGGGGCGTCGTGGCCGACGCAGGTGTCTGGGGTGCGGAGCAAGAGGAGGAGGAGGGTGATAGATGCTATGGCTATGGCCACGCACGATAGCCTCTTCAGGAACGTGTCTATTTCCTTATCCATTACTAGTTTTTATTCTTTTATTCTTTTTTCTCTTCTCTTTTTATTCTCAGTTCTTGTTTTTCTGGTTTTTTTTTTTGGGTTGCGGAGGGAGGATTTGAAGGATGCTGGGTTCTGCTTCTGGGATGTGATATGCTGATCTGTGTTTTATCACTCCTGTTTTACTCTTTGCCTTTCCACTTTTGTTCTTATGTTTTTGATGAATATGGTCATGGTTAGTTGTGATGAGCAAGTTCTGTCGCGGGAGGGTGGAGTTAGTGACCACTATGGTCCCTGAATCTCGGCTATTGAAATCTGATTTAACGGTGAAGATTTGATCAGTTTATTATTATTAAAAATAAAAATAATTCTAATTATATATTTAAATATATATATTATTAATTCTATTTGTGTCTTCATATTGAAATATCATTGTGTCCTCTATCTAGTACATTCACTAGCCTCATCCTCGCCATCATTAGTGACGATCTTCATCCGATCAAAATCAACAAAAATGGCAATTTCATTAAGAGAAATATTATTTGTATGGGATATCGTACTGACACAATCCTATCTATCATTTGATAAAGTGTGGGTCTTGCTTAATTTGGACCTTACATCCCATTTAATAATATATGAGATTGCGTTATCATGGTATCCCACATTTTATAAGCACAAATAACATTACTCTTTCACTAATAGAAAGTATAAAGATAGCAATGTCTTTATTCAAGAAGCATTTGAGCTTTAAGACTTTTTATTTTTAGACTTTTTGTACCATCCAATAGTGAAAGAAAAATAAGCCAACTTTGAAGGGTTCAACCTTCTCTCCTCTATTGATTCATTGGATGGATTACACTTCCAACACTTTGCTCCTCAGCACTCAAGGTTGGGAAACCATGGCCATTATGAATGTTGGTCGAGAGAATCAACATGAGGATTAGATCAATTGTGATTAATGATAGGTTTGCAATGGATTAGAAAGATTCTGATTTAAGAACTTAGTTGTTTTGGTCGTTTAAGCTAATGTAGTGGAATGAACTTGGAGAACAAGGACACCACATGATACAAACTCCATGGTTGAGATGGGCCAACGAAGGGAGGGGAAGTGATGTTGTTGAAGAGGGGGACAAATGGTGACGATGGAGGAAAAGAAGGAGAGAAGAGGGTTTGAATAGAGAGAAAATAATAAGGTAAAAATGTTATTTTATCATTCTTTTTTATTATATTGTTTTGGTGCACCTCACTTCCTTTATAGCAACCTATTAGTAGAAGTTGGGAGTGGAGTTAGCCTATTATTATATGTTTTTTAAGGGAATTAACAAAATCACGCTTGATATATACCTTAATGACACTAAACCCAATTCTCTAAACCTCGGACACCATTTATGCAAAGCAAAGTGAGTGGAAGGCACAATCTCAAAGAAGAGAAGGCCCTAGCCTATTAACCTCACATAATGCCATAATTTGGGAGTAGAACACATGAAAATGTGAGTTTTCTTCTTTCCCCTGTTTAATTCACTTTTTTTTTTTTTTTTTTGTGACTTAGTAAAAGACTAACTTTGTATTTTATTTGTTACCGTCTTTGTTTCATATTGTGCTTAGTTACTTTTTCTTCCTTTTATTCCCCACCTCCTCCTTTTCTTCTTCTTCTTCTTCTTCCTATTTTCATTTTTGCTTAGAAGATGGGAGATACTTCTTCTTCTTCCTATTTTCATCTTTTCTTGTAAGATGGGAGATAACATACAAATTGTGTTGTGGTTCATTGGGAAGGGATTTGCTCAATCAAGTGTAGGTGGGTTTGTTATTAGATTGCAATAAAACGTTACATACGTTAGGCGAGATAATAGCCTTAGGATCAAAGAATTCTAATTGAGGATGATCAACCACTTCTTATATGGATTATGAAAAATAGAAATGAAGGTAATGTTCTTTCACACTTATTTGTAGAGGTGTTAAATTATACTTTGAAGCAACTATTAGAGAACCTTGAGGTATACATCTATAACTCGTGAACACTCAATATAATGGGAAAATTGATTTTGATGAAGATATATATGGAGAAGTTGTTGATAGTGTTTGGATGGAATCTACTGATATTGATGCTTTTATTGTGTCTAAGAGTAATAGAAGATCAGATGATGCCTTAGAATAGTTTTCAAAAATATAATTAATGATATATATGGTTGTGATATTAAGGAGAATATGCCTTACTTGGATAGGCTTATGTTGGAAAGATATATGAAGAATCTAGTAACCATAGGATAACTCTAGAGAGAGGAATGTTGTTTCCAAGTGAGGATACTTTTAGAGAGGTACCAAGATTATGCAATTCAAGAGGGTTTTGAAATAGTGAAGATTAGTAATGAGAGAACTAGAATTACTGTCATGTGTGTTGGTCATGGTTGTAAGCGGCATTTGTGTTAGCACTAATCCATATGAGGTCATCTTTAATATTAAGATGTATGAGGAGAAATATACTTGTATGAACAGTTTTACTATTTCTTGTATGATATCCATTTGTACAACTATTAAGATGACAACTCAATTTAAGACATATCCTAACCTTAGTTATGAAACAATCCTTGAATATTTGTGGTCTACAAATGGTGTTGAAGTTTCTAGAACTTAAATGTTTTGAGCAATTAAGGAAGAAAGCAAGAGAACAAATTGAAGGCAATCATGCAAAACATGTAGCAAGTTTAATTCGTATGCAAAAATGATTAAGGTAGTGAATTCTGGTGCTATTGCCAAATTACAAGTTGAGACAATTAGCATAACAAACAATCATGTATTTAAAAGGATTCTTTTTTCCTTGTAAATGCTATGAAAAAAGGATTTATAAGGAGATGTAGGCATTTTATACGTAACGATGGTTTGCCCTTATGGTGCGATCATGTTAAGTGTTATTTCGTTGGATGTAAACAATGGAATTTTTTCTGTTATATTTGTTATTGTTGAGATGGAAAACAAGGATAGTTGGACTTTCTTTTTTTAGTTATTGGATTTTATGATTAAAGGTTCAATACATAACAAGCTTTTTGTAGTTATGTCTAATAGGGAAAAAGGTAATTCTTAATTATATTTATTCCTTATTCAATAGTTATATGAATGTTGTTAAAGGATTGCTCATAATGCTCTTGCTCTTGTTATTTATATTTTAGAGGCTTGACCAAGGTATCAATGAAGCTTTTCCTACTGCTTAACATAGGTGGTGTTGTAGACACCTATATGCTAATTTCAAGAAAAAGTTCTCGATATGATGCATCAGAGTTTGTTTTGGAATGTTGCTGAGTTATTGTAATTGTAAGCTCAAAGAGGCAATTGAACTGACAATGCATGAAGATGTTCATACATTTGAGTTGTTCGACAAGATTCTTTCACAAATGTGATAAAGGCAAGCATTTGACCCTCATTCTTAAAAAATAAACATATCATTATATATGTGCAAAATTTTAATCTCATTCTTAAATTAACTTAAATTTAATACATTGTCAATATAAAATATTTTTGCACCATCATTTACTCATCTAGCGAAATTACTAAAATTAGAAAAAAAAAAAAATTTCATCTCGTATATTTTTATATGGTCCATTTTTTTTTCAATTTGGTATTTTATATTATAAATTGTTTACCAATTTGGTTTCAAATCACCTTTCTATCACATAAGTGATGAAAAATACATATATCACATAACAAATATTGACATGTCAAATTAATAATTCATTCCCCATGTAAAGAATGCAAACAAATACTGGTGATATTTTGATTTTACAAAACATATTAAATAAATATGCCCTGATACCACATATAAAATTTTACCAGATTGTAGTAGGAACTTATTGCACCAATCGCAATAGGAATATAAATAATAATGATGGTATTATTCTAGTTCATCAAACTATTTTCAACTTTGTACCATACTTTCCTCATTTGATAAAATAATTAGATTACAATCTTACAAACTTGAATTGGTTTTTAAAAGAATTGAAAGTATATATAGTGGTATTTTTTGGCATGATGAATAAGTATGCTTGTCCATGAAAGTATACTTGAGTCTATACTTAAGAAGATTTTCTTAGAAAAAATATTGATTATTTTAACAAGTGAGAGTTATGGGATGTGCTATGTATTTTGCCCACAAGTGATTATACAATCATATGCCTAAGCTGTCATGAATGTAATTATGCCTAATTAATTATTCTTTCAATTATACAGTTAAAAAACTAAGTAAGGTTAATAGGAACCATTTAATTTGTTTGGTTTTGTTTGTATAATATATATGATTAATGATATCCTAAATAATCAAGATTGTGATGATTGTCATTATTGTTGTTAACACTATTAATATTTGACAATGAAGTTGTGATAACTTGATCGTAATCACATATTTATATCTTAGTCATTGATGTCTTAATATAATTTATCGGTAGGAGTCGATGAGACTAATTATAGTGGACTTGTGTAATTTGGGCCCCCATGAGTATACTAATGTCAACAAGAAACTATTGACCTTGCTAACTAAGGGGCTTAATGTAACATCACCTTAATAAGTTCAAACCATGCTTAAGTCATGTTCCGTCCTCATTAGTTATTACCTTTTTAATTTCTATTCTTTCTTCTTTGTTTTAAAGTAATGATATATAAACATAGTGAGAAAATTTTTCTTTTTGAAACCACATATTCAAAATTAAGCCTACAACGTGAAATGAGAGTCACATCTAATGAGCAGAAACTATCTATCGATCAACCCATCTTCATACCAATTACAAATTAGTACATAAGCAAGTTCTTGGGATGGGCACACCTATATGGGAGTACATCTCATAAAATAACATAACATAGCCATCATAGAAGCCTTAGTACAATAAGGTTCCAACAATAGCAAAGGTACATAAGCATAGACAAACACATAATTAAATAACTAAAAATAGACAGCAGCAACAGGAACAACAACCATTGACTCCATCTACTGCGGGATGACTAGAGGCATCACTATGCAGGTCATAGTCAGATATGGGGATCACGTCAGGAATAGGTCTTGACTCGTCAGACGGCGTGGAGCTTCAAGTATCTGCACGTCAGAATCGAAAGAATCGGAGATAGCGTGAGGTCTGTCAGGTGTCGTCAAATGATGTCGAGTTCTCCTGCTGGGGCCACCATGATAAAACAAGCTCCTCGGGATAGCGGCCCTTCCTCCCGGGGTACACTCGGGGGTCAGAGTCAGAATTGTTGTGGGGGTAAACCATCGTCGGATACCTTTGGATCTAGAGATGACACGGTTGAAAGTGTGAGAAATAATAATATTTCTCAGTAGGGGATTTTTATCCTATATTAGTGTCATCATGTACATCCCTAGTCATTTTTGGTTTATTAATAAAAATGTGGACATTTATAAGTTGTATTATGCTTTATTTTCAAAATCGTTCATACTCTCAAGTGAAGTGTCTTTTAAGATCTTTCATTAACAGGGATAATAAGTAATGCAAACAGATAACATAATCATGGTAATCATCACAATATTAAATATGAGACTCTCGACAAATGAATGCATTCTTAACTTGTTTCGGTCCTTCACTCACTGAGTGCACCAACACCAATGTCTTAAACCACCTTAATGGATAATGAGCTCATACTGTGGCCGACGCCACAAACTTGGTTCCATGAGAAATCTCAACGGATGGGGTGAGGGGTTAAGCAGTGAGCTTCTCCCGTTTATCATATCATATGAATCATGAATGTGCATGTATTATTATGTAATAAGTCACGTCATGTTGGAACATTTATCTCATCCATTCGCATCAATACATGCCACCACATATGATATCACAAAATTTCATCTCATCATATTTGCAGCATCCAAGCATATAGCAAATCAATTTCCATTCATGAGCATCTACTGCATTTTAGTACATACAAGGTCATAGATCAAGGTCATACATTATGTGTAACTCAATGTTATTAAGTCTTATGCAATTGGAACATATTTCATGAATTATGTGTTAAGTCTTCCTAACCTTTTATAAGTAAAAATTATTATTTCTGTATAAGCTTAGGTGTATATACATTTATTATGTTTATTTCAATTTAATAAGTATTAAATATTATCTCTTAAACTTCTGGAAATTAGTGAATGATATGAGATGTGACTTGTGTGGCTTGCTTTTCAAATTTTTTGTCACAAAAGTCAATATCACAAACGGAATGCATTTATGGAGATAGAATGCATTTATGAAGCATTAGTTAAAAAGGTGGCACAAACCATTAAATGCAAATTGGGCTAACTTTGACAAATGGCAGTAGAAGCATTAAATGTCAAGGAGCATTAAATGCAAGAGGACAAATACCCTTAATAGTTAGTAAGTAGACAGTGCAAGCAATAAATGTTTGCTTTGCATTGAAGACTCTATAAAAGGGCACTTGTGGTAGCAGACTCAACACAACGGAGAGCTCAACACAGCATCATTAAATCCTCTTCTCCTTTTAGTGATAGAGTAGAATTATTTGTTACTTTTAAATTCTTCTATTTTGCGAGTTGAGAGTATACATCAGTGAGAAAAATAGTGTGAGCTATTCTGGGTGTATTGGGATTTGGGTTGAGTGGAGTGTGAAACACTTTTGTATCTCCATCATATTTCTATAGTGGAATATTTGGTTGTCATCTTTGCCCGTGGACATAGGCTTTAAGCCGAACCACGTAAATTCCTGGTGTCATTTATTTTTACTCTTCCATATATTTATTTTTGCGCCACTCTGTTTCAGTATTTTGGGCCCATCATTTCGCAATAAACTGGTATCAGAGCTCGTATAGAGTTCTAGGCTAATTTGTTCGAAGATGTCTACTGCAAAATTTAATATTCAATAGTTTGATGGGCTTATTAATTTTGGAATTTGGAAGGTCCGTATGATTGCTATTCTTGTACAGCAAGGTGTAGAGGTTGCACTTTCTGACAAGGAAAAGAGGCCCGAGACAATACAGGAATCTGAATGGGAAGATGTCAATCAAAAGGCTCTCTCTATTATTCAGTTATGCATTACAGACGATGTGCTACAGGAGGACCTTTCGGAGAAAATAGCAAAATCGCTATGGACCAAGTTAGAGTCATTGTATATGACTAAGACGATGGCCAACCATCTCAGTGTTTTGCAACGTCTGTACATGCTCCATGTGACAGAAGGGACATCAATTCGGTCTCACATAGATGAGTTTACATCACTTGTCACAGACTTGAACAATATAGATGAGACATTTTCAAGTGAGCAACAAGCAATGATGTTGCTTTGTTCCTTACCTCCTTTTTACAGGCACTTTCGTGAAACGCTCATATACGGTTGTGAAAGCCTTAAAATTGATGAGATTAAATCTGTACTTTTAAGTCGTGACAAAATGGAGCATGATACTGGCAGTCGTGATGATACTGCATCTGGCTTATTTGTTTGAGGAAGGTCTAAAGAGATCGGATCGAGTAGTAGCAGAGGAAAGTCTAGATCTAAGTCTAGACATCGTAAAGGCACGTGCCGATACTGCAAGAAGGAAGGGCACTAGAGAGCAGAATGTCCGAAGCTCAAAGACAAGAAGGAGAAAAATTCAAGTGATGCAGCAAGTGTTGCTGAAGGTACTGATAATGTTCTCGCGGTATCAACCAGTTCAATTGGTGATACTTGGATGCTTGATTCGGGATTGGTTTACAACTTTCCAGTCAATAGATGGTGGTGTTGTCCTTATAGGGAATGATATGCCCTGTAAGGTCATTGGCATTGGAACAATCTAAATCAAGATGCATGATGGAGTTGTGAGAATGCTAACTGATGTTCGATACATTCCAGACTTGAAGAAAAATCTTATATCCTTGGGTGTCTTCGATTCTCAAGGTTATAAGTATTCTGGTAAAGGTGGAGTTTTAAAAATTTCCAAAGGTGCTCTTATTGTGATTAAAGGCAAGCTGGTCAACGACCTTTATCTACTTCAAGGAAGTACAGTTGTTGGTGCTACCTTAGTATCATCCTCATCTGATTCTGATTCAAATACTACTCGTTTGTGGCATATGCGTCTGGGGCATATGAGCGAAAGAGGAATGTCAATTTTGAGCAAGCGCGGCTTGCTAGGTGATCACAAAATTAGAAAGCTTGACTTTTGTGAACACTGTGTCTACGCAAAGCAGACCAGAGTCAAGTTTAGCACTGCTATCCACAGCACTAAGGGCACAGTGGATTATATCCACTCTGACTTGTGGGGCCATGCACCTGTTCCGTCCAAAGATGGTGCTAGATACCTGTTGACATTCATTGATGATTTCTCGAGGAAGGTATGGGTTTATTTTCTGAAACACAAGAATGATGTATTCCCTACTTTCAAGAAATAGAAAGTGCTTATTGAGAACCAGACCGGCAAGAAAATTAAATGCCTCCGAACAGATAATGGCTTAGAGTTTTGTGGAGGTCAGTTCAACGAGTTCTATGAAAATGAAGGCATAGTACGACATCGTACTGTGCGAAAGACTCCACAACAAAATGGAGTGGCTGAACTTATGAACCGAACTCTTTTGGAGAGGGCTCGCTGTATGCTCTCAAATGCTGGTTTGTCTAAAGAATTTTGGGTTGAAGTTGTTAATATTGCTTGCTATTTGGTAAATCAGTCTCCGTCAACTGTGATTGATTTGAAGACTCCTATTAAGGTTTGGTCTGGTGCTCCTGCTGATTATTCAAATTTTAGAATTTTCGGTTGTCCTGCATATGCTCATATTGATGATGGAAAGCTTGAGCGAAGGGCAATAAAATGCATATTTCTTGGATATGCAACTGGGGTGAAAGGTTATAGATTATGGTATGCAGAACCTAAGTTATCCAAATTCATAATCAGCAGAGATGTCAAGTTTAATGAATCATCCATGCTTCATCCGAAAAAGGAAATTGGCAATACAGAAAAAGTAAAAGATCAAGATGCTAGCTAGCATGTGGAGTTTGAAGCGGAACCATCAAAGCAGATGGAAGAAGACGCCTCTGATCAGCCCATTCAAGAAGAAGAACAAGATATTGTTGATGTCGTAGATGCATGGCAACAGTTGCAGCATTATAGCCTTACAAGAGATAGAGAAAAGAGGCAAATAAAGCCACCACAAAGGTATGGTCATGCAGACATAGTCTCCTTTGCATTATCGATGGTAGAGGATACGGAATCAGAAGATCCTGCCACATACCATAAGGCTATCTTGAGTGAAGAGTCTACACAATGGATTGCTGCGATGAGTGAAGAGATAGAGTCTCTTTATAACAACCAGACTTAGGAATTAGTGAAACCACCTAAAGGACATAAAGTCATTGGCTGCAAATAGATCTGCAAGAATAAGGAAGGATCCCCTGGAGTTGAACCGGCTAGGTACAAAGCACGCTTAGTTACAAAAGGTTTTAGCCAAAGGGAAGGAATAGACTTCAATGAAGCATTCTCTCCTATTATAAGACATAGCTCCATTCGGGTGTTGCTCACTATGGTTGCACTGTTTAACTGAGAGCTTGAACAGCTTGATGTCAAGATAGCTTTTCTTCATGGTGAGCTTGAGGAACAGATTTACATGTAGCAACCAGAAGGTTTCACTATTCAAGGTAAAGAAGACCATGTTTGTCTCCTAAAGAAGTCATTATATGGCTTAAAGCAATCTCCTCGCCAGTGGTATAAGAGATTTGATACTTTCATGTTAAGTCATGGTTACTCAAGGAGTGACTATGACTATTGTGTTTACCACAGAAAGTTTTCAGATGGTTCGTTTGTCTATTTGTTGCTTTATGTTGATGACATGCTCATTATGGCTAAGAGTATGTCTGAGATCAAGAAGCTGAAGAAGCAACTCAGTGGTGAATTTAAAATGAAAGACTTGGATGCAGTTAAGAAGATTTTGGGCATGTAAATTCATAGGGATCGGCGTGCTTGCAAATTATATTTGTCATAGAAGAAGTATATTGAAAAAGTACTTCAGCACTTTGGAATGCAAGATGCAAAGCCTGTGAGTACTCCATTGGCAACCCATTTTAGATTATCAGCCGCACATTCACCATAGTCCGCTGAAGAGGAGGAACAAATGTCATACGTTCCTTATGCTAGTGCAGTTGGAAGCATCATGTATGCTATGGTATGCACTCAATCAAATGTTTCACATCCCATTAGTATTGTTAGCAGATATATGGGACATCCTGGCAAGATGCATTAGCAAGCAGTGAAATGGATACTTCAATATCTTCAAGGTACTGCAGATGTTGGCTTAGTATATGACAGAAGTTCTATCACTGGTGATAGTGTTATTGGTTACGTTGACTTTGATTATACTGGAGATGTTGACAAAAGAAGATCTCTGATAGGATATGTCTTCATGCTCTCAGGTAGTGCAATTAGTTGGAAAGCTATGTTACAGTCTACTATTGCACTATCCATTACAGACGCCGAATACATGGTAGTAGCAGAAGCAGTGAAGGAAGCCATTTGACTCAGAAGTTTGGTAAGCAATTTGGGTTTGAATCAAGATATTACAATTATTTATTGTAATAGTCAAAGTGCTATACATTTGACCAAAAATCAAATGTATCATGAGAGAACCAAACATATTGACGTCAGATATCACTTTATTCAGGAAATTATTTTTCAAGGTACCATTGCAATAAAGAAGATTGGTACATCAGATAATCCAGCCGATATGCTGACAAAGTTAATCACTGTTGCTAAGTTCAAGCATTTAGAGTTTAGGGTTTAGTTGGAATTTACAATTGCTTACAAAGTCAATCACTGTTGCAAAGTCAATTGCTTGGACTTAGTTGGAATTTACAATATGTGAGATTGCCCGTATGGGCACACTGGATAAGACGACTTTAGTAACTTGATGAAAATCAAGCCAAGGTGGTGATTTGATATGAGATGTGACTTGTGTGGCTTGCTTTTCAAATTTTTTGCCACAAAAGTCAATATCACAAACGGAATGCATTTATGGAGATAGAATGCATTTATGAAGCATTAGTAAAAAAGGTGGCACAAATCATTAAATGCAAATGGGGCCAACTTTAACAAATGGCAGCAGAAGCATTAAATGTCAAGGAGCATTAAATGTAAGAGGAAAAATACCATTAATGGTTAGTAAGCGGACAATGCAAGTAATAAATGTTTGCTTTGCATCAAAGACTCTATAAAAGGGCACTTGTGGTAGCAGACTCAACACAACGGAGAGCTTAACACAACATCATTAAATCCTCTTCTCCTTTTAGTGATAGAATAGAATTATTTGTTACTTTTAAATTCTTCTCTTTTGCGAGTTGAGAGTATACACCAGTGAGAAAAATAGTGTGAGCTATTCTGGGTGTATTGGGATTTGGGTTGAGTGGAGTGTGAAACACTTTTGTCTCTTCATCATATTTCCATAGTGAAATATTTGGTTGTCGTCTTTGCCCGTGGACGTAGGCTTTAAGCTGAACCACGTAAATTCTTGGTGTCATTTATTTTTACTCTTCCACATATTTATTTTTGCGCTACTCTGTTTCAGCATTTTGGGCCCACCATTTCACAACAGTAAAATTTCGGAATTGCCCTTAATAGTACTATATTTGTATTTGAGAGTTTTACAACTTATTTCTATTTCTAGCATACCTGCTTGAAAAATTCATATATTTCACTACACTTATTATTTGAAGAAACTGAGCATATTCTCAAATTCCTAACTCAATAAGCTTTCTTTGAATATATAGGTTGCAGAAATATTCCAAGTGAAATGTCTTTTATGCCCTTACAAAGTTAGGTTATTCCAGCAGCATCCCGAAATCCGAAACGCGACTTACGTCCTGATTCTGTAAGTACATGGTTCGTTCCAGCTTATGAATTTTATATGTATGTGTTCCTTTATGTCTTAGCTTTCCAACAAAACCAAGTTTACACATTTTTCATTTTTGTAGAAAGAGAAAAGCTCATTTTAGTGACCAGTGGTCGGACTGAACTTTGAAAAATTATAGTTTTATCTTGGAAACGTGTTTTGACATGATTTCTTTTGGAGAGCTTTCATTAACGAGTTAAATTTCACATATAATTTTTGTAGAGACTCATAAAATAAGGATGGTAACTGTGACACATTTTAGAAATACGGGTTCGGCCATAAACAATTTTATCAGCATCGTTTTATGTGAAACTTACTTCTCTTTGATTCAAAACATGCATTCCCACTCACTTCAGCATGACCAGCATGAAAATACACTAATAACAAGACAATGAACATCATAACACATCCCTTAGAGCATGTACTATAGGGAGGAAAAATAGCACAACTGGTAAAGAGGATATATGCACCAGTTTCAAGATTTTAAAACAAAATGTGTCAAGACTTGAAACCTTTACATTTTAAAGATAAGAATCACCTACCAAGTAGATGTAGATGATTCAGTGAGTCCTTCAAACCTCCATGAGGTTCTCGAACAAACAAAAAAAATAAAAGAGTAGAAGAGAAATCTTTGCTTGACCTTGATCCAAGGCTTGAGTGCTTTGTTGTATGTGGAAGCTAGTGTGTATGTTAGGTTGTGTTTGCAAGATTAGATATGTCAAGTGTGGAAATCTCTTTGAGGTAGAATGAGAGCTTGGGGGCTGAGTATATGAATGTCTAAGGAAGAGTTTAGAGAAAGAAAGCAAGAGAGCAAGGCACTTCAAGACAAGGAGTGATACAAGTGTCAACAAAGAACAAAATGAAACCAATGCACCCCTATTTATAAGCATTCTGGCCGTGACATACAAGGGGATGTTTGGTGAGTTTTTAATTTCACAATAAGTTCATTTAGTTGGCTTATTGGTTAGAGTAAGGGAGGGTTAGAGTTTGGTTAGGCTTTCCAATTGGTTTTCATGCCAAAAACTCCAACACCTATGGCTAGCTTTCAATCTAGTGACAAGTTGTCACTAACCCATCCATCATCTATCTCCAACACTCCAAGCAAGCATCAAGTCAGCCCACATTTCTCCTGAATGGTGGCTGCATTTTGCACTGACGCAGAGAAGGAAATGAGGGAAAATCTCATGCTTTTTTAAATTGGTGTAGAACTTGGTGTTGTCTTGTAGTTAAATTAGTTTTAGTGTATGATGTTTTGAAGAAACTTATGTGGGTATTTTCTTAATACATGTTAGCTGATAATTTGAGTTTTAGAAAGGGTCCATTGTGTTTTCAAGAGTTGCACTACAAGGAAGCACATTATTTGCTAGTTATTCATGTGTTTTTACTACTTTTGGCAAAAGCATTTTTTACCAAAAATAGTTTAATCTATTCTTTATTTATTTCTTAATGAGAAATAAATTATGTTAAGCTCTATTCAGATTTATTAATTACTCTCATTAGTAATTAATCATGTCTACTTTGATTAGTTAATTCATTATTAAAATCATTATCCTTTTTACGGTAGATTATTAATTAAGCTTGTATCATTATTATTATAGGATTTTTATGCTACTTTCCTTAATCTAATTTATGATTAGTATATTAAACTTTGGTTACCTTAAATTAAACCACTTAATCATTATTTACTTGGTTTTTAATCATTATTTAACCTTTATGTTGACTATGACATGTTCTTGCTGACTTCTACAGGATTTTGTTGACTTTCATAAAACTTTGACTTTTATAGTTGACTTTGACTTTGTGGTTGACCTTTGACCATGAGTTTTGGCTTTTTGACTTTGACCTTTGGCCTTGATTCTTGTTTACTCTAGTCAACACTTAATCTTTTTATGTTGACTTACCTTTGATCGGGTTAAAGTTCAACTGTTTTAAGCGAAGTTGCTCACTCGAGTCATTACCGAGTGATTCTTCACTTAGGATAAAAATGAGGATGTTACACTTAAGCCCATGGTGATTATGAAAAATGTTGAGATATGTGTATTGTAACGGCTTTTTTTTATGCATTTGGTTTGTGAGAGTTATTATGTTCATTCGATTACATTGGATTTATATAATTTGATTGATGAATTCATGTGAACATGGTGGCAGTTTCAAGGAAAATGCATTCTCACCACATTATTTTTAGCATTTACCGTATATCTCAATATAGATATGAATGCTTTCCTAGGAAAACATTAATCTTTCATGAGAAAGATGATAATCTCCTTGTGGAACATTAGTTATGTCTTCTTGGGAAGATACAATAAGGATCCATACACAACAATATTAGAGTATCACTTTAAGTGCTCACTTTTGTTGTTATTGTACAATGTGTATATCTACATTATGGATACTAGGTTGAACATTGTGTTAGCTCTAGAACCTTTCAGAAAGTATCATTGCTTAAAGTTTTGAGTGACAACAAACCAATTTCGTGAAAATATCTTATAGAAGGACTACTAATCCTTCACTTGAGTTTCTTGAGCACTCAACAGGACTATTCTCGTTAGTATACAAGTCCCCTAAACAAGTTTTGTTTTCATGATAGTATGTACAAAGATGTTTAATCTCATTCAAAGAGATTCAGAAGTTAAATGAAGTGAAAAATAATGCTTGAAATGGATGTTAGTATGTTTGACACATGAAGAAAAGCTTTCAAGAACAAGAAATCAAGTATAAGATCTTCATAAAGTAGTCTTCAGAAAGTGATATACAAATGAAGAATTCAATCTTCCTCTGAAGCAAGTTATGGCTACAGTCTTCAATCATGATGATATAATGACCAACAAGCTCTGATTGAAGCAATGAAGATGAAAGAGAAGTCCAAAAATTCAAACAGTGTTTCAAAAAGCATGTTTACTCTTAAATGGTGCACACTTTACATAATGGGATGGGAAATTCAAAATTCAAATTAAAGTCAAACCCAAAAAAGGGATGATAGTGACATCTCACTTTTTAGCTTGGTCAACCATATCAACTTCTAGAAAAAAGAGTTCAGAAAGCAAAAAGTAGTTTTTGAAGGTAGACTCAGAAACCTCTATTTGACAATTAATGATATTTACAACTGTAAAATAGGCTTTGACATAGTTGAACTACTCTTCTAGAGTATTTCCAAGAAACAAAAAGAAGATCAACATGTGTCATTAGAAAAATAGATCAAGCTAAGGGCAATAATCATAAATGAAAGACCAAGTATACAAGGAGATTATGTGCTTACAACTATAGACTTCATGCTGAGTCGCTTGTGAAATCTTCCAAGAAAGCAAGAACTCTCTTTCTTCATCTGTAAAGTTATTACTACTTGTAATAAGTTTCTACTTCTGTAAAAATATTTTTTCTAAGTTCTTATTAGATAACATTTTCTTCCTAGGAAGAATAGTTAGAAAGAAGTCATTCAAGTTTTCATGTCATACACTGTATTATTGTAAGAAAACTTAAGTGTTTGTTAGTTGGAGTGAACCAACCTTCACATATCTTTGTACTCTGATCCAGTAGTGATCTTTGTGAGCTTAGCTTAGAGAGGCTAGTCAAAGACTATTTTGGAGTGACAGTAGAGTGAGCTACTAGTCATATGAGATAACTTAAAAAGGTTATTGAAAGACTATATGACTTTCTTGTGGGTTAAGAAAGGGTTGTTTAATGGAACTCAACAGGTTGTTGAAAATTGAATATAGGCAGGTTGACTGAAATTAGTATAAAACCCCCTATGTAATATCTCTCTACTCCCTGAATTGCCTTTATATTCTGCTCTGTGTTTATTATCAACACTTTTTTGAAAAATAGTTTTTCAATCAGTTTTTGTATTGTTGTTTTAGTTTAGAAAGTCACTTTCTGATACTCATTGATAATATTTCTTTGCTACACTTCAAGTTCACATTTGATAGTATTTGTTTATAGTTTTCATAAACGAAAAAGAAGAAAAGTGAAAGCACGATTCAACCCCCTTCTCGTGCACATTTCAACGTACACATTGTTGTTAAGGTTATTGGTTATGTGGTCATTGGGAAACTACACATTTTATAGTCTGTCATTCACTTATGGTTCTTAACTAGTGTCATGTTGATAGAGTGATATGATTTATAGTAAATTATTTTAAGGTTGTAATTTTCTGCCATAGTTGTTCAACCTAAGGGTTGTTTTTAAAATATTTTCTAAAAACTAAACAAAACAAAGTCAATCAATATTACCTGAGTAGAAGAATGTTAAAGTTTTCTAGTAATTTGGTCTTTCATTTATTGGTGAGGTTTTATTATATAAATTGGTTGAATGGATATGCATGATACTTTCTATAAGCCCATAAAGTTAATTAATATGTGATTCCATGTAGATTTTGGAAGCCACCAAGTATTATTAGCCTTGAGCCTAATCGTGAGTGTGACCTAGGTCTACGACAAACAAGACTAGTTTGCTATAAATATATACTATAGGGGGAGGATCCCAACTTCAGCCTTGGCACCTCTTGTGAGCTTGTTGTTCTATATCGACGTGACTTCTATAAAGAGAATGAATGGAGTGATCTCTTTTGTGCCTAACATATACAAGTGTATATGTTTTTTCTTGAAATAAAATTCCCAAATGATGTTGTTCAACAATGAATTAACAAGGACGCATCTTGTTATTTATATTCCTATTGAGATTGGTGTTTTAAGTTCCTAGTATAGATACGATCTAGTAAAATCTTATATATATGATATGAGATTAATTTTAATGCAGTATTATTGTAAAAGTTTTACTCTCATTTAATCATTTTTTGGTTTGTAAGATATTTAAGCTAGTGATTGATTGACTCAAACTTTTGTCGATATGACTATATATGATTAGATGTTTATGTGAAATTTTTTATATTAAGAGCATATCTAAATTAAATTCATATAATATAATGAATCTGAATGACAAAAAATTATGTCATTTTATTTGGTTAGTTTATTCATATTTTATTTTTGGTTGTTTTTTTATGTATTATACAAACTTATGATAGTTAGGACCTGAACTTATGCTAAGTATAATCATGTTATAAAATCATTTTCAATTATTTAATTTCCGGGTAAATGTTTAGCCTTAGGCATAAAGATAAAACATAATAAACTAATCTGTGTATCAAAATATATTGTTATATTTAAAACTGACTTTAAATATAATTTCACATATTTGATGTTATTGAAATCATAAAAGTAAAGTTATATAGTACATCAAAAAGGTTATAATTTGAATTTAAGTTTGATATATTTTTAATGTATTATGATCTTATTAAATGGTTATACTTCATTATAATTGGTACAATTGATTTTTTAATTTTTCACAAATATCTTTTTATTTGATACAATCTGAATCCAGAATATGAGGTCTTGATATAAGATGAATTAATGGTGTAATGTACGTTCAATTGCTACACTATCTGAATTAATCTCTCTCAATTTTAGGACAAATTTAAGTAATTCTATTAGGAAAAATTAAAGTATAGTCCTTTAAAAGAAAGAGTTTAATTTTGAATTACTTAGGATATAAAAAATGTTTACACCCTTAACCAATTATGTGTATCTATTTATAAAACTTTTTAGATAGTAAATAGTTGAGTCAAATATTTTTTTTACTGATATGATAACACATGATTAAATGTCTATATAAAATTATTTTACACTAACATTATATTCAAGTTAAAGTCTAAAATGAAAGAAATGGTAAAATTAATCCATATATAACCACAAGATTTAATATAGTTAGTAGTTAACTTGACTCTTTAAGCATAGTTAATATTCGACTTTTGAGAGGGTATGTGTATGGAAACGGGGCGTATGCCCTCAAAAAAAAAAAAAATTTAACCCATGCATATTACATTTAAGCTAGCTAATTTACTTTATTTAATTCATTTCCCAAAATATGTAGGTCCGGGTCTTTAGACTATTTTGATAGGATTCGTGATTCATCGTTGATCACTACGCAACAGTTTGTTTTGTTTTCCAAATCTAAAACAAACTCTCCTAATTAACTGTGTTTACTTTTGAAAGCTTCAAAATCCAATCAATCAGCCAAGGTAGAAACAAAGAAACAAAAGTACTTTGCATGATTGTTCCACCACAAAACCAAAGAAAGCAAGCAAGGTCCTAGGTAGATGATGCAATGGAAACACGATCTGCAAAACGCAAAAAGATTGCTCAGACGACGATAGAGAACGATGCAAAAATGGCCATTGATAGGATCAGTGATCTCCCTGATGCTGTCCTTCATCACATTCTCTTCCTCCTTCCCATCAAATGTGTAGCACAGATGAGTGTTCTTTCAAAGAGATGGAAGTTTCTTTGGACCACATTTCCAGACCTTGACTTCACCACCCTTAGCCCTTTTGCCATTTCTTCCAAAAAAAGGTTCAAAGTCACAACTCCTAACCCATTGGCCTCAACAAGAATGGATTTCATCACACAAGTTCTGTCCATCCGTGAGAAGAACTCAGACATTAGGATCCTTTGCTTCCGTGCCCGCTTGAGTTTCTCAAGGCTAAATAGCTTGGTCCGTTGTGCCATTAAGCACAATGTTAGGGAACTTGATATTGAAGTAGCCACGGAAGTGGTCACTGATGATTACTTCAACTTCCCAAGATGTGTCATTGGGAGTGAGTCTTTGAGGGTCTTGAAATTGAAGTCAGGTTTTCGTTTGCCCCCATCATCTATTATGAGGGATGGTTTCCAATCTCTACAAACCTTGTCTCTTTCCCTAGTCATTTTGTACAATCAACCCTTTCTCTCTGACTTGTTCTCTGATTCATCTTTTCCTCTCCTGAAAAATTTGCACCTTGATATGTGCTTTGGGTTGAAATACTTACATGTTGGTTGCCGGGCACTTGAAGATTTTAGCTTAGAGAAATGTTTTCAGCTACAAGGTTTGGATATCTCATGTGCAAAGCTAGAGAGAATGAGAGTGGCAAGTTGTTTTGATGCCTATAGCGACAAGAGTTGGGTAAGGATCAATGCACCAAAGCTTCAACACTTGTTTTGGCAATATAATGCGGTCACTGACATGACTATTTTTGAGCAATCGAATTCCTTGGGTGAAGCCTCCATTGGTTTCTTCGTGCTTAGTGAAGATATTACCATTGGTAAGCTTCAAAGTGTCAATGGTTTCTTGTCTGGACTCTCTCATGCTCGTTCCTTGACTCTTGAAAGCCAAACCATTGAGGTAATTTCATGTTATATATATCTTTTGGAATGCATAGAAATGGTTGCCAATCAAATCTCAAATTTCCCAATATTCTAATGGTTTGTTGAGATTTTAATTCGTAAAGGCATATAGACATTTCCCATTTTTTTTTCTCCCTCGTCAACCTGTATAGGCATTTCTTATTTGAAGTTAGACAATGCTAATGCTGTTTTCCGAATTTTATGAGTTACATTAAAGAGTATTCACAAGTGAGTAAATATTTATTTTCACCCCTGAAATTGTACGTATACTTTAGTTAAATGTCTGAAATTAAGACATTATTGATCTAATTACAAAATATAATTCACATTGTTCCACACTTTCCATGACTAATTAACTTGAATCATCACATAGACTAGCTTTTTTAATTTCATTTTTCAATTTTGAGGACTAAACCACTATGAGGTTTTTAGTTTCTTACATGTTCCTATAGATCACTCAATAGACTGTGCTCATATTCAATATAAACTGACATTTCAGCTATGATCCATATTTAACTTATACTTTTATCTAAAGTGTCATTCTATTATTGGATATAAGTATTTTTTTTTTATACCTCAATCCATGAACATATAAGAATTTCTGCTCAAATAAAGTATGCATACAACTTTAGGAACTAAAATGAATATTTAATTTATAATTGTAGATCATTTTGACTTAAGAGGATCGATGTAAAAATAGATGAAGAGTGAATTACACAACTCTTTTATAAGAGATAATTTTATTACACAATACTCCTATCCTGTTTTCAAAACATACCATTTACTCTAAAATTATTTGTTAAATCAATGTACATAAATTTATACTTACCAAGCTATCCATTATACATAGTAATTTCTTAATTACTGTCACCATTTTCTTTAAATTATTATTATAATTTGACTTACTTGTTATTTAACATTATTAAAATTAGTTCATCTTCTTATTCTTGAGAATTGATATGCTAATATTAATGACTCTAATATTTATTGAAAATTTTTAGTGCTTATTTACTGATGTTAAAAATATAAATTTAACATAATGTTCACATGTTATTTTCATTTTAACAAATTAATAAAATATATGTTCTTATTAATTTCATATTTCAACATTGATTATTATACATATTATAGGCCAATAATAATGAAAATAAAAAAGTATACAATTCTTAATTTTTCAAAAGTAATAATCATAAATCATTGTTATTGTTAATAATTTATCATCTTAATATAGTAATGATTAAAAATTTTAAAAATGAAATTTAATATGTGTATATATAGTTGTATTATCATCGGTCACATATCTTCTACTTTATAAAATAGATTCCACTATATATATATATATATATATATATATATATATATATATATATATATATATTAATAAAGAAAAATATTAATAGTGATTACGTTTAACAAATAAATTATAATTAGGGATTAAAGTGTAGCACATTCTCTTGTTTGGGAAAAGAGAGTATATATTTTGAAAACAGGGAAGGATTATATACGTAATAAGAGTATCTCCCAATAAATGTGAGTGTAATTTATTCATAAATAAAAAATTTAGGTATGTTCATAGTGAATGTGATAGATATGGTAAGGTAACTAATAATAGTTATAAAATCCTTTCACCAGATTTATTAGTAACATATTTGAAATCATCAGTTATCAACACTAGATTCCTCATATATACTCATAGGCATATATACACAAAAAATAAATTAAAATCCATAATTATTTATATGGGTGATCATTGGGTGGAGTCAACCCACAAACCTAATCTGCGAGTTTCAACCCAAGCCAATCCACAAATACGAACTGGGTTAAGTTGAAAAATATTTAATCCATGAGCTAAGAATTGGGTTACGGTTCTGAAATTTTTTAACCCACATGACCCAAGCCATTTAGTTGTTTATGTTTTAGTAATCTCAAACTTGCTTAAAAATATGTGCAATGCAATAGGGTTATTTTGTTGAATTTGAAGCATTATTTTTATTGGACTTGAAGAATTATTTTAGAAAAAAAGAAGAAGAAAACTCATATTAATATATCAATGACCTATGTATGCTTTCTTAAAAGATTTTATTAATTATGAATGTTTTCTTAAATTTGTAAGGGTTGAAACTTATATTTGTCGTACTTGTTAAAATATATTATATTTATATTTGAAATTAGGCTATATATACGTGTCTAGATTTATTATATTAGGTTATATATTTCGGGTCAATACATGATCAGTTGCAATAGTAAATGCTCCTTCCCCTTAACTAGTGATCTTGAATTCAAGCCCTAGATATGGAATAATTGGTGTTGGAAGAACTATACTCCTATGCGGTCTCAAATTCTCAAATTGTCTTTCGTAGAAGAATACCTATATAAAATAAAAAAAAAACATATATGTTTTGACATATTTTAATAAATAAATAATTTTAAATATACATTGAATTCATGGATTTGATGCAATCTAGCCCTATTATAAGTAGGTTGGCTAGTTTGAAAGAAAAATTTTGTTCTACCTAACCAAATCCGATCTATCATTGGAATGAACATATTGGTTTGAAAAAGTACCCTAACCCACCCAACTCAACCCATGGATTCCATATATCTAAATGATTCATGCAATAAATCTTGTTCAAATAATAGTACTTGTCCTATTCAGGGTGTGATTGATATGGGGTAAAAATAAAATATAAATTTTTACGGATAAATTTTATGTATAAAATTACACATAAAACTTATCAATGAAAATTTTTACCTTATTTTTATCCATATATATATATCAAACACACCCATACTAATAATCTTTTATTGCTCTAAATTCGATTAATGCATAGTTTCAAAGATGTTTTTCATTCTTAAATTATTAAGGATGGCCATATTTTTTTATGAGCAAAATCCAAACAGATAGGAAATTTGTCTGCCTGGTACATGATATATAGTACTTATTCTCTTTTGAATTTCCCTTTTTCAAGGTGAAAATAAATTTACAACTTTTTCCCCTTCCTGGTACTATGCATGGTTTCCAGGTTCTATCAAACAACAACTTCTTTGTTCAGCCATTTCATAACCTTAAATCATTAGAGTTGCACACTGGCTTCAACAAAAGCAATGTTCAAGGATTAGCATGCTTGTTCAGGAGCTCTCCGACACTCCACACTCTGATTCTCAAGATCATTAATGATTATAAGATTGAAAGAAAAGTAAGCTACAACATGAATTTGTTTATGTATTATTTATGCTTGCTCGTATATGAAGCACACTATCAAAGTTTGATTTCCCTTTCAATCCACTTCAGCAATGGAATAGGGACTTATGGGACATGACTAGCACAGAGGAAGAGCAGTATTGGGAATCTCAGCTCACAACACTCAAGTCTTTTCTACAACACTTGAAAGTGGTGAAAATCCATGGGTTTCTGGATTGTGAGAACGAAGTTACACTTGCAAAGTTTCTCCTCAAGCATGGGAAGGCCTTAGAGGAAATGACACTAAGTGTGGGACATTGTACTTCTAGAGACACTCTTAGACGGCAAAAAATAAGGTCACAAATGATGGGATTTTCTTGGGCTTCTTCTAATGCAAAAGTGGCATTTCAGTAGGCTGGGTACAGAAAGTGCTCTCAAGAGTGAGGCAACGAGGGCAGTGTGCATCATTTTACCAAAACTTTACTTTTCTAATAATCAAGTCTTGTATTTGGCGACAAAGTCATTATTTATTCATTTATTTACTCTTTCAGAGGAGGGGATAAATTTATCGAAATTTAATATTCCAATTAAAGAAAGATAAAATTGCTTATATTAAGTGATTAAATCGTTTAAAATAAAAACAGAATTTTTGTTTATGAGAAATAATTAGTAATAATGTATATTAATTGATAACGTAGTTTTCATATTTGTTTTTTTTTCTAAAAGAAACTGTGGCAGGTTAGGCTGGGTCAGGTTTGATCTTAAATAGGAGTTGTCTATTTTACCACAAGTAGTATGAGTCTAAACTTATTGCTTGATCCAAGTTTTTTTTAGGACCTTGGTATGATCTTTTTAAAAGTCAGGCCTAGTTAGTCCAAAAATCTATTTTGGAAAAATAACTTATTTAAGCATTTATATAAAAGTCACATTTGAAAAGTAACTTTTGAATAAGTTATTTTATATTCAAATATATAATAATAAAAATGCCTATTTTTAGTACTTAATAAAGCATTTTTTATTAAGTTATATATTTTAACTTTTCAAAAAATACAAAGAATAATTTTTAGAGAAATAATAAGTTATTTAACCAAATAGGACAAAACAAAATAAAATAAAATGTGATTTTTGGCTTCTAGAAAGTTAAAAAATGTCATAAGTTATATAATCTAGATGAATCCTTAGAAGCTTACTTGATATACTAAAGCTGTTAAATTGACCAAAAACTCTACTCCTAACTGGACTAAAAAGTTATTAATACATAACAAAAAAAGTATAGATAAGTAAAAAGACTCCCTAAATAGATAATTTTTTTGTATATATAGATTGAAATGCTTTTATTGTTATTCAAAATTTTTAAATAATATAATATAAATAAACAAACTTCTATGGTCAAATATCTTTTTTTTTCATAGCCTATAGCCTAACCTTTTTTATAATACTTTTTTTCAAAGACCTTAACTAAACTCGTTTACTAAATAAGTTAGATCAAACTAGGCCTAAAGTAGGCTAGGTTAAAGACACCCAATGACCCACCTAGCCTATTCAATTCCTCCCCAGGTGGGAACTAATGATGTATGTGGTTCAAGAGTTTAGAAAAGAACCACGAATGAATGAATGAAAATTGATAGAATCAAATCATCACAAAAAGTAAATTGATTGGATAACATACAGACAAGCTGTTGATGGCAATGCAATGATGATCGAAAAGAGACAATTTAATCAAGCTCTTACAAAAACTTAAATTTCTATAAACTAAAGCTCAAATAAAAAGTTCAACAATTGCAAGATCTCACATGAGGAGATGAATTGCTTGTTTAAATTGGAATGAGTTGTTCATAATGTATATCAAAGTATGCTAGGATTTTGAGCTTTGAGATAGTTTTAATTGAATTTTACTTATATTCCAACTTAAACATACTTGATTGAAATTATTTCACACTTGTTGGAATTTTTTTGTCTTTGATTTTTATTTTCTCATGTTGTTAATAGTTTTATTTAGCATGTATGGTAGATGATGGCATTTTGAAGTCACAATATTAAGAAGTCAATTTCAATGAAGTACAAGTTTTAATAATTCTAATGTTGCTACAATAATTTGGGCATAATGAGAGTGTATTTTTCATATTGAGTAGACATTAGTGGTGGTAGAAAGTTATGAGAAAATCCTACAACTTTGATGAGAGCTGAAACTGGTGAACCATCCATTCAACCGGACCAGACCAGCCAGTTCAGGTCTAAAATTGGTGAACTATCCATCCAACCAGTCCGGTTCATCATTTGGATTGGATTTGCATGCAACCTGGTCAATGTAGGTCAAACCCAATCAAAACCAAGGTGAATTGGCCGACCAACCTATCAAACCACCACACATGAATTTTAATGAATAAATTCAAAACATCCACGTGAGGGTTCAAACCTTATCCACACAACCACTAGGCCAACTAGCTTGTTGTGTTGGATAGTGCCAACAATTATATATATTACATACTTAATATATTTTTATATATTTATTTAATTAGATCCCATTCAATCGGTTCAACAAGTGAGCCAGTGATGTGACCAAGTCGATCACCGATCTAAGTTTAAAAACTATGGGTAGAACCCACTGCCAAGACACTCACTGGATTAAATGTTAGATAGCCACAACCCAAGCAGTGGTAGCGATTGTATTTTTGTTTTTTATGTTTAAATACTTAAAAAGCATACTTTGTTAGCAATTTTAGGTTACACTCTTCATCTTTCGGAAAAGGCAAACGATGAGTATAGTAGAAAAGATTGAAGAATTGTCCCTCTAAATCTTAAGTTTTCGTTGCATCACTCCCTATTTTTTGTATTTTTTTTTCTTTCTTTCTTTCTTTATGACTCACTAGAATCCTTGGCTAGGATGGGGATATAGTCTAATGTATATGGATTGTATATGAATTTCTTATGAATTGGTGTTACTTGTATATGTTAAAATTTTATTCTTTATTCTTATTACAATTTGTATATGGCCTATCACAAATTGTTCAGGGTTTATGTATGAATTTCGAAATTTATGTATATGCTAGCTCAAGAGATAAACTACATGATTCTCAAGGTTTAGGAATTTATTTTGTGAAATTTTGGATTAGAAATTATGTGCTTAAACAACATGTTTATGTGAGAAGAGAAGAATTCGTTCAAACAAGGAATTGGGGATCAATTGTTTAGAATCCTTCTTTAATTTGTATTTTTCCAACTCAAGTACACAAGTATTCAATAAATTTAAAGAAAATCAAGCAAACCTAGCCTTGATATTCTATTGAACACTTGTTCTTAGAATCATCACAAAATATTGAGTTGTGCATGTACTGTATGGAGCAGCTAAATAGTTTATTCAACCACACAGGACCTAGAAAAAGCCAAATCATAATGGGTTGATCTTGAGGGCTCACCAAAAGACTAGAGTCTCGAAGTCCTAACGAGTTGGTAGATTAGGACTCGCGTCTACCACATGGTGATTTTTTATCTCATTGAGGGATCAATATATTCATGGGTGGCATGAGGCAATTCACTAGAAATATTATTTCATATAAAACAATATAGAATATAAGACAGTCTTAAAATTATGTATTCTTGATAAATATATATCGAGTAAATACCATTGACATTTCAAACAAAATTTCTATAAAGTATAATGTCAAGCATAGTCATAATTTGTAAATAAATGTCATCTTTTTAAAGAAACTCCATAATAATGATGTGGGAAGTAAGCAAAACAAGAAACATATTCCTAACTTGGTGGGCCTTCATCAACTTGACCTTAGGGAAGTCTCACACCACTGGGTGACCCTGTCAACCTGACCCTAGCATGTCTCTAGTGTATTAGATGTATTGGCATGTACATTGGGCTAGCACCACCCTCCTACCTGGGTTCAATAAGGTGCATTAGACTCCTTCCCTAAAAATCTTTTACTTTCCATGTAAATATCCTTTCTAAATATTCTTTTTCATGTACGCTCAAAACATATAACCTTTTTGTCTCAAGATACTTAACTTTTCTCATCCATTGTACAATAAATACTTAGAAAATCTAGGAAACTTGAGTGATCTTTGACAAGTTTAATTAGACATGGTTGTGTTGTCTCATGCTTAGCAACAAAATTACACTTTTAATCTCAAATACCACCAATTTCACCAAGGGTCAAGATGTCAAACTTGTGTTTGATATCATCAAGCTAAGGGCCATTGCGGAGAGTTTGACTGCCAAAAAATGTGCAAGTTCTATGTATGATAAATGTTTGGCATAACAAACTAATCAAAGCTATGAGGTTTGACAAAGATGACAAAGTTTCTAGTTGGTCATTTGGCATGATGAATCTGTTTACGGCAGATTTTAGCACTTATTTGTCAAGAACAAATAATTGACAAATTCCTTATGTAGGAGGCCAAACTACTCTAAACCAAGCATAAATCAACAAACTTCAAGAGTTTGAATGATAGCCTTTGCTTTTCAAGATCTCGATTTAGGGAGCGAAAAGCTACTCCTCTTAGGTTCTCCACCAAAAGAATCGAGTGTCAAACTATTTATTATGAATGAGGATGAAATGTAAAGTGATTTTGTGTTGTGATTGTGTGAACGTAATGCTTGACAGATTAAAGAAGAAGAAGAAATGCATAATGCAAAGTGATTGACAAACTGGAAATAAAGTACATAAATTATAAAGAAATGCAAAGAACTTAAAGTAAATCTAATCCTAGGAAAGTGAAAGAAAGGGTTGAGAATAATACTCAGTTAACTTTGGACTCTGTCCAGTCATTGGAGACGTTTTAGAATAAGAACATGAGTGAAAATTTCGACCCTTTACAATTTGTCCAGAACTAGTATTTATAGACAGCCTAGGACTCTAGGTTATTGACACTTATCTTCTGGTTGCCCTTGGATACTGTCCACATGGCTTTGACAGTTATTTTCTTTGTCACTTGCTCTTTGATAATTACTTTGTCACATTTTTGTCAAGTTTTTATCAATAACTGCTAGAAACCGTCAATAACCGCCATTTGATGAATGCCTGTCCTGGAGTCATTATGATGGTCTCATCTAGAGCTTCAAAATTTTCTAAGTCTTCAAGTGACAAACTCCTACTTCGACTTGTCGAACCTCGAGCATGAGAACTACTTTGTCATGCATTTTTGCCATCAGACAGTTATCATTTCATCTCATCTTTATAAGGCCTCTATCAGTAACTGCCAGAAATTGTTGCTAACTGTCACATGACTAACATCTGTCTTCTACTAATCACTGTGACAATCTTCTCAAGATCTTCAAAATTTTTTAAATGTTGAATGACAAACTTTGACTTCGACCTGTCGAACTCTAACTTCGACTAACGAACTCCCACTTCGACTGACGAATTCCCACTTTGACTTGTCGAACATCACTCTCAACTTTGTCATTATTGGCTTGCATGCTCAAATATTTAGCTTCATCTTGAATGACAAACATCCACTTCGACATGTCGACTATCAAATTTGTCATTTCGTCAATATCGATGTGCCTTGAGAATCATACTTCATCAATGTCATGTCAACTGTTTGTGATTATTTGTCATTATCAAGGCCCATCATGCTTTGACAACCAAACTCCTTTCATTACTGTCTTTGTCTTGCCAAAATCGAATGACAGTTTGATTTTTGGACACTTTGTAAAATTTGGTCCCAACATGATGTCCTCCACAACTTTCATTTCGAAGAGTAGCTTCTATCAATGAGAAATTGAAGAGTTGAAATTTGAATTTTAAATTGCTCGTTTAGAGATATTTCATCCCTTAACTTATGCATCTCTATGCATATTTCTATGTACATCATCATTTATCTATCTTAACTTGATGCATTGTTGGTTTGTATGCTTTTAGATATTTGCCATTAATCAACATTATTTTTTGCCCACTGTTAACTTCTTATGCTAACACATTTCCCATGACCACCTCAAGCAGCAATATACAGTTTGACAGCTTTGTCAAGCTTAGGCGATGTCATCACTGGAGTTTTTGTCAAACATTACTTGATTATGTCAAATGCCTTTTAATGGTCACGTGTCCAGACAAAGTATTTTTCTCTTTTGAGCTTCACCAATGGAGCAAATATTTTTGTTTTGCCAGACAAATAAGCAGTGAAACATCAAATGAAATTCACTTTCCCCAAAAAAGATTGCAACTGTTTCTTGTTCCTTGGGGATGACACTTCCATAATTGTCTTTGCCTTATTTTGGTCGATGACAATTCCTTCTTCTTTTTTTTTTTTATCAAAACACCAAAAAACTTTTCTAGCTGTTCCAATAAACTTTGCCTTAAGCAACCTCCTGATTTCTTCCTTGATCTTGACTATTACTTTTGGAGCAAACCGTCGAGGTGCTTATTCAACAGGTCAAATATTGAGCTCTAATGGCAACTTGTGCTCCATGAGTTGACGACTAAGTCCTGACATTTCGTCATACTCCCATGTGAAACAGTCATTGTACTCTTTGAGTAGCTTGACCAACTTCTCTTTGAAATCTTTTGGCAGTAGTTGGCTAAGATAGGTTGGTATTGCCTCGTCAGCATCGCCTAAATTGATTTCTTTAAGAAGATCGTGCAAATCTAATAATGCACCATCAGTACTGCATGTAAATTGTTCGACCATATAGGCCAACAATTGAGCCATTTGGCTCGACAAATCCATAACTTAATATGAATCTGAGACCATTGCGACCCCAGCCTTGGGTATTAGTTCAATCCTTCATTGCTAAGGATGTATTTATCAATTTTCTCTGGGTTGAACTCCTTTTTAACCTCCAAAGGCTTGATCTTTTTGTTGTAAATTTTAAAATTCACATGAAGTTGTTTGACATAGCAAAAATTGTTGTAGCCCCAACTTCTTTAATGCCTCTTTCTTGATTCCAAAGTACAAGCACTTTTGGTGCACTATTGATGGAGCTGCTCCTACCTATGAATCCAGTCGCGTCCAAGGAGAACATTTTAACTTGCTCTGAATAGGACTATGACGAACATTGTCTTTCGACTGACACTTCCAACTTTGAGACTCCGAACTACCACTCCTTTGGCAGCAGAAGATTTGTCATTGTAGTCAGTCATAGCAATATTGTTCTTTACCAAGTCTTTGACATCTTTCACAAAGTCACACAAATCACAATTCACACTCCATCCTCATTCCATTTAAAATTTTTTGACACTTGATTCTTTAGTGTAGAACCTAAGAGGAGCTTTTCGCTTGAGATTTGGAAAAGCAACGATTGACGTCCAAACTCCTAAGACCTAATTTAAAGCAGTTTGGCCTTCTGCATAAGGAAATCATCAAATTATTTGTTGTCGACATTCAAGTGCCAAATTCTACAATAAGCAATCCCTTTCTTCTTGAATATGCCCCCCAAATAGTCATTTTTAATCATACCTTAATAATAAGTAACAGAGTATTCTTACAATGGGGCGACTCAAGTGAGAAAAATGGTTTATTATGAGTTTAAGAAGAGCAAATATGTGTCATATAACCATACATAAATGATCATGATTGAAAGTTAATTAATGGTAGTTAATAATCACGTAATCATTTAAAAATGTCATTTGATTTTATGTTTTAATCTTAACTATTTATCTAAAATCTAGTGGCCCAAATTTGCTCATTTTACTTTCACAATAAATCACCCCTTCACTTGAGTCATTCTCTCCTAACAATTATATCAACATAAAACCATTTTAAACAATTTATAACATTAAAATAATTAAATTGTGACCACAAATATATCAATCCACTCACAATTTTGGAGCTAAGAATAAAGTGTTATTCCTTTAGGGCCACCAAGTTGAACGGTTGATTCTCGCGTGAGTCAAACATGACAAATATCCTTAATGAGTCGACTTACAACTATCATCATTGAATAATTATAAACATGAGCTCAAAACCCAATTTTGAAACCTTAAGTCTCCTTTCTATGCACATGACCATTCTCACACTAATTGGAAAAATAATTGTGACATAGGAAGAGTTTTGTGCTCACATTTTACTTAACTAACTAATTGAAAGGATGGAACATTGTGGGCATGACCTTCTTCCTCCTAACCTTGAGTTCCTCATTAAAAGCAAGATAAGGAATGGAATAGGGGGATTGTTAAAGTAGGATAATGTAATTGATGGTGCTTTGATGATTTATGATGATGAAAGAAGGTAAATGTGGACATTTTCTTGAGCAATTTCAAGATTTTAGAGAGAAAAAGAGTGTGATGTCAAGCTAGATAAAAAGCGAATAGGAAAAAGTGAAAGAAATAAGCCATTTTTATTTTGTTCTACTCTACCCAATTGCATTGTAATGTGACCCCAAAAACTAGAATTAGCATACTGATACACTAAAAGCACGTTCTTTGCACTATACAACTCAATGTAGTTAGAATTAGCCCTCGAACATAGAAATAGAAATTGTTAAGCATTAATTTAGCTTTTTAATGCAACCAAAATTGTTTCAATCAAATATTTGTTGCTCAAGATGTTGGGAAGATATTGAACAAAGGTTGAGTGAGGCGACAATAAGATAGAGTTGCATTTCAACTCTTACAATAAAAAATTTCATGTAGAAGCTTTGTAAACTATAGTTTGATTCTAAGCAAAGTTAAAGGACTTCTTTTAATCGTTTAGTCTTTGTTTGGCAAAAACTAGAAAGAAATATTGAAGAAAATCAATTAAATAAATTACCTACGCAAGAAGTTCTTGCAGATCTAGGATTATGTTATCATTGGCTCAAAATAATAATTCACGGAGACAATTATTTTCACTAGTTTACAATCGCACAATCAGTGATATAATTTTACTCAACATTCACACAATTGCACAACTAGCTAAAGATTTGGCTAACATGGATATTGAGAAATCACAATCGCAATCCCTAAATGCTTACACTAACTTAAATGTCAATCACAGTAATCTAATTCTTGTCAAAATTAATTCCAATCCCTTTTACCTATTAAACATACTTTAACCTATTAAATTATGCCCAATTAGAAACCTAATTATGCATGAAATTTACAATCGTAGAGACACACATAATCAAAGCTGGCTCTCAAAAATATAAGAGAGAGAAAAGAGGAAGAAAGATTGGAAAGTCATACCGTAAATTGCATTAAAATAATGGAGTTTCAAAACATAATCCTAGAATCCTTTAGAATTCTTAAGCTAGGTAGAAAGACTATTTCTCCTTGGATGGAGGATTATAACCATAGTAATTAAAAGTACGATGAAAATCCCAAACTGGAACCAAAATACATACTGGAATAGATAAAAATCCTAGAGAGAAAGAATGATGAAAACCCTCAACTAAGTCTTGAAAAGGTCACTCAATATTCTGACCTAAAAGCTATTTATATGTGTTAAATATATGCCAAAAATTGGGCCCTATCCGTTATTAAAAAAAGACGTGCGACACTAACGAATTGCAATCATATGACCTCTATAATAGGCACAGACCCAAACCGCTATGAATTTCAGCCATATTTTGAATATAGGCCTTGGATGTAGCTAGGGTCTTATCTGCCAATGCACCCCTAGCAGTAGCATCAAGCATACTCCGGTCAAAAGCAAGCAACCTCTCTTAGAAGTACTGAATAAGAAGTTACTCAAGGTTTTGATATTGAAGGCAGCTCTCATAGGCATCTTGAACACTCTCAATACTCATACAGGGGCTCTCCTCGCAACTGTCGAATACAACACATATCTCTCTGGATGATCGCTGTTCTCGAGGCTAGAAAGTAATTCTCAAGAAATATATAGTCTCTTCATCCCAACCTAACCGTATACTACCATATGAGGAATGTAAAAGAACCAGTCGTTGACAGAACTATCAAGGGAGAATGGGAAAGCTCTCAATTTAATTGGTCCTCTGTGACTCCTCGAGGCTTCATGGTAGCACAGACAATATGGTATTACTTCAGGTGTCTGTGTAGGTCTTCTTTAAGCAAGCCCTAAAATTTAGGTATATGATGCAAGAGCCCAGACTTCAACTCGAAATCCCTTTCAAGGTTGGGGGTAAGTAATCCCCAATGGCTGGTATGTGAGGTCAGGAGCAACAAACTCCTTCAAGGTCCTATTTAAATTGGCCATGTCCCCTGAAACACTAACAAAGAAATTAGAAAGTTTGGACCGTTCCGCTGGTTTCTTCTTCTCTTACTTGAGATGCCTTAAAGTCCTTTCAATCTTGAGATCCCAAGGAATTAAGGTAATGACTAGCAAGGATCGAGTCATACAAATGAAGTAACAAAATAAAATAAATAACATAGATTAAATAAATAACAAATAAAATAAAAATAAAATATTTTTTGATATAAAAAATAAAAACAAAAATTAATTACAAAAAATTAACTAGCAACATGAGAACAACACTAGAATTTGATGCGAGTTGTCTTGACTCAAAGTAAATTAAAATTTATTTTATGCCAACTTGAACAAAAAATGTAGTCAAGGGCACAACATATGTTGTCTTAAGAAAGTTTTACTAGGGAGTTTGTTTGGGAAAAACTAGAAGAAAACCAGTTAAATAAGTTACATGCACGAGGAGTTCCTATAAGTCTAGGATTTTGTTATCACTAACTCAAAAGAATAATTTACAGATGTAGTTATTTTCACTAATTCATTATTGCACAATTAGTGATGTAGTTCTGCTTGTCAATCACACAATTGACTAAGGATTTGGCCAACATAAACACTAGGAAATCATAGCCACAATCCCCAAATGTTTACGATAACTTAAATGCCAATAATAATAACCAAACTCTTATCAGAATTACTTCACATCCTCTTTTGTCAATTAAACATACTTTAAACAATCAGTTAAATTACGCCCAATTGGAATCCTAACTATGCATGACATTCACAATTGCAAATACACATATAATCAAAGCTGGCTCTCAAAAATAAAATTATATCAAACAACACAAAAATATAAAAGAAAGAAAAGACGATGAAAGATAAAAAAGTCAAACCATAAATTGTATTAAAATGATTGGGTCTTAAAACATAATCCTTGGATATTTTGGAATCCTTGTACTAGGTAGAAAAACTACACCTCCATGGATGGAGGATTACAACCAAAGTAATGAAAAGTGTGAAGTGAGAATTAAAATAGAGATTGGAATAGCCAAAACTCTTAGAGAAAAAGAGAGAGAGAATGACGGTAACCCTCAAAACAGTATGGAAAATATCCCTCAATATTCTGACCTAAAACATATTTATAGTGTACTCATTACATGCCAAAAATTGAGGCCCATCTGTTATTAAAAAACAACGCGCGATGCTGATAGACTACAGTCGCATGACCGCTATAGTGATATAGTCTGCTACTAGCTACTTTAAAACTTTTCTCTACTAACCGCTATAGCTGTCGTAGTTTACTGCAACTAATGCGAGTCCGAATTGCTCTAAGCTCCTCTATGGCCTTTGTGCACCAACACGAGATTTTCTTGCAACCAAATAACATTCACAAAAGAAGATTAAAAGCACAGGAAGCTCCAAAATATATTTATTCATTCATTACAAAAAAAAAGAGGTTAAAAATGACAGTTATTTTGGAAAATTGCGATGCTTTTAACCGCCATTTTTTTTTATATGAATGGTGGCTCTAAGAACCATCCTAATTAACATCGTCATTCAGTAAATCATGGCAGTTTCCTAAAAACTGACATAATTTACTAAAAATTGCCATACTTTATGCCTATAAAACGATGGCTCTAAACAGCTACAATTTGCACTACAGCTAAAAAAAACTAATTATTATGGCGATTCAAAACCACCGCAACTTGCTTTGCAATTGGAAAAATAATGATGGTTATGGAAATTCAAAATCGCCACCATGTGCATTATAGCTTTTTTTAAAAACTATTCGTAATTATGGTGGTCAAAACCACCATAATGTCTGCTGCAACTGGAAAAAAAAATAGTATCATAACTAAAGCAGAACTAAAAAAATTCCATAATTTTATATTCCTCTAAAACACAATATTAATCTACAAATAAATAAAATATGAAAGAACCATAAAAATGCTATTAATCTTTCATAATTTTCAATGCAGTATCATTGAGTAGGATACAAATTTTTGTTGCCAAAAATAAAGTCTAAACTATGTTTTGTATCTCTTAAATGCGATTTGCTTTTGAAACAAAAATTTCAACAATTAATATGAAGGTAACATGTTAAATTCTTTAAATAAATAACAAAGATATTGTTAGAAATGTTAGAAAACTTGTCTCACAAAAGTGCTTGCTGCAGTGATGGCTCGAAATCCTTTTCTTCTCCTCTCTTTGCCTATAACCATTGTTCAGTAACATCTTGGATTATCTCAATCAAAGCTCAGATGAGAGAGTCATGCCTAATTTAAGCAGTGTCAAACCTGTCTAGAATGCCCTTTAATCTTCATTTTCTACTTAACACCTCCATTTGCATTCTAAATCATAATATCAGAATATAAGAATAATGAGTACCTTTAGGCATAACATGAGCATAAAAACTAAACATTAAAGGATGAAAGCATGGTATAAAGTAATCTAAAAGGTTACTATTCAAATAATTTCTTTTTCAAACTATTCATCACATTTGTGTATTGGTAAGTACATCAATCCATCATCACAAAAAGCAAAATGTAACAAAAGTAGAAAGTTCTTACTCACTAAATGGCATTAGACTCTTCTCACTAACATGCAAGTCTTCTTGTCCACAATGCTTAGAAGAAAACAAATTTCCCCCTTGTCATTTATATCAAGATCCAACCTATTCATCTTGAAAATTTTAATTCAATAAAAATCCTTACAGGAAAATAATCCAGGTGACCCAAAGCAATAGAATAAACAAGAAAGTAGTTAAATTTGAGGACAAGGAAGTTATTAACAACAAAGAAAACTGAATAAATTTAGAACGTGATGGATCTTAACTCCATCATTTACAGAAGTAAAAAAGGGATATGTATGCAAATAGAATTTCAAGAATTGGTAACTTCAACTATTAAGGAATTAATTTCTAGATAAATGAAAAATTGAGAAATAGATTACTCATAGGACATAACACGGGTACACGTATATGTACATAAAACACAGCCTACAATAAAGAAAAAACCAAAACCAAATAAATAGAAGAAAAACCAATTTTGCTGAAGTAGAGAAAACTCACATTGAACACAAGTTAGGCAAACTAAAACTACCTGAATATCCAAATAAAATAAACTTAGATCTGCATGTATATTGTAATAGAAAATATTAAAATGTAAAATTCCTTCAATAAGGACAAGCTAACGGATTATTATAACCAAGGATTTGGTGGCCACTTCTAATGACATCAAAGCCATGCCATTATTAACAATAGAGACTGGCAGAACCTGCATTAGCTCTAGTCTTAATGGTCCCTTGTAGGCAGCAAATGCCTCATCCTCTAAACATCCTAAGCCAACATTAAAATTGACCAAATCAAACAATGAATCATAAAAAGAAATAAAACCATTCCAGAAATACTTTTGTAATTTATATTCCAACAGAAAAAGAAAAATCAAGTGCCAATCTCAATCCAAAAAAAAAAAAAAATCAGTGATCAATGCCGATCCAAGCAAATCCATTGCCACTTCAAACAAACTCATTACTAGTAAAAATAGTCCCACCCAATATATGAGACAAAATAAAAAATTCAAAATATCACCACAGTCATTAAAACAACCAACAAAACCATCATAAAAAACCAATCACAATAGCCAAAACTGAGATGACTAATTAAGAAAAAGAAAGAGGAAGGGGGAGGAAGGCGACAGATCTCACCTCTATCACTGCAGGTGGCTGTTCGCATCACCCACAACCGAACATCGTTTTTTGTCATCGTCGTTCGCGAGTTCATCCATTCCCACCATTCATCATTGTGCTGTCAGCCACCAGTGACCGCACCGCTGTGGGGTCGTCAACCAACGATGCCAGAAAATCCGTAGTCGCTGTTGTACAGAGCTTTCAGAAATAAGTTAATTTGAAATAAGGAATGACACAGAAGAACCTCTTTCCTCTAATTGAACTCCAAATCAAAACCAAAGCAAACAGAGGAATCTACTCCTGAAAACCCCCAAACCTTAGCAGGGCGTTTGGAAACCTCTGGAATTCAATTTTATCAAGAAATTGAATTGAATTCTATGGTTTGGCAGTAACTTAAGTGAAGGAATTGAAATCTCACGGGAATTGAAATCAGACCCAACTGGGTGCGATTTGGTGTGAGAATTGAATTCCAACAAATGGAAATACCAAAATAACCTTAGTTGAATGTATTGTTTTATTCCTAACCTATTAATGAAGGATAAAATAGTAAAAATAATTAAATTAATTCATTTTAAGACTCATTCCAAACATAAGAATTTAATTCAATTCCATCTCATTAAAACTTTCCAAACGCCCTGTAGACCCTCGCCAATTCCTAGAGAGAGACGTCTGACCAGATGACTTTTTTGGCCAGTAGAAGGGATCGTATGTTGTTCTCAAAGGCAAATGGCGACGGATAAGGCTTTTGTAGCAACGCCATTGACGGGTTTGGATTTGGGGAAAATAGGCTATTGTTTGTTTGCATTTTTTGCTGTGAGAGCTAAAGGATAAGTTGTGGAGTGTCAAATTGTGCTTATATTGTACTCTATATAACCAAATAAAAAAATATGGCCAGTCTAAACCTCCACAATTTACTAAAGAGTGTCATTTTATCCTGGTAGAATATGGCGGCTTCAATGTCGCCATATTTAAGGTATAATAAGGAGGTTTTTGAAGACCGCCATAATAAAAATGCTACAATTTGCAATTTTTTTTGTAGTGATTAAATTGGTGTAATTAATCATGATTTTACTCAATGAATTACAATGAGAACTAACCACAAATCAATCAAATGTCAACCAATTAAACACACAAATGGTGTAACATGTCTAGAGTTATAAAGGAGAAAAAGTGTATAAATACAACTCATCAATATAGCATGAGAAAGTTGTATTAGGCTCTTGACTAGCATTTAACATATAAGATCACTTTCATTTTTTAATATTTTTAAAATAAAATAATTCTTAAATAAATAATAATAAGTGTAAATTATATGAATAAAAATAATTCTTAATAAAATTATTTAATAATAATAAATAAATATAAATAATATATGATATCAATTCAGTTATATATTTTAAAAAATTAACTATAATTGAAAAACAATAAACAAAATAAATTAATAAAAAAAATTTATAAATAATATAAGATATATAAATAAATAATAAATAATATGTAATGTATAAAAGTTAGGATTAATAATAAAAACGGTTGGTTTAATATTCAATTTAAAATTTAAATTTAAATAATTATGATTAAAAAATATTAAATTATATAAAAGAGTATAATTTATATTTATATAATTTATTGAATAATAAATATTTATAAAATATTGAAATAAATAATAATGTTTATCATAAATTAAATTTTAAAATATATTTGAAAATTATATTTAAATAATTAATTGACATGTTTAGTTATAATATTATAATTATTTATAAATAAATGATAATATTATGGAATATAAAATATAATATTTTATATAATACTATTCCAAACACTATATAATATTAAAAGTTTATCAAATTTTATACTATCAGACTTTATTCTATTAAGTTTTATATTATCAACACTTATCCTATTAGAACGTGCTAAACGGACCCTAAATGAATTGTGGACATGTCAAGTCGTAAGGCTAACTGATACACCACTTGTCCAACATGTTCCAAATAATCTAAAACGATCCAATATAGCATGGAGTAAGTTTTCCTTCCTTGCCAAACCTCATCACTCATTGTATAGGTGAGACTCTCAAGAACATGTAATTTCCAACCGAAGACTCTAAATCCTATCTTCGATGGTCAACGTGTCTTTTGTCTGCTTTGACCTGCTAGTCGTTGTTTTTTCCTCTAATGATTTGGCGTTTCTCACTAACATCCTAGGGTTGTTTTGGTCCTAGCAGTTTGGTTTCGTCTAGCTCAAACCATTCAACCGAAGATCAACAGCTCCTACCATATAGGACTTTGAAAGGTGCCATCTGAGTACTAGTCCGGTAGTTATTGTTGTAGGAAAACTCAATTAGTGGAAATAATTGACTCCGACTTCTATCGATCGAAATCCAGGATGCATGCTCTCAGCATGTCCTCAAGAATCTGAAGAGGTCTCTCAAATTGTTTGTCTATCTGGAGATCGAAAGTATGCTGAGATCCAGACATGTACCAAAAGTTTCCTGGAAAGCTTTCTATAAATTTTAAGTGAATTAAGGCCCTCTGTTTGATATGTTGGATAAAGAAACCCCATGGAGTCTAATGATCTAATCAATATGCAATTTCACATATTGAGCCACACTATAAGTCATCTTTACTATAATAAAATGGGCCGACTTGGTTAACCAGTCAAAAACTATCCATATAGAGTCAAACCCTTTTGTGGTTCATGGCAAGCCAGTAACAAAATTCACGTGATTCTCTCTCATCACTTCCATTCTGGTACCTGCAGCAGGCTTTCCATGCGCACTGACCTGGTAACATTCAGATAATCTTTCTTCATGGATTCCTAGTAATAGTGTTGTCTTGGGTCTTAGTGCATCTTGGTTGAACCAAAATGAACTAAATACTTGGGATTCTTAGCCTTTTTCAATATGGTCCTTCTCAAATCATCCGTGTCAGGTACACGTAAACGCGTGCCACACCTTAATTAGCATACCTTCTTGGTCCATAGTGAGCTTAGTATTTTTGCCACTCTCGATAAATCTTTTAGCTTGTCCAACCTCGGATCTTGACCTTGGGCGATTTTAATCCCCTCAAGTAAGGAGGATTGGGCCTTATGCATACTAAGAGTACCCCTTGCTCACCAAGCTCGAAATAAACAACTTGTTTATAGCTCATGAATTTCTTCAATCAATGACCCTTTTACTTCGGCTATATGGGCTAGATTGCCCGTTGACTTTCTACTTAATGCATCTGCCATGACATTTTCACCTTGCTCGAATGATACAGTATGGTGCAATCATAGTCCTTCAATATCCCATCCACTTTCGTTATCTCAAGTTCATTTTTTTTTTTTTTTTGCTGAAAAATATACTTTACACTTTTATAATTTATGTAGATTTCGCATTTCTTCCCATAAAGGTAATGTCCCTATATTTTCAAAGCAAAGATTAAGATATTCTAAAAAAAGAAATTAGTAACATGTCACTTTGGATCTTAACAAAGAGTCAAATCAACAATTTAATAGGCTATATGTGCTTTTTCATCAAGTGTTGAAATGATGAGCTAATTAATAGTGAAACTAATACTTTTTCTTTTGTGAAAAGTGAGAGGACACGTGAAGAAGATTTTCAAATTCGGAGGAACTAATTTAATTTGATCCCCAAACTATTTGTCAAGGACCAAATAGAGAATTTAGTCTAATCTTGTGCTTAGAATAATAATTAATCTAGTAAGAGCTGATTAAAGTAGTTTTTAAATTCTTTCATTAAAAAATTGTAAAAAAAAATTATAAATTTGATATAGTAAATTATATAAAAAGTTAAACTGATTCTTTATTCAATTCATAGAATTGACTTGGTTTGATTTAGTTCTTAAACACTTTATAAATAGTTTTCAAGTCAGACAGCCTTTTGAATAAATCGGATTAGACTTAAAAAAAGGCTTATAGTCTATGTAACACAGACTTAATCCGTTAAGAGTGAAGTCTGGATAGGTCTGACCTCTATTCACCTCTAGACTCTACAGCCAACTTTGATTTGTGTGTCCTATGAGGCTGCAAATTTGTGCAACAATCATTTCTCCACGAAAATGGCTGGAAAACAAAAAGAAGGACAAGAATTAGGTATTAAACACAATCATGATCATTTATATGCACTGAACATTGTCATCAGTGTGCTAGTGCCACTTTGCAATAGCAGCTTGCAACAGTTGACGAAATATATGTAATCTTTGGCTCTTGTCAGTCATAAAATTGACATGCATGGAATGCAAATTTGGTACATGCATTATCCCTAAATATTGGGAGATTGGTGACTAGAAAAGGTCCAGGCAAGTGAAGAAGTGACCCTACCTGGAAACCCAAATTATATAGATCTCCTCATCTATCAACATCTACTCTTATTATGGCCCAATAACGTCGACTTAAGCCCCCGACATTCAAAAGTGATCGATTTCAGCCTAGAGTTGTACTCGTCTTGCTTTTTCTAAGTTGGAATCCAATTTTGTGAATTGCGCCTCATCATTTTGTTGTGGTATCTAGGTGACTCAAAAAGTGATTAAGCAACTATTCCCCCATGCAATGATTTTGTTAGGATACACGTGTGTGTGTGTGTGTGCGTGAATAGGGGAAAAATAAGTCTCCCATCAAAGAAGAATGGAAGAAAGGTAAAAGAACAAATAATTGGATGAATCCTAAATCCAAAAGCTCTCGCATTCAGTTGGAGTAAGAAATTTTACATGAATCTAACACCTTAAAATTTTTAAGATAAGATCGATGTCATGTCTTTTCAACATAACTTTTGAAAGAAATATTATATTTAGAATTTTAATTATGAATGATATATTATTATTATTATAATTTTAAGTATGAATGATAATCACATTAATTAAGAATAGACTAACTAAAAGTAATTATAAGGATAGTGGTTCGATTGGTTTCTACTTGACAAATGCACCAAGCAATTCTTTAACATCTTCTCTTTTTAGACTCAAGCCTAGGGGGCTTGTGGTTCATCTGAGTTTTCTACTAAACCATATCCACTGCCCTATTAGGCTCACTTCACTACATAAAAAAGATCCCTTATCCCTTATAAATACAATAATAGAGGATGGGTCGAGATGAGATAGATTCATTTCAACCCAAACATGAAAAGATCTATGAACTTATTATTTTAATGTTGTGACTTAAAATGTGGCATATTATCATAATTTCTTGCTTAAACTATCGCAACCCGACTTATAGGATCTCATACTCTAACAGTTTTTCATATATACTACATGATGTTGACTCTCCCAAATTTTGATTAAGGCAGTTAAATATACTTGCTTTGGCTTAATTCAATTTGCAAAGTAGCTAGGAGAGCCCTTATATAGAAGAAATTACACTAGATTGGATATATAATAATAACTTCAAAGACTGCACCGGATTTCGATGGCCCTTTCTGCGAGTTAATCTCACAAATTACAATTTAAAGCAATTCCTTCCGAAACTAATTAATAAACTACTATTACTTGGGGTGCTAGCATTGTTACTATCATTGCTTCTCAGTCAAGGTTGCACCACCTCTTGTGACCAGGAACCCACTTTGGGCATTTTTGACTGAAGTAACTGGAAACTACCTTGGAGTTTAGGAGCTCCAAAATGGGAGCAAATTTCACACACCGAGGTGTCTTGTATTGGTTTATGGATGCACCTTGGCTGAGTGCAAAGTCCATGAGCTTGTCAAATGTCCCACTCTCCACAACCTTGATCTCCAAAGGCCCAATAGACTCTGACACCCTTCCTTGGCGATATACACTGTTGAGGGACTCCTCAACTTGATGGCAACATTCCTCAAGGGCAGAAGAAGAAGGGATAATGATTGTTGGGGTTTTCCCTTCTTGTTGTTGTTGCACGCTGATCTCCCAGTATAGGACGTAGTGGCCTGGGATAGTGGACGTGTCCACACAGCTTGTGTATTCTGTGAGTGATGCACCGAATTGTGAGAGGTGGTTGGCTCCATTCTTGACAGCATTTTGAAGCTCAACTTCGTCGGTTTTGTCGGAGTCAATGCTCAGAACCACGTTCTTTCTGCACACAAAGTTGAATTGTGGAGCCTTGTTCTTGAACCCTGCTACACGGAGTATGTCACCTACCCGGTACCTATAAAGTCCTGTGAGTGGATCGAGCACGGTTGCATGATTGTTGTTACATGTTAATTAAAATAAACAAAGACTGTGCAAAGGGAACAAAATGCTAAACAGTTAGAGCGTGTCTGATTTTTGTTTTGATCTTTATTTTATTTTCATTTTTTAGGATTTTAAGAGAAAAAAAAGTGAAAATAGAAAAAAAAATTACTGTTCTTTTTTCTAAAATTTTTTAAAAAAAGAAGAAAATTAAAAATATAAAACCAAACCAACTTCAGAACTTTGTTGCAATTTTTTTTTTTATCAAAATGATATGTCATTATTTTTAAAATTTTAACTTTTAAGCATATGAATAATTTTACTTCTTTTAATGTGTTTGATTGGAGGGTAAAATTTGCGAGAAAATTTTCATGAATGAGATTTATGTGTCCTTAGCTTATCTAATTACCCTTTAAATCTTGACTACGATGCATTCTTGGAAAATAATTTTGGCTACTTGGGATAATTTCTCAAAAAACAAAATCACAAAATTTAAGGGAGCGAAGAGAATTGAAATTTTACCTGCATAAGTGGTGACTACAAGCTCATATTCTTGACCCAACTCTACATCTACAAGATCAACTAGTTGCTCTTGCTCTGGTTGAGAATTTGAATTGGCATACCCATGCATCTTGTTGAGAGGCAAGAACTCAAAGTAGGCCATGGTGGGAATGAGGGTGTAAGACACCTCACTTGGCTGACACAAAGGGTTTAAATTGAGGCCAAAATAACACTCAGAAGAAGCATACATGGTGCAGACAAGAGGGAGACCATTGCTATAGTAATTCAATATTGGAATGTACTGAGACATGGTCCCTGTGACAATAACATCAACATACTTTGTGTTGGGCCACAACCTAGTAATGATCCCTTTCCATGACCCATTCATGCACTCACCTTCTATAAAACTTGCAAGCTTTGGGTTTGGTTTCTTGAGTATTTTCAGGACAGCATCTTTCACAGATGTGTCAGTGATTTTGGGGTCTATGTTACCTGTTCTTATGTCATTACACAAATCAGCCCAATGCTTTTCAAGGAACTTAATGGCACGGATGAAACCAGAAGCAAAAACAGCACCAACACGAAGGACTTCCTCATTTTGGCAAAGGCCACAAAGCAATTGAGAGTACATGCTCTGGTAAGAGTCCAGGCAGAGAATGGTCTCATTGGGGCTAGTGTAGTTTGTGTAAGGGTCATGTTCATCATGTGACCGGTCCTTAAAATGTGAGCTCTTGTAGTAGCTTGTTAGAACTGGACGAGCAAGGAGACCACCAGGGGTCTTGGCTTCTGATTTTATGAACAGAAAGTACATTCCTTTGCCTTTGTCCATACCGGGCACAAATTGATCCATCACAGGCATCAAAAGGCTGTAAAGCAATGCCTTCCTCTGTAGCTCCTCTTCAATTGTTGGCATCAGTTTTCTCTCCCCACCAGATGTTCCAGAGCTGCATAAAGTAAAATATAGCATAGCATTAGGCCCATATTACACAAATAAAGCAATAACCAACAAGAATAGTGGAATATGGTGAGAAAAAGAAATCATGTGTTTTTTTTTTTTTATAGGAAATAAGTGCAATTATTAGATAAAATAAAGTAACGTTGAAAGTATACTTGCTTGACGAGTAAAGATAGGGTAAACTTTAAGTTTATTTGTAATTTTACTCATAAAACTTATTTATAAAAATTTACGTCTTATTATTATTCCTTAACCAAAGATGCCTTTATAGAGAACAAATTCGACAAAGTTTCACTTTTCTTTTTCTATCTTACTATTTTCTCACAACATCATGTGAAGTTTCTGCACACACAAGATTTGTATAGAAGAAACACGTCAGAATGTTTGGGTGGGAGGAAAAGTGAGATAATTTTTTTCTAAATGAGTTTCATGTGCAATTTTATACTTAAACTCATATAGAGTAAAAATTTTACCCGTATTTTTACTTCATAATAAAAAACACTCTAAAAGATGAAAAAAAAAGGTCTTGACATTTAAATGTCCAAGATTATGCTCTCAAGTGAGTTTCTCTCTAAAATAAAGAAGCAAAGTATATTTATCCATAAATTTAAATTACATCATAGCCATGCCTCGCTAAGGATAGATTCACTCTTACTCTCTCAATATAAATTGACTTTAGAGAAAGTTTACCAAATTTATACTGACCTAGTGAGGAACTCCGATATGGGTTTGGAACATAAAATCGGGGAGGTATCACCATTAGCTATACGATCAATATCTGGCTTTAGATCCTCGTAAGTGACCACAGGCATGACCTTCTTGAAAGTGTCCCTGTCAGTGTGCCCATCTAGGCCATGCCGCTGCAGGTACTCAGCATGGGCACTAGATGAAAGGATCTCGGCAAGGACCCCTTGCTGAATTTCACCAGCGTTGCTTGTAACATCCTCAATGTATTTCAGTGCTTTCTTATTCTTGTCCTCACCCACCACCGTGTGAGTATTATTACTATCATCGTGAACAAGCTCGTTGCTTGGCTTGTTGCAAAGGTAGTGGGTAATTGGAGCCTCTGGCATGGCTGGCTTGATATATATATGTATATGTAGTTATTGAAGTTTCAGTGTAGTAAATTAAATTTGCACTGAAGAGAATTATTGATGGGGGAATGGGAAATGGATATTGAATTAATGAGCAAGAAAAGTAGTAGAGGGCTGACTTTGGAGTTTCGATTTAGGAAGAGGAGGAGTGGGTTGGAAAACAAACTCAAGTGCAAGGACATATATATAGGCAGCAAGGGAAGGTGGTTAGAAATTGGAAACCACCCAACTTTATTATTATTAATTATTATTATGTTATCTCAATAACATTGTGGTGATGTGATCTCTCTTACTAGAAACCGACTAATTTACCCTGATTTGATATGACCCTCCAAAAGAGGTAGGGTCTCCCAATAAAGATTTTTTCCATTTCTATAATTCGAACTCAAAATCCTTGATTGAAAGGTAAAGTACCTACCATCTTGATCAATTGTCCGTGTTTAACACCACTCAACTTGAGTTTTATTGGAGTGTTGGGAGTCCAATCAAGTGTTGAAATTAACAGTAAAATTGAAAATGACATTTTAATAGTAAATTAAAAAAGACATTTTCACGGAGGGTAAAATATTTTACTGACTAATTATTGTACTGGATTGATTATCTAGTTACTTATAATAATGGGCAATAGAAGTAGTAACTATCTGAACTTTTATTAAGTTGTTGAGATTAATATTTTCTTTGTTAATTCCATGAACTATTTCTAAACTATTTATGTGTGAGACTCTGATGAGACTCATACTCATCGATGATTTTGTGACAGTTCCTCTCCTAGTTTTTTTGGTACATGTTCCTCTCATAGTTTATAATTTAAAATTTAGGATTGGAGTTTAGTCTCTGTAAACTAATCATTTATAAAAAAAAAAATGAAATAGATAGTCCTACTTGAATTACTATTTTTAAATCAATCACTTATGAAAATGAAATAACCATCTTAATGTGTCACATCGCTTGAGGAATTCCTACTAGTTATTGATAAGATAGAACACCCTTTCCAACAAGTAGAATTGGAAGATTATTAAGTAGGTACGGGAGGGCTAAGCCTAGGTGTTTGAATTATTAGTGTTGCGAAGACACAAGAAAGGTCTTTCCGAGGTCAAAAATAAATAAATATATTATAAAAAAAAAGACAAAAGAAACGAAAGGAAAATCAAGAAGGGATTAGCTAGAACCTGAAAGAATGGTGTCCATAGAGAGCGACTGAGAAAGATGAGCACAGATTCTTGAGAATTCGAAGTATCAATATTTTGTGTGAGATCCACTCTCTTATCGCTAAATCTGACTTGTATCTAAATATTAGATCAGATTTATATTTATTTATTTATATATATTAAAAAAAAAAAAGACTTAAAAGAGGCGAGGGAAAAGCGTGAAGGAAGGTAATAGGAGGAGCAATATCGAGTAAAGTCGGGGAAAGTACAGCTGTGTACACTGGGTACACGCACGCATGTACCACGGCGCTTGTTCACAAAAACTGCCTGCTGCTTCCCTAACTTCATTCAACTTTCTACGCACATTTCCAGCAGACAATTTTTACCAGCTGCACAGTAAATATATAAATTTACATAAATCGATGATGCGTGGTACTGATGAGTGATTCAACTAGTAAGATTAAACAATGTGTATATATATATATAACAACAGATACAAATCTGAAGTTTTGTTCGTTCCTAGATTAAGTATTACACTAGTGTTGTGAGTTCTTGCTAGAATTTGTGGCATGTTTGACTTTAGAAAATGACTTTGCTCTCTTTATCTGATAATTTCAAATCGAAAAAAGGATCACGGTGATAATTACATTTCAGGATGCTTTTTGAATTTTCTGTATGCACTGTTGGACGACCTTTTTTGTGTAATTTTTTCAAAAATGATTTCAATGCAAGAAATTAAAATGCGTGCTGATTAATTGTAAGAAAATAACGACCAATTATGAGAACAAAATAAGTTTAGTTATTTACATAGGCTGAGTTTTTCTTTTAGTTTTTATTTCATTAGCTATGGAGAACGACAGATGTAGAAAATTTTAATAATAAAAATAAGGATAATATACAAACATAATAAGAAGCGTGGGATCAAATTTAATAACAAAGTGTGAACTGATCCCAACCTTCTCGACATAGATCCGTCCCTGGCTAACAAATATTGTTAAGCGAGATAAATTACTAACAAAAATTGAAATAAAATGCAAACATTAATGAAAACTATTCCATTTTTTTACTGTGAAGGAAATAGGTTTCGGTAAATCAAAGAATGTAATTTGATTTTTTTTTTACATGGAGTTATGCATGTTATTTATACTCTCAATACTTAAGGTATTGTGCCGACTTAATTTCATTTATTATTTGATAGTATATAGACCTTATTTAAGTAGAATCACATCTCATTTAATGATAAATGAGATAAATCGACACAGCAACTCATAAATTATGAGTGCAAATAATATTTTTCTTTTATAAGTGCCTTCAGAAATAATTGTATGCATGCTTCTCATGGCTACAATAATTAGGTTCGGTAGCAGACACGGTTTACTCTCGCTCGCATCCGCACTAATAATGGCAAACTGCGAAGCCGCACAACTTCCACTCTAGAGTGACCAATAATTAAGAAACGTGAAAATGGACAATGGCCAGGCAATATAGACATAGTGTAGTATTGGAGACGTGTTATCTTTTATAAAAGATACAGAAAATAACTTGTCCTTTGCATGTTTCTGCGAAACAACTTTTTGTGTAATAGAAACACAGGGGAGCATATAGCTTTTTTCCTTAATGGCTTATCCGGGGCTCCATTAAAAGGTTTTCTCTATTGCGTTAGCTTCACTCTAGGCCTAACTGTCCAATTCATCCGACACCTGCACAAAATGAAATGAATGTAAAACTTTTCTTCCAATCCAGATAGCGACAGCTGATGACAATAAAAGCGAGTGGAGAGAAGTTTTTACACAAACATAACTATGGTTCCCTTATACAGGTGCAGAAAATTATATATATATATATAACTTTTTATCAACATAAAATATTATTAATTTAACCATTAAATTATTTAAAGTTTGGTCTAAGTAAATTAAGTATATAAATTTCATATAATTTAAAAATAATTATTTGACATTTCATCATAATACCTTTAATAATATATTTTTGAAAATATATAAATGTTTATTATTGATCATCAATATTGTTGTTTAAATTTTATAAAATTTGATATGATTGATTCCCAATATACCATCACATAATTTAACAGTCAAATTAATTAAATTCAATTTTTGGTAAAAATTATTGAATAAAGTAAGTGTAAACATAAACTAATATACTGCTGGTTTTCTTCAAGCCGCCATCACTGATAATACAGATCCCTATCTCCACTGAATGTGTGGTTACTTTCACGTTGAATTTGCACGTAGCTTTTGGCTTTTATATACTTTTTCCTTTTAGGATTTTAAAAGACACCGTGTATTATTAGATTTGGGTCTAATAATAAGTAAATTGAATTGGATTATAACATAGAAACCCATAAAACATAGATGATGTTGAAATTTGAGGTTGGAAATACGGATACAAGAGAGGATGATGCGAATACATGATAGTTGAAGACATTGACTTGTAATTATCGAGTTGGAGATTGTTCATTTCTTGCACGGCTTTTAAAGGGTTATTTGTTCCAAGATACAAGTATTTGATAATATCAATATGGTTTTGACTTTAGTAGTGAGCGAAGACGACAAAACATTTGCTCCAGCTCTTCTTGATGAAGTATTTGAATCAATGCCATTGATTTTTGAAAAGTTGGGATTAACAATTACACATGAGCAAAGGAGGGGAGACAGCTTTTTCTATCACACATGTAGTCCAGCTATTTCTCATTTGAAGTTGAATAATGTTTGGTATACAACTAAATTGTACAATAAATGCACACTATACATTTTATCACCATTGAATGTGATGTGTGGTCCTCATTCATCCCTTTCATTCATCAAATTCAATGGTGATGAGGTGTGTGGTATGTATTTGTTATATAATTTAGTTATACATCTAACATCACTCTTTGAAGTTTTCAAATCAACTTCTTTCCCAAAATTAATCGCTATTGGTTGTCTCTCATTTAATCTAAAGCAAAATGATTTACTCCCTTCATATATAATATACTTCCTTCATTCCTTATTATTGGACGTAATGTGAAATCATGTCATTTTTAAGGCATAGAGGGAGTAAGTCATTTTTAAATTTTTTGTTTAGTCCAAAATATAAATCGTTTTCATACTTCAAATAGCATTGATTATTTTTTACCTATTTTATCATTATATTTATGATGAGTAAGGATAAATACATGTGAGTATGATTATTTAATGCAAAAATAATTTATTATTAGCAACCAAAAATATTTTTCAATTTTTACTTTTATTTTTTAAAAAAATCAATAAAATTCAATCACCACCTTAATTTTCATACATAACTTCAATTTTGAAAGACTTATATTGTGAACCAAAAGAAGTAATGGTTAAAGATGTATACTCCTTGTTTTGGTTCGTCTTCTTAGACTTGAATTTGGCTTTGCACACGAGTGAAGGGTCACAAGGTGCACCACAAAACTTGAAGTGAGGTGCACAATAGAACGGAGAATTATTTTATAGGCACAAAAGAATCCTTTTTTAGCACACTCACAAAGAAGTAAGTGGGGTTCAAGATAAATTAGTATATATTGAATAAAGTTGACGAAACTTATTTTTATTGTGAGTATATTTAAATGTGATATGTCAAACTTGTGCCCATAAAAAATCTCTTGTATTAAATTAACATTTGATGTTACTATTTTCTTTGAGGTTAGTCTCACAATAAATGGTAAAACTCAAAGCTACCAATTTTTTTTACTCTATGTCTAGAAGCGCCTTGCAAGGGGCTAGAGTACCTAATAAAGGAGGGAGCTAAGGTTAGGGTTTACTTCCAAATTTATTAGAACTTTAGTGACAATATATCCAGATTGATCACTTAGAAATATTTTAGCTGATAAATTAATTTCTCAAATTTAAAAGTTTCAAATTTCACATTTTAAAAAATGGATAAATTGATCTCTTCATACAATTCCATATAATGTATGAGAGGACCAATTTGTACATTTTTCAATGTAAAGAGGGACCAATTTATCCCCTTTTAAAAATGTGACGGATCAATTTTAGATTTTTAAATTCTAAGGAACTAATTTTGTCTCCCAATATATTTTTAATAGACCAATTTGAGTATTTTACTCTAAGCTAAAATTATCGCTATATATTGAGCAAAAAAAATTGGTAAGTGAATCATTCCTTAATAGTTATTTAACCTCATTTTAAGTGTTTAATTTTGATATAGTGTAGATATCAAAAAATTTTACATCAATATCTAGTTATATATTATCAGATCAAAGTATAAGATCAATTAAGCCTAACTTCATATTTGTCTCTGATGACTAATATTATGGAGATGATGAATTAGTTCATTGGCGTTTAAAAGCCATCTCATGGCCCCCTCAACTCTTGGAACACATAAGTTTCTATGTTAATTAGTCATTCCAATACTTAATGAAAAGCATAAATAGACCATTAAATTGCTAATTTGACTCTTTATTAAGATCTACAGTCACATTTTGTTAATCTTTCCCATAAAAATGATCGCGTTTTGATCTTCTTCCTTAATAACTATAGTGACGCTTTCTCAAACCCTAATTTTTCTTCTTCTTCTTTTTTTTAATTTCACATATTTCAAACTAAAACAATTAGTGATATTATGGAGTTTAACAGGATCATATCAACAATTTAACTAGCGAGTCACTTATAATATTTGTTAAATAGTATTATAATAATGAGTCAACCGTTAAACTAACATGTTTTTTTTTTTTTTTATGAAATGTGGATAGCTGTGAAAATATTTTTAAATTTTGGGAGATTAGCTTATTTCCGCAATATTAAGAAGACACAAATTTAAGGTTCTAATCTTTGAATTAACCTGAGGTTTTAAAACATTATATGAGAGTTACTCCCTTCGGTCTGACATACAAGGCACTATAGAATTTTTTGTCTGACTCAAAATATAAATAGTTTTTACATTTCAAAAAAATATTAATTATATTTTACCTATTTTATTCATATATTTATAATAAATAAGAATAAAGATATATAAATATAATTATTTAATAAAAAAATAATTTATAATAAGTGATAAAAAATATTATGTTTGTTACTTTTTTAAAAATTTCAATAAAATTAACTATCAACTTAATTTTTATAGATAATTTTAAATAATTTATATTAAGGGTCGGATGAAGTAAACAGGACGGTGTTGACTTGGTGCGGTCCCAGTGCGGCTATGCCTCTGGCTGTCTCCTTCGCGCGTGTTACAGTCACTTTCAATCCCACGTGTTTCACACCCTCTGTCACGTGACCCCACACTCTTTACCCACTTTTCCCACAGTCAACAACTCAGCTCCCTTAACAAAATATATTTATGGTCCTTGCTTAAGCACCAAAAAGTCTTAGGAATTAGGAGGCCGCAACTTCTGCGTTGGGGGATCGATCACATATTCAGATCACTTTTGGTCTTGCTCTTTGATCAATATGAGAATGTTTATTTCGAGATTACCTTTGATCAGTATGAGAATGTTTATTCCGAGATTACCATTCTACAGTACTCCTCCCTCTTTTGTAGAATATCTGCCTATTTTTTAAATATTTATCAATTTTATATTTCAATGGAATAGGTTTCTTTTCCTTTGTTTCAATAGTATTTTTGAATAATTAATGACTATTAGTATAACTTTTTATTTTCAATCTTTTGATATGTTTCATAATTAATGATGATTAAGATATATTAATATATATATCATTATTTTGTATAAAAATATACTATTACAATATTATTTATTTCCTTTTTTTTAATATTTGTGTTTATCTAAATTTAACAGATATTTTACAGGGAAGGAAGTATATTTAATTGCTTTGGTGGGTCAGGGTCACATTCGCCCTGTGTTCTCCTTGCACCTTTGACTCTCGATCTCTCATGGATTTCACCTCCTTCAAAAGTTAATCTTCGTATAAATGTGTTAACTGTAAACTATTTATTAAAATTGTGTATGTGAATCATTTCAATTCGTGAGATTTAAAATTTAAATTTTTGGATTTTGTAATTATAAAATATGAGTTAAATAAGTCCTTGACTCAATTTTTATTACTCTACCTTTTTGTTTTTGCTAATGTACCACATTAGGTGATATAATGGGTATAAACTGATATCTTACTTAATTTTAGAGAGGTAATATAATTGAATAATAGATTCAAACCATTAGCGTATGATAAATATATAAACAATGTTGTTCATATATAAAATTCATCCAATTGTCTTGAATTATACTTATCCATATGCAGTTTAATTGACAAAGATCAAGTGAAATGGCACTTTATCAATTATCATTGATATGTCAACTAATCTGGCACATCGGCAGAAATGTGAGCACAATAATATAAATAGGATCGAGGACTAATGTAACTCTTATTTACAATTTTAAGAACTAAAAAATTAATTTGTAAATCTCATGAACCAAAATAACTCATAATTTTTTCATCTGCACGAATGTTGGTGCTATCTCAATCACATGGCTCCATGTAGTATAGATCAACCAAAAGGACCATATTTAGATCAAGGGTTTTGCTAATGAGTAATTTAAGAACAATATTGTATATGGATTATGTTCTATTGAGGCTTCCAGTTAATGTATGTGACCTACTGTAGGATATTTATTAACATGCAAGTGACAGGTATATATATATATATATATATATATATATTGAGTTGTGTATTACATGCATTGGAAGAATCAAAAGCCCTAAGTTTATCAATAACAAAAAAAAGAATTAAGAGCCCTAAGGAACTAATTATTAGCAATAACCTTATAATAATGATACTACGTTGATAACCTTATAAATTACCAACGAATTTTCATACAAACCAGTGGACCTCTCTCCGTCTCTCTCATATATAAGCTTATAAAGTGAAATGATTGATTTATTATAAAAGTGAGATTAATAAATCTAGGATATATAACTATATATGAGTGGTTAAGATTAAAAGTTAATTAATGGCTATTTGATCATTTAAAAAATTCATACGACTTAATTTTATATTTTATTCTTAACCATTCATATAAGATTTAATGATCAATATTTACTCTTCTCACTCTTACAATTAAACATCACTTTCACTTGATCAGTTACTTCAACTTCAATATATATATATATATAGCCTTTCTTTTTATTTGGGAGAATTAATTTCTAGTGGTCCATTACAAATTTTGGATCACCATGAACTGTATTTTCTTTTTGCCACTAAATAAGAAAATGAATGTGATACTTATTTAGAAAATACTTATCTTAATTTATACTAAGGAAAAAAAAGAAAAATCTACTTTGTAGTTGTTGAGTAGAAATGTATATAAGTAAATTTTATAAAAAGTCATTTTATCATATAAAAATGATTTTTTTTCAAGTTGAATCAAGTGTTCCCTTTTTTTGGATGAGGAGTCTGCGGTAGTAAGTTTTTAACACAATTCTATATCCTTCCCAAATTATACATTTTGAAGTATTTACATTATCCTTGATTGTTGTTCATAAATGGATCTTCATTGCTTCCCAGACATGACACAAGAAAAGTTGAACAATGGGCAGATATCTGATGATGAGCATTCACTTGATAGTGTTGCTCGGGAAAAAAAATATACATTTCCAAGTAGGGAGCCGTTATTACCACTCCTTTTTTACTAATACTACTTTCTATTTAATGTAAATTTATTTTATTTTTTGAAAATATACTTCATTCTCATTCATACTTAAACTAACAATCTATTATTACTTAAATACTATTCAAACCCATGATTACTAATATATATTGTGGTTTGTGTTTTATATTTTGCCAAAACAAATTCATAATAAATTTATCAAATTTTTTTAGTAATAAATAATTTATTTTTTTAAAAAAAATTATGTTCTCTATAAAATGCCAATACTAATTTTAAAAAATCTTAAACCAAAAGAAAAATAATTAAGGGAGGTATTTTTTCAGAAAAATTATTATAGTCAAAATAATTTTCATATTATTTTATGTAATTAAATATAATATTGAATAAACATATTATATTAACATTTGACATGTTAATCTTTGAGATTTTATTATAACTTTTACTTTTGTTATTTTTCGTAAAAGTTAAGGTGACATAATATGTTAAGTTAGCTATTTACTTCAAAATTATATACACTATTAAATTGTATACAGACATTTGATGATATATTTTCACAAAATTTAAGGTGTTTTAATTGTATATGAGATATTAAATTAATTAAATAAAATGAAAAAATAACATTAGATGATATTACAATTTTTTTATTGACCACAAATATTAAATCTAATTTAAAATTATTATTGATAAGTTTTTCATTTCATGAACATTTATCATGTGTTGTTTTTTTTACTTAATTTTATTTTTGGTCATATTTATAGAATATTAAAATGAAAAGGACAAAAACACTATTATGGTTGAAAAAGTTTATCTGAAGTAAAAGAAAAAACTTAATTCAATTTAAAAACTATTATTAAGATTAAGAGAATCAATTTATTACATAATTGTATTTTTTGTATTTATGTAATATGTATCACAAGAAAATTAAATAAAAAATATTTTCATAAAATAAAATATTAAATAAGTAAAATATTTCAAGAAAATGTTATTAATAAAAAAAATGCATAGATTATAAATAATATAATTGACCAAGTAGTTTATAAAAGAGAAATATGAGTATTTTTGGACTATAAGTGTTTTCTACTTTTATTTATTTTTATATTATAATTTAAAATGTGTATAGTAAATCATGGTCAAAGTAAATATTGTTTAAAATAATTTTGTAATTGTTAGCTTTCAAAGAGGGTGAGAGCATTCCAAGTGTATTGAAGTGTTAAATGAAAGAAATGATTCAATTCTGATCTGTGAACAGTACAATGGTGTTTATATAGGAGTGCTGAGAGTGAAGCTTAAAGTAAGTAGACTTTAACTGAAAGCAGTTACTCAATTATAATCTAATTGAGTTAATTACACTTCCTCACACCCCCTTTCAAACTCAAAAGGGAAGCATCACTGACTCTGAGTTTCGATCGCATATATTGGAATTGAAAGGAGGAAATTGATTTGGTTAATGTGTCTACTACCTGTTCTTGGGAAGGAATATAGCTAACACGAATGAGGTTGTTCACTACATTTCTATGACAAAATGAAGGTCTAGTTCAAAGTGCTTGGACCTTTGGTGAAGTATAGGATTGGCTGTCATCATGACAGCAATTAGATTGTCATAGTAAATGGTTGGAATTTGTGTTATAGGTTGCTGTAGCTTAGTGAGGGTGATTTGAGCCATGTAATTTTTGCAACTGTGGCAACCAAGCTTCAATATTCTGCCTCCATGCTTGACCTAGACATAGAGGATTGCTTCTTTGATGTCCAAGAGACTAGATCGCCACCATAGAACACACAAAAGCTAGTATCAGACCTTCTATCATCTAAGTCAGAACCCCAATCAGCATCACAAAAGGCTGCCAGATTGAGATTAGAGGATGGCTGAAGTGCGAGGCCAAAGGTTTTGGTGCCTTGCAAATATCTAAGGATTCATTTTACAGCATTCTAATAGGAGTTTAAGGGGCAGTGCATGAACTAACAAACCTTGCTAACACTAAATGCTATTTCAGGTCTTGTAATAGTGACATATTGGAGAGCTTCAACAATTGACCTATAGAGGGAGGGATCTTCAAACACATCTGAGCCTTTTTTAGTGAGCTTGAGACTAGAGATCATTGGTATGGAATTGGAGTTATAATCAACCATTTTTGCTGTGATGAGTAGGTATGAAATGTATTTGTTTTGGCATAGATGAATGGTTCCTTCTCTTGTGCGATTGATTTTTAAACCAATGAAATAGTGTAGTTGGCGGTCCTCAAGAGAGAATGTGGCATTTAGAGAAGAGATGAGATTTTGAATGGCTGATTGGGAACTTCCAGTGATCATGACATCATCAACATTGACTAGCACATATAGAGTGTAGTTAGGATTAACTTAAATGAATAAGGATGAATCACATTTTGCATAAGTGAGGCCTAATTGGTATAGGGTGTTTTGGAGCTTTTCAAACCATGCACGGGGAACTTGTTTGAGCCCATAAAAGTGCTTTGTTTAGCTTGCATACTAACTGATTATCACTTATAGTGAAGCCTGCAGGTTGAGTCATGTAAACTGACTCTTGAAGGTCGCTATTGAGAAAGACATTGTTGAAGTCTACCTGATGAAGTGGCCAACCTTTTGAAATGGCAATAGTGAGGGCAACTCTCACTATTGTAGGTTTTACAACAAGACCGAAGGTTTCATGAAAGTCAAAACCTTCTTGTTGATGAAAGCTTTTTGCTACAAGTTGGGCTTTGTATTTGTTAATTGACCTATCAGGGTGGTAAAGGGACAAGAGTCCAGGTGTTGTTTTTGAGAAGGACACTGTATTTTTCTTGCATAGCTTTGAACCAAAGGAAGTCTAGGAGGGCATTTTTGGTTGAAGAGAATTCTAACATTGCAGTGAATTCTTTAGGCTTGACTATGCCAATTTTAGATCTGTTTGCATGGGATGAATGTTGGAAGTAAGTGATTGAATACGGGCAGCCACAGGTTGTACTGGTGACTTTGGGATGGATCTAGCAGAAGGTAAGGAAGATAGGATGAGATATCTTGTGCTGTTAGTATAGGGAGATGAGGAGTAGCTTCTCGACTGGTTACAGTAGGGGTTTGGGCAGCATTAACTACGTTGGAATTGACAACAACAACAACAGAAGTTGCTGAAGGGGCAATAGTGATTTGTGAACCAGGAGTCGGCTGATGTTTAGAATCTTCAGTAGAAATCCTAGTAGCAAGAATGAATGCAGGTATATTATTTGGAACATGTGCATAAAGGGCATTTACAAAAGTAGAAGTATGTTTAAATGCAAGCACAGGTAAGTGGAGTGATCAAGTATTAGTGGAGCTAGAATCAAAAAAGGATAAAAAGCTATATGGAAAACATGACTCATAAAAAATTACATGCCTAGATGTATAGACTTTTCCAAACTTCGACAAGCACTTGTATCCCTTACAATTGTCAAAATATCCTAGAAACACACGCTTCTTAGACCTATAGTCTAGTTTGTGATAGTTATAGGGTCGAAGAAGAGGATAGTATGCACATCCAAATGGTTTTAGAAAGGTGTAGTTAGGGGGTTGGTTATACAGCTTTTGATATGGATATAATTGTCCAAGGACAGGTGTGGGTAAAAGATTAATGAGATAAGTGGCTATAAGAAAGACTTCTCCCCCAAAGGTTTTTGGTAAGGAAGCATGGGCAAGTAAGGTAAGCTCTGTTTAGGTGATGCGTCTATGTTTCCTTTCTACACTTCCATTTTGTTCATGAGTGTAGAGGTAGGCTAACCAATGTATAATGCCATGGGTTTGAATAAATTTAGAGTAGATTAGGTATTCTTTTGCATTATCTATCTGAATAGCTTTTATTTTCACATTAAACTAAGTTTCAACTAGTGTTTCAAATTGTAAAAAGATGTCAAATGCTTAAGATTTCTAGTTTATGAGATATGTCCATGTGAACCTGGTATAAGTCTACAAAGCATATGTAATATCTAGTCTAGTGGTGAAGGCGAAAGGAAAAGGACCTCAAATATTAGTGAACACAAGTTCAAAGCGATGAGTATATTCAGTTTTTGAATTAACAAATGGTAATTGTAGATGTTTACCAGGGTAGCATGATTCAGAAATAGTTGTAATTTTATCTACATTCGAAGGTATTTTACAGAATTTTAACACCCTGCACCACCTTGCTAGACGGATGACCTAGTCTAGCATGCCATAACAGAGAAGTATTATTTACCCTATTGCCAACAGTAGTAGTATTATTAACAAGAAAAGAAATTATGCACTCTTATTTTGCACAAATACAGGTTTCAGTAAGGAAGCCTGAACTGAGTGTAGATCAAGAAAAGAATAGAGACCATTTCTTTCAATCCCTTGGAGGAGTAGTTTCCTGGGACTCCTCAAATTTCACACAACATTTATTAGCATGAAACTCAAAATACGATTTTGTTTTGCAAAACAAGACACACTCAACAGGTTTTTGGTGAGACCAAGTACATGCATCAAATTTTGAAGAACAAAGAATTTATTGAATGAAGGAGAATATAAGTTAGAATGCCCGTTATGCATAATGTTCATACCTGAACCATTATCTAGATGCACCATTTCATGACCTTTATAGTTAGATTTGTGCTGAAGTTGGAAGCATCATGAGTGAGATGGTGTGACGCTCCAGAATCTAGATACTAGAGGGGATCATACACAGTTTATGGAGTTACAATTAAATCTTAAGATGACGATGGAGTGGTTGATGGTACCACAGAAAAAGGTGTTGCAAGATGGGCTTGTGGAGGAGGTCTTGTGTATTGATTTGCTTGATTTGGAGGTGGAAATGTTGGTTGAAAATCAAGATTAAACCTATGAAAGCATTCATAGGCCGAGTGACCAAATCTGTTACATACTTGGCACAGAGGCTTTGTACTAGTTTTAGGTTGAGAGAACCTACGACCAGATCAACCAAATTAGCCTCTGCCTCTGTTGATTGGAAAAGCTCAACCTCAATTTGGAGAGCATAGTGAGTACAAGCATCCACGGCCTTGAAAGTGACCAAAGTTAGCTTGGATTGGTTGTTGATTTTCTAGATCTTGGTTGTAGCACTGCTCAATGCGTGTTTCCATAGCCACGAGAAGAGCTTCAATTTCATGCACAGTGTATGGATCTAACTGTGAGAGGATTGACACTATAATCGAATTGTAGGCCAATGGAAGACCTTCCAAGATTGCTTTGATTGTTTCTTCTATTCTTAGAGGTGCACTAACAGCACCTAGTTGATCCATGGTTTTCTTGATCTCAAGAAGATAGGAGTTCATGGAGGTACCTTTATTGATGCTTCAAAGGTGAGTTTTGAGTTGGCTGATCCTTGCTCGAGTTTGAGAAACAAAGAATCACTATAATTTCGTCCATATCTGGCAAGAGAACACACATCCAAACATACGCACACGAGAAAGTAGAATCATTGTCCTGTTGCTCTTATTTAGAAAATGCCAGATTCATAGTACCAGAAGCGGAATCAGCAACTGAGAGGTACATTGGAGGTATTTGATCTTGTTGTATATGTGATTGGAATTTCTGGCGTTTGATCATCGTGAGAGCTTGTTGTTGCCACAGAAGGTAGTTGTCCTCTATGAGCTTGTAGGAGATCAGGATCGTGAACTTGTAGGTGAGAACATCGATGAAGATGCTACTGAAGAAATCGGCAACTCTGCTATTGTTAGGGTTCTGTAGAAGCTTAAGAGGATCAAGAAGATGAAAAAAAAAAAAGTGGCTCTATGATGCCATGTTAGAGAGAGAATGAGAGCATTACAAGTGTATTGAAGTGTGAAATGAAAGAAATGATTCAATTCTAATTTGTGAACAGTACAACAGTGTTTATATAGGAGTGCTGAGAGTGAAGCTTAAAGTAACTAGACGCTAACTGAAAACAGTTACTCAGCTATAATCTAACTGAGTTGGTTATACTCCCTAACAGTAATGTATGGAAATGATTTAATTTTAAATCAAAATATAACCACATCATCATTGAATTATAGGTTTAATTTTAATATATTAATAGTATAAAAGAGTTTTACAAAACTATCAATTCAAATCTTGTCACATATATGCTTTTGGAAGTAGTAGGTGAGAATCAACCATAATTGCCCATGTGGCAATATATGATTAGATGGTATTGTAAAACTTTTTTAATTTATCAATGTACCAAAATTAAATTTCTAATTATATAAGTATTTTATACTTTTATATTTTTTATATTAAAATCTAAAATGTGTATAGTAAAAAATGGTCAAAAGAAACATTCTTTTACCGGTTTTATATGCTAGATATAATATTTTTCCTTGCTAATATACAATTTTTCTCTAAATTTTCATGGTGTGCACTTCAAGTGTATTAATTTGAGATTATAAAGAGGTGTCTCATAATATTTTTTTCTTGCACATTATTTTTGTATTTAACTTATTGATTTGTAATGTTTAATCTCATTCTATATTTTTACGTTAATAACAAACAAATTTCAAAAATTAACAGACCAGTTAAAATTAATATTTTTTTCAGCAAGGTAATCAAATATTACGTGTATATATTTATAATTTTACAAAGTAAGATTGGTCATATTTAAAATTTAATAATTATGTCAAATTATTTTGATTTATATACTTTTAGAAATATATTTATTTTTATGCTTTTTCTAAAAGACTTGATGAAAAGATAAATATCAAATATGTCAAAGGAAAAATTGCATGATTTTTATTTGATAAATTTTTATTCTACGAAATAGATTTAAGCCTCAGGTGTTAATTTTATTATAATAATTATACAATAAAAATACAATTAAAATATTTGCATTTATTTATAATAGTTGTTAGTATGATTAATCTTTTTATTTAAGATAATTTTCAAAAATTTGAAAAATAAAATTTTAAAATATTGTAAGAGATGAATAATTAAGGGTTCACTATTTATAAAAATGAAAAGTCAAGAGTTATTCTTTCTTTTTTGGTTTTCCAGGGCATCCATTGCCGATAATGGTGACTGATTTCTTCGAGATGGAAGCTCCTCTAAAGAATGAAATTTCTGGCCACAAATTCCTTTCCGTACATATCGTTAGGAATTGAACTCTCCTGATTAGCTACTTAAAAAGCTCAGGTAATTATCAACTGTGCTAGGTCTCTTAATTAAATCAAGAGTTATATGAAAGGTAAAAAATGCCATGAAGCAATTCTAATAAAACAATTTTAATATTATAAAACAGATCGTCTAAGTCCCTAATGCCAATAATGGCCAAAGCAAGAACCACAAGCACAACAAATGACATTAGTGGCAAAAATGCTAATAAAGTTAATGCAAATGCTACATATCATCATGATAATGTGCTAGTACTAAAGGTGCTTACTACCCTCCAGTTGTGAGTCAATGCCTAGGCTGCAGTTTTACACTTAGCCACATTTTAGAAATGTTGTTAAAAGAAATAAATTATGTGGCTAATCATCAACACCTTCCTCTTCACCCTCTCTCCTTTCTCTCCCTCTGCCGCTCCTTCAAGCAACTAACCACCCCTCCCACTCTACTTCCTGACCCCTTCCTAACTGCAAACATCTCTGGCCCCAAGCCCATCAGGAGCCTCATGATCATCATTAAATTTACCTCTTCACCATCTTAAACGCAAAACCCAGCAAATGACCCAAAAAAGGAAAAAAAAATAACAGCAAGTACAAACCCCTTTTCATTAACCATCCAAAAGAAAAAAAGAAAAAGAAAACAGAAAGCACAGTTGTTTGTGCTTCCTCAACTAATAGTCATGAACTCAAACTTCAAAGACATAAATAATAATTTCCCTTTTTGGTGGATCAGTTTTGATTGGATCGAGAGGGATCAAAGAGAAATTTTAGTGAGTACTGTGTGGTACGGAGGGGAACACCGACGCTGATGGGAGGGGAGCACCACTACTGGTACACGAGTGTCTCACGGGATGCACCATCAAGCAATGCCAACACAGTGCTTTGAAGCTCTGTTGTCGGTTTGGTTTTTTGTTTTCTTTTCCTTGCTTTTTATTATTTGTTTTGAATTTTTATGTAAGGTTGTTGTTGTTGTTGTGCTATGTACTTTTGTGATTGTTAGGGTGGAGCTATTGGGGAAGATTAGAGAAGAAGGAAGAATGATGTTAGAGAACGGCACTCAATGAAAATTGATAAAACATTCAAGGTTATACAAATGTTTAGCAACACTAAATTTTTTTGTTTAGCCACATTTTTTAAGTGTGGTTAAATGTCAACTCAGACTTCAACTGTGTGTGAGAATCCGCCAGTACTAAAATATTCAAATACAATGCTAATTTTAGAATTGTGATGAATATTTTTGTGCATTGAGATAATTTTAAGAATTTTTCTTCATTTATTAAATTTTTAATGTTAGACTCATTCTTGAATCATCTAAGATGTTGTTTAACATTTATTTTAGTTGCATCCTACTTTGAGATTTGGTATGTCAATTACTATAATAATATAGATATTGTTGTCTACTAGTTTAAGGTTTAGGGTATTATTTTTGGGTGTTGTTCTTTAATTTACGTCTACTCCAATTGTTATTTCTTTTTTCACTTATATTGATAATCAATAGTTCAATTATATTTTTTTTTATATCATTTCAAGGCATACAATATGATTTTCGGGTAATCTTGCTATGAAAGACTTCAGTACCTTTGATTATCAATTGAAGTAGTCAAGAAAGCATCTAATGTTTTCTACTTTGGCTATTTGATTATGCAACTTACTAGACTTTAAATGACTCTAGTTATTAGATTCATACTTTATGTTTGGTAGTTTGACACTTGCAAATTCAATGATCAACAATTGTGTGTTTGTTATGGATTTCATGAAATATATTTTGTTTTCCTAGAATGGATTTTGTATTTTTTGTGTTATTATTGGAATCTTGCAAAAAATAAATAGATAAATAAAAGTAATCCAGAAATAACAAATTAAATTCAAATAACAAGGCAATCCTCATAGATGACGGTCATGAACAAAATTTATTACATAAAGAGGAAAATCCGAAAAATTATCTCCTCTTGAGAACAATTAGAAATAATTGGTGCACAAATATGTGGAGGGGTAAGCAGCTGTGGTCCCATATTCCCTTGATTACTCCAAGAGAAGTTAGGATAATTTCTCTATCATGGGTCATATGCATAATTAGAATATGGATCATTTTGAGACTTGCAAATTGCCCATATAATTAATTTACTTGCTGAAAGTGGCACTTGAAAATCTGGCACATAGTCTCAACTAAGGTGATTTCCACCACAAAATGTACAGTGTAGTGGCGACGTCTACAACATAATTGCTAATTGTATTTTTTGAGTCCCAGGTTCTGAAAACCGGACCGGACCGGCTAGTCGGACCGGTTGAACCAGGAATTGGCCTGCTATCTGGTCCTGGTTAGCCCCCAAAACCGGTGGAGATCAGACAGGCCAAAAACCGCATTAAACTGACCGGGAACCAGGTAAACTAGCCCGACCGGTCAACCCAATTTTTTTTTTTTTTTACAAAAGAGATGCAAAATGGCATTATTTTGGGTTTTTTTATAAAAAAAAGTCTAAAATCTCATTTTTTTTTGTATGAGAATTAGTAACTTGAGTGATTTAATCCATATGGATAATGTTTATTTTGCTTGAGAGATGAATTATGTTATATTCTATGGATTTTGTTGATACCTAAATTAATTTTTATTTATTTATGACATATTTTATTTTGTATTTTTATATGTTTATATAAATACAGGTTTTATTATATACCGATTATACTCCGGTTGGACTCCCGGTTGAACCTCTAAACCTCTAAACCCTTGCCCTGACCAGTTCGATGTTCGGTCCGATTTTCAAAACCTTAGTTGAGTCATGGCAGTCACCAGAGCTATCTATAAAAGTATCAACAACATCATCACGGAAAACTCATCTTTGTTTGTCACAGAGGATTTGGTGCTCCTCAATTGTCATGGTTTGTGTTGTGGACTTAGGACCTTCCAATCAACCCTTGATATTCATAAAAAAAGAGCATTTATTTTATGTACCTTACAAAACAAGAATTAAAACCAAAATATAACTTCATCAAACGTGAGTTGTGAGAGAAAATTTTAATTTAAAAAAACTAAAAATAAAAAAATGAAAATATTACTTTTTTTAAATACTAAGATTAAAAAAAATAACAATAAAACTAAGCCTTGTCCCCTAATATGGGGTCAACTACATACATGGATCAAGTGACGTTATAGAGCTCTATCATATATGATATTTATATCAAATTTATTAACATTTAAATCCCTCCTGATTATTTCCTTTATAGTTTTCCTCGATTGCTCTTTACCCTCATTTATGGTATTATTCTTCATTTGATCCATCCTTATTACTTGAGCATTTATGGTTCTCCTCCAAACATGCCCAAACTATCAGAGGCGAGATTCTACCATATTCGTTATGATAGGTGCCACCACAATTTTCTCTCTAACACATTTATTCGTTATTCGATCATATTTTGTATGACCACTCATCCATTACAATAACTCATCTCTATCACATATAGCTTATTTTCATGTTAACCTTTTACTACCTAACATGTAGTCCCACACAACAAAGTTGGTTATATCGTTGTGCAATAGAATTTACCCTTAAACCTTAATGGTACTTATTATCACAAATAATAAAATCTGAATCGTCTTTCCACTTTGACCATTCGCTCCGATCCTATAGTTTATGCCTCCTCCTATCTCTCCATCACTCTGAATAATAGAACCCAAATATTTAAATTTTGTGACTTATAGTTTGATATAATCCCTAATTTTCACTTTGAAGTTAGAATGAGTATGTCTTTTGCCAAACTTTCACTTAATATACTCTGTCTTACTTCTATTTATACAAAACCCATATACATCTAAAAAATTCCTTATGCAACTCTAATTTTTTTTATTTATTTCTTCTCACGATTTTACTACTAGGACTATATCATCTACAAATATCATACACCAAGGCATCGGGTCTTGAATATGTCCAGTGAGCACATCCAAGACCATTGTGAAAAGCTATGCACTAAAGGTTGACCATTCGTGTAGTCCAATATGTATAGGAAAATCCTCTGTTACTCCATCTTGAGTTCTCGTGCTAGTTATGGATATAGACTATTCGAACTCCTTTCCTCTCTAAGGCTTTCCATATAACTTTCCTTGGCACCCTATTATATGTCTTTTCATGTCACGACCTACCTATGGAGCGTGACTGACACATGAGGGATTGACTCACCACGAAAGCCTTCAGAAATGTGACTAACTAATTTGCATAAATAAATCAAAATATATTCAAAATATCTCAAGTTCAACTAAAACTCCATAATATGAAAATTGTTCCAAAACATAAATCTTGAATATCAAACTGCTTAAATCCATAATCTGGGCCGAAGCTAAATATAATAAAATAAATAACTGAAATTTTCAAATAACTAGAATGCACATCTGGGATCCTGCCTACACAATTATTGATGTACTACTAAACTGATATAACTAACAGTAAGCTCCACTCTAAAGCGAAACTCACCAAAAGAAGTTGTAGCATTATTGGAGAGGATCCTATAGTACAAATTGAGCCTATAGTTGTATCCGTAGGGGGAGAAAAAAAGGTGAGTTCATCAAAACTCATTGAGTGAGCCTCCACTCACAACCCGCATGGGACAGCAACAAAAATACATAACATATTCATGCAACTGATGTAAAACATTTCATGTATAATGACATATCATTGTACTAAAAACAATAATTTAACTAAATTCATGGCATTAACTAGTAGAGAAACAGGAAATGTTCTATACATAAATAGCTAATCTGAATAGCTGAATCTGAACCAATGGGTAATATGATGGGAACCTAACTAGGTCTCATAAATGGACATCACACTGGGTTTCTTCTGCAATTGAGCTAGTACTCTAGCGGACCACTTAGTACCAAGATTAACGATCAATCCTGCAGCCATTAACTCACTGTTATGTTTCTCAATAATTAATATAAAATAACTTGTACATAAGCCAAATAAATCTAAAAGCTCTGACTTCATATAATTCTAACAATTTGACTGTAGCATAACTGAGGTTCTGAAATCATGTCCAAAGGTCACCAGCTTGTAGAGATAGTGATTATAGAAACCAACAGAGTATGTATCTGATAATTGTTGTGAATCATACTTTGTTCAATACTTTAAATAAGTCATATATGATATTCTAAAATCTTCATAGAAAATCCATGGTACGAAAAATATGATAATCAATACTTTTGCTGTAAACATTAAACTGAGGTCTCATAACTTCACAATCTGGGAAAAAGATATTCTATAGCATGCAAGGTATCAAATATAGTCCTATGAGCTTTCTAAAATAAGGTTTTTCATGATAACTGTGGAAAACAATAATTTTTCTAAAATTCACATAATTCATAAAAAAAAAAACATGTATTTGGCATAAGTTATCATAGAATTTCACAAAGAATTTATATAATGTTGGAAAAATACTAATAATGACTAAAGTATGGTTATGAGCTTAAATCCACTCATTATTTGTAGCAAAGTATTTTCACTAACAACTTGACTCTAGAGAGCAAGAATGGTGCCATTAACGGAAGGGATTAATCAGCAAAAATTGAAAGAAACCACATTTTTCTTTCTAGGGAAATATCCTTGGATAGCTAGGGTTCTTAGAAAAATATTAGGGAGTATTATGATGTGCCAAACATATAATAGTGGACAACATAAAAACAAGAATGAAAAATCAGCATCCCGAGCATGTTGTGACGTTCAGTAGCTTTCATGTGTGTGTGTGTGTGTGTGTGTGTACACGACAAGTAATAATAATAATAATAGTACTAATTACTAATAATGATAATAGTAATGATGTATATGTGATGATAATAATAATAATAATAGCAATAATAATTCATTTACTAATAAATTTCGTATTTGAGATATTACATTTCAAATCAATGAATACCATATGTAAATTCTTCTTATCTCTCTAATATCTCTCCACCAATCTTCATAACAAGTAAATCGCTTTCATAGTAGACCTTCAAGGCATAAAACCAAACTAGTTCTCTATGATAATAGTATCTTGTCTTAGCTTCAAGATAATAAAACTCATCAGACCATGACCCAAAATTTACAAATCAAATAAATCAAGCATAATCTGCCAAAATCTAATCTCAAAGGCACTCTATAAACAAAATTCATGCCACAAAATGCCATATCTCTAGCTCCATGTGGAGTGTGGGGAGTGGCAAAGAGATAAGTGGGAATGGAAGTTAAATTGGAAGAGAAATTTTTTCCAATGGGAAATACCTTTATTGGATAATTTGAATAGTCTTATCAGTCAGGTTCAGTTATGGCCAAACGTGCTTGATAGTGTAACATGGACATGGTGTTTTCATTCTTCTACCAGTTTTTGGTCTATTCTTTTATTGATAAATATTTCCAAGTGTGTTGTGAAAATTGCAACTTTGACACTAGCTTGCAGAGAATTTAGCATGGTTGTGTTCCACCAATGGCAAACAAGTTTGTGTAGTTTGTCCTCATTGGGAGGATTAATACTAAACATCGTTTGTCCCAGTTGAACATTATCTATGGTATTGATCCTAGGTGTGTTTTATGTAATGTTGAGGAAGAATCTCTATCACATCTATGCTTTACTTGTGAATTCTCATGGAGGGTATAGGCCTTCTGTTATAACTAGTGGGGAATGGAATGGGTTATGGCTAAGGACCCTAAATCAAATTTTGATATGTGGGTTGAGTGTGGATTCACGGGTAGGGCGAGGAAAGCTTGGAATATTTGTTTCTATGTCATTTTATTGTCCATTTGGGAACAAAGGAACATAGTCGTATTACAAAAAGAAGAAATTAACTGGACAAAATTTCTTTTTGACCTTATGCATAGGTGTAGATGTTGGCTAAGTTTTTATTTTTAATTTGTTCTGCTTGTAAAAACCATTTTAGATGCAGGAGATTTATGCTTTGGGAAAAATAATCCCATTTGTTGTCTTGGAGGATATGGAAGGAATGTGGGTATTGAGTGATACACGGAGAGGCTTATTAAATGAGGGGGAGATAATTGTAAGAGACATTGAGGGTGGTTTCAAATCTGAATGGAAGGACACACTTGTGAGGGATTCGCTAATGTATATTATTTATGTGATTTGTAATCTCTGTTAACAGGTTTTCTTCATAGAGCAGTCGACTTTTGTTGTGGGTGTTGGAGGTGGTGGATTTATGTTTGAGTGATACACTGTAAGGTAGTGTGGGTGAGAGGAAAATTTTGTGAGATGGAGGGCATAGTAACTAATGAAGAGTGATTCTTTAGTGAGTGATACACTGGTGAAGGTTGTTAATCTTACATAGAAAATTTGTGTGCATTTTCTGTATTTGACCTCTGAATGTGGGTGTGTGTTTTTTTCTAATTCATGTGTAACTTTGACTGTTGTTATCAAAAATTTAGGTGTGGATGCAGGAGTTTTATTCACAAGGATAATCTTGATGGAAATGTGGAAGGGGTTAGAGTGAATGGATACATAAGTGCTTGGTACAAAACTCATTGTTAGATAGGAGTTAACGTTAAAAGCATAGACAAATGTGATTCTCAATGTGGTCATCTGGTGTGTTTTGATGTTATTTGAGATGATGTTGCATATGCTCTAATTGTGTTTGAAGGATTGGTCCTTTGATGGTGGAATATTAGAAGGAATGGTGGATACTACTAAGGTGATATCTACTGAAACTATTATTGCGGATTGGTTGCTAAAAGAAGAAGGTTTGAGGTGGTAAGCAAAGGTTTCTGAGCACAACTTCTTTTGAGTCTACTTTGAATCTTACAAGTGTACAAGTTCAGATGAATTTTAGGTCTTAATGATCTTTCAAGGTTATGTATTGATCTACTTTAATTTTACAAGTTCTTAGTCTGTGAATCATGTTAGATGGGTTCGTTTGTGTTGGTACTATTGTTTGTTACTGCTCCCCCCATGAGGTTGAGCCTCTTTTATCAATTTATTAAAAAAAAAACCTTTTCTTGGCTTCAACTCCATTATCCTTTCCCAAAACTTTATAGTATGGCTCATAAGTTTTATCCCGTTGTAATTTTTATAGTTTTGTATATCCCTTTTATTTTTGTAAATGATAACTAAGATACTCTTTATCTACTTATCAAGCATCTTTTTTACCTTTGGATCTCATTAAATAACTTTGTGAGCCATCTTGTGTCATTTTCTCCTAAGCACTTCCATACCTCCATAGTTATGTTGGCAGGTTCCACAGCTTTCCTATTTTTCATTCTCTTCAAAGTCTCCTTTACTTCAAACTCTTGAATTCTAAAGTAGAAAGTAAAATTTCTATCTACCTATTTTGTCAACAATGTATCCATTTGAAGAGAAGTCCCATGTCTTTCATTAATTAAACAATTTGTTAAATAGCTCTTCCACTTTTCCTTTATATCTTGTTTAGCTTTTAACACATTATCATATTCATCCTTTATGCATTTCACTGGATCTGGATCTCTTATTCTTCTTTCTTCACTTTTACCAATCTACAAATACTTTTTCACTCTTCCCTCAAATGCTTTAGTTTTTGCCTTGTTCATCATCTTTTTTGTTTCTTTCATAGTTTTCTTTTATTTTCCCAAGTTTCAGTATTCTTATCCCAAGACCATACTTTAAAACTCTCTCTTTTACCTTTAACCTTGTCTTGTAAGTTTTTGTCTTACCACCAAGATTCCTTACTTTTTACATCAAAACCTCTAGATTCTCCAAGGTTTCTTTTGCTCTCTTGTCCCACATTTCATTCATATTTCCTTGTGACTCCCAACCTAATTCTTCTTCAATCCTTTTTTGAAAGGTACTTTGTTCTTCATAATTTAAATGCCACTCCTTGGTCCTTGGAGTCTTCTTTTGGTTCTTTCTCCTCCATCTTGTAAATCACTAAGATCCGATGTTGAGTAGTCAGGCTCTCCCTTGGAATAACCTTGAACTGATTTTCTTATAAAAAAGAAATCAATTTCAAAGCATACCTGCATACTCTTATAGGTTAGAAGCTACTTTTCTCGTTTCAAAAACAAATGTTAGTTATAATAATATCCAAAGTTACAGAGAAGTCTAAAATAGCCTTATTGTCTTTATTTGCTTCTCCAAAACCATATCCTCCATGACATCCCTTATATCTGCTAGCCTCCCTACCCACATGCCCATTTAAATCTTCTCCTAAGTAAATCTTTTTTTTCCTAAATGTTTCTCTAAGATTAAACCTTCTAGATCCTCCTAAAATTTGTTATGGTGCTTTGCTAATCCAACTTGTGGTCCTCTTATAAGCCTATCTCCCAGTTTTTTAATCTCCACAACCTCCATTTTTCATGAATTATCTAAAATCTTACCCACACAATTTCTAAATTATACTTTACTAGTGTACCATAGCATAAAACTCTAAGTATCTAACTCCTTTGCCTACTATCCTACCTATGTAGTTTCTTATAGGCACATAAAATTTATCCTCCTCTAAGTCATGGTATTAACTATTTCCATCGATTTACCAATAAGTGTGCCTTTGTTCCAAGTTTGAAAATGTAACTTACATTATAAACTAACTTATTTACCAGTATCCATTCATGAATATGCGGGAACCTTCACTTATTTTGCACTATATCCCGACACTAATGCAATAGCTCTTGCTCATTTGACACTATACGTGAGCAATATAGTACGTTGCTTCCAAGCAATGACCTAGCATAAGCTCTATTCCATCTTTGATCCATGTCATAAAGATTTGACAAAAATTTTACGTTGATATCAATGGCCTAGCACAACCCTCCTTTGGAAAAAAAAATCAAAACAATAAAATGTGCAGAAAAGTTAAAAAAAGAAAGAAAAGTAAGATCTAAAATTAAATAACCTAAATTTCCAACATCCAAAGTACTAAAAATATTGATATTGAGTCCTCGACAACTATGCCTTAGTTGGTTTAGAAAATCAACTCTAGCAAGGATACCGGCCACAAGTAATAAAAAAAAAAAGAGTATGGGGTTGCTGTTAATTATCATGAGGACCAAGATTAACTACTAGTTCATTTGGATATGTCACTATCTAGAAAAAAAAAAACAATATAAAACGGGTGATGGAATTAAATAAAGCAAAAGAGCTAAATAAGAAAGCAATAAAAAAAAATATAAGAACAAACAATAAAAGATAGTGTTATGGAAACAATTTTATTTGAATTCCTGGATCTTGCATTACCTAATATTAATCCAATTTATTTTCCAATTCAATTGCTAGTCCAATTTCTCAAAACTTATAATCACAATTCAATGGCTTGATATGCAATCTCTTAAGATAAATTAAATAAATTATTGTCTTAGTGTTATTTTAAATTTATCTTACGAATGAAGAACAAGATTTCATACGACCACACAAATGAGTACTTCTATTTCTATCTACTCCAATTCATAATAGAATTTAGATTGACTTATTTTATATTTTAAATTAGCATTCATTCAATATAAAACCATATAACATTGGACGAGCAGCCAATTCCCAAAAAGCATTAAGCGCACTAAAAATTATATAATTGATTGACAAAGAAAATTAAATTAATAAAAGGAATACAAAATTCTTTCCTTCAATCTATATATTGTCCCTAACTACTAAAGAAATTTTCAAGCCATGGCAAAAGAAAAGAAAATAATAGACCTCATGCCTATTGAAAGAAACATAAATTTTTAGCCTATGTCTCCCTCTCCAATGATGGACTCTTTTTTTTTTCCCTGTTTCTCTAAAGCAATCCACTATTTAGAGAAAACATAATGCAGCACTGAATTTGAATCTTACACAATTTTCTCCAAGATCCTAGAAAAATCTTCTTATCTTTTTGTATTTCAATTTTGATCCAAATCTCCTTATTTCTTCAAATCTTTATCTTTTCCTAATTTTTCGCAACAATTGTTGCTATCTCGCTATGCTACATCAAAATACATTAGGTGGGAATCTTTATCCATTTAAGCTCAATAACAAATTAAATTCCAATCACAAGATAGTCCTCATAGATGACAGTCATGAATCAAATTTTTTAAATAAATCGGAAAAGTTATCTCTTCTTGAGAACAATTCGGAATAATTAATGCACAAATACGAGGTAAATGAATGACATTAAAAGTTATCAGTTTCATGTTAAATTTGTTCCGTAGTTTAAAATAGAAAGGAAAAACATGGAGAGCTTATGATAAAAGACTATTACAATTCTACAATTTACTAAACTAGTTGAATATAATTAAGAAGTTAATAATATATTAGCCTTTAAAAACTTCAAAAGAATATATAATATATTTATAGATTTAAAAAAATATCTTTTATCAAAAATATTTTTCTTTCAAATTCTTGCTTTCTCTTAAAATAGTAGATGAACACGATGTTTTAACATTTTAATAAGGGAAATTACATTGACCGATCTCATAGACTTATAATGCAATTATACCTAATACCCCTCCATTTGCAAAATTATCATGTATGACATGCTCATTATTATTGATGATAAAATTATAATACTTGATAATATTTAACATAGACAAACTAAAATACCCTTAGTCCCTTGATGATGAAGCTTATAAATCATTAATAATTAATCATATGCATCTCTTATCTTATCTATTTTGGCATTTAAATTAACAAACAAATACCTATAGAGGAGATAGTGCAAGTTTGGAGAGCCTTAAGGAACTCTGCTAACAAATTTACAAATAGAAGGTGCCAGATGTAATTACATCAAACATCAATAGAGATTTGTATAAGTTAACCTTTAATAAAGATAAGATAGTAAATTTTAGTAAATTTTATATATATATATATAAAAAGGGAATAGTCCCTTTTGGTATCCAAAATTCCTATTCCCAAAATACCTTACTGCATAGTAATTTGGAAGTAGTTATAAAAATAAATGAAAAAAGTTAAAAAATTAAAAGAAATTATAAAAATAAAAAAAAAGTGGATGGATACCTGTCAATTCACTAGTCTTTATAAAGACTCTCCTAATTTGGAAGAACTACCAAAAGAGGGTATAATGAAGGGTATTAAGGTGTTAATAAAACATTCAAATATACTTTTCTTTTAAAAAGTAAAAGTCACACAAAAGAATAAGATTTTGTAAACCTTTTCATTTTCTCCATTCTCTCTGAGTTAATAAAATTGGTACAATCAGAAATTTTGCTAGAATTTATTTTTAGAATATGATATAATTGTTGACCTTAGATTAATAAATGGGTTATATCACTTTATTTATTCAAATTACTATGATTTCTTTTAAAGATTTTGGTTGTGTGTGCGTGTGCGTGTGTGTATATATATATATATATATATAAATAAAGCATCTTCCTATTATCTCTATCAAGGGTCGTACTCTTTAGACCGTTTGACCATAAAAATCCAGCTAACATGTCATAAATTATCTCTTAAAATCTTAAATAATTGAGTGGAGACTATGATTTTATACTCTAACCATCATCTAAACCTTGGATTTAGGGTTTGAAAACACAAGATGGAACATGATAACATGCTCATATCAATGTAAGCTTTTCGCAAGCAAACTGAGTAGCAAAATTTTATACATGATCAGGAACAGGTTTCTCATTTCAAAATATAGATACTCATGTACACGTCATTTTATTTCATGCTTTGAAGAAAGAGCCATCAATGGTGGTGGGGATATGTACATTGCAATTTTGCAGTAAAGACGCCTCTCAATTTTACAAAATGAAGGCTAAATGAGATGAATGTACGTACCTTTGTTTTTTGGCTCAAGTGGGCGGCTAATGACTCTTTCTTTCTTGGCTTTTGCTGGCCATGCACTGTGACAGTGACATCAACTGCCAAGAACAAATTAATGGCAAATGACCTAGGCACCCAAAAGTAGGCTTGTATTTTGGTCGTCAAAGCGCACTAAAAATACTAACCCTTTCTGTTTTAGTATAAATCCAACCATTTTTTTTCCCCTTCTCGATAATTATAATAAGCTAAAACCTCAAAAGCGGGTAGCAAAGTATGATCATGTCCAAAGAGATCGACAGACATGATCAAAATGATAAACATCGTCGCAAACAAGACATCAAAGAAGACAACCAGTGGAACAGTCATACCAAAGGGAACTAACAACCCATGAAATAAAAGAAACCAGAAGATCTTGAATCCATAATCATCACCACCATTAGACAGATGCCATAGCATGAAGAACATTCTCTTCATTGTTTGTGATCACTAGAAAAAAAATGGTAAATGATTGGGACAATTGTGACGGTGTGAACTGCCATTTTTTGCAATGGTGGCCATTGCTTGAACTGCTATAATTACCATTACTATTAAGAATTTTGCAGCTGGTATAAAAAAACCGCCACAATCAACCAGAATAACATATTGTAGGGAAATTATGGTGGTCCTAAATGGCTGTTTTTTTTTCAGTAGCCTGTGGCGGTTTCAACTGTCATTTCTTTAGTACATTGTGATAAGAAAGTGGGTTATTAAACATCGTGGTACTTTTAAAACCACCCACGGGTGACAGAAGATGACCAAAATTTTTTTTTGGGGGGTGGGGGGGGGGGTCTTAGTATGGGTTGCAATTTATACATACGTTGTTCAATAAATATTTAATAAATGTAAAGAAAATTTTGAATTAAAAGGATTTTATGCACATCTATTAGAAAGATTTATCACTTATTAACAAACATATTATCTAAATAAATTTTAAAATACTAATACGTAAATAAAATGTCTTGATGAAAACATAGAAAAAATTTTATTAGTGGGCTTTTTTCTCTCACAAATTAGAGAGCAAAAAATTTTTGAACTTATTGCATAATAGTAAGTTTTTTTTTCTCACGTATAACTGAGCATGTTAATTCTTTAATAGTTACAATAATTATACACACACATAATTTTAATGCATTGATAGTTCAAAATGTCAATCAATTATATGTGTGCTCCTATTTGCAAAACGACTCAGTAAATGGATGGTTGTCTTTAATACATTAAAATTAAACACAAACCACACACACATACATATAAGTTAAAAAAAAAAAAAAAAGATTGGGGCCAGTGGTCCCCCATGGCCCTAACATGTTTCGCCATTGCCATCGCTAGAAACAAATTATTTTGAAATAAATCTCTTCAGTGATGGTTTTAACCGCCAGTGTAAGTATTTGCCAGCTTTCAATTTCTAAGCTGGAGCACTTTTCAAATTGCTAACAGTTATGTAATTTCTTTTTCTTCTTTTCGGGTTTATATCTTTAGTACACATTGATCTAATTTATTCATAACTAAAAATCAAATTCATTAATTACATTAAAACAAATTGTTCAAGTACATAGTTCATAATACATTGAGTTTGAAGCAACACATAAAATGCAAGTCTTATATCTCGCTAAATGTGTTGAATAAATACAAAAAATAATCCTTTCAAACATCAACAGATTGCTAGTATAGAAGACTTGTAATCTTAAAAACAAAAAAGATCTGTGTATGTAAAGATGAGCCCTTGAGTTTGGGGATCTTGATTAGCAAAGGAAGAGCTTCTTGCTTCAATTGGTGAGTTGAAGCCGTAACCTGAAGGGGAAAGTAGGAAGTGGGAAGGGGAAAGGTAGCTCAGTCAATTTTGTGGCCCTAGAAAGAGGGATTGAGAAATATGAACTCAAAGGGGGAAAGTGGAAGGCAAGATAAGGAACTTGATCGAGTGAACCATGTACACTTAATAAATGCAAGCCAAAAACAAATAAGTAGAAACCAGTGGCGGTTCACAACTGCCATAATCAACAATAAAAATTGCAGATATAATTTAAAAACCCAACAGGGCTGTTCAACACTGCCCTATTTTGCAAGAATCACCATTTTATTCATTAAAATTGCGGCGCTTAAAGGAACAGCCATAATAAAATGAAAAATTTGGCACTTTTAGGGAACCCTTGTAATCAAACCGCCGTATTTAACAGAATATTTTGTAGTGGAATTGGCCGAATCTCCTCCCAGAATTTCATGCTTCCTGTGCCTCAAGCCCAACCATTTATTTCATTGAGCAACCAAGATGTAACAAATAACTATCATTAATTTGCACTACTGTTTTATTGTGAAGTGTCTAAAACAATATTGGTTTTTCGTGGTGAGGAGACTTCAAGATTCTTCTCAAAATTAATGTCATGTTTGACGTATGGAATTGAGAATGAAATGAGAACTTGAAATTAAAATTGGATATCTCAATTGCAATTTTCATGTCTGGAATAGCATATAAAATTTGAACGATAGTTCCATAAAGACATAAACTAATTCCATGGTTCAATTAAAAAGTAAACTAATTTCATAGAACCAAAAACTAATTAAAATGAATAACATCTAAGTCCTAGGGTGTGACTATTGACTTTTGCCACTCCTTATCTATCACTACTCTCATTGAATTAATGTTTATTTGGTTTCACACAATGGTTTTTAGTTTTCAACTTTTTGTTTTTTTTTTTCATCTTCTTTTCTATTTTTTAGAATTTTAGGAAGGAACAATAAAAATTGAAAATTAAAGTTATAAAACTACTAGATTTTCTAGTTTTTAATATTTTATTCATAAAATCTTCGAAAAAAAAAACTAGAAACAGAAAATAAAAATTGAAAACTTTTTTTTTCTACAGCCAAACATCCCTTAGAAAATTCAATTTTCAATTTTTATTTCACATTTTCACGATTTCCTTCTCAAAATCTTGAAAGCAAAAAACAAATTAAAAATTAAAAATTGTATTAAAATGTCCTTCTTTCACATTCATAATTAAGATAGTTATATATTGTTACTTCAATATTATTGAAGTTCATTATGATAAATATTTTAAAAATAGTCTTTTAATATTTTTATTTGTTCTTCTATTTTTTTTATTTTGGCAAATTTTTTTAAAGAAATGAATAAATATATCATTATATTTATTTATGAATTAATTAACTCTAAAATATTTTTATAAGTAATAATTAATATATAAATATAAATATTACACTAACTTTATAATTTTTTTATAATACAACATATAATTATCTAATAATATAATAGTAAGTATGTGAGATAAAAATCAATTTTAATGCATTATATAAAAAAAATTACTTTTTGTTTTTATCAAATCATATATTGTAACGTAATAAGCAAATATGATTGACAATCAAACCTACATTAATAAGTCAAGCAAATGAATGAAATTGATTGGATAACTCAATGCGTCCAAATAAAAATAAAAATAATAATAATAAGTGAAAATAAATCATAATATATAATACACATGCACAATATTATACCATCTATTGTTTATATATTTCGATCCAATGTCAAATATACATAATATACAAGTATTCGTTGTACCAACAATCTCTTAATTTTCATTAAAGTTTTAATTTTTTGTGGTTTTCATTCTTAAAGATTAAGGTAACATAACATATCACGTTAGTTATTTATTTAATAAGTATGTACTATTAAAATAAAAGTTTATACTAATATTCGATCATATATTATGATATCATTTAAGGTGTATTGACAACCTGTGAGATATCATACTCATTAAAGAATATGGTAAGTTATTATTAAATGATAGTATATTTTTTCACATTGAGAAGGAAATTTTCATAAACTTTAAAATTATTATTATTGTTAATAATTTTTCATTCAAAATTTGTTATGTCAAGAATATTTACTTAAATTTTTTTATTCGTACCATATTTATAGAATAGTAAAATAGAAAAGTATATTGTTGTGCTCGAAGAAAGCTTTGTGAAATTAAAAAAAATTATTTATAAACTATTTTTAAAATTGAGACAATCAATTCGTTACGCAATATGTGAAAAATTAAATTTAACACGTTTCATGAGAAAAATAGTTGAAAATAATTTTTTTCAATAAAAAATACATAAGTACAAGTAAAAAGATATTAAAAGAATATTTTTAAAATATTAATGATAATGAGTTTAAATAATATCAAAATAACAATAGATTATTCATTTAATTAAGAAAAAATATATTTAATTTTAAGCCAATTAACAAAAAGCTAGTTGAGCAGAAGTGATAACAAATAAAAAAAATTGTACTGACCTCTTCTAAATTTTGTTAAAATTCAACATTTCTCTCTTCTAGTTGTTCAATCAACACTAACCTTATATAATTTATCCATTTTTTAGTTGACTTATAAAAAATAACCTCATTCTCATCCTCTTTCACTCACATTAAAATAGAAATTTTATACTTTGAAAAGAAACTAAAATGAATACTTTTTTCAAAACTAGAATAAATGCACCGTAAATTTATATTAAAACTTTATTTTTAAAAATAACAAAAAAAATTCCCAGTTTTTTTTTTATACAAACATAAACAATTCACTAGACTTTTGACAACCCCGATTCCATGAGATTACTCAGTACTCACTGATCACCCTTTCTTATCTCGTTTGGTAAATGTTCTTGCTACTAGATAATACAACACTGCAATTTAATAATAATAATAATCTACACTATATATAAAGGGAATAGTCTTTTTTAGCTACTTTTTGGTGTCCAAAATTTCTATTTTCCAAAATAACCTTGATGCATAGGGAGTTGGAGGAAGTTACAAAAACAAATGAAAGAAGTTGGAAAAAAGTTTACGGAAATTACAAAAATAAAAAAAAAATTGTGAATTGATAGGTGCGAGTAATAATAATAAGAGTAAACATTTAAATTAATCTCTGACAATTTCATTGATGGATAAATTAGTTCCTGACAAAAAAATATTAGTGTTGAGGTCCTTCACAATTATAAAAATAAGACATTATAGGTCTCTGACAATAAAAAAATTAGTGTTGAGGTCCTTTATAATTGTAAAAATAAGATACTATAAGTCCCTGATAATTTCATTAATGGACAAACTGGTCCCTAATAAAAAAGACTAGTATTGCAATTGAAAAAATAGGACACTATAAGTTCCTACCAATTTCATTGATTGACAAATTGGTCTATAATAAAACAAATTGAATGTTGAAACATCTCACAATTGTAAAAATATTACACTATGCAACCTACTAAATACTAAAGTAGACTTTAATTATTGATTTATGTGTCACCTATATTAATCCCAATTTATCAAAATACACACTTTTATTTTTGTAAGTCCTTCTCTAAATATTTCAAAATTTAAGAGAGCATCACATATGAAACATAGTGGTACTGTATTGTTTTGTAATATGCCATCACAGTACTCTAGTAAACAATTTTTTGAGAAAATTATTATGAATTTATAATATTGCTGGTACCATAGTTCTTCAAAATAAGGTGGTGATAAAGCATAAGAAATTCGATTCCATATCTGATTCCTTTATTGGAACGACTAACTTGGGGCCAAGGGTTTCTTTTTTTATAATAATGCTTACGGTGACATACTGGAACAATAAGATAGGAATTTACAAAAATGAAAAAATAAAAATAAAAGAATATATTTTAGTTAGTATTGATTGGAATTAGTGGGTGTCATATAGATCAATAATTAAAGTTCACGTTAGCATTTAACAGGTTATAAGTGAGTCAGGGACATATATATCTTATTTTTATAATTGTAAGGAATACCAATACTAATTTTTCATTGTCAAAGACCAATTTGTCTATCAATAAAATTGTCAGGGCCATATAATGTCTCATTTTTATAATTACGAGGAATCTCAATATTAATATTTTTTTATCATAGACTAATTTATCTATCAATAAAATTATCAAGGACTAATTTAAATGTTTACTCTAATAATAATTCCAGGACGTAATTTTGGCTTTTTATGCCATTTAGTAAACGTGCCCTAATTGGGGAAGCATGGCATATCTATCCCATTAACTTGGAATAAACTTTACCTGTTAAAGTAACGATTACCTCCCTAGTCAACTCAATCATCTTTGGTAAATTTTAACTCTATTGGTGTGTTTGGTTAAAGAGTAAAAATAAAAGTAAAAATTTTTCAAATGAGTATCATGTATAATTTTACACGTGAAATTTATCTAGGAAAATTTTACCCTCACTTTTACTCTCCAACCAAACATACCCTATAAATAATAATGGATTTATTAATAATAAGAAAAAAAAAGTTACGTTCACAAAGAAAGAATAAAAATAACGAAGAAGCAAAGTATTAAGCACTCTCTTCTTGCGGCTGTGAAAGGGGAGGGAGAGAAAGAGAAGGGGAATGTGTGAGTCAGTGAGTGAGGGTAACGGTGAGGATGTAGGTGCATTTCTTATACAACTCATTCAAGAAATAGATATATTAAGAAAGATTAATGTGGATCGGATAATAATTAAAAGGAAGATGAGTTAAATTTTAATAAATTTAAAGAAAAGCAGGTATAATTTACTCTTAAAAAAATTGATAACAACCACTTCTATTTGAAAAAAATATTCTTTTTTTAAAAGTTCACTTAGACAAGCCTTTAATAATCTCATTATGGTCATATTTCCTTATCTTTTGTTTATGGTTATTGGTTACGCAGTAAGGTGCATTAATTGTTGAAGCTTGCTGCTTCCTCCGCATTTTGAATAATTATCTATTTTAAAAATTTATTTTATCTAAAAATAATTATTCTTTTTAAAATTTTAAATAGTGTTAATTATTTTTTTTATAATAATATCATTATAAAATACTATTGATTTATTAATAAAGAAGGAAAGGAAAAGTTGAAATATCGAAAAGAAACAATAATAATTTAATAAATTGGTCGTAATTATTACTAATATTGATATTTTATCAATTATTTCCTTAATTCTTGTACGAGAATGATAACTATAGTCATGAAGTGTGAGATATTATGCCGACTCACATACTACCTATCATTGAATTGGATATGAAGGATAACTATAGTCTCATCTAATGGAGGATGGGGTGTGGGTTGATACAGTGTCCCTCACTCAAAAGTGAAAATGTTACCAGCAAATTCTAATCACAACCATTAGTCAGATTAGCAAAGTCTGTATGCGTATCATCGGGTCTGGATTAAAGTTAGAAAATATCACATAGTTCGCAGGCAATAAGAAACCCCCATGATGCTAAGATGGCTAGGAGGAAGCGATTCTTTCTGCATCGATGGATACAAGGCCACATGAGCCACTTTACAACACCGTGGTACATGATTTGCACGAATAATATTTTGTGTATAACTAAATTACACAATAAATACACACAATATATTTTATTATCATTGGATGTGATGTGTGGCCCCCACTCATCCCACTCATTCATCAAATCCAATGATAATAGTGTATGTGATATATATTTATTGTATAATTTAATTATACACCAAATATCGCTCTCATTTGCACAGCTGCACTTCTTTGCATGTATGGGAAATGCAGGACCAATAATTGAGATCAACTGTTCAATTCTGAAGATGGAACCACGTTGAATATACACGTAAGCTCATGTAGATATAAAAATAGATTAGCATATAGCTGTTAAACAAGATATATACTCATCTCATGTACTCCATCTCCAACAAGAGTTGAGTGCAGTGGTAAGCAAGTTGCATTATAGAGCGAAAGAGAGCTAAGATTCAAGCTTAAGAGAGAATACTTGTTGGGAGAATTTTTAATGTTGCAAACAGTGCTCAAGATTATAGATACCCAAAAAAATTTGGATAGAAAATATTTTGACTTGATGGGAATGAATGAGGAAATATTAAATCGTTCCATATCGAATCAGGATTTGTTCTTTTCCAAATTTTTGATATTTTTTAATGCTAGATTACAGTGTGCTCAAATAGAGTAGGGATACCTTAAAGACGAAAAAAAGAAAAATTGTATGCACGCAAATATATCGAGCATTTTGTCCTAAGCTTTCCTTTTGCTTTTACTGAAAATGGTTTTAATATCCCAATCAAAATCTATCGCACGACTTTTCTTCCGTCTTGTTTAAAAATAACTGGTGGAACCTGTCACAAGCCACATAATTAATGATTGATTTCATGCATGTCAATTGTTATTTCATAGCTATAGCCTATAGGTCCCTGTGTATACATAATTCCGAATAATCTGTAGCTGTAAATTAGCTTTAATTTGCGAAAGTGGCTGGTCTCGTGTGGCTAGAAGTGTCTGGTTAGGAATTATAAATACATACTATTTCAGCAGATCCTGAGCTCAATATGCGGTTATACAGTTACACTACAATGCTAGATTGTAAACTAGTGCTACTACATATATCAACACGCTTAAAGCTACTTACGCATTTTCATTTCCATGACATGCTCTGAAGAAAGATAGAGATCCACATTCACTACCAGAAAAAAGGTATTTAGCGGCGGTTTTTTTTTGGTTTCCCGGCGGTTCTCAACCGTCGCCAATGCGTTTACCAGCGGTTCTGAAAACCGCCGCCGATAACGGCGTCCTTAAACCATTTAGCGGCGGTTACAACAAACCGCTGGAACAACCGCTGCTAAATAAGGTTTGCCGGCGGTTTTCGTGGCGGTTTATTTGGCGGCGGTTTGAAACCGCCGAAAAACATAATTCACGCTTGTGGCTTGCTAACTTTTTGCGGCGGTTTTTAGAATTTAGTAGCGGTTTTAAACCGCAGCCAAAGCCAATTACTGGCGGTTTCAAACCGCCGCAATAGGCAGTGCGTTTTTGTTAACCCTTTTATTGGCGATTTCAAACCGCCGCAAAAAAGAACATGCATAGCTGTTAATCCTTTTCCTGGCGGTTTCAGAACCGCTGCAAAAAGGCCAATTTAAACCACTCTTTTTTTTTTTAACTTTAAAACATGGAAGCCAAAAACACTAATTGGTATCCTGGTACAATACTAGTAATCAATAATCATGAACAAAAAGAAAAATTGCATATAAATTCTTAAAGTTTTAAACAAAGAACACTAGTATCAAATGTCATAACATAATATTAAATTATAGTTAAATAGATACAAGTACATTAAAAAAATAAAAGCTAAAAGAGCATAACAACAAAAACAAAGAGTTCAAGTGAAAGCTACTATGATGCATTTATTTTCCACTTTGGATGGAATGATCATCATGGTATCGAGCATCATGACTAGCTGAGGAAGACGGTCTCACCCCTGGTGAAATTGGTCCACTCCCCTCATCTGGGGCCTGAAATTATGAATAGAAAATAAATTGTAACAATTTATTTCACTACCATTTTGTATACAGTTTTATATAATACAAAATACCAAAAGCAGTCTAATTCATTTTAAAAGTTCTAAAATACATACCATCACATTAATCAAAGTAGCTAATTCAGGTGGCAAATTGTTTCCTTGCATTTGCAGCATATATTTAACAGCTCCCTCAATTGCTTGTCTTCTTAATCTTTCTGCTTCAATCATTGATTCCAGATTCTGCACCCTCAATCGAGAAGCTTCTAATTCAGACTTCATCTCATTCATATCGGATTGGAATCCATGATTAACAGGTGCATTTGAACATGCGGTTTGACCAAAGACTTGAGTAGGACATGGTCCAAAACCCACACCTCGAACTCGGCCAAAGTGCTCTTTCCCAATAGCTTGAGAAAGGGAATCATTTTGTGAAAATCCCTTAGTGGAATCATCTTCACGCTCAATATTGATAATTTTTTCCTGCATACATATAAAATTTTATCCATTAAACATTAAAAATTAAGTACTTTATTTCTTAAAAAAATTAAGGTATGAATACTTTAATTAACACAATACTTACACCAATGACTTGAGCATCATCGTGAATGAAAGAACCATCCTTTTTCTTGTGCAACATAACCCATAACTCCCCTCTACTAATGCTGCTTCCACGTTGCCGTTCCTGTATGTCATTATTTACATATAGTCAATAATTAAACAAAAAGAATTGAACAAATGAGTCAAAGAAAGCATTAATCACCTCTTCATGTTTTCTTCTTGCTATGGTTTTTGAACCACCTGTGTGTGTATAATTGCTTCTTTCGATTTTCAGCATTTTTCTTGCATATGTCCTATTATTGCATAATTAGAAATACAATTATAGTTGTAAAAAAGAAAGAAGCATAAAATAATTGAGAATAATACCATCACATCCCAAGCATGAAGGATCAAATCAAATATAGTTGTCTCTACTGCCAATATTTGCATGCAAAACATATACATGAACAACTTCCTTTAATGCAACATTGGAAAGTTGAAGTCAAATGAAGGAACATTATATTCTCTGTAGGTCATTTACTTATTACTTATTAGCTACATAAAGTGTATAATATTAATACCTATGCCTAGCTCCCACAATTCTGCTGCAAGAAACACCAAGTTACAAGACAAAAGTTTATTAATCTCTCAAACTTTGAGACTTTAGATCTTCTAATACATTTGGTTAATTATTAAAATTTTTCACTTATGTTAAACTGTAGCAACATCTTAAAATTGAACAATTATTTTTAAAGGGGGGAGTACACTTTTTTCCTCTGTGCAGGAGCTTCTACCACACATCTAGTTCCCAAATCACATTATGCAACAAAAAATTGAAACTGCTAGCAGTGACCAGAATTTTTAACACCACTATGATAAGGCAGAGAGTACAAGCACTGATTTTCTAAGTTTGACATCAAACTCTTCCTTGCTGGCCGGTGATATTTAGTTCTTTATACTATAGAAGGCAATAATAAGATCTGTGTTTATTTCTTATAGCCAATAAGGGAGAAGGCAGGAAATTAATAAAGAGGATACATTATGCAACAAGATGCTCTACTAGCTCCAATAAACCAAAAAATGAAAAAAACATGCCCCTCTTAGCAAACAAAATAATATCATTAATTGAAAAAATGGTCATATCATAACCAAAGATTCTCATTTTCTTTTTGTTGATGCATTTTGACTAAAAGAAGCTGAATTGAATCACAACCAAATCTGCTGAATACAGATAATATAGCAGCAGCAGTAGCAGAAGGACCATTTTCTTTGCCTACGAACTCAACTTTAGCCAAGCCATCAAAGATAGTAAACAAGTATTATATTAGAAATCAAACTAACTTGAGTATTTTGAAGTCACACAAATGTCTAGTATATTTAAGACATGAAAAGCTATCAAGCAGACCAATTTCACATTTAATTTTCTTGTATCAGTTTAATTGTGATCAAAGTGTAGACTAATTTTTAACCTATTTTCATAAGAAGTATATTCATGCAGACCTCCTTTGATAAGCAAATTAAATAAGAACTTTTCTATTAGGATATGTCACCTGGGTTTTCTCATTCAGGCGATACTCAATGAACCATCTCCAATGGTTTTCATCAATTCCAGGAGGTCGCTTTGCAACATTTTCCTCCATGCTCAAAGTGCTATTATAGAATTCATGAAACAAGCTACACCTAGTATCTTTCCATGCTTTCCCAATACGTTTCATGATATTATTCTTGAGTTGATTATCCACTATATGAAATTTCTTCTGCATATGAAATCAAAGACATTAGTATCAAAGTCACAGAGATTATAAAATACATGAAAGAATAATAAGTTTACCTGTATAATGTCATTATACACCGTGTCTTTATAGGATTTAGGAACCTTACGCCAAGAAGTGTAGCAAATGGGAAATTTGTTGAAATCACTTCCCAAAACTCCTAAGAACCCACCTAAAAGGCCACCGGCATCGCCTATGGCTTGCCCAAATTCATTGCATGAAACTATAATCTTTCTGCTATCAGGAATTGACCAAACATCTTGCACCATGTATCGGGCTTCTTTAGTTGTGTCATCCAGCTCATCTGAAACAAATATAATCTTTGACTTGCCAACTTTACAAAGTAAATAGGAAAAAACAATATAACTAGCAATTTTACAAATTCTAGCACTAAACTTTAACCCATCAAACAAAATTGAACATAGTAAAAGTTAGATTTAAAAAAAAAAAGGAAGAAATTTTTTACCAACAACATTAACAACCCAATAACTTTTCTTCTTACTACCACTAGAAGTAGTGTCACCAGATGCAGCAAAAAGATCATCTACATATTCGTCAAATGAACCAACATCTTCATCCTGTAGATCATCCTCTAGATCAACCTCTTGATCATGTAAACGGTGGGATGATGCCCTATGAGTAGATGACACTGAACTACCTCTAATCTGAGTTGGTGCACTCAATCGAGACCTACTTCCAATTTGTGGCCGTGAATGAACACCCACATTAGAAGCTGGGAGTGAACGAGCATCACTATGAGTTGGTGGAACTAAATGAGCTCCAATGTCAGCTGGTTCCTGAGATGGAACAGGACAGGCTCTAGTATGAGCTTGTGGCATAGTTGCAGTTGATTTCTCTGTAACTGATGGTGCAACTTTAAAGCGTTTATTCCTAGGCATGGCTGAAATTTGAAAAAAAATTACAATTTTAGAAAATGACAAACATAAAGGACTAGATTCTAATACGTAGAATATGAACAACAAAGAATATGAACAACACATAACTATATTCGACTACTTGAATGCCAAGAAATGGACCCCCTTTTCTTGTCTTGTTCCTTCCACTGTTTTCCTTTCATGTATATTCTGATCAAATTTTAACTCGAAATTCTCAAGTTGAAATACATAGCAAAGAATTCACATAAAACAAAGATCCATAAAAGTGCATAAAAGTTAGGAGGATAATATTAATATTTTACAGCAATATAAAGTTCTATAATAGAAACACATGATAGCATCTCAAAAGCATATCTGGAAAGCATCTGAGAAATATAATAGTCAATCATATCTAAAAAGCACAATAGAAACATAGAAACACAACTAATACAAACTAAACAAAGTTTTCGGCTCCATCATGATTGTCAACAACAATATCATTGGCAGGTCCATCTTCTATATTATCATCCCTTGCCAATTGCAAATCTCCATTGCCATCATGAAACCACCTATCCAAGTTCAATTGCGGAGAAGGAACAAGATCATAAGTTGGCTCTTCTTTGTCTTCTCCCATGTCATACAAGTCTCTTGGTTGTAGATGTTTTACAATACTCCATCCTTTTTGAATCTCATCATCCACATAAAACACAAGTTGAGCGTCAGATGCAAATATATATGGTTCATCATTTTCTCGATCTCCAACATGTATCAAACGAGAAAAGTTAATGCTAGTAAAACCCGAGTCATCTCTTTTGATACCTCTATCAGAAGTGGTGTTAGCCCATTGACATTTGAACAATGTAACAGTGAATTGACCATTGTAGTTCAATTCAATTATGTCCACCAATTTTCCATAATAAGGAACACCTCCGACTGCCACATTGTTATCACGGTTGCTTGCATAGCTCCTGGTATCAAACATACCAAATACTCCACTATTTTGACTTTTTAGCCCATGCTCTCGAGAAAGAGTTCTGAATTTAAATCCATTCACATTGTAAGCACTAAATCGTTTGGCTTGATCAAGTGGTCCAAGTGCAAGCCACCTTAATTCATTTGAATGTTTATCACCTTCATTCGAGATCTACCATCAAGAATTACCACACTTAGTTTTTACTGTTAGTTAAACCTCTAAGCTGAATGAAAAATGATAGCTTAACTTCTACTCACATGCTTTTGAAACCATTAGGAAATTCCTTATGTACAACTTTATCTATCTCTCGATCAGAACTGTACGATGCCTTAACATCCTCTTTGTTATTGTTCTAAATTCCCTAGAAGTAAGAATAAATTCATTTACAAAACTAAGAAAATTGAATGCAATGAGGTTTGTGTAAAACTTTATGTATTACTTACTCAAGAAAAGGGTCTACTGTTGTACAATTGACCAACACGTAACGATGTGCTTGCAATTTTTCCATTGGAGTTAATATAAAATATGAAAAACCCCCAACTGATTTGCCAACTTTTGGGAACATAGTATCACTTTCATGGTGTTCAACACCATCGGGTTGATCATCAACACGTCTTGGGCGATTGATTCTTGTCTCTGTGTTATCCAAATATCTTGAACAAAAGGTGAGAATTTCTTCGGCCAAGTAGCCCTGAACAATAGAGCCTTCTGGTTGTGCCTTATTACGCACATAAGACTTCAAACGACCTAAGTACCTTCACATTAAGAAAATTTATGGATTTAGCTAAAACAATCTATTCATTAAAGAAAGTGAACAAAAGAAATTTGCCATGTTAAGTTCACCTTTCTATTGGATACATCCATCGATAATGCACGGGGCCACCTTCTTTTACTTCATCAACTAGATGAACAACTAAGTGAACCATGACTGTGAAAAATGATGGAGGGAAAATCATCTCCAAATGACAGAGTGTGTGAACAATTTGATCTTGGAGGGTAACAAGATCAATAGGGTTCAACACTTTACTACATATTTGTCGAAAGAATGAACAAAGGTCAGCTAAAACACCAAACACTATGCCAAGCCTTGCATTCCTCAAAGCAATCGGTAACAATTGCTCCATTAGAATATGGCAGTCATGACTTTTTAACCCAAACAACTTACGTTGCTTCAAATCAATGCACCTCGAAATGTTGCTTGAGTAACCATCTGGAACAATCACATTCTTCAAGGTCTTAAGAAATATATCCTTTTGTGCATTTGACATGGTAAAAATAGCAGAAAGATATTTCCCATTCTCATTTGGCCAAAGTTCAGATCTTATACCCATAGATTGTAGGTCTTTTCGGGCATTAAGGTGATCTTTTGTCTTTCCACTTTCATTGAGCAAAGTGTAAAGTACATTATCACACACGTTTTTCTCTATATGCATTACATCAAGATTGTGGCGTAATGCATTAAACTCCCAATATGGAAGTTCAAAGAATATACTCCTCTTTCTCCAATGGGAGTCATCTTCATTGGCATTTCGCTGCCCACGTCCTCTTTTCCCTTTAACCTCCGGTGTCTTTCCAAATGAAACTTGGATATTCTCAACCTGCTTGAAAATATCTGAGCCTGATAATTTTATTGGTGGATTTCTTTTGTCAACCTTACCATCAAATCGAACCTTATCCAATCTAAATCTGTGACCAGTATGTAGGAAACGACGATGACCCATAAAACACCATTTTCTACTATGTTGAAGTCGACATGGTTCAGTATCAATATTGCACGTAGGACAAGCTAGCTTACTATATGTGTTCCACCCAGACAATGTCCCCAAACCAGGAAAATCACTAATTGTCCACATCAATGCTGCACGCATTTTAAAACTTTCATTTGATGAAGCATCAAATGTTTCAACACCATCCCACAACTTTTTCAACTCATCAACTAAAGGTTGCAAGTAAATGTCTATGTCATTCCCTGGCATTTTCTTACCTGGAATGATCATTGAGAGAATGAAGTTTGTTTGTTTCATGCATGTCCAAGGAGGAGTATTGTATGGAATGAGAATCACAGGCCAAATGCTATAATTAGTACTCATGTTTCCAAAAGGATTAAAGCCATCACTAGCTAAGGCTAGGCGAACATTACGTGCATCTGAAGAAAAATCAGAAAATTTATTGTCAAATCTTTTCCATGCATCAGCGTCTCTCGGATGCCTCAAGAAGCCATCCTTATTACTGTCCACAGCATGCCATTTCATATCATCAGATGTCTTACTAGACATGAACAATCTTTGCAGCCGAGGAATTAGAGGAAAATAACGAAGAAACTTTGCTGGTTGTTGTTTTTTCTTTTTAACAATTCCAAGCTCATGCTCAGTAGAAGAATTTTTCCATCTAGATATGCCACATCGTTTGCATTCATTCAAACTTTTATCAGGTCCCCAATATAGCATGCAATCGTTTGGACATGCATCTATCTTCTTATAATTAAGACCAAGTTTTCTTATAGTTTTTTTGGCCTCATACAATGATTCTGGGATCTTTGCATGCTCAAAGGCATCATGCAACAGCTCGATTATCATCGACAAGGCCTTGTCACTCATCCCACAAATGCACTTGATGTGATACATCTTTACTAAAAAAGACAGCTTTGAGTACTTTGAGCATCCTTCATATAATTCTTGTTCCCCATCTTTAAGCAAATCATAAAACTCCTTAGCGTTACCGCTCGGACCCTCTTGTAAATGTGGCACCTTTCCTTCACCCTCATTTATTGGATCATGCATTGTGGACTCTTCACTAGCATGTGGTCTAGGGAATATGAAAGCATCGTGAATCATGTCACGCATTGGATCTTCAGAAGATTTCGAGTGTTGAGCTTCGTGCCTATAACTAGAAGTTTCTCCTTCACCTCTCTCACCATGTAATAGCCAAACTGTATAACCTGGGGGAAAAGGTCTTAACAACAAGTGATCGTACACCTCTTCTCTAGTCTGGAATAGTCTAAATCCACAGCGAGAACAAGGACACTTGATCCTATTATCGGATGATGCATTAGTAAATCACGAAGTCCAAAAATTTCAATAATCCATCCATATATTCAGGAGTATCTCGCGGCTTCAAAATCCAACTTTTGTCCATATCTAATTCAATAGTAGATAAATAAATTAAAGGCACACTAGAGTGGGGGCTAAAAAAGAACACTAACTAAGGCATACAATAACTTGAAAGTGCACGAATTAAAGATAATTCACAAACAACACAAAAGACATAATCAACCACCTTTCTCATACAACTATTCAAGAGAATCTCACATGTACAAGTAATTGCTAAAAAATAACTAACAATTTATGCTAAAATAACTATTCTTCTAGGAATAATGAAACCAAAAGAAAAGGATGAGCCTTAAACTGGATATACCTTTCACACTAACAATTTGTTTTTGTTTTATTTATTATTCTCCCAAATTTCTTAAAGGGGACAGCACAAACAGAGAACAAAAGCAAGGCAACAAACACTAAAATTACCTGTATATATCCAATCTGATTTGCAATTGCATGCAACAAATATCAACAAACATCAACTATGAATTGATAGAAAGTCAATTTTTAAATCGTATTTAAACTACAGTCTAATATGCAATTAATTTTCTTAAATATAAAACATAACTATATATATTTCTATCAAATATGTCATTTATGAAAAGAGGGACAAAAAAAAAACTGTTTAAGATATGCATCGTTAAATATGTGTCACTTATTTCTTTGTTTCATTTTTCACTCTTTGCTCTTTTTCCTCCCACCCCCAACCTCTTCTCTCTTCACCCTAATTCCCAGAAAGGTAAGTATAAGTTACTTGGATATAGATGAAGAGGAGCACAACCAAGAAACTAAATATTGCATATCAACTTATAATGAACAGATTAAGAAGTCTTTGTTGCATGAGTTTCTGAGCAAACCTTATATACAAGAGGAAAATGATTACAGGACCAAATTAATTCTCCTTAAATTGATGGCCACAGCCGATGCACATGTAGAATGTAGTTTGCCCTTCATCCGCTGATCTCATCTAGAAGTAGACACTCAAATATAAATTTGGACAAAGAATCAAAGGTTTAGGAGTGAGAGCAAAATTAGGCCAAGACAGATAATTAAATCAAGTAAAGAAAGTGTTAGCATAACTAGGACCACTCATCTACAAGAATAGGACTTAACTTCACACCATTCATCTTCACAAACTTGGTTGCTCCAAAACATACTGCAAAGGCTGTTAAAAATTCAGACCATTACTAAATGTGGCTAACCTAGTTTCAGCGCACATTTCATTGGAATTAAAGAAAATGGAAAAGATATCCTCATAGAAGTAGATTTTTTTTCTAAATTTTAAATGAAAATAATCCTAGAAATTATTGTACTAGATTACCAGTGGTGTATAGAGCTGATATGATAGGAATGGAAAACGCATGCTCCACTTGCCCTACCAATAATCCAACACATGGTCATCCGTTTTCCATTATATTTTCTGTTACATATATTCCCATTAAATGCTGACTAATCTTCTTATTCCTCCATGATGAAGACAAATATAAATTATATTAAATTGATGAAGAATCAGAATGGAGCTTAAAGGCCGTGAATAAGGGAATATATAATGTAATGAGAAAGGGAATATTCATGAATTAACCAGAAATTTTGTTTCTGAGAAGTTACAAAGGGCAATGATGAATAGAAGAACTTCTCTTGTGCCTCATAAATCTCATTTCACTAATTGGTGAGAACTGAGAAGTGACAACAACTTTTGTTCAAAATTAAAAAAGACTTTCTCTAGTGGAAATTAGAGAACAAGAAGAGAAGAACACAAGACAAACCAGGAAAGAAAATGAAATTAAAGTAAAAAAAAACCACCTAGTAGGTCAGCCACATCAACACAACACGAAGAACACCTCGAACCTCTGCCTGCTAGCTGGTTCGTGTGCTGGCACCACAAAAGCAGAGCGGTTGTAAGGCAGAAGCAGACCTGTAGTCAATGGGCAAAAAAAATCAAAGGTTTAATACTCAAGCGGCACTCTCAATCCGTTGGACATTGGTATATAAATTGAAGAAACCAAAGGAAATCATCAATATGTACGACAAGGGAAGTCATGAAATTACAAGAAATTAAAAAATGCACAAGTGCAAACACCTTCAAACAATAGCATTCAACTTGTAACAAAAATGAAAAAGAAAAGGAAAAAAAAAGAAACTATTATGCAAGCAATAGTTGGTATATATCATCCCGAATAAATAATAACTCACACCTAAAAGGATAAGAAATAATAAACACACTACAAGCAAATTGCAACATAAACAAAACACAAGAGGACCTAGATCCTAATTAGGTAATTTGTCCAACTCATAATAATTGAAGGTTCAAGCATTACTCTTTGTGCAGTGCTCATGCCCCACTGAGAAAAAAGACAACATGATAAACTATTGTTTCTTTTATTTGAATATAATTTTTGGAACCAAATATTAGAACAAGCTGCCGACACTTATTCCCAAACCTGCCTTTTGCATTAGCAGCCACTTGAGGTCTGGTTCCAAACTATGGCTCCGAGCCATTCATATTATTATCCGTTACTTTATTTTAGCCCTTCAAAAGCATAAGGATTTTGACAGGGTTTGGCTTCCTCATTGACAATGGAATAGAGCACAAAAGCCTCGCCTTCCTTCCTTTTCTTCCATTCCATGCAAACAAACACTCTCACACAGTGACACACAGCTGAGTTGTGTGTCCTTTCTCATCATATACCTGTTGAAATACCATAATCTTTGTTGGGGTCTGAATGTGCTATTCATTTTGCTGATATAGGCAGCAAAAATACAGTGTGTCTAATTCCCTGTACTAGGTAGTGGATTCGTTCTAGCTAGTATAAAAAATTTTCTGGGTATCATTCAATTCTATAGTGTGTGCTACATAGGTAGCTGGAAGCACTTGAATTGAAGCGTATCTGGTCACTGCTAAGGTTCTTGTTAAAAGCAAATTCCAGATTGACAATCCTATTATATATATTCATTCTCTCATGGCTAATAGAGCTAGGTAGTTAGTATCCACAAATTAAGCAAGCAATTCTTAATTTCTCTAGTGTCCTAGGGTCATATTATATCAATTTCTCTAGTGCTATTCCAAAACTCACCACCGAGATTGAAGCTGAACAAGGCAGACGAAGACGCTGCGGTGGATCTGGAAGAGTATGAAGCACCGCCCAAACAGCAAGACAGCAACGCCACCACAGCGGATCTGGAAGAGGCCACCAGACGAAGACGCGGCGGAGCGGTGTAGTTCCTCCTTCTTCGCTCGCTCGCTCACAAAAGGGGATGCCCACTCAGCCTCCGCGATGTGAGATCTGATGCGGTTGGGAGGTAGGGCAATGAGGCGGTGAGCTGACTAGGAGGCGGTGGCTCTGAGACGGCGGCGCGACATTCGGTGGAAGGGAAAGGATCGATGCAAGCGCGCTCAGGTTTTCTCAAAGGGGGGGGAGGTGCACTCAGGTTTTCTCAAAGGGGGGAGGCGCACTCTTCTAAATTGTTTCAGCACAGTGCAAACAAGCAAAGACAGAGACTATACTTACGTTTCTAAGATTTATTTCATTTAATATTTTTAAAAAAACCTTAGCGGCGGTTTTAGGTTATTAAAACCGCTGGAATATCAAACCGCTACTAATCCAACACTGAACCGCCGCGATTTACAGCGGGTGGCACAAACCGCCAGGAAACCAAAGGAATAGCAGCGTTTGTATAACCGCCACTAAAAAACCGCCGCAAAGACACATTTTTCTGGTAGTGATTCCAAATTAATTAATAAATGAAGTCGGTCCAAGCCTTAAATTTGGCTTCACCAAATCATGGAACCTATGCCATCTTTGAAATGTTATATTTTGGCTTTTGTTCCTTGTTAATGATCGTCAGCTGATACCGCTATATGTACAAGAAATATTGATAATAATAATCTATGTTTTCTTTCCCAAAAGTTAATCATATGAGCTAAAGTTGGTTCTTTTGTGTTCCCCAACAGTGGTGCTGTATTTCATGGTCTCAAGAGTAGCAGTTTTCCAAGATTATAATTGTCGGCATGATTCCCATAGCTGATATAAGCAATTACTGCCATTGATTGAATTCTGTTTATTGCTGGCTAAAATAACGAATAGGCAAAATGCAAGAAGAATAAGGGGATCAACAAAAAAAGGAAACATGACGCTTACAATAAATAAATAAATAAAGGAAATATGATTCAACCAGCTTTCAAAATTCGATTCATTTTGTTCATGACAATATCAAAGCCTACACCCTACGTTGCATGTGCTATGAGATTAACTTTTGTACCCATCTTTTCATGTTACAAGCTTGGCTAACATATGGGACCTTGTGCTCACCAACACAAGGTTGAGCCAGAAGTACCCTTGAAATGTCATGTAATACCTTTCAACAGGAAAGGATGATTAAGTGGAGGAGACAATGTTTTCCTCATTACCTTTTTCCTATAGCTCAACTTTCAAGTAGGAATAAGATGAAGAAAGATTGACAAGGAAGGCTAACAAACGTGGGGAGCACTTCCACAGTACAAGTGGATAGAATTTAATGGCCAAACAGGATACCATATGTGTTATCTTGATGCAAAGGGTGCTTGTGGATGACCCAATTTTCCAATAAGAACAGTGCTAACAGTTTGTGGTGGAGTTGCAGATCTCTTGTGTTTCTGGCTTGTTGGCATAATTGTGATAAGGACTCTAAAATTAAAAGGGCAAAGCAAATCTAGTTAATGGGGTAGCATGATCATGGGCCCTCTCTGTATTGATTGAAAGAGAACTTGTTACTAAAAGGGTGTTGATTTGAGTGAAAGAAGCTCAAATTCTTTAAGCATGCAATGCTAGGATTGATGTCAAAATTCATGTGTATAAAAAAAAATACTATTAGTAGAAATCCTTACTTAAATGTGTGACCATATTTCATGAGATTAGTCTTTCACATATTCCTTGAAACCAAAGAAAAATAAGAAAGAGACTTGGTTTTCTTGTCCTCATGATTCTTAACCCACTATGAAAGGCAAGGGAGACGCATTATTATGTTGTGTTATGTGGCACCCTTTTTGTCCCTCACTAAGATTTCAATCCCATGAAATGTTATAGGGTTGAAACCTGAGATGCACAATACTAGAGTAAAAAATTAGATGTACAAACAGTAACACCTGAAGCAAGAACCCATTAATTTGATACCATTCAAAACGTTGAGCTAAATCTCTGTTTGTATCTTGGTAATATTACGTTCTGTTTTGTGGATCCTGTTTTTCCCACCCTAAGATTTCAATTCCATGAACTGTTAAAAGGTTGAAACTTAGAATGCACAGTACTGCAGTCACCAATTGGATTTTCACAGACTAGGGGTCGGTTGAGGGGTTAAAAATTATATATATGAGCTCTATGTATAAAATCACACGTAAATTCCTTTGTGTAATTTTTACCTCTATTTTCTGCCTTGAAGCAAACATGCACCAAGAGTTAGACCCTGGGGCAAGAACCCACTAATTTGATACCATACAACCATTGCGCTATACCTTTGTAGTTTGGTAGTATGATGCCCACCATTTCAAAGCAGAGTGAGATGTGATATTGACACTTTACGCTTCAGTTATAAGCATGCTATCTAATCTTCCTCATTAATTGCCTACTAATTTTGATTTTGTTGCCATTTACGCACTTAAGTCCTTTTATGTAACTTTTACCGTTTTAGTTTACTATTAACATCAACAGTTACATGCAATACTAGGGTATATTTATAAACATACAACTAAATGGTCAGTAATCACTTATCTCACTTTATACAATGCTCGGATCTTCACTCTATTTAAACTCAACAATAACATTCATTCCCTATTATTCATCTTCTAGTATTGTACCATAAAAGTATAAAACAGTAGTTTCTTGTCAGTCTTCATGTGCTCTGAATTCTTTAATGTGCAAAGATGAAGCAGGAAAGCAATGGCAGACAAGCCAAAAGGAAGAGATAACATCATACAACAAATTAGTCACGCACATTTTAGGCACTGCAAGTTTACATGACCAGACAGGGTGCAGATTTATGGTCCCACAATATCGTTGAAAGCTTTCAATAAACACTCAAGTTCACTTTTCAAGTATTTATTGTCTGGAAGAAAAACCAACAAAGGACTTATTATCTCCACCAGTTTTATGTGGTTTGGATGAAAACCCTCCATCATGTCTTCCTCTTCATTATCTACAGTCATCATAATTGACTAATATTTCATACTTGTAAATAAAGTACTGCGAGGGGAAAATTATTTGTCATTTGAAGATGTGAGTAGTTATTAATGGTGTACTAACATTATACCATCTTTGCCTACATAAGGCTCAGTGAAGATATGAAGATACATGAAGTTAAACTAAATTTCATCTTTCTAGTCCATTCCAAGTTACTAATGATGAGCTTACTGTATCAATTTTTGTTAACAACCGATTCAAATTAAGATGTTCGTTTCATTTGTTCTGTTGAATTCTCAAGTGTCAAGTAAAATTAAGATCCGTTTTAGTAGATTGCACCGCAACATGGTTATTGGCTTTGAAAATATAAAATTAAGATCCGTTTTGATTAAATACACTTAAGAGAAAAAAACTAAAAGTTAAAAAAATAGCATTTATCAACTGTTGAATTAATGACTTGATTTTAACAATTCAACAATTGTGACTACAACCACCTTCTAGATTTTGGTTAAAATCTTCAAACATGGTTGGCCAACAACCTTCAACTATGGTGGCTAACAACCTTCACACATGGTAGGTGGCCAACAACCTTCAACTATGGTGTGCCAACAACCTCAAATTAGGTGGCCATCAAGCTCTATAAATAGAGCTTGGTTCTTCAAGCTCTAGACACACCAACACCAACAAGAATCCATTCCTCTCCTCCTCCTTTCTAAGCATTTAGAGATTCATTTGTTTATTTTGTTTTCTCTCTATATTGTGAGTTGAGAGTTGAGAGCATACACCAGTGAGACAAATACTGTAAGGAATTCTGGGTGTATTTGGGATTTGGGTTGAGTGGAGTGTAAACACTTTTGTATCTCCATCATATTTCTATAGTGAAATATTTGATTGTCGTCTTTGCCCGTGGACGTAGGCTTTAAGCCGAACCACGTAAATTCCTGGTGTCATTTAACATTACACTTCTACACATTTATATTTTGCGTCACTCTGTTTCTACCTTTGGGCTCGCTAATTCGCAACAAACTGGTATCAGAGCTCTTATAGAGTTAAGGCTAATTTGTTCAAAATGTCTCTTGCAAAATTTGATATTCAGCAGCTTGATGGGCATTAATTTTGGCATGTGGAAGGTCAGGTATGATGGTGTTGTTCTTATCTGACAAGGTGTAAAAGCGACACTTTCTGACAAGGAAAAGAGGCCTGAGACAATGAAGGAATCTGAATGGGAAGATGCCGATCAAAAGGCTCTTTCTATTATTCAGTTATGCATTACAGACGATGTGCTGCAGGAGGTCCTTTCGGAGAATACAGCGAAATCGCTGTGGACCAAGTTGGAGTCATTATATATGACTAAGACGGTGGCTAACCGTCTCGGTGTGTTGCAACGTCTGTACATGCTCCGTATGGCAGAAGGGACATCAATCCGTTCTCACATAGCTGAGTTCACGTCACTCGTCACAGATCTGAAAAATATGGACGAGACATTTTCAAGTGAGCAACAAGCAATGATGTTGCTTTGTTCCTTACCTCCTTCCTACAAGCACTTTCGTGAAACGCTCATATATGGTCGCGAAAGCCTCAAAATTGATGAGGTTAAATCCGCACTTTTAAGTCGTGACAAAATGGAGCATGATTCTAGCAGTCGTGATGATATTGCATCTAGCTTATTTGCTAGAGGAAGGTCAAAGGAAATTGGATCGAGTAGTAGCAGAGGAAAGTCTAGATCTAAGTCTAGACATCGTAAAGGCAGGTGCCGATACTGCAAGAAAGAAGGGCACTGGAAAGCAGAATGTCCGAAGCTCAAAGACAAGAAGGACAAAGATTCAAGTGATGCAGCAAGTGTTGCTGAAGGTACTGATAATGTTCTCGCGGTATCAACCAGTTCAATTGGTGATACTTGGATGCTTGATTCTGGATGCTCTTATCACATGTGTCGGAATCGGGATTGGTTTACAACTTTCCAGTCAATAGATGGTGGTGTTGTCCTTATGGGGAATGATATGCCCTGTAAGGTCATTGGCATTGGAACAATCCAAATCAAGATGCATGATGGAGTTGTGAGAACGTTGACTGATGTTCGATACATTCCAGACTTGAAGAAAAATCTTATATCCTTGGGTGTCTTCGATTCTCAAGGTTATAAGTATTCCGGTGAAGGTGGAGTTTTAAAAATCTCCAAAGGTGCTCTTATTGTGATTAAAGGCAAGCTGGTCAACGGCCTTTATCTACTTCAAGGAAGTACTGATTGTTAGTCTTTGCCTCAGTATCATCCTCATTTGATTCTGATTCAGATACTACTCGTTTGTGGCATATGCGTCTTGGGCATATGAGTGAAACTGGAATGTCAATTTTGAGCAAGCGCGGCTTGCTTGGTGATCAGAAAATTGGGAAGCTTGACTTTTGTGAACACTGTGTCTATGGAAAGCAGGACTGCAGTCAAGTTCAAGACCTTGCTATTCACAGGACTAAGGGCACAGATGGATTACATCCACTCGACTTGTGGGGCCCTGCGCCTGTTCCTTCAAAAGGTGGTGCCAGATACCTATTGACATTCATTGATGATTTCTCAAGGAAGGTATGGGTTTATTTTCTGAAACACAAGAATGATGTATTCCATACTTTCAAGAAATGGAAAGCGCTTATTGAAAACCAAACTGGCAAGAAAATCAAGCGCCTCCGAACAGATAATGGTTTGGAGTTCTGTGAAGGTCAATTCAATGAGTTTTGTGAAAATGAAGGCATAGTACGTCATCGTCTTTGTGCGAAAGACTCGCAACAAAATGGAGTAGCTGAGCGTATGAAACGAACTCTTTTGGAGAGGGCTCATTGTATGCTCTTTAATCTTTGGTTTGTCAAAAGAATTTTGAAATTTGAAAATTTTGTCAATATGGCTTGCTATTTGGTGAATCGGTCTCCATCAACTGCGATCGATTTGAAGACTTCTATTGAGGTATGGTCTGGTGCTCCTGCTAATTATTCAAATTTGAGAATTTTCGGTTGTCCTGCATATGCTCATATTGATGATGGAAAGCTTGAGCGAAGGGCATTAAAATGCATATTTCTCGGATATCAAACTGGGGTCAAAGGTTATAGACTATGGTGCACTGAACCTAAGATATCCAAATTCATAATCAGCAGAGATGTAAAGTTCAATGAATCATCCATGTTTCATCCCAAAAAGGAGGTTGGCGATGCAGTAAAAGACCAAGATGCTAGCAAGCAGGTGGAGTTTGAAGTTGAACCACCAAAGCAGATAGAAGAAGATGTCTCTGATCAGCCCATTCAAGAAGAAGAAGATATTGATGATGTCGCAGATGTACGACAACAGTTGCAGCATTACAGTCTTACAAGAGACAGAGAAAAGAGGCAAATAAAACCACCACAAAGGTATGGTCATGCAAACATAGTCTCTTTTGCATTATCAGTGGCAGAGGATATGGAATCAGAAGATCCTACCACATACCATGAGGCTATCTCGAGTGAAGAGTCTGCACAATGGATTGCTGCAATGAGTGAAGAGATGGAGTCTCTTCATAAGAACTAGACATGGGAGTTGGTGAAACCACCTAAAGGACATAAAGTCGTTGGCTGCAAATGGATTTTCAAGAAGAAGGAAGGATCCCCTGGAGTTGAGCCGGCTAGGTACAAAGCACGCTTAGTTGCAAAAGGTTTTAGCCAAAGGGAAGGAATAGACTTCAAAGAAGTATTCTCTCCTGTAGTAAGACATAGCTCCATTCGAGTGTTGCTCGCTATGGTTGCACTGTTTGACTTAGAACTTGAACAGCTCGATGTCAAGACAGCTTTTCTTCATGGTGAGCTTGAAGAACAGATCTATATGCAGCAGCCTGAAGGTTTCATTGCTCAAGGCAAGGAGGACCATGTTTGTCTCCTCAAAAAGTCATTATATGGCTTAAAGCAATCTCCTCGCCAGTGGTATAAGAGATTCGACACTTTTATGTTAAGTCAAGGTTACTCAAGGAGTGACTATGTATTGTGTTTACCACAAGAAGCTCTCAGATGGTTCGTTTATCTATTTGTTGCTCTACGTTGATGACATGCTCATTGTCGCTAAGAGTATGTCTGAGATCAAGAAGCTGAAAGAGCAACTCAGTGGTGAATTTGAAATGAAAGACTTGGAGTGCGACTAAGAAGATTTTGGGCATGGAAATTCATAGGGATCGGCGTGCTGGCAAATTATATTTGTCACAGAAGAAGTATATTGAAAAAGTACTTCAGCGCTTTGGAATGCAAGATGCAAAGCCTGTGAGTACTCCGTTGGCGACTCATTTGATTATCGGCCGCACATTCACCACGATCCGTGAAGATGAGGAACATATGTCACACGTTCCTTATGCTAGTGCGATTGGAAGTATCATGTATGCTATGGTATGTACTCGACCGGACATTTCACATGCCGTTAGTGTTGTTAGCAGATATATGGGGCATCTGGCAAGATGCATTGGCGGCGATGAAATGGATACTTGATATCTTCTAGGTACTGCAGATGTTGGCTTAGTATATGACGGGAGTTCTAACATTCTTTGGTAGTGTTATTGGTTATGTTGACTCAGATTATGCTGGAGATGTTGACAAAAGGAGATCTCTGACAGGATACATCTTCACGCTTTCAGGTAGTGCAATTAGTTGGAAAGCAACTTTACAGTCTACTATTGCACTATCCACCACGTTGAATACATGGCGGCAGAAGCGGTGAAGGAAGCCATTTGGCTCAGGAGTTTGGTAGGCAATTTGGGTTTGGAACAAGATGTTACAACTGTTTATTGTGATAGCCAAAGTGCTATACATTTGACCAAAAATCAAATGTATCATGAGAGAACCAAACATATAGATGTCAGATATCACTTCATTCGGGAAATAATTTCTCAAGGTGCTATTGTTGTGAAGAAGATTAGTACCTCAGACAATCCAGCTGATATGTTGACAAAGTCAATCATCATTGCTAAGTTCAAGCATTGCTTGGACTTAGTTGGCATTCACAATATGTGAGTTTTGCCCTTATGGGCATTTTGGAAAAGGCGACTTTAGAAACTTGATGAAAATCAAGTCAAGGTGGAGATTGTTGAATTAATGACTTGATTTTAACAATTCAACAATTGTGACTACAACCACCTTCTAGATTTTGGTTAAAATCTTCAAACATGGTTGGCCAACAACCTTCAACTATGGTGGCTAACAACCTTCACACATGGTAGGTGGCCAACAACCTTCAACTATGGTGTGCCAACAACCTCAAATTAGGTGGTCATCAAGCTCTATAAATAGAGCTTGGTTCTTCAAGCTCTAGACACACCAACACCAACAAGAATCCATTCCTCTCCTCCTCCTTTCTAAGCATTTAGAGATTCATTTGTTTATTTTGTTTTCTCTCTATATTGTGAGTTGAGAGTTGAGAGCATACACCAGTGAGACAAATACTGTAAGGAATTCTGGGTGTATTTGGGATTTGGGTTGAGTGGAGTGTAAACACTTTTGTATCTCCATCATATTTCTATAGTGAAATATTTGATTGTCGTCTTTGCCCGTGGACGTAGGCTTTAAGCCGAACCACGTAAATTCCTGGTGTCATTTAACATTACACTTCTACACATTTATATTTTGCGTCACTCTGTTTCTACCTTTGGGCTCGCTAATTCGCAACATCAACTTCACCGGGAAAGAGCAATTTGTATTGAAAATATAAAATTTTTATGTTTTTAACTTCAATCATGTTGCTATGTATTACAATGTTAATCTCATCTTTTATTTCATATTAATTAAATCATTACAGTTCTATTATAAAGTAACTTTTACTTTAAATTTGAAAACAGTACCGACCCTAATCTTTATTTTTTCTCTCTTCTTTCTTTGGTCGGTGATGTTATAATATAATCAACTCAAATCTACGTTAAAAAGAAAGAGGCATAATACATTCTTTGAGTTGTAACATTTGTTATGTTGGTCTCTGATGTATGTGAAACATACTTAAAGACCAATACTCTTCTGGCAAAGAGAAGAGCTACAAATTGTTATCTAGTTCAGAGTGTAGAATATATTTGTTTCTTATTTAATATGGATTTATTGTATCTATTTGGATTTGTATTACCGTTAGACTTTTTCATTAATAAATTTTTGTTTTCCATAAATAAATTAGTTCATCAATTCTTTTTTTTCCCAATATGATTCAGTCTCACATTTAGAACTGCCCAAACAAAATACAGAGGCATATAGCGAAATGATTATTGCAAATACCAATTAAAGAAGACACAAAAGCATTATTAATATTGAGATGTTTTACATTCTTGTGCTCATATTCCGTTAAAAATATATTAACAAAAAAACTTTATTGTTGTCCGCTCGTGCCTGATCGTTTAGGAATATTTTGATTGTGAATTAATTTTTGTTTTAATTTTTTGTCTAACATTTTAATAAAGTCCTAATGCTATCATATTTGTTAATCTGTCAAATTTATTAATGGAAATTACTGACTTAGTTCAAATTTGTCTATTTTTATTCCATGGACATGTCATATTATACATACAGAAGCTTTATTTTCATCTTTGATCTTCTAATTTTAATATGTATGGGTAGAAGTTGTCTATAAATAAGATATAATTCATTTCAATAAGCATTAATAGATAAAAATAGAGTTTTTGCTTGTATAACATAACATCAACATGAGATAAGAATTGATACTGCAAAGCAAGACTAGCAATATTCATTTATAAAATTGGCAGCGTGAATGAAAAGGATATATACAAATAAGCATATATTGAGATAAGTATAATCTGGCAACTTTTCCAAACATGCTTTAAATTGAAACCTTGATAAAATGTAATGGAATCAAACGAAGTTTTGCCCAAAAATAAATCTATTGAAAACAAGAAGAAAGGCCAAAAAAAAGGGGGGGGGGGGGGGGGGAATAAAAAGAATGGTGCCAAAGCTGAAAAATTAGTTTAGTCGGACAAATAAAAGATTTGATCAATAAGTGGTTTTTGCATGTGATGATGGTGGCTGCTACGGTACAATCCAATTTTCGCCAGGAGTTATCTAGTTCCAAACTGTTACTGAAGAGTTGAATTTGATTGAAAACAAAGAGATGGGCCTTGATGTTTTAGCTCATTTTCCTAATTGATGTCATGTATCTATTCAAAGAGAAGATATGTGGAGTGCTGATCTAGTGGTGCAAAGTTCTCTATATGGTGTTAATTTGTTGTGCTTTGTCCAGTGGAAGCTCTTACAGGTGGAGATGACTTTTGTTGTCTGTGATATTACCTTTATGGAGTTACCTTGATGATGCTTGGTGTTTTTCTTGTTATTTTGTTTTAGAATCTGGTGTTTTGTGTTATAAGAGTTGCAAGTTGTATGATTGGCCTGCTATCATTGTTTTCTTCTTGTTCTGGTAATTATGTTGCAGAATTTGTTCTGGTAATTATGTTGCAGAATCTCTTGCTCCTCACTTTCTTTAGTTAGTTGAGCCATTTAATCAACTATCGAAAAATATAAATACATTTAAAAATATATTTTAGGTTTTATAGATGGGGGAGGACGGCAACTTCCTAGCATAATGGACAGCCTCGACTACATACAATGGTAGTGAAAAACTATCCAAGACCATGGAAATGTATGTACATGAGTGGTTATTAACGGGTTCCAGCTATAGTACTTAATGTCATGGCTTCATCTAACCATCGGATAGGGCATGCATTTCTTGGAGTGGTTGGTTCGAACAATTACATCAATGTGTTAAATTCTTCTCCTATATTTGATGAAGCTATGGAAGGTTGAGCTTTAGAGGTAAATTATATTGTGAATTGAATGACACCATTTATACTATTAGATATTATTAAGCAGATGATGCATATCCTGAAACGCCAACATACTTCAAAACAATCTCCCTACCCCAAGCAGATAAGCGAAATTTATTCTTTATTCTTTTTTTTTATATAACTTTTGATGTTACTCTTTTTGTCTTTTTGTGTAAAATTCCACATCTTATTAACACTCAATTTTGTTCCTAACTTAGTATAATATATGGTAAACTGTGGCGCTCAGAAACCAATTCACAGTATAATTAAATGATACCAATATATGGTAATGAGCACAAAAAATAAATCTAATAGAATTAAATCTGCCAATCAGCACAGCGCAGCAAAATAAGTATCAGTGATAAATAGTAATTTTTTCTATAGTGGAACCTGCGTATCATTATTTACGATGGGCCCACTGATCACTATTCATGATGGGCCCATTGATCACTATTCAGAATAGTACTATTCACAAATAGTACTATTTACGAACAGTACTATTAACACCAGATCAAGAAATTTGCACACCGAATTTTTAACGTAAAAACTCCCAAATATCGGAGTAAAAATCACATGACAAGCTCCGAAAAATATTCCACTATATTCTGGATAATTACAAAATATCCTTTCCACACTCTCTAACCCAAGAGGTAAATATAATGTATCCCGGTGAGAACTCTCATATTCAAACACTATAATTTTACAGTACCAAATAGTAATAGAAATGATACCTAAAATATTCTCAGTGTATATACCCACACCCTACACTCTCTGGGATTTATTCACACTCTATATATTTTTCTCTCTCAGCAGCTGTTATTTGTTCGCTGCTTGTTGTGCCTTCTGAACTCAACAAATGCTTCTATTTATAGAAGCAATAGGTAGTGTGAACACTGCAAAATTAGGCATCGCGAAGGAAGAAATTTTTCACGCGTTGTGCCAAAGCCAACCATCCTTTACTATGCATTTTGAAAATTTTGCAACATCTTAATTGTTGCATTAAAAGATGTGATTTATGGCCTCTCTCTCTCTCTCTCTCTCTCTCTCTCTCTCTCTCTCTCTCTCTCTCTCTCTCTCTCTCTCTCTCTCTCTCTCTCTCTCTCTCTCTCTCTCTCTCTCTCTCTCTCTCTCTCTCTCTCTCTCTCTCTCTGTGGCTGGACTTGACATAAACCTCTATTTAAGCGCCTCATGTTCTCTCTGTGTGGCTGGACTTGACATAAACCTCTATTTAAGCGCCTCATGTTTTGTCAAGGTTTCAATTTAGTCTTAAAAGTTCTTTTTGTTGTTCTATTTTCATCCTTAATATTTTCAAAACATAAATTACCTCAAATTATGAACACAAACTTGACCTTGTTTGCTTTTTTGTGATCGCTAATATTGTAATATGCTATTTTATATTTTGTTATTATTTCCTAACATTGTAATTTGGCATTTACATTCATTTTTCCCGTTAATTATTTGGATTTTTTTAATCAAAAGGACCAAATTAAAATGTTTTGAAAATATTAGAGACATAAATAAAACAAAAAAACTTTTGGGACTAAATCAAAAGTTTGATAAAATGTAAGGGACCTAAATGAAACTTTATCATATAATATATTGAGTTTATTCCTACCAAGTACCAACTTTTGGTCTTGCTTTAAATAGTTAATGTCTATAATTTAACCATTTAATCTATTCTTTAAATTACATATTGATGCAAAATTGTCAAGTAAGACAAACAAAATATCGAACTTTGACACAAAAAATAAAACTACACCCAAATTATTTTATGAATAAGGGATGTGATCCCCACCTTTTAGGAATTTTATCTCCCAAAATTCACTAACCTGTATGGTACAACTTTAGGTGAAATTTCTTCATTTCATCTTTTAGTTTCCTTGTTGCTTCCTTTGGTGACAATCCTTTCCCAATCACTTTGAACATAGTAATTTCTTTTTCTCTTAAGTTTTCCACTGGCCTATCTATGATTTGTTTTGGTTACATCTAGCTTCATGGATTAACCGTCTTTTACTTACATGCTTGTTTCATATTCTATGTTGTGTGAAGGGTTAGAGCACCATATTTTAAGCTGAGAAACGTGGAAGACATCATAAAAGTTTGAACGATTGAGTGGAAGTATGATTTGATATGCAACAACTCCGACTTTTTTAGGAATTTAGATTAGACCAATAAATTTTGGGTATATCTTTTTTTGGATTTAAGGATTTTGTAAAAACCAGTAGTAGAAGTGAGTTTAAGAAAGACCTGATCTCATTCTCTAAATTCCAAAATATCTTCTTTTTTTTATCAACATAACTCTTTTGTCTACTTTTAGCAAGAGTAACTTTTCTCTATTGAACCTTATGTGTGGTTTGCTGCACTATATCAGGTTTTAGTAAACTCTTTTCTCCCATTTCAAATCAACACAAGAGTGACTTAGCTTATACCTTCCTCTTTATAGAGCTATAAATATAATGGTGTAATGCCAATGCTTGAATAGTAACTATTATTGTAAGCAAAATCTATTAATTGTTGATTAGTGTCTCAACTTTCTTGTAGCTCTAACGCAACTTAAGCTTCTGCTCCTTTTAAACTGATCATGACCAAGCTACGAGTTAAAGATATGTACTTCCCACCTTGCAAGGGAGTATAGGAGATACTAAGTTTGTTATTAGAAATAATTGGTTTGTTATATAGCCGTTGCATCATGTTGTTAGGATTATGTTAGAGTGGTTAGTGGTTTTAATTGTGTGTAGTCAGTCCCAATGTATCTTATCATGCACCCTCTGTAGTCTGTACTCTATATATGTATGTGTGTGTGTTCCCATTAATTATTCAGAAAGAGATGATTCAGTTTTCTTTCAATGATTCATATTTCTAATAAGTTGCGTCATGCTGAATTGACCCAAAAAATACATAAAACATAGGCTCCTTTGCCAACTTGATAGTAATTAAGGACCATAAACGAGTACACTAATTTAAAATCATCTCTATTTGGTAAATTGTTTTCAAAATTGCATTAATTGGTAAAGAAACCAGGGGAAGGGAGCTGAATCATACCACAGTTTTAAGTAAGGTATGCAGAAAAGGGTCTCACAATTTTGTTGCCGGCGACAATAAGACAAGAAAGAGGCAAGCAATTTTCTTGTTTAAAACTGTTTCAATACTGCCGGCCTCTTCGAAAAATATATTCATAGCAGATCTGGTTGGAACAGCCTTCTTTTTATATTAAAATAAAATAAGAAAAAAATGGTTCACATATGATATGTAAAACTTAGAGGAGAAGTTAAATCGGGTGCAGATGGGGCTCTGAATTGAAAGAAATGGAGGCTGTGTGCAAATTGACATGTTACGACGGCTATTTGTGGGTAAATGAATAATTGACGGGATTCTAGGAAAGTGCCACGCACGATTGCGTTGGACTTCATGCATATTTTTTTAGACTTGATGCATATAGCGATAAAGGGGAATATTCACGAAATAATCCACGTTTGTCATCTTCCCTAGTCGATACAATTAATGGAGAGTGACTCACATAATTTTAAAATTCATTAATAGTCACTGTTTTTCGTAAAGTTTTATATATATATATATATATTGTTATTGATTATGTACAAAGGATTATAACTTATAAGCATTAAAATAATAAAACAAATTTCTCCAATTCAGTAATTTAATTATCCGATTCATACTGATTTACCAGTTTAATCACATCAGACTAGGCTAATTCACACTACAACAATATCACTCGTAGCTTGCAGGGTTCGTCAGATTTTCACTCTACAGAACTTTGTTACGGGTCTTTTTTTAACATATGGTTTTTGAGTGGTATATTTACATCAATATGGTGTTTTGAAAAAATTTCCCACAATATGGTGTTTTCAGTATAGAATCCGCCAAAGGCAGATTCAACACTGAATCCACCAAAGGCGGGTTCAATAAAAAAATATTTGTATACTGAATTCGCATCGAATTCAGTGTAAAAAATATTATTTTATTGAATCGCCATCATGATTCAATAAAATAATATTAAAATAAAATTACGCCATCAAAGTCAGACTTGGAATCCATCAAAATAATAATTTTTTATTGAATCCGCCAATGGCGGATTCTAAAACACCATATACAAGTAAATTTACCCATTTTATCATATTAGTGTAAATCACCTATACAAATACCATATATAAATTATTTTTCCCTTTGTTACATTGGCTCTGTTGTTTTTCAATAAAATATTGGCTCTGTTATGCCACTATGAATCAACAAAACCATAACGCTTGCCAACAAGTAAAATGTCAATCACCCAATTTCTTTTCCCTTATTCTGTGCAACGGGTAAAACGACATTAAAGGCAAAGTACCCCATAAAAAATTGTCCATTCTTTTCAATTCCAAACATGAAAAAGAGGAGCAAGTTCGATGAATTGTATATGAAACCCCAAAAAGAAAAAGGCTCAGAAACAATTAAGGGGAATGGGGAAAAGAAAAACCACTCCATGAGCAGTCATGTCATATGATGCTATGTTACAAACTAAATGGAAGAGTTTTTGAGTTCATGTTGTAGTGCTTCTTCAATCCAAACCCAAGACTCTTCCATCAACTCAGGGCTCAACCTGAACATCAAGACACAGAACTCCATCTGGGTGAGTGCCCCATCTCCATCAAGGTCCCCTTCCTTCATCATGCTCACAAGCTCATCCTCCTTCAAGTCCTGCAACCCCAGAACAGCAGCGTTTCTTCTTAAGCTCTCCAAAGTGATGACACCCTTTTCCTTGTCCATCAGCAACTGGAAACCATTGCACAGCTCCGTTATGAGACCCTCACCTCCTAGCTTGCTGGCCATCACGGGCAGCAAGTCTTCAAATGCAACTCCATTGCCGATACCAGCCATCCTTTTTTGATCCTTTGATTGATGATGTGAAACGAGAACAACAAATTGTTAATGTGTTGGATTGTTGGAATATTGGATTTGACTATGTGAATTTCTTCTGGAGAATGATCCTATTTATATATGTATTTGTGAGAAGGAAGATGGAGATAAAAATGAGGGGAAAAAAAATATGGAAAAGATCAAAAGGCGGGGTTCAAGGAAATAGAGGAAAGCAAAATGAGCAATGAATTGAACCGTGATGAGATGACAGATAAGGAACAATGAATTATTAGCTGATCAGCATTGATTCTGCGGAAGGAACCGCAGTTGCCTTCTTGTTTCCTAGAGAGGCCTGTCAGGGGCATATCCGTCAATTCGAGTGCCTTACCTCATAAGCAATGACGTTTTGGAAGGTTTTTTAATTACTTTACATACTTGTTATGCACAGCTTTGTTAATATTCTTTTTTTTTTTCTTTGAAAAAAAAATGGTATTGTTATATATCACGTTTAATTACTGGCTAAGGATAGGGACTAGTTGAGTTGGCAGGGTAACTTTTGACTCATTAAGATGAACATATGAGGTCAAAATCTAAAATAATTCTTATGGACCATTCAAATATCAAATTTACAATAATAGTTCATAATCATATTAAAAATTGAGTTCACATCTAACAAAATATTTTTTAATTGAAATGAAAGTTCTAATAAATCCTGAATACATTAAAAGAAAACTTGCTGTAGTGCATCTCACGAATTGTTGCCAGAAAGAACAATGAGCTAATAAGACGGCAGAGGTAGTTGTTTCCTTTTTCTTTTTTCTTTTTTTACTTTTTTTAAGTATATTGGTGACAATGAGATCTAAAGAGGGAGTTGTTTTCTGTTTGTTGTTTATTATTTTCTATTGAAAAGAAAAAAGGACGGTAAGAAAGTGTGGAAGGGAAGGTTGAACCAAAAGATTGGGTCAAAATGTAGTCTTTTCTGGCAACAGATTATATATAGAAGAATCCAAAGGGCCAACACGAGGAAATAAGGAGTTAGAATTTGGGATGCTTGGCTGGGGTCTGGGTGGGCGAAGTCGGTGGATTCTATAACAATATTGGAAACATCGGTTAAGTTTCCCAGCACCTACCTGGCCCAAAACATACAAAACGTTAAAAAGGCTTCCTAGCGTCTACATTTGGAAAATATTATCCTGTTTCAAACCTTTTTTTTCTGACCAAAAAAAATTCTTTCCTTGACCGAAAATATGTATTTAATCCTCTCTTTTTCTCCTCTTCTCGCTTTTCTTCTCTGTCTCTTTTCTTCTTTAATTCTAATTTAATTTGACCAATTATTTTATTGCAATGCGAGTCATTCAAATGCTGAATGCAATCATATTATGTATGAAAAGCTACCTCAAGCGGAACTGCGGAAGCAAATTAGAAGGGAGTTTGGTACGAGGTAATCTATTAACTAGTAAGATTATTGGTAATTTAATTTTAGAATGCCTAAATGTATAGCAATATTTTATTTAGTTAAACCACATTATTGACAATCTAAATTAATATACAATTTATATTGTTATCTTAGTGGCAATGTAGATTGTTGCCATAGAGTGTCTATGTCGATTATTTCTTAGGTGGCAATCCTTCAATTATTATTATTATTATTATTACAAAATAATATTTGTTAATTATTAATTATTGATAAAAACAAAAGTTATTAGGATTAGTTTAGTAGTGAGGGGTTTAAATAGTATGCATGAGATCCTATAATATAATTTTCGAAGTACCAAAAAAATTATTGATAAAAACAAGGATTTCATTGTCATGTACTAATGGTGTAAAGATTTTTTTATACAATCATCCAATTATGTACTGCTACATAAATCATTATAATTGATTTTTATACCCAATATCTGAAAAGTCAACTAAATAAAATATTTTGACTAGATAGTGATGGAGAACAATTTTACATCGTTAGTATATCAAAATTAAAATATAAAAACAATACTAACAGTAATTAATTAATATTCATTATATTTATTAATAAGTATTGTATAAAAATTATATAGTATTATTTTTAATTAATTCATAATAATTAATAACTAATAATAATTGGTAATAATAACAATAAAGATTGTTAATTATAATTAACATTAACTAATACTATTATAATTATCAATTGATATCAACAATTATTTTAATATAATAATTAGTAATAACATTAATAATAAATAAATAAATATTAATATAATTATTTACTTTTATTTAACATTACAAATAAAATTTATGATCAATAGAATAATAATAATTATTATTATTAGTATTGTTACTATTATTTTAGTAAAAGACATAAATCACCTAGTAATCTTTTTAGTATATCAAAGATGATGATGTGAATTACCAATTAGAATACCTATACATATCAAATACTACATTGTAACGATACTAGCAATTTATTAAAAGTTAGCAATCCTTTTTAGTGACAATCTAGATTACTAGTAATCTTGACAGACAAACTCCACCTTAGGCAGAGAAGGGGAGGGGTGTTTACACTTGGTTTAGTATTATTGTGATTTTTTAGAGTTGTTGAACTATCTAAACTCTCTAAAAGATGCTATTGAAAAGTCATAGTAGTTTTATTTGGTAAAATAATATAAAATTATTCTCATCAGGAGAAGTCAAATAATAGTGTTTAGTAAATATTTTATAAAGTTATTGTTAGAATCCAAAATAATGAATATAATGGGTATACGTATTAAATAGGATAATTTATATTTTTGTTGTTAATATTAAATAGTCACATTTTTATATATGTGTCATATTAGTGTTACACTGGCATCCTACTTGACCTCTACCAATTATATTGTATGGAGATAAATATAATTTAAGAGTATAATATGAGTTTTACATATAAATAGCATTCTTACTATATCTGACATATATAAACGGTTTGAACATGTTATTCAACTATATCACATTTGATGCTAAGCGAAACATGAGTCTATCATCAACATATCAAAGCCATATTAGGGACAACTTGAAGGCAAAGTAATAAAAATAGAATCAGTGAGTGACTCGACTCATATTTTGCAATGACACGTGAACTAAAAATTTAATTTCTAGATCTCAAGAATTAGAATAACTCATGTATACAATATCAAAAACTAACTTGAACATTCACTCTTAGGTAATCAATCTCTAACTTTTTAATTGTGAATCACATATGTTCTCTAAAGCATAAATGATTTATATCAACCCCTTAAACATGCATCATTAAATCAAATTAGTTCGTGAAAATAATAACTTTGACTCTAATCATTCCAATATTTTGTTAAGATTTGTCCACCAATAACTAATATAATTCATGATTACATATTCGGAAACAAATTAATCAAATTTTAAATTTCAAAATTAAAAGTGACTCGCATATATAGTTTTGCAGACCAAAACTCCAAACATAAACAACTGAATAAGTCTTATTATAAATTAATGAAAGTTTAAATTCATTTTTGATGAACGTAGCACTAGCCAGTGAAAGGTGTACACTATTTAACTCAGCTAGACGAGTCAATTACAATATATATAAAATGTCAACAATCTAGTTTACAGAGTAAACTCGATTTGTCTTACCCAAAAATGTATAAAGAGCACTGCAATATTGTGCAAAAGAAATTTTTATGAACACAATATGAATACAAAATCAGATTATTAAGCTTTGATTTGGATTAGACTGCTTTGACCAAAAGATTAAATTCATCATGCAGAATCTAGTAAGAAGTTGTTGATTGTTATGGTGTGTTAGACTGTCTGATGCCTGCTCTTGCAAAATAATAAAATAAGAAAATAGAAAAGGAGGTGGTTTGTTAAGCTTGAGGTATGCTATACATTGCCTTCAAGGATTATTCTGTCACTGTACAGAAATCCCCCAGAATACAACAGGCTCTTCTGATATTAACCAGGAACACAAAAAATCCCTCAGGATACAACAGACTCTTCTAGTATTAACCAGGAATACAAAAACTACAATGGAGAATATGTTCTAATGTATAACCCAAACAATAGTATAGTAAAAATTTAGAAAGATCAACAAACTTAATCTCCTTATTATCATAAAATTATGTTGCTGAACTAGATTTTTTCCTCGTACACTGATGCCTAATGTCCACATAATAACTATCTATAATGCTTGTAATTAAGTAGTATATCAAAACAATATCAACAGTTTTAGTTTTAAAGGAAAAGCAAGGACCAGAATATTTTTAAGGCAATTAGAACGTAGGTTTCGGTTTTGGTTTTAAATGAAAACAGTCATGTGATTTGATTAAAAGGAATCAAATGAGAAATCAATTGCAATTAAGACCAATCAATTGCCATATTTTAAAAATTCTTTGACTAGTAAAGTAAAGCCGTTTGTGATTTTAAAATAATTTTCAATTTGAAGCATGTTTCTCAACAATTCTAATAATAGTTTAAATAATTAATTAAACCTTTTGAAATATATAATTTAAATTTCACAAAATCCAACATGGTGTCTTTAGCATAACAATGCATGAAAGTGCAAAAGAATGAACACAAGGAAGACAAAAAACATGTGAGTAGAACACCAATTAAGGATAATTATCCTTCTGTTATCTCCCTTGGTGTTTACCATATGATAGCATGAAAATTCTTGTGAGTTTTTGTTAGGTACAGTGCATAGTTATGCAAGTCATTCAGTTTTCAGCGGGCTTCCTCCCACTAGTTGAATTCAAAGGCCATCTTAAGAAAAGTTCTTCAGCACTTGAGTAGACAATAGTCTCTGCTTTTCGAGTTTATTGGTGGAATAATTAACATATTTGTTATAACTCAATTATTGTGATACTAAAACTACCTTTTCAAAAACATGTGAAATGATATATGCACTATCTCTCACAAATACACAATTATCTAGTGGTAGTTCAGCAAGTTGGGTTTCAAAAGCATTTCATATGTAATGGCTTGTAGACAATATGCTTCCCTTTTTATTCTATTAGGATCATTCTTTGGCATTATGTTGTCTTTGAATGAATGAATCATCAATTTTAGGCCAAAAATCTTTGGAAATGTTAGGAGCATGACCATACACAGAGAAGCAACTAGAAAAATGTATATGCTTGCTGCAAATGCTAATGCAATACCATAATAATGATTTGCAATATGATTGGCATATAATTGCAAAACATGAATTACTGATTTAAAAAAAAAAAGAAGAGACTATGAGGTATTTCGTTCGATTTTTTCAATTTTATCTTTTCCCATCTTAAAAAAGAAGAGACTATGATTTGCTTCCTGTATTTCTATATCCTTTTAAAAGCGACATTTAATTTAAAATACATATCAAGCATCAACACGTGTTATGTGTTTCTATGGATCTAAAATTTTAGTTTTGTAGGGAAGTTTGGATTATGATTAAGTAATGAAATGGAAATAGAATAAGATAAAGTGAAATATAATGGAGAGACATGATGGTTCTGCCCTATCATTTGAATATTCTAGAAAAGGAATTGAGTAATCTTATATACTCTTCAATCTTCACTTAATTTATTTCCAATCAATCCGGAATTTCACCTTTTACACTTGAAACTTCAATATTCTATCATCTCAAGTATGAAACCTAACAATGTGTACCCCGCCCGACCTCCAAACCAGCAACCACAATTCCTACAATTACTTGATCAAACCGAATGCAAACCATTGGCTCTTGTATCACTTGTTGAGAGGGATTTGCATCAATGAGTTTAGCAAAAAACTATAATAGTAAGTTGAACACCTTCAATGAGTCTGTGGGTGTTCTGATCTTACATACTCTTCATTTAGTCCACCTTTAACCAAAGCTCCAACATAAAACAATGGTATAGTGTGAAACTAGCTCACTTTATGGGGACTTAGTCATGTTATAGGGCAGGGTGATTTTTATAATATCAATATCCAGGGATTCAAGTTCATAATTGTAGACACCTATAAGGAGAATGAGAGAGATAGTCCGAAGCTCAAGGCATGGCAAGATCTACACGAATTTAAATTATAATTTGTGAAGGTGTAAGGATGAAAATTTTACCAATTATCATTGTCAAGCAATTGTTGGGCTCAGAAACTAATTCACAGTGTAATTAAATGATGTCAATGTATGGCAATAAGCACAAAAAATAAATCTGATAGAATTAAATCTATCAATCCATGCAACACAGCAAAAATAAGTATCAGTGGTGAATAGTAAAAAAATTTTATGATGGGACCCGTTTGTCACTATTCATTGTGGGACCCATTGATCACTATTCACAATAGGGTTTGCTGGTCATTGTTCATGAAATAGTACTATTAACACCAGATTAAGAAATTTGCACACCAAATTTTTAATACGGAAACCCCCAAATACCAGAGGAAAAAACTATTGGACAAACTCTGAAAAATATTTCACTATATCCAAGATAATTACAAAATATTCTTTCCGCACTCTCCAACCCAAGAGGTAAATATAGTGTATCCCAGTGAGAACCCTCATATTCAAACACTACAATTTTACAGTACCAATGAGTAATAGAGATGATATCCAAAATATTCCTGGTATATATACCCACACCCTACACTCTCTGGGATTTACTCACATTCTATATTTTTCCCTTTCACTCTCAGAAAAATAATACATTCTTTGTATATTTTTACCTCTCGGCAACTGTTATTTGTTTGCTGCTTGTTATGATTTCAGTTGAATCCTTCGCCTCTATTTATAGAGGCTCTTTGCCATGTGAGCGCGACCTATGTTTCACGGCATTCTTCACGGGTGCACAGTAATTTTTACTAATCACCTGTTGAAAAATCTCTCCTTAGTACCGAACTCTTCCCGCGTGGATAGTGATTCACTATTCATGCATGAAAAATTTTCTTCTCTCTATATTTTTGCTTCAAATTTTCAATAGTGGGGCCCACCAACTAGACCCTACAATTCTCCCCTTGCAGCTGATGAGGTTCTCATATGAGAGAAATCATCTAGGATCCATACCGATCAACTCGGCATAAAGTTGAAGCTTATCTTGTGCTACAAATTTGGTCATCATATCAGCAAGGTTTTTATCAGTGTGAATCTTTTCTAGTTTAAATTGTTTTTCTTCTATTGCTTAATGCAACTAGTGATACCTGACATCAATGTGCTTCGTCCGTGAGTGATACATCGCATTCTTGCTCAATTCCAAAGCACTTTGACTGTCACAATGGATAACGGACCTCTTCTACTTAAGTAGTAGAGAAGACAACACACTTCTACAGTTTTGACTACCAACACGCAGTTCCACCTGCAGAAGTAAACACAAATCCTGAAGTAGATTTCCTACTGTCCAGATCACCTGCCATATCAACATCTACATAGCCTTCCAAAACTGGTTCTGGTCCTCCAAAACTCAAGTACATTCTTGAACTACCTTTCAAATATCTTAAGATCCACTTCACAGCTTCCCAATGGTCTCTACTACGGTTGGAAAGAAACCTGCTAACAACTGTCTTTATGCAATAACCTTGCATTTCTCAAGCATTTAATGGTGATAACACAAAGCATCATCCACAAGCCTCATCACTGGCTAAATATGCTCTCTTTACTTGTACCGCCGATATTTGGAACACGTCGCCTGGTCTCCACTTTGCCAGGAAGACTTTTGACACAAGGGATCCATCACATGGATCTAACAAACACCATGTCAACAATACTTTATCTAAACCAGCTGATCCAAACCATCAGCTCCTTTGCAGCTTCCTCCAAATCATCATGGAGAAATTCAGTCTTCACATCTAACTGCTCAAGCTCCAGATCCAAGCTAGCCGTTGATCTGAGTATAGCTCGAATAGAACTCATTTTGACAACTAGCGAGAAAATCTCGTGAAAATTTATCCCTCACTTTTGACCAAAGCCTTTTACAATCAAATGAGCCTTATACTTCACTAGCTTGTTGCCATCTTTTTTCGACTTGAACATCCATTTATTCTTCAAGGCTTTCTTGCCTTCATGGAGTCTTACTAGCTCAGAAGTATTGTTCTTCTACAAGGAATCCATCTCTTCTTGCATGACTTTGATCCACTGAATTTTATCCTTATGAGTTTGAACTTCTTCAAAACTTTTTAGCCCTCTCTCATCAATGAGAAGGACATACTCCGATCTGGGGTACTTGCTGGATAGTTTTTGTTGTCTATTAGATCTTTTAAGCTGTGGTGTTCGAGCTTGCTCCCCCTGCTCAACACCTCCTCCATCTCCAGCATCATCAATTGTTAGCTCATTATCAACCCCATGGTCTTGAACCTCTCCCCCTGCTATGGCATATTCTTTAGAAAGAGAGATTGTTGTAAAATCCACCTTACCACCAGATTTATCAATTTTCTCTGAAATAGCAGAATCTGACATAGCTTCTTGCTCATGAAACACTACGTCTCTACTTCTTGTAATCCTCTTCTTTTTCGGATCCTATAGCCTATAGCCAAATTACTCATCTCTGTAGCCCATACATATGCAAGGAATGGCTCTATCATCAAGTATCTGTCTCTACTCCTTACTTATGTGAGCAAAGGTTTTGCATCCATATACCTTCAAATGAGAGTAACTAGCATCATGTTTGAACCATACTCTCTTTGGAATGTCAAAGCCCAAAGGAACAAATGGGGATCTATTAATCAGGTAGCATGCTGTTTGAACATCTTCACCCCAGAATGGATTAGGTAGCTTAGCCATTCTCAACATACATCTGACTTTCTCCATAATGGTTCTGTTGAATGTTTCGGCCATACCATTTTGTTGTGGGGTGCTAGAAACCGTCTTCTCATATTTGATGTCATATTCAGAGCAATAGTTCTTGAATTCATGGAAAGTATATTCTATCTCATTGTCACTGCAAAGACACTTCAAAGGTTTCCCAATTTCTCTCTCCACCATGACATAAAACCTCTTGAAGTATTGAAACATCTGGTCCTTTCTCTTTAGGAAATAAACCCACACTTTCCGTGAAGTATCATCAATTAACGTCACAAAATATCTGCTACCACCTAGAGTCTCCACTTCCATGGGACCACATACGTCAAAGTAAACCATATCTAAAATATTCTTCTTCAGCTTTAACTTTTTACTGAAGGACACTCTATGATACTTGCCAAATAAACAATGATCACAAGGATTTAATTTTGTACCTTTGACATAAGAAATGAGGGATTTTCTAAAAAAAATCTGCAATCCTTTTTCACTAATATGAGCCAGTCTTTTATGCCACAAGTTTGGCGAAACATCATCCTCAACTACATTCAACCTTCCAATCTGCTTAACTTGAGTCTTGTACAAAGTTTTGTATGTTATTCCTCTGACAATCACCATTTAACCTTTGGAGAGCTTCCGCTTGTCATCACCAAAGTTATTGTGGTATCCGGCTAGATCCAGAGCATGCAAAGAGATCAGATTCAGGCGTAAATCCGACACATGTCGCACATTCTTCAATGTCAATGTACATCCTATATTTGTTTGAATGCACACATCACCAATCCCCACAATGTCATAATTACTTTTATTACTCATATTCACTTTGCCAAAGTCTCATTCTTTGTTAGGAGTGACATGATACAAAGTTGCTGAGTCAATGATCTATTCAAGACATGAATCTACAACATGACATTCTTCATCTACAAAAGAGAGTAACACCACTTCCCTATTCATCACAGGAATTGTAGTATTTTCATCATCAGTTGCGTCTTGATTTCTCCGATTTTTATTGTCTCTGTTCTTCCAAGCCTTGCAATTCCTTTTTATGTGCCCTTCTTCACCGCAATGGTAACATTTAAACTTTCTTCTTTACTGGGACTGCGATCGATCTTTTGATTTTTTGAACCGCCTTCTGCTCTCTCTTCCCCCCTGTTCTCTGTGACAAGAGCTTGGGAATTATCTACTCCCACCAAGTCTTTTCTTCTAGTTTCTTTAATGAATTTATTGTCTTTGACTTGGACTAAAGACAGTTTTCTTGTTGAAGCAAAGTTACTCAGTGATACCACCAAAGTCTCCCGGCTATCCGGCAAAGAACTCAAAAGTAATAGTGCTTGTAACTCATCATCCAGCACTATCTTCATGGTGCGTAACTGATTCACCATATCTTGGAAGTCATTCAAGTGCTCAGCAGCAGACCTTCCATCTTTGTACTTAAGATTCATCAGTTTTTTTATTGCGAAAGCTTTATTCTATGCAGTCTTTCTCTCATATAGATCTTGTAAAATCTTCCACAGAGTATAGGCATTAGTCTCTGTGGCCACATGGTGGAAGACACTAATATCCACCCACTGCCTAATTAACCCAATGGCCTTCCAGTGCATCTTTTTCCAATTCTCTACCGTCACGTCTTCTGGCCTTGCATCTCCCTTCTCTACAGGATCATATAAATCCTTATAGAAAAGTATATCCTCCATTTTTGGCTTCCAGATGGAGTAATATGTTGTTGTTAGCTTGACCATAGTACCCATTTTCTTTTCTATTTAATTTACACAACATAATCCTAAGCTCAACTTGCACTATGATACCACTTGTTAGGCTCAGAGGCTAATTCACAGTGTAATTAAATGATGCCAATGTGTGGCAATAAGCACAAAAAATAAATCAAATAGAATTAAATCTACCAATCGGCACAGCATAGCAAAAAATAAGTATCACTGGTGAATAGTAAAATTTTTTATGGTGGGACCCACTTGTCACTATTCACTGTAGGACCGTTGATCACTATTCATGGTAAGGCCCGCTGGTTACTATTTAAGGAATAGTCTATTTACGAAATAATACTATTCACGTAACGGTACTATTAACACTAGATCAAGAAATTTGCACATTGAATTTTTAACATAGAAACCCCCAAATACTGGAGGAAAAAACTAGGGGATAAACTCCGAAAAATATTCTACTAGATCCAGGATAATTACAAAATATCATTTCCACGCTCTTCAACTCAAAAGGTAAATATAGTGTACCCAATGAGAACCCTCATATTCAAACACTACAATTTTGCAGTACCAAGGAGTAATAGAGAGGATACCCAAAATGTTCCCGGTATATATACCCACACCCTACACTCGCTGGGATTTACTCACACTCTCTATTTTTCCTTCTCACTCTCAAAAAAATATTATATTCTCTGTATATTTTTCTCTCTCAACAGCTATTATTTGTTTGCTGCTTGTTATGATTTCAGCTGAATCCTTCACCTCTATTTATAGAGGCTCTCTACCATGTGAACGCGATCTACGTTTCATGGCATCCTTCATGGTGCACAGTAATTTTTACTGTTCACCGGTCGAAAAATCTCTCTTCAATACCGAACTCTTCATGCATGAATAGTGATTTACTGTTTATGTGTGGAAAAATTTCTTCTGTCCACATTTTTTTCTTCAAATTTTCAATAGTGGGATCCACCGGCTAGACCCCACAACAATTTGTAGAGAAGAGAGCTTTTATTCTAATGACAAAATATTTATTGGTGAAAGCAATTAAATTATTGAATCAAAGTTCAATGACATCAAATTGAGTTAAGGTGATGAAATTTGCATCCAGCCATACAAAATTAGTTTGCCATCATGCATAGTTTTCTAACATTTTATTTTTTATAAGGTAGAATGAAATGAAATTATGAGTGAGCTATCAATGTATCTCTTCTAAAATCTAAATTGATATGAAATTTATTTGACTAATTCCACCATAACAATTTTGTTTTTTAATATTCATAGGCATCAACTTCAATGTGATGCCTTGAAAGGCATCCACACCAAGACAAAGGCCAGGACTTTCCTATGTAGTGTCCAGTACCAGTGCCCCATTTTCTTTGTTGACCCCCACAAATTGACTTGTAGTGTTCATCATTGGCTCAATGGCTCTCTCTTATGATCATCAATCTATTAAGGTAAGGGGTGAACCAATTGAAAAAGAAGTAGTTTTTGATTAATTAAGAAATGTCTACCATGAGCACTTCATTTATATTTTATAGTAAATATGTGTAAAGTTGTGTGATTTATGATTAAAAAAAAAGCATTCAACAGTTTAATATAGTCCTTAAAACACAATCTAGTAAGCGACGAGAACTAACATAGTTGATAGCTAGTTGGGTTTTTTAAGTATCTAGCTAGGGTTTCGATTCATGATAGTGTGTATAGAGAGGGTCTCGCTCGTGAGCGAAGATAAAATCCACGTCTGTGAGTTTCACACCTCAAGGAGATTAGTCATTCGACAATAGATACCTTATTTTCAATTCACATAATAAAAAAGACAATCTAGTAGGCACTTTCTACCTATGAAATTCTCCTCCAAAAGAGTGCATTACACTGATCTACCAAGACAACTTAATAATATCTTGGATTTGGATGGCATGGACGTGTGATCTTGTCTTCCCAAAACACCTAGGCAAGTTCTAATTTCTAAATCATGACCATATGTTCAGGATTTAATAAAGGCACCTTTATTTTAGTTATGGTGCAATTTTCACGAGATGCATAGTATTAAACTCAGCCAACCAACTCAACTCTAGTCTTGAGCAAAGACTCTAATCTATAGTGGGTTACTTTTGACAAGTGATACATGACATACTATTTTAACAACAAAAGAAATCTAGGTTTATGTCGTGGACCCCAAGTCCTATTTGCCTCACTTCGCAGTCTCTGATCAAAGAAAGTGAAGCACATATTGCAAAGTTAAGAGTAAACAACTGACAAAACTAAAGTATGCATTGTGTTCGTTGCGAGCTTTGGCAAGGTCAAAATTAGGTCGGAGCCAAATTAGATTGTGTTGCTTGTCATAGGGTTTAAGTAAAAAGCGTTGCGCTTAGACTAACAACTATGGTTTTTGGCATAGAAATAAGGGTTCAATCCAACAAATGATATAAGAGTCAAATTCATAGATTTGGTTCCTAGAAAGGCACATGTTGCTAACAAGTGTTGGAAGGGGATGTTGATTGTAGGCCAACATTCTACCTCTGATAAGGCTAGATGGGTCAAAATCAAATTAGGATTGAAGGCCCGATTCACAAAAAGACACGAAGTGGTATGTGTTGCGCCAAAACTTACTCTCTTCACATAATTAAAATTACCTCAAAAGAAAAAGGAAAAGATGATCAATAGTTTAATATTGAATGGCAGTTATGAGCTTTTAATCTTTTTCACTGTGAGTAACATAAGTGAATGAGTTGTTTCAGATCAAGGAATGAAAAAAAAAAGTACAAAAAAAGTGATTAGCTAAACATAAGTTGTTAAATACTCGTAATTCATGTCTGACAAGTTGATACTTGACTGATAATAAGATATTACGCAGCTAGGTTGAATAATAATAATAATACAACAATCTCACGCTGGCACGAGCCAACAGCAACAATCCTTATTGAATCGAAAAATTTAAACTACCAAGTGATGGTCAATGCATCACTGTCACTCTAGTACATGTGCAGGAACTAATTAATAGTTTATGAAATTTCAATTTTATATTTTATTAAAAAAGATTAAAATAATTTTTTTGAGATTCTAATTATTTTTTAAAAAATATTCAAATATGCAAAAAGTGATCTTTTTGAGTGAAAAATGTGATTCTAGCTAAAAAAAAAAAAAAAACCTCAAACATGCACTCTGATATGAATAAGTACTATAAATTATCTGATTTTCAATTCAGAGGTTCCACCTGAGGGCAAAGGCCCAGTAAAATTCTTAGATTAAATTGTCAGAAGGCCTAACCTTTCTGCTAAATTCACATTTTTCATTTGCTGACACTAGATCTTACATTTTTTTCTGGAGAAAAAGGGAAAACAATCAAACTAATTGTCTACTTTTGAGATTTTATTAACATAAAATATTAGAAGTAACTATGAGCAAAACAAAAATAGTTACCATGACATCCAAAGATGAGATTTACCTTTTTAGGCCTAGCCCAATTCAATCCAAAGGAAGCAAAATTGGAGGCAAAAGTTTTTTTTTTGGGTCAGGGAGGCCAAAGTTTGGCAGTCTTTTGGGAACCATTTGCTGAAATTTGTGGGCCAAGCCAAATTCAATTCCTGTTGGATTTTGGGACATGCGCTTTGTTTTTGGCAATGGGATCCTTGTGGGCATTATTTGTACTCATTCAAAAACGTCTCAATCATTAGGGCATGTTTATTTTGAAAGGGAGGGCAATATTATGACCCAAACCCGTTCAAAATCAGTTTGGTAAGTTTATTAGTAGTTTGTTGAACTTGGGCCTATAAGTATGTGAATTACTCTCATTGCAAATCATATAATTGAATAGCCAGTTACTCTCATTCTCGAAATCCCTTATACTCAAAGTCAGGAAGGAGTTGTACGTTATCACGTAAACCTATTAGTCAACTTCCACTTCAGGGCATAAAACTGAACATTGTTTGAGTGGAGAACAAGGGGTCAACGCGACACTAGGAAGGAGGGGGTTGGTTTGTTAAATATGAGTTTCCAATTACATTCATTTTTATTTATTTATTGACTGAAACATCCATTTTTATTTTTTTTCTTGGTCGTGTCCATTTTTATTTATATATTTAGAGTCATTCCCTTTTATCTAATGTCACTCCCACTAACACTCATCTTCATTGAGTTTTACTGAATTATCCTTCTTCTATTTCAACTAAAAAAATTAGCTAGTTAATATTAATTATTTATTAATTATCATAATAGTATCAAAATTTTTTACTAATTTAATTAAAAAATGATTCAATTAATTAAAAACACTCAATATTGATCTACACACTAAATATTACGGGCATTTAATATTAACATATTTAATATATTTTTTCAATATATATAATATGTATATTTTAAAGAATAGAGTAATCTTTCGTGTATGTGCATAATCATATAGCAAGCGTGTATTTTGTGTACTTTTTAAAAGGAAATGTGAGATTCTAACAAAAAAAAGATGTATAACCTAATACTATTCAATAAACATAACATTCTAGCATTCATGGTATTAATATCTTATAATTTTTATTACAGCTTTTAATATTTTAATTTAAAGTCATATTTTTAAATATTAAGGTAACATAATAATATTAATCATATATTAAATCACTGTATTAAAATACAAAAATTATATTAATATTTCAAGATGTATTGTCACGGTAATTATTATACAAAACACTATACTTTGAAAATAACGTGATATACTGACAGTAAATATTACTTAAAATTTGAATTTATGTTCAACATTTATTTTATTTAATTAACAACTTATTATGTTAATAAAAAAACTTATTCAGCATTTTCTCATTTTTAATGGTTTTTATAGAACATTGAAATAGAAAAGTATATGCTATATATTATGCTTGAAGAAAGTCATGTCAAATGGAAGAATAAATTTTGATTTTTTTAAAAAAAAATTGCAAAAGTAAAAGTAATTAAATTTTGAAAAAATTTATTTTAAAAGGTTAATAATATTGAGTTTTAATAAAATTAAAAGTATCAATAAACAATTAAATTAATCATGTAAGAGCAGAAAGGATATTTTAATAAAGTTAAGCAAAAATAATTGGCTGAAAATAACAGTAGATAATATAGAGTAACAATAGCCCTTCCTTTCTTCCTACACCAGCGTGCAGTTTACAAAGGAACCCGCAAAGTTTAATTACATGATTATGTATGGTTGGTGTCTCTTTTCAATTTTGGGCTTAGGCCAAGTTTACTTACCGAAACTTTAATTTCAAGAAACGAATGATGTTGAGTAAAAACTTGGATTGATGTTCGGCCGAAAAAGAAGAGCAACCAATGATCCAGTGTGGGCTCATCGTGTATAGTTGGTGTCTCGTTTTTGTTTTGTGTTATTGTGGTTTTTTAACCCCCTCACCTCCTCATCGCACGTGGTTTGCTTGATATCTCTTTTGAGGAGTTTTAATTTTGTAATAACAATATTTAAATTGTGAAAAGAAAAAAGACTAGCTCATAGCTTTGTATTTCTTGTGTTTGCTTACATCTTACATTGTTTTGGAACGCTGCTCTCAGAACAGGTCATATATCAACAAACTATGTTAGCTCTGACCCAAAATTAAAAAAAAAAAAAAAAAGGCAAACTATGTTAGTGGTGGCGGCCAATTGAGTTTTTTCTTCTTTTTTTTTTTTTTTTGTCGTCCGTATGTTCATGTGAAGCATTACTTGAAAATAAGAAAGAAAGATTGGAGTAATAGTAGATATATTCCAAGAAAATAAAGTACGAATAATCACATAAGTGACTCAAGTTTCTGCATAGAAATTTGTCTGTATGAATCTGTTATCCTTGAATTGGATTGTTTGGATTAGAAAAAAAAAAAGGTTATGTGGATGATGAAAGGCCATGGGACGAGATGATTGTGCTTGATGGCTTGAACAGCAATGAAACATGTCTATTTAGTTTAGATTTTGATAAAATTACTTTTGATATAATTGAATTTAAAAGAATTGATTATAGAATAAATGATTTTGAATAAATTATTTATGTTTAAAAATAATATTGAAAAAATAAATTTAGAAGAATTAATATAAAATATAGTAAGCAAGTCGACAATTTAATGATACGCCTTTGTATATCACAATGAGTTATAAAATGTTGTGAGTTTAGCTCTCATTCTAATGTTTTAGTTTAAAAATTAATAATGTAACAGTAAAAGTTAAAACTTTTCGGTTCCATTAGAATTAATTTTTGTAAAAGTGAAAGACTTCTTTTAAAAATAAAATGTCAATCCAAACACTTTCAAATTTTTTTTCCGACTCAATTTTTATCACCGCCGAAAAGATGTTGCAAACCAAACAAGCAATGAGACTTCAAATTCCATTTTTTTTTTCCCGATAAGGGAGACTTTAAATTACGATACATAATAGTGCTCTCAATAAAAATGCATTTGTTTCAATGTTTAATAATTTATTTACGGAAATAATTTCTTATAAATAATTTATTATTTGTGACAAGTTTTATAAAATTATGTTTATAAAAAATATACCATCATATTTTGATGATTTTTTATTCTTGTAATAGAGAATGAGAATGAAAAATTCTGATCCCATAATCAGAGAATAATAATAATAATTAAATAAAAATATTAAACTATCTCTTGATTATTAGACTTTTTCATAATTAAAATACCATTAAATATACTAGGTATATTTTAGAAATTATGATATATATATATATATTATGAAATATGTATTATAAAGTAAACAAATTTTAAATGTATTCCAAGAAATATTTAATAATAAACAATCAAGTTTGTTTAAAATATTTGAACAAGAAATTTTTAAGGTATAACAATCCTAAAAATGTAATTCTTGAAGACATAATTTCAATCCTTTAAAGAGATGAATCTTATTCAACAGTCTAATATAAACCATTTTACTGAACCATCTAATGAGGTGGACTGTCATATGTTCACCAGTTTCTGGCCATTGCAAATGGATTAAACTTTCTTCGTATTTTTATATGCAAAGAAATGAATTTTATTGAACTAAAAGGCCAATAATGCACCCAAAAAAAAAGTGTTCAAGTTTGTAGAGGAAACCATCTTCAAGACGGTGATCAAGAGAATCTTCCGGGAATTATCCCATCAAATGGGTATTGCAGAATAAAAATGAGGAGGAAAAACATAGTCAACCACAGGGTGTGGCACAATTTATAAGAAAGTTGTGTTTCTTTAACCATCTTCTTCTAAATTTGATAAATGGGGGATAAAAATGGAACATCACCTGTGATTAAGATTATCTTCACTTTGGACCCTTCATAATACTCAAATCTGGACTAGTTGAACTCCTAAAATGAATATCAGGTGAGAGACACAAAAAAAAAAAAAATAGTCATATTCGGCAGCGGTTCGTTTGTCACACTCTCGTGAGCGGCGCGTGAATACAGGAAAACCAAATCTGGCAAAGGCCACATGGCAGAGCGTCATCCAGTGAATCAGATTCGTCCACGTAAGCAAATCGGAATCTCCAAATTTTCTTACATGCCACGAAGATGACACATCACCGTTCTGCTTGTGTTCCTGAAAGGAAATATCCCAACAAGACCCACAAAAAGGACCTATTATTAAACGAACGTCAGGTAAAGTACTGGCATTTATTAATGTGTTCATATATACCACAGAAAAGGGCTTTATGCTCCCTCAGGAACACACACCTGGCATCCCCTGCCACCACGAAACCACACCCTCCCATGCTTTTCCTTGCAGGTTGTTTCATGGTAACTCTAGCCTCCACATTGCCCTAGGTTTCTCATCAGACCATTATTACCCTACGCCACGCCTTGCCTTGTCACCTCACATATCACTTATTTTACTTTTGTACTGTGTATATATTTTCTTTTGTATTTGATTGGACCGAACGTAGATCCTTCTGCTGCGAGGGAAGATCAAATTAATATCTCAAAAATATTAAGCCGAACAATTTGTTCTTCGAATAAAATAAATTCCGCTTATGATCCCTTAAAATTTAAAATACAGGGTAAATTAATTTTTTTCATTAAGTATTCATTAATAAAATAATGTGCTTTGCGTGTTATAATATTGATGCAACACATGAATTGAAATATTGAAATCTAAATATCATTTTGGAAAGATTCAAAAAGCACTTCTCATTAGGGATGTATATGAGACGAACGGGATCAAATTCGAATGCGGTTTAATTTTTATATTGAGTCAAATTTTGAAATTTGCATTCGAGCTAATAATAATCCGAATAATGATCAGGTCAAAACAGATTAATATGATATTTAAATAATATACAAGAATTTTAACATTATATATATTAAAGTTATCGAATTTCACAAGCAAATAACAAAATTTAAGAAATATTATATATATATTTCAAAACAAATAATATCAAGTTATATAAAATATATTAATTTAATTATAAAATTTTATATTTATCACTAATTATTATTAAAAAAAGGTTTTCATAAGATTTATTTGACTTGGCATCGGGTCGAACCAATCTAAATTATGACCCAAACTCATTCCAATAAGTTTCGAACAGAGCCAATTTGTGAACATCCCCACTTCCCATATTCAAGAAATCACTTTTATGCCCTTTACAATGTGTTGTTCTAAGTTTAGGGAAAAAAAATAAAAACTGTAACAATATTATATAGCGCAAGAAGTGTTAATGTAATTCTCATGTGTAACATGACATATTGCATAATTGATTAACGGGTCAAGTGTATCATCTTGTTAAGGTTTAATGAATAGATTTTATAAAGATAACTTGTCTCATATTTTATTTTTTAAGAGATCACAATAGTTTATTTTTTTAGGGGAACCAAATCATCCAACATAAAATTATTAAGGCATTGACTAAGGTATTTATTCTTTTACGTTCACTTACGAGAAAAAAATAAAAGTAATAATTAAAAGAGAAAAAATTTCCTCCACTTTATTTCATCCCTTCAACAACAGAAAATTTTACATATTTTAAAAATAATAAATAAATTTTCATAATGACAAAAAATTATATAAATTGATTCGATTTCTTATATTAAAAGATAAAAATAAACAATGGAACAATTAATTATATCAAAATAATATTAAAAATTTTAATAATTTCTTAATACAATAAATAGATATATGTTTTTTTAAAGAAATTGACAAATAAAGTTAAAATGAGATAATAATATTCATATAAATAACCTATTCAGGTCATCAAACCAAAATAAAAATAAAATTCAGGAGTAATATCGGACAACAACCTCTCATCACATGATGATGGGCCCTTTTTCTTTTGGGATTTATCTTTGACATTCGTTGTCCTACATCTAATTATGGTATACACAAACTTTCAAGTATACTTTGTATTGTTGAAGATAAGGAAGAAATGAAGCTATTATTTAGAATTAAATAAGATTATCTTAGAAGTCGATAGGCCTATATAACATAAGCAAAACAGTAATATTTAATTAGTTTAGGTAGTTCAATATCTAAATTTTTTTTAAAAAAATTTCAATTTAAAAAATTTATGTTATAATAGTAATTCAACTTACTTTGAATTAAATTAATTAAAATTTAATAGATATTTTAATATCAGTGATTTAGAAAAACAATTGTCAGCTAAAATTTTTTTTAACAAAAAGATTTATTAATCCCCTACCAAAAAGAAAAGGGCAAATTACATGGCTGTTCTGAGGTCATTATAATTACACTTTTTTTTTTAGATTTCAAAAAATTACTCACTTCTCTTAATTGTAATCATTTTAAACTAATTAAGAAAGATAGTTGATTTTTTAAAATCTAGAAGGAGATAAGTGTAATTATAAATGATCTCATAAGAAAATCCTATAATTATGTTTTTTTTATAAAAATATTTAATTTAATTACTTATTATTTTAAAGTTTTATAAATAGAAGTGTATGATATGATTAAATACCAATATAAAATTCTTATAAAGTTAATATACTAAAATTAATCTCATTACATCAGGAAAGATTAATCTCATTATATGAAGCATGTAAAAATGAGTAACCAAATTTTGACTTTTAAAAGATGCTTGTGTTGGCAAATTAGTCATTAAATTGTTTTTTTATTAGTTTGTGGAAACCATGGTCATTTTCATTAATGCTAAAAAGGTTCTATTAATAACTAATTTATCAATGTATTAATCTCTTTGGAAACTAATTTATCAATGTATTTAAAGATTAAGTTTTCAACCCTTTTTAAAATAATTTATGAATTTAATTTATATGTACCGATAATGTAGGCATTTTACATTATTGATACATTAAAATTAAACTCATAATTTATTAATATTATTTAAAGCACATGAGCTAATAATTTCTTTAAAAATTAATTTATCAATACATTAATATTTGAGTTTAATTTTACAATGCAAAATCATTTTAGATTATTATCTAATTAAATCTCTTATTTTATATAACTTCTTGACTCATGAAGATCGAAATTAATCAGGTTTATATGTAATAATGTGTCATTAAGGTTTTGAGAGTCAAAATGATATTTGTCTGTATAAGAAAAGCATTAAGTTTCCTCGCACCTGCGGTCGAAAGGAGGTAGAAGAACAAACAAATGGCGGAAAGTAAAACGTCTCCAATTTACACCACTAATCTCTTAGCCACATGTTACTCATTTTTTTCTTGAACAATATCTGCGGTGTGTAACAAAGTTGTATAATAATAAAGTTTAATTTTGATATATTAATAATATAAAATAATTTTATATTATTATTTAATTAAAATATTTAATTTAAATGATTTTTCAAATGATAAATATAAAAATTAATTATCATAACTTATATGATAATATATAATTACATAACTATATAAAAATATTTCACAGTATAAATTTATGACAATTAAATAATAACATTTATAATACTATTTATTTTTAATGCGTCAAAATTTTTTTGATGTTATTTAATGCATCAAATAATATTATAAGTATTATTATAAATTTATTGTATAATTTTATTTTACACTCAACACTACTCTTTTTCCTCTGAAGGGAGCAGATTCACTTTTTCAATATGTTTGATTGAAAAGTAAGATTGAAAATAAAAATTATATGAATAAATTTTATATATTATTTTACATATAAAATTAATTTATATAATTTATATCCCCAACCAAACGCATTCTTCCAGTGAAAAATCAAATCAAATGAGATCAAACAGTACATACCACAAAGCGTAGTTTGGGGCGCCGCCGCAAAATCAGGGATTCTTTTATAAATTTCGGCCTACAACTCATTTCCCCTTTCTTCCTATTCGCTTCTCCTTCACCCAAATAGAGAAAAAAGAGAAAGTAAGAGAAGGACAAAAAAAAAAAAAAAACAACAACAACAAAGGCAAAGAGAGAGAGAGAAGAGTGTGAAGATGATGAAGTGTGAGTTGTGCAAGGTTCGGGCGAGGATTTTCTGCGAGTCGGACCAAGCGAGCTTGTGCTGGACCTGCGACGCCAAGGTTCATAGCGCCAACTTCCTTGTGGCAAGGCACTCCAGGACGCTCCTCTGCCGCGCGTGCAATTCCCTCACGCCATGGAAGGCCACCGGCGCCGCCCTCGCCAACGCCGTCTCCGTCTGCGACCGCTGTGCCAACGGAGAACGACAAGAACAAGACGAAGAGAGCGAAGGAGGGAGCCGCGTCGTCGAGACAGACACCGAGGACGACGAGGAAGACGGTGACAATCAGGTTGTCCCTTGGTCCCCCTCGACGCCGCCGTCGCCGCCTCTGCCGGCGTCGAGTTCCTCCGGCATCGAAGAGTCTGTTGACGGCGATGGTGATGGTTATGAGCAGCAGGCAGCGGCCACGACAACGACAGTAACCTCGTTGAAACCACAGCGTGAGGACGATGCTTCGGATCGTGACTTTCAGGTTTGTTGTATACGAGGAATCTAGTTAGTTTACGGAACATTAAAAAAAAATTAATTTGAATACTGTAAAGAGATTTTGCATTCATCAAATTTGAATTTCTTTATCAGAATGTTTAAGACTCAATCATCCAATAAAATTAGTGTATAATTGAATAAAATTAGTATATGATTGAATGATAGTATAACTTCTGTATCAAAACTAATGTAGAAAAATTAATGGCATCGATAATTTTTTAGTACTAATACTAACTTCGGTGACGGAGATTAGGGATTCTTTTAAAATAATAATAACCGTTATCGATATTTTGGGGGGGATAACGATGACTTTATTTTGTTTTGTGAAAGCAGGAGGTTCGAATGGTGGGGAGTGGAAAGAGGAGGTGGCGGCGCGTGACGGAAAACCGCCGTTGAAGGGGTGGCTGAGACCATTGGAATTGAATGGCTGACGCAGTTGCTGCCGTGACGGTGAAGCTTCTGACGGCGTTTGATGTTGGGATGCGGAGTCCAACGACGTCGTTAGCATGAGAGATTTTTTAGCTCTCTGATTGTTTAACTTGCTTTCTAACTTACACCACTGCTAGTTTTTGACCATTTGAAAGATTGGTTCAATGTCGGGTAAGACATTCACATTGGAATTTTCTTTTCTGTTTCTTTTTAATATTAAATCCAAATATATATTCCGAAATGACGTAGTTATTGACTTTTACCCTGCTATTTCCTTTTTATTTCTTATATGTGAAGGGCAAATGCACGTGCGAAATGAATGCCCCCTTTTTTCTGCATCAATTTCTTCGAGTATTTATTTAACTTGTTTACCCTTTTATTTTTTTGGGGGTCTCTCTTTGCATTTTAGGAAATCAAATTAACGTGTTAATGCCAGCGTTAATATAAATTTTATCACTTTTGATTCCTCAATTACTTTTGTACCGTTCTACTTAATTGACCCCGTTCAAGAGTCTAACCTTACCAGCGTATTTGGAAAGTTCTCAGAATTTAATTTTACAAAGAATTGAATTTAATTTCCTGCTTTGGAAACAATTTGACCCAAAGAATTCAAATCATGTGAAAATTGAATTTTATAAAAAATCGTCAAAGTAAAGCAGACCCATTTTGGTTTGATTTGGTGTTAGATTTGAGCTCAAATTATATAATACCCATAATACTCTTGACTGGTCATCCTCCTCCTTTCTCTCCCCCTTCATCGTCTTTTTTCCTTAAACTCACAGGCTGCTCCTATTTCCTTTCTAGTTTTTCACAGTCAAGTTCCTTCTCTGTCGTCACGTATTTTTTCCATTTCTCCTTTTTCTCGCAAATTTTCCCTCAACTTCAATCCCTTGTCTCAATTTGAAGTGAGAGAAAAAATCTAAACTTGGGGTGCGCTATTTTTTATTTGATTTGGACAAAAAAATTTGACAGTGCTGTACCCAAAAAATATTTGCTTCAAACCTTCACTACATACGCACGCATAAAATAGTTCCAGATCTCTTTTTTGGTGAATAGTTTGAGATTTTCCATACTTTTAGATGGATATATGTGTGTCATAGCACTGATAAACCTCTTCTTAAAATCAATAATTTACTTTGTTGTTAAAATATGATGTGTTATTTATAAAGGGTAAAATAGTAAAATTAAATAATTGAATTCTCTAGTTTAATGGTGCATTCCAAATTTGAGAATTCAATAGAATTGAATTCAATTCTACCTCCTTAATTCATTCCAAACACCCTATGCAGATTGGAAGCTAATGTTCTTTCTCCGTAACTATTTGCTAGATTGGATGATATATTATTACTATTTATATATATAGAGTAATGATATTCCTTTTTATTATATAGCATTAAATTAAGTAAGTTTTAATTAATTTGTAAGATTTCAAGTTGTAAATTCATATATTGCAATAACTTTTTACTCCATTTAGTTAAGATTTGTAAGGGACTCATAGAATAATATTACGTTACTTATTATTATATATATGGATGGGGATCCATCTAATTTAAAAGTGAGTCTTGTAGATTTACTCTATTCAATAACTTTTTTATCAAAATTGAATTTTATCAATCTAATTTTTTATGAATCCAAAAATTGAAAAAAAAAACTGAAAAAAAAAGAAAAGTCTAAAAAAGCAAAAAATAAAAATCAAATATTCTTTTTTAAACTGATTGTTCAACATTTATTGATTGATTTTACTCTAATTCATTTTGTCAATTAATTTGATTTTATTTCTTTGATTAGCATCAATTAGTATCAGATTAACTAATCCTATTATTAATTACATTAGGAGAAAATATGTGTATAAATAATTTTTGTTAGTCAAAGGGGGAAGGCGGCACCATCACATAGCAGCAAACATGTTTACGTAAAAACCCCATCTCAGCCACCCAGTACCACTTTCACCTCCTTCATCTCCGTGTCTTTCATATTCTACAACCCATGACATAACCTTCTCCACCATGCCAATAACCCATTCATCCCATCCTTCCACCTCTCGACAAACAATCCAAAACCATTGATCCTTTGAAAATTAAATTATTTTTTTCTCGTCATGACGCCCCCTTTCGAGACGTTGTGACAATTTGGCAACTTCACTGGGGACAGTAATCAGTCAAGCCTAATTAAGTGGGTTGTATAAAAAAAAGTATAACTTGAACAATTTTTGTTTTCCTTAACCAAATTTGATTTATTTTTTGTTTTCTTTTATTTCTAAATAATTTTTTGATTTTATTGATGAATAATTATTTGATCGTGATTTGTAAATAATTGTTGGTAAATGATTGCTTATCTTATCTGTACATAATTGATTTACTTGCTTTGTCATGAAAACCTTAGGATAGATGACATGTTATTTATTTTTTGTACATATTTTTTGGCTTTCTTCTCACACACATTTCACTATCACTCACCTCACACTATTTGGTCTATATACCCGAGCTTGTGCTATCCAAGGATTAGGAGGGGTCCCAACACCGTCATTGAGGGGCTTTATGCTCACTTGACATTTGTTGAGACACCACTCAGATTGTTACTAGTTTTATAAATTGATTATATTGAAAGGGTTCATCCCTACTTGTTACCAATTTATAAGCTAAGTCCTTATCTCTTGATATGAGAATAATCTAGGGACCGTTGACCTTTTAAAGCCTACATTCATCCCAAAACACTAATAGAATGACTCTAGTAGTTGAACATTTATCTTTTAGGACTATCTCTTTTAGGACACAAAAGAGTATTATTTTTCTTTTCTTCATCTTATATTCTTCATTCAGTGCATGTGAAAAAAAAAATCATTTTGTATGCTCTCATTTTCCTTCATTCTCTCTCATAACCAGCATATCATGCATAGTTCACTCTTATCACTCATTTATGCATACATCACATTGACATCATTTGTATGGAAAAAAAAAAAGAAATCATTTAAGATTCATTTTCGTGCATATCCATAAAAAGTTGACATACATTCATGTATAGTCCACATTTATAAAGGAAAAAAAAAAAACTTTTTTCTATACATATTCCAATTTCTTTTTAGAGTTCATAAGCTTTACATATGTGTTCTTTCAAAAAGTTCTCAAAAAAAGTTTGCCATCTCACATTTCACATCTTGTTTTCCTTAAAAAAAAATTAATTTGCCATTTTTAAGAATTCAAATGTTGGGTTAGTATTTCCTTTTAAATTATTGAATATTCCTTTTAGTATTAGGTCCAAATGCATCTCTACCTATTGTCCTTGCCATAGCCCATTCACTCGCCAAGAGCTTGCACAAGCCCATCCATCTCTAAAAGCCAACCTTCTAACACTTATCAACACACATTCACAAAAAAAAAAAAAAAAAAAAACTTGAGCTTTTTCAAATCCTTTTCCTGAGTGGAGTAATCCAAATTGAGCTTGCAAATATCACATGGGAATTCTAAGACACATTATTGAAGATCATCCCTTCTAACAATGCTTGAGCCTTGCATCTTGAAGTTTATTGTGTATGTTTGAACTTTGCTTCTATTTAGATATTATTGATTGTATTCGTTTCATTGGCTATAAAAAGAAAAAAGAGAAAAATAAATTCAAAAGGTGGACATCTTACGATTAAAATTATTGAAGATAAGTAATTATGATTTGAGATGAAGTTTGACCATATCTTTCTATCCTAAAAACTACAAAAAAAAAAAAAAATCATCTATTGCTACCCTAATTTGATCCTAAAATTTCTTTTAGAAACAACATTCGACAAGGATCATCCCTACATTGGAGGCTTTTAGATATACAATTACCAAAATAGTTAAGATGGTGACATTTATTCTTCAATTTTAAAGTTACACATGTACCTACAATTAAAGGACAAAGTTTAAAATTTATGTTGAAAATAGGCAAACGGGAAATTGATGGAATCAAAAGAAATTATTAGTTGCTTCTAAGCAAAATTGATTTTAAGGCCAAAATCGATTCTACATCAAAGAATCCAAACAAATTTGAAAATCAAAATATCACGTTGAGGGGTGCTTGAACGTGATTTTAGTGTTCCAAACGTAGAACCAAACACATTGTATGTCTAGTAGGAGACAAAAATAGTGAATGAGAGAGAAATAGCAGAGACAATATTAATGAAGTGAGAGAAGTAGCACAAACAATAATAAATGATAACAATAGATTTATTTATGATTATAAGTTGACTAATAAAATAAATGGATGAATTGTTTTTACCCAAATAAAATACGTAGTTTGTTAACCTTTAGACAAAGTTGAAAAAGATCAACCATCAAATATTAAAAATAATTTCATACAATTATATGCTAGAAAAGATAAAATTAACACTCAGATAACCCGCATTAGTTTTTCGTGCCTTTTTTTTTCAGAATAGCAGTAGCACAACTGTTTTATAAACATAAAACGCTGATAATTATATTGGATTTTAGTGAAGAGTTTTTCTTTTTCTTTTTTAGGTTAATGAAGAGTTTAATTTTGATCTAATGAAAGTTTAAAAAAGTTTTATACTATCATATGTCAAAGTAAAAAGATTTTTTTTTTTACATTGTTATTCAATTGAATTTCTCATTTAAATTTTTCAATTAATGGGAGAAAATTTTTTATGTGGCGTTAATTACATGATGTAAAAGTGCAACAAATTTTTTTCACACAATCAATATATTAAAATTTAAATTCATAAAGATAACAAATTATAAAAATACCTGCCTATTATCTTATCATGTTTATTACTTTTGTGAAATTTTATGAAATGTATAAAAATCAAATTGATATTACCTTTATTCTCAAATAAATCTCTATTTTGAAAATTTTTGTTTTTAAAAAGTAAGCATCTATTTTAAAAATTTAGTCAATATTAATTTTTTTTCCAACTAGATTCCTATTAAGTGAAAGGAGAGGAGGGGAGAGTAATTAAGAGAAAAAAAATATTAAGGATAGTTTAGTAAAACAAACCTAAATTATCCTAACTTTGAAACTTCATATATTACTTCAATAATTCATGTGCACATTTAAAGCTAAAAACTTATTGAAAATCAAGTTAGCACTATTTCCATTTTTAAATAATTGTTAATTGTAAATACCCACTAAAATTAAGGAAATAATTAAAAAATATTAATGTTAAAAAAAATTTAGAATAATTTACTAATTTTTTCAACTTCTACTAATTTCTCTTTTCTACTAAAAAGTTGAAAACATATCTTATTTGGTATGGGAGTTCAAACCCTATTTTTCAATGCAGTTAGGCTTAGCGCTTTGATGCTGTATTGCACCGAACGCCATTTATTCATGAGCCAGAGGGCTAGTACGATATATCTTTTAGGTTAAACGAAATTTACCTGCTCAATTTTAGATCATTTATAATTAATATTGATTCTTTGAAATATGTATTTTAATATTCTGAACTTTTTAAACTCTATAAAAAAATCCTTCACTATAATTTTGATAACTAATCAAGGAAATATTTGTGTGCATTTAATTCCATGATACTTTTAATTTGTACAATCCAACACTTTGTCTATGAATATTATGTACAATTAACCCCTTCTAATTTTTTTTATTGTATGTAACCTGACAATTTTCTATGACTTAAGTTTTTTGAGGTTATTTTGTACAATTTAAAATGTTCAGGATGTCATAATGCACATTTTAAAAAGTTGAAATTTAAATTGTATATAATCTAAAATTTAGAGGATAAATTTAGGGTTTATTATGTTATTTTTTCACATAGTTATGCTATCACATCATATTATTATTATTATTTTGGATAAAGATAACTGTAGATTTTATTTTTGAATTAATAAATTTAAAAATATTATCTTTTCACTTTATCACTTAAGTGTGAGATTCTGTTAAAGGATCCAATTCCTAATATTTTTGTTTATATATATATATAGCAGAATCAGCGGAAGATGCTTTTGTTTCGGACCTTAGGTTGGTTGCGTCGCTTTGCAGGGCAGGGAAGAAGAAAAAAAGGAGGAGGAAGAGAGAAAGAGGCTGTTTTCTCGATATAACAGTGCCCCTTCTCTTTCATTGGCCAATTCTGTCCTCTCTTCTCTTCTCATCACTGTCTATCTTCTTTTGTCTTTCTCTGTGAGTAATATTATTCTATCAATGATTTTTTTTTTGGGTTAATTTTATGTCTATTTTATTCATTTTTTTTTGTTATTTTATGTGCTTGCTGATGGAACCGCTGTCTTCTTCAATTTTCATTGAATCAATCCTTTAGCTTTCCGGAATCTCAGGATTTATTTTTCCTATTATAAGGATATACTACGATAAAACAAACCAAAAAAGTTTTTTTTTTTTTTTGTCGTGTTGGATTCAAAGATTCAGTTTTGTTTAATTCCATCGGTGTAATTTTCTGGTTTAATCAGTAAGGGTGTTTTTTGTTTAGTTTTTCATATATCTGCTTTCCCAGATTTCCCAGATTTATTTGTTAGAACTAATTTGGATTGTTAAATATCAACCCTCCTCTTTAAATTTGCGTTTGAGAGATTTGAAATAAAGCACAGCGTAAACAGTTAAATACCCATGTTGGAAAATTCATTCTTTAAAAATTAAGTCATTTTGGATTTTAGAAGAGAAGGAAGAACCATTTTGAAGCATTAATATCTGGATGGAGTTGAAATTCACAAGCTGTATTACAGAGCATATCTTAATTTTTCAGGTTGAATCTTCAAATTGGAATCACAATAAAAGAAATTCTCTCTTTTTTTTTGTTTTGTTGATACTGTTCTTGTGGTTTTGCTATAATCCTGATGTGTAAATATCAGATCACGATTGATCATTAATTCTCTTTTCATTTACCAGGCCTGCATCTCTTATGCATATTTGTCTCTTACCTCTGCTAGTTGGAAAAGAATTTCATTCACTCTGGCCGCTTTAAAAAAGTCGAACTGTTCTCGCACCTCTACAAGGGTGTGGAGTGATGAAGAGGGAGTGATTTCGCTTTGTGTTCTACGAAGGTCAAGGTCCTCAGATATATGGAGATTGTGCCGTGTTTCAGCAGGCTTGTCGATTGATTACGGCTAAGGGTGCCTTTTACTGTCTCCCCAGAAGCTCATTCTAGTTTGCAACCGTATCTCAGTAAATTCAGGGTCATTTATCAGGCTTCTGGGAAATTGATGATCAGCACAGATTGTCATTGATATTGTGTTTCTCTTCCTTAAAGAAATTTTGTTTTTAGATGTAGCTCTCAACATTGTCGTCGCAACAATGTTTAGGTTTTCTTGTTTCCAAGCTCATGTCCAAAGCAACAAAACAACAAAGGTAAGAAGAAGATGCATTTCACAATAGGCTTAGTGCAACTTGTTTGATATCAAGTGACTTGCTTTGACAGAATGCTTCTCTCTTTCAACCAGAAAATTGTTCGACCTTCTGCTCGAGCAATGGTGATGGCACTGCAAGATGGTTCCCAAAATGAAGTCTCCAAGGATTCATCTGTCCCTACAAGATCAAATCCATCAATTTCAAAAGCACAAGTAGGTGAAACAATGAACGGCACTGAAATTCACAGCAATTGGGATTCGGTTGAGTGCATTTGTAGGTCAGAGGATCTGAATAGCAAATGTTCATTTGAGTCTGAGAGAGATGTTCACCAAACCACGCGCCTTAAGAAAAGCCTGTCTCTTGAAAGTGGACTTTACAAAGAAGGCATGCTTCTTTCGAATTGCAGAAGGGAGCATGATGCAAACCATGCTGGTCAGTGTGAAAAGAGTCCGAACTCTGAGTTTCAAGTCAGTTCAGGTCTTGCAAATGTTGGCTCAATTTTTTCAATAGGAGACCGAACTCCTTCGGACAAAGATGCCTGTGATATTTCTGATACTCCATTGTCTAGTGAATTAGCTGGTGTTTTTGCTGACCGCTCTTCTGTTCCTGGCTCCCCATCTTTAAAGAAGTCGCACTCTCTACCCGATATCAAAGATTCTGAACTTCCTTCCAGAGAACGTGCTTTTAAATGTGCATCTTCAATATCAAGATCTTTTGGTGATCTTCAGGCTTTAGGTACAAGGCAGATAGAGGAATTTGTCAATGAGTCTGATGATCAAATAAGGAGAGATCAAGAAAGAGAGAATGACATGGGAAAAATTGATGAGAGTCATGTGGATAGTTACTTTGGTAAAGGTTCTGATTCATATTTGCTTTCTGGTTTAGATATAAGTGAAGTCAAGACCTTGCAGCAAGATCCCTCAGTTGGCTGCATGGCTGAATTTCCTAACAAAGATTTTAAGATCAAGCGCATCGAGGATTGGGTTATGGATCTGGAGCATTGTGAACCACCTCCAGAGGAAGCAAATGCAGTAGCTGAACCTATTGATCCCTTGGTTAAAGCTAACACCATGAATAGTGTAACTGCCACTGGCGCAGATCATAAGGTCACTGCAGAAATGGATGCTGCTAAAAGATATATATCTTCTCTGAGTGCTAATGCCAGTGCTGCTCAGCTGGCAAATCATGGGTTGGTTGTGATTCCCTTTCTGAGTGCATTTGTCAGTATGAAGGTGCTCAATTTGGCTGGAAATTCTATCGGTTAGTAATAATTTATTCGTTCACTACTTTTTTTGAGTTTTTACTGTCCACCATTGTCATGAAACTCATGGAACATAATTCATTTACCTTCTTCCATCTGCATTCTACTTTCCAGGGAGGATAACTGCAGGTGCTCTTCCTCGAGGGCTTCACGTTCTGAATTTGTCAAGAAACAACATCTCTAATATAGAGGGGTTGCGAGAACTTACACGACTTCGTGTCCTAGACCTCAGCTACAACCGTATATTAAGAATTGGACATGGTAAGGCAAATTCTTAACTACGTCTCAAGCTTCTTATGTAGACTATTTGTTTGGGAATAAATTTGCACTGCCAGTATGTATTGACCTTCATTCATATGTTGGTTGCTTGTATTCTCCCCATATTTTGCCTTTATTTTCTGGTTAATCTTTTTCCCTGTTTGCGAAGGCCTTGCATCTTGTTCATCTTTGAAGGAGCTGTACCTTGCCGGAAACAAGATCAGCGAAGTGGAGGGTCTGCACCGCCTCTTGAAACTAACTATCCTGGATCTCCGTTTTAACAAAATCTCAACGGCCAAGTGTCTAGGCCAACTTGCAGCCAACTATAATTCATTGCAAGCTATCAGCTTGGAAGGGAACCCATCCCAGAAAAATGTTGGGGATGAACAACTGAAGAAATATCTGCAAGGCCTTCTTCCCCATCTCGTCTACTACAATAGGCAGCCTATCAAAGTGAGCATGCTGAAGGATGGTGCGGATCGCTCGGTTCGGCTAGGCATGATTTCCTATCAATCTGACCGCAGCCTTAGATCAGATCGCAAGACTCCAAGGAAGGGCAGCCATGGTGCCGTTGCTGTTCGGAAGCCATCAACCTCTTCCACTCATGCTCGCAGAATTCAAGCAGTGGACTCGCCGAAACTGTCCAGAGGCAAGCAAGGCCAGCTGCCATTGATCAGAACCAAAGTGCCAAGCCAAAGTCGCCATCATCTGGGTACTCCCAGCAGAGCACCGGTCTTGACTTCCCAGCGTTCCATTCCCAAGAGTCGCAGTGAGGGGACTATTGGAGCTTCCTGAGAGGCTCTACTATTGCAGTTTCTTTCGTTTACTGCTTTCAGTATGCATCTATTTACACTTGGTGTTTCTTATTCATGTCACGCATTTAGTTAGAACTCCTTTTTTGTCATTTTTTTTCCTCCCGTTTTCATTAAATTTGCTGTACTAGATTGAAATACACTGATCTATGGGTTGCATCCCCAATAAGCAACACTCTGTTGTATTTCTATTTCTTTAATGCTAGTGTTTTCTTTTGGTTGTTCTAAACATTATGGGCATCTGGAGAGCAGTTTGGTACGTGCAATGCTTTTTTTTTCCCTTCCCTTCCCTTTTTTAAGTAAAAGCCTCATATTTTTACATTCGTAATTTTATTGCTTTGTTAAATATCAATAAAAGATAAATTATTTAGTTACTTTTCTATTTGGCTGGCTACTAAAGAGTAATTGCTTTTCTCTTTTCCTTTATCGTTATTCTTTTGGTAAAAAAAAAAAAAAACACTACACCAGTAAGAACAGCTATCATACTCATGCAGCATGCATGGTTTTTCATATGAAAATTTTAAAATTATGGTTTTGAACAAAATTGTTTTGTCCTATATAGCTTTTGTTGTGATATAATTTTATTAATTTCAAAGCAAAATCTAAATATGCACATAATGTGATGAAGACACGCTGTCGCTGGTGTTTGAACGCCACCTGGCACGAAAGCCTTCACGTTGTTTGTTTCCCTATCCAGTATTTCACTCGCGCAAATTTCTCTTTGGCCTAACCCATGCTGAAATGTTAAACAACTGTTTTTTCCCAATTCCAGACATGAGTAATTTTCAGTTTGTCCAATGGTGGAGCATATAAACGCAATGTCGATGGCAAAATGGATTCCATCTGGTGGAGGGTAGTGTGTGGTGCCGCGCTGTCTGGAGAAATTTATTTCTAGTGTAGGAACATATGGTGGATTGGGTTCTACTCAATGATAAAACAACATTTCATCATAGTTATTAAACTCAAATCGATGACCAAGTCAGCCTAGTTACTGGGTCACTGATTCAATTGATTGGATCATATTTAATTAAATAAATATATAAAAATATGATATAAATGAATATGTAATATATATTATATTTGGCATATATAACACAATTGCATAGAGCGCCCCCATGTACCTTGTGGCTAAGGTTTGGGTTTTAGCAATGGGATTTTTGAGAATATGGAGAACTATTTTCTCATGGGCTCAAACTGGTTAAAACTCGGTTCCAATTCGCATCAAAATTAGTCGGTCATACCTGAGTTTGATCGAGTGAACTGCAAAACTGATCTAAAGGGAGAATCAAATTGGGTAGGTGACTGGTTCCCTTGTTTATCGATCAAACCAGTCGAGTCAAACTGAGACTGATAACATTATATTTTAGGTAAAATTGTAACTTCTACAATTAAGGCTTAAATGCCACTCCATTATAGGACACAGGTGGATCCACCTCGATGTGTTCCTGGACCCAGCAAACGTTTCTCTGCACCTTTTGACACAAATGAAATCATTTCAAAATTTCCTTCACCATAAATTTTACCGGAGTAACAGGTAATATGGAGAGATGTAACAAGACCACAAAATCAAGGTGGCATGAAGTGGATGAAGAACCTCGGGAGAACTCGTTAACGAAACAGAAATTTGGCATATTCAAGCTCACAAATTTTACAACTAAATACTAATGCTAACTAACAAGTAGCTAAACAAACACTTTATAATTACAAGGTAATAATATATCGTCCCAATATTTGACTTCACAGCACTAACACATTCTTCTCCATTTTGCTTATCAAAGGCCTCTTTCTTTAACGCTATGATCGATTTCCGCCAAAATGGTCCTGGACTATTATGTGAGGTTTTGCCGAATTTTCGATAGTTTTGATCAAGCTATTGCTGTGTTGCTAATAGAACTTTAATCTAAAGGCTTATAGGCTAAGTTCGCTTAACAAGTGTATGTGCCGGCCGCGATCTAAGTTTGGGCTGTGACACAATAGCCATAGAAGAAAACCATCGACTATCAAAGGACTTCAAAAACACCTTGTGCCTGGGGTTTTTCATATCCTAGCCAAGCTCTTGGAACAAAATTTAGAGAGAGCAAACACGGAATTGCTGTCTAATGACTATGTTAGTTTTGCTATCATCTCCGTATAGGGGGAAAAATGTTTTGCTGTCTATTGAATTATTAATGAGCAACAATTTGAATAGTAAAATAGTGTTCATCTTATTCGAATGATCTAGGCCAAAAATAATTGTGGCTCCAAAGCCCTTGAACATCAAAGCAGCATATTAATAAGAACATGTATACTTTGTTCTAGTAATTATATATGTAAAAAGTAATTTTTACCATTATTATCCAAATAATGGGTGTGTTCGTTTTACTTTTTCATATATAAAAGGGTAAATTACACTCACCTCCCTTGAGATTTATTGAAATGTAATAAACACCCCCTCTATTTGTATACCTGACATTTACCTCCCCTCACCTGCCTAAAAACCCAACTCAGCCTTGACATTCACAAATGAAATTACTTACCTACCCTTTTTGCTTTTATCAACACAAACTACCTACCCACAAAGTTATCCTCTCTTTCTCTCTGTTTTCCTTCCCCCGCCCCCCCAACTAAGCCACCCACGGTGACTAGACCAGTAATCACAGAAGCTAAGAGCAACACAGTTCCCTTTACAGAGCCATGTCCACTGTCCCCGCCAAGCCTTGACACTGAAACATTTTCCTTGTTCCCTTCGTTAGCCACAAACAAACCTCATTCCATATCAACCACAAACAAAATAAACCAAACAAACCTCATTCCATATCAACTACAAACAAAATCGTAAACCAGATCTTCATCAACTCAAAAAAAAAAAAGAGGAAGAAGAAGAGAGGGAGGTCGCGGCTGCTGCCGCGTTGCCAAGGTGACAACCACCACATCACCAAAGCCAAGAACCACCACGTTCACAAAGCCAAGATCAACGCAGGGCTCCTCCGTGAAAATGAGCCAACGCCGCCCCGCATTGAACCACGCCGTCGCACAGCCGAACCACTGCGGCCTCCCTCCTCCATCGTGTCGTCCTCCCTCTCCACTAGCCACCATTGTGCCGCGACTCCCATCATCCAGCCACCGTGGATGACTGCGAACGCTGCTACCTCCAGCCCGCACATCCTCCTTTCCTTCTCCATCATGCCAACCTCCAGATCCAAAGCATTGATGCCTTACACCAAGCCCACGGCCTCCTTCTTCCTCTTCCTCCATCATAGGTGCAGCATCCTCTCTCTTTATGCTTGCATCCCCCAAACCATACTCTCTGTTTCAGCCTAAAAGGAAAATGAAATCCCTAGGAAAGTTTGGGTGGTGAGATGAGAATGAGTTAAAGGATTAGGAGGCTCTGGCATTTCGAGATTAAAAGTAAGAAGGGTAGGTAGGTAATTTTATTTGTGAGTGTCAAGGCTGAGTTGGGTTTTTAGGTAGTTGAGGGGAGGTAAATGTCAGGTGTACAAATAAAGGGGGTGTTTGTTACATTTCAACAAACCTCAGGGGAGGTAAGTGTAATTTACCCTATATAAAATAATTTTTTTACTACTTCATCGTATTGTCGCTATGTGGGTAGTTAATTTATCTTAATATTACGCGCCATGGCATTGCTCATTCTATTAAAATTTTAAGCCAATTTATGCTCTTGTCTCATCAACCTCACATGAATGTTGCTAATCATCTTCGTCGGTGTTTTTTTTTGTTTTAGGCCCGCCGTGGGGGTGTCCTGCTTCAGGAGCGTCGAACCCAGGTGCACTTACCTAGAGACAACACCAGGACAAAGTCTTTTTTACCCTTCTAATTAAGATTTATCATTCCAAACTTATTGTAATTTGGATTGGACTAGTTGTCCAACAATTCATATAATATAAATCAACAATGGTAACATTAAGGGTTTTGATTTCAGTTTTCAATTTTTATTATCAGTTTTCTAATTTTATAGATTTTGTAAAAAAAATATTAAAAATTATGAAAACTACCAATTTTATGTGTGTTTGGTTTGTCCATTTTCCCTTTTTATTTCCAATAAAAATGAAAATATGTTTGGTTGGGGATTATCAAATCCATTTTCTTGAAAATATTTCTTAAAAGTGGTAAGAAATAGGAAACGCTAATTTCACGTTTTCATCATTTCTTGCTGCAAGTGTTGAAAACATTTTCAATGAAAAGGTGGTGGTATCATTGTAAGTATTGTCAAATCTCTTTTTTTCTATAAAAGATATTCTGTTCGATCCACATTGAATGAAGAAAAGTTCAATACTATTATTAGTTCTTGATTTGTTGCCACCTTATGATTGGTTTTCTTTTTTTTGGTTTGACGCTTTACTATAGGTCTTAGTAAATAGTTTTATATACTGCTTGCTTGGACTTCTCTAATTAAAGTCATAAAGGTTGAATCTTTATCTTGGGCATGTGTATTCCTATTTTTCATTTCTATAACCTATTTTTTTTTTCTATTGACATGAATTATCTATGTTAAGATTGGGATTTCTCTCAATTCCAAATTAATGAAATTCATATTTGCAACAACAAAAGAAACGCACATCTTATGAAATTCCAAAACTATGATTGCAATTTCATAGCACCTTCTAAACAATTTAATAAAGACATATTGGTAGTTTTGTTAAAATATAGCAATAAAATAACATTTACTACAATGTTTACATATTTATTTGCATATAGATCAAAGCTTAATAATTAATAACTATAACAAAATAAATGAAAAGAGAGCAATTTATTTTATTCTCAATATTTTATAAAATTATTGTTTGTTATTTCAATAAATATTTGGTTAACTTATATCTCTACAGCTATGATTACAATTTACTTAAAAATCAAACATATTTCAAACATATGTTAGCAATTTATTTTATTCTTACTCTTAATATCTTATGGAGTTATTTTTTATTTTTATACATTTTTAGTAGAATTTTTTATTGAAAATTTTGTTTAGTGGATGAGCCAACATAAATAAAATATGCATCTTTTATTATTTAATAGCAAATATAATATTATTATCTCAAATTTGATTGTGAAAATATATTTTGAAATCAGACAAACCAAACGTATTTTCATTGTTTTTATTTTCTGAAAACAAAATCTACTTTTTTAAACCAAACACATTTCCAAGTTCTGAAAATTTGAAATATGGAAATCATTTTCAAGAAATGAAAATAAGAAATATTTTCACAAACCAAATGCGCTTAGTTTTCAATTTTCATTTTTAGTTTTCGATTTTTCCTTTATAAATTCTTGAAAATTGTAAAACTGAAAATAAAAACTGGAAATTGAAATCAAACAGCCTTTAAGGGGATGTTTGATTTAACATTTTAGTTTTTTCACATTTTATGAAACAAATTTTGAAAATTATAAATTTTAGTTTTCATTTTCGGTTTTCAGTATTTTCTTCATAAAATCTGTAAAACTGAAAATGAAAATTGAAAACTAAAAATTTATTTGGTTTGCTTTTTTTAGTTTTCAATTTTTAATGAAAACTGAAAAAAATTGAAAGCTGAATTAAAAAACTCAAACCAAAACATGGTAAAATATTTGAAGAATGTTTAGATAAAATTTAAAATATTCTTATTTCCATATTAAGGTTAATCTTTTCTTTTTTTATGATAAAAGTACAAATATCGTCTGGCATCTTCCACTGACATCCACTCTGATAGCAAGAAGGAAGCCGCCGCCGCCGCCGCCGCCGCCATCGGCATTTTCGCTGCTGCATTCCTAGGCATCCATAACGAAGACAGAAGCCCTCAGCCGCATCTGGCGTGGATCGAAGAACTGAAGAACGCACGAAGTCCTCAACCTCTCACAGCTGCGAAGCCCTCCACCGCGGAGAAGAAGCCCTTCAGTATATGTGAGATTCTATCATGCTAATATCATTATTCAGTGAGAAATATAGGAATTTTATAACGGGGATTATGACTCTGTATGCATCAGTGGTTGATTTTTTTTAAGCTTATAAATCCTTCATCTTGCTTGCCTTGCTAATGTTCATCGATTGTCTGTTCTGAATCAATATGAAATTGAAAGAGAAGACTGACATAATATCTGCATCTTCCTGCTCAGCCCATTTTTTGAATTTGTGGTATGGCATTGGTTACGCGTTTGTTTGGATAAGCTTGATTTGGGTTCAAAGAGAACTTGTAATCAAAAACAAAATTCTGAGACAGCTTTCGAGACAAAAAAGGTCGAACTTAATGTGCACGTTGTATCAAATACGGACTGGTTCTTAATTGAGTGATGATTATTATGATTTTATATTTTTTGTGATTATTGTGTTTTCAGGAGGAGGTCCCAGAGATTGAGAAAGAAATGCATATGCTCGATGTTGTTAACATGGACTGGAGGTATGTTAAGGGGTATATTTCATCAAGTATGATAATATGCTGTTTATGTGGTTGGATTATTGTTGTATATATTGCTAAGTGTTTGGAGCAAGCTTTGTTCTGGAAATCTAAAACCTGAAAGTAATTTTTTTAGGGAATGAATTATAACGCACATAAGATTGGTTTGCAAAATAATAATGAAAACAAAAAACCAATGCATTATCCAAAAGATTAGAATAAAGAAACAACAAAATTTGTATCATGGTCCATGAATAAAATATGAAATAAAACAAAGTAAAAAACTGATAATTTTGCAAGGTGAACTAAATCTTTGAAAAGGGCATCTTTTGGCTTCTATTGTTTGGTACGTTAGGGTGGATGGATTCAGAGACAGATTCTGAATTTGTCCCTCCAAGCTGTCATTAGAGGAAATGGATCCACTGCTTGAATGACCACACAGAATAGCCTTTTGGCCTTAAATAGCAACAATGAAGTGAGAATAAGAATTAAGAATGATAACTCTATTTAAACTAAGAAATTTCTATAATTTCATAATACCAGCAAGGTGAATAGGTGGTTGCCACCACTGGCCTCTCCTTCTTGAGCAACATCAACCACAGGGTCAAAAGAATCTCCATTGACTTCATTAATGGCATCAGCAGCATGATCCTCAATGGGTTGAAATTGGGGGACAACATGTTGATGTAAACCACAATGATTATCAGTAGGAAAATTATTAGGGATGGGTTCAGGTGGGGGATCTAAGAGGGGATCAAGCAGTGATCTATCTCTATCAAACTTATAATCTAGACCAATTTTCATAGGGGGATAGGATATGAAACCTCTTGTCTGCTTATTACATGCGATAAGGGCCATTTCATAATAGTTAACCCAATCCCCAACTCCCAACTCCTAATCCAGAGTCTGTTAAAGTAGTTTTTGTCAAATTGTAGCATCCTGGCTTCTTCATTTAAATGATTAGTAAACATCAGTACTCTGGCCATCAAAATCTAATACCAAATAGCCGAATAACTTGTAGTAGACCTGATAAGCACATTCCTTCATTGATTAAGAAAGCTGAAGCCACCAAAAATGCATCCCAGCTATGGGACTATCTCTCATCCTTTCATCCATAAACCCAACCTGTAAAACTAATCGATGTACCTTAAGAGAAATCTAGATAATTGGAAAAAAAGTTCAAAATTACTAAGACATAAACAGTATAGTTAAAGCCCCTCAATACTAAATTCATTCGTTGGTCATCCAAGCCTTCATAGGGCATCCTATTTTATATTTGAATAATATCCCCACATGCACACACCTGCCAACTACATCAAGTCAATTGACAAAAATATAACACATTAATCTAGACAAAATCCAGAACAATTCCGTCTATGAAAAAAGCATTGCAAACTATGTTCTCAATGCTATAGTCCAAAAAGCTTCTTCTTGGAATCATCCCTTCACACTTGTGAGGTTAGACTGCAACAAAGACATTTTCAAATTTAAATGTATTGCCTTATCATTAATCTATGGAGAAGCACATGTTAAGTAAAAAGCTTTATTTAATCAGGGAACAAATAGTACATAAGAAAGCTCAGAAGCATTTGAAGTTTTTATTGAGTAAGCTATAAGAAATTTATCTAGTTATGCTGTCTAGCAGCCACAAAGATACCTTCCATGGTAATCATGGTACGTAGCCTGCAAGTAATGATGATTTATTGAGTATTGCAAACTTAACTTTCAGGTTCTTTAACTTACAAAGCAGTCCAACAACCCTCCGAAACCTCTTGAATTGAATATGGGGAATTTTTTTCCGGCAGTATCAAATCAAACAAATCTTTTTCAGCAAATATGGATTGAAAGCAAAGTTTGAATGGTAATAGCAATAAATGGAATTAAATGACAAACACATCAAGACCAAAGGTGTTAAGATTCAAATATTGAAAATAGAATAGTCACCTTGCTCATGCCTCACATTCCCTCCACTACATCTTCAATGTTTTTTTTTTTTTTTTTTTTTTAAAAAAATTTGATTGGTTAAAGAGGAAAAAATGGAGATGGATGAGTAGTTGAGAACTTTGTGAATCTGAGAATTTGATTTTAGAAAGATGGAGATGGAGGTTGGGTGGTGGCATTGCACAAATTTGAGATGAGGGGAATGGTATGGGGTTGAGGGACAAAAACAAAAAGGGATGGGACTGAGAATAGAATGAAGAGAGGCGTCTGTATAATTGAAATAGAGAACTTTTGAAATAGAAAAATTGAAATTTGAAATTGTGGCAGTATACTGTTATATGTGGATCTGGAATGGATCTTTTGCTAGAAATGCATTTCTCAAGCATTCACTCATTGTTGGTATACATGATTTTCTTTGCTTTTCTCGGGCATTCCATCAGGAGTTGTGTGATTTGTACTCATTGTGTGTGGGACATCGTGTCGATTCACACCCCTTTCACCATTAGATAGGTTGTGGACCCTATTCAAGTAGGGTCTGCACCCCATCCCATGGTGGATAGGGTGTGAGTTGGCATGATGTCTTCACCATTGGATAAGGACCGGATCTCATTCAAGTAGAGTCCACACCCCATCCAAGTAGGTTTGCATCGCATCCAATAGTGGATGGGGTGGAGTTGGCATGGTGTCTCACATATAATGAGTACAAATAACATTTTTCTTCCATCAATGTCATTAATATTCTTAGTGTGCATTTACTCCGTATTGATTGCTTTGCATCAGACATAATCAATTACAAGATTGTCTCATTGATGCTAGGTGAGAGTATGCATTGGTGGAGATGCAATTTGATGGAATGCTGACACTTGTATTGTACATGATATACATGCATTCACTCGGATTGTTGCACAGGGGTGTATGATCTTAGTTTAGCTACAAAGAGCATTGCAATGGCGGGATTTTAGTATTGTTGAGAAGTTGACACGTGACTATTTTCCATTGATTGGTGTTGTTGAATGGAGATGGTGAATTACTGGATTTTAATCATAGATTGAAGTTTAGTTGAGAACTTGAGATGAAATATAGCAGTTTTTTAGGCGAGCCTCATAGAACTTTAACCCCTTCTATGCCCCCTCTCTCTCCATACTTGTGGTTCCTGTCCTTGCTGCCTTCTTTGTCCTCATCTGATCAAAGCTCACACAGCTTCGAAATTTCATTTTTGCGGGTCAATTAACTCAAACCTGATATATTTTCGGGTCAACTCGAAATAGGTGAACCTGCTGATAAGAAAAAACAAAAAATCCCAGTAAAATTTCAAATGCAATCCTCACCGTTCTAAAAATGCAAGTACCTACGACACTAGACTCATTAAGCACAATGAAAGCATTACGGTCAAAGCCAACAAAGTATGCTCTATGTAATGCGCTTAGTTCTTGCGCAAAAACCCTCGATTGGCATTTAGGTACACAAATCCATGCTCATATGATTCGGTTCGGGCACGAACACAATGTGTTCCTCAATAGCACACTCGTTGATTTCTACGCAAAATGCGACGCCGTTTTGGATGCAAGGAAAGTATTCAGTGCCATGAAGGTGCATGACAGTGTTTCATGGACTTCACTTATTTCCGGGTTCTCAATAAATGGACATGGAACCGATGCATTCTTATTGTTCAAGGATATGCTAGGTACCGAAATTAAGCCTAATTCTTTTACATTTGCCAGTGTTATTAGCTCATGTGTTGGAAGAAATTGGGGAATTGAGAATTGTTCAATGATTCATGCTCATGTTGTGAAACGAGGATTCGGTACTAGGAATTTTGTGGTATGCTCGTTAGTTGATTGTTATGCAAAATGGGAACAGGTTGATGATGCTGTTTTGGTGTTTGATGAAAGTAGTGAGAAGGATACTGTTGTGTACAATTCTATGATCTCTGGTTATTGTCAAAATTTGTGTTGTGAGGATGCACTGAAACTGTTTGTGGAAATGCGGAAAAGGGACTTGAGTCCAACTGGTCATACTTTATGTTCCGTTTTGAATGCTTGCAGCAACCTTGCGGTGCTTCTTCAAGGAAGACTAGTGCATTCGCTTGTTGTTAAAATGGGTTCAGAGAGGAATGTGTTTGTGGCTTGTGCTTTGATTGATATGTATTCAAAGGGCGGTGACATTGATGAGGCTCGAACTGTGTTGGATCAGACTTCGAAGAAGAATAGTGTGTTGTGGACGTCCATGATCATGGGTTATGCTCAATGTGGGAGAGGTGCAGAGGCTTTGGAACTTTTTGATCATTTATTGTCTGATCAAGAGTTCATTCCTGATCATGTCTGCTTTACTGCAGTCTTAACAGCTTGTAATCATGCAGGACTTCTTGACAAAGGGGTGGAATACTTCAACAAAATGAGCACAAATCATGGGTTGTCTCCTAATATAGATCAGTATGCCTGCTTAATTGATCTTTATGCTAGAAATGGAAATCTACGAAAGGCAAGGGATTTAGTGGAAGAAATGCCTTATGATCCAAATGATGTAATCTGGACTTCCTTCTTGAATTCTTGCAAGATTTATGGAGATATAGAGCTTGGAAGGGAGGCTGCTGATGAACTCATTAAGATGGATCCATGCAATGCAGCACCATATTTAACACTAGCACATATCTGTGCAAGAAAAGGTTTATGGAATGAAGTGGTTGAAGTTAGAAGCCTTATGCGAAGAAGGAAAATAAGAAAACCTGCAGGATGGAGTTGGGTAGAGATAGATAAGAAGCTTCATGTCTTTGCAGTTGATGATGTAACTCATCAACAATCAATTGAGATCTATGCAGAGTTAGAAAAGATTTACTTAGGAATTATAGATGCACCATCTTATGGATTAGGGAATATCAATATATAAGCATAGATCTACTCTACTTCCTTCCCATGGATTACACAAGGCAATTTATGATGGGAATTGGGAACCTTGGATACTTTCATGCTGTTATTTAATCACATGTTGTTCAATGAAGAACACCACTTCGTGGAATATAATCTCTTGAAATTTTGGGAGGCTGGCTATAATTCATCTCTTTTGACCATCAAAAATTTAGCAGATATCAAGGATTAGATCAATCTACTGTTTTACTTGCAGTTGATGCCATCAAGGTGATTGTACCGTCAGGGATGATAAAAGTCTATAAAAAATTTAGAAGTATCATGCACTTCACTTTGGTTGTGTTGCTGAAAGGCATTGTTGAATCCTCAAATGTTTCTTGCACAAACTATTATAGGCATGAGAAAATTTTGGTCATTCAAAATAAGTTAAAATGATAAATGGATCTTTTTGGACACCAGGTGGAAGTTGAGGTGAAAAATGGATCTATATACTCTGGAATATTTCATGCAACAAATGCTGACAATGATTTTGGTATGTTCTGTTTATTCTTATTGATGTTGGTGATATTCAAGATTATTTGTGTTGTATAATTGCATATTTAACTGATTCAGAGTAAATAAGCAATTAAGCATGTTATTTTGGGTAATTATTCAATTCTAGATATCATTTGTTATTTGTTACTTTCAGTCATCTGGGGGATTTATCTTATTTTAATAAGCTTTTCTATTTTATCTGAATATATTCCTGCTTCCTGCCTTCATTATTAGTTTTGTTGGTCATAGAAATTTGACTTTGTTTACTTCTTACCACACTATTACTATATTCTTCTTTTGAAAATGGTTCGCTTAATAAAGGTGCTTCTTAAGAGGGCAATAGGCTGGTGCAGAATTTGTCAGCATGGCTGCAGCAAAGATTAATCATACCTGCCAAAGAACTTGTACAAGTAATGGCAAAGGTTTGCAACTTTCCAATTATTCTCAATGCACTTGAAAAATTGTTTCAGTTAATTCCGTAGTTAAGAAAACCGGACCAGACTAGCCAGTCCGACCAGTTCGAATGGGAACCGGTCACCTGGCCGGTCCAATTAACCTAAAAAAACCGGGGGAAGTCAAAATCGGTCAAAACAGGAAAAACTGGTGAACCAGACTAGTTGGACTGGTTCAAAACTTTTAATTTTTTTTTATTTTTTTGTTTCAAAGCTGAAATATTGATATTTTGTGGTAGTTATAGAGCAAAAATGAAAAAAATGGAACCAAAAAAAGCCACTAACAAAGATTGTTGGATTATTCTTCTTCTCTCTATGTCATTCGTAGATTGCTCACCATAAATTTCATTGGTTACCAACAAATATTGTTTTCAAATATTTTTGTGACCATGTTGTGAGGCTGAGACTAGAGAAATTTTATATGGATTATGTTTATTTTTATAAACTTATGAATATATATATTTTTTTGTGTTTATTATGTTAATGTTAATAATTTAATATATTTTTTATATTCTAATTAATCATACGTATATATTTATATATATATTTTATTATATTCCGGTTGAACCCCGGTTAAACCGTCTGGATCTCTAAACCTTTGAACTAGTGCCTTGACCGGTTCGATACCCAGTCTGGTTTTCTCTTCCATGGTTAATTCAGCTCAAAATCTGCAATCTTTATGAGTTTTTATGAGGATGCCTTATAGTAGAAATCAATGGTGTTGAAAATGTTGTCTTGGATTAGGTGAAGTAGTTTTTTAACACACTGCCAACTTGTTTGCTGGTGATATTTTTGGTTTGTGTATCATGGCAGGGTGTTGCTGTTGCTAGGGATGGCCTACCTAGTGAATCTCACCATGATATTCATCAAGAAATCATGGTTGATTCACTAGTATTTAGATCTCTTCATGCTAAGCTAGGGAGAGAATTTAAACACTGGGTACCCGACCGAGATGATCCACCATGCCGTGAACATGAAAATTTCTCTGATGGCCGTTGGAATAGGTTCTTCGTTTCACTTATTATTTCTTGTGGTATCCTGAACAAAACAAAATTTATGAAAAGCAGAATATCTCTTTGCATGAAGCTTTGACACGAGCATGCTTGTAAGCTATCTTTATTCTTTTTAAACTTAAAAGTTGGCCAAGAAACTGTAGGATGTGGCTTCTTTATGTATACAATTGAAAGTTTCTTAAAAACACAAGTCCAGCTGTAAGTGATAGATTCCAGAATGATATGGTTCTCCATTCTTTTTTTAATTAAAGATACTTCTCCTCATTGGTATAATTTACACCTGATATTGGATACTTAGGAGAAATACAATCTGGACATCAAGAAGTAACACAGTATTGTCATTGTGAAATAGTATCTGTAACCCTATAAAGTTTCGTTCACTAAGAAGTTTCATTTACTTTGAAAGCATGTGATTCTTGTTCATCTTGATTACTTTTGGAACTATATTTCCTGTTAGGGACTATTCACCTTGTTATTTCTCTCTAAACTCTTTGTATGGGAGCAGTTTTTAGTAAAATTCTGTTGGGGACTCATATATGTTATATTCGTTTTCATGTGTTGCCTCAAGTATATTATCGTGATGTACAGCTGTGATAGTTCTATAACCATTTATTGAAGCTAAGAAATGGTGCTTGACCTGAGGAATGATTCAATGGTCATTGGCATACAATTGGGCTATGAATATGTTACTGATATAGCAAAAGGAAACAGAGGATTTAAATTTTTGTCGTATATCCTTAATAATTAAGACGAGGTTGATTGAGATGGATTTGTTGCTATAATGCTGTCATTATCCTTCTATTATTTGAGCATTTTGGCACTGTTTGCTTCACAACGAAATTGTCCCTTCTATCCTTTTTGCTGTTACTGTTTTAGCATGGTTTGGCGCCAAAATTTTTAGGGTTTCTCTCTCTCTCTCTCTCTCTCTCTCTTTCATCTTTCATACTCTTTCTTTCACGTCACTCTTTTCTCTTCTCTCTCTTTCTGAAAAGCTTTTCTGAGAAGATATTATTTCTCTTTAATGTCTAAATCTCTTTCTTCCATACGCACATTTTCTTTTTTTAATTATTAATGTTATTATTATTTTCTCTTTCATCTATTCTCTCTCTCTCTCTCTCATTGTTTACAGAAGATTGAAATTCAAAACTCTTTCTCCATCTTAGTTAATAGCGAAAAATACCGCTGCTATAGTGTCGGAGCGGTGCGAAGTGGCTGGAGGACACGACAAAAGAGACGTCACATCGCATTTTAGTTTCGTGACTTCCGTAGCCACAAATTGCGGTGGATTGTGGCTGAAATCACATCATGGTTGCCGCGATTCAGGGGTGAGGATGGAAAACACGACTATGTTTTGCTCTCCAACCTTCACACTTCGATTTGTTTTCCAGTTCGAAAGGGCGCAACTGCTCCTTCTTCTTCTAGTTAGGGTTTTCTTTTATGTTTAGGGGATTTTTTTATTTTATTTTGTTGAAACCTATGTTTGGGTTGGGCTTGTTTCTTCCCTTTTCTTTAGTTAGCTGCTTCCTTCTTCAAACAAAACTAGGCCTGTTATTAAAAGCTTAGAGGTTTGTTCAAAACAAAAAAAAAAAAAAAACTTAGGGGCTTAAATTGTTTTAAGGCATGATTTTTTTTATTTTATCTTTTATATGCTACTACATTTTTTATATATTTACTAGTTATTTATACATTGGATTAATGGTAATTACATGTTGAAAATATAGATAATAAAAATTTTGATTATTAACAATTAATATAAGTATAGTATGGTTACATAATATTTCACTACATTTTTCAATGTAACAGCGATCCCTCTATTCGCAACCCCAGTTTATTGTTTTTGGGATCGGTTGCTCCACCCCACTCTCTGGGATTGACTTCTATGCTTTGTCCCAACCTTTCTCTTCTTTCTCTCTTTCTTCTTCTTCTCCTCTCAAGTCCAACACCTCCATCAAATGCATCCACCGTTTGCTGCCTGTTGGATGAAAGAAAGTCTTCATGCCACTGTGCTGTCCAATTGTGTCTGTCACCGCCATTGATCTTCCAAGAGGCCACCACAATCGTTGTTGGCCACAATGGAGTTGCCTCTGCTTGATGGCGGATCCACCCTCTTTGGCCTCGACGAAGCTGCCTTTGACCAATGGTGGATTGACGGCTTCCCTTTCTTGACACAGCGATGGCAGTATTTTTTTTTGTTGTTGGGGGGGACGGGGGGGTTGTCGTTCTGTGCTCTCTTCTCTTTCATTGTTGTTTTTCTTCTTCTTCTTCTTCTCAACTTCGCCGAAATTCGGTAGCGATGGTGGCAAGTAATCGTGACAGCCACATGAGCAAGGGTTCAAGAAGATCTGGAGCCTCCTTGAGCAACAATTCATTGTTGATGCTAATGACGTGGACAATGATGATGATGATTTGAGGAAGGAGGAGTCCCTTGCTTTACTGATAATGTCTTTACTGTTGTATTTTTTGAAATACTAGTGTAAGGACTCAAGATGGAATAACAAAAGATTTTCCTATACCAATCAAAACCACACCAAGGGTCAACTTTAAGTCCATATCTTTTCACACTAGTGTTGGATGTGCTCACGGAGCATATTCAAGACTGAGTACCTTGATGTATGTTGTTTGCAGACGATATACTCTTAATAGTGGAATTGAGAGAAGAAATAAACAGAAAGTTAGAGTTGTGGAGGGAAGCTTTGGAGATATGCGGGTTTTGTATAAGCAGGAATAAGATGGAGTATGGAGTGCAAGTTTACCAAGAGACACACATGTTTTAGCCTTGAAGTGAAACTTGGGGATGATACCATATTGCAAGTCATAAAATTTAAATATCTGGGTTCTATCATTCAAAGTGATGGAGAGATAAAGGCAAAAGTCAACCATAGAATCCAAAAAGGATGGTCAAAGTGGAAAAGTGTCTTGGGTCTCATTTGTGATACAAAAGTACCATTAAAGCTAAAGGCTAAATTCTATCATATAATGATAAGATCATTTTATTGTATAGAACTGAATGTTGGGCGGTGAAAGGTCAACATGAAAATAAACTACATGTGACAGAGATGAGGATGTTGCGATGGATGAGTGTCCATATAAAATATGATAGAATAAGGAATGAATGCATTAGAGAGAGAATTGGGGTTGCATCCATCATAGAGAAGATGATAGAATCTCATCTTAGATATCTTAGATGGTTTGGGCATATTTGGAGGAGACCTGTAGAGGTCCCAATAAAAAGAGTGGACAAAATGGATAATAGCACCATAAAAAGAGGCCGAGGAAGATCAAGGAAAACTATAGGGAAAATAATTAAAAGAGATTTAAGTGTCAATTATTTTAATATGAATATAATATATGATAGAATTCTGTGATATCGCCTTATCAATATAGCAGACCTTTCTTAGTGGGACAAGGATTAGTTGATGTTTTTGTTGTATTGAAAATTCTGTTGTGATATTCCTATGTGAAAAGCATGATGTTGAAGAAAACTTGGTTTTCAGGAAATAGCTTGGGGGAAAAGATGGCAGCCAGGGAGCAGACAAAGAGGATGTTGTTTGGCAAGGTCTCCACCTTTGAAGTATCCCCACCCTTTACTCTGAAGAGATCCCTTTTTTCAGAGTTTCAGATTCCTGCATATTTTATTTATTTAAAGTGATCTAGCTCTGTAACTTGCATAGTAATGTAGGTTTGAGTATTTGTCCTCATCTCCTTCAAGCTAGGTCTATTTTTGGGAGTTTCGATTATTTTGACACGTATTATTTATAAGCTCACCTTGAGTTACATGCTGTTTGGGGAACACACGCCTATTGTTGGGAAGATCATTGGAGTTGCCCATTTATGCAACTGCAATTTGTGAGGATGGGTGCTATCTTTGGTATCAAACTGAGTTTGATTTTATCATGCAGGTGAAATACATGATAGATTAATTCTCGTGTTAAAAAGGATGACTGTGAAGCCTTCTTTGACTAGATGAGCTGGAATTTTTGCTGATAGAATAATTGCGGCTTACGAGAGCCCCCTCTAGAGGCTGAAATTATTCACATATAATCTTAGTGCTTATTTTTTTTTTCGCACCTATACCCGTTTTTGTTTTTCGGATGGTTAAGAGTATGTCATTGTGATTTATAAGTAAGGTTATGTTGAATTTCATTTCGAGTTTAATTTGGATATATTCACAGTATAAAATATTTTTATACTGTCATCTAATCATATAATGTCACATAAATAAAAGTGGTTAAATTTTACATCTATTACTTGAAAAGTCTTATAAATAGAGTGATCTGATTAAATAATAGTGTAAAAAAGTTGTGTACTATCAGTTTATATAAATTAAATTCTTTCATTTTTACTAAAGAAATTGTGCTATTTATTCTCCAATTCTTTTTATTAGCGATATATTTTATTTTATGTTAAACTTTAGATGTTTTAAAATAATATTTAGTGTCACCAAAAGATTTCAATATTAGTAAGTTATCGTATTACTATTTCTTAATCATTTAACAATTCAAGATCGAATGATAGTTTAATGATGATAGTTTTGTTAAAATGTTTGAATATGTATAACATTGAGTTCAACTTTTAAAGTAATATTAAACTAAATTTTTGTTATTTAAATTTTTTTAAAAAAATTGTTTTTTTTAATAGTGCAAATGTTTTTTAATAATTAGATTTTTTTTTTAACTTAATGCAAACTTTTAGTATGAAGAAGAATAAAATGAACTTTTTAATTTGAAATAGAGAAAAAAAAAAAGCAAAATTTGGTTATACTTGCAAGGCATTTTACGAGGTAAATTAATTGAAGGAAGAATGGTATTTGCATTTGTAGGTAAATATAATACTAAGAGTGTGTTTGGTTGGAAAGTAAAAGTAAAGTAAAAATTTCATGAATGAGATTTATACATAACTTTATGTATGAAGTTTATCCATGAAATTTTCACATCTATTTTTACTATCTGACCAAACATACTCTAATAGTTTCTTTGTTAAAATATTCTACTTCCATGTTTAATTAGTTGTTGTGTTTTATGGTTGGTTCACGCACGTGGTCAATTTATTGTCATTTTTATTTTGAAATTGTTATTTCGTATACTTCTAATTTGTATCTTATTTAATTGAAATTGTTTTAATCATGGTTAATTTCTTGAGGTATATTCTCTAAAATGAATTTTAAACATTAATGTAAATATAAAATATAAAAAAACTATATATTTTTTGCTTTCAAGAAGATCAATTATTTCTTAATAAAATATAGAGTAAAAATAACCAAATATATATATATATAGAGGGAGAGTAAAATGCATCAACTCTCTTTGAGGTATCAAGAAATAACACTCCACCTCATCTATTTGAAAATTTTATACTCTGTCCCGTTTCACTAAAAGTGTGTTTGGTGTAGTCATTCATGATTTCATTTTTTTTATAAATTATATGTTAAATAATATAAATAAATAATTTAATTTCTTTACATTGATAGTGTAAAATAAAATATTAGTGTATAACTTTTTATATAATTTGAATCTTTCTTGAGTTTTTATCATATTTGACAGTAAATTATTTTATACGGTCAGTTTATAGAAATTAAGTTAACATTAAAAATTATATTAAAATTTAATAATAATTGTTTTAATTAAAGAAGATATAAAAATTAAATAAATATTTATAATAATATTTAAATATATAAATAAATACTAACTATTCTTAAAAATAAATACTATGTGATAAATAATATTAGTAATAAATGATGTTAATATAAAATATAATTATATGAATGGGATTAAAAACATTGGAATATAATATTTATAAATCAATAATTTAATTATCAAATATTAAAATACTAATTTTTAATAATTATTTTAATTTTTATTACATATAATTATATTTTATATTAAATATTATATTATTTATCATGTATTATAAATTTTTTGTTGATTTTTATTAATTTATGTATTTTAATATTATTTTAAATTTTTATTTTATTATCATTTATTATTTATTATTAAATGTTTAATTAAAATAGCTATTTAATCCTAAATTTTAAATTATCTATAATTTTGATGTATAAAAGTGATTATGATAGATAAGTTTATTTAATATGTTGTAAACATCAAACAACAAGACATTAATGCAGAAAAATTAAAGTCATTATTTTTATTATTCAATAATATTTATAACCACAATGGTTGAGGTAGGTAATGACTCTCTCGTTCCTTAATCAAGTGTTGAGGACTAAATTTTTGCCTTGAGAATAGAGTAGTTTTAAAACTCATTATCAACATCTACTCCCTTAAATAGGTATACATAAAACAAAGGAATTATTCACCACCTAAGGCAATGGAATCTTGAGAAATAAAAAAAATCATGAAAAAGAATACAACAAACACACTTATAGTGAAATAGAGTGGAGTGTATTTCAAATAAATAGAGTGAAGTGCCATTTCTTAATATCTCAAAAGAAGCTACTGCATTTTACTCTAAAATATATAAAACCAACATGTTATTACAACGTCAGATAGTGTGTAACGTAATCGTCGAAGGCGTATGAACGCGCTATGCAATATATTGAACAAGTATAACATTAAACTTTACTTTTTTTCCACTAATATTGGTTTAGATCATGATTGTTTAAATTTTAAAAAAGCAAAAGAATTGTGTTTTTTAATCCTTACATTAAATATGGTAATAAAGATAATTTATAATTTTTCATATAGGAAAAATATATAAATGTTATGCACGTGTCAATTTATTGCCATTTTTATTTTTAAATTATAACATGTTTTAACCAACGTTTTATTTAATCATTCTTTTGAATCAACATAATCTTTTTTAAATTTTATTCTTTAGAAATTGCTCTTAAAATATGAGGATCAATTTTTCAAAAAAGACGGTAAAAACACAATATATACAATATAATAGACGAAATTTATTTCAACAATTCTTATGGTAACATGTAATGTAATTGTAAATTTCCATACAAATGTGCATTATAAACTTGAAGATGTATAATATAATATAAGAGTTTACACATCATGGCCTCGTGTATAGCAACAATGAATCCATTCTTTTTCTCTTTTTTTTTTTTTCTGATCCTTTTCAATTTATTATTATTATTTATTTATTTGAGTTTTCTGGTCCTTCTTTTAATATTCTTTTACAGTTGATCATAAATAGTTTGCATTTTTTTCTCCATAACCTTATATAGTTCCAACAAATGTTGTTGTAGCAACTTTTAATATTCTTAATTATGCTTTTTTTTTCTTGACGTGATATATAGCAACTAATACTTAAGATAGTTATATATACAAAATATTTTATTAAAAACATGTTTACCATTGTGATAATCACGCACAACGAATCCCCAAAACATCAAAGAACATGTGCCGTGCAATGCATGGGAACTCTTCCTAGTTAGCATACAGCTGCTGAATGAGTACTAAAGCTATTTAGAAACAAATATTTACAAGGAACCAAATAACTAAATAACAACTTTACAAATTACAACGTATAAGTCATCCTAATATTTGACTTCTTAAAACTAGCACATTCTTCTCTATTTGTCATACTTTGCAAATTACAATGTAGACTTCATCCCAATATTTGACTTCCCAACACTTAACGTTCTTCTTCATTTAGCGTATCAATAATAGGCTCTTTCCTTAATGCTGTGAACAACTTCTGCCAAATAGATCATAAACCTGTAATTAATACATAGCATTGCTATTCTACCACCCAAAAGTGGGTGTTCAACTGGAACACCCACTCCATCATTATTGGATGTGATGAATACGTAGAGAAAGTTGGAGCTACCATTACATCCAACGGTGATAGAGTGAGCATTCCAATTGGACACCCACTTTTAGGTATTGGAATAACATTTTTTATCATCGCATGGATAACTCAAATGCAGCAGTTCCGAAGATAGCAAAGCTAATATATATTAATCAATAAGTAATATTTCTTTTATATTCAAGGAAGAACAAATGGCATAGTAACAAATTGCAGTAGTTATTCACCCATTACCTTAACTCTGGAGGATTCCAATTATTGCATATTGTATGCTCATTAAGAATCTGTACGCGCACCAAAGATAAGTATGTTTAACTATAAATTGATCAAACTGTCATTTATACAATACTAGAGCTGGCACATTCCTCAGAAACTGATGAAATCAGCTATGCTGTAGTAATTTCATATTTTGATGACCTCAACGTACACAACTATTGTTTCTTACATTTTATTCACTCTCAATTTCAGATAACAGCATTTTAAGGGGCGATATGGTCGATCTAGAAATACATAAATAGTCTCGGTGTCCACAACAAACTTCATCCAAAATGAAAACTAGTGTGTAGATTTTTGTCATTAATTAAAATAGTAGGCTCAGTATGGAACCTATAAAAGGACCTAATAAATGGTCCCATATCTTTTAGTATCTCCATTTTGGATCTATTTTTTCTGCAAAGACTTGAGTTTATTAACTCCAGATTTTTCACTTTAAAGAACAATGTAGTAGCAGGCATACATATACAAGAAAATTAAATATCATGTGTCATGCATATTCTGAATATGATTTTAGGATAAATGCTTAATACCAACACATTAACAGGTTATAGAAGTTGGATTTAATTAGCCTCAGGCAAAAAGATCTGTAACAGTGGTAGCAATGTTTGAAATAGAGTTGTAGTGTGATTACATCCAATCCAATTCAAGAGTAAAATGCCACCAAGTTTATCCTCACAATTTCAGCGTGAAACGTGCCAAACCATCAAATTTGACTAAACAACGACCCAAAACTTTTCTCCTAAAAGCATGACATAAACTGTTTGTGACATATGTGCACAGATGCAAAGCAATATACATCATAGGATTTTGCATACGGTTTTTTTTGTTTGGAAAAGATATAATTTTAGAAGATATAGATATTCACATAACATGTAATTGAAGTGTGATAATATTGAATCGAAAGCATTAAACAAAGTTGAAGGCCAAACCTTTTTGCTCATCTGATGCATCATGGTACTCCTGCTCCTCCTCAGGAACTGGAAGAAGCTCTGCCTCCTCCCCCACCATGCCACTCCCTTCACCCTTATCTTCAGGGTACCTCACAACCACTACAGGGCACACACAATGCTGCACACAATAGTCACTCACACTCCCTAGCCTCCCCTTCCTGCCCCTCTTGGTGGCGCCGAACCCCCGGCTTCCCATGATCATGGCGCCCAGCCTCAACCTCTCCACCTCCAAGCACAACCTCTCCTTCATGTCGTGGTCCTTCACTATGTGAATCCTGAGAGATCATCGATGTTTCTGTTAGTTACATTTGAGATAATTAATATAGAAGTTAAATGTTATATCCATGTTATAATATATAATTAGATTAATAATATAGATAAATTTTATCAACTTTGCTATTCCAACACCTAATATTATAAAAAATCCTAACACCCTACTTACAAAATACATGGATCCCACCACTTACTTTTTCTCCTAACTTATGCTCTCTCCACCACTCCTCTCACACTCACATGGGCCCACATGGGTATCCATACCCATGTGGATTTTGAAATATAATTACCGTAATTTTATGTACTCAAACTTTATCTAGTCATAGTATAAAACTTTACACCTTCCTTCAATAAAATTTAAAGAAAATGATAAATCGTAATTGGTGGTTATTTATATGATTTAACATTTTTCTTGAATTTTATTAGATAACAACGTGTAAGATTATTTTTGAAGTGCAAAAAAATTAAATCCAACAATATATCAAATTAAATACAATTTTTAATTTAAAAATTGTATAAATTTTATAAGGTTAAGTATGGGATGTGATTTTAACTTTTAGATTAATTTTAAAAAGACTTTAATTTTGATAGGTTGTGTATTTTTTCCCCCATAGATATCCTCTCATCAAAGATAATCTTGTTCAAGGATTTGATATCTTATAGGAGGTATGGCTCTCCCAAGCTTAATTTTTCCATATCCAGGGTATGAACTTGAGACTGATAGTTAAGGGGGAAAAGAGCATCTATTATTTCACCGACCATATATTAGTAATTTGATATATTGTTAATGTAAAAGAATTTTATACTATAATCTAATCAAATTTTCTTATATATTTTTAAGATAATAAGTGTGAAAAGCAAAACATTCTTCTTGATATAAAATACACAACATTAAATCCTTTTAAAAAGTTGTCCATATAAAACATTTTACTTTGTTAACCAATGACTTTTAAGATAATTATTACATAAATATAATCAAACACTTTTAATAATATGATAATATATAATTAGATAGTTATCCAAATAACTTGAATCAAATGGTGTAATTATGTTATAGAAATATTTGATTATTAAAATAGTTATATGAAATTAATTTTGATACATGAAATTTTTTTATAATATCATCTAATCATGTATTTTCATATCAGTAAGCTAAATATGTATTACTATATCAACAAATATGTTTTACACTTGTTCCCATCATTTAAAAGATTGTGTAAAGAGAAAAATTTTACCATTAGTATATCAAAATTATTTCAAATAATGTAAAAGGTTAGTATCAGATGAATTCAATTTTAATGTATTATATCTACAAAAATTTTATAATATCATCAAATTATGTATTATAACATTAGTATGGTTAATTAACTCTCCCACTCCTTATCCTAGAACCATTAAAGTTGTTTTAAATTAATATATATTCTCTTTCTTTACAGAATTCTCCTTTTAAAAACTCACAGTCTCTTTGAATAATATAATTTGTAGTTTTTTTTAATTTTTTACCCATATGTTAGATTTTATTGTCACATATATTCAACTACTTAATTTATTACTTCTAAAAAAATTGTTTTTCAATACATTTCGTTCTCAATAATATATAAAAAAAAATCAAAACACTCAAAAAGAAATATTAAATATAGTTTAAATCTCAAAATATTTATTTGGATATCCTCAACGTACGGCGTCATAACATATGAATAGCCAGCTATATAAAAAATTAAAAATTTAAATCCTTAAATATAAATTCATTCATTCATAATCTACTCTCTAAAAAAATTATATGCTTAAATAAGCTATTCAATCCCCAACAAGGCCTAAACGTACCTGAACGGAACCTCAGCTTCCGCAAGGGGCTGAGCCAGGTCACTGGCCTTGCTGCTTGTGAAGCTGTCGAAATCCTCCTCCAGCTTCCGCCGCGATTCCACCCCCACAGAGGCGGTCGCGGCAGCGCCGGCGTCGGAGCCCCAGTCAGCGCCGTAGAGGACGCTGGTAGGGCGCACGTGGAGGAGGATGACGGAGTCACCAGGACGTAGGTAGTTCTGGACGGCCCACTTGACGGCGTAAGCGCTCTCGTCGCTGAGGTCGACGGCGATCGCGATCTTGCGCTGTGAACCGGCGAAGGGAGAGGGAACCGGTTCACGGTGAACCGGTGGTGCCTTCGGGTTCATTTTTTTTTGGTGTATGAGGAGGGAAGAAGCTGGGTCAACGTGAAGCGTCCAACAAGACTCTGGTGCAGTTTGCAAGCGGGAACAACGGAGGGAGCACTACGAGGAGTCAGAAACTCAGGTTTTCTGTCTCTGTGTTCGACAAATTATTTATGTTGCTTCCTTTCCTAGTACTAGTATTTCATTATCATTATGAGTCATCAACCACCTAATGGCATATTAGTCTTTTGAGGTAGTTGTAGGTTTGTCGACAAAGTCTTGTTTTAAATTTTATATATAATTAAAAAAAAAGTTGAAGATTATTTTTTTTTAAACTACTAGTTTTAACTTTTACAAAAGAAAAATTAAAAATTAACTTTTTTAAAATTTTGATTATTTTTTAAAAATTATCTAGATATACGTAAAGTAATTTTTTTTTGATAAAAAAAAGTAATTATTAGTCAAAATAGTCATAAAAAAATACACCCTAAAACTAATTGAATCTAACTTGAATAAATGGCTTAGAAGACTTATGACATCAATTTGATTCTTACATGATTAATCTTCATTTTACGTTATTTGTTTTAACATAGTTATGAAAATCGACTCGAATCAGCTGATTTGATCGGGAAATCAGTGCAACCTAGTTCGACTCGATCAGGTTTGTATCAAAATCGGTGATTCAGCCGGTTGAATTGAACTGAACTAAGTCAGCTTTTTTTTTTTTTTGGCTTTCTTTTTGCTAAATGATGTCTTTTTTAAAACGCTAAAAAAAAATCTAATTTGACTTATAGAAAAATGCAATAACTTTGATTGTATTGTCATGATTTGTTAGTTTGTGATGTAAAACTTTGTAAGTTTACTTGTGTAATTATGTTTTAAACTTGTCAATTATGATTCATGATTGTGAAATGTGAATAATATTTAGAAATTTATGTTATTTATTTATATTTTTGTATTTGGACCCCTAAAGAGTGTCAAAGTATTAATCAGTTATCATTTAATTATATTTTATCTAAATTTTTATATACTTTTATAATTTTTTTGGTGTAAATCCAGTTCAACTAGTTCGATTAATGACCCACCGATTGAACCAGTTATTCGATGTCTCGATCGAGCAATCATTGGTCCAATTTGAATGTTAGTCTTCATGAATAAAATATTAGAGTATATATTTAAATTAGTCTCTCAAAAATGTATGATAGGGCAAATTAGTCTATTAGTTTTTGAAAATTTCAAATTAGTTCATCACACTTCTAAAAAGGGGTGGGGGACAATTTGGTCCATCTATACATGTTTGTACGATAAAAGAAAACTATACAGAATGACTTCTTTATCTTTTTTTTTTTTTAATGTAAGGAACTAATTTAAAACTTTTAAAATATGAGGATCCACTAATAAATTTATAGGGGACCAATTTGAAAATTTTTCTAAAAACATTAACTAATATTTTTTTTGGTAAAGTCGCTAACTAATATTTGATATGTCACATTATTTATTAATATGGACTCTATATTGGTCCTCAAAAGAATTGCACAACATTTTTTCCCTCTAGTATCCATATAAAATTCAAGGATATTGATATATTATATTTATTTGTAATTAAAATAGTGTCATATGTCCCACTAATGTCATTTATTAAAATATAAAAAATAAATATTCAATACAATCGTTGAAAACAAAAATGGTACAAGTACCGTATGGGTACTAAGGGAAAAACCTAATTTTTTTATCCTAAAGAAATTAATTTTCATTTATATATGATAAGCACCAAATCACATTTTTTAGTACCATTTTAATTAGCTGATTATTCGGCAGATAACATGTTATTCATCCCATACTATGACGTGTCACGTATCATACACTAATTAGTGGTGTATTCATTAAATTGATGTTTTATAATTCTTTTAAACACCAATTTAATGTTTTAATTTATAAATGAATCATAAACATTGTTTTTTATCGAGGAAAAGGGTATTTAATTCTCTGTGTATGTGCTTAGTTATATGTTTGTAAAATTCATTTTTGTTAATATTGATTTTGATTAAAATTTATTTTGAAATAAAGTGATCTCTGTTTCTAAGCTCAATCAAAAAAAAAAAAAACAAGTTCATCTTTTAAAAGCATTCCACCATAAAAGTGATAACAACAAACGTGAAATTAGTAATAAATTATAGAAAACAAAATGCAACACATGCTCTATGGTTGGGATCCTGCCTGCAATGTACTGGAACACTCTAAACAAGATAGGAATGCTTCTCTCAGGTAAAGTTGACAATTGAACTCTACTGCTGTTGGGAGGAAGAAGACTGTGGGGAATCTACAGCAATTGTTATATCTATAATAGAGAAAAGAGGAGAGAGGTGAGTTTTTATTCAAAAATTCAGTGAGTGAGTCCTCACCAGAAACTCCCTTTCATATAACACCAAAGAAACAGTGCATAGAAATAATAATAATAACAATAAAACTCAAAGGTCATGCATAATTACACACACACATATTCAATCATCATTTCATAAAATCATAGAAAAACATTTTCCTCAACTTACTTCTATGCTAAGAATCATATAAATTTATAGTGTTGTAGCCCTAAAGAAATAGTAATGTCTATTATGTGATTATCCTATCAATCATGGAATAGTTGTTTCTTTATTCTGTGGTTCTTAAAGAGCTGAATTTGGACACCTAAATAGCTTCCCTTCTTTACTTTGTTTTGTGAGATTGTCCTTTAGGGACAATTTGGTACCAAGGTTAGCAATCATTTTTCTAGCCGTTAACTCACTGGTTGTTTCTCTATAAATACCGTCTAACTAACTAAATAAATCGATCTAAACCTGAAAACCTTTAAAACCTTTTAATTCTCTGTGAGCTCTAAATCTATCTGATTTTAACATTATGACCTTTGCATGATTATGGCTATGAAATCATGCCTAAGGGATAACTCTTTATAGACAATATGATTTCATATCTTCATAGAGTATGTAGCCATCAACTTTTAGAGTCTCATGAAGATTATGCTCTAAATTTTTTTTTTTTGTTGATTATCTAAATCGTATTTCAAACTATTAAGCTTTTCATAAACTGGGAAAAACTCAATATCATATTATGATATTATAGGGTTTAAAACCATATTTCCAATCTTTTGATTTAAACTTCATATCTAGTTATAAAATTACATCATATACATAAACCAGTTCCAGAATTCATTCAAACAATCATAAAAGTCTCTAACAGTTACATATATCATCAATTCTATACAAAATCAATATAACAGATATGGTCCCATGAGTTTTATTAAAAACAAGTTTCATGTTCTAAAACCAAGAGTTCTAAAACATACAAACCATAGTAACCTTACACTTCTTTGCAGAAATCTCTAAAATTAAGTAGTAAATGATATCTTTATCAAAATAATTCTAGTGCATAATATAAATATCACATATGTGAACCCACTCACCTGCAGGGGTGAACAGAGAAGTACTCACACCAATATAACTTTGGAGAAGCAGGAATAACATCACTATCTAGCATAGAATTAACAGAGCTCTAGATTAACATCTAATACTTCCTATTTTCATGGACAACCCCTAAAAAAATAAGGGAATCTTGAAATAAAAGAAGCAAAATCCATGAAAGAACATTCCTTAGAGCTTGGAAGGTGGAAAAATCTAGATTAAACTTGGAAAAAATTAAAGAAAATTGAAATTTGGCAGTGAAAGGGGTAGAGAGATGAAGTTTTCATGTTTGGGGGAGGTGTGGGGTGGGTTTTGGGTGTGTGAGTGTGAGTGTTCTAGACCAGAAAAGTGGGATTTTATAAAAATTTTCACCGTTATAGTGTTCACCAGAGAGCATAAATTTTGCTGCCGCATTGCCTTACTGTCCTTGACTGCTACAGTGCTCTCCAAAATAGTTTTTCTTTGATCTTTGAGCAATAATTCAATTGTTGGTATGTGTTGGACTAAGTTTTCTCAATACCTATTTATTTAAATTTAAGTTAATATCCTCATTTATTTTATTCTCTATTAAATTTAAAACACAAATGTAAATAAGGAAATATCTTCCATTTGGATTCAAATAAAATATCAGAAAAATTAAAATCCCAACAAATCAAAATCCTAATTTCTGGATTTTTTGTTCAAATTTAGGAATTCTTAAGATTTTATAAACTTGTGGGTTAAAAATGAAATGTTTAAAGATTTCATAAAATTCATTAAAAATCATTCTTTAACTTAACTTATTTTCCTTTTAGGAACAATTAGCTGGACTTTTGATCCCAAGAAAGCGGTTCTATTATATAGCCCTCCAAAGGCGTATAGGATCTGGACTAAGTGAAATTTAAGACTTGGAATGACAGATAAAGATAAATGGCACCCATTCTTGTTGAAAAAAAAAAAGAATTTCTAATCTTTTTTATTTAAAACTAGGGTATTACAACATCATTATGTATAATCTGAAGAGCAATCTAATTGTCACAACAAAGATCTGTAGGGAAGGACTAAGTGAGACCTAAGTTATTAAGGAGCCAATGAATCTATAGGATTTCAAAAGTAGTGTCAGCAAAAGCCTGATACTCGACTTCAGTGCTAAAGCAAGCAACCAAAGCCTATTTCTTGTTGTACTCGGAGATAAGAGAGTCTCCAAGAAAGACACAATAGCTAGTAGTAGAGCATTAGTAAGTGGGATCTCCACCCTAATCAGCATCAGAGTAAGCCTAAAAAACTAGGGGAGTGATGTTTATGGAATAATGTTCCCTTGACAGAACGAAGAATATGAAGAACAACAACATAGTAAGTAAAGCGCGGAGCAGACATAAACTGACTAACCAAGTGATTAGGATAAAAAATGTCAAGCTGCGTAACTGTGTGATAAATTAAGCTCTTACTAACTGTCTGTAAAGAGTCAGATTATCCAAGACAGTGTCATTTATAGAAGTGAAGCACACATTAGGCTCAAAGAGGTGTGGATTCCACATGGCTATTTGCGAGACTAGCTCTAGTGATAAGATTAGAAGCATACTTGGCTTGAGGCAAAGAGAGGCCATCATCCGAAATAACCAAGGGAACTAAGATCCTTCATCTCAATTTGATGGATGGGGAAGCCTTAATGTCTGTGATGCTAGAGGTGTCATCGCTAGTAATGATCATGTCATTAACATAAAGTAATAATATAATAGTTCCATGATCAATCCGATAAATAAAGAGAGAAGAGTCATGAGGATTGGCTGAGAACTCAAGTTAACAAATAATGGAGTTGAACTTATTAAACCATGTACGAGGAGCCTAGTTAAGGCCATACAATGCCTTATGAAAAAGATAAACTTTGTTCAGAGCACAAGTGCAGCCAGGAGGTGGTTGCGTATAAACTTTTTTGGTCAAATCAACATTGAGAAAAGAATTCTTTACATCTATCTGACTAAGAGTCCATTTTTGGCTGCAACAATAGCTAGGAGAGCTTGAACAGATGCAATAGGAGCAAATGTCTCTTCATGATCAATACTATGCTCCTAAGTGAAACCCTTAGCAACTAAATGAGCCTTACACTACCACAATTAAAGGACTTCGCGGCATTCCATTCACAACAGTTCAACACAATGGTCGTCGATGGCCATAAAATGAACTATCTCCCTGTGGTTGGAGGAACTGCCGCTGCTTTCCTTCTCTCAATCTAGTGAATTGTCGCGCTAAGCTCTCATATTCTCTCCCGCATCAGTCCTTCTTTCTCTTTTGTGTTGCTCTTTTGCTTTTCAAACCTTCTCTCTCTCTCTTGCTCATGGTCATGCTACTCCGCTACTCTGCTCCTGCTTTTTTTCACACAGCCGTTGTTCTGTTCTTACTCTCTCACACGAAGCCACTATTGATCTGCTCCAAGGTCACTGCTTTCTCTTGCGCAATCAAAGCTTTGCAACGTATAGGAATAAAGGTCACCACTTTCTCTCGCTGCTCTGCCACGAGCTTCAACCTGACCGAGGCCATTTTTGATCTGCAGAAAAACGCGTTTTGAAATCATGTGGATTTTAAAGCCGTTGCTGCTCAGAGATCACAAAATGTAACATTAGAGGTTTTGAGTATAGGATTTTTGAAATGGCTTCAAAGCCTTTGCTTGTCCCTAAGATCGGACCTAATGGCATCAAGGTTTGTCTTTCCTCTGTGCTGGAATTTTTTTTTCCATTTTTCTTTTTCTCTCTTATCTTCTGAATACACAATCACTTTTATTGATTTTTTAGTTAGGGATTTATTCATTGGGCTCTTTGATCAATCAAGCTTTCTTTTTTATGCTTTATGTTTTGTTTTGCCTAGACTTGTGAATACGGTCAATCAATTAGATGTGCAGGTGAAGATACAAGTTGTGAAATTTGAGTTCTAGGATAATTGATGATGAGTTTGATTTTGTGGGTAATTAACCTTTTTATTTTTATTTCATTATTGTTCTGTTTTAGTCTCACATTAAATTTGCGTTTAGTTCATACTCCAATGTTGCTATATTGATGGGAGATTAGAAGCCATCAACCTTAAACTGCTTGCTCATTTCATATCTAATTACTATGAAATTATAGTGTGCATCTAAAACCTAGCTTTATCTAAATGAAATAAAGCTTTAAGAATATTATGGTCATTTTGTTGATATTTTACCCAAAAGTTTAAATTAACCTAGAATATGGTAAGTAAATGGGTTTACTTGCTACCAAGTAACAACACAGAATTGTGTAAAGAATAAATTGGATTGTAAAAGTGAGTATTGAATAATAGGTTAACGGAATTGTAGCTCCCAAAGAGGCTATATAACCAAAACCATATTTCTTGTTTTAGCAATTAAGTTGTGGTCTCACATTGGTACCCAGAAATTCATTGGCCAGGTCATATTTGCTTACAAATAATAAGCTGATTGCTCAGTATTTCTTTGTTAAGTGAATAGGTGCTCAATTAGTTAGTTCCTTCATAGAAACTTGTTTGTTTGATTATCTCATTTTCTTTCATATGGCCTCAATAATAGATTATGTCTTTTATTCTTACGGATTGTTAATGCAAATCTTGGTCAAGAGTGGTGTTGTATCATCACTCTAAATTGCCTATCAATGCTAGCTATGTAAGCTTCTCATGGTTTTAATAGTCTATCTCAAGTTCTTTCTAATTAGACCATTGCGGTGTCATAATATGCCATTAGAAATAATCTAGTTTATTGCTTTTGAGTTTTACTTACACATCAATGTAATTTCATGATTAACTTGTGCTTTATTGGTCAAATAAATAAAACTAAACTGGCCCAATGATATTTCATGGTTACATCAAGGATATCTAACCCAAATCTTGTTTCCTTTTCAATTAAGGGTAGAACTTTCCATCCATTGCATTGCAGCTCAGAGTACCTGGGTTTCAAATTACATGTGCAGTAAGTTTTTGGGTAAGATGACTTGATTAGATAAAGGGTAGTCCAGTTGTTACAGGTGTACCATGATCAAGATTACTATAGACAAAACCATTAAGAAGGACTCAGATTTGGACTTTTCCATAGACATATCTCTTTTTTCCCATCCCTTCCCCTCATCTCCTAAGTCTTGAGCTTTAGTATGAATGAAAATTATTTAAGTGATGCAGCCCAATTTTATAATATTGACTTATTCTTTTTGTTTCTTTACATGAATGATGGGGAGAAAAAACTTTTGTTTTATCATAGAGAACATCATGTAAGTATTAAAAGATTAGTATGTTTGTAGGTGTTCTTGTAGGACAATAACTGAAAGTTTCATTTGACAAATCTATTTCCTTAGGTATTAGTGACAAATGATAACCGTCAAGCTTATATTCTTCCATTTTCTTCAAGACTGGAAATATATATTGAAAGATCAGTTTCTCCTCCTCTTTTTGGCATTCGTGTAAGGCCTTTTGCTGCTATGTATAGCAGTATCACTGCACTCAAAAGTGGTGAGTTAGTACTTGAAATGACCACTAGGACTAATAGCACTTTTGTGGTAGGTCCTCTATATGATGATGTTGGTTACAATGTCAAGGCTTCACAGGTAGTTCGTTATTCAAAACTATGTTAAATTACAAAAAATAATATTTTAAGTGAAGTTATACTGTTCTCTACTTATCTGAGATGTTTGTGTATTTAGATAGTTCTCATTTAAATGATGGTCAATAGTTTCCAATTGCATTCTCTTGAAAAATTTAACATGATGAGTGCCCCAATAAAAGGGAGCGAAACCACACAACATATATGAAAAATTTCTTGTTATACTTTCTAGGATTCGAGTTTCTTGCTATATTGATGCTAATGGGCTACTCTCTTTTGTCAATAATGATTTTCTCGGCCTCTTCTTATTACTAGTGTCATTTGATGAAGATCTAAGTTGTAACACCCTAATAAACTCTAATTCTTTCATCCTAATTTTTTTTAATATTGCAATGGTTAGCTACTAATTTGTAACTTGAAATTTGAGAATTTTTTTTTTTGTTATGATTATTTCTTATTCATAGTTATATACTAGAATAATGTGTATTAACTGTAAATCATGTATCTGGTAGACTCTCAGGAAAGAGAAGTGGGTCACAGTGGACACGCTTAAATATCAAATCTTTCCTTAGCCAGAACCTTTCCAAATTACATTCCACAGCAATACACTTTCTTCTAGTAACCTAAAGGTAAATTATTATTATTATTATTATTTTTAATAACAAAGAATGCTTTTTCTTTAACAAAATATTAATGTTTATTAATCAATAATTCCCACAGTTTAGACAACCATCATCTATAGAAAATATACTTTACTACTAATATTGATTCATAGGGTACAATAGTACATATCACACATTCAAGATACATGAAGAAAAACTTTAATATCACAATACAACATAACCAAAGTCTGGTAACATATAGTAAAGATTCTATTTAGCACACATAATAGAATATGATTATTTAGAAATTAAGTCCATGGCTACATCCATTTCATTGTTGAAGACGATCCATGCTATTTGGAAACATCAAAGAAAAGGGGTGAGAGAAGTCTCCCAGTAGGGTGATGTTTCCAGGGGAGTCCCATTTCATCCCAAAAATACTAAGAATAACACGGGAATGCAGCAAAATGCACAAATTATATTTTGTTAGTGTCAAGCAAGATGGAAGTGTATAATATCAATCATAATAAAAGTGTAGTAAAAGAAATATAGTAAATAATTATGAATGTACTATAACTCCCTTTTATAATATCTCGTTCCCTTCTAATAGCTTTAATCTGCAAGATTTGTTCATGTTGGATCTGTGAGAGCTCTCATTGCTAGGGCATCCCCTAGTCAGATCAGTGAATGCCATGTCCTTGTCCGCTAGTATGGCGGGGCCCAAGGCATCACTAAAACATCCACCAAGTCCTTTTCCGCTACAAGGCGGGGCCCGAGGTGTCACTTATCTGTTTGTCCATTTTACATTGTGTACATAGTATGCATAAAGTATGAAAATTATAGAAAGTTTCCACAATTTCTTTCATATTCACATGTAGACCACAAGATTTTCTATTTCTTTACTAATCCCATAAGTCTAAATATACCCAAATCATTTCAAATCTATCTTTAGAAAATACTTAGGTAAATTATCTTACATAGGTAAAAAGAATATTTTTATGCATATAAGGATATAATCATAGAGCAAAGAAAACATCATGAAATCTTTCAAGAAATATAAAACGAAATAGCCAAAAATATACCCAAGCTTTAGAAAATCACTTCAAGCAAGAAACTAGCTAGTTTACGTGTCATGTTTCTAATGGGACCTTAAATTTAAATATTTGTAAACAATATTCCTTATTATTAATAAATGTATAATCAAGTCAAATATTTATAGTTCAAGGTTCATAGTCCAAGTTCTGTAGTTCAAGGTCCATAGTTCAAGGTTCATAGTCCAAGTTCCGTTATTCAAAATCCATAGTCCAAGGTCCATAATAAAGGTTATGATTAATATAAATATATTTTAGTGTCTTTTATATCATATTAAGTTTTAATGGTCCCAAAGAGAAACACAACACACAAACCAAACTAAATATTGCATGCTCAAAGATTTAGAATCCATTCATTATAGTAAATTAAATAAAGCACTTTTCATGAATAGAAATGTTTCACAATTATAATGAAATCAAAACTATATTACCTTAAAATTCCATAACTTGTAGACAAAGCTTTTGTCAAAGAAAAATACATATGGTTTAACATATTAAAACAATTTCATACAATATTTAAATATTTGAAGAAAACATAATAAAAATTTGAAATGATCTTAAATCACAATTTTCAACCATATAAGGAGACAAATAAATATGCATCATATACACATGGATTAAGTGTTTTATGACACCATCATTAAATCATTCAAAGGTATTAAAAACAATAAACATAAGCTTTGAATATCACATAGCATAACATCATACAAGAAAATTATATATGAAGCTTAGAAGTGAAAGAAAACCCCTACTTGTTCTTGGAGCTTTAGAAACTTTATTATAACAAGGCTAGACCAGCAACTTCTTCAAATTTTTTAAACCTTTTCTAAGGGCTAAGATTCATGTATAAAGGCTGGAAAGTGTTGATGGTAGATGGTGATAAAAAGAGATGATAATTTGGAAGTGTTTTGGTAAAATTTTGTAAGTGTTTTTTGTATGAAAATGAAGTAAATGAAGAGAAATAATAGCTACACATTTTTGATAGTTTTTGGGCAGAAGAATGAAGTGTGGAATTGTGTTTAGAGGTGTGCTATTTATATAAAAAGTCTAGGATTAAAATATTATTAATTTTATAATTTATTTGTCATATTTAGTTAGTTTCATTAGTAAAATATTAAAACTAATACTAAATAATTTAATAAATTCTTAATTATCACTTAAAGACATACTAAAATGTTAATGACATGATTTAAAGACATTTAGTCAAATTTAATATTTTTACATATAATTTAATAATGAATTATTTAAAATAAGGCAAAATTACTTAAACTAGTTAATCTTAATTAAGCTAATTAATTGGTAAATGACTTAATTTATTTTTAAATATCTTCATTAGATTGTTGGAGATATAATACAAGGATTCACGAAATTTATATAATTTGTTTATAATTATTTACATTTTATTTGGTATTTTACATTATTATTAGTGTTATTAGTAATTAATTAATTAATAATCTATTTAACTATTTTTAAATTATTATTATCTTTTCTTTTGCAGCCACTAGGTCTGAATCTTATCTCTAATAAAGTTATAGTGGGTTACAAGTTGTCTTGAATGATTAATATATGAAAATGACAAATTTTGTATATTAAAATTTTATTTTAAAGTTACATATACTTTGGTAATTAATAAAATATTCATCTAAAAAAATTATATTTCATTGATATATTATCAATAACATATTTTTACCTTATTTTCATGCTATCTATAATTTTTTTACGAATTTTCTATAATTTTTAGTATTTTTAATATATTTTTACCTTAATTAGGCCTATTTTAAGTTAATTAAAATAATTAGTCATCTAAAAATAAAATATATATATTTTTTACAGCAGGCCATGTCAATTTTTGAGTTGTCTATCATGATAAGGGGACAAGCTCACCATGGTTGAAATTTTTAGTCAAAAATGGTTGGCTTTGGATAATATGTCATATGAAATATCCTTTACTTTTAGAATATACATTATTATTTTTTATGAGTCCGAATTTTACATCATTCTAGGTGTCATTTAATTGATTTAAGAGTACTAGTGAGTTTAATCAAGATTTTGGAAAATTATCTTAAAGCTTAGGTAATTAATTAGGTGTTTTAAGCTTTATTTAAGTCAAAATTAATTAATTAAAGGTCAATGTGATTTTTAACACTATCCATTGTTTAATAAAGAGTCCTATTTTGTGGTCCTCTTTGCCTAATATTATAATTTAGTAAAAAAAAATTTTTAATGTGACCTAGAGTTGTTTCTAGGATTTTTCGGTATTTATTTCATACCCTAGGTTAGGTTATTTTTTTTTGTAATTATACTAATATTATACAAATTTACTTAATATTGATACTCATCATCAAAATTATGTTTAAATTGTATTTATAATTTTTTTCATCATAATTTTTGACACTCCTCAAGTTTTTTTTTCTAAGATTTATGTAAACTTTTTCTAATATTAATTATGTTTTATGCTTTTCTTCTATTATTTAGTGGTATTTTCTAATTTTATTAAAATCCAAGGGAATAATTAAATATTTTACACTTTGATGCTAAGTCTTGTATATTTTATTTTAGACATTTTTTTTTACTATATCTAAATATTTCTTGCCTAAACAAAATTCTCATACTTTCTAAAAAACTATAATAAAGCAATACTATATTAAGAAAAATTGAGGATGTTACATAAGTACTGAATACACAAGGCCTTTTCGCCTATGAATGCCTTCATGTTATTGTACATTGTTTGATTTATTCCTGAGAAAAAGGCTTAGTTGTTTTTGGTAGTAGTTCTTATTGTAGTCTGGCTATCATTTGAAACAAGTTAGGCCTTACTCCTTTAGTTGCTAGAAGCTTAGTAAAATTTCTGTGCACAAACATCACAAAGATGATGTTAACCAACCCATTCCTTCAGTTCTTTTATCTTTGAGTGGTGACAATGGCTATAGAAACAATTCAGTATATGGTACTAAAGGGACATTCCCGTTAGATAACTTGTTTCCTGGAATGTTCTATTTGCATCCTGTTTTGAAGGTACTTTATTGGACATAACTCTTTATGATATTAGATTTTGCTGGTATTCTGTTCTAGTTGATATATTTGAAATTTATATCAATAATCTATGGTTCACATGCTACAACAGTTGTAGTTCATGATATGATATGATATGATTTGATTTGATTATCATCCAAAATCATCTCTCCCGCCCAAAAGGGAATAGGGACCTAACAGTGGCTACCAAAAAGAAAGAAAATGAGAAAAAGAAAAGGATAACTACTGTAGCATTTTTTTAGTCGTGTTTAATTTTGTAGTTTCTTCATGGAAACTCTTCATGTGTTTCTATTAAGCTCTAATAGGATTTTCTGCTTGTGTTTCTTTAGGGTTAAACTAAATTTTTTTTATTATTGTTGTTTTTCTGGATTTGATTGTAAATAAAAGGATTAGTGAGAACTTGATGAGGATTAAAATTATGTTGGTGGTCATTGCTGAAACTGTCTTTGTCAACTGCCTGATTCAGCATATTTCATCTTATTTCCTAGGTATGCTTTCTTACCTCTAACACAGGCAATAGAGCTTGGAATAGGGGAGGTTTGAGAAGTTATTTTCCAAGCTACACGTGTCGCTTATTGGTTTGCTTCCATTATTTCACTTGAGTACCCTCTCTATCATTTAATTGAAAATAATCATCAGTGAGTATGTGTGTGTTTACTGCATTTCAAGTTTTCTTAGCTTTGTGGCGGTGGCAATTGTTTTTACAATAGATAATGGTTTAATTGCTTATCTTGGCCTTCTTCTATGGAAAATAATAATTGTGTGACATTTTCTTTAGAGTCATTGAAACTGATTACTTAACATTACATGACAAATCATAAACTTATGATAATATGGAGTCCAAACCATTAAACTTTTAATGTCCTTTTTTTTTTATTCTTCTCTTTAGCGGCAGTTTGAATCGCCACAATTAGAAAAATAAAATTTGATGTGATTTAAGGATTGTTTATTCTTAATTTCTCAGCATATTTAATTTGTACTTTTTGGGGCGGTTAAAAATCGCCGCTAAATGCATGAGATCCATTTGCAACAATTATTCCAACGGTTAGTCCAAACTGCTGCAACATGGCTTGGCGATGGCTGACATGGCGCTGCTAAGGGTACAAAAAAAATCGCTGCTAAATTCCTTTTTCCTAGTAGTGTTATATCACTCAATATATCCATCAAAACGAGTCTCTTGTGTACTCGCTTGGATCCTACAAGCTTCTGGGCAGAAGAAGGATCAACCAAGTCCTAATTGTGAATCTTCTCCAATGCTTATAACTCTTTTTCTGTAGCATGTTGCCAATGAGGGTCTGTGGATGCTTTTTTATAGGATTGTGGCTCATTTAAGTGAAGTATAGTAGAAAAAAATGGTAATCACGAAGATAAACAAGGGGTTATGTTTCCTTAATTAGAAGCTCGAGAGGAAGAGGTGCAACAAGTACAGGATCTACATTTGGAAATGGATCATTAAAATTGTTGAAGCATTAGAAGAAGCTATGAGCTCACTAGAGGGACTTGTATCAATGTCACTAGGAGAAAGATTAGCATTGGTGTTGGTAAAGAAGGGATCTGGGGTGGAAGGAATGGACTTGAAGAAAGATAGGGACAAAAAGTTATGATGTTCATAGAAGATAGCATAATGTGGACACGAATGTGCTGAAAATAGGATCTCAACAATAGTAACCTTTATGTTCTATCCCAAATCCAAGAAAACAACAAAGATGAACACAGGATTGTAGCTTAGTATATTCATAGGGCTGAACAAGCACATAACAAGCACAACCATAACTTCAAGAGAATTGTAGTTTGGAGGAGTGTGATAGAGATGCTCAAAAGGGGAAACATTACCAAGGATAGAGGATAAAAGATGGTTGGTAGTGAAGACAACAGGTAGGGTAGTTTCACCCTAAGCATGCTTAGAGTAAGAGAAAGAGACAAGCATAGCATGAGCAGAGTCAAGAATATGACGATATTTTCACTCAACACAACCATTTTGTGGAGAGGTACCTAGATAAGAGAATTCAGATAGTGTTCCATGATCAGCAAGAAAGTTCAAAAGCTTAGAATCATGGTATTCCATGGCAGTATCACGACGAAAAACTATAATTACCTTAAAAAATTGTGTTTTGATCATTTTGACAAAGTCAATATAAATCTAAAGCAACTCATGACGATTTTTCATTAAATATATCCAATTAAAATAAGAATATCATCAATAAAAATGACAAAATATTGTAATCCACCTATTATGGGAGTTGAAGCTAGCCCCCAAATATCAAAATGCACAAGATCGAAAGGAGAATTAGAGATAGAGGTACTTTTAGAAATGGACAAAGCTAGTTGTTTAGCAATTTGATAAGAAACACTGTGAAATGAGTCACTACTGACTGATCTCAAGGTAAGATGCGAGGACGCATTTTCCCTAATAAGCTATAAGTGAGATGCTAATGCCAAAGATGGAGAGAGGATTGTAGGGAAGTAGCTCAAATAGGCTTTGAAGATGGAATATGAAGTTCAATGAGGTCAAATATTCTTCCAACCTTCCTTCTAACCTCGATATTCTGTCCCATCTGTGGATCCTGCACATGATAACTAGAACAAAAGAAATTGATGTCATAACCAATATCACACAACTAACCCACATATATAAGGCTGAAATTCAAATTGGGAATATGGTATGCGTCGGGTACGATGAGGTTAGATGAGGTGATGATACCCTTATGGCTTATGTGCATAGGATGTCCATTGGCAGCGTGTATAGGAGGTGCAGAATCACTAGTAGATATGGAAGAGAATATAGTGGACATAGAGGTCATGTTGTTAGAGTATGCAAAGTCATAATACCATGTAGTGTTACCTAGGGTGGAAGATAAGGCAATAGGAGTATTACCAAAAAGGGAAATGAGTTAAAGAAGTTGTCTACGGAGGGACTCAAGGGGGTACTGATAGTTGGGGCATAATTGGTAACAGTAGCAGTAATAGTCACAAGCATGGATAGATTGGGACAAGGCTGAAACTTGTCCTGACTAGAGCTTGAAGGATAAGTCTGATAATACACAATCAAGTGTCTTAGCAATTTACAGTAATAACAAACTCTAGGATTGATTACAATATCAAAAGTGCACTTTCAAAGAAGAATTGGAAAAAATGGAGCTCAAAAATGGAAAGATCCCACAAAAAAAACCTTAAGAAAAGATGTCTATGTCCCATGTCAGCAGTGCCACATCAGTAGTTAGTTAGACACTACATCAATAAGAGGTCAACCGCGTCCGTAGCTGATTTAGGTCTAGTCAAATGCTAGCCACTTGGGTCAAGCACAGGTCATGGGAGTGGGCGATCCAAAAAGACTGATATGTTTTTGGTGCATGAGTGTGAAATCAATTGGAGCCTTAGATTATGACAATTTTTAAGTAGCTGTGATCATCGTTTGGCACCAAGCATGGTGGTTGCAGCGGTGTCAAAAATGGAGCTCAAGAAGGTGGTCAAATAGAGGCGGCAACAAGGTGGTGACACAGCTCAAAAAATTTTAGAAAGATGAGGAATCTAAACTCAGTAACTAGAAAACACAGCAACTAGAAATAGGAATCACAGTAACGGGAAAATCTCGCAAAAGGAATAGGACTAAGAACCTAAGCTCTTGATAACGTGTTAGAACAAAGAAATGGAAAAATAGAAAAGTACAAAAAGTGTCTAAATGTTCTGTATATTTTGATCCGTGTAAATGTGCAAAAGGGTCTGCCTATTTATAGGCTTGAGGAAATAAATGCAATAAATACAAAGAATCAATCTAAGCTCAATCATAATCACATATGGATCATATACAATCAATTATAATCTCAAAATATCGTAACACTCACAAAGTCATTGTTGTCATTCTTCAACGTGATTTTGGGTCTCTAATAAATGTATAATTAATAGGTAAATATATGCAATTAAACTCCTCTAGAAAGAAGAGAGATCATTTTCAATATTGAACATGTAATTATAGTTGTAAAACCTGGACCAGATCATTCGATTCAAACCGGATCAAGCTGCAGGCAAGAATGTCTATCATATGCATCAACCACTAGACCAACTAGATTCTTTTTTTATAATGTGCCAATAATTATACATATTATATATTTATTTAATTAAATCTAATTCAATCAGTGACCTATTGGTTGAGCTAGTGACCTAATGACCCAATGGTGTGGCCGAGTCAATCAGCAGTTCGAGTTCAATAACTACGCATGTAACCTCTAAGTCACTAAGCACCAATCTTAAGTTTGAATCACTGCTCACCCTCTTCTTTACATGTAAACATACCCAGTGGGTTCAACCAATAAAATGTTCACTTACCCAACCCTGTGCTCCCCTTAGATCGGTTCTGCAATTCTAAGTCACATACAATTATGTCAATATTCACCCTCTTCTTTACTTGTAGAGAGTTATTAGACTCGACTTGACTTGGCCGATTTGACATAAACAGGTCACTTACGCAGTCTAATTCTTTTTACACTGGTTCTACAGTTGACTCAATCAAACTTTGGTCTAACTAGTAGATTTTGATGGATTTGAACCTATTTGAGCTTTTGAAGAAATAATTCTTCAAATTCTCAAAAATGTCATTGTTAAAGTTCAAGCCCTATCCATATGCTATGTGGGCGTGCTCTTCTATCATTAGTCTATATAACATATTGTGCTATATATGTCAAAATAATATATATTGCATATGTATATTTGAATTACATTATATTTTTATATATTTAATTAATTAATTATGGTTGAATCAATGATTTACTGATTAAACTAGTGATTGAGTATCTTGACCAAATTAATCAATGATGTGAGTTTAATAACTAATTAACTATGTGCGTAAGTAGTCCCTCCATTCTTTTTTTATATCATTGGCACTGAGATGAATAGGAAAATCTTATTAGCTTACTTAGATCAAAGACTCTATGTTATATTTGTATAGAGTGAGTTTTATTTTGTTGGATTTATTTCGCCATTGGAAAAAGCAATCTCTTTATTTTCATGAACAACATCTCCATTATCTTTGTATATTAACTGTCTCGGTCATATTTATGGTGTAACTAATTTGTTTTGTTGGTCGAAATAATGACAAAGTAGATAAAAATGTAGGATGAATTTTGTTTGAGTTTAATTTCTATGTATTGACAATATAATTTTTTTTTTAGTTTTACACTATTATCTAATCAAATCATTTTATTTTGCATGATTTTTCAAGTAATGGATGTGAGGGTTAACAATTTTTGATGTTGTGTCAATATATGATTGGGTATTAATATAAAACTTTTTAATGTTCTCAGTGTATAGTAATTAAATTTATTTTATTTAGGGATTTAATTTTGATGTATACTATATATTTAATCAAATTTCTTTTTATTTACATTATCTTTTAAGTAGTGGATATAAAAATCAATTATATTAGCTCATGTTATAATGTCCGATCAATTAAATAACAGATTTAAATTCTTTGTTAATTTAATCTTATTTTTTGCATTAAAATTTAATCTAATATACTTTTTTTAAAAATGAAAGTTAAACTAATATACTATACTTTAAGTGATGAGATATTCTTTTGAGAGGATCCACTCTCATCTTGTTGAGTTTGGATCATCTCAATTTATCTTTTGAAATAAGAATGCCATGTTTCAATCCTAATCCTTGATCAAGTTAAAAAGAAAATTGATGTTTTAGAATGGTGACTTGATGAAAGCTTGGGATTCAACATGATATCATCATATCAAAAAAATTAAATTGAGATGATTCACTCCATCTGGTTGAGTTTGGATCCTCTTAATTTATCTTTTGACATGCGAATGCTATGTTTCAATCCAAATCCTTAATCAAGTTAAAAAAAATTATATTTTAAAAAGGTGACATGATGAAAGGTGGCGATCCAACCTTATATCATCATGTAAAAAAATAAACTAAGAGGATCCACTCCTATATGTTATTACATGGATCAATAGACCATAGTGTATTTGAGACAAGATTAAATTTCCCAATAATCTAGTTATGTTTAATTTCAATGTTAGCTTTTGCTAGTGCTTTGTGTAAAGCTGACTATCATACTTAGTTGATATTGTGTTAAGGTAATGCATGTAGAGATCATGAGATTGGTTTGTGCTGTGGACTAGTGAGGCCGTATGGCCTTTCCAAGCAAAAGACACCATGAGAAAAAATAAAAGATCAAATAGGATAAAAAGATCTGTGAAATCAATCCCAATTAACTCAGCGAGAAAAGAGACCAGATGAAGAAGCAAGTGGAGTAGCAAAAGACACAGGTTTCCTGGCAATTGGACCATAAAGGCTCGGGTCAATTCATGTATGTGAGGATCAATAACTTAGAACTCAAATAATTTCACTACCTTTGAATAATTGTCCAATTTTTTTTATATATTGAAATTAAAAAATAAATAAAATAATATTTAGAGAAAGTTAAAAATATTTTACTAAATTACTTTTATTTCTTTTTAATACTTCAATATTTTTTTCTCATCCACTAATTTCTTCCTTCCCTTTTATGGATGAGCCAATAATATTTAATAAAAAGATTATTAAAAATTAATTAATACTATTTAAATTTTTAAAGTAGATAATTATTTTTTTTTTGAAAAAAAGCACTAATAGTTTTGTTGAATGGCGCACCACACAATTTGAACGGCTCTAGTGCTGGTGGCATGTGAGTTGTGATTGTCAAAAGTTTTTGATCACGAAGGTGTATTGTGGGTTTATGCTGTATTAATTACATCTGTCTTTGTAGTTACAATGGAATTTATGGAGATGGCAATAATCATGTGTTTGTATTTGTGGTGAAGTTGTTATTTTAGTCAATGGAAGAAGGTACAGTACACGCTTTCTCGATGTAAACTGGTTACACGTGGCTGGATTCACACTAGGCAATTTGTACGGTTTTGACTTCTATTTTCTTTTGTCCCGCTATGTGAGGACTATTTCGTTTATCTTCTAATAAATTATTTTAAAAAAATTAAGTTAAAAAAATTTATTTTAGAAAATTTATTTTAAAATACTTAATTTATATTTGGTTTGAATATATTAAAAACATGTTTAAGAGAATATATTGTGTTTAAATAAGATAGTTATGTGAGAGTAATAGTGACATTTTATCTCAAAAATACTTTTCCTATAATGATATCATGACGTTTCCTGTGAACATTATAACAAAATGACAACCATACTTAAAAGAAAAGAGGAGTCACTATCAATTTTAATTATAGCTAAAATTGAAAAACTTTTTGACAAAACTAGTCTTTTAAAAGAGATTTGAGGTTTGAGAGTCTAATTATGATTAGAAAACAGTGAAAACTTATTTCCATTACACCTCTAATATATCCGTATAAATACAGTTATCCTGCAACTTGCTATACAAATTAATTTATAGATTTCATAATATTTGTTTTTCTCCAAAATATTTACAAAAGAAGAAATAAAAGAGAATTTAAAATAAAAAACAAAGAACAAATTTTAATGACAAAAAATATATATTTGGGCTTGACTGGTATGTTGCCTAACCGATATACTCTCAGGTGCAATAAGAAACTCAAAGTTATAACGTTCTTGTAGAAAGTATGTATATGTTGATGGATCTTAATTAAAAGAGAAAAAGAGTTGGTTGACTTTTTTTTAATTTTTTGAAAAGACTTGACCAAAAAGAACTTTTTGATAAAATTTACTATTGCACAAGATCAAAGTTAACAATAGACTACTCAATAAATCCTTTCAATTTAACTGTATATGAAGAAAGTATCCATCTCTCAATCATGACTGTTAATTATCACACAGATAAAAAGGAAATACCTTTACTTTTTTAATTGTGAAAAACATTTTTTTACACCCACTAAGAAATTATTTAAATGCTAAGTTGTACAAAAAATGTAGTACAGGGCATAACCTAGGTCGTCTCTCAAGAAGGCCTTATCACTTAGTTGGAAAAACTGAGAGTTTTGAATAATGAGATTTAAGCAATTAAAATTAAAAAATAATAGTAACGAGACAATAACAACAGTGAAAAAGGCACTAGTAAAGGGTATTCCTATTATTGAAATTAATTAACACTGACCAAATATTGAACTTTTCAGTGACTATTAATAATCAATTACTGGCAATTCTACTAGTGAATTGATCCTTAGAATTTGACCAATGAAAATAATCAATAAATGATATCTCAATTTAATTAAAAATTACAATGATTTAAGGTACCAATTGCTATATCCTAACCACCAGGTGGAAGAAATTCTATTGTTCTCCTTTAAACATTGTGAACACCCAATTTTGTTTAGTCAATTAAACAAGAAAATAAAAAAAAAAATTGCGTTTTATTTACTCCAAAGTCTCATTCATCCCATTCAAACCAAGAAAATAAAAATTGCTAGTCCATAAGCCCACTTCTTGTGTATTTGAGTGGTGTTGTTCAATTGTGAATCTTGTTTTGTGTGTATATTCAGCCCAATTTCGTTTCAATATTGGATTCATTTTAGTTTGTTTTGTTTGATTATTGATCTAGCATAACAACTTGAGAATAGTCCAACCCATCTTTCAGCCTATTTCTAATTGCCAAAATAAAAATACATAATCAAAAATAAAAATTTCTTTTCAACCCGAGTCAATAAATCCCCGTGACGCACAAAACAAAACCAAAGGAAAAAGGAAAAGAAGGTAAAATAACAGCAGTAGCAGCATGATGATGATGATGATGATGTTCTTCCTCAATCCTTGCAAAAGGGGAATGATCATTCGGTTACAGCTAACAAAATAAGCTGGGGAATCCCTACCAGCAACATAAGAGTTGAGAGTCTGAGAGTTACATAAAAAACACACACAGACATATAGATGGATTGACAAAAAACGCAAAAGCTAGAGAGTTCAAGAGAGTACCTAGTGGTATCATTCAACACAAACATTTTCTTTTTTCTTATATCAGCGTATCACCATTATATTACCTGCATCATCTCATCATATGCATCATAAAAAGGAGAAAGAAGCCATGGAGTCACACCATCATCACAAACTGAAATCATCACAGCCTTAAACAACCATCCACAACCCAACCAAAGATTAAGCCAGAACCAAACAATTCATCAAAACCAAAATAAACCTGAGATCAAACCACCAACCTCAGAAATTAAAAAAATAAATAAATAAAGAGGAGCTGCGAAGGACCTTCGCCGCAGACCGCCATCATCACCTCTGATGCACGGCTAAAGTTGCCCCGTCGCCGTCGCCACGCCTTCACTAGGAACCACCTCGTCAAGACCGCACACCCCAACCCGCGGTCTCGCTGTTCGTGTACCCCTTCCTCACCTCGCGACGGAGCTTCCCCAATCGGTCGCTAAATGCCACGACATCACCGGCCACCGCAGCCAGCCATACCACCACCACATGGTGGCCGGTCTCCCTTCCCTCATTAGTAGAGCCACCACCCCACAAGCCAAATACCATGATCCCACCCTTCCTCAACTCATAATATCCACAAACCAGAAAATGATGAGAAGAAAAGGAAAAAAGGGTGGTTGTCACCGTTGCTGCCGTGAGTTACGGCTGTCACCGCCGCTGCTGCGCCAAGCTTGTGACGGCGGCGAAGAGGGGAGAACCAAGCACCGCGGGATTCCCTTTTCTCTATCGATGAACTCCCCCACCGCCGCGCACTGCCCCTCTCCTCGGCGTCAGAAAACGCACCCTTCCCAGCCGCGCGAGCCCTTATGCCGCCGCCACCGCACGCAACACCCCTACAGCCAGCCCCGAGGCGGCGCGAACGGCCTCTCCCCTGGACCGCGCCGCTGCTTGAACGCCTCCTCCCCCAGATCGCGTCGCTGCGCGACACTGGCTTCCTCCCTTCTGCCCTTCAACCGCCGCGTGCGCCTCCCCATGATGCTCCCTCTTCTCACCGCTGCCTAGCTGCCATGTCTCCATGCCTTCATTTTCTTTGTTTTGTTGAGTCATAATTTGGGGATTTAGGTTTTGGTTGGTTTTTTGGGTGTTAGGTTCCATTTTTTTTTTTACACAAACAAGGTATCCACCATGGAACACAGTGGTGTGGCTAATCACAGCGCTGATTTGTGGGAACGAGTCGCTCGCCACTCGACCACATCCCCTAGTGCATGTTCATTTTTTTTTTTGTTCTTAGGGAAGGGGGGGATTTTCGAGCATCCTCCTAGCTCTGCTGGGGCTCGAACTGGTGCACTTTTGGAGAGGCGCATGAGACTTTACCAGTTGAGCTAGCCTCCAGGTGCGTTCAGGTTCCATTTTTATCTCAATTGGTTTTGTGTTGGATGAGTTTGGGTTTTTTTGTTTGTCTAACATGGGCTGTTTTGTTTACTGGCCGAAAAAAAAGAGTTTAATTGTTTGGGTTTAGTTACTTCAGGTGGGTTTGGGTTCGGGCTTGTTTGAGTGTCTGGTTCTAACTTTTTTATTTCATTTGGGTTTATTGGTGTTGAGTTTGGGCTCTGTCTATTTTCTTCTTCTTCTTCTTTTTTAATACGCGCTGTTTTGTTTATTTTTAGAATCTCAAAAGTTTGATCATTTTAGACTTTTTAAGGAAATTAAAAAAAAAAAAAAAGATCCACACAATAATTGTGATATTGATGTATGAATTATCATCCTCAAAGTTTTACAAAAATGTAAGGGTTTACTATATAGTTCACACTATCCTAAACCATGTGCAGGAGTGGATTTAGATTTCTTTTATAAAAATTATTCTCAAAATTAAAATCAATCAACATATCATTATTTTTTTCTTTTCTTTTTTTTTTATTTTCTCTTTTAATTAAAAATTCATCAAACACCTAAACATTTTCTACAGAACGATGTGGCTTTGAGTTCCTCATTGCACCAGAGGATACGTCGGAATAACCCAACAACTATCAAGCTAAAATTAATTTTTCATTAAATTATGTTCTCTTTTTAATTTAATTTCCTTTATTCTATTTTATTTTTACATAATTGTTGCTTTAGAAGGGAAAAATAAATATTTTAAAGTTAGAAATAAATTTACATAATGAACTCTAGGGTAATCGTATTTATACAGATGTATTAGGGGTGCAGTGAGATTAAGTTCTTACCTTTCCCTAATCAGAATCAGACTCCCAAACCTTAAAACTCTTAAAAAGACCAGTTTTATCAAATCAAAAGTTTTCCAATTTTAGCTAGAATTGAAATTGGTTGTGACTCCCGTTCATTTAAAAACTCAACATTGTCATTCTAGTTATGACGCCATCCGGGGATGTTGCGACAAACATAAACCAATATATCTATCAATTTATACTCAAAAGGTTTTCCTAAACAACAATCACCAATTTGGTTATTTCAAAAAAAAAAAATATAGCAATCACCACAATAATTATAATAATAGAAACTAAAGAACAATGAGAAAACTAATGCATTTAATGTAAACAAAGAGTCTCAAAGTCATCCCAACAGAAATCTCTACACAAGTAAGAGAAATCTACTCCTCTATCTTTAAAGGATTACAACAATGAAGATAAAAGAGAACCTAAAAATAATAGTAATAATATTTGCCACAATCTCCAAAATAAAGCACATTCACTAATGAAATCCCTGAGAAAGAGTGTGGAAAAGAAGAATATAGAGAGAGAATAATAGCAACCTAATTACAAATTTAAAAATGAGTCTGAAACTATGTTACAATTTTGACTTATTCTTATATATACTGTTCTCTAAAGATGGGCCAAAGCAGGCCCAAAAACAGATAAATAATATGATATGACACCATCGCACGAGCACTGCAGCGCTTACCAGAGGGAGTGGTCCAGAATTTTCCCTATTGTCTCTCTACCGAGCGTTGCGGCGCTCACTAGAATAGTGAGCTTCTACATTTTTTTTCTTCTTTTCAGTTCCCAGCTCCTTCTAGAAAGTTCCTAGCCTTTCTCTTGACATTTTGCCCTCTATCCCATGCTCATGTATGCAAAAACCATGCTCACAAAGACAGGTTAAATGTAACAAGCTTTAATTTCCTAATTATTCCAAAAACCAGTGCAATAGTCAATGATTCCATAAAATTGCACAATGAAGAACGAGTTAACAATCACTATTATTTTTATTAATAACTCATCAAAAACTCATGTAAAAAGTTAAGGTTTAGAAGTAAAATAAGTGGGATAAATGTCGCTTATCAAGCTTCCCCACATTTACGCTTTCGTATGTCCTTATGTGAAAATAAAACCAGAACAAAGGCATAGGTGCAGCAATATCATGGTATGCACATATTGCAACTAATCCCAAGATAAAATTGATCAATTCATGGAAGTATGAACAATGACTCAAGAATCCACATATTAATTTCATGGCACTTTTCAATCATTCAGTTAAATCATAGGACTATAACTCTGAACATGGATGACTAAATTGACCTACTAGGGTGTGTTTCATTCATCACTCATGTGTATGGGTTCAATTAAGTCTCAAGCAATTCACTGATGATTGCCTCCATAGGTTTAACTTTCTCCTAAGTCTCCAAAAGTCTGACAATTACACAACATGCATCAAGAGGTTTTTTACTTGTTATAATGAGGCCAGGGATTAGGTTTGGGTTTTTTTGGGAAAGCTTTTTGGTCAACTTAGGTCTTAGGAGAGTAGAGGTATGTGCCTCAGACTACAAGCTATGGGGGACCTTGCATCATATATTTTCTTCCCAATTGCTCATCCTTTTTTCCATGGGCTCCTTTCATCCCCACTCCATTATTTATTTACAGAAGTGGATTGGTAGATTCTCTCTCTCTTCTCTTCTCTCTCTCTCTCTCTCTCTTTCTCTCTCTTTGTTTTTTTTTAATTGTTGTTGCCACCAATCCATTCTATTTATGCAATTTCCTTGTTTCATCTTAGTTTTGACAAATGTGTTTCTTCACACTTAAATCTCAAGCACATTCAGTTCAACAACTCTTTCCACCACCCTAACTTAGGACTTCTTTTCATTGTTTTTTTAGGCTAGGCTTGGAATGTGCTTATGACAAAAGGCGGTTTATTTCAAGCTTAAAGGGGTTAACAAAGGGTTATTTACATGTAAGTGTTGGCTTTATGGCTAAGTGACTAAAATTAAATTGAAAAAAAATGAAATGCCTCTATCATATGCAAGTTAAGCATTGTACAGACAAAAATTTTTAATAGAGGATCTGGCAAGTTCTAGATTAGACCATAGTGAATATGAACACACTAAAAGAAATGCAGTGATTAAATTTATTGGAATCATAATTCAAGCTCAAAACAATTAATCAATCATGCTCAAAGTTTATGGATCCAATGAATTTGTCAATCATTCATCTCAATTTAGTGCCAGAGAAGTTGCAAAATAATATGGCTCACTTAAGCAGTGTTCAACTGTCACTCGCCTTTGAATCATGCAAAATAAAAGAAAACTATCAAAAAAGCAAAATCAAAGAAAATAAAAATAAAAGTAACACCCCTCCCACACTTACAAGAATGGCATTGTCCTCAATGCGAAGCTAAAAGAACAAGTGACAGTGGGAGTGCTCATAGTCTCAGTCATCCTCCTCATAATCATCCTTTGCCTCAAAGAACTCAATATCAGGATCCTTATCTCTAGAGTCATCTCCTAAGTTGGCCCCTGGCTCTTCAGTCTCTGTCTTGGAGCTAGGGTCAAGGCCCTGCACCCTCAACTCGAGTCTCCTCAAACTTCGCACAATGCATGTCTCAAATGCTCAGACCTGGGCTCACACCCAGGGCTCCAACCGATGAATCTGATCTGTGAGAGCCCTATGTAAATCTGCAATAGCAGAATTGAAGTCTAGGGTGAGAGTTGGAGCTAACAGCTGGGCGAGTACTAGGACTAGAAGCAGGTCCACCCGGGCTCTGTTCTTCACAGTTATATCAACACGTTGCAAAGGGAGTCCTAAAATAAGTGTCTTCTGCTGGTTAGGCAGGGGTTTCTCATCAGCTGGATGAACTAGGACTCCAGCAGTAAAGGCCATCCGGGTGATCAGGGAGTGGAAAAGGAGACCGTTAACCTTCTTATCACGATGCACTGACTCTATAGTCTGGTGGATGAAGTGGGGAATGTACACTTGCTGCTTTGTAGCAAAGCAGTAGATCATAAAATCTTGGTCCATAGAGATGTTATGGACACAAGAGTAGGGCACGATGTGTGAGAATAAGAGCTATATCCATATTCGAGCTAGAAAGGTGAGCCACTAGTTGTCCAAGGTGTAAGGATGCCGTTGCTTGTTCAGAGTCCAAATGGAGCCAGGAGTAGTGATGGTAGCCTTGATCACATCTATATCAAGAGTAGGTAATTGCTCAAGGAGCTACTGGTGATCATTTGGTAGGGCAAGCTCTGAGGCTCAAGAATGCCGATGGCTGCTTGGATGGCATCCATAGAAACAGGGACCTACTTGCCCCTCACATAGACCTCCTAGTATCCAAACCTTGAGAAGTTTGCATAGAACTCCTGGACAATGGAGAGGTTGGGCTTAACCGGCTCATCCAATAGAAAACCACATCCATTCTAGTGAATGATCTCTACAATAGGCTGAACACTATCCTCGAATAGGTCAACTGAGTGCTAGTAGAGGATGGGGTGCCCTAAAATAAATCAAGTAACAGTAATTTAAAAGTATTAAATCATACTAAGTAACTGCCTATCATGATAACTAGCAGCCTTGATTTGACAATTTATTGAATTTTTATTAGTTTAAAGTGTAAAATCTAATTTTATAGTGACTATTAATTGTGATAATTAAATTATTGATTTATAAAAATTATTTTTTGATATTTGGAATCCTATTCATATAATTATATTTTATATTAATATTATTTATTATGAATATTATTTACCACGTATTATTTACTTTTTAAAAATAATTAATGTTTATTTATATATTTTAATATTACAATAAATTTTATATCTTATTTATTTAAAATCCTTATTATTAATTTTTTAATAAAAATAATTACTAGTAACTTTTGATATAATTCTTAATTTTATTTATAAATTTAGTTTCTATAAACTGATAGTATAAAATAATTTTAACCATAGCTTGATAAAAATTCAAATTTAATAAAAAGTTATCTGCTAATATTTTTTTTATTATCAATATATAGAAATTAAATTTATTATTTATTTTATAATTATTTTTATTATTTAGTATATAGTTTATATAATGCATATTACAAAATAGAAAACATCAAACACACCCTTAGTGAAATGGGGTGAAGTGTAGATTTTTAAAATAAATGGGATAGAGTTTCATTATTTGATACCTCAAAGGAAGTAAGTGCATTTTATCCTTTAATTTAATTAAACCAGACTTGAAGAAGCTACCAGGGGGAGTGGCGGGGAATTATTTTTTATATGGGTAATGAGTTGATTATTATCATTAATATGGATTTTAGGTAAATATTACCAAAATGTGGACTACAAATCACGTCTTTGCGCGTGATTTATCGGTCCAAACCCACACCTATGAAGTAGATGCACGCTGTCCATCAAATAAAATTCTCGTGTTCCACGAGATTACAAGACAACAGTCCTCACGCGGAGCAACAGTGGCAAAGAGGAGGGAGAGTAGCATACCTTCCTTGAGCACGTGAAGCAACAGCACAAAGTGGACCAACAAAGGACAAAGGCATGAGAACCATGAGGACAAGTGGCGAGCATGGAGCAAGGGGACATCCCTCAGGAGGTAGCCTTGCCGAGCACGTGGCAGTAGGAGGAGACCTCAAAATCTCGGCTCTCATGAGATTTCAGAGGGAATAATGTGGGTGGCGAGATTTCAGACTCTGTCACTCCAGTACCTCATGTCGGGAAGCAACATTACATCTACAAATTCAAAAGTTTGTGAATGATGAGTCCGACCAAGCAAGTAATGTGTTAGAAGTGTTGTATGTGAGTGTTTGAAGGGCTTTTTATTCATCTGAGAGCTTCTGTGGTGAGCCTTCTAGTGTGTGTAAAAGGTTTTATTATTTATAGTGTTAAAAAATGGCATCCGATAGAATGGTGATTTCAAGTGAACATGTATCTGAGCAAATTCGTCAAAATATTGTACGTGTTTTATGCTTATGTTCTAGTAAAAATATTATTTACTTTAATTTTTTTTATTTTGCAATTTCTATAACAGTATTTTTTTTATTAAAAGATTTAGATTTAATTGTTATTCATATTTTACTTTTCATGTAAAGGGTAACATGTCCGTGAAAAAAATAATAGTATATTATTTTTTATATTAAAAGATTTTGATTTAATTGTTATTCGTATTTTACTTTTTCCTGTAATGGGTAACATGTCTGTGAAAAAAGTAACAATACGTTCTTTTTTTATTAAAGATTTTGATGTAATTGTTATTCATATTTTATTTTTCCTGTAATGGGTAACATGTCCGTGAAAAAAGTAATAGTATATTCTTTTTTTTTATTAAAAGATTTAGATTTAATTGTTATTCATATTTTACTTTTCATGTAATAGGTAACGTGCCCGTGAAAAGAATAAAAAATATTAATTAATGCAAAATTTATTATTTGTAACAGAAAAGAGAGTTATTACAGCCTTGTCACTTATACATAAAGTTACCGAAAGTGGAGATACACGAGCATTTACAATAAGCTAGTCTCTACCGCATTTCTCATAATGCTGAAATAGAGATAAATAGACCTCTAATAAGTGCTTTAGTAGAAAGGTGGAGATCAGAAACTCATACATTTCACCTTCTAGTTGGGGAGTGCTCGATGACATTAGAGGATGTTGCCATTTTACTGGGACTTCGCATAGATGGTTTATTGGCCACATGATTTACTAATAGCACAACTATTATTCTTCCGAATATGTGCGAACAACTGCTTGGTGGTCGGCCAGATGTGACAAATGTTGTGGTGGGAAAAATAAAATTTGATTGGCTTTCATATCATATTAATAGGCTTCAAATAGATTTTGATGAGCTAATAGCATTTAATGTTTGTAGTTATATATTAGCTTTATTGGGGCATTTCTTAATGCTGAATAAAAGCACAAGCATGGTCCACGAGAAGTTCTTGCAACTTCTTCAAAATTTGGATGAAATTAGATGGTATAGTTAGGGCTCAGCATTCCTCGCTGTACTTTATCAAGGATTAGATCATGCCACGCATAAGAGTGCATGAGATATTGCTGGTAGCATGGCACTATTGCAAGTGTGGGCACTCCCATGGTTGGCTCCTTTGGCAAGCATACCAATTGCTTTTCCCCTTGCTCTCAGCTAAAAATACTTTAAATAAATAAGTCTGTTATAAAAAATCTTTTCTAAATAAAAAAATTTCATAGGTGGAAGGAGCCATGATATAGACGCAACAATCCATACAATAATGTTCCTACCATCAGACTCGCATTGGATCAAATGGAATTTCATCAGGTAAACATTAATATATCAAAGAATTTCTATTAACATCAAATTAAATATTATTTGGAACTCATGTAATTTTTTATTAATGCAGTTTGTGTAGCAACCATATATGGATCCAGTGATTGATGCTCAGATTCTAGATGATATACAGGCCGAGCATATGATATGGTCAACTATTAGCCTACTGATATGTTATGAGGTCATAGAGTGGCATGCTTTTGACCGTGTGATACGTCAATTTGGACTTGATCAACAGATTCCTCTTCCACCTCATAATATGGGGAAATCACATAATAAAGATTTGCAAGGAAAAATACCAACTGATTGGAGGGATAAGTATCATGAGTGGATCACATTGTAGGAGACCCGTTATCAATGTCTACTACAGGGACAACCCATTAATCAATATGTTCCTTCAAATGAATATCATGACCGGTATATACAATACGCAATAAATTGGTTATGGTTGTCCCCTCATATACACTAGTAGCCAATCCTCCAACACCATTTAATTCCCGAGCACCACCCAATCCCCCAACACCATGAGCCACCACACCATGAGGTACCACACCATGATCCGCTACACCACGAGCACCAACCGTTCACCTATGACCAGCCATTCCCATATCATGACCCACCATTCCCATTGAACCATCCATTATCATAGTGCCCGCTGTTCCCACTATAGCAGCCATTCTCACAGCACCCACCATTTCATGTGCCCTTAATACCCCCTCATCAGCAGAAGGGCGTCGCGTTTATGCAAGTTTCGAATGATGAGGTTGATCAATGGTTGAATCAATAGTCCTCACATGTACAAAGTCAACAAAGTCGACATAACTTGGAACCAGCTCGAATGTCCTTAGATGCAAGGGACAATCATCATGGTTCAAGAAGCATTTTGAGTCAAGGTAGAAGGTCTGTTGACAACAGTGCCACTGGGCCATCTCGTCCTGGGTCGTTTAGGGAAAATTATGAAATCAATATTGATGAAGCCCAATATGCACCCTAATGCCTCTTTGACTTAAATGAGGAGGCAAATGTATAGGAAGATGTATACAAACTAGTTGTGTTTGAGATTTCTTCTCAGCCAATACTTTTCACGGTTGATCAATGGACACCAATGATGCAATGGGTTCAGACAGAGCAAGGGATGAGGTTAGTGGGAACAACTACATCTAGCCAGGTCGTAGAGCCTGAGGTTGCACGAGATGATGGAGAAGAAGAAGAGGGAAGCATGGATGAGAAAGGGAGAGAGAGGCGTAGGAGAAGCAATAGCCTTCTCCCACATTGGATGAGAGGGTGGGGGTCTGGTTTACAAAAAACTATTTCTGCGCCCATCAGATTGACCCTTTCAGGAAAAAAGTTGCCGAAGGGAAAATAGTCATTGATGTAAGCATGTACTTATTTTTATCTTTTTTACATGATTTATCTAGTTGGCAAGTATGATTAATGTTGATTCATGAAATCACCAACAGTTTGTGTTTGGTTAAACTTTGAATATTGTTGGTATTAATTTGACTTTTTCCTAGGTGACATAATTTGATACTTGCCAATTAATTTCAATTTTTAAAGAATCTTTTAACAATGATACAATTTGGTAATTGTGAACACCTGATTTTGTCCGGCCATTTAAACAGAAATTTTAAATTTTTGCATATTTTACAATTTCTTTTAGAGTATTTTAAAAAAACTCAAAAATAAAAATAAAAATTAAAATAATAAAAAAGTTGTGTTGTAATCTCTTGGTCCATTTCTTTTGAGGAAAATTAAAAATGAAAAATGTTTCCTTTTGTTATTATTATGTTTTAAATAAAAAAACTCAAAATATGCATATATGCATAAAAAATTTAAAAAATTGCTTTGCTGTTTTCAAATTTAATAAAAAATAATAACAAATAACAAAAATACTAATAATGGTCCATAAGCCCACTTCTTGTGTATTTGAGTGTTGTTGTGCAATCGTAAACCTTATTTTGAGTGTGTATTCAGACTAATTTCGTTTCAGTATTTGATCCATTTTATTTTGTTTTGTTTGATAGTCCAACCCATCTTTCAGCCCATTACCAAAAATAACAAAATACATAATAAAAAATAAAATTTTCTTTTCAATCTGAATCCCCGTGACACTTAGCTAAAAAGGAAAGGGAAGTCAAATAACAATAAGTGCCAACCCCATGATTATGTTCTTCCTCAATCCTTGCAAAAGGAATTCTCTTCCGGTGTGGCAACCTGTAAAGGTGAAAAGAGAAATGATTTGGTCAACAATTGAGTTTCTATATAGATTGATCAATAGCAAGCGCGAAAAGGGGGGGAACGGTATTCATTATCTAACACACAGAGTAGTACCTGAAATAGCAAGAGTAACAGCAGAAAAAGTGACAAAGAAGTGAGTTTTATTTCAGATCAGAGAAGTAACCAGGTAGAGTGAATTCTAAAACATGTGCATATCATAATCTCCACATACATCTCCTTCTTGCCTTCACTAACAGCATCATCATAACTACTCATTCAAAGATCCCGAACTCTTCCTTGAACTTGGATTCCCCACAATGAGTATAATCTCAATTCCTCTATACCAATGTAACCAAAGGTCCAACACTAATTCCTTACAATAATCCAAGCCATAGTCACAATACACACAAAAATTTCCATTTCAGTTCAAATCAGTAAAGACAAAATTCCAGCACCAACAAAAAAAAAAACAATGGTAATAAAATCAATAAGGAGGTAGTGAAGAGGAAGGCCGCGACCATACCTCGCCGGCGACGGAGCCACTATCGCGCAGTCCCTCTTCCGTGGTCACTGTCGTGAGCTCATGGCCCAACACCCTAAGGCCGGGCGCGATCGTCGTCGTGGCTCCCTCCCCTAGCAGCCACAAACGCCGCCCCCCGAGGTCGCGAACATCTCCCCTTTCAGGCGAATCACACTATGGGCTCCTCCGCACTGCGCCTCCTTGGCGCGAGCTCACCCTCCATGTCGCGCAGCGCTCCTTTCCTCTCTCTCGGCCACGAACAGCACCGCGAGCTGCACCCCCGTCACGCATCCACTGGCCCTCCTCCCTGCTGCAGTCAGCACCGCCGCTTTCCCCCTCCCACGCCTCCTCCATGGAGCCGCGGATCCCGATCCCCACGCGCAGTGGTGATCGCAGATCCCGCCGCTGCCCAGGTCTCTTCTTCCGTGGAGATCTCGGTCACGACAGCCCCTTCTTTCCCTTGCTTACACCGGCGCAGACCAGCCTAGGCGCGAAAATCACGCCTCCTGCTCACGAGCTCCATGAGCTCATCGTGCCACCATGGCCCTCTCAGCCAGTCCCGCCGTCAAGCCCGCAGCCTTCCTCTGCCCATCAGCCGCGGTGCCTCTCCCCTACTTCCCCTTGGTCGCGGTTCACACACACACACGTGCATAGTCTCTCTCTCATCCCCTCTTGCTCCATGTTTTCCAGGACCCCCATTTCCTTTGTGTAGCTTAGTCAGTGTATGAGAGAAGTTAGGGATTTGAGTTTTGTTGCCTTTGAGTATCAGTATTCCTTTCCTTTGTTCTCCTTTAGTGTCATAAATGTAGTTTTCTTAGGGGTCAGAGTCGTGAATGGAACCATTGGTTTTTTTTTTTTTTTTAAGGTTTTTAGAATGTTAAGGTTTCTTCTCATTTTGGGCCTCCAGCATGTTAATTGTTTATGGGTTCAGGTTTATCTTTTTAGTTAGGATTGGGTTAAAAAAATGTTGCATTTTACTTATTTTGTTTGGATAGTGTCGGGACTTAGAAAAAAAAAGAGAGTTTAATAATTTGGATTTTGGGCTTGTATAGAGTGTCCGGTCCTTTTATTTTATTTCGCTTGAGTTTGTTGGTGTGTAGTTTGGGCTGTGTTTATTTATTTATTTATTTATCTGATATGGGCTGTTTAGTTTAATATTATTTTTTTTGGGACAAAAAAAAAAAGAATTGGATCATTATTTGGGTTTAGTTTGTATATTTTTGGAAGTATGATGCCCAGGACTAGAACATTAGCAAGGACTATTTTATTTAGTTTATTTTAAATAAAAAAAGAGAAGAGATTTTTAATTATTTTAGATTTTTAGATGAACAAATGTTTTTTTAATCCATGCAACAATTTGTGATATTGATGTATGAGTTATCATCTTCAAGTTTCACAAAAATGTAAGGGTTTATTATATAGTCTATGCTATCCTAAATCCTGTGCAGAAGTGGATTTTATTTTCTTTTATATAAATTATTTTTAAGATAAAAATCAACAAACACATTTTATTCTTCTTTTAAAAGCCATCAACACCCAAGTATTTTCTACAGAACGACGTGATTTTGAGTTCCTCACTGCACCAGAGGATACGTCGGCGTAGCTTACAACTATCAAACCAAAATTAATTTTTATTGAATTATGTTTTTTTATTAAATTTTCCCTTGACTTACTTATTTTATTTTATTCAGTTTATTTTGTTTCATTTCATTTTCTTCACATAATTATGTCTTAACTTTATTTTTATAAATATATAATTATCACTTTTAAATATAATTACTAATTTTAATTTTATCTTTATTTTTGTAAATATTTAATTATTGATTTTATCTTTATTTTTGTAGATATAATTACTAATTTCAGCTTTATTTTTACAAATATATAATTACATTTTGGGGAAAAATAAATATTTTAAAGTTATAATTAATTTACATAATAAACTCTAGGGTAACCGTATTTATACGGATGTATTAGAGGTGCAGTGGGATTAAGTTTCCACCCTTCTCTAATCATAATCAAACTCCCGGACTCAAAACTTTTAAAGGCCAGTTTGCAAACTAAAAGGTTTTCAAATTTTAACCATAATTAAAATTGGTGGCGACCCTCATTCATTTTCAAACACGTTGTCATTTGTGTTACGACGCCCTCCAGGTACGTTGTGACAGCTTGGCGACTCCATTGGGGAGGCTAGAGAGTCAAGCCTGTTAAAGTTAATTATGCAGATGATTATAACTTTATTATGTTTATTTTTTCTCTTGTGAGATATTTGTTTTATTGTTGTAAATATTTTATTTTCCTTTCTGTAAATATTGACTTATATTTTTTGTACTTTTGTGAATATTTTATCTTAGTTAGCTATTTAATTTTTTAAAATAATGATTTATTTTAGTAGTAAATATTCAAAACCTTTTTGTAGATATTGGTTTATTTACATTTGTTTTCCTTTTATAAATATTTTATTCTCCTTTTTTGTAAATATCAATTTATTTATATTTGTTTTATTTTTGTAAATATTTTATTTTCCTTCTTATAAATATCGATTTATTTAATTTTGGTTTGCTTATAAATATTTCTTATTTGAACATTAGGATAGACGACTTTTATTTTTGTATATATTTTGAACCTTAGGGTAGAAGACTTTGTTTTATTTATTTCTTTTGAATAGTTGATTGTGTTTCTTGAATATATACTGGCTTGTTTTCTTTTTCAGGAAATAGTAGTTTTAGGATTACAAGGTTTGTATACTCCTTACACACACTTGTACTATCACTGTCCTCACACACTATTTGGGCTCTATACCCTAGCCTTAGAAAACCATAGGACAAGAAGGGGTTTTGACGTTGTTATTGTGAGGCTTGTGCTTCCCTGACAATCGTTGACTCACCGCTCAGGTTGTTACTAGAACTATGGGTTGCCATATTGTGACTTTCATGTCCCTGTGGTATAACTCATGGAACTAGGTCTTTATCTTATTGGTAAAGGCAACCTGGGGACCATAATCTTTTAGGGGTCTAGATCCATCCAAGAGCTGTGTACTACTAGAATGACCGTAGTTGACTAACCTCAAGTAGGGTCGACCATAGAACCATCAAGCACTAAGTCCCACCCTGTTAGGACATGAGGGAACATTTTTTTTTTTTACCTATTTTGTCGTGCATCATGCATTATTGATATCTTGCAGCATTCAACATAGACATTATAACATGCAAAATAATTTATTTATTTATTTTTTCTTTCTTCTTCCTTTCGCATAAATAATGCATAGTGTAATCGTGCATAGTGCATGTATTTTTCTCATCAAGCATATTTACTTTTTAAACATGAGAAATAACAACCACGTTTTAATCGCACTTATTCATGTCACATGCATTCTCTTCATCCAACATACATATTTATTTTTATTCATGACATGCATCTCATTCATTTTTCTTCTTTCTTTGAAAAATCTATTGGTGGCGGAGGGATAACATCATATTTGACAGTAAATGATGAAAGGAGCACAACACACTAGCAATGTATCCAGCTCAAAGAAGCATTTCAATGTGATGGGAAATACCAGCTCTCTAGAGAAGTTGTATAAGTTGAGTCATTTGTTACCTAATGAAGATAGAAGAGCTTTCTCAAACAAATATGGGTCTATTTTAGATCTGTTACTCATATCAGTGGAAACTTCTACCATCAATGCTCTAGCTCAATATTGGAGTCCTGTCTTGAGATGTTTTGAGCTGCCCAACATTGGCATCACTCCTACTATGAAAGAGTATGCCTGTTTGCTAAAATTACCAATGAAGAAAAGTGCCTCTATTTATTTTCATCTAGAACAACCCTCTTCATATGTAAAGATAGTAGAGCAATTCAGAGAATTACTAGGAGTATCGGTGACTCGAGTGAAGCTAACGGGGCATGCAGATTCAAAAAGGGTGACTAAAGCATTCGTGGAAGATCGTTTAAAAGACTTGGGGCATAAAAAAGAATGGACTACTTTTTCAAGAGTAATGGCATTGGCTATTTATGGGCTAGTACTATTTCCTTATGCTCCAGATATAATTGATCAAGCTGCCATGGATGTTTTCTTTGCTATAGAGAATAAACAAAGAAATCCAGTTCTTGCCGTGTTAGCTGAAACATTCTTGACCTTAAACTTCTGTTAGCAGAAATAAAAAGGGAAACTTCTATGTTGTCTACATCTCTTATACGTGTGGATCATTACACACATGTATGCAGGAAATCACATCAGAAATGCCTCAGATCCACTAAGAAGCTTTCATCGTATTCCAACCAAGCCAAGAGAAGTCCATGAATGGAGGGCCGAATTTGATAGCATAAAGGAGCAGTCATTCAAATGGGTTTGTCCCTGGTATGAGCATCAAAGAGGTGATATCATTATTAACTGTGGAAAATTTCAGAATGTACCACTAACGGAACCAAGGGGTTGCATATCATACACGCCGACAATAGCTCTCAGACAGCTTTGTTGGACACAAAAGAAACCACGAGAACAGCAACTTGGAGGACTCTACTTTTGGTATAGAGAAGGTGAACACACTAAGATGTTATCACGAGAAGTCAAAGAGGCATGGAGGGATATTCACATAGTAGGCAGAGGTGAGTTAGGAAAACCACTTGTAATCAGTACCCATGAATATGTCACATGGAGGGAGAGAAGAAAGGTACCTCAAAGTGTCCCTAGCTCTCCTTACAAAAAAAGAAATGATCATCAATTGACTGAATAAATAGAGGTCATGAAAGCACAGATGAAGCTTTTGGAACAGCAAAAACAAGCAGCAGAGCTAGAAGTTGTTATCACACGAAGTCATTGTGAAAAGAAAGAGAAGTTGATTGAGCAACTGAAGGATGAGCTTGCTGATGTCACTGATCAGGAAAGAGAAAGATGAAGGATCCAGAACTTTGAAAAGAAGATAAAATGATGGCTGATGAGAAGAATAGATTTGTGAAGCATATTAGCCAACTGAATAAAGCAAACGAAGAATTGAAGAATAAACTTGGTCAAGAAAAACAAATGAAGGAAGAATTGGAAGTCGAAATGCAAAAGCAAAAAGAAGACTTAGAGCTGAAGATAGAAAAGTTAAACGCGTGTTTAGCACAGGCTAAGGAAGAATGTGACCAAGAATGGGTTCGCTTTATACAATGTCGAGATCGACTTCACTATACAGAAGATGCAGGTAGATTCTGGAAAAAGCAAGCCGGTGACTGGGCAATGAAGGCTGAAATGTGGAAAGAAAAACATACAAAATTAACTGAGGAAGTAGGCCATCATATTCCAAAGTTTATATACCATTTTGAGAGGGCAGAGAAAGAAATTCAAAAAAATCTCAAGCTTCATCTGCCTGGTGAAGTGAGTGACTTCATGGACATGAGTGGTGGCCTTGTTAGAGGTTTTAAGAGAAAGAAGTTGTCCATTCTTGACTCAACTATGATGTAATTGTACCCTTTGAATGAATGAATGAATGAAATGAATTCGTACTTTGACTTTCCTCCACTTCTCTTCAAACAAATGCGCAAGACCATATCCATTGTGAAGTAAAATTTGCCCTGGATATTTTGTCAATTACATTTCTACCTTATAGGAAAATTTTCCTTCTGTGTAGAATTTAATAAAGAAGATCAAGCTTTACATTGCTAGTGTGCTCCTAACAAAGCATATTGTGGACTAATAGCCCCCTGTACTTTGGTCCATCACATATCTTATCTTATGGACAAAATGTCCTCTGAACAGGATACAAGTCAAGTCTGTTACCATCAAATATAGACTTTATTCCTCGCTATCAAAGAATTTTAAATTTTTATTTTTTCATTTACTTACCTTTTGTTTTTGTGACACAAGGTCGTCAAACATTGCTCCTTCAAAGAAGGCTTTGTCTGATAGTAGTGTGCCGGCTAGAGAGCCGTACGAACTTCGATCTAGAGTTGAGAAAAAGAAAACTGAGAAGGGTAAAGACAAGGAACAGACAATGGCTGCAGAAGGCAATAATGAGGGAAGGAATCTGAGTCAAGAAATTGATGAGCTTAAGGCCACGATAAAGTCCATGTTCGGACCAGAATTCAAGAAATTCATCGTTGACACTTTGAAAGAAAATGCTGAGAACACTGACCCTGAAGATCAGCCAGGATATCAGAATGATGAGGGATCTATGCCAGGCAAGCAAAATGATAACGGCTCTGCCAATGAAGTTGCAAGGGAGTTAGAACGAACAAAGTTAAGAGAAGAGTTAGAGGAAAAGATGCAAGAGCAATTCCGGGCATTAAGAGGACCAAGTCCATTCGGTTCTATGAATATTAAGGAGTTATGCCTTGCTCCCAATGTCAACATTCCTAAGGATTTTAGAATACTAGAACTCGTCAAGTTTAATGGCACCTCTAACCCCATCATGCACTTGAAGATGTACTGTACTAAGATGGGTATGTGGTCTCAAGATGAAAATTTCTTAATCAGTTTCTTCTCTGAAAGTTTAGAAGGGGCTGCTTGGGAATGGTACATGCAACTGGACATGGCTCAAATTTGGTATTGGGAAGACTTGGCTTTGGCATTCACTAACCAACACAAGTTTAATTTGAACGTTGCACCCACTAGAGATCAGCTGAAAGGGATGAGAAAGAAGGAGAATGAAACCTTCAAAGAATATGCCCAGAGGTGGAGGGCCATGGATGGAAGAGTTATCCCACCAATGTTAGAGCAAGAAATGTGCTCTTACTTCATTTGTACCTTGGAAGGTCCCTTTTTCAAGAACATGCTTGGGACTCATGTGAAAGAGTTCGTGGATTTGGTTGAAATAGGAGAAAGAATCGAGACCAATATCCAAGAAGGGAAGTTGAAGCTAGCAATGGGGGAGACAAGCTAACCCAAGAAAGGTCCCCATTTAAAAAAGAAGGAGAATGTTGTCAACTATGTCCACCCTTAACCTCATCAACCTAATACTTGACTAAACCATTACTCATCCTACCCAAATCACTACCCATCTTATCCACACACACAACACATATCTTACCCACCTCCAAGACCATTCCAACCCAAATACCATTTGTACCTCAACTGCACCAAATCAACCATGTCTCCTACCCACGACCTTACACCCCAACAACACCTAGACCTCGCCAAACACTACCCCCAACCCATCAGATAATCAGTCCATCCAACACCAGCAATAGACTTCCGATTGAAAATCGACCACTACCTGATTTTCACATGAGCAATGCTGAACTGTTCAAATGCTTGTGCGGAGACAACTTGCTAACCCCGCGTCCTGGGAAGACCTTCGTGCCACCATATCCTCGGTGGTACAATCCAAACCAGACGTGTGACTATCATTCAAATTCTCCTGGACATTTTGTCGAGGATTGTTATGGGTTTAGGAGTACAGTATGGCGCTTGATTGATCGTGGCTCTATTAAGTTGGAAGAAGAGCCAAGGCCGCACATAAGGAACAACCCATTCCCCAATCATGGTGGAGGACAAGTGAATTCAATCCGTGAGGTTCAAGCAAGTCAAGAAGTAAAGAATGTCAAACTCCTAATGGAAAAGATCCTGGAAGCCCTGAAAAGGGCTGGTTATGAAATAGAAGCTGAAGGAAGGAAAGGCAGAAGAATAGTGTAAGGATGCGAAGGTGATTTACTTTGTGAGTGTTCCGGAAGGAAGCATCGCATAAAAAAGTGTCCAGAGCTAAAGCTCTTGGTTGAAAGAATGATCAAATTAGGGGTGCTCGAGATACCAAAGGTCACCAAACAGAGCATCAACACGGTCCACCAAGCGCCTCCTGTTTTTAAGGTTTATAAACCTAAACCGGCGCTTATTTTCAAGGTACCTACGCCATTTTCTTATGAAAGCAATCACACGGTTCCGTGGAGATATGACACTGTCATAGAAACTCATTCTGTGAGGCCTGGAGAAATAATCCCTAAACAAGGGGAGGTACCTGTCTTTAAAGTATCTAGATTGCCTTCTCATCTTGCAATCCATGCAAAGCCTGATCAACCAAAAGCAGTTAAAGAGCCTGGTAATAAAGAATGCTTGGAATCCATTGCGTCAGAGTCCATAACCAATGTCGTAGGAACAGGGGGAATCACTCGAAGTGGAAGGTGTTATACTCTCGGGAAGCTATTGAAAGACCCCCAGGTGATACCTGAAAGCAAAGGAAAGGGCCTGGAAGACGAAGACGAAGAATTTCTTAAAATAATGAAACAAAGCGAGTATGATGCGGTGGATCAGCTGAAGAAAACACCGGCAAAAATCTCACTTTATTCATTGATCTTGTCTTCAGAAGCTCATTGCAATGCGATCTCAAGCGTACGTCTCAAAAGATGTAACCCCAGACAGGGTTGAAGGGATTGTAGGAGCAATCAGAACCGCTAACACCATCACCTTTAAGGAGGATGAAATTTTTTCTCACGCAGTAGGACGCCCGAAGGCGCTCCATATCACCCTAAAATGCCAGGGTTGCAATGTTGCCAAAGTACTGATTGATGGAGGATCAGCTTTCAACGTGCTCCCTTACTCCACTCTACAGCAGCTACCAATCGATCCTTCTATAATTGAACCAAGCGAGACAATCGTCAAAGCATTTGATGGATCAGTGAGAGAAATCACGGGTACCATTGACCTTCAGTTAGAAATTGGGCCGACCACGTTCGTGACTAGATTCCAGGTGATGGACATTGAACCTGGATACACGATGCTGTTAGGAAGACCCTGGATCCATGAAGCAGGTGCCGTCCCCTCTACTCTTCATAAGAAAGTGAAATTCATAGATTCTAGAAAACTCGTTACAGTAAAAGGAGAAGAGGAGTTGTTGGTGACTAAACCAGTGGCAGTGCCATACATTGACTGTGCTGAAAACACTTTCGAGGTCTCATTTCAAAATCTCGAGATAGTGGAACCAGTAGAACGAAAAAGAGACAAGCTTCCAGTGGCTGCAAGAATAATGCAAAAGAGTGGATTCGAGGAAGGCAAAGGGTTAGGAAGACAATTGCAAGGAATCAAAGATCCAATTTTCCTCCATGACAATCCCGGAAAGTTTGGCCTGGGATATGAAGTCACAGGAGAGTCGCAATTTTTTGAGCCTGTCAAGAAGAAGATCCCACATATCAAGGACACATTTCCCACACCTGCAGCAGTGGTGATGATTGAAGAAACTGGAGCTGCTAGCACTCTAGAAGGAGTTGAAGAACATCCTCGATTGATCTACCCGAGTTGCGAACCATTAGACAATTGGGATTCTGTGCCCTTTGATGACTTGTTGTATCATGAGTAATGAACGCTTTGGTCACTTTTGTACTTCCATTTTAATTAAATAAAAGATGATTATGCATGGTTTTCCTTTCCATTCTCCTTCTATTGTTTTCTTCTTTTCGTTTATCTTTTTTTCTTTTCTTTTATTTATTTCTGGTCTCATCTCAATTCCAGGGACTTATCTCCTTCAGAACCTCTATTTTGTGCAAATGATTGTGAAAGCTCATTAACTGATTCTTGCGTTACAATGGACTTGAATGAAAATGAACAAGATGAAGATCCTGAGTTATGCCAACAATTTGTTAAGATCATAAATTCAATGGAAAAGGGGATAAATCCACATGATGAGATTGTAGAAACTGTGAATTTGGGGACTGATGAGGATAAGAAAGAGGTGAAAATAGTTGACAACCCAGAAAGGGAAGAAATGATTGCACTGTTTCTTGAATTCATAGACATTTTTGCTTGGTCTTACAAAGATATGCCTGGCTTGGACCCAGAGATAGTGGCTCATAAAATCCCGTTAATTGAGGGGATGGAACCTAAACGGCAGAAGTTGCGAAGGATGAGTCCAGAAATGTCACTTAAAATCAAAGAGGAAGTCAAGAAGCAACTCGATGCAGGCTTTTTAGAGGTCCCGCTATACCCAAAATGGATAGCCAACATAGTACCTGTGCCGAAAAAAGACGGAAAGGTTAGAATGTGTGGGGGCTATCGAGATTTGAACAAAGCAAGCCTAAAGGACAACTTTCCCTTGCCCCATATAGATGTCCTAGTCGATAGCACTGCAAAAAGTCACCGATTCTCTTTCATGGATGGTTATTCAGGCTACAATCAGATCCTAATGGCAGAAGAGGACAAGGAGAAGAAATCATTCATCACTCAGTGGGGAGTATTTTGCTATCGAGTGATGCCATTTGGGTTGAAGAATACTGGAGCGACTTACCAGCGAGCAATGGTGACCCTTTTCCATGACATAATTCACAAGGAGCTAGAGGTGTATGTTGATGATATGGTAGCAAAGTCACAAGAAGGAGAAAGCCATGTTGCTGTACTCAGAAAGTTGTTTGAAAGACTGAGGATTTACAAGCTTCGATTAAACCCAGCAAAATGCACCTTTGGAGCATCCACTGGAAAGTTGTTGGGGTTCATTGTTAACAAGAAAGGCATTGAGGTCGACCCAGACAAAATTAAAGTCATTCAAAACATGCCTGAGCCCAAAACAGAGAAAGAGATTCGAGGTTTCTTGGGTCGTCTAAACTATATAGCGAGATTTATCTCCAATTTGACCCATACCAGCGAACCGATATTCAAACTATTGAGGAAAAGTAGTTCAGGTGGATGGGATGACAGATGTCAAGAGGCCTTTGATAAAATCAAGAATTACTTGTCAAATCCACCTCTCCTGGTTCCACCTACACCAGGTCGACCGTTGATACTTTACCTTACAATGTTGCATGGGTCTATGGAAGCGGTGTTAGGACAACATGATAAGTCTGGTCGAAAAGAGCAAGCCATTTACTACTTGAGCAAGAAATTCAATGATTGCGAGTCCAAGTATCTGGCTATTGAAAAGACTTGTTGTGCATTAGTATGGACGGCAAAGAGGTTACGACAGTATATGCTCCACTATACAACTTTGCTTATATCGAGGGTGTATCCCATGAAATACATCTTTGAAAGCCCGCATATCTCCATGAGAATGTCCAAATGGCAAGTGGCTCTAGCAGAATTTGACATCAAGTATGTGACCAGAAAGTCTATAAAAGGAAGCGTGATAGCAGACCACCTGGCCGAGAATCCACTAGATGAATATCAGCCAATAGAACTTGAAATTCTTGATGAGGATATCTTAGCAGCTATAGAGGAGGATGGCGAAAGCAGGGAAGAGGAAGACCTAATGTGGAAAATGTACTTTGATGATGTTGTCAATATTCACGGGAATGGAGTTGGAGCAGTTTTAGTGTCCCCCGATGGAAAGCAATTCTCAATCGCTGTCAAATTGGCATTTGATTGTACCAATAATACAGCTGAATATGAAGCATGTATAACAGGTTTAAAGGCAGCAATATCGCTTGGGGTGGAATACCTGGAGGTCTATGGGGATTCAGCCTTAATCATTTTTCAAGTTAATGGAGAATGGCGAGTCAAGGAGCACAGGTTATTGTCATATTATGAACACCTCGTGAGCTTGAAAAATGAGTTCAAGGATGTCAGTTTTCATTACCTACCTCGTGAACAGAATCAGTTTACAGATGCTTTAGCTACCTTGGCCGTAATGACCAAGCTCAATCTTGAGGTGGAAGTAAGACCTTTGCAAGTGGCTGTTAGAAGAGAGCCAGCATACTGTTCTAACATTGAAGAGGAGCCAGACGGCCGACCATGGTTCCATGATATTAAGAGGTTCATTAAGGATGGAGAATATCCGGCAGCAGCAAATGAGAATGATAGAAAGACACTCAGAAGGTTATCAATGTCTTTCTTCCTCTCGGTGATGTGTTGTATAAAAGAACCTATGACGGAGTCTTATTAAGGTGTGTCGAAGCCGTAGAAGCTAAATCCATCATATCAGAAGTCCATAAGGGTATTTTTGGAACCCATGCTAACGGGCACACATTATCCTGACAGATCCTCAGACAGGGATACTATTGGCTCACTATGGAGAAAGATTGCATAGATTTCGCCAGAAAGTACCACAAATGCCAAATCTATGCTGATCGAATCCATTCTCCTCCTATGCCATTGCATACTTTGACATCACCTTGGCCGTTTGCAATGTGGGGCATGGATGTCATAGGACCAATTAGTCCCAAAGCCTCTAATGGGCATCGATTTATTCTGGTTGCCATTGATTACTTCACCAAATGGGTAGAGGCTGCATCTTATGCCAATGTTACACGGAAAGTGGTGGTGAAGTTCCTAAAAAACAATATCATTTGTAGATACGGGCTGCAAGAAAGACTCATCACAGAAAATGCTACTAATTTCAACAACACAGAGGTACAGAAACTGTGTGAGCAGTACAAGATCAAGCATCATAATTCGGCTCCTTATCGACCAAAGATGAACGGAGCTATTGAAGCAGCAAACAAAAATATCAAGAAGATCTTGGGGAAGATGGTGGTAACATATAAGGATTGGAGTGATATGCTGCCTTATGCATTACACGCCTATCGTACTTCTGTCAGATCCTCAACTGGGGCAACTCCGTATTCACTGGTGTATGGCATGGAGGCAGTAACACCCATCGAAGTGGAAATCCCATCTTTAAGAGTCTTGGTGGAAGCTGAATTGGAAGAAGCTGAATAGGTCAAGATGAGATATGATCAATTGAACATGCTTGAGGAGAAACGGCTGATCATATGCACTTGCGGCGGTTGTACCAGAAAAGGATGGCTAAAGCATTCAATAAGAATGTCCGTCCTTGAACATTTTAGCCAGGTGATCTTGTTCTGAAGAAGATTTTGCCGAACCAAGAGGATAACAGGGGCAAATGGGCACCCTCGTATGAAGGTCCTTACACTGTTAAAGATGCTTTTTTCAGAGGAGCTTTGATCTTGACTGATATGGAAGGCCAAGTGCTTCCTAACCAATCAATTTAGATGCTGTGAAAAAATACTCTGCTTAAAAATAAAAAACTCGCTAGGTTGAAAACCCGGAAGGGCGGCCTAGGCAAAAATTAGAGCACACACAAAAAAAAAGAGAGAAAAGAAATGCTCGCTAGGTCGAAAACCTGAAAAGGCGGCCTAGGCAAAAATTAGAGCACTAAAATGGATGGGAACTGGGTTGAAAACTAGAAAAATGCAGTCTATGCAATGGTGAAAGGCTGAGAAGCTACAAATGAATCTGACACTGGGGCAATTTGAATGTTGGTGGGTCACGGCATATTGTTAAACACAATAAAGGATTGCACTTATTGTTAGGAATTCAAGTTCAGTGTAACCAATGAATAAGCAAAATGGGTTAAGCACGTGAAAGCAGCACTACCAGTCTTGTCTTTCTTCCTTCCTTATCTTTTAACAGTCGGTGAAATTCTGTAAATACTTTCTAGTTTGAAATCCAATAAAATCATATTTCTCTTCCTTTGTGTCTTTGTTTATTTTCTCCTATCAAATCTTTGTCTCTTTATTCTATTTTGAAGCCATACATAATCATAAGGTTAAAGTTGAAGTACAATAAGTGACTAATTTGCTAACAAAACTCAGAAACAATAAGTTAAACAGAGGACTCAAGATTGACTGTCAAAGGAAAAGAAGCAACTTGCTTGACTGAGATTCGAAGGCAACAGCTTGAATGTAGATGTTAGTGGATCGAATCAGTCATTTGATTTAAAAAAAAAAAAACTAGGTTGTCAATTGAAGCAAAAGTGGGAACAATGATAATATGGAGCAGCAAAGAGACATTGAAATGTCACCAGTGGAAGATGTGTTTAAAACTGCAATGAAGAAGTTCATAGAGCAGCTCAGATGAAGAATCAACTCATTTTGAGAGAAACAAAAGCTTTCTTGAAGGACAATGCAAAAACGCATCAGACCGGGGCAATTTTTAGTTTTGAGATATTTTCATCCTTACATTAAGTTTGCAGAAATTCATTCATCATATCATCAACATATCAATTTTGCATCAATTTATTCACTGGTTCACATTAGTTTCATGTCATTCACGCCATTATGACATCAATCCCGTATGATTCATTCATTATCACACCGATTCCGCATCATCATTTCATCAAATTGCCAACCATGCATTCACAGTTGTTTTTCACATATATTCAACTTCACAAGTCTTTAAATTCACATTTACATGCTTTCACATTTACAAGCTTTCACAATTTACAAGATTTCACAATTACCGCTTTCACATTTAAATGCTTTCACAGACATTTACTTGCTTTCATAAGACATTTACTGCTTTCCCAAGACATTTATAGCTTTCACAGACATTTACTGCTTTCACAGACATTTACTGCTTTCACAAGGCATTTACTTGCTTTCATAGACATTTACAGCTTTCACAGACATTTATTTGCTTTCACAAGACTTTTACATGCTTTCAAAGACATGTAATTGCTTTCACAGATTTTTACTTGCTTTCACAAACTTTTACTTGCTTTCACATTTACCGCTTTCACACTTACAGATTTCACATTTATATATGATTTACATGATTTCACATTTATGAGCTTTCACATTTACATGTTTTCACAGATTTTAAATTTTCACATTTCATGGGCTATCATTGTTTTAACACTCACTTTAACTAGATGGCTTCACATTCACTTTCTCATTTTCACGTACTTCACATCTCACATGCATTCCACATTCACAAGCTTTTGAATTCCTCATCCTCTTCCGGTTTCTATCAGATTTTGCATGCATCTAAGGTTCATATATGTTTCATTCCCTACGTGACATTAGCAATGTGCATTCATCATGAGATCATTTGGCATCATCCATTAAAAGCATTGACATCATGTATTCATTCTCTTCATGAAATCGTTTAACCTCTTTTCGCATTGTCATTTATTATTTGTACATCCATAAGAGTTTTCATCATCGTCACAATGCATTCACTCACAATCATACACTTATCATCATGCATTCATTGTCATGCGCATTAGCCATTTAGCATAATCCAATTAGAACATCTTAGATGGCCATTATGCACCATTTCGCATTGTCAACATGCATTCATCATCACGCATTATATATGGTCAGACAAAATATGTGTTCATATCTTCACTTAGTCCTTACAAAAGAAATATTAAAAACTACAGTTGTCAATATTCTCTAGTAAGAACTAAGTAAAGAGGGGCAACTGTGAACACCTGATTTTGTCCGGCCATTTAAACAGAAATTTTAAATTTTTGCATATTTTACAATTTCTTTTAGAGTATTTTCAAAAAACTCAAAAATAAAATTAAAAATAAAAATAAAAATAATAAAAAAGTTGTGTTGTAATCTCTTGGTCCATTTCTTTTGAGGAAAATTAAAAATGAAAAATGTCTCCTTTTGTTATTATTATGTTTTAAATTAAAAACTCAAAATATGCATATATGCATAAAAAATTTAAAAAATTGCTTTGCTGTTTTCAAATTTAATTAAAAATAATAAAAAATAACAAAAATAATAATAATGGTCCATAAGCCCACTTCTTGTGTATTTGAGTGTTGTTGTGCAATCGTAAACCTTATTTTGAGTGTGTATTCAGGCTAATTTCGTTTCAGTATTTGATCCATTTTATTTTGTTTTGTTTGATAGTCCAACCCATCTTTCAGCCCATTACCAAAAATAACAAAATACATAATTAAAAATAAAATTTTCTTTTCAATCTGAATCCCCGTGACACTCAGCTAAAAAGGAAAGGGAAGTCAAATAACAATAAGTGCCAACCCCATGATTGTGTTCTTCCTCAATCCTTGCAAAAGGAATTCTCTTCCGGTGTGGCAACCTGTAAAGGTGAAAAGAGAAATGATTTGGTCAACAATTGAGTTTCTATATAGATTGATCAATAGCAAGTGCGAAAAGGGGGGGGAACGGTATTCATTATCTAACACACAGAGTAGTACCTGAAATAGCAAGAGTAACAGTAGAAAAAGTGACAAAGAAGTGAGTTTTATTTCATATTAGAGAAGTAACCAGGTAGAGTGAATTCTAAAACATGTGCATATCATAATCTCCGCATACATCTCCTTCTTGCCTTCACTAACAACATCATCATAACTACTCATTCAAAGATCCTGAACTCTTCCTTGAACTTGGATTCCCCACAATGAGCATAATCAAAATTCCTCTATACCAATGTAACCAAAGGTCTAACACTAATTCCTTACAATAATCCAAGCCATAGTCACAATACACACAAAAATTTCCATTTCAGTTCAAATCAGTAAACACAAAATTCCAGCACCAACAAAAAAAAAACAATGGTAATAAAATCAATAAGGAGGTAGTGAAGAGGAAGGCCGCGACCATACCTCGCTGGCGACGGAGCCACTATCGTGCAGTCCCTCTTCCGTGGTCACTGTTGTGAGCTCACGGCCCAACACCCCAAGGCAGGGCGCGATCGTCGTTGTGGCTCCCTCCCCTCGCAGCCACGAACGCCGCCCCCCAAGGTCGCGAACATCTCCCCTTTTAGGCAAATCGCACTATGCGCTCCTCCCGGTCCCCACGCGCAGCGGCGATCGCAGATCGCGCCTCTGCCCAGGTCTCTTCTTCCGTGGAGATCTCGGTCGCGACAGCCCCCTCTTTCCCTTGCTTACACCGGCGCAGACCAGCCTAGGCGCGAAAATCGCGCCTCCTGCTCACGAGCTCCATGAGCTCATCGTGCCACCATGGCCCTCTTAGCCAGTCCCGCCGTCAAGCCTGTAGCCTTCCTTTGCCCATCAACCGCGGTGCCTTTCCCCTGCTTCCCCTTGGTTGCGGTTCACACACACACACACGTGCATAGTCTCTCTCTCATCCCCTCTTGCTCCATGTTTTCCAGGACCCCCATTTCCTTTGTGTAGCTTAGTCAGTGTATGAGAGAAGTTAGGGATTTGAGTTTTGTTGCCGTTGAGTATCAGTATTCCTTTCCTTTGTTCTCCTTTAGTGTCATAAATGTAGTTTTCTTAGGGGTCAGAGTCGTGAATGGAACCATTGGTTTTTTTTTTTTTAAGGTTTTTAGAATGTTAAGGTTTCTTCTCAGTTTGGGCCTCTAGCATGTTAATTGTTTATGGGTTCGGGTTTATCTTTTTAGTTAGGATTGGGTTAAAAAAATGTAGCATTTTACTTATTTTGTTTGGATAGTGTCGGGACTTAGAAAAAAAAAAAGAGAGTTTAATAATTTGGATTTTGGGCTTGTATAGAGTGTCCGGTCCTTTTATTTTATTTCGCTTGAGTTTGTTGGTGTGTAGTTTGGGCTGTGTTTTTTATTTATTTATTTATCTGATATGGACTGTTTAGTTTAATATTATTTTTTTTGGGACAAAAAAAAAGAATTGGATCATTATTTGGGTTTGGTTTGTATATTTTTGGAAGTATGATGCCCAGGACTAGAACATTAGCAATGACTATTTTATTTAGTTTATTTTAAATAAAAAAGGAGAAGAGATTTTAATTATTTTAGATTTTTAGATGAATAAATGTTTTTTTAATCCATGCAACAATTTGTGATATTGATGTATGAGTTATCATCCTCAAGTTTCACAAAAATGTAAGGGTTTATTGTATAGTCTATGCTATCCTAAATCCTATGCAGAAGTGGATTTTATTTTCTTTTATATAAATTATTTTTAAGATAAAAATCAACAAACACATTTTATTCTTCTTTTAAAAGCCATCAACACCCAAGTATTTTCTACAGAACGACGTGGTTTTGAGTTCCTCACTGCACCAGAGGATATGTCGGCGTAGCTTACAACTATGAAACCAAAATTAATTTTTATTGAATTATGTTTTTTTATTAAATTTCCCCTTGACTTACTTATTTTATTTTATTCAGTTTATTTTGTTTCGTTTCATTTTCTTCACATAATTATGTCTTAACTTTATTTTTATAAATATATAATTATCACTTTTAAATATAATTACTAATTTTAATTTTATCTTTATTTTTGTAAATATTTAATTATTGATTTTATCTTTATTTTTGTATATATAATTATTAATTTCAGCTTTATTTTTACAAATATATAATTACATTTTGGGGAAAAATAAATATTTTAAAGTTATAATTAATTTGCATAATAAACTCTAGGGTAACCGTATTTATACGGATGTATTAGAGGTGCAGTGGGATTAAGTTTCCACCCTTTTCTAATCATAATCAGACTTCCGGACTCAAAACTTTTAAAGACCAGTTTGCAAACTAAAAGGTTTTCCAATTTTAACCATAATTAAAATTGGTGGTGACTCTGATTCATTTTCAAACACGTTGTCATTTGTGTTACGACGCCCTCCAGGTACGTTGTGACAGTAATATTGTTAAAAATTAATCTTTCACATAAAAAATCAAATATTACTAACAGGGTATAAATAGAAAGGATGCAATCTATAACATCCTCAATTTTTCTTAATATAGTATTGCTTTATTATAGTTTTTTTTAAAAAGTATGGGGATTTTGTTTAGGCAAGAAATATTTAGATATAGTAAAAAAAAATGTCTAAATTAAAATATACAAAACTTAGCATCAAAATGTAAAATATTTAATTATTCCCTTGGATTTTATTAAAATTAGAAAATACCACTAAATAATAGAAGGAAAGCATATAACATAATTAATATCAGAAAAAGTCTACATAAATCTTAGAAAAAAAACTTGAGGAGTGTCAAACATTATGATGCAAAAAAATTATAAATACAATTTAAACATAATTTTGATGATGAATATCAATATTAAGTAAATTTGTATAATATTAGTATAATTACACAAAAAAATAACCTAACCTAGGATATGAAATAAATACCGAAAAATCCTAGAAAACAACTCTAGGTCACATTAAATTATTTTTTTTACTAAATTATAATATTAGACAAAGAGGACCACAAAATAGGACTCTTTATTAAACCATGGATAGTGTTAAAAATCACATTGACCTTTAATTAATTAATTTTGACTTAAATAAAGCTGAAAACACCTAATTAATTACCTAAGCTTTAAGATAATTTTCCAAAATCTTGATTAAACTCACTAGTACTCTTAAATCAATTAAATGACACCTAGAATGATGTAAAATTCGGACTCATAAAAAATAATAATATAAATTCTAAAAGTAAAGGATATTTCATATGACATATTATCCAAAGCCAACCATTTTTTACTAAAAATTTCAACCATGGTGAGCTTGTTCCCTTATCATGATAGACAACTCAAAAATTGGCATGCCCTGCTGTAAAAAATATATATTTTATTTTTAGATAACTAATTATTTTAATTAACTTAAAATAGGCCTAATTAAGGTAAAAATATATTAAAAATACTAAAAATTATAGAAAATTCATAAAAAAATTATAGATGGCATGTAAATAAGGTAAAAATATGTTATTGATAATATATCAATGAAATATAATTTTTTTAGATGAATATTTTATTAATTACCAAAGTATATGTAACTTTAAAATAAAATTTTAATATACAAAATTTGTCATTTTCATATATTAATCATTCAAGACAACTTGCAACACACTATAACTTTATTAGAGATAAGATTCAGACCTAGTGGCTGCAAAAGAAAAGATAATAATAATTTAAAAATAGTTAAATAGATTATTAATTAATTAATTACTAATAACACTAATAATAATGTAAAATACCAAATAAAATGTAAATAATTATAAAAAAAATTATATAAATTTCGTGAATTCTTGTATTATATCTCCAACAATCTAATGAAGATATTTAAAAATAAATTAAGTCATTTACCAATTAATTAGCTTAATTAAGATTAACTAGTTTAAGTAATTTTGCCTTATTTTAAATAATTCATTATTAAATTATATGTAAAAATATTAAAATTTACTAAATGTCTTTAAATCATGTCATTAACATTTTAGTATGTCTTTAAGTGATAATTAAGAATTTATTAAAATATTTAGTATTAGTTTTAATATTTTACTAATGAAACTAACTAAATATGACAAATAAATTATAAAATTAATAATATTTTAATCCTAGACTTTTTCTATAAATAGCACACCTCTAAACAGAATTTCACACTTCATTCTTCTACTCAAAAACTATCAAAAATGTGTAGCCATTATTTCTCTTCATTTACTTTATTTTCATACCAAAAACACTTACAAAATTTTACCAAAACACTCCCAAATTATCATCTCTTCTTATCACCATCTACCATCAACACTTTCCAGCCCTTATACATGAATCTTAGCCCTTAGAAAAGGTTTAGAAAAGTTGAAGAAGTTGCTGGTTTAGCCTTGGTATAATAAAGTTTCTAAAGCTCCAAGAACAAGTAGGGGTTTTCTTTCACTTCTAAGCTTCATATATAATTTTCTTGTATGATGTTATGCTATGTGATATTCAAAGCTTATGTTTTATTGTTTTTAATACCTTTGAATGATTTAATGATGGTGTCATAAAACACTTAATCCATGTGTATATGATACATATTTATTTGTCTACTTATATGGTTGAAAATTGTGATTTAAGATTATTTGAAATTTTTATTATGCTTTATTCAAATATTTAAATATTGTATGAAGTTGTTTTAATATGTTAAACCATATGTATTTTTCTTTGATAAAAGCTTTGTCTACAAGTTATGGAGTTTTAAGGTAATGTAGTTTTGATCTCATTATAATTGTGAAACATTTCTATTCATGAAAAGTGTTTTATTTAATTTACTATAATGAATGGATTCTAAATCTTTGAGTATGCAATATTTAGTTTGGTTTGTGTGTTATATTTCTCTTGGGACCATTAAAACTTAGTATGATATAAAAGATACTAAAATATATTTATATTAATCATAACCTTTATTATGGATCTTGGACTATAAACCTTGAACTATGGACCTTGGACTATGAACCTTGAACTATGGATTTTGAATTACGGAACTTGGACTATGAACCTTGAACTATAAATATTTGACTTGATTATACATTTATTAATAATAAGGAATATTGTTTACAAATATTTAAATTTAAGGTCCCATTAGAAACATGACACGTAAACTAGCTAGTTTCTTGCTTGAAGTGATTTTCTAAAGCTTGAGTATATTTTTGGCTATTTCGTTTTATATTTCTTGAAAGATTTCATGATGTTTTCTTTGCTCTATGATTATATTCTTATATGCATAAAAATATTCTTTTTACCTATGTAAGATAATTTACCTAAGTATTTTCTAAAGATAGATTTGAAATGATTTTGGGTATATTTAGACTTATGGGATTAGTAAAGAAAGTATTATATGAATACTTGAAATTGAATTATTATATAAATACTAAGTTAAGCATATTTCATTATAAAGAAATGAGTTTATTACAATAGTATGTTTTGGTGCTTCAATGATAATTATAAAGAAATATGGTTTTTGTTTAGGAATCTTATATTGTTTGGGCTTTATCTGCAAATATGGAAAATCTTGTGGTCTACATGTGAATATGAAAGAAATTGTGGAAACTTTCTATAATTTTCATACTTTATGCATACTATGTACATGTGAACACTCAATTTTGTCCGGTCAATTAAACAAGAAAATCCAAAAAAAAATTGCTTTTGTTTTATTTTTATTTCACATCCTTTCCATTTTGAACAAAAACCCAAAAGAAAAACAAAAAAAAATTAAAAAAAAACTAGCCCATAAACTCATTTGCTTGTCAGCCTATTTTGTTTCAATTTTTTATTTTGGGCCACTTGTAACCAAAAAAAAATGAAACCAACCCATGTCATAGTTAGCTCATTTTATTTTTGTTCCCTTTTTAGCCCACCACCGAATCAACCCAGCCAATTCATTACCAATCCATTTTAATTACCAAAATAAAAAAATACATAATAAAAAAATAAAAATTTCTTTTCAGTCCAAACCTCCCGTGACACACAGCTAAAAAGGAAAAAGGAAGTCAAATAACAATAAGTGCCAACACCATGATTGTGTTATTCCTCAATCCTTGCAAAAATGGGGAGTGATCATCGGCTCACAGCTAAGGGATGAGTTGCAATCCGCACCAGCAACCTGTAAAGGTAAGAGGAACAATGATTTGGTCAAACAAGGGAATTACTATATAGATCAATCAGTAGCAAAAGAATGTAAAGGGGATGATTTTGATTTTTCTGAACAGAGGGGGGTTTTCATTTTTCTAACAGAGAGAAAGGGAAGCAATAACATAGTGATAACAGAGAAAGATTCTGAAGGAGTGAGTTCACATTGTCATTCCCAGTATTTCTGCGAGGTAAAAATGAGTTCAAAAATACATGTACAACATCATCCTTGCATACATTCTTCTTTGTTTTCGTTAATGGCACTATAATCTTATCATTTTAGCCTCACTCCCATCCTTATCATCAGTACTGACAATAACCCAAACTCCCACATATGGTTCTTCTTCCATAACATAAAAAAATCAAGTTACAGCCAAAGAATCAATAGGGACAATTACCATAAAAATCCAACCACACAAAATGCCATCATCCACAGCCATCCAAGTTCACAAACAAATTCAATCTTAGAGTCAGCCAAAAAATCCAAGTCCAACCATAATCCAGTATTGAATCATTCTTCCAGATTATCAAAAAATAAAAATAAAAGAATGAAGCCAAGCATCATAGGGGCAGCACATGATCATCAGCCAAAATAATCCATACAGTTCCAATGCTCAGTACTCATGAATTAGAAATTAAAAATAGAAGAGAAGGAATGAGAGGGAGGTCGTGCCTACCATTATTGCTGTGAGCTCCATCCCCGCCGCCCCTCCTCTCCATGACCACCATGATTCTGCTGCAGTTTTCAGCCACCTCCCCAAGCCTCTGGCCGCGCCGCTTGGCGAGCTCCTCTTCCTGCCACGAATCGCAGCCCCTTGCTGTGTGCTCACAGACCTCCCTCCCTTTTGATCCCTCTCAGCATCATGACTCACACACACTCTCACATGCATACTCTCTCTCTTTCTCTCTCTTTCTTATGTCTCTTCCCTCACAGAGCCTACACTCCCAAAATCCTTGCCGAAAATCACAATCCAAAGCTAATATCAACCATAAGCCAGCCATCATTTAGAATAAAGAAAGAAGAGGGAAAAAGAGCAACCAACCGAGAACACCTCCTCCCCTGATCACGTCACCACAACTGCTCCTCCCCCTTGCGCGCGGCCTTCTTTCCTCTCTCGACTCTGACAGCGCGCGAGCCACGCCCTTCTTGCGCGTCCTTGGCCTTCCTCCTTCTTGTAGCTGACCGCTGCCGCTTTCCCCCTCCCACGCCTCCTCCATGGAGCCGCGGATCCCGGCCTCCACGCACAGAGGCGATCACAGATCGTGCCGCCGCTCAGGTCTCTTCTTTCATGGAGATCTCGGCCGCGACAGCCCCTCTTTCCCTGGCTTACACCGGCGCAGATCAGCCTAGGCGCGAAACCGCGCCTCCTCCTTGCGAGCTCCGTGAGCTCATCGCGCCACCCTGGCCCTCTTAGCTGGTCTTGCTGTCAAGCTCGAGTCCTCCCTGTTGCAGCCATGGTCGCCACCCCCATGTGTCTCTGCATCTTGTATTTCTTTGTCTCTGTAGGTGATAGGATCATTAGGGAATAAGGGATAAGGGATTAGGGATTTAGTTAATTTGAGGAATAGAATTCTATTTTTTTGTCATGGGTTTGGACTTTATTTTTTAGGTAAGATTGTTGGGCCAAAGTCTTGTGTTTAGGTTGATATGGTATGAGCTTTTCTATTATGCTGTCAAGTTTTTTTTTAAAATTTATTTTTTCGGTCAGCCCACGCTTTGGGCTTACTCTGTTATTTTTTGGTTTGTGTTAACTCTGTCTGAAGCATTTCAGGGGGGTCGTTGGGATTTTTGGCAGATTCAATTAGGTAGGCTTGAGCTTTGGGTTTTTGTTTTTGTTTTCTTTTTTTTAAAAAAATAAGCTAGTCTATTCCTTTTTTCGAGCATTGCTACTAGGTCCCTTTCAATTATTTTTTTTTTTATTCTGAACTGTGTTTGTTAATTCTTGGGGTTAGATCTCTTCTTTTCTTGTTATTTTTAATTTCGTTTGGGCTAGACCAGTTACCGGGGTTATGTATTTTTATTTGTTTGAATAGCTTCAAATTAAAATCACTGATAAGGGTATGGGTTATTGTTTGATTTTTTTGGGTCGTAGAGTCCAGGTTTTTGGGGTGTTGGATCTTCATGTTATTTTTTTATTTTTTTGTCGTAATCTTGTTTTGGGTCTAATTTCTATTTGGGGTCATTGTAGTTAGTTTGATTTTTTTTCCTCTTTTTTGTGTCATTATGTTTATTCAGGATTTGGATAAATTTTTAAATGCCTAAAAATATATAAATAAATAAAAATAATAAAAATCTTTAAAAAAAATTTTTATATCCATGCAATAGCTTGTGATATTGATGTATGAATTATCATTCTCAAGTTTCACAAGAATGTAAGGGTTTATTGTATGGTTTACACTATCCTAAACCCCGTGCATGAGTGGATTTTAATTTCTTTTGTAAAAAATCATTTCAAGAATAAAAATCAATCAGCACATTTTTCATTCTATTTTTATTTCTTTTCTTTTAATTAAAATCTATTAAACACACAAGCATTTTTTACATAACGACGTGGTTTTGAGTTCCTCATTGTACCAGAGGATACGTCGGCGTAGCTTACAACTATCAAACCAAAATTAATTTTTCATTAAATTATGTTCTCTTTCAATTTAATTTCCTTTTATTTTATTTTATCTTATTTTTTATAATTGTTAACTTCTGGGGAAAAATAAATATTTAAAAGTTATAATTAATTTGCATAATAAACTCTAGGGTAACCGTATTTATACGGGCATATTAGGGGTGTAGTGGAATTATTTTTCCACCATTCTCTAATCGTAATTAGACTCTCGAATCTCAAAATCTCTTTTAAAGACCAGTTTTACAAATTAAAGGTTTTCCAATTTTAACCAGAATTAAAGTTGGTGGCAACTACCAATCATTTTCAAACCATATTGTCATTTGTGTTATGACGCCCTCCGGGTACGTTGTGACAGTACACAATGTAAAATGGACAAATAGATAAGTGACACCTCGGGCCCCACCTTGTAGCGGAAAAGGACTTGGTGGATGTTTTAGTGATGCCTTGGGCCCCGCCATGCTAGTGGACAAGGACATGACATTCACTGATCTGACTAGGAGACACCCTAGCAATGAGAGCTCTCACAGATCCAATATGAACAAATCTTGTAGATTAAAGCTATTAGAAGGGAACGAGATATTATAAAAGGGAGTTATAGTACATTCATGATTATTTACTATATTTCTTTTACTGCACTTTTATTATGATTGATATTATACACTTCCATCTTGCTTGACACTAGCAAAATATAATTTGTGCATTTTGCTGCACTCCCGTGTTATTCTTAGTATTTTTGGGATGAAATGGGACCTCCCTGGAAACATCACCCTACTGGGAGACTTCTCTCACCCCTTTTCTTTGATGTTTCCAGATAGCATGGATCGTCTTCAACAATGAAATGGATGTAGCCATGGACTTAATTTCTAAATAATTAGATTCTATTATGTGTGCTAAATAGAATCTTTACTATATGTTACCAGACTTTGGTTATGTTGTATTGTGATATTAAAGTTTTTCTTCATGTATCTTTCTATAGATGATGGTTGTCTAAACTGTGAGAATTATTAATTAACAAACATTAATATTTTGTTAGAGAAAAAGCATTCTTTGTTATAAAAATAATAATAATAATAATTTACCTTTAGGTTACTAGAAGAAAGTGTATTACTGTGGAATGTAATTTGGAAAGGTTCTGGCTAAGGAAAGATTTGGTATTTAAGCGTGTCCACTGTGACCCACCTTTCTTTCCTGGAAGTCTACCAGATACATGATTTACAGTTAATACACATTATTCTGGTATATAACTATGAATAAGAAATAATCATAACAAAAAAAAAAATCGAGAATTTCAAGTTACAAATTAGTAGCTAACCATTGCAATATTAAAAAATTAGGATGAAAGAGTTAGAGTTTATTGGGGTGTTACACAATCCATTACAAACAGAATATAAATATTACAAGTTGATAATCACTTTTAGTTTTGACATAAATAGAGAGGATGACTATCCATTACAAATAGGAATCATAAGAAATCATAAAAAGAAAAATCATAGAGGTAGGACTAGGAATATTAAGAAATCATACAAAGGAAAAACAAGTAGACTAACACTATGAACTAGGACTAGGAGCATATGGACATCGACTGCGACTGTGGCCCTTACCTCTACAAAGACCGCATCGTCGAGTTCTCCGCATCTTACATGAGTACATTTCATTCAGGAAACGAGTTGATTTACGGCTACCTTTTCCTATGCGTTTCAATGAAGGGTTAGGACAAATTCTTGGTCCTCTGTATCAGCGCCCGTGTACTTTCATTCCCCATCACCCCAAACTCTTTCTTGTACACTTTGCAAATTCTGTCAATTGTATAAATACTATCGACATAAGGGTGCCAAGTAACTTTCAAGTATGAATAGCGAGCCATTACATGACAACACAGATATCTATCTATCTGAAAGTCACCACAATCAGAATTCCCGTGCCTCAAATCAACTCTATATGCTTGTCTGCTAGATGGATCTTGAACTTGGAAAGTCTAATGATGTCTATTTGCTTGAGTGATGCGGAGAGGTCTGGAAGCCTGTTTGTTTACTCGAAGTCGAGACATAACTGTTTTAGAGAAAACTTGTCCAGCATTTTTACGAGCGCATTCTTCCTCACTTTTCCTTGTAAACAACTCGGCCAATCAAAAGTAGGTTGCTCTAACCAAAGTCGTAATGGGAAGATTGCGAGCTCCTTTTAATACTGAATTCACATACTCGACTAAGTTCGTGGTCATATGGCCCCATCAGTGTCCACCATCATATGCTAAGACCCATTTTTCTCATGGGATTTCATCAAGCCAGGTTGTGTATCTATCTCCATGTTCTCGTACTCGCTCATGATTAATATTGAATTGATGCTTCGTTCTTGAGTACCTTGCAAGATACAATATGTTCAGTATATTAGTTTTTAAAACTCACAGTCACATATCTATTAATTAAATATTAAGATGGAAATGTGAATTACCCATGCTCACAACCAATTTGTGCAGATAAGGCCCTTAAATTGTTGCAAGAAATTGGCATCGATGTGCCTTATGCAATACATGTGAAATGTTCTCGGAGGTTCCCATTGACCATTGCTTCTCCTTATTGTTGCATTAATTGACTTGTGATCATCAGAAATAATACCAACTCTATCTCGAGTCACAACATTTCTGCGTAGAATATCCAAGAAAAAATACTAACCATATGCAATCTCACCTTCAACAATAGCAAAAGTGTCACGACCCGACTTGGGAGCGTGACCAGCATGTGGGGAATCCCATCCCCACGTAAGCCTTCTGGGTGACTTATCTCTCTAAATGCATAAAATAGTGTAATATCATACTTAAAATGAAATTTTCTTGCAAATCTATATCATTTTCTCTAATTAAAATATAATAGTCAAATCCATAAAAACTGAAGTATTCACATATATAAATCTAAAACATTTTTGTCATGCTTTAAAATCGAATATTTGAAGACTGAATCATAAACTCACTTTCATTGGCTATCGCATAAATCTCTAATCATAGCCCATATTTCAAAATACATTCTAGAGCTCTAAAGCATATAGGGAAAATACATAATCTCTTAAATTATCTATAACATCTCAAAAAAACATGCGTGGCTCAGATCCTGCCTGCAAAACTACTAGAGCACTCTAAACTAGCAGAAATCCTAAAATAAGCCTTACAACAATGCAAAGCTCACCAAAGGATAACTGCAGCTACTGGACCGGTGGCTAAACGATGTCTGTACTTGCAACTATGAGAGGAAGGGAGAGGGGGTGAGTTAACAGACTCAGTGAGTGAGCTCTCACCCATCACCCACATGGGACAACCAAGAATATACAATAAATGATATACATGCAATAGTCATAAACCATTTAATAGTTAAATACATAGCTAACTAGGAAAACACTTTTCATTCTATACATGTAATTCTGTCTCTAATTTTATATTTAATACTCAAAATGCAAGGAAAATAATCATAATGGGGAAAACTAAGACAATGAGGTCAAACCCACTCACCTGGAGGGGAAGGAATAGGTGGCGTCAACTCCAAATGAGCTCCGGGAAGCCGGGAGGGCACCAACGTCAACTACTATAATCATAAAACTCATTAACAATCTATGGGTATCTCTAGATTACTCTAACATAATTCTAACAACATTGGGGGAGCACCCCCCACTTGACAACAATGAGAGAAAACAACAACTCAAACCATGGAACATAAAAGGAATGAGAGAAAGGAAGCATAAACAATAACAACACTAACCTTGAAGCTTGGAGGAAGAAGATTTAATGGAGGATGAGAGTGGAGGGGAGGAAGGAGAAGATGAGATGAAATTTTGGGGTAGGGTTCGGAAATGGGGAAGAAATCCCGAGTTTGGGATATATATTGGGGTGGAGGGGTTCATTCGATGAAACGGTGACGTTTCTTACTATTTCTAGAAAACTGACACCGTTATAGCGGTCAATGACCGCTATAGCGGTCAATATCGGTCTATGCCATTCTCCGCCCTGTCACTGTGCACTTATGACCGCTATAGCGGTCTCCAGGGGTACAACCGTGCTGCATATTTCCTGTGACCGCTATAGCGGTGACAGCAAACACCAGATTCACCATTTTGCTGTCATAGGCATATGGCTTATCCCAAACTCACTCACTTATTTCCATTCCTTTATTCTAAGTGAAATAATTTATTTTACTTCCTATTAACTTTAAAACATAAATATAAATAAGAAAATATCCCCCATTTGGATTCAAATAAAATATCAAAAAGTCAAAACCCCAACCAAACAAAATCTCATTTTTAAGTTCTAGTTCAAATTTTGAAATTTCGGTGATTTTCTAAACTTGGGGGCTAAAATGAAATATCTAGAGGGTTCCAAAAATTCCTTAAAATCACTCTTCAACTTGTTTCTCTCTGGGGAACAATTATCGGGACTTTTGGTCCCAAAATTGTGGCTCTAACCTATAGCCCTCCAAGGAGGTGTAGGGCTCCAAACTTAGCAAAAACCCAGACCCAGCAACAATAGTGGGCCCTGAGGGACCTTGAGGTCATACGGAACTCGTCTACTGACACGTGTACACCGGGTATTACAAAAAGCAATTGACAATATGTTCTGATTGCCGTCTTGAGCAATGGCCACTAATAAAGACCCTTTGTATTTTCCATATAAATGTGTGCCATCAACCTGAACAAGTGGTTTGCAGTGTTTGAATGGTCTAATACAAGGGCTGAAAGTCCAAAACATAAGATGAAAAAATCGAACATTTGGAATCAGTTCATCGCCACGAAAAGCCTCCGCAGCATCCATCTGAACCATTGATCCCCGAACAGCATCACACATTGCTATACACCACTGTGACAAGGCTTCGTAGGAGGTTTCCCATTGACCAAAAACTTTTTCAATTGCCTTTTGTTTTGCTATCCATGCTTTTCGGTATATCATTGTGTAACTATATCGAGATTTAATCTTTGCAATCACAGATTTTATCTTGAAAGATGAGTCAAATTCCACCATGTGCTTTATAAGTTCGGCAATTGTATTCGAATCTAATTTTGTATAATCCGTGGTGAATCTTTCACCAATGCATGTGTGTGGGCCATTATACTTCCTAATTTCCCAAAAGTATTTATTCTTCCTGAAGCTAGCCCTAACAAGCCATTGATAACCTGCCCCATACTGAGTGCATTTAGCATAAAACGTCAAATGTTCTGACTCATACACTTTATAATCCATTCATTAAGAAATACTATACTTTTTAATTGCTCGTATAATAGCTTCTCTGTCACTAAATTGCATTCCAATACAAAATTCACCATTACTAACAGGAGGGGCACCTACGAAACACAATATGAAATAAAAAACAACTAATAAGTTAAAAAGAAAGTAAATAAAAAGTAAGCGATGTGAAATAAAATAGCGAAACAAAATAGTGAACAATATGTGTATTTAATATATATAACATAGGACAAAATAAAAAATATACAAGCCTTATGAAAAAGCATTCCACCAAATTAAATTAAATTAAATTAATCAAACATAAAATCAATAAATACAACAAAAAAATATAATAATAACTTGAATTACAAAAAGTGAAAATAATATAATAGTAATATAATAATAAACATGTGTCAAATATAATTTTTTTTTCTAAATATATCTATTAAGATGAATCGCCATAAATATCTATATACCGTCATACTTTGGAAACTCAGGTGCATTCATAGCTCCAAGATCTAAAGAACGCATGAAGGATGGCTCGCCGAACGGATGCTAAATAGCAACTATATTTGATACGTGCTCACCATCTGCTTCATCATCTACTTCCATATCATCATCATCGCTATCATTATTTTCATACTCTTCTGCAAATTCCCCTTCGTCACTTTCACTATTGTTTCCTTCCCATTCTGCTTCTCCTTTTGGAAATGTGTTCGGGTGAGCCTCTTCCTTCTCATTGTCAACTTGATGGTAAAAGATAGGACCCATTTTTTTGAAATCAACATACAACTTAATGGTCGATATTTTTGCTCGATGCTGATGGTATATTTGAAACATTTGTTGCATGTGGTCATCATTGCTGATTACAATTGCTTGTACTGAGTGAACCCACCAAAAATTGATACCGGACACCTGTATGTTATTTTCTCCACTATTTTTGGAGTTTCAGGATCTATACTTTGTTTAATACCACTATCTAAGTCCTTAGATGACATAGTGCAAGGAATTAAAAAACATGTTGGATTCATTTATTTGAAATCAACATACAACTCATTTCTTTGAAATTAACATACAACTTGATGGTAAAAGATAGGACTCATTTCTTTGAAATCAACATACAACTCAATGGCTGATATTTTTGCTCAATGCTGGTGGTATATTTGAAACATTTGTTGCATGTGGTCATCATTGTTAATTGCAATTGCTTGATACTGAGTGAACCCACCAAAAATTGATACTAGACACCTGTATGTTATTTTCTCCACTGTTTTTAGAGTTTCAAGATCTATACTTTGTTTAATACCACTCTCTAACTCCTTAAATGACATAGTGCAAGGAATAAAAAAACATGTTGGATTCATTTCTTTGAAATCAACATACAACTCAATGGCCGATATTTTTGCTCGATGCTGGTGGTATATTTGAAATATTTGTTGCATGTGGTCATCATTGCTGATTGCAATTGCTTGATACTGAGTGAACCCACCAAAAATTGATACCGGACACCTGTATGTTATTTTCTCCACTATTTTTGGAGTTTCAAGATCTATACTTTGTTTAAGACCAGTCTCTAACTCTTTAAATGACATAGTGCAAGGAATAAAAAAACATGTTGGATTCTCGCATACAAATGTGACACATTTAATCGTAGTTGTAACAATATTCCCATTGAAATATACTATTATATTTGCCATACCATCCATTTTTACCACCACTTTTTCTTACTCTACTCTTTTAATATTTTTTCCTCTCACAAAAAACTTTTTTTTCCTCTCACAGAACACTTGTTTTTTTTACACACACAGATATTGTAGCTTTGTTTCTGTTATAGGATTACCAACATGGAGAACTCATCGACACGGAAAACTCACTAACACATCATAAATAGATGGGTAGAGAAGAAGGAAATGGGTGACCAATTGTGACCCAAATAACATTTCTTTTGAGACTAGAAATAAAAAATATAAACTGAAATTGCAAATTGAAATAATCAGAAGAAAAAAGAGAAAGAGCTACCCAACTTTCATATACATTGTACCCTTTTTTTTTTAACTCTACCTCACTCTATGTAAAAACACAGACAACTCTCTTTCAGATTTTAAAAGCCAAATACCGAATGAAATGAGATGATAAGGGACGAAAGAGGCTTTATATAGACATATTTTAATATTTTTTGAAATCTCGCCATTGTTAAGATTTTCTCTGAAATCTCGCCACTAGCAAGATTCTCACTGAAATCTTGTCACTGACAAGATTCCCTCTAAAAACTTGGATGTGGCGAGATTCTTCAATCGGGACCCACGCTCATTGTGATGCAGAAACAACAGATTGAAATCTTGCCACTACCACTATTATATATCGGGTGTGGCAAGATTTTTTTAAAATTCTTTTTCCAATTTTGGAAAAATGGAAGTGGCAATATTTTTCTTTTATTGCTTTTGGAAAAATTGGAAATGGCAAGATTTTACTTACCCTAAACACTACACATGCATAAATTCATTCTTAAATCCATATAAAGACATATTATAACTTCAAAGAAAAAAATGAGCCCTTGTCGATTTACCGCCTTAAGCCTACTCTCCAATTTTCAAAAATCAGCGCCAAAACCAAAACTTCCTTTCATCATCATTCAACATCGATCTCCTCCTCCTAGCCTCTCCATCATTGTCAGCAATGGAGCAAGGCTTGATATCCGTAGACCGTTGGGCAGAGGGCAGCCAGGCCTACTTCCTGACCCACCTCCACTCCGACCACACCCGCGGCCTCTCCCCCTCATGGTCCCACGGCCCACTCTTCTGCTCCCGCATCACCGCCAGGCTCCTCCCCTTCAAGTTCCAACACTTCGACCTCTCCCTCCTCCGCATCCTCGATACCGGCACCTGGCACACCCTCACCCTCCTCTCCCCTTCCTCTCGCACTCCTACCACCGTTCAACTCATTGCCATCGACGCCTGCCACTGCCCCGGTAACCATAAATTCGCTTCCTTGCCTCTTCCACCGTTGGCCCCCCAACCGTTTGGTTTATGTTCTGAATGGGATTAAACTTTTCTCTCTCTGTTTATTTCTTTTTCCCTTCCCTCCCTATCTTACCATTTGAAAGTTGACGCGCAATAAAATAACTAAAATATATGGATTTTGGAACTTATGAAACCGGTGATGCCTAGCCTACGTTTGGTTTTTGTGTTTATTTTTTTATTTTCTATTTTCAAGCCTTTGCGAAAGAAATAATGAAAAATAGAAAATAAAAATCCAAAATATACTTTGCTGTTCTTCCGTATTTCCTTTATAAAATCATAAGAGTTGGAAATTCTTGAAATGAAAATTGAAAATGGAAGCAACGACCAAACACACCCCTGATTTATTTATTTATTTATTTTTCTAATTGGTGTGTTTTGTTGGGGTAAAAAACTGGGATGATAATTTCATAAATGAATTTTATGTATGGGTATTTTATGCCAACCAAATACAAATGTTGAATTAAGTGTGGAACAGGGAACGGCACAGAAAATTGAGACAGAAAATTGTAGTCCATTTGGAATGAATCCCTTTGTGGAGCTGGTAGTATAATTGTGTTTGAAAACCCCTTCTCGGGTATGTTTTCGTTTAAGGTTCTCTTATGCTGCTGTTTCGCGGCGACTTTGGATGCATGCTTTACACGGGGGACTTCCGATGGGAGCCCGGTTGTGAGAGGGCGAAGAAGGCAAAGGAGATGCTTGCGCGTGCTGTGAATGATGATATGGTGGATGTTGTTTACCTTGACAATACGTACTGTAATCCTACCTATGATTTTTCCACTCGCCAAGTTGCAGCTCAGCAGGTACACTACAGTGCATTTCTATGCTTATCAAATTGAGAAAGGATAATCAATCAAGGAGGTATTTGTTGAGAAATATATGGAGAGCTAGAACATTTGAGACACAAGAGATGTGAGAGGAACCTGAAATTGATTGAATGGATAAACTGTTTACTGTGTTCTTGTTTATGTGAATATCTTTTCCTATTATGCAGTATATTCAGAGGCGGAGGGAGGGGGGACGAGGGGGGCACGGTTTCCCCAAATTTTACATATTTGTATAATTGTATGTATATTTTATATTGTGACCCTCATAAAATGTTCGGTCAATTCTATACATAATATGTATAATAAATAATAAAAGTCTTTTGTTATAGTGGCACATATATTGTAAAAGTATGAAAAATATAAATATTTTTAGAATATATTTTTTAAGATTTTTCTGTTATTAACTTATTTTATCCTTTTAGTAGAGTTTCTACTTACTAGTAAATTAGTTATGATTGATTTTTTATTTTGATTTTAAATAATATATTGATACGCATATTTTTTTATGCTAAACTTAACGGATGTTTATGAAGAAAATTATTGATTTTTTTATTAAAGGAAAAGAGAGAATAAATAATGAAATAAACTTTAATTTACCAAAAATTTGTATGAAAAACACTATATAATGATTCATTTTATACTCTTTTTATGGTAATTTATTTTATTTTATATTAATTAATTTGGTTCCTCTCTTCCAAAATTTCTGGTTCTGTCACTGAGTATATTGCTATCTTTTAGTGAGTATTTGTTTGAGATGATTTCACTGGATAAAAATATTATGATGGTAGTGTTCAGGATTAACATTTGATATCTTATTTCAGGTTATTGATATCATTCGTTCCCATCCTGACCATGACGTTATTATTGGGATAAACACTTTGGGCAAAGAAGATCTTTTGGTTCAAATTTCACGTGAGCTTGACATAATGGTACCTTCTTTGAGTAAATTTAATTCATCATTCTATGTCCATATGTTATTCTCAATATAGTAATCTGTGAAATGTGCATGCCAAAATTATTGTTTTCATTCACTGCGGTTAGTATGCCTCTTTCATACCCTGGAAAGTGATCTATCTGTGTTAGCACATTATGATTTATACCTGCATGTGTCTTGCTCTCAGCATCTTACGAAAACTGAAACTTATGTTCACAACATGCTTGCTTTCAGTGTCACATTTTACCTACTCATTACAATGTTGATCTCGTAAAAGGCACTGCTGTTTTTTCGGTTGCTATAGTTTGGAATTAGCATTCAATTTTAGTTCCTCCCTTTTTGACTGGTTCAGCTTTTTACTGATTTGCTTCATTTGCAAATGAAGATTTGGGTTTGGCCAGAGCGCTTGCGGACTATGCATCTTCTTGGTTACGATGATATTTTTACGACAAACACGACTCTCACTAGAGTGAGAGCTGTTCCTCAATATAGCTTTAGCATTGACACTTTGGAGTCACTAAACTCAATAATACGCCCAACCATAGGAATTATGGCCTCGGGCCTTCCATGGGCAAAGAAATCACTCCACAAGAGTGAGCTTATTTCTGATTCTTTTCTGACATCTCATCATAAGAGAGCCAAATGGAGTGCAGATGATGAGTTACAGATGGACAGGCCAAATGGAAATACAGGACCTCCCGAAAAGGTTCACAAGTACATTTATTCAGTTCCATATTCTGATCATTCAAATTTTACGGAGATAGAGGACTTCATAAAGCTTGTCCAGCCAGCTAATCTAAAGGGCATTGTGTCTTCTTCCTCATGCTATATTGAACCAATGTATTATTTTGGTCGGCTTTGTCAAGCCATGGAACCAATAAAACTGTTGCATAACGAGCTTAAAAGGAAAGAAAATGGTACAAGAGTTGGAGCTGTCAGCAACAGAAAATCACTTGGCGGTGAGTCAGTGAGAAAGAGAGGCAAGACTTTGAAGACGAAGTTTTCTTGGCTTCGTGTGAGCAGGCTGAGCATACTGAGGAAAACACGCCGTGGTGCAAAAATTATGGAAACAGACAGCTCTGATCAAAACTCATAGTGCTTGGAAATTATGTGGCATACCTGATCAACGATGCTTGGTATGCATGAAGTTCAGGACTGCTCTTGAACTCAATGGTGCAAGGTATGATCTCCCCAACCCAGCCCGTGGTGTTTCAGTCGCACGTTTATAAAATCTGTCAATAGTAAATTTAGATGGTCATCGGTATGTAATTGGATGAATCTTTCTACTCTGTTGGGATGCAAATGTGCATTTGGAAGCAGTACCAAATTGGCCTGTGGCATAACTTTTTGCTCTGGGAAACTGACCTAATTGAAACCAATTCCCCTAAATATATGGTGTTATTTGGTCTCTAGATGCAAAATACCTGGTGTTAAAAGATGGAGAAGAGACAAATAACCACCGCTACACTTACACCATACACTTACATCAAGTTAAAAGTTGTTAATCAGTATGCAAAAAGTTGTAAATCAATATACAAAAAGTTGTAAACAAGTATATAAAATTTTTTTGCATATTGGTTTACAACTTTTTGCATACTGGTTTACAACTTTTTGCATGTTGATTTATAATTTTTTACACATTGGTTTATAACTTGTAATTTGGTGTAAGTGTATGATGTAAGTGTGGTGATCACTCTAAAAAATGTCAGATGAGCTTTTGAATTGATTTTTATTGACTACGTCAGGTGGAGCAGTGAGGTGCTGCTGCTACACAATAAACCATATCTATGCGAAGGATTGTTATCCATGAACTTTAATCTAACAAAGCCCTTGAGTGAATTCAATTAAAATACTCTGAAACCAAATGGTGAAAGAATTCAATTAATAAGCAAATGGTGCAGTACGAGTGTGGTTAATATCTTTATATTCTGCTTTGAGTGAGTCAATCAGAAGTGAGTGGAAGTCTGGAAAAAGGACCTTTCTCTAAGCCATCCTGCGGGCAGAACAATATCATTAGGAGCAGTAGGTCGAACTATGTCAGTATGAAATTGAGGAAAATCTGTTGGCTTAGAATGGAAAGGAAATCTCGTCTCATAGAAAATAACATGTCTGGACAATATTTTTTATTTTTTGGGTTCTTCAAATCATAAATATATAATGCAATTCCTTTCTTAAAACCAAGAAACACATTGTCTTGCCCTTGAGTCAATTTTTCTGTCAGCTGTGATAGTGTAAGCATAGCATGCTTAATTGAACCAATAGCTTATCGCAGGAAGGCAAACTTAGCATGCAATATTTGATATGAGCTTTGATTAGACAGCTTAGCACTAGGTAGCCTATTTAGGATGTGTACAGCATGTCCTACTGTAAAGCTCCAAAAAGAAAGGGGAAAATGAGATTGAAAATCTATTGCTCGAGCAACATTTAGAATGTCTTTTTTGTTTAGGTCGTGCATTTAGAATGTCTTGATGTTTCCCGAAGACCCTATTTTGTTGTGAGGTCTCAATTTACTATTCCCACGTCATTATAAAAATGTCCGTTTTTGTTTTATTGTTTTTGGTCTGAAAAACTGTCCATTTGGAATTCTTTTCGATTATCATACCTATTGACCTTTATTTTTCTTTCTTTCTTTTTCATTTTTTGGTCATGCCTATTGATCTTTCTGAGATTGAGATTTATTTTTTCTTCTCTTTCTGGTCCTGGAGATTGACTGAGTTAAAAGGATGCTCAATGCTTTTGTAACGTCTCAGATCCACGGCTTTCTGACATTTGGAATTCTTTTCTTTTTTTTTTTTGGTGTGAACTTTTGGAATTCTTTTAACTGAACCTTGAGCCCAATGTTCCGTTACCCAGGCCCAACAGCGAAGGGATAGGCCCATAGAGATTAACAGAAAGTCGTCGTTTTAATCTGTGCTTCCCACCCAAAAAAAACAAACAAACCTGTGCTTCTGACCAAAAGAATTCTATGCTTTTGTAATTAATTGTAACCCATCTTCTCTGTTAGTTTGGTTAGTTAAACAGCTATTAGGGAGCCAGAGTGTTAATTAGGATTTGGTTTCATACACTATGTTTAAGATTTTTGGATCGTTGTTAAGTTTTACAATGATTTTGATTAGGAGTCAACTAAAGCATTTTTTTTTTTGCCAACTTAGGTTGATACAAATAGTTGGGGTCCAAAGCTTGAGTTCTTGGCTCCCCCATAGTCACGGGTTCGATTTCTTCTAACTACTAAATTTTTAGTTGATGGGCAACCGAGATCTCCTACTGTGCAGGGGCAACGTCAATGAGGTTTTGGGTGGCCTTGGGTTGGTCCAGTTTAGCAGGATGGTCTGATTGCTGTGAGCTAAGTCCAATAAATGCAGACCACCTTAAGTGGCTGGATCTCCAGTTTGCGCCCTCCCCGCTGTGAAGAGAAAAATGGATCCACCGTGATTATCAATTCAGTGGGGAACAATACTGTTGAGAGAGAATGGAATCCAACTTCTGGCTTTGAAAATTAAACTGCATTGACTTGAGTAGGAAAGTCCATATGGCTATCATGGCAGTCATTCCCATTCGCATTTGACCTTAACTAGTTTTGGCCACCGGCGTGTCTGACGTGCAATTCACGTCGCCTAGAAAACTCTCCTGTATAAAGAGGGCCAAAACGTCAAAACGTCAGCTATGAAACCAGGAGAAAATCTGATAGTAAGCATTTGGCAGGAGGTAGGCCGTCAACATTGGTCATTTGCAGGATTTTCAGCTGGAAACTTTATATTATAATGGTTCAGTAATATATGACAAAAGAACTAGATTTAACAATCAAGTTTAATATTTAATTCTAATATACTGAAAATATAAATTTTTTCAGTCATTCAATTAAGTGCTATATTTGAGTGCCCGTGATAAGAGATTATGACGGGGAGCCAAAAACAAGGAAAAAAAAAAAAACTTAGCTAACTTGTTTTGTTGATCGTGATTCATACGAAGTGGGATATTGATATGAAAAAGAACAAAAATATCACGTGACTTTTGGCCGAATTCTTGGTCATGACGAGTGTTTTTGTGGTGTCTCAGTGAAATGTCGTTTGTGCTTATCATTTACCAAGTCCCGTCAAATCCATGTTGTTAGCAACAATTTTTCATTCTAGCAAGAAGTTAAACTACTGCTAATAAGAAAACTAATGAATCCAATACGTGTGGATATCAGTGAAGGCTGCTTGCCTTAATATAATATAAATAAAAAAATATTGATCACTCAAAGTTTCTTCGTTGAGATCTTTCTTAAAATAACGTGATATTGGTAGCTAGTTGGGTTATTTATATATCTAGTCAAGACTACAAATTTTGATGGTGTATATAAGGAAATCTTGTGATATGAGATTTATTCTTTTAGGAAATTCTCGTCTCAAAAGGATAAATTACTATTATTGGTGACAATTTGTTGAGTAAATAAAAAAAGATAAATGACATTATTTTTAATATTTAAAATGGACATACGAGTAGTTTCATTTTTATTTCAAGTTATTGAATTATTTTCTTTTAGTTTTAGCAAATTTTAATAGCAAGCTTATGAAATAATTCTGACGGCACTATTATGATATACTTAGATTTAATGAACGTGGAACAAAACAAAAAACATAAAAAAGGAGCAAAATCTAATACGTATATGCACCGCCATTAATAATCAATATATCAATAGTATATATAATAGTAGCTGAAAACAAAGTTCAAACCCCTCTTACAAACTTAACTCTGCTAAAATGCTCTAGTTTATGTTTGGTTTCTGCCTTTATTTTTTGTTTTTAAATTTTTCAAATTTTACAAGGAAAATATTAAATTATAAAAATAAAAAATAAAAAATAAATTTATATATTTTATAATTTTTATTTATTTTCTTCACAAAATTTTGAAACTTAAAAACTGAAAAGAGACAAACCGGTCCTATATTTTCCAGGCTCAGTTCCAACTCCAAAAGTTTTTGTGGACTTGCTGGTCAGAATACAAACAAACTATAACAGAAGCTATCAAACTCAAGACATGACTAAGTCATTGCTAAGACTCGTTCAACCATTCACTTCTCTCACTCCGCCTCCCCCAGCAACCTACATAAAAAACCATAGTAGCTTCTCTGATGAACTTCTCAAGTTGTACTGTGTAGCTCATATTGCACAAAACATCATGAACAAGCCATGGTTCTGGCTTTCTCTTCTCATTATCTTCTTCTCTTTTCATCCCTATATTTCCCATGCAGCTTTGACCTCCATCACTGCAAACCAATCTCTCTCTGGTGATCAAACTCTTGTTTCCAAAGAAGGGAACTTTGAATTGGGTTTCTTCAAGCCAGGTAACTCCTCTAACTACTATATAGGCATGTGGTACAAAAAGGTATCACAAAGAACATATGTTTGGGTAGCCAATAGAGATACCCCAGTTTCTGACCAGAATTCTGCCACTTTAACAATATCTAGGGGCAATTTAGTGCTCTTGGACCAGTCTCAAAATATAGTTTGGTCAACAAATATTAGTTCCCCTAGCTCAGGTTCTCTAGTAGCCGTGCTTCTAGATGCTGGGAATCTCATATTAAGTGATAGGCCTAACCCATCAGAATCAGAAGCTTTATGGCAAAGTTTTGATCATCCAACAGATACATGGCTTCCTGGTGGCAGACTTAGTCTTGACAACAAAACCAAGAAGCCTCAATATCTCACAGCATGGAGGAACAGTGAGAATCCTGGCACAGGCTTATTCTCTTTGGAGCTAGACCCCAAAGGAACCACTGCATATTTTCTTCTTTGGAATAAGTCTGTTCAGTATTGGACAAGTGGTCCTTGGAATGGCCACATTTTCAGCTTGGTTCCTGAGATGAGGCTAAACTACATCTACAATTTCACCTTCCAGAAGAATGAGAATGTGAGCTATTTCACTTACTCGTTGTACAACTCTTCAATTATATCCCGTTTTGTGATGGATGCTATCTCGGGGCAGGTCAAGCAGCTCACATGGTTGGAGAATACTCAGCAGTGGAACTTGTTTTGGTCACAGCCAAAACAGCAGTGTGAGGTTTATGCCTTCTGCGGTGCATTTGGTAAATGCACTGAGAACTCCATGCCATTCTGCAATTGTTTGAATGGCTATGTGCCAAGGTTACAATCTGATTGGAATCTTGGGGATCACTCAGGTGGGTGTGTGAGGAAAACCAAGTTCCAATGTGAGACATCAAATCCTTCTAGTGGTGCCAAGGACAGGTTCCTAGCTATCCCCAACATGGGATTGCAAAGTACACATGCACAATCTGTGAGAGCTGGGAGTTCAGGGGAATGTGCTTCAACCTGCTTGAGCAACTGTTCCTGCACTGCTTATGCATATGACAGTAATGGCTGTTCAATTTGGAGTGATGGTATCTTGAATTTGCAGCAGCTTTCTCAAGATGATAGCAGTGTAGAGACCTTGTTTCTTAGGCTTGCAGCATCTGAGTTTGATGATCCTAAAAGCAGTAAGGGGACAATCATTGGTGCCGTTGCTGGTGCTGTTGCTGGTATAGTAGTTATCCTAGCACTTCTCCTATTTGCCTTGATGAGGAGAAGGAGACACGTCGGAGCAGGAACATCGGTGGAGGGTTCATTGGTGGCATTTGGGTATAGGGATCTGCAAACTGCAACAAAGAACTTCTCAGATAAACTGGGAGGAGGAGGTTTTGGTTCTGTCTTCAAGGGTACACTGCCTGATTCAAGTGTCATAGCAGTGAAGAAGCTTGACAGCATTAGCCAAGGTGAGAAGCAGTTCAGAACAGAGGTAAGCACAATTGGGACAGTCCAACATGTGAATCTTGTTAGGCTTCGCGGCTTCTGCTCCGAAGGTGCCAGGAAGCTGCTGGTCTATGATTACATGCCAAATGGCTCCTTGGATTCAAGCCTGTTCCACGATAAGGACTCCAAGGTGTTGGACTGGAAAATAAGGTACCAAATTGCTCTTGGAACAGCTAGGGGACTAACTTATCTCCACGAGAAGTGTCGGGACTGCATCATACACTGTGATGTGAAGCCAGAGAACATTCTGCTGGATGCTGATTTCTGTCCAAAAGTGGCAGACTTTGGCCTTGCAAAGCTGGTTGGAAGGGACTTCAGCAGGGTCCTCACAACAATGAGAGGAACAAGAGGGTACCTTGCACCAGAGTGGATTTCTGGGGTGGCTATCACTGCCAAAGCTGATGTATACAGCTATGGAATGATGCTGTTTGAGTTTGTATCAGGTAGGAGGAACTCTGAGTCATCAGAAGATGGCCAAGTTAGGTTCTTCCCTACATTTGCTGCAAACACAGTGAACCAAGGTGGCACCGTGATTGGCCTTTTGGACCCCAGGTTGGAGGGAAATGCTGACATTGAAGAGATCACTAGAGTCATCAAGGTTGCATCTTGGTGTGTCCAAGATGATGAGACTCATAGGCCATCCATGGGTCAGGTGGTTCAAATCCTTGAAGGGGTGTTGGAGGTGGCATTCCCTCCAGTTCCAAGATCACTACAAGCCTTTGTTGACAACCAGGAGAACATAGTTTTCTTCACTGACTCAAGCTCTACACGGAGTTCACAGGTGAAGAGCAATGTCTCAACAGCCTCTCAACCCAAAAGCAATGTCTCTTCTTCAAGCCCAGAAAATTAGGAGGACAAGTTTGGTGGTTTGTCTCAGTCTATCTACCTAGTTACAATAACTATGTTGTGACATATTTTGATTTCGATTTGATTTATCAATTTTAATGTATGGTTTGTAGTTTTGAGGAATTATTGCCAAGATGCTTGGATATTCCACCAAAATACGAAAATAATGTCATCTGATATATACCTATTCCTGCTTCTGTATGAGCCAGCGGGTTATTTAAGTTGTTAGGTTAGAATATAAACTATGTTTGTTATATTTTTAATTAAATATAAAATACTTTTTCGTTTAAGTTTTGAAATATATATACACACAGACATATATATAAACTAATTCTATTACACACAAATGGCTTTCATTATATAAATTTTATTATATATCTTCGTTGCAAGACTTAGAAGAGGGATGTTGGAGAGTTTGGATTGCTCTATTACATGAGGGGAATCCCCTCACAACTAAAGTACGAGATTCCTTGGACCACTATATAAATAGCACTGCTGTTTTTTCAGTTGCTATAGTTTGGAATTAGCATTCAATTTTAGTTCCCCGATTTTGACTGGTTCAGCATTTTACTGATTTGGTTGATTTTCAAATGAAGATTTGGGTTTGGCCAGAGCGCTTGCAGACTATGCATCTTCTTTGTTACGACGATATTTTTAGGACAAACACGACTCTCACTAGAGTGAGAACTGTTCCTCAATATAGCTTTAGCATTGACACTTTGGAGTCACTAAACTCAATAATACGCCCAACCATAGGGATTATGGCATCAGGTCTTCCATGGGCAAAGCGATCGCTTCACAAGAGTGAGCTTATTTCTGATTCTTTTCTGACATTTCATCATAAGAGAGCCAAATGGAGTGCAGATGTTGAGTTCCAGATGGACAGGCCAAATGGAAATACAGGACCTCCCGAAAAAATTCACAAGTACATTTATTCCGTTCCATACTCTGATCATTCAAATTTTACAGGGATAGAGGACTTCATAAAGCCTGTCCAGGCAGCTAACCTGAAGGGCATTGTGTCTTCTTCCTCGTGCTATATTGAACCAATGTGCTATATTGGTCGGCTTTGTCAAGCCATGGAGCCAATACAACTGTTGCATAACGAGCTTAAAGGGAAAGAAAATGGTACAAGAGTTGGAGCTGTCAGCAACTGAAAATCACTTGGTGGTGAGTCAGTGAGAAACAGAGGCAAGACTTTGAAGACTAAGGGCTGTTTGATTTCAATTTTCAGTTTTCAGTTTTCATTTTCAGTTTTCTAGTTTTCAGGAAATTGTGAAAGAAAAATTGAAAAAACTGATAACTAGAATTTGTAGTTTTTAGAATTTTCAGTTTTTCCTTCACAAATTCTAGAAAATTGGAAAACTAAAAATGAAAACTGGAAATTGAAGGCAAACAGCCTCTAAATTTTCTCGGTTTCGTGTGAGCAGGCTGAGTATACTGAGGAAAACACTCTGGTGCGAAAATTTTGGAAACAGACAGTTCTGATCAAGACTCATAATGCTTGGAAATTAAGTGGCATACCTGATCAATGATCCAGGTACGCATGAAGTTTAGGACTGCTCTTGAACTCAATGGTGCAAGGAATGATCTCCAACCCAGCCCCTGGTGTTTCAGTGGTACGTTTATAAAATCTGTCAATAGTAAGTTTATATGGTCATCAGTATATAATTGGAATGCAAATGTGCATTTGGAAACAGTAGAAAATTGGCCTGTGGCATAACTTTTTGCTCAGGGAAACTGACCTAATTGTAACCAATTCCTCCAAACATATGCTGATAACTTGATATGGTGTTTATTTGGTCTCTAGATGCAAAATGCCTAGTGTTATAAAAAATGCCAGATAAGCTTCTGAATTGATTTTTATTGACTATGTTACGTGGAGCAGTGAGGTGCTGCTGCTACACAATAAACCGTATCTATGCAAGGATTCTTATCCATGAACTTTAATCTAACAATGCCCTTGAGTGAATTCAATTAAAATACTCTGAAACCAAATGGTGAAAGAATTCAATTAATAAGCAAATGGTGCAGTACGAGTGTGCTTAATACTAGGTCATAATCATTCATCTCTTTATATTCTGCTTTGAGTGAGTCGATCAAAAGTGAGTGGAAGCCTGGAAAAAGGACCTTTATCTAAGCCATCCTGCGGGCAGAACAATATCATTAGGAGCCGTAGGTCCAACTATATCGGTATGAGATTGAGGAAAATCTGTTGGATTAGAATGGAAAGGAAATCTCGTCTCATAGAAAATAACATGTCTAGACAATTTTTTTATTTTTTGGGGTTCTTCAAATCATAAATATATAACGCAAATCCTTTTGAACCTTTCTTCAAACCAAGAAACACATTGTCTTGCCCTTTGAGTCAATTTTTGTCAGCTGTGATACCGCAAGACTGCAAGCATAGCATGATGAATTGAACCAATAGCTTATCACAGGAAGGCAAACTTAGCATGCAATATTTGATATGAGCTTCGATTAGACAGCTTAGCACTTGGTAGCCTGTTTAGGATGTGTACAGCATGTCCTACTGTAAAGCTCCAAAAACAAAGGGGAAAATGAGATTGAAAATCTAAAGCTCAATCAACATTTAGAATGTCTGTTTGTTTTTTTTTGGGTCGTGCATTTGGAATGTCTTGGTGTTTCCGTCATACCACACCATTTTCTTGTGAGGTCCACGTCATCATAAAAAATGTCCATTTTTGGTGGGTTTTTTTCTTTTTGGTCTGAAAAACTGTCCATTAGTAATTCTTTTTCATTATCAAACCCACCGCTTTCTGACATTTGGAATTCTTTAAAATGAACCTTGAGCCCAATGGTCCATTACCCAGGCCCATAGAGATTAATCATATTAACAATCATGTTTAATGTTTAATTCTAATGTATTGATAATATAAATTCTTCTACACTCAATTAACCGCTATATTTGAGTGCCCGTGATAAAAGATTATTACCGGGACCAATAAATAAAAAAAAGTCAGCTAATTTGTTTTCTTGATCGTGATTGATACCAAGTGGGATATTGATATGAAAAAGAACTAAAATATCATTTGACTTTTGGCCGAATTCTTGGCCACAACCACAAGTTGTTTTTTTCGTGCCTCAGTGAAATGGTTAGAAAGCACCAGCATAGCAAATTAAATGTAGTTTGTACTTATCATTTACCGAGTCCCGTCAAATCTAAGTTGCAAGCAACAATTTTTCATTCGAGCTAGAAGTTAAACTACTACTAATAAGAAAGAAAAACAATGAATCCAATAGATGTGGATATCAGTGAAAGCTGCTTGTCCTAATATAATATAAATAAAATAATATTGATCACTCAAAATTTCTTTGATGAAATCTTAGTTAAAATAACGTCTAATTCGTAGTTAATTGGGTTATTTATATATCTAGTCAAGGGTTCAAATCTTAACGATATAGAGAGAGATTTTGGGCATGAAGTTTATCCTTTTAAGAAAATTTTTGCCCCAAAAAGATGCATCACTTGTTGGTTATGGATATTTTGAGTAAAAAAAAAAAGGAGATTATTTTTAATATTTAAAATGGATATACGAGTAGTTTCATTCTTATTTCAATTTATTTAATTATCTTCTTTGAGTTTCAGCAAATTTTAATATCAAGCTTATGAAATAATTCTGACCGCACTATTATGATATACTTAGATTTAATGAACGTGATGACAAAAAAAAAAAAGCGAAAAATCTAATATTTATATGCACCGCCAGTAATCATCAATATGTCAATAGTATATAATAATAGCTGAAAACAAAGTTCAAACCCTTCTTACAAAATTAACTCCGCTAAAATGCTCTAGAGCATTTGGTTTCTGTTTTTATTTTTAGTTGTTAAATTTTTCAGGTGTTTTAAGGAAAATATTACATAATAAAAAAAAATTAAATTTTATAATTTTTATTGTTTTTCTCACAAAATTTAAAAAACCGAAAGATTGAAAACTGACAAACAGGTCCTATATTTTCCAGGCCATAGGGGGCGCAATAATCAGCTCCAACAGCTTTGTTGACTTCTCAGTTCCAACTCCAAAAGACTTCGTGGACTAGCTAGTCAGAATGCAAACAAATTAAAACAGATGCTATTAAACTCAAGACATGACCAAGTCATTGCTAAGACTCGTTCAACCATTCACTTCTCTCATTCCGCCTCCCCCGGCAACCCACATAAAATTCCATAGTCGCTTCTCTGATGAACTTCTTAAGTTGTATGTGTAGCCCATATTGCACGAAACATCATGAACAAGCCATGGTTCTGGCTTTCTCTTCTCACCATCTTCTTCTCTTTTCATCCCTATACCTGCCATGCAGCTTTGACCTCCATCACTGCAAACCAATCTCTCTCTGGTGATCAAACTCTTGTTTCCAAAGAAGGGAACTTTGAATTGGGTTTCTTCAAGCCAGGTAACTCCTCTAACTACTATATAGGCATGTGGTACAAAAAGGTTTATCCAAGAACATATGTTTGGGTAGCAAATAGAGATACCCCAGTTTCTGACAAGAATTCTGCCACTTTAACAATATCTAGGGGCAATTTAGTGCTCTTGGACCAGTATCAAAATATAGTTTGGTCAACAAATATTAGTTCTCCTAGCTCAGGTTCTCTAGTAGCTGTGCTTCTAGATGCTGGGAATCTCATATTAAGTGATAGGCCTAACCCATCAGAATCAGAAGCTTTATGGCAAAGTTTGGATCATCCAACAGATACATGGCTTCCTGGTGGCAAACTTATTCTTGACAACAAAATCAAGAAGCCTCAATATCTCACAGCATGGAGGAACAGTGACAATCCTGGCACAGGCTTATTCTCTTTGGTGCTAGACGCCAAAGGGACCAATGCATATTTTATTCTTTGGAATAAGTCTGTTCAGTATTGGACAAGTGGTCCTTGGAATGGCCACATTTTCAGCTTGGTTCCTGAGATGAGGCTAAACTACATCTACAATTTCACCTTCCAGATCAATGAGAATGTGAGCTACCTCACTTACTCCGTGTACAACTCTTCAATTCTATCCCGTCTTGTGGTGGATATCTCGGGGCAGATCAAGCAGTTCACATGGTTGGAGAATACTCAGCAGTGGAACTTGTTTTTGTCACTGCCAAGAAAGCAGTGTGAGGTTTATGCCTTCTGCGGTGCATTTGGTAGCTGCACTGAGAACTCCATGCCATACTGCAATTGTTTGACTGGTTATGAGCCAAGGTCACAATCTGATTGGAATCTTGCGGATCACTCAGGTGGGTGTGTGAGGAAAACCAAGTTCCAATGTGAGACATCAAATCCTTCTAATGGTGCCAAGGACAGGTTCCTAGCTATCCCCAACATGGCATTGCAGAATACAAGTGCACAATCTGTGAGACCCGGGAGTGCTGGGGAATGTGCTTCAACCTGCTTGAGCACCTGTTCCTGCATTGCTTATGCATATGAGAGCAATGGCTGTTCAATTTGGAATGATGATATCTTGAATTTGCAGCAGCTTTCTCAAGGTGATAGCAGTGGAGAGACCTTGTTTCTTAGGCTTGCAGCATCTGAGTTTGATGATACTAAAAGCAGTAAGGGGACAATGATTGGTGCTGTTACTGGTGCTGTTGGTGGTACAGTGGTTATCCTAGCACTTCTCCTATTTGCCTTGATGAGGAGAAGGGGACGTGTCAGAGCAGGAACATCGGTGGAGGGTTCATTGATGGCATTTGGGTATAGGGATCTGCAAACTGCAACAAAGAACTTCTCACAGAAATTGGGAGGAGGAGGTTTTGGTTCTGTCTTCAAGGGTACACTGCCTGATTCAAGTGTCATAGCAGTGAAGAAGCTTGACAGCATTAGCCAAGGTGAGAAGCAGTTCAGGACAGAAGTGAGCACAATTGGGACAGTCCAACATGTGAATCTTGTTAGGCTTCGCGGCTTCTGCTCCGAAGGTGCCAGGAAGCTGCTGGTCTATGATTACATGCCAAATGGCTCCTTGGATTCAAGCCTGTTCCACGATAAGGACTCCAAGGTGTTGGACTGGAAAATAAGGTACCAAATTGCTCTTGGAACAGCTAGGGGACTAACTTATCTTCATGAGAAGTGTAGGGACTGCATTATACACTGTGATGTGAAGCCAGAGAACATTCTCCTGGATGCCGATTTCTGTCCAAAAGTGGCAGACTTTGGCCTTGCAAAGCTGGTTGGAAGGGACTTCAGCAGGGTCCTCACAACAATGAGAGGAACAAGAGGGTACCTTGCACCAGAGTGGATTTCTGGGGTGGCTATCACTGCCAAAGCTGATGTGTACAGCTATGGAATGATGCTGTTTGAGTTTGTATCAGGTAGGAGGAACTCTGAATCATCAGAAGATGGCCAAGTTAGGTTCTTCCCTACATTGGCTGCAAACACAGTGAACCAAGGTGGCAATGTGATTGGCCTTTTGGACCCCAGGTTGGAGGGAAATGCTGACATTGAGGAGATCACTAGAGTCATCAAGGTTGCATCTTGGTGTGTCCAAGATGATGAGACTCATAGGCCATCCATGGGTCAGGTGGTTCAATTCCTTGAAAGGGTGTTGGAGGTGGCATTCCCTCCAGTTCCAAGATCACTACTAGCCTTTGTTGACAACCAGGAGAACATAATTTTCTACACTGACTCAAGCTCTACACGGATTTCACAGGTGAAGAACAATGTCTCAACAGCCGCTCAACCCAAAAGCAATGTCTCTTCTTCAAGCCCGGAAAATTAGGAGGACAAGTTTGGTGGTTTCTATCAGTCTATCTACCTAGTTACAATAACTACGTTGTGCCATATTTTGATTTTCATTTTGGTGTATCAATTTTAATGTATGGTTTTTAGTTTTGAGGAATTATTGCCAAGATGCTTGGATATTCAACCTAAATACGAAAATAATGTCATCTGATATATACCTATTCCTGCTTTTGTATGAGCCAGCGGGTTGTTTAAGTTGTTAGCTAAGAATACCAACTATGTTTATTATATTTTTAATTAAATATAAAATACTTTATCGAAGTTTTGAAATATATATATATATAAACTAATTCTGTTATAAATTTTATTATATATCTTCGTTGCAAGACTTAGATGATGTATGTTGGAGTTTGGATTGCTCTATTACAGGAGGGGAATCCCCTCACAACTAAAGTACGAGATTTCTTGGACCAGTATTTAATTAATTTAAAGTGTAGTAGGTGAATTCTTTTTTCTTTTTTCTTTTTTTTTTTTGAAATTTCCCTTTTAGGACGAGGGGAGGCCGTAGCACATATACTATGAAGCACAAACAGTAACTAGAACATGGGACGTAGGATTACACGAATTCGAGTAACATATCAACTTTGAAAAATTATGAAACACAAACATGTTTTATAATATATATATATATATATATATATATATATATATATTAAAGAGTATGATATATTATTCAAAATATTATTTATATAAGTTTTATTATATTTTATTTTCCTATAAACTCAAAAATGATATATTATTTTCTTTTTATAACCTTGTTTATATTGTGTTTTTTTATGTTACAGTAAAAATAAAATTTTTTTAACTATATTTACAACTACATGTTATGAGTTTGTCATTTAAAATTCGACATGTAAGCACATTAGTAAGATGATAAATGATGTGTCCGTATTTCATAGCCTTTCTATGACTCGGTCACCTATATATTCTTACCATTGGTTTTTCACTAATATGATTTATGCGGTGTTTGTTTTGATTTTTAAAAAAATAACTATGAATTTAAATTTTGGGATATTTGGATGGAATTTTTTGTATGAAAATAATTTTTTCCAAAAAAATTGCTTTTCTATATTTGAATAAATTTTTAAAAATAATTAAAACCTTAAAAAAAACCAGTTTCCAATGTTTTTGTAGAAGATAAAAGAGTCACTTATTAAAAAAAATAGCTCTAAGTTTTTTCAATTATATGTAAAATTTAAGTTTTATAATTATTTTTTCTGAAACAAACGTACCTTTTTATATATAAATGAAAAAGATGAAAACATATATTTTCTTAGAAGCTATCTTTTTACTTTCACCCCAAAAAAACTGAAAAATATTTTTTCTTAAAAACTATTCAAATACAAAAAAAAAATATTTTTTAGGTGAAAAACGATAATTTTTACAAAAAAAGAAAAGAAAAGAAAATCACATCCAAATGCATTCTTAATTAAAAAAAAAAAGTAAATAGCTAAGTTATGATTTAATTTTTTGGTGTTTAACGGAAAAGAAAAAACAGAACAAAGCCCTAAGGCCTTACCAAAAAAACACCAGGCTAGCCGCATCTGCTGAAATAAATTCCAGCAACCCATCAGGAGGAAGATTCCAATGGCACAGGGAGAACCATCTTGGTTGACACCATGCACGCTTTGCCAAAGCATCAGCACACAAGTTAGCCTCCCTAAGCACATGGTCCAAGCGAACTACCCAATCTCTAGCCAATAAGCTTCTCATATCTGCCATAACAGGTGGTGCTCGAATCATTCTATGAAGATGGAACACAAAAGTTGAAGTGAAGGAATGCATCCTCTAAGTTTCAGCCAGGTGTGAAGTCCTTTGAATTTACCTTATGATTAAGCTAAAAGCATGGAATTCATGTCCGCAGTTAGTGCAGCTAAGCACAAATAGGATCCACATCCCATTCAATGGTGGACGAGATGTAAGTCGGCACAATTTCCCACACTCTATGAGTATAAATAACACAACTCTAATTTTTATCAGGCATAGGGAGGCTATGTGATTTTAGTTGTACAAGGTCTGTGATGGTGTTTTAGATGGTCTTACTACCTGGATGGCAATGGAAATCAACGCGAGGTCAGGCAATGATATTGATGGGTATAGTAGTTTGTGCTGTATAAAGTGCTGGTGGTTAGGCCAATTCAGAGTAACAGAGGCTACGTGATTACCAAGCAGGTGTAGTTGATTTTAAGGTAGTTAGCAGGGGTATGGTGTACGTAGACTTGATGAGGGGGCAGTGTCTTGGTTTTTGGTACCTCGTGGTTCTTGTCTCCACTCTTTTGGGTGTTGAGTTTGTTCATCTGATTTGGAAAAAAAAAAAAAAAACCTGCTGTAACAGCCCCTTACACATGCAAATCGTATTCTAATTGTATGTGTATTAGATATAAAACCATTAATATGTCATAACATAATAAGCTTAAGTTTTCGCATATATGGTTTCACGGTCAAAGCCTCTACTACTAGTTGGTCTAGAGTTTGATCCTTGTTGCTTCCACTTCTAAATAACAAAATAATAATTTTATTTCAACATAAGATAAGGTATACGCTTATATACCGTCCACACTCCAAGTCCAATAGAGCGACCATTCATGTGCCATAATCTAATAAGTTTAAATTTTTGGAATAGATAGTTTCATGACAATGTGCAAAACCTTCTGGCCTCTCTGGAATCCGTCTCCAAATATGAAGCATGTGCTTGAAGTTGGGATTTAATTTAAATGCATTGACACATTTAATTAAATCCATTTATGTAAATGATTTTTGAAACAATAAATAAAAGTCAACTTTGTTTTGTTAATGTGATAATATATGATTGAATAATTATGTTTAAAAAAACAATTATGTTGTCTGCGTGAGTATGCCAAATGACTTGTGGGTGGCCTTTGGCATTGTCAACATTCAATCTAGTTTGGCTCGGACTGTTTAGTAAACAAGTTAGACTTATGCTTTTTGAAAAGTCTTTCTAGCTAAAAGAGTCCGGCTTTAGGCAATGAAAATAATCTATTAGATCAAATAGGCTAGCTTACTTATATTATAATCATTTAAGAAAATTTAATGATAATAAAAATATTTTAATCTATCTAACTTATTTAAAAATATTTTTAGCCAATTTAGAAATATATTTTTTGACATATTTAGAAGTCTTTGACTTATGCAAAAGTAGACAAAACCCTCAATTTAGTCCCTCTAAAATTTCAAGTCAAACAAATTAATCTTTGTAAAAAAAAAACTCTCAAATTAATCTCTGCAAATTTGAATAGTCGAACAAATTAGTTCCTATTAAAAAATCCCAAATTAATCCCCATAAAAGTAAATTATCATACAAGTTAGTCCTCCTTACCCAACTTATCAGAGGGGCTAATTTGATTGATTATTCGATTTTATAGGGATCAATTTGTATGATTCGAAATTTTACATGGACAAATTTAAGAGTTTTATTTTTCAGGGACTAATTTATTTGATAATTCAATTTTGATGGGGACAATTTTTTTCTATAGGGATCAATTTATTTGACATAAAATTTTAGAGGGACTAAAATTGGTGTCTTGTCTTAAAAGTATATGCATTTTTCCCTTTTTTTTTGTAAAGATTATAATCAAATGGACCTTTAATAAATAGGCTTAAGGCTAGGTCATCGGGCTTTCCAAAAGGCTAGACTAAAGCTATAAAAAAAATCTCATGTCAAGTTATAGGCTCAAGTTACCTGTTGGGAATATAGGCTAGTTTTATTTAAGTCAAAACCTAGCTTAACTGAGCCTATTGCCACCCCTAATTTTACATGGCACTTCTATTTTTATTTTTATTTTTATTTTTCAGAAATACTACTTATACATCCATCATATTGAAAAATAATAACATTGTATGATGGGAGGAGAGACCATTTAAAAAAAATTAAAAAATAACTATAAGAGTATGTTTGTGAATTTGAGTTTTGAAGTGAAGGGAAAAGAAAAGAAAATTTCAAAATTCTATATTAAAAGTCCTTTTTTCTCTTCAAAATTTAAACTTACAATATAGCCTATATGTTTTTGACGGCTTATATGTATTGGAAATTTTTTTTTTTCAACATCCACAGATATCTATAGGTTCTATGTAGATGTGAGAGGAGTGATGAAGAGAGAATAAGTTGAGAAAAAAAAAATATAAATGGTGAGATCTATGTGTTTTGTGAGTAAGGTATTGGGTGTTTGAGAAAGTTGAGTGTTAGAATAGCGAGATTATATTGATATATTTTTTACGGTGGAAGTACATGTCCACCCGTGTATGTATGTTGATTGTTACGTTGATATAACATATATAAATCTTTTTTCAGTCATGGGAGAGGTAAGGGTGGAGAGATCATCAAACTCTTGTGGATTACAATCTTTTCATCCACTTGTAGTCATTACGTACTTGCAAAACTGAACAAGTGTCTTCTATCTGCTCCAGCCAATTAAAAAGCAAGTTTTTCCTCAAAAGAGATTGAGACTTTGTTGCCTCAAATCATAAAAGAAAGGCATAAGGGGGAAAGATACAATGACAAACAGAGAAGGCAGACGTTTACAAGGCTAGTAATGTGCCCAAATTGGATTTTAAGAAAAATAATAATAAATGAAAAAATGGTTAATTTATAAAAATTTTATCTAGAGTCTGTGTTCTATTTTGACCCAAAAAAAAAAAAAGCTAAAAGAATATGTTGTATCTGGTTGCTTAAAGGTATTAAAATAAAAGATTTCATGTAAGATATAAAATTATTCATTCATGTATTTTTACTTATTAGTTTAAACTTCTGAAAAAGATAATTTTATAATATAATATTAGAGTTCATCAGATTAAATTTTTAGATGAAATGATTCCTGACATGTACTATATATAAATATACTGAGTAATACTTACCTGGTAGAAAAATTTGTTGTAATTTTTGACAGAAAATTAGTTGTTGAATTAAATAATAGCCAATAGACATTAGTGGGGAAAGATGCAAGCTTTTCATCCACTTGTACTCATTACATACTTGCAAAACTGAACAAGTGTCTTCTATCCGCTCAAGCTAATTAAAAGCAAGTTTTTCGTCGAAAGAGATTGAGACTTTGTTGCATCAAATCATAAAAGAAAGGCATACGGGGGAAAGATACAATCACAAACAGAGAAGGAAGATGTTTATAAGACTAGTAATGTGCCCAAATTACTTGGACTTTGAGAAAAAAATAATAAATGAAAAAATGGTTAATTTGTAAAAAAAATTATCTAGAGTCTGTGTTCTATTCTGAAAAAAAAAAGGCTGTGCTGTATTCAGACAAAAATAAAAAAGAGAGTATGTTGTATTTGATTGCTTAAAGGTATTAAAGCAAAAGATTTCATGTAAGATATAAAATTATTCATTCATGTATTTCTATTTATTAACTTAAATTTTTTATAGCGTAATTTTATAACATGATATCAGAGTTATCTATTAATTTAAATTTTTAGATGAGATGATTCATGACATGTACTATATATAAATATAATGAGTAATACTAACCTGGTAGAAAAATTTGTTGTAATTTTTGACAGAAAATTAGTTGTTGAATTAAATAATAGCCAATAGACAAGATATATTTTTCTAACAAACAAGTTTGGAAAACAAAAAATCAGCTACCTATTTAACATTTTTATTTTTGGTGACCTATTTGACAACTTTTAAATATGATTGAGTTCCAATACTTTACGTACAAATATCCTAAATTCTTCCCTTGCTGTAGTTGGATGATGAATAATGGGGAGAAAGAAAAGGGAATGATGGGGAAAATTTTTTCTCTCTCCCTTGTTTGGAAGTTTAATAATCAATACTATATATAAAAAGGATTGTCACCTTTAATTATTTTTTGGTGCATAAAATTTTTATTTCCTAAAATATCTTTTATGTATAGAAAGTTGAGAGAAGTTACAAAATTAAAAAAAAAAAAAGTTACAAAAAGTTTTAACATAAAAGAATTAAATTTAAAGAAACAGTAAAAATGGAAAAATATGGATTGATAGGAAATAGAAAAGAACACATGGAGAGAAGAACAAGGAATGATGGGAAAGAAAATTTATTCTCTTGTTTAAGAAATTAATACTTATAAATATTTTGTTATCTTCATTTAATTTATAATCTAACTTTCAAATATGATTAATTAATATCTATTTTGTTCCCTCATAATAATCTTCCAAACAAGCTAAAAAAATAATAATTTTATTCTCTTCCTTTCCATCCCTCTCTAATTTCTTCTCCTTAATTCTAACCTGTTTCCCTAATTAATAAACACAGTTTTTGATTCTTCTGTTTGCCTTTTAGTTTTAAAGGAACTCTCTTCGTTAGTTTTTAAATTGCAATATGAAATCCCTCCCGTTGCAATGATTGTTATATGGATGCCTACGTTACGTTGTTAGGCGGGCGATAACCGCCATTTGTAAAACTGGTCTAATGGTCTTAAGCGTCAACGTGTCAAAGCAGCCGCAACACACCCCTTAGTTAAGTATACCATGCAAATGGCAAGCAAATTCCACTAGCTAAGGATCTTATATAATGATATTTCTCCCTTTTTTATTTGTATGCATATGGAACGTGGCTCTCCATTATATTACTTTTCGTCGTCTTTGTTTTTATTTGTTTTCTCCTTTACATATAATATACAAACTCCAATTATTGCGCTACATGAGTAGCCACTTTCCTTTTGCTTTTGATCATTTTTTGCCCTTTTCACAAAAGGGAAGAAGAAACATTGTTTTGTCAAGACCAAACAGCGGGAGCTAACCAAACTGTGGGAACTTGTTTAACTAAATATGATAGAGATAAAACTTATTGTGGATGTTTATAACATAATATATGTTCAATATTAGATTTCATCTATGATTACATGTAGGATCAAGTGCTTATCATTAGGTTAAAAACTATACCAACATAACAATCTCCCCCAATGTCAGTTAGGGAATTCAAACCCATGACCTTGCTCTAATACCATTTGTAGGATAAACACTTATCACTAAATCAAAAACTATAACTGTTAATAAGGACGTAATCTTATTTCCTTAAAAGGTCAGAACCACATATATCTTGAAGGGCTATATCTATTCCAGGTATCATGAGTTAGGATGTTAAGCCCATCAAATTTTAAGGGTGACGTTGATTAATTAAAGCCAACAGTATATTAGATAAAATACTTTTAAATGTATTTAGCCACACATATGTAGCTAAACTTTTCATGTGTGATGCATCTTACTTTGCCTTGGCCCTTGGGCATAAAAGTGGAGTATCATTGCCCAGAACTAATTGTTTTTAACGCTTATTCTTTTTTTAAATTGATCTCGTGTATCGAAAAAGTGGAGTATGAATCGTAAAAACGAGCCTACTAAAATTTTTCCCCTTATATTTAGTCTTATTTTATTTAAATTAAATTTGTTGGATTCCAATAAATTTTAGATATTATAACACAGCAGTCTTAACATTTCAAATGCAATTTTTACCAATTTAAGACTTCATCCATCAGACGTAAAATTTTCAATATTCTCCCTCTTAAGTGTTGGGTCAAACAAACAAACATGGTGAGTTAAAAAAAAAAAAAAGACAAACACGATGTTTGCCTCCATCGATGAATTAAAGCCGACCTAAGTACTCAGTAGTGTTAACAAGAGCCACATATTCTGCATGTTGCTCGATGTCCACATTTTCATGAAAACTTGTAACACAAGGAATTCCACTGATGGATTCAACAAATATCAATTCTCAATTCCACCGATGAAAACTTGTAACGCAAGGAATTCCACCGACGGATTCAACAAATATCAATACTCAATCCAAATCACTGATACCAACGCTACCTATTGAATAAAGTGGTCATGAATCAACAATGAATCTATAGATGCTCTTATTTTATATACTATTCATTTGATCTTTTCTCACTAATGTTGGGTTTCGGCTCACTCCTATGTGGAGAAAAGCCCAAAACCGAGTTAGTCCACTTACCTTATGAGAGTAGTCAGCTAGGGTAAGATGTGTGTGCTCATTTGGTCACAATCCCGCAGCTACAAAGAGAGAGAAGAGAGAAACACAATCAAACCCGTTTTTCACTTTCCTTGTCTGATAGTCTCCGTAAATCGGCCGTTGTGAATTCGTTCACCGTTGGATCATGCTGAAATTTGGACAGAAGGTTCGTAACAGGTGGTTCTTCATTCTAAACGGTCGGATCATTGAGCAAACGTCTGGAGAGTGAGATATTGCTCACGAACAGAAGTGCTGTTTCGGTTTGCTGAATCAGCTTTTCTAGTTCAAGCTATCACCGTAAATCGCCGTTTAGGAAGTCGTTCACCGTTGGATCGGGTTGAAATTTGGGTAGCAGCTTTCAGACAGTGGTTCTTCATTCTGAACGGTTGGATTGTGGAAATAAGGACCGAAGGGTGAGAAATTGGTCTCGGACAGAAGCTCCAATTTTTGAGATATTTCACATTTCCTTGTTCTCAATTTTGTGAATTGGTGATTGGTTGGTTTAGATTGTTGTTAGCAAGATTTGTACATTTATTTGAGACTCTCTTGTACCTGTTTTGATTATAGTGGAGCTATTTTATTGGTCTGGACGACCTGTGATTTTTGTCTCTCACATTGAGGGAATTTTCCACGTTAAAAATCTTGGTGCATTGTTCCGATTATTGTTCTGGTTAATTTGTGTTGTTTGCTGCCAATATTTCGCTGCTAGAATTGTTGCTCCTCTTGTTCTTGCAAGTAGGGAATTGTGTGTTTAGTTCCCAACATTTGGCATCAGAGCTCTATCTTGGGCATTATTGATTATAACTTGCTTGAATGATGGAGGCAAATACAAATAGAATGGTATCATTGAATGGTAGTAACTATCATATATGGAAAGGCAAGATGAAAGATTTGTTGTTTGTTAAAAATCTGCATATGCCTGTGTTTGCTACGCAAAAACCAGAGTCAAAAACTGAAGAAGAATGAGAATTTGAGCATCAACAAGTTTGTGGTTTTATTCGGCAATGGGTAGAAGATAATGCTTATAATCATATTGCTAATGAGACTCATGCTAGAACTATGTGGGAAAAGATTGAATCGTTGTATGCTTCCAAGTCTGGAAATAACAAGTTGTATTTGTTGAATATGTTGATGAATCTGAGATACAAGGAAGGGTCTTCCATATCTAATCATTTGAATGAGTTTCAAGGAGTTTTAGATCAGTTGTCAGGCATGGGAATCAAGTTTGAAGATGAGGTTCAAGGGCTTTGGTTGCTAAATACTCTACCAGACTCTTGGGAGACATTTCGTATCTCTCTTACTAATTCTGCTCCTAATGGTGCGGTAACCATGCAACTCGTTAAAGGTGGTGTCTTGAATGAAGAAGTGAGAAGGAAGACTCAAGGTTCTTCATCTCAGTCAGAGATGTTGGTTACAGAAAATAGGGGGAGAAGTCAGAACAAAGGCACAAAGGGTAGAGGTAAAAGTAGAAGCAAGTCCAGATCAAGGTACAAAAATATTAAATGTCAATATTGTCATAAAACAGGGCACATCCAAAAGCATTGCTTTCTTTGGAAAAGGGAGAACAAAGGTAGGCAAGAAAAGAAAGAATACAATAATGATCGTGTCTCTACTGCTACGTCAGATGATCTTCTCATTATAGGTTATGAGAACATGATTAATGTTGTATCTGATGAGTTTGACTGGGTAATTGATAATGGTGCCTCAATACATGTCACGCCAAGGAAGGAATTCTTCACATCTTACACTTCAGGAGACTATGGAGTGCTAAAGATAGGCAATGATGGATTGACCAAGGTGATTGGTATGGGAGATATTTGTTTAGAAACTAATGTTGGAATGAAGTTTCTGTTGAAGGATGTTAAACATGCTCCAGATCTCTGCTTGAACTTGATTTTGGTCAGAAAGCTTGATGATGAAGGTTATGTTAGCACCTTTGGTATTAGTCAGTGGAAACTTACTAAAGGCAACTTGGTAGTGGCTCGAGGAAAGAAGACCTCAAGTTTGTATGTGATGAAATCCACAATCTCAAAAGGCAGTATAAATGCAGTTGAAAGCAAAGAAGCTTCTGAATTATGGCATAGAAGACTTGGTCACATCAGTGAAAAAGGTCTCAATTGTTTGGCTAAAAAGGATGTACTTTCTGGTTTGAAGAATGCAGAGTTGGAGAAATGTTCTCATTGCATGGCTGGAAAATAGAGAAGATTATCCTTCAAGAAGCATCCTCCTTCAAGGAAATCAGATTTCTTGGAGTTGGTGCATTCTGATGTTTGTGGTCCATTGAAGGCAAAGTCTTTTAGTGGTGCTCTTTATTTTGTAACTTTCATTGATGATCACTCAAGGAAGCTTTGGGCTTATGCTTTGAAGACCAAGAATCAAGTCTTGGAGAAGTTCAAAGAATTCCTAGTTTTGGTCGAGCGGCAAATAGGTAAGAAGCTTAAATGCATTCGTACTGATAATGGTGGTGAATATTGTGGACCATTTGATGAGTATTGTAAACAGCAAGGTATTAGGCATGAAAAGACACCTCCTAAAACACCTCAGCTGAATGGTTTGACAGAGAGGATGAATAGGACTTTAATTAAAAGAGTTATGTGTATGCTTACTGAAGCAAAGTTGCCTAAGCATTTCTGGGGAGAAGCATTGCTTACAGCAGTACATGTGATTAATTTGAGTCCTGCTGTTGCTTTAGATAATAATGTTCTAGATAATGTGTGGTTTGGCAAGAATGTCTCTTATAATCACTTGAGAGTGTTTGGGTGCAAGGCATTCGTTCATGTTCCAAAGGATGAGAGATCTAAGTTGGATGTGAAGACAAAGCAATGCATCTTTATTGGGTATGGTCAGGATGAGCTTGGCTATAGGCTCTATGACCCAATTGATAAAAAGCTTGTGAGAAGCCGTGATGTGGTGTTTGTCGAAGACCAGACCATTGAAGATATTGAGAAAATGGAGAAGACTGAATCCCAGCATAGTAGTGACTTGATCGATGTAGATCCAGTCCAGCCACCACATGCACAAGAACTAGCAGAGAATCAGGCCCAGGATCATATGCAAGAATATGACCATAGGGTTCGTGATGACCATCAGGTAGGAGATCATTTAGATGCTCCAACTGATGATGTTGTTGATGATCGGCATGAAACACCTATAGATCCGCTTGTTATACTTAGGAGGTCTACTAGAAAGATACAACCTTTAACCAGGTATCCTTCTTATGAGTATGTGACTTTGACTGATGGGGGAGAACCTGAATGTTTTGAGGAGGCTATGGATAGTGACCAGAAGCAAAAATGGGTTGATGCTATGCAAGATGAAATGCAGTCCTTGTATGACAATCAGACATTTGAGCTCGTGAAATTACCTAATGGTAAGAGAGCTTTGCAAAACAGGTGGATATACAGGTTGAAACATGAAGGGAATTCTTCTTCCCCAAGGTATAAAGCTAGATTGGTGGTTAAAGGCTTTAGGCAGAAAAAGGGGATTGATTATGATGAGATTTTTTCTCCAGTTGTGAAGATGTCATCTATCAGGACCGTTTTGAGTTTGGCTGTAGGTCTTGATTTAGAGGTAGAGCAGATGGATGTAAAAACTGCTTTCCTCCATGGTGATCTTGAGGAGGAAATCTACATGGAGCAGGCTGAAGGTTTTAAAGCAAAAGGTAAAGAAGATTATGTGTGCAAACTCAAGAAGAGCTTATATGGCTTGAAGCAAGCTTCGAGGCAATGGTATAAGAAGTTTGAGTCTATAATGGGAGAGCAAGACTATAAGAAGACTACTTCAGATCATTGCGTTTTCATTAAATAGTTTGCTAGTAATGATTTTATTATCCTTTTGTTATATGTTGATGACATGCTTATTATTGGTCAAAATGCTTCTAGAATTGATAGGTTGAAGAAGCAACTTGGGATGTCATTTGCAATGAAGGATCTCGGACCAGCAAAGCAGATTCTTGGCATAAGAATCATCCGGGATAGAAAGGAGAAGAAACTTTGGTTGTCACAAGAGAAATACATTGAAGCTGTGCTACAAAGGTTTCAAATGGAGAGCGCTAAAGCTGTTAGTACTCCTCTTGCTGCACACTTTAAATTGAGTTGCAAGCAAAGTCCATCAAATGAAGAAGAGAAGAAAGACATGGAGAGAGTTCCATATGCTTCAGCCATGGGTAGTTTGATGTATGCTATGGTATGCATTAGACCAGACTTAGCTCATGCTGTTGGTAGTGTTAGTCGTTTTCTTTCAAATCCAGGAAGAGAGCATTGGAATGCAGTGAAGTCAATTATGAGATATCTCCGTGGTACTTCTAACTTGAAGTTATGTTTTGGAAATGAGAAGCCTTTTCTAGTTGGTTACACTGACTCAGACATGGCAGGAGATGTTGACTCTAGAAGATCTACTTCAGGTTATTTGATTAAATTTGGAGGTGGAGCCGTAGCTTGGCAATCTAAGTTGCAAAAATGTGTTGCTTTATCCACTACAGAAGCTGAGTTCATTGCCATTACCGAGGCGTGCAAGGAGATGCTTTGGATGAAGAAGTTCTTACAAGAGCTTGGTTTTACTCAAGAGAAATATGTGTTATTTTGTGATAGTCAAAGTGCTATACATCTTGGTAAGAACTCAACTTTTCATTCAAGCTCCAAACATATTGATGTGAGGTATCATTGGATACGCGATACTTTGAATGCTAAGTTGTTCGAACTTGAAAAGGTTCACACTGATGAGAATGGTTCAGATATGATGACTAAATCTTTGCCAAGATGGAAGTTTGAAATTTGTTGTTTGATCGCTGGTTTGGCGGTTACCTCCACATAGTCGTGAGGGGGAGACTTGTTGGGTTTGGGCTCACTCCTATGTGGAGAAAAGCCCAAAACCGAGTTAGCCCACTTACCTTATGAGAGTAGTCAGCTAGGGTAAGATGTGTGTGCTCATTTGGTCACAAATCCTGCAGCCACAAAGAGAGAGAAGAGAGAAACACAACCAAACCCGTTTTTCACTTTCCTTGTCTGATAGTCTCTGTAAATCAGCCGTTACGAATTCATTCACCGTTCGATCGTGTTGAAATTTGGACAACAGGTTCGTAACAAGTGGTTCTTCATTCTGAACGGTCAGATCATTGAACAAACGTCTGGAGAGTGAGATATTGCTCACAAACAGAGGTGCTGTTTCGGTTTGCTGAATCAGCTTTTTTGGTTCAAGCTGTCACTGTAAATCGCCGTTTGGGAAGTCGTTCACTGTTGGATTGGGCTGAAATTTGGATATAAGCTTTCAGACAGGTGGTTCTTCATTCTGAACGGTTGGATTGTGGAAATAAGGACTGGATGGTGAGAAATTGGTCTCGGACAGAAGCTCCAATTTTTGGGATATTTCACATTTCCTTGTTCTCAATTTTGTGAATTAGTGATTGGTTGGTTTAGATTATTGTTAGCACGATTTGTGCATTTATTTGAGACTCTCTTGTACCTGTTTTGATCATAGTGGAGCTATTTCATTGGTCTGGACGACCCGTGGTTTTTGTCTCTCACATTGAGAGAATTTTCCACGTTAAAAATCTTGGTGCATTGCTCCGATTATTGTTCTGGTTAATTTGTGTTGTTTGCTGCCAATATTTCGCTGTTAAAATTGTTGCTCCTCTTATTCTAGGGAATTGTGTATTTAGTTCCCAACAACTAATGCTAGATTTCACCTTTCTCACTTAAAATTTCCAACAGCAACAACGGTTCTTTATTGGCGATGAGGAGTTTGGCTTTCTACATTCTATTGGTTTAGGAAGATAAATTGTAAGGATGGCAAGGGAGTCTCTTGGCAGGAGTTTGCCTCTCTTTCAGTTAACCATTATTTAATCATATGCACTAGATTCAGACACAAATTTCTTTGTACAAGAAACAATCATTAATGAAAAAAAAAAGTGAGTAATAATTATGTCCTTTTCTTTCTTTGTCCCTTTCAAAGTTTGTACGTGGTCTTGATGTTTATGCCTTTTAGTTAAGTAAAGTAAGTAAGCCTTCAATGTTTTCCTTCTTTGCTTTTTAAATTCCTTTCCATTTCGTGTGATCTTTTAATTTGTTTCTGCTTACACCTTTCCTAACACTCATATTTACTTTCTGAACAGGTACTTTTTTTTTTTTTCGTTGGTAAGGTTTCTGAACAGGTACTATTAATTAGCTAAATAATTTTTTTTATAAAAATTATCAAATTTGAAATTTATTAGACCTTATAATTTGGTTCAAACCGAATTAATCTATCGTAAAATTAAAAAAAAAAAAGAATATTAGTGTTAACTTTTTCATATTCACAAACCTCGAATATGAGATCTTATTTTAAAAAATAATAATAATGATACACTTATAAATGTTACTAACTAAGCGAATTTTAGTTTGGCATGGCAACCATCTAGTTGAGTATTACAAGTAGAAAAAACATGTATCATTTCAATCACATGATCAACAATGATAAATATTTCATTTCAATGTTTAAGGTCCGAGGAAGAAGGAGCCTTCTACAGTGGGGAGAGTGAAGTTGTGGAGTATGATGGGGAGGGTAGGATAGTGAAAATATTGAAAAGTGAGGGGCACATTTAGAATTATAAAAGAATGATAATTAATCTTATAATTAAAATTGACTAATCTGGGATTAAAAGTTTAAAACACCAGTTATACTATTTTCCCTCCTCCTCGACAAAACTTTTCCCCGCTCCCCTTCTTCCCCTTGCACTCCACTCTTCTCCCTCTCCTACCTCCATGCCAAACACCTCCCTGTTATTCATTGGAGAAGCCCCCATCACCGGTTGCACCCTCATCGGCATTCTACCCTCCTTGGCGTTGCAGAACCGCCAATCTTCCCCCACCACGGGTTCCACCTTCCTCCGCGTTCCAACGTCATCAGTATTGCAGAACCCTCAATCCTCCTCCCCCCACCACCGGCTCGAACCCTCTGTGGCGTCCCACCATTCAGAACCACCAATTCGCTTCCTCCACCACCACACTACTACAAAATTGGTCTTTCACGACACTCAACTCACGGCGATTGTGAGGAAGGGTCGTCGCTCACCATGACATAAAGCATTTCCCTGCGGTTAGAGGAACCGCCGTCGCTTCCCCCTTCCTCAATCACTACTCCTCAGTGATATTGGCGCTCAAGGTCCCAGCCTTGCCCGCGGTTTTCATCTTTCTCTCACTCTCGCTCTCGCTCTCACTCAAGGTTTGCCTCTCAAATCCCTAAACAAAGAGTGGGGTCTGGAGTATACTAGTGCCGAGCCTAATTGCTTCTTCTTCTTCACCAACTCTTCTCTCACTTGTCTACCGACTTCCCCACTACCCACTTCTTAGGGTTTCACTTTTTTCCCTTTCAATTCAATCCTCAATTTCATTCACAATTGCACGTTGGTTCTCTTTTTCATTATTCATTTTTTGTAGGTTGAAGCCGAAGAGCAACCCGAGATTTCCAAGGCTTATTCCATCTCTATTGTTCCTTACTTTGTTATCTTCAAGGTTTCTTTTTTTCTTTTTGTTCGAATTTAAATTCTATACTCCTTGCTTTAGCGCTTTATTTGTTTATTAGTATCAAATTAAATTGCAGAATGCCCGAATCAAATTTATGTGTTTTGTCTATTAAGAATCATGAACAAGAAAAACTGAAACATAATACATTTATGTGTTTTGTCTATAATTGCTCTGTAATTTAGTGATATTGGTCTGTCACTGATGCTTTTAATTTGAATGTTAATGGGCAATTAATAAGTGGTAAGAATGTTTATGATTTCAACTCTGTAAGGAGATGGACCAGCCAAAAGAAACTAGGGTATGGCCTCCATGAATGTGATAAAGTAACTATGTCAAAAACTTTTTTGGTTTTTTTTCTCTCTTAGAATCAATGAAATCGGTTTTCATGCTGATCTTTTAACTATTTTGTTGATTTTCCCAGATATTTGTACCTATCCATGAAGAGAAACATTGGTGCTTGGCTGCTATCAATAAGAGAGACAAGAAATTCTAGTATCTTGACTCACTGAAAGGAATGGATACACATGTGCTGAAACTGCTAGTAAAATTTTTGGTTTATTAGTTATCTAATAAATTTCATATTCCAAGCTCATGAGTTATTATCTCATTTCACACTGGAGTTAATTAAATAGGAAACTGATGAAGGATATATCTGTCTTTACGTTAGGCTGTTGCAAAGTTTATCTAATGTTTATCATTGATGCCTTCTAGGCTAGGTATTTTGTAGATGAAGTAAAGGACAAGATTGGAAAAAATATAGATGTCAGTTCTTGGGAAAAATAATTTTTAGAAGACATTCCTGAACAGAATAATGGGTGTGTATTATAATCTGCTGCATCTAGGACTTAGTTTGATATTTTTTCCCCTGCTCTTTGAATAATGAGAAAAAAGATTCTGCAGTAAAAAATAGAAGTGCTGATATATATCCTCTAAAGAAAGTACAAGTTACTGGTTCAAAGTTCAGACTGCTAACCTTATAAAATGAATCTTATTTTCTTGCTAGTTTGAAATTAAAAACAAAATACTATTGTGTAGATATCAAATATGAAAAAGGAATAACTAGATAAATGGAAGAGACCTGATGTCATTTGATTTTATAAGCAAATAGTCAAATACATATATTTTTATGCATTTGCCATTTTTAAAGTTGCATAAAGCTCTATTTAACTCTTGGTTTGTTAATTTATTGATTATTTGTCATTGAGAGATTGTTGGGAACTACGAATTTTTCTAGGGGCTTTGCACGTGGAAATTTTCTAGGCAGCCAAGCTTATTATTAGTAATAGTTGCTACTAATAAGCATTGTTCTTGGTCACCAGAACTTGATAATATGTCAAATTGCTTGAGAGAATTTGTTTATTTGATTAATTAATTTCAGAAACCAATATTTAATCATCATTGGATATTTGGATAAAGACTTTCTGCTTTTCTTTTGTTTTCTATATGATGCCCTCACAAGCGGGGTAGATTGAATATTGTGGAAGAGGATGATTGACAACCCAAAAAGAAGGTTCATTTGGGGGTTCTAACTGCATAATGGATTTCAATTGCAAGCCAGCCAATGAAACAGAGGCAGAGTTACAATCAGTTTTTTAGCAGTTTCCATTACTCCAGCTTTTGAGTTGTTGAGTTGAATTACTTTTCCTTTTTCTTTTCCCGAGATCTTATAGAGTTGTCATTTGTGAATGTTTAGTTCCATACTTACCAAAAAAAAAAAATCATATAAATTCTCATGCTTTCAGGAAGGGGGCCTGTTGGTGATGTTTGGTTGGCAACTTATCATCAATCAAGTAAGGATTATGATGAGTAACGTGAAGTTGCTGCCATTGTTTGTGTTCTTACGATTATTTTGTTTGGTCTTTTTCCCACTCAGCCCTGTTTGGTTTCGGAGAAAACAAAGGAAAAGAAATGAAGGAGAAAAAAAAGAGTTTTGTTGAGCATCCAGCGTTGAGAAATCAAGTAGTGAGTTATTTGAGTACAAGGAACCATGAAATTTTTTAGCATTTTCAAGTTTATTGAAAATTTTGAAGATTTCAATTTTTTTTTCATTAATTGATTCTCTTTTTTTTTTTTTTTTGAGATTTGAGAAAATCATTATTTTTCAGTGGTAAAGGACTGTATTACATGAAGGAATCATTGATTCATTGTTTATTTAGTGTATCTACCGCTAGAGATTAGAGATAGGAGATATACACTTACTTGCATGAAGTGAGTTGCATGGTTGCACTGTTGCACAGTGACATTTGTTGAACTTAACAAATTTCAAGTGGGTCTTGCCACACAGGAAGTCTATGCACGAAGAAAATTCAATTTTTCTATTTTTGGGTTGTTGTTTGGCTTACAAAAGTATGATTCAGTCTTATATTTAATGGGAATTGTCAGTTGCCAATTTTTTTGTTTTTATAGATCAATGGTGCATTTGTTTCATATTTTTTTTAATTTTTTTTTTTGGAAAAATGAACTTTTTAGTTGAAAAATATTGCTTTTTAGAGAAGCTATTCAAATCCCATCTTCTTAAAGTTAAATACAAATTAAAATAAGCCGTTTTTAGCTTTGGTATAAAAGCTGATTTGAATAACTTCTATGAATCTGATGGAATTTGGACATTTCTTTCATACAATCTTATATCTTTTTTTTTTTTTCATTTTGCTTTCTTTTAGGTGCTCATTAGGTGAGAACAGCTTGTCTTTGAAAAGGCTGGAAGAATTGTAGAGGCAGTTACTTCAGTTTCAAAATGAAAACGTGATTTTTTGTCTTTACAATTGTATTCTCTGTTGTCTAAACTGTTGATAGACAGAAATGGATATTTTCCATCCGTTCAGGAATGCTGCAATGCTATGCTGCTTGACTTGTACTATCAATGCTTGTTTAGATTTAGATGAAAAGTGGTCTTTTGTTTTCTTCCAAACGTATTCTTTTACTATTTCCCTAAGAAAGAATAATTTTCGAATGCTAATTTAGCATTAAGAACTAAATTGTCACAGGCCAGTTGACTGAAGCAGGTATCTGATCTCCTGAACACTCTTAATTCCCTTTGTTCAGTGCTTGGTTTGGATGTCAAAGACAAAATATTCGAGATTTGCCCCACTATGGTTAATTCAACTATAACAAAAGATGTAAGTGACCATACAATAAAGAATTTGTCCTTTGAAGTGAAAAGTTTGAGAGAGGTTAAAATACAGAGAATACAGAATGTCAGTGCTATTGCTCTTATCCATCATCTCTTAACCAAATCAGGTGAGCATCACCTTATAGGATTCTTGAAGTTAATATTCGTGATGTCTGTGATGTGTGCAACTAAATACTTAAGTGTTAGATGTGAAAATGAAATAGGGCAAAGGTTGGACCATATTGTTAATGTGCTTCACATTAAAAAAAGTGACCTTTATCTGTTTTGTACCTTTTATTTTCCTTATTTTGATCCCTTTTACCAGGAAGTTAAAATTATGTTTCCATCTTTACAGTGTACTATGTGATTTTTTTTCCTTTTCTTTTTGTAAGAAAAAAGGGTTTTACCCTGATATTTGATTTCATTAATGTATTTGAGATACTGCTTCGTTAAATGATGAAACTAAATGACCTTTTTCTCCTAGGAAGCTAGAGCCTTATTGAGAAGGCTTGAGTATCAAAAGGGTAATTTTGAAGCTGCAGTTCATGTATGTGAAGGAATAGCCATTTGTTCATCTCGTCACTTCCAAGGTCACTTACTCACGCCTTCCATTTATTATTATTATTATTATTATTATTGGTTTTATGAACCCTCATTGTTCATTGTTAAGGGGTTACGGTGGTTTACTTTGATTCGGAATCAAATAGTAAAAGAAAATCAAGCATGAGCTGTCTGGATTCAAGTATGGCTACCAGAAATTTGTGTGCCTTGAGTATCAAACCCTCGCCAATAGAAAATGGAGGGCACTCCTTCATTCCCAATTCTATATAACTTCATCTTCGTGTTTCTTTTTCTTTTTTTTTTTTCATTTCAATATATTTTTCTAATTGCTTACTTTTGTTAGGTTGGAGAATTTCAGGCTCTAAATTTACTTCTTGTAGAACTTATGGATTAATCAAATGTATAAAAATTCAGGTTGATTAATTAAGCATTTGCTTTTAAAAAGGAGAAACGATATCTGACCTGCTTCTAAAAATAGAGTACAAAGAGTCCTATTATTTTCATATTTAGAAGCTTATCTAACAGGTTACACAAACTTTTAAAGTGTTATTTTATTAATAGAAAATTCTTATAAAAAGGCATAAACAAACACACCATCAACGAGGTATGAGTTCAGATGTTATGGATGTTGAAGGGGCCATTGTATTATTGAATTTGTCTACAATCAATGAAGGGGAGATTCTAAGAAGAGAAGGGAAGAGGATAATATTTCTAAGGCAAGCATGGGTGAGATAACAAAAGTAATGGACTACAGTGTGCGCAAGAGATCAAGAAAGGTATGAATGATATGCATGTGGCCAGTGTTACGTTTACTTTTTAGTGAAATGCAGGAATTCCAGAGCATATTGTTTTTAGTCATCACAGAAGGGTGCAGTTTGTTTGGTTGGTTATATAGACTGTTCAAATTACCTGTTTATTTCTGGTGCTATTATGGTCAGATTCTAAAAAAAAAAAATTAAATTTTTTTTTGTTTCTTGTATAAGCTAAGCACTGCTAGATTATCTTCCAGTTTAATAGCCCCAATAGAATTGAATTCTGAAACTTTACTCCTCTGCTTGTGCTATGCTTAATAATGACTTATATTACCTTTTATATTGCGTCAAAAACTACTAGATAATATGCTTGCTGGTATATCACATCAGAGACCTTTTCTACCAATAGTGAGATTATAAATTTGTACTCATATAGTGAAAGGCCCTTTGTGTTGCAGAAACTAGAAATTATTCAGTTTCATCTCTGTAAAATGGGATTCAACTCTTGAAGCGATTCTGAAGGTTTTAAATGCAGTAGCATATTCTTAGTGAATTTTTGTTGCCTTTGTCAGGAGGAAAAAGATAGTTAAATAAAGCACATTAGCCACTTTGTAGTCTAAGTAACTTAAATCAAATATAAATAGCTTTGCATTCTTCAATTTTTTGAATGGCTTCATCACTTTTCGATGAAATCAAATCAATGATTAGTTTAAAAGTAAAATGATTAAAGCTATTAGTATGTAACAAACTAAGAAGCTCTCATTGTTATTGGAAATTTTTCATGGATTAATAGAAGTGGTGTTGGAATAAGATGAAAATGCTCTTCTTATTATGCTTTAGTACTTGTCATTACAATTATTTGATAGTGGATGGTCTTTTCAAGTAAAGGCTATGAGTTCTTCTAAGCTTTTTTTTATCTTTTGTTATGTAATTTGTTTTGTTTTCCTGGGTAATTTTTTTTGTTTTTGGGAAAGAGATTTAAAATTGCAAGGAATGGACTCCATCAATGTACCAAACCCTGACAAATTCATGTAAATGCAACGAACGGGAGCAACTTTTCTCTAAGTTATCCAGCATCACCATGTTGTCTGGTTTTCTTCATTCTTCATGCAAATTGGATTTCTTGATACTGTCATCTTTGGATGGACCATTTCCATCACAATGTAAGTCTTTTTGTCTTTTGCTAGAGGACATAATATTAGGTAATAGTAATTCCATTGTCAACCTTTCAAATTAGTAAAACTTAGAAATCCTTGTCCTTTTGCTTTGTGCAGAATTGTGTTAGTTATTAACTTATTATAACTAATCCATTGCAAATTACAATAAACCAGTGTTTCCATTTTTACACACAAGTTAGTATTAGGTAGTAGGTACAGGTGCATTTTTTCTTCTCGATTGCTTCACATTCTCCTTTGTTTCACATCTTGTCAAATGTCAACTGCTTGGTTCTTAAATGCCATTGAGAAGTACCAATGATTGGTAAAATTGCTTGCATTGTTTGTATGTCTGGTTATTTGAAACACATCTTGAATAAGTTTGTGTCTTCATTGGGAGAGACCATTAATTTGGAGTGATACACCGTGTACCCTTCATTCTGTTTAATATTGTCACTTTAAGAAGCAAAATTCCTTTGAACTATTTTCTGGTAGCAATGAATCATATTAAACATGGTTAATTTTAAGTTACTTTAGTTGAATCTAAGAAAGTGCTGGGAACCTTATAACTTAAGCTAATAAGATTAGTGTCAACACCAACTTGTTTTTTTTTTCTTTTATTGTTATTATTATTACTTTTATTTTGGTTATCTTGCTTATTCTTTATACTTATTTTTTACCATTAACTTTATGAGATTTGGTTTGTTTTCGATTTAGATTGTAGACTTGGATTCACTGATATCGGCCCTTGTTTCTACTAGCTATGACTATGGACATGGTGGACTATCAAGTATCAAACACCTAGTTTATTCTTTGTTTTAGTTCAATCGTAAGGAATATGCAACTTGTCTTTCATGCTATTGCAAGATTATCAAGACTTTCACATTTTGTAATTTGTCTTTTTATTACGATAAGAAATTGAAATATTTGAGACATGTAAGATCTTATATTTTATTGTGTATTTTGATCACTTTTTTTTGTATCTTTTATTATAATTAATGCAAAATTATTATCTTCATATGCTTGAAATTTTTGGATGTTGGGAAGCAATTGTTATATTATGATGGCAAAATTAATAAGCAAAAAAAAAAAAATTATGAAGGCACCTACAAGGTTATTACCATTATGTAATGATTACTAGCGACTTAAAAAATAATTATCAGCATATGATGCCAAATTAGCAGCAACTGACAGCCTAATTTAAGGGGAATTCTAATTATTTTAGCACTAATGTCATTTGTATTTGTTGGTTTTGGTCCTAAAAAAGGGCTACTGGCTAAGGAAGCCTTTAATTAAGTTAAGTAAATCTTATGAGAGTAGGAAAAAGATTTGAAGAGACATGCAAAATTACTAGCGTACTAATTACCTGTGCTTCTAACAAAAGTTACCAGCGAAGATTGTGAAATTACTAGTATTTCTCAGTCCAATTCAGGGGGAATTTTAATCATTTTGGCACTAGTGTCATTTGTATTTGTTGTTATGGGTCCCCAAAAATATCTACAGAGTAAAGAATCCTTTAATCAAGTTTAGTGAGACTTATGGGATTAGGGAAAATAATTTAGAAGATACCTGTACGATTACTAGCTTTTAGCATTAATTACCAGCTCTTCTAACAATAGTTACCAGTGAATAATGACAAATTACCAGCATCTGTTAGTCTAATTCAAGGGGAATTTGTAATCATTTTAGCACCAATGTCATTTGTATTTATTGATATTGGTCATAAAAAGTGGCTACTAGCTAAGGAAGCCTTTAATTAAATTGAGTAAATCTTATGAGAGTAGGAAAATTTTTTTTTGAAGAGACCTATAGGATTATACTTTTTCCAAAAATTACCAGCACTTTCTAAAAGAGTTACCAATGAGGATTGCGAAATTACCAGTGTCTAGAGACATGCAAAATTACTAGCGTACTAATTACCTGTGCTTCTAACAAAAGTTACCAGCGAAGATTGCGAAATTACTAGTATTTCTCAGTCCAATTCAGGGGGAATTTTAATCATTTTGGCACTAGTGTCATTTGTATTTGTTGTTATGGGTCCCCAAAAATATCTACAGAGTAAAGAATCCTTTAATCAAGTTTAGTGAGACTTATGGGATTAGGGAAAATAATTTAGAAGATACCTGTACGATTACTAGCTTTTAGCATTAATTACCAGCTCTTCTAACAATAGTTACCAGTGAATAATGACAAATTACCAGCATCTGTTAGTCTAATTCAAGGGGAATTTGTAATCATTTTAGCACCAATGTCATTTGTATTTATTGATATTGGTCATAAAAAGTGGCTACTAGCTAAGGAAGCCTTTAATTAAATTGAGTAAATCTTATGGAAGCAGGAAAAAAATTTTTTGAAGAGACCTGTAGGATTATAACTTTTTCCAAAAATTACCAGCACTTTCTAAAAGAGTTACCAATGAGGATTGCGAAATTACCAGTGTCTATCAGTCCAATTCAAGGGGAATTCTACTCGTATTAGCACTAGTAATTTTAAACGCTGGTAATTCATGATCAAACGCTGATAACCATGTGGAAAAGCTAGTAATCATACAGGTCTCTTTAAATTTTTTTTTATTGTTCAATCCCATAAGTCTTACTTAACTTACTTACGGTCTTCCATAACATCTTTTTTTGGGGACCAATACCAAGAAATAAAAAAGACAGTAGTGCTAAAATTATTACAATTTCCCTTGATAGATGCTAGTAATTTGGCCATAGCCCTTGGTAACTCTTCTTGAAAATGCTGGTAATTTACGAAAAAGCTAGTTATCATGCTGGTCTATACAAATTTTTTTTCCTACTCCGATAAGATTACTCAACTTAATTAAATGCTTCCTTATCTAGTAGCCTTCTTTTAGGACAAATAACAATAAATACAAATGACAGTAGTGCTAAAATGATTATAATTCCTCTTGAATTGGACTAACAAATGCTAGTAATTTTGCATGATTTGCTGGTAAATCCTCTCAAAAGCGCTTGTAACTAGTGCTTAACACCGGCAATGATACAGATATGTTCTATATTTTTTTCCCCAATCTCATAAATCTTACTCAACTTGATTAAAGGCTTTCTTAGTCTGTAGCTTTTTTTTGGGACCAATATCAAAAAATACACATGACACTAGTAAAAAATTATTACAATTCCTCTTCAATTGGACTGCTAGATGTTGGTAATTTTGCAGGATTCGCCAGTAATCCTTTTTAGAAGCGCTGACAATTAGTCTAAAATGCTAGTAATCCTGCATATCTCATCTAAAAATATTAAACCCAGTCCCATAAGTTTTACTCAGCTTAATTAAAGGCTTGCTTGCCCTGTAGCCTTTTTTAAGGACCAATATTAACAAATACAAAAGACATAAGTGCTAATATGATTAGAAATGCCCTTGAATTGAACTGTTCATTGCTAGTAATTGGCGTGTATACTAGTAATTATTTTTTAAGGTGTTAATAATTATTAGAAAACACTAACAACCTTGTAGGTGTCTTCAAAATATTTTTTCCATTCCTATAAGTCTCAAGTCTGCAACTAGATTTGGGGTCAATTCACACAAATAAAAATAACACTAGGGACATAAATATTAGAATGAAGCTTGTAATGGACTGTGCATAGCGAGTATATTGGGCCTCAGTATATAAAAATGACACCAGGACGCTATATTAGACTGAAAGATTTTGATTAATAATAAAAATATTTTTAACTTGAGTCATTTGGTGAGTATTTGTCATTTTGCACAAATTAAGTACATACTATATTCAAGATCTTCATTATTGAAACTTTGAGATCTTAAATTGCTTTGATCATTTAGCTTACTTGAAGCATCTGGAACCTATAAAAAATTCATACAAATTTTAAATATATGTGGTAATAATAAAACAATACATAGAAGTTGTAAATAGCAACACCAAAGCCACGAGAAAATATATATAAATCATGTTACCATTGTAATTTGGTAAAATTTGCTGGTAACTCTTCCTGAAATGACACTATTGCTGGTAATTTGGTAATTTTCGCTAGTAACTCTTCCTGAGAGTGCAAGTAATTTGTGGAAAATCCTTGTTATCATGTTGATCTACCCAAATTTTGTTTTCTACTTTGATAAGATTACTAGACTTAATTAAATGCTTCCTCAGCCAATAGCCCTTTTTCAGGACCAATACCAACAAATGAAAATGACACTTGTGTTAAAATGATTAGAATTGGCAAGTGCTGGTAATTTATTGAGAAAACATTGCTTAAAATGAAAAAGCTAGTACTACTATAGGTCCCTTCAAAAAAAAAATTTCCAATCCCATAAGTCTTGCTTAACTTAATTAAAGTATTCTATAGCATGTTCCCTTTTTTTGGGACCAATACCAACAAATAAAAATTATACTAGTATTAAAATGATTAAAATCCACCTTGAATTGGATTGCTAGTTATTGATAATTTGATTTTATACACTGGTAATTCCTTTTTAAAAACGCTAGTAATTATGTGAAAAAACTAGTTATCCTGCAAGTCTCTTCAAAAAAAATTTTCCAATGCCATTTTCACCCCCATATGTATAATCATTGATTTAAAGATCATTAATTCTACATTTTTTTTACTTTATAATAGTACTTATTTTAGAAAATTCAAATCCATTAAAAAATAAAACCAAAAAGTGTAAATTCAATATCCAGTTCTAATAATGCTATGAATGGACACAAAAAAAAAGCTTTCTAACTTCTTAAAAACAAGTATAAAAATGATTTTCATCTTACTTTAAATTTTTTGAAGAAATCATTAAATTGCCTTGAATTACCCGCTACATGACACCATTATAAACCTTTTGTCTAAAAAGATCCTAATCACATCACTCTTTATCTCCTCATTGTAATATAAAACAATTTTAGGCACTATAAGTTATTCCGTAGATATTCTAGTTCATGGAGAAACTAACAAAATAAAAGATAATGCACAGAGACATAATCCCCTTCCTATTTTTCTCCTTTTCCCATTTCGCCTTTCATAAACATAGATAAAAACCTCAAATTTACAAGCAGGCCTATAACTACATATAACATGTCTTGAACACCACAAAAAAAAAAAAAAGGAAAAAAGAAGTGCCTTTGAAGCACTCAACAGCTTCAAGTGCTGACGTCCCCAAATCAGCTTTGTAGAGCAGACCTACATTGTATGGGTTTGTTCTGTGATGCCTTAGTGCATGAGTGAGAAGGCTTATAACAATTGAAGATTATTGGCCACCAAGATGCATGAGTACCCATGCTATGGAAGTCAAACTTGCTCATGGTTTGGCTCAATGTTTAATTATTTCGAAAATGATTTCAATGCTTCTTGATGCAAACCTTTGGCTTTGAAAAGTAAACCTGTCAAGCACAACACTAATTTTGCTACATGTGAGTAACTATTTTAATAGGATGTTACTAAAGGACCTACAAGGTAGTTTCACCTTTGAAATGTAAAAACATGTTAAGCACTTAAGCTTCTATAAAATTTTGATTCCATTTATGTTGTGGGGTGTAACCAACAAAATTCTCTATAACAAAATACATTATAGATTTTGTTAAGAAAGTACTGGCCACAACAATAAATCTTTCCTGTCATTGACATGAACCAAATAAAAAAGAATACTAATCCATTCACTACTATTATAATCAAAATTCTAATCCTATAATCTGCACCATCAGATTTGTGCAGTTTGTTGGCCACTTATCAGGAACTAACAATGAAGATCTACAAATATATTAATGACAAGAAAAAACAACTAAAGTAGCCAAATTATGATAAATCTTTAATAAAGCTGTCTAAATCTATTAAGTTTTGTTTGCATAATGAAGATAAAGATGTCTAAATCCTATCTTCTTACTGTCCTTGACGAGGCCATGGCGAACACCATGGACAACCCATTAAAATTATCCTGTCCTAAATCAGATTCTAAGGTTGAAAAGAACTCCTAAAGAATGGCTACAGCCAAATTTACTTGATATTAGCAAATTGAACAAAAAGGAATAATCATACTTCATACATGACAAAAAGGAATCACACAAATAATCTTGATCAATATGTAACATAATATATTAGTAGGGAGGCTTCCTTGCCTTAGTAGCTATTCTGTCATATCGAAAACCCCAAGCGGTTGCCCTTCAAGGAAAAGCTCCGCAATAACACACCTGAAATAGTAAAATGATATGTGCACGAAATTACACATAAGCAACAAGAAAATGGTAATTAAGAACATGAAATAACTGGTAACTACAACACATGAAAAGTTATTACTAATTCAACAAAATCAATGCAGATGATTCAGGTCCAACATAAATTATATAAATATCCACTCAATAGCAAATAAGATATCATCACTACCATATCATAATTACAGCAGTATAATGCCTTGCTGATCATATTCTTGCAAATAATAAATACACATAATTCTCTTCTCCATTGTTAAATCAGTTAGTTAAATTTCATGCACATAAATATTTGTATTTGCAACCTGAAACATGAATACTTGAAAAACTAAATATTTCCTCCAGGATTAAGATTCTTGAAGCAAAGAATGCTCACCCGACAACAAATATATATCCATAGATGGCTTCAAAGGGGAATCTTGTGCAACCTGCGTCTCCTCTCCAGGTTCATAAAATCGCTGGCAGCCAAAAGAAGTTAATGAGACAAAAAAGAAAGTCTAAGGTAGTAACATAATCATGTTAGGAAAGGACAAGCAGGGACCGTTGAAAACAAGCACGGGTCATGGCACACTAGTAGGATTAATCTTCCGACTCATAAATTGTAGTTTCTTTAAAATTTTCAAAGAAACAACAGAGAATAATCCCAGTGCCTCTATTTCTCGAGATACATAATTTTATAAATCAAGGCATGAACTAAGTTCAATGAAAATGAGATAACTGAACTTACACATAATAAAGGTTTGGTATCTTGCTTAAATCCGGAATTGGTCCTTGCCAGCTGCAGTTCCTAAGGCTCCTAATAAAACCAAGAAATAGATAATAACATATAAATGGCCAACTTATAGTCCTATTCATTTGAGACAAGAAATTTTATTATGCATGGAATGAAAAATATAATAGAGAGAATGTGGTATCCTCCAATGAAAGACAAAAGAAAGACCACATAGCAGAGCTTTTCGAAAACAACATGGACATTAAGCAAATAGAATAGCAAGTTAGTAACACAACATCATTTCCAATGATAATTGAATGTCATACGATTCTTTTTAATATATGGTTTTATACCAAATGATCAGCTGTCTTAAGTATAATTTACAGGAACAATATTTAAAATTATACATTTCTTTAAAACCTTTTAACCATGTTTTTTTGGCTTTTTGTCAATATTTTTCTCCTCTATATATTGTTCTATACAAGAAACTACTAAGGTCCCTAGCACCTCAGCTCCAGTCCTTGTACTTGTAATCCATTCACAAAATGCACTTACAATTTCAATAATTTTGACATGTTGCTGTAAGAATCCAGAATAGTGCTTCCAGTGAAGTTATTGTTATCAAGCTGACTGCAAGATGATAACCAAGACAAGGATTATTGTTTTCAATCTTGAAGCTTGAAGGCAGGTCACCTTAAAGAATGCAACTAGAAGAGGGTAATGCTTTTGTATGGAAGGTAATTGACCTGCTCATATGTTCCCAACGATATAACCATAGGATCTGAAGAAACCAAAGCTTGTTCACATTGCTTGATAGCTCTATGAAGCTCCTTCAAATGACCATAATCAAACCTGAACCCAATGAAGCTGTCAATTACAATTTCATTGCATGATGGAACAGAACATAAGGCAGAACTATCTCTTGAGTGCATAACAGGTGAAACAAAATTCAGTGTCAAGTCTGATACATATATGACAGATATGCAAATAGAACCTTATTTCGTAGGCAAGCTCAGTCAATTACAAGATACAAAATTATAAATCATAGTTAGATGCCTAATGAACTCTTGAAACAAAGACAATAAAGAATCTTCTCATGAAGTCCTATGGATATAATTATCTCACCATATTCATCAATTGGAGCATCATAGTCATATATTGTAGTGATGAATGGGCCTCCAGTTGATCTTCCAAAGTTAGTTCCTCAGTCAATAAAAGCTTAAAGATGATAAAATAAATAAATAAATAAATAAAGGATATAACTGTGCCTTATTAGCTCTAGTTTCCATTTGATTTTCTTTTCTCTTAACATGCCATAATGTTTTAAGCTTGAACTCTTCATAATAACTCTTCATTATTTTGAACCTTTACGGCAGCAATTCAAAGAGGTTAAAAATGATTAAATATACCAATTCAACAACTGCACTCTCCATCTACAAGTACCATCAATACATCAAGTATTAGGCAATGTTGTTCTATGAGCTTTATGTTTAGACTAATACTAACACTTTATGGCAACGTTGTAGGGGATTTATTTACCGCTCAAAATTTCCCCTATATATGTTCTACAAGCTTCAATTTAAGTTGAAGAAGTTCTGAACCTTTACGGTAGCAACGTGTTGGATAAATGCCTCTTAAGCAATTTGCAGATTCGACATCTGTAAGAAGCAACAAAAGCTGATGTTAGATTTCCAAAACAGCCCCACATCGAAAATAATATTTAAAAAAAAGAATAAAACCCTTTATATAAAAAAATAATATATTGTTCTGCACTCATCCGAAAAAAAACAACAGAAAACTATCATCACATCAAATACTTGAAAGGAAGAACAGGAAAAAAGAACAAAAATTGAGTTTATTGTTGAGATGGAGAAGTAGAAAAGGGAGGAATCAAAATACTTGAGAGAACAAAGATGATTTCTTTTCTTTGACGAGCTCCTCGCGTCACCAGTATCGTCTTCCTCCTCAGTTTAGAGCCCTCGGAACAATACCACTCTTCGATCTCGCAACGGCATCGTCTTTGGTTATGCAAAGGACGCACTTTGAAGAGAGAGAGAGAGAGGCAGTGCTTTGAAGATGGCAGTGCGGGTGAGGCAGAGGTCGCAACGTGGAGGTTGGTTAGGCGGAGGTTGGGTCGCTGGAGAAGAGGTCATGACGCGTAGGTTTGCGGAGCTTTTCTCAGTGAAGAGTGGTGCAGACAAGGGTTTCTCTGGCACAAAAAATGAAAGGGGAGTGAAGAGTGGCGCGAAAGTGAAATAAATGGGTTTTTCAGTGGAGGGAACGGTTTTCTCAGTGTTTATTTTTTTTTTCCCTTACTTCTCGAAACTGAGCTTTTGAGATTTTTTTTTTATCTCATATTTGATTATAAAATAATTTTCTTTTCTTGGATTGACGAGTTTATTTTTTGAAAAAGTTTTTTTTTTCTTCTTTCTATATTATTTAAATTTTTAATTAAATCATTTAATTAATACACTCTTTAAAATTAGTCCTTTTTAAATTTTGAAAGTTCGTGTATAACAAAACCCAATAAAATTTGAGTTACAATCTAAAAGTTTCACAATGAACAAACAATTTATAAAATATATGTGTGTGTGTGTATATATGCTCGATGAAAAATTTGCTCAAGTTTTATCCACTATTCAGATTTTGTATCCATTTTCAAGGTACAATTACAATTGTAATAATAAAACAAGTTTCAAATTCAATTGAAATAAAAAAAAAAGCACAAATTTTGCTCTAGTTACCATAGTTCATTATTTTTATTATAAGATTAAAAAATCAAGACATAGCACAACCCCTTAAAAGAGCTGACGTTTAATTTAAGTTTCCCATCATCATTTTCTGAGCAACGAATGACAAAATTATAATTAATATTTTTTTAATTTTTTATTGATATGCATGTATTTTTTACCAACATTAAATAATATAAATAAATCAAATATTTAAAAAAGTAAAAGAAATTGTGACATGTATCATTAGATGTTTTACCACGAAACCTATCAAGCTAAACCTAAAATTGAATAAAATGACTAATTTGAGGATTATTGTAGTTTAAGCATTTACTTAGAAGATTTAAAAGTTAAGGTATCTATTTGTAATTAGCTAAAATGTTAAAGAATGGAGATGCTCTTTTTTTTCCTTACTTTATTAGAAAAGTAAAAAAAAAGAGACATAATAAAACATTGTAATTTACTGAGCTTTGTGGCGATTTTACTGAACTGCCGTAATTTCATTGTCATTTCTTTCACTAGGATTATGGCAGCTACTAAAACTGCCATGCTTTACTGAGTATTGTAGTGGATTTTGGGAACCGCCCTAATTTCACTGCCAAAATTCACATGATTTTTTGTATTGTCATTTCACAAGCTTGAGAAAGGGACACCAAGGAGCTTCAACACTAGACAGGGGAATCGAGAGCTTGAGTGCTGGACAAGGGAGTCGAGGGCTTGAGCAGCAAACATAGGAGCACGACCTTGACCGCTCTTCAGTGATCGAGAGCTTGAGAGAGAGACCGAGAGCTTCAGCAATAGATAGTGGAGCTTGACCTTCACCGCAGGAGCATGACTGCGAGCTTTAGAGAGGGAGACCGAGAGTGCACGACCTTAAGAGAATGGGTTCATGGAAGAGAGGTGATTTGGGTTTGACGAGCTTGAGAGTAGATCGAATTTGAGAGGGAGAAGCAAATAGGTCTCAGAGATTGAGAGATTGGTGGGAGGGAAACACGCAATGGAAAGGAAATTAAGTAAAGTGAAAATGAAATTTTGGGATCTACTATTGTGTGCTCTTCTTAATTTCTCCATATGTGCACCCGCTATAGTTGTATACCATGGCTGTGTATAAACACCTAAACCAGGTGTTGAAATAGCATAATTGTTTTATAAATAAGTATGACATATCAATTTTATTAAAGTGCAGTGTCTTGTCATGTCAAACTATTCAATATCACAATAACAATTACTGTAATTCTTCAGTCTGTTCGACCTTTATTGCTAATCACACGCGGGAATATTCCCTTCACCAGCAAAAAAATGCGGCTACAAATTAAAGGACTAAAAATTTACATGGCCACAAATATTACCCGGAGAAAATCAATTCCAAAATATAGTCCAAAATATCATATCATTGACAAAATATTTTTGAAAAGAAATTGTATTTATTTTTAACATTTTAATGATCCATAATTTTTGACAAATTCAAGCAAATGCTAATTGGTCCTTATTTTCATCAACAAAAGTCATTCTTAGAGAGGTTATTTTACAACAGATATGATTTTTGAAGATTAAAGTTGAAGTTTTATAATACCAACTTACCGCACAATGGGATGTGTTTTTAAATATATGATATTTTTAGAATAAAGTACGGGTTATATAATGTGAAATTGACATAAAACGTAATCAGTTATGTTAGCAAAAATGGAGGTCAGTTGACTTTTGGGTGGTCTTGTCACGCAACACTCGAGTTTTCATGGTTACAGCCAGATATAGTTTTTTTTGGTTTTTAGAGCTATATTGTCAGCGACATGATCTTTCAGACATAAAATTGATAGTTGTCGATGATAAAGATTTAACAATTCTATATTGATTCATCTATTTTTTAATAAAGCAAGTTAAATGGTCCCTTTATTTGAGTTTATATGATATTTTTTATTTATACATATGGAGGAAACTCCTTCTCCCTTTTTTTCTCAAAATTTTGGTGAATGATTATGAATTTTTAAACACTTGTGCAGTAATTTACCCATCAATATAATGATTACGGTGGATAGTCACCAGTGTAATTTTACATGTAGTTACACCTTACTTGTTCATTGTCCAAAGATAGAGATTAATAATTATTTGAATTTTATATTACGATTTCATATTACATAATAATGGCTTTGAATCTACCATTCATGTTATCGAACTAAGTGCACATTAGTTAATTTTTCAAGAGGGTTGGAGTGCAAAAGTATTGTGAATGAACTAAATTAGAAAATCCCCTATGAATTGAATTGATTGAACATTAATAGTTTATGAAGTCCACTCTCATATGAACAACTAGGTGAAATCAAATCCCTATCATCTTAATATGCATTGAATTATTACTGAATCATTGATCCCACTACAGATTTCAAATTTTACTTTTTTGAAATTCTTAACTACTGTTTTAATGTTGTTATTGTTTTTTATCTCATTTTTTATAAAGTTAACAAAGGGAGAATACTGGAGTAAGAGAAGACAAAATCTCTTCCAAATAGGATATGTTTCAATAATATATATTTTAATAATACATAATATTTTCACAATAATTTTTAAACCATTACTAATGTTTTATCTTCTTTTTCTACTCATTGTTTTCATTGTTTACTGCTACTTACAATTAGTTGTAAAGAAAGCATAATATTTCATACAATGTTATATCAAATACTATAAACTTTCAACTTTATCACACCATATGCTATCTAACTTTATTCTATTAGTCGTGTCAATCAGAAGGTCTATTAACATTTTAATATTATACAAACTATTTCACATACCACTACATATATAACATTTTCCTTTTTTTGAGTTTTTGAATGTATTTACTGTCGATAGCTGTGTCTAATGCATAGAACATTGAGTTATATGATATACTAATATTATTCATAATTCTAATATTAGATTACCAAAAAAAAATATTGTTATTAATTATTTAAAAGCAAAAATTATATATTTTTATCTCAACATTTTTTTTCTGGTACTTATCAATATTATACGATCACATGTTCCAAATTACTGTACTTTATATGTTAACATCCTCACTCTCATTTTATTGAGCCCATTAACACTAATTGCAAAAGCTAAACCGGGGCTGCAAATGTAATTTAGATATTTTTCGTTCTTGCACTGTTGGGTCACACATGCAATTCTAAGGAATTTGGCCATTCCTTACATATGTTCATTTATAGGTAAAAAGGGAGAAGGACCATGGAGGTCCTGGCCCATGTTAGAAGGAGCCGAGAAACATGAAGCCCAATGTTCTATGATTGCAAAGACACTTAATCACGTGTAAACTCAAAAGTTGGAAGCTAAATCTAGCGCCGAAATAAAGAAAGCTAAATCTAGCATACCATAGACACGTTCATGTGCTTGCATCAAGTGCATGGCAGGACGGCATGAGTACAGATTCAGTACTGAATACTTCTTACTTTATGGCTACGAAGCCTACCAGAGAAAATTAATTGTCCTCTTTGTCACGGGACTTCAAATTTGGTAAAGTTTATCCCTTATTCAATTATGATTGGGGCTTTGTTCGCTGAGAACTAATTGAAGCAAGCTGTAGTATTTCCTTTAGAATACGATGAAGGAAAACGAGTAGGTAATGTCAAAGCAGTGAAGGAATAATTAACAAAACTAAAGGTTATCAAACGGATTATGCAAACAACAAAAGGTGACTAGCTAGTGAAGATAAGACATAGGGGTGCAATAGAGCCAGATTGGTTCGTGTAACATCCCAATTTTTTCCCTCATGAAAAGCACTCATTTTAATGAGTGGTTAAAAGTATTTACCCAAAAATTACCTTTCTTTTTAAGAAAAATGTCAAACGATAATTTCAAGAGCAAGATAGGAAAATTATAAAAATACAATAAGATAAAGTGAAATAAAATAATTTCTTGTGAAAAATATTTAATAACATCGATTGGATAATTTTATAAAATTTATTTAGTAAGTTTTATGTCAATTGGGCAATTTTCGCACAAATAGATCAAAAAAGGCATTTTTATCTTTTCACATTGATAGACTGGGCCAGCCCTATCTGATAAAAAATTTAAACACAAACTAGATGAGGCTGCAGCATGGCCGGCCAAGCTTAGGAAAAAGAGGTAAGGACTTTGCCTTTTCCATGATTTGGAAAGTGGGATGGTATGCTCTCAAGTTGTGACCAAATACCAACCCTTGTGTGGTTGTTTATTTAAGAAATTTTCCTCTTTCTCTCCCTTCACACCTACTGGCCATAGCCTTCTCCCCCCCCCCCCCCCACACACTCTCAAATTGGTTTTCGTTTCTCCCAATATACTCTCTTAAGGAGAACTCACAAGTGGTGATCCAAGAGGATTCAAGAGGAGTTGTAAGAAGCTCCTCTATTCAACCCAACACCCTCAACTCATTCATCCTTTTTAGTCTTCAATTAAGTTAGGAAATTTATACTTGTTACTTCTGGTTGTTGTTGATCATGAATTTGTTATGGCCTTTTTATGGCTATGAACGGCTTGTTGGTCCCGAAAACATGGTAAGAATGTCCTACTCCTTTCATGGCTATGGATGTCTAGTAAATCTAATGAATTAATAAGTCATCCTCTCTCCTAGGGTGTGACTGAATAAGAATACTAAAGAGATCTATGAGATCTCTTAAAATGGGTTCATCTCACTTTTAAGCAATTGATAGGGTGTTTGTTCGGAGGAGACATCCAAAGATATTCTAAATTACTTTTTTTTTTTTTAATGAAAACTTGATTTCAAAGCATTTCTATTTAATAAACTATAGATGTTGCATATCATTTCTGTAAATGGTATTTCTTTTGTGTTATTGAGGTTTCTAAGAGGGAAAAACGTGCAAGAGCTCTAATTTGAACATAATCTTAAAACTTACATATAAATCTCTAATTTTTAGAGTAATTAGTTAATCTGGATAGTCCTCAATAAAAAATTCATTTATGAGTCTTTGGATCTCTGATTAAACGCATTTCAAATTTGTATGATAGCTAAGACATAAAGCCACATCCTTTTTTTTTTTTTGGGTAATGTTAGGTTTTCTAGAAAATCTGTGAAAAATATTAGAATAGGCATAATCTTTTGTTGTTCGGAATCTGGGCAACATGCAATGAAAATTCTAAATTATAGTTATACCTCTCAGATTTAAGTGAAACCAATTTCAAATGAAAGTTAACATTAGGGCTTGTACTCTGGAAATTTTCACAGCCAAAAACTTTCTAGTTTTGTTTCAGTAAATTTTGTAAGTTGTTGCATCCTCTATTGGGTGCACAACCAAACAGCCTTTGTTTAGGATTTTTTAGAAAATTGTGTTGTTGTTATAGGATTTCACTCAATTTTGACTTGTTAGAAAGCTTCATATAAATCAAAATCATCCTTACAAAATATTAGCTTAAATTTCCAAGTGTAGGGATCACAGTAGAATATCTTATAATAATTGTTAAATCTGTTAGGAATTGAAAAAGGAAGAAGATGCTTATTTTTGTAAGAAAAATATGCTAAAATATTTTAACAAAATTCCTAATCTTTAAGGATTAAAAGAAGGTCCAAAATACAATATTAGCACAGTAATTAATTTTGAGGATATTATAAGCATAAAGAAAGGAATAAAAAATGGGTCTCATGACTCTATCATACAAATTCATAAAATACTCGTACATATGTTCTTATTGATAGAATTATTATTCTATGATATGGTGCATTGCTTTTGCTATTATTGATATGTTTTGTGTGTGAATGTTTTTGAGATGTATTAAAAGAATGACATAAAGATATGTATTGAATTACTATCTTGAGATGTAATTTATTATGTTACTATGATATATTAAAGATGCATGTAAGGATCATGTAAGAAAAGATTCTTAATATTACTTGCATTAAGAAAGTAAAGGAAAGGAACTAAAAGAAGGTTTCATATTTTTACCCTCACCCTAGGACGGTGACGGTTGTTGGTTTGAGCTCAATACCATAAGTTTAAGGAGGGAAGCTAATTGCGGGATTTTAAGTTACAATAGGAGGTTTATGCCAAATATCATAGATGGATTAGAAGTTAAGATCAAAGGTTGATGCCTAAAATCAAAGCCAGGACAAGTTTATGTTGTGTGATTGCCAATTAAATAGCTTATGACATATATTATTCTATTTGCATACATGAATCATGAAATATCTATGAAAGAAGCATGTATAAATGGATCTGCCTTGGCTAATAAATGGCTTTCAAAAATTAAAAGGGAATGATATACATTTACACCTTTTAGCAAATAAACCCGAGGTGGCTAAGGGCAGAAACGATGACACACCATGCATTTCCCTATTGAGAAATATTATATTTCCTACTCCATGTTCCTGTATCGCCTTTAGATGGAGAACAGGGTGCATAAGGTGCCGGGGGCTCCCATAGTTGAGTGGAGATATTGTCCCTTTATTCACGCAATTTGTGTCATAGTTACTATAGTCATAAGTACATATTACTACATGAGTCCTCACACTAGTATAGACAAGGAGATCGACATCCAACATATTATGCCTACAGGACCAAACCCACCTGTTTTATGTCACCATGCACAATGTATCAATGGATAGCCACCTTCATGAGCTCGTGACACCAATGAAGCATGACAATGAAGATCCATCTAAGGAATGGAGGGAGGTTTCAGCTACCCCATCCTTGGAAAAGGATCCTGCTCTCCGATCAACTGCCACTAGCCGAAGACTTGAGCACATTGACATTACTTGTGGGAGTAATTAGGCTAGGATATTGAACTTCTAGCTATATTTGGTAAAGCTTATGTTTAGGTTTTCAATTTAATAAGTGCCAATTGCGAGTAAAGGGATGTTTCCTTTTGGGGAGTAATCTTCCACCTTATGTTGGTTTCTCCTATTATGGATAATTATCTTTATTTGTCATAATTACCAATGTTTGGATTTTCTTATTATGATGCATAAGGTGTGCTATGTATGTCTCTATGTTCTATTTTATGATTATCTTATCGATATCATGTGTATCATATCATCCTTCTTCTCGATCAAAACTTGTGAAATAAGGCTCGCATTTTTGTAAGCTTTTTCATATATATATATATATATATATATATATATATATATAATTTTGGTAAATTGATAAAAGGTTTGAGTTTTCCGCAAAGTTGAAAGATAATAAACTAATAGAATTCAAATGTAAACTTAAGCATCCTTTGGAGCTACTAGGGTGTTATGGTTCCAATTTGAGAAAAACAAATGAATTCAAACCAATTAATTTTGATTATTTCAATTTGATCAAAGCCAACAGATTAGGTTTGGTGTGGTTATCAGATTATGATTATTTTATATTCAATTGAAATAAAATGAGAAAAAAATTTGCCAATTTTTTTTATTTAAAATGTTATGACATGATAAGATGTTAAAGTGATTGTAATTTGCACCATATCAAGATTTGTTTCAGATTAGCATCGGGTTGATTTCTTTTTTTGTGCTCTCTATTTATTACTTTAGGCCTATACATAGGCACCTCTTGTTTGTATAGAACACAAATTAGAGTATTACCCAGTTTTCCATGTTTCTTATGTTCCAGTTCTTGGTTTCTAAGATGGTATTAGAGCTTAGGTTTTAGGTCCATTTATGTGTGCTTTCTTCCTTTGAGATTACTGTTGTGAACAGTGTTCGTTGCCAAACACTGATATAGGTTCCCTTTTGACTGTTTTCCTGAGATCCATTTTTAACTTCGCCACTATCACACCTTTGTTATCCATCGATGATCACAAACGTCCAAACCTTGTCCTGTTCTGAGCCTTCGCGAATTGTCATGCATAGCCAAAAGCCCCTGCTTAGTCCTCCACGTGCCTCCAGGACCTTCTTCGTAGTTGTTATTGTTTTGCCACTCTACCATCCTCTGCCATTGACACCGCCAGCATAGTCCTCTTCACTGCCATTCGCTGAGTTCACCGACAAAACTTGTTGGCATTTGATCAACCATGCGTCTACACGTCCAGCCAGAAGCTTATGTGCATGGTGTACACGTGCCAAACCCAGATCATTGGAAACCTACTCCATGTGCTGACCCGCTTCGTGTATTAACGCTGTTTTATCCCTTTTGACCAATGTTGACCTGGCCTTCACCACCCAGACATGGCTATCACCTACTGATATGGCACTATGTGTTGCACCCCACTAACATGGCATGCTGACACGAGACTTCAGAAATCTCCTTTACTAGCAACTTTTGGTGAGATCTTTTCATTTTTGAGCTCCATTTTCACCAATTCTACTCTAAAAGTGCTCTTTTTAATATTGTGATGGATTCTAGAGTTTGTTATTGTTGTAAATTGTCAAGACACTTGATTGCATATTACCTTACTCGTCCTCCAAGGGCTAATCAAGATAGGTTTTAACCTTATTCCAGTCCATCTATGCCTGTGACTACTATTGGTGTTGCTGGCTATGATGGCCCAACTACTAGTACCCTCAAGTTCTTTCTCAGATAACTTTTTTAACTTCTTTCCATTTTTGGTAACACTCTTGCTGGTTTATCTTCTAGCTCAGGTAACACCAAATGGTATTATAACTCTGCCAACTCTAGCCACATGATCTATATATACACCATATTCTCCATGTCTACTGCTGATTGTGCACCTCCTGTACACATTGCTGGTGGATCTCTTAGGCTATGATTCAGAGTTTTGTGGATGATGAAAGGGAGTGACTAATTATAGAATGGAAGAGAAAAGTGAAGAGTAGAGTGGAAGAGACTATATATCACTATATTTTTTGGAAGTTGCTTTCATTCTCTCCTTGACCTCCTAATTTAGATGGTAAAAAAAGCTTGATTTTGAGTGGCAAGGGAGGAACACATTATCTCTTACTAGCCATGCTACTTCCTCATGTAACATCTATCACATCTGGGTATTACGTATCACTGTCCCCAATGTGAGTGTAACACCCAGCATGTTGACATTGCTGGCTTTGGGTCCTAACTGGGCGCTCTTCATGGATTCATTCTTCCTCTGTTTCAAGGGAAGAACACATCTGCATAGGAAAGGTATCTACACCCTTGTAAGGCAAGCTTTGTTCCCTTCCCCAACTGATGTGAGACTAGTTTCACCTGCTTTCAAGGAACCCAACATCCTCAATGGCACACCAATCCCTGGATTGGCTTTGATACCATCTGTAACACTTGTAAAATCTATCACATTGATCCCGGAATCGGCTCTGATACCATCCATAACATTTGTCATATGTGGGCATTACGTATCGTCATCCCCAATGTGAGTATAACACCCAACATGCAGATGTTGTCCGCTTTGGGGGCCTAACTGGGTGCCCCTTCATGGATTTGCTCTTCCCCACTCTTAAGAGGAAAATGTGTCTACATAAGGGAGGTATCGACATTGTTATAAGACATGTTTTGTTCCCTTCCCCAACTGATGTGGGACTCTTCGTGGGAGCACAGCATCTTCATTGGCACATCGATCTCAGGATCGGCTCTGATACCATCTGTAATATCTGTCATATATGGGCATTACGTATCGGTTACACTCATACTGAGGACAATATCTACATGTTAGGTGGTGCACTCACACTTGAATGGTGATATGTAACACCTAGATGTGACAGATAGTATCAGAGCAGGTCTCAAGATTGGTTTGCCAGGGAGGACGTTGGGCTCCTACGAAAGGGGTGGAACTAGTCCCACATCAGTTAGGGAGATGAACGAAGCATACCTTATAAGGGTGTAGATACCTCCCCTACGCAGATGCGTTTTCCCTTTGAGGGGGGGGGAAGAGAAAATCCATGAGGGGCACCCAGTTAGGCCCCAAAGTAGACAATATTTGCATGCCGGGTGTTACACTCACACTAGGGACAGCGATACGTAATGCCCACCAAATGTAATGGATGGTATCAGAGCTGATCCCAAGATCGGTGTGCCAGCGAGGACGCTTGGCTCTTTGAGAGAGGGTGGAGCTTGTTCCACATCAGTTAGGAAGGGAATGAAACATGTCTTGTAAGAGTATGGATACCTCCCCCATGCAAACACATTATCCCTTTAGATGGGGGAAGAGCAAATCCGTGAGGGGTGCTCAGTTAGGCTCCAAAATGAACAATATCTGCATACCGGGTGTTATACTTACACTTGGGATGAAAATATGTAATGCCTAGATGTGATAGATGTTCAGTGGTATCAGAGTCGGTCCTAGGATTGGTGTGCCAGGAGGGACGCTAGGCTCCTTGAGACGGGGTGGAACTAGTCCCACATTGGTTACGAAGAGAAAAAAGTATGCCTTATAAGTATGAATACCTCCCCCATACAAACACATTTTCCACTTAAGATGGAGGAAGAGAAAATCCGTGAAGAGCATCCAGTTAGGCTCAAAAGTGGATAATATTTGCATGTCGAGTGTTATACTCACACTAGGGACAGCGATACGTAACACCTAAATGTAACAGATGTTACATTAAGGTTGCATTTGGTTTCAGAAAATAGTTTTTAGTTTTCATTTTTAGTTTTTCTGTTTTTTGGATTTTGTAGAGGAAAGATTGAAAATTGTTAATGAAAGCTAAAAACTGGATTTTATATTTTTTTTTTACAGTTTTTAGTATTTCCTTCATAAAATTCATGAAATAGAAAAACAAAAATTGAAAATTATTTTTTGAAACCAAACACACCCTATGTTTTATATCTAGGATAAATATGAGGATTTACGCTCAGGTGACCATTCCTTTGTGTGAGCCTAAATAGGATGGTCTACCCTTGCAAGTAGGCGTCAAACAAAACACATTGCTTATGCAAGTATGCATATTGTTGTTAGCTATAGATCATGTCAAAGATGCTTCTCAAAATATATATTACAGTATAAAAATAGTTTACTAAATCAGTCCTCAATATTTTAAAAAGAAAAGTTTGTAATATCCTAGGTTTGAGTGCTTTTAGAAAAGTCAAATATGTGCTAGAAAAGCATGGCCATGAACACAAAACTAGAAAATCAGATCTTGCACAACTCGGTACAGTGAGATCTTTGTCGCTACAATGAGCATTTTGTCAGTGTAGCGAGATCTCAACGACAGTAGTACGTCAGTCACGCGTTTTTACATGTTTTTAACTCTAGCGCTATAAATAGTCACGTTATAACATATCCAAACATTGTTGGTCATACCCTAGCCGCCCTCAATAGTTCTCGTAGCCCTATATACGAATTTCCAAGCAACTCTAAGCGATTTTAAGTGATTCAAATCGGTTCCCACCTATTAAATATTTTAGGTAAGTGTGTACTTCATGTTTGCAACTTCATTTTTCAATTTAGAGGTTATTTGGGTCGTCAATGATTAGTTTTCCTTTCCCCAATTTTGCTCAATCCTATTTTAACAGTGGTCCAATGATTCTTTGGCAGAGAACGTCACTCCAAGGCCCCACGACCACATAGGCAATGGCCAAACACTACCGGTAATGTGCATTGAGTGGGCTGCAAGTTCATGGCCATAATTTTCATTCATTAAAAATTATTCTGAAAAGAATCATGATTGTAGAATTTATTTAGCATGATATAATCTTAGAATTTTGCAATAACCGGATAGACAATTTCCTTTTTATTGGCATGAACTTGGATTTCAAAAAACACATGGGACCTTTTTTGGCGAAACAGTTACAGTAAATATTTTATGTATTCAAAACTAAATCATATTTCAAATATGATAACGAAGTATTGAGCATAAATCATACAGTTAATTGTTTTAATGCTCCCCTGCTCGGGGCTTGAAATCTTTTATACCCTTCCTTACTATAGTGGCCTTAATGAATGAAAGAAAAACCAGTAAGTCGTAGACTTGCCTGTTCACTCCAATTTATTGGTAAAGATCTTCTCATGTCAAAATTATATTTTAGGAATTGATTGCCAAAGATTTTGTTAGTTCAAAGATCATTGACATTAGTACACTAGGTATATTATTTCGCAATGAATATACTCTTGACAAACTAAATTTTCGATACACCAACCAAACCTCTTCCCATAAAATTTCATTAACTACTTTTTCTACCTTCCACTTGTTAGATATGTAATGTCAGAATGCCAAAGGAAAAGGCAAAAAGAAATAAATGGGGGAACCGTTCCTTCTGCTTCTCCCACATCTCAGAATTGTTCCCTAAATGTTAAAAAAACACTGCTACCACAACTGCAAGAAAACTCGTGTCACTGTCCCTTGTGTCTAAGAAAGAACATAACACCATCGAATTAAGAATTCTCACATCAAATAATTCAATGCTCATTATGGTAGTTCACTTTGGAGCAGACCTCATAAGACCTTCCATAATGACACCTACTCTTTGCTTTTGTAGCCCTTGGATAACTTGGCAAACTCTTTTGGCAGCAATAGCTTGAGTTCCAAAGGGAGGAAAAGTAGAGCAACATTGAGGTCAAAATGATACCAAAAAGCTTGCCCCAAAACACCGTGAACACTAAGCTTATGAGAACCAAGTATATTCCATAGCATTCAAACTTGTTTTGCTTCCCTAGTGGGCCTCCATGGCTAATCTCTTTCTTTTGTTGTTTCGCCGGATGGCACTTGGACACATTTTCTGATTCTGATGCCATTGGACTTGAAGAATAAGATGATGTTGAGCCATTTGAAGATGAACTTGACAAAGGTGGTTGAAGGGCTTTGGCTTCTGAACCATAACTGTGCTTTGATCCAAAAGAATCATGGAGATAACGATTCTTTGGGTGAGCTCTTCTATTCTGCAAGCCAAAGAATATTCAAGTTAAAAATCAAAAGACCATTGAAGCATACATTAAAATTCTCAACAAAAAGCACAAAGAATTGGTTTTTTTCTTTTTTTTTTTTCAGTTTAAACCACACGTATTTTTTGTCTACCTTGCCTCCTATTAATTTGGTTTTAGCGATCTTGACTCATTATAGGATAAAAATAATTTTTTCTATCCATATAATTCGAATTTACTTAATTGAGTAATACTATAAATTCAGAAAAATAAAAACAGAATTTATAACAAAAATCATAATGATTGTTAGATGAAATATAGTGGTATAACCCATTAATTTATCTAGCAATTATGACACCTCATTTTAAATACAAAAGTTTGCTAAAATTTCTTATTGTCTAGCATTTTCTATTGAAATAAGGTATGAACTATTTGAATCTGCTAACTGCAAAAAAGTTGGATTTAAGGGACTTACCAATATGGTGTCAAACACCACAGCTTTAATAGCACGAGAAAGCGTTTTCTTTGTAGGCAGCTTCATGATCCAGCTCTTTGAAAACTTGGTAGACCCCTGTTGCAAGAACACGGATTTGGCCTCTGACTTCTTCGTTCCATGTTTGTTTGAAACTTTGGACTCAAGCATCACATCGATGTCAACAACAGGGCGAACACAGAGGAAGAGCTTGCACTTTGAAAGGTTCCTCATGATTTTCTTGCTGGTTGAGTAACTCACGAGAAAGCAGAGTTTTTTGGTTGTGGTTGGAGATAATAATTGTGGGTTTTCTCAAAGAGTAACTACAGAAGAAGATATTTTTGGGGTTTCAAAGCAAGAAATGTTCAAGAAAAGGAACAGAGGAACTCTGTTTTTAAGATGAAGATTAGAGGCAACGATGCTTTGTTTTTGATTGCCAAAGAAAGCAGCACATAGTGGAGTTTATATATAAGGTTGGCATGGACGTGTGTATGGCTATCTATGCACCTAAGGTGACCCTTCTTTTTCTATTATTATTATTATTATGATTAATTGTTTTTATTAGTGAGTGAAAAAGCAGAAAGTGGCTTAAGAGAAAAAAGAAAAAAGAAAAAAGAGGAGCCACTTTGGGGTTCCTTGAGGGACAGGTTGGAAGATATTAACTCCTGTATGCTTCGGAAAATGATGTTTAGATTGTATATCACATTATTTAGATAAAAAAAGAGAGCAAGCACTTTGAAAAGCTTCTTTATATAAATTTATGATTTAAAACAAAAATTAAAATAAATTCCTAACGAGTGTTAAGGAATAAAAGTGATAAATTTTGTATTGATAATTAAAAAAAAGTTTTCACTGCCTTAAGTGTATTAAAACACTTAAAATTTTACAACTTTTAATTCTTTAATGAGCATCTTTAGAACATTGATTAGGAATACTTAGTTTAATATTTTATATACTCACCGTGTAAATAAATTTTATATTGAAATAGTATCAATAAAATTAATTGAGCCTCACGCACTACTTAAAAATTACATAAATATCAAATGAGATTATTTGATTAGACAATAGTAATAGTGTATAAAATTAACCTCTTTTAAAAAAAATAATTTTGATAGAATAATATAGAAGGATTTTAGATTGTATGGCAGTATATATGATTATATCTAAGAGTTTTGAAGAAGTAGATATTAAAATCAACCATTTTCACTCGTATTAACATATGAACTTTTTTTTTGTAAACTTATTAATATATGATTAAATAATAATATAATATTTTTGGTATTGTAAATGCATCAAAATTAATTTGCCTAAAAATTATAATATAATTAAAAGGGATATACGTGATTTTTATAACGCGTTTGCTTTTGAGAAAGGGAGAGGCTCTATTTCTTTCACTTTCATTTTCTAACTAATACTATAAGGGTGTTTGCGCGCGAGAAGGAGAGCGAGCCTTTATGGATCGTGAGTAGGTGGGGTGGGATGGAGGATATTGACTGTAACCAAAATGAAGGGTTTTGCGTGTTAAATTTGAAGGTACGTAGGAATTTGGCCAATTCAAGATGGTTTAATTCGGATTCGGATTGAGATTATGATAGAAAAAGAAAACCAGTTCATTATTTCCATAGATAAGCACAAGAATGCCCTTGCCATTCAAACCAAACTGGTGCACTGTTTGATAGCATATTAAGTTGATATCGTTGGGCAGACTCAGCATGTGGCGCGTTGATATCAAACTGCGAGTTTCTGTTTTTTCATTGGCATATTACTTACATAGGGGGTAGAAATATAGAACTAGATCCGGTGGCTCATCATGTGTTTTCGATATTCAATTTAGTTTGGTTTAATCTATTCAATAAGTAAGTTAGGTTAAAGCTTTTCATAAAGTTTTTTTTTAGTTGAATAGATCAGTTTATAGGTAATAAAAAAACGATTTGAGTTTAATAGATTAATTTACCTATATTATTATTATTATTATTATATAATAATATAAACATTTTGATCTATTTAAAAATAGAATTTTTGACTTATTTTATACTCCTTTTAATTTATTCCAAATTTTATTATCAAATAGGCCCTCTAATTTAAAATAAATATCTATTTTACTTTTTATATTCATTCCAAATACATCACTCCTAAAAAGTGAAAAATACATTTATTTTAAAATAGGAATAGTAACACTTTAAATAGGTTTTCAGATTAGGTTAGATTTTTTGGGAATACACCTGTCATACAAAATCCTACGACGTCAAGTAATTGGATCAAACTTTGATAACATTTTGGGAATACACAAATAATATCTCTATTTAAACCAAAATCTAGTCTAATCCGGTCCACTTCCATCCTGACATTACATTGATTTTTGGTTAACCTTCTTGGCATGCATGTGCCTTTTAATTTAATGCATTTTTTTCATTAATAATATTAATCAATTTATAGATCTACTTAATTATTGAATTTTTTTAAATTAGCCTTCAAGAATATCGAATAATTATAGTATAATAATAATTTTATGCACAAACAATGCACAATTTCAGAGAGTTGAAAGTTGGGATCGAAGGGTTTGACATTAATAACTATTTGTATAATGATAAAGTTCATTTTCAAATAGACTTTTTTTTTTTTTTAGCAATCATAGTGTCACCATATTAATTTTTCAAATAAGGAAAAAAATAATTAAAAACCAAATAAGCAAAGTTTAGATTGACCAAATCTAATTCAAAGGCAGGTTTAGAAGGTTTAGACACATTTGGTACATAAATGTGTTTTGACTCTAAATTTCTAGCTAATTTAATTGACGGCTAAGAAATATACAGTGCAATATAATTAATTAACTGTCTTTTATACGTTTTAACTACTGAATCATAATTCAGAATGTGCTGCGAATTAATTTGAACAGACACGTGGTACAAAGCCAAAAGCACTGGTAAGAAAGATTCAAATCGGTCTATCAACAAAGAAAAAGATAAAATCGAAATCCATCACGCAAACCAACTTTATTAATCTACATATCCTAATCTCTGCATGCCATTGACGTGTTATCAATCAGTCGCACGCAAAAATAATCTTTAATTAGTTTGACAGAATATCACGTATAGGTTCTGTAAGCACCAACTTTGAAAAATTGCTTGAATATGCATGTGTATCAACAAAGCCTGGAGATCAAGACAGCGAAGTTAATCACAATTCAATATAGAAGTTAATCTGCTTCGTTGGGTAAAGATGCCAGAATTCTGTTCCCTTCCCATTATACCAAACCAATGGCATAGAAAACATTGTCTTTGTCTTTCACCTTTAATTTTAGTGCAAAAGCACATATTAAAGGTCCCCTTATATATTCCTTTCTCCGTCCCTCCTTTTTCACCGCGTGATTCATGAGTCACGGACTCAAACACGGCCCTATAATTATTCTATGGCAGAAAACTTAGTCGGAGAGAATGCTTCTGGAATGATTGCTCAAAATATTTTAAGTGGTATTATTTAAACCAGTGTGTGTCTTGTTCTTTTAACTTTCCCTTGTTGCTTTTTTTTTTCTTCATGACAGTACATATGAAATTCATGCACATGTTTAACGAGTGACATGCATGGTCAAAGGGAAAATACTTGCCCGTAAGCTAACTTGTAGGCTATATTTTAATGGTGTTTAGAGTTTAATAACTGTGCGGGGTAGTGTCTTTAAAGTGGGGACCGTAAGGCGAAAATTTATAGTACACAGAAGCTTTTTCTCATACAGCTTGCACTGTAGGTACTAGACAGCGAGTACTTCTAACCTGAATGAATAATAGGAGTCAGGAGATATTTATTGTGATTTGTGAGGTATGAACCGAAGCAAGCCATGCCAGCCAGCATAAGCATTATCTAAGACACCAAAGAGACCAAGTTTAAGAAGTATTAGATGGTACCAGTGCTATTAGATGGTACCAGTGCAAGAAAAAGCGTTTATTCTGTTTTATTTATTAATTAATATATTAATTATTATTATTTAAAAATATAGAAAAATAGAAAATAACAATGACTTTTAAAGTTAATATATCAATTAATAAATATTTTTTTGCTTTAAGAATATTTTAGTATTTCTCCTAAGATCTAAATAGCATTCATTTTCCTCAAATATTTTACTTAACATGTGCATATTTCAAATCTTGCTACTTGCTTTATTGTTGGAAGTTACAATGATACTATGAGTTTAGTTTTTATGTACAGATAGTGTAAAGTAATTTTACATTAGTATTCAATTATTCATTATTACATTATAACATAAAATAGTTAAGTTTTATACCCACTACTTAAAAAGGTCATACAAATGTGATGATTTAATTAGATTATATTGTAGTATAAAAAAATTTTACACCATTAATATATAAAAATTATACTATAATATTATAAGAGTGTTATTTGAATATAAAAGTCAGAATAACTAAAGAAAGCAATATATAAAAGTGGTGAGTTCATCGTTTTTTTTCCTTCAATATCCACTGCTTTTGTTCCTTTTCTTTCTCTATGTTCAAGATGTATAATTGTTGCGTAAAAATATCATTTTTCTAATGTTATTTTTACATGACTTTCATAGCATTATCTTTAAATTATGTAAAAATAGCAAAGTCCACTTTCAAATTGGCATTTGTTCTTGCCTAAGTTTCGAACTATCTAAACAGTTGAGAGTGTATCCTCATCTCCTTGAAAACTAGAGCCAGAGGGCTTTTCTCGATCGATCCTGTATGTACAAGGGGGAAGGTGGGCTTGATGTAGGTGATTTAGTGGTTAAGAATTTGGCACTATTGTTTAAACGGTGGTGGAGATAATCGAAGGAGGAGTTCCCGTTATGGAAGCTAGAGAATGATAGTGTCCTATAATGAGCTACAGTTGGAGGAACATTTGGCTATCCAGAATGTAAAGAAGATGGGTAGTGTATGGGTGGGAATCTGTGAGGTCAACTTTGGTAATGATGACATCATGAGAAGTGTGGTAGGGGGTTTCCGTATGGAGTTAGGGGAAGGTAATAGGGCAAGCTTTTGGAATGATGTGTGGGCTTTAAACGTAAGACTAATAGAGTCATTTCCTAGATTATTTGCACTATCAGACTAAAAAGAGTGCAATGTGAGTGAGTGTGGATTCTGGAATAGGTTGGAACTTTAGGTGGAGAAGACAATTGTATCTAAGGAAGTAATATTTACTTCAAGAATTCCATAATGTTCTGGCTACAACAAAACTGGCAAGAGGCTTCCAAGACAGACTGATTTGGAGAAACACACATAAGAGGAGTAATGTCCCTTAAGTTTCTTCATACTTGATTGTATAATGTGGTGGTTTTCCCATCTTGCTTTGTGACAAAGATTGGAGGTGTAGATAGGACATCAAATGGTTGAGGTGGGCTTGGGTGTGTGAGATATATTAATTGACGAGTGTTAAACACGATGGGATGGGCGTGAGTAAACACTAGAGAGAGTACATTGTAAGGATATAAGTGAGAAAGGAGAGATGAGGTGAGAGGTGAGAGTTTTATGAAGTTTTGTGTGTGATTGCTTCAATGCGTGTGGATGTTAGTGTGAGTCGTGTTGAAATAGTTGTGTGGATTGCAATATGTGTGTGTGTGTGTGTGAGTGTGTGGAGTGCGTGTGTTCCCTATTTTGGTGGTGCTGTTGGTTTTACATTGTTTGTAATCTTTCCAGGCAAGTGAAAGCAATCATATGTCATTAATGCAGTAAATGCTGTTCAAGCTCCTTTGATTTATTTCACATAGGTCAATAATATTTTAACACAAAAAAAATAGGTGTCTATTTAGATACTCACTTTATAATTATTGGATATGATGGATGTTAAGAATAAGTGAAGACATTCATTACATTCAATGGTTATAAAATGAGTGTCTAAATAAACACCCACTTTTTGAGTGTTAAAATATCATTACCCACATAATAGTACCTATTATCATTCATTAGAGTGGCCTTGATGGCTATGCGTAAGGAGCTGCTCTAATGTTTTTACACAGTTACTTTTGTAAGAGCTCAGGTGAGGTAGAGAATCTATTGGTTAGGAGGAAGGAGCAACCAACATAAGCAAAAGAACATGGGCAATATAATGGATAAGTGGAAGAGTATACTTGAGCAACAATGAAGTAAAGGATGCGGGTAGTGATGATATCTCAAGAAGTGGTACTGAGAGGAGAAATGATTTATTCAGATGCACGAATTATTCAATCACAGCCTCTGCAACAGCTCTTCTTTCCCTTTGGGGGTGTTAAGTGCGTGGTGATTATAGGCAAATGAGTTGTAGTTGGTCTAATAGTTTGAGTTTGAGTATTTTTAAGATTTTCTTTTGTTTGCTGTCATTATGTTGGATTGTGGCTTGGTGTACCATTTACCATCCCTAGCATTGGGATGTGTAGTCAACTATCGAAAAAAAATATAGTTAATGCTTTTGTTCTAAATTTTTGCTTTGTAATATTTTGTTTTATGAAAATTAAATGTTTTCATATTTGGTCAATTTCCCAATAAAATATATTACATCTATTATTTCACATAATGAATGAAGAAAGGTAACACATTGATTTTATTAATTTTAAATATAGTTTTTAATTTTTTTTTCAGTATAGTTAATACACTCACCAAATAATCCCAATAAAGGATAGGTAAGGAAAGAGCTTAAAGGCTATATATAATCATATACAGTAATAGGTAAAGACAAAAAGCTTGTTTCATAAAAAAAGAAAAGAGAAAGAAGGAAAAGAAAAAGAGCTTTATAAAGTTAGGTAAGAATAATAGTTAATTCTTTCACTATTTATCACCTATACTCATCTTATCTCATATATATTTATCACCACCTTCTTATTGATTTAACAATGTATTAAATTAGCACCTATTAATCTAAATAATACCTCAGCATATCAAAATCAGGAACCACCACCTATTCAAGCTCAATTTCCAAACCAGGAGTTGGTTCCGTAGGCAGTCTTCAAGCTCATCAATTTCTTTTAGGGAAATTGTATTTTACTTGTTGAACTTTAGATTATATGTAGTTCACATTGGCCTTTTTAAATGTGCATTATAACTCTCTGAATTTTTCAAATAGTGCCAAACACCCCTCAGAATAATTTTAACAACCAGTGAAGGTATGATTTATATGCACTTAATCTCCTGATATTTCTAAATTGTTTAACCTGACACCTTATATATGAATTCTCGCATGCACATATAACCCCCTATCTTTTTATTGTATGCAACCTGTTACTCTACTATGACCTAAAATTTTGCGTTGTTGGAAAAGCCTAGAGTGTTTTGCATTATTTGGAATGTTAATTCATAGTGTTACAATACACGTTTTGAAAGTCAAGGTGTAATAAACTATAAATAACCTAAAGTTAGAGAGTAAAATACATTTAACCCTTTCTTTTATAAACTTAAAAGGCAATTTTCGTTTGAAAAAGGTAAGTCTCACATTGCATAGACCTTTAAATTCACGTAAATTAGTATTACAGTCAATCTTAAATAAGTGCTCATTTTAAAAATTTTACTTTTTCATAAATAGTTGCCTATTTTAAAAATATAGACAATATTAGGTTTGTTTTTTCCATCTATATCTCTATTAAATAAAAGTAGCAGAGGGGAGAGAGAATAATTTGAAAAAAGAAGAAGCAAAATGATAAGAACAGTTTATTAAACCACACCTAAATTAGTGTATAAATCTACCTGTTAAGTAAGTATTCATCATGTGGGCAATAACAGAGAATAAGTCAACTAATCACATCAAAATCCCTATATGAGCAGAATTTGGTGATACTTCTAGTTATAACCCTTTTGATAAATGAATGAAATATAACAATTATAGTAAAATGAAAGCACCTAGACTTCTTGTAATTTTTTTTTTGGTTATAAGACTTCTTGTACTTTTATAGTATTCAAATCTTTTATTTTAGGAAAAAATTGCAATTTATAGCTCTTGTGTACCTTTCTTTTTTTAAAATTACTGTGTACAAATGGGCCCAAGCGCAAACCTTGTGCATGTTATCCCTAAACATCTAACAAATAACCCTTAAATATTTTTTAATGTGCACTTTAGATGTTCTTTCAAATTTTTATCTAATATTAATGAAAAATTAGTGCACTGTATCACTAAATTTTAGATTAGTTTCTGTTTAATATTCTAAACTAAAAAATAATGTACAACTCAATATCCCAAGCTGTCTTATATATGTATATTTCTGTTAATAGAATGACTGATTTCCAAGCACAGTTAGAAAATGTTAAGGATTGGTTTACATATTTTTAAAATTTTACATACACATGACATATAGCTTCTAGGAGAAAAAGGAAGTACTTTTTTTTTTAAATCATTTTTCAAAAAAAGTACTTCTAGAAATTTTCTAACACGTTTACCTATGGTTCTTGAAAAAAAGAAAAAAGCAGAAGCAGGACATAATCATTTTTTCTGCTTTTTTTAGAAGCAAATCCGATATGCATTTCGTAGAAGCAAAAACAGCAGAAGAGAGAGACTGTTTTTAGATGATTTTTAAAATTATTTATATTCAAAATTTATCCTCATAAATTTTTGAAAAGACAAAAAATAACCTTCTACTAAATCACTCTCACCTCTCAATCTATTTTCACTTTCACAGCAGCAATAATTTAATTGTTCTGCATTATATATATTTTTTGTGCACATATTATTTTATATTTCAATAAAACATAACTCAACAATAATAAATATATATGAAATAATTTTAATAAGCCCAATAGATATTACACAACATAAAATTTTTTTGAATAATTGAGGTTATTTCATTTAAATATTTTTTATTAATTATATTTTCTAAAATAAATAAAAATTAAAAATATTTTTATATAAAAAAAATTTCCTGTGCAAAAAATACTAAAATATTCAAATTTCTTTCTTAAGAAGTAACTTTTCAAACCCCTTATTGTAATTTTAATAACAAAAAGTACTTCTACATCAACACTATCCAAACAAGTTAACAACTTCTAATTCTAATCAAAAAAAATTTCAACAATTACAACCAAATATATAAAATTTCTTGCTTTTATTCTTAATTTTGCTTCAGCTTCGAAAGAATATCAAGAAATACTTCTTCTAAAATTTTAAACAAACAAGCCCATATATAATTTAGAGAGATAAAAATGTTATGTTCCTTTATTTTATTTCATTATTAAACTTTTTTTTTTTTTGGTACAAGGAATTTCGTTATTATCTTGCTCCCTTCCAAAATGTCAATAATTGTTTTTGTTGGTCTGGAAAATGTCAATAAGTTAACATGACCTTCTTTTGCTTTTTTTTTTTTAAATCCAATATTCTTTTCTTGGTTAACGTAGTTTTCTTTCTTTTTTTTTTGGTCTGATTGGTTAAAATAGTCGCATAGTCCCAATATTCCTTTTCTTTGGTCGGAGCCCCAATAGTCTTTTATCACTGATGGCCTACGACATGAAAACCCTTGTCGCCGTTTCTGTTTTTTGGTTAACACGCCTTGCAGCCTTCTATCCCTTCTTATAGGCCGCTGGATTGATGTGGGCTAGGCCTCAATTTTCAGACATTGAACTTTGTAGTACAAATTTTCCAGACTTGACCAAAATAGCTTGACCCAGACAAAAGGTCTAGCAATGTAATTTCCGTTTTTTCACAATTTGGTCTGAGCAGTGTAAATGTGTCTATTTTTTTTGGGTCAACAGCAGTGTACAATGGTTACACATGGTCAAACACTTACATTGTTAAAAAGTGTAATTTGTCTTAAGGGGGTATGTTAGATCAGCCCAATAAGGAAAGAGCATAACCAAACATTTTATATGCTGGAGTTAGTTGGTGAGGTACTAAGGAGTCAGTTAGTGCACTTGAGGTGTGGAGCCGATGACCAAGTTGGTAACCTCTGAAGATGTGCACTCGGGTTCAAGCCAACCAGCTGAGCTGGTAGGCTGTTAAACCTTTGAGGATTACTAGATAATAACCTTGAAGAATTTGCTAATGCTTCTAGAACAAATTTGAGATTGTTTCAGGCTTTTATGGGCAGTACCTATTTTCATTTTCAACGACTTGTCGTGATTTAATATTATTGGGCAATGGAAATAAAAAAGTACAAAAATACACACAAAAAGTTCATTCTCTCTAACCTTTACCTATGACTCTTATGAGGAGTTCCAAAATCTTTTACTACCTGTAACTTTTGCATCGCTAAAATTGCAAAGCCTCATTCTTTACAAAAAATTACATTATATGGACAATTCGTAGAAACTAGTACAATTAATCACTTTCACTCTTGAAATTAGAAGGAGCTTTTGTGCATGTTATTTCTACCAGATTCGATTTATATGCTGTGAATATATAGTTCAATTTTTGCTCTTTGCATTCGATTATATACAAATGGTTTTGTTTTCTTTATGGAATTGCTTTGTAAGCTAGGCATAACTGGATGAGAGAAGATAAATATTGTATTTGGCATCCACACGGTTTGAATTATTAATAATTAGATCTGGAGATATATAACTGGATTCTAATATAAGTTATTCTTAGTTATTCGGGGCAAAAAATGGATTTACTATTCATTTTTATTATTATTGTTTTTCTACATTTCATCTATTTATATTTTATGTTCATTACCCTTAATAATTTTCGATTTAATATGAAACAAATTTTATTTTAAAATATACTTAATTGCTTAATAAGTTATGGTTATGACTTATGAATCGAACTTCTACACACTTTCACAATTTGATTACTTTGACAATTTTACTTCATGCTTGAATAGTGACAGTTAATTAAACTCTCGGGGCCAACTCTTATATTCTTATAACTTTACGATTCCACTACATAAGATTTTTTAGGATAACGTTCTAGAATTTATTTCTTCTAGTGAAGGTGACTCCTGAATTCTCAAATTGTATATCAACTACTTTTGTATCATCACATTTTGTACCCACTCTTTGCTCCCCTCCAATAAATGTGTTGTGTTCATCATCATTTGCTCTATCGCAATCAAAGAAGTTGCATGTCATTATATTTTGTAATATAGGTCGAGTTTGACATACTTATTTGATTCATGCTAATAATAACCATATATTTGGGTTGACATGGTTTAATATTTTAATGGATGCTAACAAAGGGAAAGGAAAAACGGGTGGATTACAGATTTTTAAAATTAATAGAGTGAAGTATCATTTCTTTATACCTTCAAATGAGTTAGGTACTTTTACTCAACAATAGTACTTATTGGTACAAAGAAAATCTCAAACAAACATAAAGAATGACCTTCTAACCATGAGGAGGGGTTTTTAAAAATAAAGGAGGAGAAGAAAAAAAAGTGGCTAAGTGCAAAATTAAACGACTTTTGTTAGATCACTTCATTTAGAGTTATGTTATTTGTATATATATTAAATTAGACATTATGTCAACTTACATTCGTCCCCCATTGGATGGATGCATGGACCCGAAGTGAGATGTGAGTTGGCAAAGTACATGTTCCATGTAACATGTGTATAAATAACATTTTTTTTTTGTTTATATTGTCATTTTGCAAAAGCAGTTTCTAGCTATTTAGCATTTTCTTCACTCAAATACTATTGTTAATTTTCTTTTTTTTTTGTTATTATTAAAAGAAAGGTCAAACCTACAAATGTGTTAGTGAGCAAAGGTCCATATGGAAAACAAGATCCTAAAAAAAAATCAAAAGAAATGTCCTAAACAACAACAAAAGGATCAAAACAGGCAAAACAAAAAGATGACAATGAACTAAAAATAAATGCAATAAATAACCCTTTTCGGCATTATCATGAAGGTTAAATATGGAACCTGCTAGAAAGGCAGCTCCAAAAGCATGACCACAAACACAACATCGAGAGAGATGCACTATAAGCTAACATAGCACCAAAACAAATAGTGTCGTATACTGTTCATGTCGTGATGCACAACTTATCATCATCCCATGGAATATGTATTGTGAAGTCATGAGAGAACCATGAAGAATGAGTTAACGTACATGCCAAGGTTAAAATAAATATGAATATGGTTCATCAAAAGAAGCTAAGGTTGCCATACTCTAACTAGATCCAAATTACTCATAAAAAACTGAGGTTCATAGGGGAATTCATCACACCAGCCTTTGATCCAATAGTCCAATCTCATCAAAATATTTTGAAATACCACTTCCTAATCTAACTTAAAACCTTCGAACATAATCGTGTTCCTCATCCATCAAATAGACCAGCTAATCACATAAAGAAGAGATACTTAAAATCTTTTTATCAAAACTTCTAAATGATCACCACACCAAGCATCATAACTAATAGGATTAGATGATGACATACAGACAAATTCCAGAGATTAAAGCATTTGATAAAAAAAAATATATCACTGCGTAAAGGCTGCTTGTTCTGTTTAATATGCATAAAGGCTACGTGTTCTGGTCAATATAACTGTAAACAAAGACCCATATATACACAAACAAGCAATGACCTAATTTCAAAGAGGCTGAATTCGAGAGTGTATATGTAAATGCATAACATATCTAATATCTTACAAGTTTGTGGACTATTGCATCTTGTTCTTGTTTACGTATTAAATTGCAATTTGAGCTTCCATTGCAGTGTATATTCTGAAAATTGAGGCATTGCAAATAGTTGAATTAAGAACCAAATTCTTTACCAGTGATCATGACTGGTGATGTTGTGATGCACATGCCAATCGTTGAACAATTGGGACTTCCAAAGCAAATGAGAAGGTGATGAAACAATAATAATACTTTTTTTAGATAATTCGCAAAATAATATTAGTAAAAGTCAATTGAGAAAGTATAAAGATCATTCATAATCATAAATCAAATGGAAAAGATGAGTTATACTATTTGTACTTATAATATATGAGACATCGTGCCGACTTACATCTCATCTATCGTTGGATGGCAAGTGTGGACCTAATTCAAATAGGATTCACATCTCATCTAATGGTGGACGAAATATGAGTCAGCACGATGTCTCATGCCTTATGAGTACAAATAACATTTTTCGGAAAAGAATTCAAATGGTAGAGAGGATAGTACCAAAAAGTTTCCTTGGAGAGGAAAATGGACCATATATACCATTGACTAGGTCATAATGCTATTCAATTAATAAACTTCTTTGTACTAATAGTTTTTGTAAATTAATATCTATTTAACGATTACATGTGTTGATTTGGTTCAAACCTAGCAATGTCCCTAAATTAATATCTATGTCCGAGAAGTCTTTAGATGTAGTGGTCCTTAACCTAGCAATGTCCCTGAGTTACTAGAAGAAATCACTTCTGTCCTTAGGTCAGCTAAGGATTTGGAGGAAACCTGACAGTTGTTGGGCCTCGGTGGCTCCACTGAGGATATGGAACTCATTGCGTTTGGTCCGAGCTATCAAGTGATCGGTAACCCAGGAGATGGTAGTTTCATTATACACGAGACGGTGTTTAGCAGAGTGAAAGTAGAGTTTCCCTTTCCATAATTATACACTAGGGTACTTGCTATTCTTTAGATGGCTCATACGCAACGCCGCCGTTTTCACTTACTGTGTGAACTATTGGGCTTTGACGCCACCATGTGCTTATTCTTCTGTTTCTTTCCAATGAGTAATTCCAAAGTTGCCAGAGAATTATTGGCATCTTTCATGGGCACCTGGGGGAAAGTTTGGAGGCTTTCGAGACGCCATACAAAAGATGAATGTATATTTATCTATTCTTTAAGATCAAACCTGGCGAATCAATGGGGGCATTTCTTTGAAACTTTAGGAACATCAAAATACCCTTTCTAATGGAATATCCTGCTATCCCCAAGCCCCTAAGTGAAGTTAAAATACTTTTGCAATGAGGAAAGAGGCCAGGTAGCAGAGCTGGATAGGTCCTCTATAGACATTGTCGCCTAAAACTTGACCGGCATTAAGTGTGCCCTGTTGATTCATGATAGGGAAAACCATCCCTTGTTAGAAGAAAAATTTAGTAAGTGTAGATTTGTACCATGCATCCCGCTTGGTATTGTTTTTTCTTCTTTATAATTTGACTTTCTTCCTCTTCTTGCAGAGCTATTTCTTGGCCAGTTGGGAAAAAAAAAAAAAACAAATGGCAAGCAAAAGTGGAAAAGCCCTTAGTTCAATGTAGATGTTCTCAGTACAGCTAGAAAAAGGAAGAAGAATGTGACCTTCAAACTATCCAGTAGCTCTTCATGTGAAGAAGCCTCAATGGGATGGTCACTCGAAATCACTTATATGACCTCAGGTTCCTTAACTCATGAAGAGGGATCACAGGAGGGGAATAACTCTATACAGACGCGTGTATTCCATAGGAATGATAGATAAAGGTCTCCAACAACTTAGTCAAACTACTCAACCATTTCAACCTCCAGGTCTGGTTGTCTCTCTTTATTTTGATCCTTTATTAGAAGAGGCCACTCCTTTTCTAAAGGATTTTAGTAGGGATGCAGGGGTACCGACTTCTTCGATTCACAATCGGAGGTTTGCGAATGAACGTCATATTGACAACAATTTACTTATAGCCATTGGCGCTGTGAAATTCAAGAAGGTTGGATTGCTTGCATTGTTTTGTTCCTACTACAACATTTTCGGTCTGAGGCAATGCTTAAAAAAGGTTGCCTAAACATATAGTAAGTGTTCCCTCTGATCAAGGCAGTACTTTTCCACCAAAGGCAACTTTTTTTTTTTGTTGGCTATACTGGGGTTGCCTTTTCTATTTTAGGCAACGCTCGATAAGCTTTGCCTTTTCTCTTATCATACGCAACTCTCTATAAGCGTTGCCTTTTCTCTAATTATAGCCAAGACATATCCATTACTAATTTTGTTAATGAGAGCAACACTTTTAACATCTTCCAACCTATGCTCTTAAAGTTTATCATTCCAAGACCCCTAACAAGGGTCACTACTATTCCATCCTAAGCATGAAGCTCAATGCACAACACAAACTCGACAAAAATTAAAACATGGTCAAGCTTAATTTATTAAAGAGCTATAATTACAAAATGATAATATGAAAAGATACTTAACATATACCTTTGAAAGGTACCCAATGCATTGCACAACCCAAAGTCAATACATCTGTAAGCATATGTGCCAAAATGACATGTAAAAGTAGTCTTCTCCTAGTCCTCTAGAACAATAGGGATTTGGAAGTACCTAGGGAATCCATCCAAGAAACAGTAATGAAGGGTAATGGGAAGTGATAATTCCTAGTGGCCTAGTTCAACCTGCAATAGTCAATACATACCCTCCAACTGTTTTGGACTCTTGTGGGTGCTAACTCATTCTGTTCATTTCGCACTACAGTGATCCTACATTTCTTAGGGACAACCTGGACTAGACTAACCCACTAACTGTTAGAAACAGGGTAGATTATTCCCATAGCTAACAGCTTTACCACCTCTTTTTTAACCATATCCAAGATGAGGGGTTTAGCCGTCTTTGGGTTTGTCTCACTGGTCTCGCACCTTCATCCAAGAATATGCGATGCTCACAAATGGAGGGGTGTATACAAGGGATGTCTACCAATATCCACCTAATTTCCTTTTTGTGACCTCTCAAAACATGCAAAAGCTTGCTTTCTTCCTATTGAGAAAAGTCATTGGCAATGATAACAGGTAGTTCAGTACCCTCCCCTAAGAAGGCATATTTAAGATGAGCAGTGAAGGGCTTCAAGTCTTCCTTTATAGCCTTGGGTGAGCACTACAACACTTGTTGAGTGCTACAGCGGTCACCAGAATGGTGACATTATCTTTGTTTGGCCTCGAGTTAGAGCTGCAGTGGTCAACAATAGCTTCCAATCCTACTAATTTAGAATTTTCTGCAAGACCAAGTGCATTATATCCAGTGCCAGGTGAAAATGGGAGAGGGATATTAGATCTAGAGGATATGTAAGTGGATGCAGTTCTAAAAATCTCATCATTAATTAATAAAGCATCTATCTCAGCACATTCCTTGCACAAACTATCCTTCCCCTCGTAATTTGGGCACTCATACTCATGGTCTAAAGACTCATTTAAAACATCACATGTTGAATAAAAATATTCATCATAGATATCATCCAAAACTTCAATGGCAAAGATAGAGTGGTTCTGAAGGGGGTATTTAATAGCATCAGTAAGATTGAATGCTATCTTCATGTCACCACACTCTAGTGTAAATGTACCTGACACATCAATCTTAGTTTTAGTGGCTTTCAAAAAGGTCTACCAAGAATGAGTGTATCTTGATTCACTTGTGTGTTTCATTTGCCATTTCTAAAACATAAAAATGTACTAAAAAAATTAAATCATTTACCTTAACTAGCACTTCTTCCAGCAATCCTTCTGGCCTTTGGATGTTTCTATTGGCTAGATACATGATTAATCCTATGGGCTTGAACTCACCAATGTGAAGTGCCTTATAAACTAACTTGGGCATCACATTGATGGCTGTACCCAAATAAGCTAGAGCATCTTTGAACTCTAAGTTCCTAACAACACATGGAATAGTGAATGATCTTAGGTCCTTGAACTTCTTGGGCAAACCAGGAATGAGAACTAAGGATACATTCACCCCCAAATCCACCATCTCATTACCTTTTAACTTGTTCTTGTTTGTGCACAAATCCTTTTAGCATATCTTGCAATTTTCTTGATTGCATATAAGAGAGGTATGTTCACCTATACTTTTCTGAAGGTTTCAAACAATTCTAGATCAAGTTCTGCTGTGGCTTCATTCCCTGTGGGTAAGGTAATGGAGGAGTGGAATCTTGTTTATTGATAGCATTCGGTGTGCACTACAGCACTGAGTGAGCACTGTAGTAGTCAATAGTGTGGTCTTCTTCTAGAATTTCAGCATCTGATAGAGTATTAGCCTTGGGTGAGCATTGCAGTGTTGGTTTACTGTTACAACAGTCAGCAGAATCCTCCCTAGGGCCTTTTTTCTTTTGTTCTTCACATATTTCAAGCCTAGTTACCCTTGGAATTTTCATACCAAACTAAGTGTAATTATACTTACATTTCTCTTTGGATTTGGTACAGTTTAAGAGAGAAGCTAGGAAGCTGGGATTGGTTGACTTTGATGGTTTTTCAATTGAGTAACCTCTTCTCTCAACTAGGCATTTTCCTTTCTTATCTTTTGCATCCGCTCCATCATCATTTTCATCATCTCAATCACAGTGAGATTTAAGCTAGATGATGCAGGAAGGATTTGTTTCCTTTGGTGAGAGGCCTGATATTTTTGCCGTGATGATTGGCCCTGCTGTTGAGAGTTATTTTCCCACTTCGTATTGGGGTGGTTCTTCCAGCTTGCATTATACGTGTTTCCAAATAGGAATTATCCTGTTGGATTTTGCTTGAATTGAGGTTGTCCCCAAAAAGAGTTTGTTGTTGCTACTTCTGAAGATGATTCATCATGCAGAGTGCGGAACACATATGTGTAGTGCTCAGTAGAGGTGCAAATGCCACAGACCATGGGAGCCACTGGTGTTGACACTTGACTGACCACTAATTGTTTCATTAGCCCTGAGAGCTCCTGCAAGGTTTAGGTCAATGTCAGATTTTTTATTTGGCTCACTTCATGGAGGCCCACCTCATGGAGGCTTTTAGTACTGGCTACAGTCCTGGAACCAAATTGTTAAAAATTTGTAGCCATGTTCTCCATTAGGGCACAGGCCTTTTCCAATGTCTTGTCCAAGAGTGCCCCTCCACTTGCAACATTAATCATGCACCTATCAACAAGTACAAGACCTTCATAAAAATATTGGAGGAAGAGTTGCCCTAGGATATGATGGTTATGACAACTTACACAAAGGAGCTTGAATCACTCCCAATACTCATGAAATGTCTCATTGGACTGGTGGATCTCAAATATGTCTTTTTTGATAGATACCACTTGAGAGGCGGTAAAGTACCTTTCAAGGAATAATTTCTTCATTCTAGTCCAATTGTTTATGGCCCCATCTGGTAAGTTAAAGAACCAGTTTTCTACAGCACCCTTTAGGGAAAAGGTGAATACTCTAAGTTTCACATCATCCACCTCCACCTTATTAGGTCTCATGCCAGAGCATACCATGTGCAGCTTCTGCGGATATTGATATGGGTCTTCTCTAAATAGCCCATGGAACTTAGGCAAGGCATGAAACATATACCCCTTAAGCTCAAAGTCATTGTCAAGCCTGGGGTAACCGATGGCCAAGGCTGCTGGGTAAAATCAGGAGCAGTGAGCTCCCTAAGTGTCCTATTTCAATCTCCCATGTTTTCTGTACCACTTGAAATAGTAAATAGAAGGTTAGATCGCCAAGAATGTTCCACTTGCTGATGTCTTGCCTGTCTAATTCGCCTTAAAGTTCTATCAATTTCAGGATCAAGAGGAATTAAATTTTCAGGAAACAGGGAATGCCTCATGCAAGGGAACGGATTTTTTTTTTTGGCAAAATAAAGTAACAGCAGAAAATAAAATAAAACAATAAATAAATAAAAAAATGGAAAAATAAATAAAAAAAATAGTAAAGCAAACAACTGAGTTTTAATGTCTTCCCAGCAACGACGCCAAAATTTGATGGAGAATGTCCCATACCTTCTCAAATTAGAAATTTATTTTAATGCTAAGTTGCACAAAAAATGTAGTAAAGGGCACAACTTAGGTCGTCTCTCAAGGAAGCTTTGTCACTTAGTTGAGAAATTAGGGTTTGAAAAATTAAATTAAATTAATTAAAATTAAAATATAATAGCAACAGTGAAGAAGGCACTAGTGCAGGGTATTCCTAGGATTGGAATTAATTATCATTGACCAATATTGAATCCATTAGTGACTATTAGTAATTAATTATTACAATTCTATTAGTGATCAATCGATCCCTAAAATTTGTCCAATGAAAATTATCAATAAACGAGATCTAAATTCAATTGGAAACTACAGTGATTTAAGGTACCAATTGCTATAGCCTAACTTTCAATGGGAATGTTAATTCTATTGTTCTCCTTTAAGCATAAACCAACAAATTTATCAATTTATGCCCAAAGGGTTTTCCCAAATAACAATTGCCAATTTGGTTATTCCAATAAGAATTATAGCAATCACCACAATAATTATAAGAATAGAAACATGAAGAACAATGAGAAAACTAATGTATTCAATATAAACAAAAGGTCTCAAAGTCATCCCAGTCCATCCGGAAATCCCTACACTAGTAAGAGAAATCTACTCCTCCATCTCTGGAGGATTACAACCAATGAAATTAAGAGTGTACCTGGAGTTAATAGCAATAATCCTTACTACCATCCACATGAATAAGAGAGAGAGTAGAGAAGAATATGAGAGAGAAAGAGGTAGAGAGAGAATAATAGCAACTAAAACAATGTAACCAAAACTAAGTTAAAATTTTGACCTATTTCTATATATACTGCTCTCTAAAAATAGGCTAAAGTAGGGCCCAAATTCAGCATTAATAAGTTGTTCAGTGTCATCACACTAGTGCGGCAGTGCCTATTGAGCGCTACAATGCTCTCCAGAGGGAAGTGGATAGAAGCTTTGATAATTATCTCTCTGCCAAGTAATGCAAAACTCACCAAAATGGTGGGCTTCTACATCTTTTTTTTCCTTTCAGTTGACAGCCCATTCTAGAGAGTTCCCAGCCTTTCTCTTGACCTTTTGCACTTAATCCAATGCTTCTGTACACAAAAACCACACTTAAAGAGATGGTTTAAATGCAACACACTTTAATTTCCTAAAAACCAGTCCAATAGTCAATGATTTCATAAAATTACACAATGAGGAACAATTTAACAATCACTATTATTTTCATTAATAACTCATCAAAAACTCATTCAAAAAGATAAAATTTAGAAGTAAAATAAGTGGCATAAATGCCCCTTATCATACCACTATAGTAGAGTCAAAAAAGCTTGTTCTGCACTAGGTGCTAACTTTTGCATTTGAGGTCTTTTCAGCAACACAGGTGGGTCTCCGAGGACCCTAAGGCCATAATAGACTTGTTTAGGGACACATGGTCCTAAGATATTACATATTCAAAATTCCAAATAAATAACATGGCTAAGGATGACAATGGATGTCCATGGGGGTAGAGACATGCTCTTTGCTCCCCATCTCTATTTGGAATTTTACCCTCGTCTCTATCCTTGTCATGGGTCCCTATTACCCATTCCCCATTCACCATTCTATGTGGGAATTTGAATCCCCATGGTTATGCATGGGTTTATTTACAATATTAAAAAAATGTACATGAAAGAGAAAAAGTTTAAAAAATACCTTGAAGTTTTAAACATAAATATCGATAATAACAAATGCTACTAATACAATATAATCAAAAGTAAAAATGAAAATACATACATAATAATGTAAGTCCAATAAAAATAATTTAAAAATTAGTATGTGCTAAGATTTTCTTCATATAATTTACATATATAATTGAATACTTAAATGATTCATATAAATGAGGAATTGATGGGTCTCCATGGGGCTAGGATCTCATTCCTTTTTGTCACCCTCTTTAATAAATAGGACTCTGCTTGTGTCCATATAGGGACTAAACTTTTCGTTTTCCCTGTCCCTATTGTGGGCAATCCCTACTATGGGTGTACAAGGGACAGGTTGAGCTGGGTTGGACAAACCCGAACCAACTCTGATTTTTAAACCGAGTCAATTTGTTAAATTCAAACCTAACCCGATAATGACCTAACTATATACTAGATAGTACTGAATCAACTCGACATTCAAACAATAAATCTGAATTTGGACATTATACACAATAAACTTATAAAATTTTATAAGTAAGAAACAAAATTTAAGAGATAGTTTGCAATATTAGTTCAAAAACAAACCACATCAATATAAAAATAATATCAAGTTATGTATGTATGTATGTATCTTAAGGAATTATTTGACTTCAGGCTGGGCCAAGCTAACTCAACGTATGAACCGAACCCAGCCTGAAAAGTGTACCGATTCAAATTTGAAGACTTCAACTAATCCTAATAAGCTTCAAGCTGGGCTGGGTTGGCAGGCTGGACTAGGTTATGAGCACCTCTAAACCACACAGGTGTCCTCTTTAGATTCTTTTTTCTCATCCCTAAACACAACCCATAATAAGGGCTCACCACGATATTTTTTTACCTATAGCTAGTGAAATATGGGCAAAATGTCAATTCCCATAGGGGTTATTCTAGTTATATCCACAATTTCGAAAAGAGTAGGTCTTATCATTCCATAAGGGGTACAAAAGTTGTAGGTTGATTTGCACCAAAAATAAATAGAAGCCCCAATTAACCCCACATTGAACTTAAAATGTTCTTTACTAAACTAAATTCAATCAAAGAAGCCCATCCATGTTAGACTCAGAGATGTTTTTTGGGCCATTCCTAAAAAATCTGTTCTTTTTCTCAAAATACCTTGCATAAATAGGATCAGAGAAGGCAAGGAAGCTATGTCTATCTTGGCTAGGAAAGAAGTGTTGAACAGTGGTGGCTTTTTCTAAATACCTAACTGGACCAACAAAACCATAGTTGGCATCTTCAAGAAAGAAGAAATAAGCACCTATTTATTCCATAGCTCGGAAGCAACCACCTATGGGTCTAGAACATGGCGAGGGCTTTCTATTGGACTTTCATCACTGCAGAAGTCTTCACAAACAAAGACACATTCATTTCCTACAATAACATCCTCACAGTCATCTTCCATTCTGACGTATGCTCCCTTGACGGCATACTTTGCAGGAAAAACAGAAATAACTCCAACCCAATTTGTGTTAAAAATGGTATGTAAATCATTGTCAAAACCAGTTTCAAAATTATTTATCAACAAGTCTTCCTCAGTAAATGGGTGGTATTTTGGTACCACTCTGTCACCTTGATCAGCATTTGACAATGGATGATACTCCGGGATCATCTTATAATTCTGACCAGTTTCAGAATGTGCAGTTGGTACTTCTTGTGTCAAATGCTTCTCAGTGACTTTGGACACTTGATTAAGAAGATTTGATGGTTTGGACATTTGGTCTTGTACCACATCTTTTAAGGGGACAAAACCTCTGCCCTTAGGAGACTTCGGTTTGCTTACTTGAGAACTATCTCAACTTTCACTTTTCCTCTTGTCAACCATCTTCCAAGCATAAGGATTTGAATTCATCCTTTGTCCTTGATTGTACGTCTTTCTTAGCCTTCTCTTCTTTCTCGAAGATGAGGCTTCATCGTCATGGTGGACGTTCTTGACCTATTGGTTTTGGACAACCTAGGCTAGAGGAACACGAGTTCGACTCGAGATGTAGTTGGCTTGCTATCCATCATCATGGCAGCCTTCATCTTTTGGTTAACTTGTCCTGTTCCAAGTTTCAAAAACTTAGGATCAAAAGGACTGAAATCGAATTTTGACTTACCTGTCACTTTTCTTTTCAATTCCAAGTTTTCTTTTTCTTTTTCAGTGATCATCTTTCCAATATTTTGTTTCTTATATGTCACAGCTACAGTAGGGGTGAAAACAACACTGCACCTTGGATAGAGAGAGACGTCTCAACTACTATTCTTTTGCTTAATTAGAAATGTTAGAAGATCTTTCCCTATTTTTGGGTAGATTATTTGTTTGAGAGCCTTGAAAAAATCAAGCTCATAATCACGTCGAAACTTCTTTTCAGCTTCAAGGTTCGACATTCCCAATCTAGCAACATTGATATCGAGAAAGGCTGGTTCAACAAAGCTTGAGTTGACTTGAAAAAAGGTCAGTATCCACTTCATGGTTTTTTCTTTCCTTTCGAATGTCAAACGTCATTTGTCAATTGCTTTCTGGATCAAATCCTTGAAATAAACACAATCGTTAGTAGCATGTCTAATCGATTAATGAAACTTACAAAATTTGTGTCCCTTCAATTTTGATATTGAGGGGATTTTCTTTCCCTCGGGAAGAATTATTTGTTTATCTTTTAGAAGTACATCAAATATTTGGTTAGCCTTAGTGATGTTGAAAGAGTAAATCTTCGATGATGGTAATTTCTCTTTGATTCTAGCAGGTCTCAAAGATTGACAAACATAAGTTGACCCTGATTTCAATTCAGCCACATTAACTTCATCACCACTGCCTTCGACCTCATCATCAGATTAGTTTACTTTGACATAGGCTACTTTTTCACGACGAAGTGTTTTCTTTCTCATTATTTTTTTTTCTATTTTTAATTTTTCAATTTGATGCACCTTTTTTGCCAGTTGGCCAAGGTCTATGAACTGAAGATTGATGAGTTTCTTTCTAATATGATAATCTATAACATTGATAGCCATTTGACAATCTCAGATTCTGGAACAGAAGTAAAACATCTATTTCTAGCATTCTTGAATCTGGCCAGATAGTCGTCGACAATTTCTCCCTTGAAACATCAAATAGTGAATAAATCAGTTAGGCTAACTTTAGTTTCACCTCAAAAAAACTAATTATGAAAATTGCTTTCTAATTGAGCCCATGTGAAAACAAAATTGGGTCTCAAATTCAAAAACCATGTGAAAGCATTTTTTGTCAATGAATAAGTGAAAAATAATGAATTTTTAAATGTTCATTAGATGTGATTTCCCCTATTTCTATAGTATATCGAGCAATATGCTCGACTGTCGATTCCCCATTCTCTTCAGAGAATTTTGTCAAAGACTTAGGAATCGTCCAACCTCTAGTCACCTCCACCTGTTGAATGTAGTCTGGAAATGTAGACACAAAAAAAGGTTGGTTGGCAAACATTAAAGCCGAACCTGTTTAAAACAGTTTTGGCAGCGCATGTGATGTTTTGATTTTGTTGAATATTTTGAATTTGGCGTGCATTATGATGCTGTTGATGATGCCCCCAATATTTTGTTGTCTAACCCTTTGAATTTCATTGTTAGCATCTTGTCCTCGACGGACTAGATTGACAGTTAGGTTGACATGATCATTTTCATTTGGAGGTTGATTATTGATTTCATCATAGGGATCATTTGGATTGTCATCCAAAGTGATGGCCTGAGCCATACATCCCACTTGTCGAGCAAGTTGCTCGAATCTTGTATTGTTTGTCTCAATCAAAGGCTTCAATACTATCGCCATTTGTTGAGTTAACATATTGACAAGATCATGATGACTCTCATCAATTTGTTGTCTAAACATGGCCATTGAGTCGACAGTGTTTGCAGGAGTCCTTGTCACACCTGTTCTGGGTATGTCGGGGAAAATTAGGCCTGTGTTTGGTTGTCTTGTAGTGGTTGGGTCTGTTGATGACAAAATCCCTACTCTAACTATAAAAGGGCCCATCAGTGGAAGGCTGACAAAACCAAGTTGTGGCAAATGTGTACCAAATTATGGCAAAATTGATATGAATGGCATAGTCTGACTCTGAAATAGAGGATTATGCGAGTACACATTATTAAATACACCACTATTACCAATATTCAATGGATTCCCCATGTTTGGCGGATTCACGTGTTGGATAATGTGGAGGGTATGTATCCTAGGGGTACATATCCTGGAGGAAGACCATCTGGAGGCCACATTGTCGTGGCAGTAGTCATATTTGTTTGTGGCATACTTTCACTTGTCTGACTAACTGGAGTCAAGACAGGCTTCAAAGTATGAGGGGGGTTATTTTCTCCCTCATTTCGTCCATCCTTTGATGAAGACGATGCTCTTGACATGTTTGACACAATAGTGCCACTACGCAAGTGCATACACTATTTTCTTTGTTTGACACGATTTTGTTTCTTTTCAACCAGTGACTCCCATCGGGAGTGTCAATTTGTTTAAGGCAGGTTTTAGCACTTACTTGTCAACAACAAATAATTGACAAACTCTTTGTGCAGGAGGCTAAACGGCTCTAAACCAAGTGAATCGACAAACTTCAAGAGTTTGGATGACAGCCTTTGCTTTTCAAGATCTCAATTCGGGGAGCGAAAAGCTACTCCTCTTGGCTTCTTCACCAAAAAGAATCGAGTGTCAAACTATTTTTTTTATGAACGAGGATGGAACATAAAGTGGTTTTGTGTTGCGTGTATGTGAATGTAATGTTTGACAGATTAAAGAAGAAGAAGAAGAAATGCAGAGTGCAAATTGATTGACAAACTGGAAAAAAAGTACAAAAATTGTAAAGAAATTGAAAGGAAATCTAATCCTAGGAAAGCAAAAAAGGGGGTTGAGAACAGTACTCAGTTAACTCTGAACTCTATTTAATTATGGAGACGTTTAGAGCGAGTATGTGAGTGAAAATTCCAACCTCTTACAATGTGTACAGAACTAGTATTTATAGACAGCATAGGACTCTTAAGATTTTGACACTTATCTTCTGGCTACTTTTGGATGTTGTCCACGTGGCTTTGACCGTTATTTTCTTTGTCATTTGCCCTTTGCCACTATTTTGTCACGTTCTTGTCAAACTTCTGTCAATAACCGCTGGTAACCATCAATAACCACCTTTTGACGAATACATGTGAAGCAATTATCTTGATAGTATCTTCAACAACTTCAAATTTTTCTAAGTATTAAAGTGACAAACTTTCAATTCGACTTGTTGAACTTCGAATGTGATATTTGTCTAGCTTCCAGTTACTCTATTCAAAATCTTCTAAGTCACAAATGAAAAATTTCAACTTCGACTTGTCAAATTTCAAATGAAAGAACTGTCAATCTCGAATTGTCAAATTGGTTACTCAAATTGTCAACTCTTAGCCGTGTCAAACCTCTGACTAATCTTCAAACTTATCAAAGTCGAACGTTAGTTTGACAGTCTGACACTTAATGAATTTGGTGCCAACACTCTTCAAACACAGCTTTACGTTCAAATTAAAAAATATAAACCAAATTATGCGAGCCATGTCACGTTCCTTTTTTTCCCCTGTTTTTACACTTTCTTCTTCACCATAAATGTTTGCTGGATGGAACAAGGCTACTGAAAAAGAAAATGAAAGAAAAAAAAAATGTATGATTTATTAATAATAGGGCGATAACAAATTTGTCTATTCTTTTGCTTTTCTACAATGTAAATGATTAGGTTTAATGGCGGCGGCAGGCAAACTTATTATGATTGACTTGACTTGATGGTAGTGTGATAGTTCAAAATTCATATAATGGTTGTTTGAGCAACATGCGATTTATAATTTCAAGAGTCTTATTATTGTAACATTAAATAAGTCAAAAAGAACTTAAATAAAATGATAAAAGTGAAAGAAAATTTAGGTTTATGCAGTGATTTGCCTGCAATCTCGATTTCCCTCAACCGTAGTGATGAGACTGCACTTGCAGATGACGAGGCAATGACAAACAGCCATTTGGATGTTAGTGCGTTGAATTTGTGTGAATGATTATGCCGGTATGATAGAGTTGAAATACTATGGCCTGTTACAACAATACTAGCAGACACTATGGTGATTTACTGTTTTTGTTTTCTTTTTATGGGTCAACTCGTGAATCCATCTAAAACCCGAGTGGGTTAGAATTTTTGGTGCATTTGCTTAAGGTCTGTCCCGCCTCATCTTGAAAACTGACCCGAGATTAGCAAGAATAAGTCAACTCATTTGCCATATGTAAGGTAGCATTTGACACCGGGAACATGATAGGAAATATAGGAGGTACAATGAAGACAAAGATATTTGATGGAGGAGATAAGGATAGAGGATAAAAAACATTTTTTATTTTCAAGATAGAAATACATAAAATTTCTAAACATCTAAAAAGTGGAGATAATGGTAATAGGATATGGAGATAGAAATTTAATATTTTTTCAATAATATCCCTATATATATTTATTACTTTCCAATATATCCTCACGAGTGGGGATCCGTTTACTCCAAGAGTAAGTCTTACAAATTTACTCCATATTATAACTCTTTATCCATATTGAATTTAATCAATCCGACCGTTGATTTATGTTATATTATATTGATGATCAAACATGTTAAATTTTTAAAAAAATTGTATAACAATAGCTATGTAATCTATTAATCGATATTTACTTGTATTTCAAAAGCATATTATCCGTCAAAATAAAATGAAATGATGAACTATCGAATCATTTTCAAATTGTATGAAACTTTATATCCTTAATCTACTTGGTAAAAGCTTTAAATTCAACTGTTGGATTAATGTAATTTCATGCAAAAAAAAAAAATTATTAGACGGAGTAAGTATGCCAAGACTTACTCTTGGAGTAAGTTGATCCCTATCTTCACAACCATTGGTGGCGTCGGGTTGGTCCAGTTGCTGGCCAACGACAATCTGACAATAGTCCAATGGGGGTACATAATATCTTTTACCATATATTTGGTGTATTGTCCATGTATTTCCAAACAAAATATGCAAACAGTTATGGTGTCTTGTACTCCACAATTAAACATGATACAATGATAATATTTTTTATGTTTTCGTGTACATAAAATGTCAATTCTAATTAAACATTTTCGTGTACATGATACAATTAAACATGATACAATGTCAATTCTAATTCTAAAAGAATTAAAATTAAAATTCTGCATTTTAATTCTAATTATAGTGTGGAAGACTTAGTCAAATTTTGTTATGTAAATCAAATAGTTTAATAAGCATCCAATGTCACCTGACCTAAGGCACTTTTAATTTTAGTCAAGAATCAAGGGCACATTTGTTTCATATTACTTTAATAGAAAATAAAAGTTATTCATTCTAACTTCTGCTACAAAGCCTTTTTTTAAGTAAAAAGTGTTTAACTCTCAAAGAGAAAAGCTAATGAGAATAACAAGTATTCAACAAACAATAGAAAAAGAAAACAAGACTCAACATCAGAGTCTTTTGTTTGGAACTGTTTTTATTTTTATGCTTTTTAAATTGTTCTAAAACATAAGTTTAGATTGCATTTTGAAAAACAACAAAACATAAAAATCTATTTGACAAATCAACTGTGAAAATAGTTTTATAATAACAAAAACAAATATCTATTTGAAAATTATTTTTAAAATTAACTTTAAAATGTAATCAAACAAAAAAAAAATCTATTTGTGCCACAGTTTTATAATAACAAAAAACAAAACACCTATTGAATGTCCCATTGAGAAAAAAAGATGTATTGAAAACAATAACTCAAGTTATTTTCAATTATGCCACCATGTTTTCTTTGCATTTTAGAGCAAGAAAACAGAAAACACCTCAAAGTTGTTCCCTTTTTTTGCTTTTAGAACATAGAATCGGTTTTTCTTATTTTAAAACTAATCTTAAAAAACTAGCAATCCAAACATCTTTTCTTGTTTTTTTACTTTTAAAAATTGAAAACTATTCTGAAAAACACTTTCTAATCAAAACTTCTCTCTATGTAAAAAACAAAAGCTCTCATATTTCATCACGGCCTAATAATGCTGAGCTTCCATCATCCATTGGGCTTAAAAAATGAACATGGACTAGTGGCTAGCGAAAGGAAGCATAGGGAATCTCAACTATGTGTGAACTAGGCAGTAAGATATGTTGCCCCCACTGCATTTCTCATAAAGAGAGCACGAAAATGGAAAAGGCAAATGCACATTCCTCAACACCAATAGTTCAAAAACACCTTCCAACCTGCTAAGGAAATCTATTCCACCTCGGCCTGAGGGCAGAGATGAAAAAGGATATCAGTTAGGAGAAGGTGAAGCTTGTCCAAAAGGAAATAGAGCTCGGCCAATAGGAAGCAGAGCTCGGGTTAGGAGGCTGACAGATGGCGAAGACTGACAAGCATGTGATGAAGGTTAATCAAAGATGTCAACAAAGCTCGGCTGCGAGGTGATGAGCTCAACCAGAGATGGCTATTAAGATTGGCCAAGATGAGGGCAAAGCTTGGCCGGGAGTTAGTGAGATGAACCAGATATGACAATTAAGCTTGCCCAAGAGGAGAATGAGCTCAGCTGGTAGGAGGTGGAGCTCGACCATGGCTTTAATGTTTAGCGATCTAATGTTGAAAATTTAGTCAAGAACATTAATATGCTCATGATGAGAAGAAAAAGAGTTACAATGCATTTATAAAGAACTGATAAGGTTTAGGAAAAGCTCCCTTGATATGTGGTCTTATTGGGGCTATGACAATTGTATCATGGAGTGTATGCTCAATGGCTAAAAGATCTGTAAATTATTGTAAGTCTGAGGTAAGAGTATGCTCAGTAATTGGAGTATGCTTGGTAATTGGAGTATGAGAATAACGATATATAATAGCTTGCTTCTCGTGGGTATGACATTTGTATCAAAGAGCATATACTCGATGTCAAAGATCTGCGAATTACTTTAAGTCTGAGGTAGGAGTATGCTCAGTAATTGGAGTTTGAGAATAAGTAAATATATATAGTTTATGAGAATAATAGATATATCTTGTTAAGGTTTGGCTGATAGATGATGAGCTAACACAGGTAGAGGCAACATTAGAGCTCAACCAGACGCGGCGATAGAGCTCATCCTAAAAGAAAGAAAGCTTGACTTGTGTCAAGGCTTGGCCAGGGGGTAGAGATGCAAAAGGATATCGGTTATGAGAAGGTGGAGCTTGTCCAAAAGGAAATAAAGACCAGCTAGAGTAAGCAAAGCTCAAATTTGAAGGTGCAATAACTCTTATATGGATGGTGAAGATCATATAGCTAGGAGTTTTTTTTTCCTACATTGATTACTTATTAATTGAGATATTAAAAGTCTTTATCTATTGTGTATGTAAATGAGAAAAGGATTTAAAACATAATAGCATGCAATAGTAACTTTCATTACATTAACTTAAGTACATAGGTGGCCATTGTAATATCCTAGGTTAAAAAAAAAAAATTGGGGAGACCATCGAGGCGATAAACAGAAATGACCTCCTGGGCAGTCATCAGAGCACTAAAAACCTCCATTTCGGGGTCCAGAATCTTCATTCACTCAAAAACACCCCAAGCTTGAAACTCTCAGTTCTCCACCCCAAATTCACTCCTAAACTCCATTCTCTTCCATTTTCTCTTGAAATCAACTTCAATCTTTCATTTCTAAGGCTTTAAGGTATGTTATTTTAGTGATTTTTCTTCTATTCTCTCCACTTCTCTTTGTTTTTGCGGGTTGGCATAAAGTTTTCCTACCTCTCAAGGAGGTAGAATTCTTTCAACATATTAGAAGTATATTTGAGTTATATAGAGGTTTTAACCATTAATCTAGAATTCTATTGCTTTATTGATAGATACTGGTGCTGTTCTCACTTCCCAAAACTCTGTTGGTGCTATTCCTGTATCTGCTGCCACTCCAGGTGAGTGGGTTCACATTTGTAACTTCTATGTTAATTATTATTATCTATTTTCACCTAAAACATGAGAGTATATATGATTTTACAGTTTATTTTGTGAACTGCGGAGATTTCTGTGGAATATTGTTTTATGAACTATTGGTTTAATAAGAAAACATGTTTTCTTGAAAACCATGGGACATCTATCATTAAGGATGAGTTTCTGTATTGTTGCATTGCAAGTTTAATCAATTAGAGCTGGTTTTATGATTATACAATTTGGATATTGTATACTGTTATGTAAAAAGAAATTGAGAATGATAGAGAATGAGAAGGAGATTAGAGCTGGTTTTATCAATTAGAAGGCTTTGAAAATGATAGAGAAGAGAATGAGATTTTTAGCTGAGCTAACAGTAACTATAGAGAAACAGGCTGTGTGTTAACGGCAGTCAATCCGTTAACCTTGGTACCAAGTAGCCCGGGCCAGAGATATTCAGTGATTTATATTCAGAGATTTACTGTTACACTAGGGACGGTGATACATAATGCCTAGATATGACTAGACATTTATATTCAGAGTTTGTTACATTACAGATACTATACGTAACCAGAGCAGAGATTGATGTTTCTTTACTAGAATACTGTTAGGTCAGGTTATAGAAAACCAAGATTTGAGACCTTGATTTTAATTATGAAATGCTTTAATATTGTTATTATTATCGCTGTTGCTTTGGTGTCGTGTACCTTCTCATGGTGTCCCATGAAGGGAGTTCCAGATGAGGGCTCACTCAATGAATTTTGGTTACAAAACTCACCCCTCTGTTCCTTTCATATTTTACAGATACTGTAGCTGCTGAGGGTACTTCTACACCATCTTCCTCCCAGCAGCGTTAGATTTCAGTTGCTGAGCTCGTTAGGTGAGGTGTTTGACATTTTGCTTTAGATGGGCTCCAGTGTAATGCAGGCAGGACCTTGGACCATAGGGCATGACCACATTTTGCATAGTCTTGTATTTCCATATACTATTTGGACTGTATGACTTTTACTTTTCATAAAGACTCTATATGTAAAGGACTGTATGCATATTTGGTGATATTGTACATTACCTTTGGAAGAAACCGTGACATATTTTGGTTTTCTAAATATGGTTTTTAAGAAGAGGTGACTTATGTGGGAAAACAAGAACCTATTTTATGAATTTTCTTAATTCAACTATACATGTAGAGACAATATAGGTCACAAGGCTTACGTAGGAATGGGGTTTCTCACGTGTTGGTAATGTGCCCAAGAAGGGTCGTGACAGTCATATTGCCAAGAGCTCCATTACATTCTTAAAACTAAATCCAGTGCAATAGGAAATACATAAAATTAAAAGTTCAATGACAAATTAATGAATTGACCATTGTTCATACAAAACAAAACTTTCAGTTTAATCAAAACACATGACAACTTTTCATAACTAAACGTGCTAGCTAAATGCTCAAGCATTCCTAACTTCAGCCAATACAGTTCGCTCATTATCCACTATCAGTTTCAACCTCACTAAGCTACCATTAACAACATTATGTTCTAGTACAAATTGGTACCATCCTTTTCCAAAATAAACCTCTCTTGGTCTCTTGGGACTTCATCTTAACACCAGAGGATAATGGTTTCCATGAACATCCACAAGCTGTAAATTATTCACCCTATTTGGAAATACTTGATCAATAAATATAGAAGGTAGAATCTGGATATAAATGAAAAAAGCACCAAATTTAAACTTAGGTGGTACTTTATAATCATTAAGTAATTTAATACAAATTTGCCAAAGTAAAAAACCTTATCAAAGCACTGCTCCTTGCTTCATTGTCAGATATAACTTTTTCACAGATGAAAAAATCATTAGCACTATCCACATTTTGAACCAAATCAGGAAGCTGATCAACCTAGTTGTCAGCATCAACAAATATAGGATCAACAATGTTAATACTAACAGCCTCATTCCTATGCACATTTAAAGGTTCAAAATGACACGTAGGTTTGAGTTACATCACATATGAGAATGATGGTGGAGTAGATACAATAAGGCGAGTGAGTAACCAAGGCATTTATTATGCCGTGCTATTCATCATATCATTCTTCTATCCATTCCTCTATCTGCAACTGAAGCATGATAATGTAAAAACCCCAACACACATAAAAGATCTATCATTATGCATGTACGTTGTGAGAAATCAAAGAGTTACAATGCATTTATAAAGAATTGATAAGTTTTATGGAAAGCTTCCCTGTGATGTGTGATCGACTAGGAGGAGGTGGAGCTCGAATTAGGAGGTCTAGCTCGGTTAGCACAAAGCAGAGCTCAACTAACAGGTGGTGGAGACCGACTAGGATATGATGGAGTTGAACCGAAGATGGCGACAGAGCTCGACCAAGAGGTGATGAGGTTAACCAAGGATGGCAATGGAGCTTACCAAGAGGTGAATGAGATCAGCCGCTGGAGGCGGAGCTTAGTTGACAAGTGGTGGGGACCAGTTGGGATGTGATGGAAAGATCTCAAGGGGATCGACCACGTAGGATCTCTGCCTATGGAGCTCAGTCATCTTCACCTTGGGCTCAACATGATGCTTCATCCATGGATGCATCATTTTTGTGACTGCATCTGAGAAAACAAAGTGGTTGTCGAGAAGAAAATGTAGGGGACCTGATGAATCTGGCCATTGAAGTTGGGGTTTCATGACTTTCATCCATGTTCACATAATTTTTCATGCCACCATAAAATGGCAGAGCTGTTGTTGAGTTACTTATCTCCGCTTGAACATCGTCGTCCTCACACCACGGTCGATTGTCCTCATGTAGCAGCCTATGGGTTCTGCAATTCTCTTCATTACATGCTAAAGAGAGGTGAAATATAGTAAAAAGGTAGAAAATGGGAAGCAAAGCGTAACCATCTTCCACTATCAAGGAAAGAGGATTTGCAACAACAAAAAAATGTATGGTGAGCTAAAAAAATGTATGAGGACTGAGAATGAAAGAAAAAAAAATGCTAAAATATAAAAGAAGAAGAAGAAGAAGAAAAGATGATTAGGAAATGGGTTTGTGTAGGAAGAAGCGGGTGACATTGGTGTGTTAAAGAGGCTTTTATTATTCTTCCAAGTTACACGGAAGGTTTCATTTTAAAATTCAAATATGAAAATGGAGTAGGTGATATGCATTAATTCTACAAGTATATTGCATTGTTCTACCATAAATCATGCACGTATTATTGGAGTGCTTGAAAAGTTGCTAAGAAAAATATATATACCATTTCACTAAATAAGTTAATGTAGCATTTATTCTGTCGAACAATAACGATGACCGAATTCTGAATGATACATTTCAAACAAAATGATGTTAAGCACTCCAATAGGTTTATCATCATACATGTACTACTGGAGTGTTTGAAAAGTTGCTAGGAGTGACGGATGGAATCAAACACTGCATTAAATTGCCTTCAAAAGTGATCGAATTATAAGCACATAGGATGGTCATTTTGCTTAGAGCTCTATTACAATCTTAAGACTAAATCAAGTGGACATAGCAAATAGATCAAACTGAAAGTTCAATTACAAATTGATGAATCGACAATTTGTTCATACAAAATAGAACTTTCAATTTAATCAAAACACATCATGACAACTTTTTATAAGTAAACATACTAGCTAAATGCATAAGCATTCCAAACTTCAGCAAATACAGTTCTCTCATTATCCATTGTCATTTTCAACCTTACTAAGCTACTATTAACAAGATTATGTTCCAGTGCAAATTGGTGTCATCCTCTTCCAAAATAAACCTCTCTTGGTCTCTTAGGTTTCCATCGTAACACCAAAGGATAATGGTTTTCATGAACATCCACAAACTGCAAATTATTCACCCTATTTGGAAATGCTTGATCAACAAATGTAGAAGGTAGAATCTGGATATAAATGAAAAGAACACCAAATATAAATATAGGCCATACTTTATAAGTGTTAAGTTAATATAAATTTAATAAAGTAAAAGGGAAAAAAAAACTACCAAAGCACTACTCCTTGCTTCAATTTCAGATATAACCTTTTCACATATGAAAAAATCATTAATACTATCCACATTTTGAACCAAATCAAGAAGCTGATTGACCTGGTTGTCAGCATCGACAACTATAGGATCAACAATTAAAGAGTTACAATGCATTTATAAATAATTGATAAGGTTTATGGAAAGCTCCCTTGTGATATGTGATCGGCTAGGAGGAGGCGAAGCTCGGCTTACAAGGCATAGCTCAGCTAGTAGGAGGCGAAGCTTGACTAACAAGTGGTGGAGACCGACTGGGATGTGATAGAGATCAACTGGAGATTGTTGGTAAAAGAGTGCACGAGAAGGAAGGGTTGAATCATGCTTTAGTACTTTCTTGAAATATAAAACATTTAATGAAAATGCTATTAGGCATTAAGCATGAAGTGTAGTAGAATTATCATTAGTTGTTTCAGAAAGTAAATTGCTAAAGAATGTATTAATAACAACATAGTTAAAAGCATATTTTAGTAGTTATGAAGTTAAAGAGCAAAACATAAAATAAGAGATCAGGGAAGAGAAAAATGACATATATTTTTATACTTATTTGGCCAACTTGCCTATATCCAATACTCAACATATGTTGAGATTCCACTAAAACATCTTTCTCAACCTGAGAAAGAAAACTAGATAGTTTTTACATTAGCCTTCCCAAGCTCTTACCAATAACTAGTAGACAACCCCTACTGTCACAAACTAAGTAGTTCTATACTAGCCTTTCCAAGCTGAATCAGGTAGTTCTGAACCAGCTTCTCTAAGCTGAACCATGAGGACTAGAATGCCTCTATCGTCATGTTGCAAGTAGTTCTTCCCAGCCTCTCCAAACTGAACCATAATGAGTAGAACGCCTCTACCATTATGTTACAAGTAGTTCCTCCTAGCCTCTCCAAGCTGAACCATGATGAGTAGAACGTTTCTACTACCATGTTATAAGTAGTTTTATCTTAGCCTCTCTAAGCTATGTCTCACTGATACCGGATCAAGGATACAAAGGTTTGTATTTGGGCTACCACTCAAACTAACCTACACTCAAGTTTTCTTACAAATATTCAATAAAATAGACCTCGAAAACATGAGCGACGTCCCGCTAATATCCCTTCCAAAGATGAGTATACAAATCATTAAGAAACATATAAAAAAGATATTATACTTCAAAGAAACTGATTTTATGATATGAAGAACATCACAGGAAGTATGATGAGATTTTTCCAGATTTTCCACTTTTGTATATTCAATTCTCACATAAGCGTTTGAGCACAACATCTCCATTTATAGTAGTCTTCTTTCATGACTGTTGCCTTTGATCAGATCTCCAAGTGACATATGTAAAACATCTGTTGTGTCTTGGAAAGTCAGTCTAAAAGTAGGTTGATAGTCTTGTCACATCGATTGCAGAAGCCGTTGTATAGTTGAGGTTTCTGATGTCCCTTCAGAACCTTCTTTTCTACTTTCTGAGCTTGGTTTCTAAACTTTTCCTTCTAGAAGCTATGATGATTGACCAATTAGGCAGAAGAGATGACATACCAGTCATAACTCAAGATTTGAAATTTGAATTTCAAATTTCTCTACTTGTCTTGTAGTATTCAATGCTCCATAATGAAGTGAGCTTTCTAACGAGTACTACGAATCATGTCTTTATGATGATAAATGATTTACGATTATTATAATTGAAGATTCTGTAACACGTGGCTTTCAAATCTCGCATGATATCTTCATTCTTATCTTACTTTCTGATGTCCTATGGTACTTTCTGAAGACCCTTTCCTTGGTTTCTTGTTCTTGCCTTGATTTGCTTCATTCCTATATGTATGTAAGCATACTTTACATAATATAATTTTCACTTCATTTAAGCTCAGTCTCTTAACATGAGATGAAACATGTTTTCACATGTAAAGTGAAATTATTCTCGCTCAAGTCCATGTTATGCACTCGGGAAATACCTATTTTGCTTAGTCAAGAAGCTCAAGGTAGACATTAGTCATTTTTTAAAATGTTTTCTTTAAATTGGCTTTGTTGACATTCAAAACATTAAAGCTCTTTGAAGGGTTCTAGAGCTTATAATCTCCCCCTTTTTTTTTATTATGACAAACCAATTTGAAGAAAATCTTTTGAAGAGATGTTGAAAGAAATATAATGAAATGTATCTTGATAAGCATATGTTCTTTCAAAATATCACAGACTCTAAATTTTAGTATGTCCTTTTTTTTAAGGCATGATTGGATGTATTCAAGAAAATTTTAAAGCCTTAAGTTAACTCAAATCAGAACCGTTTGGTTTATGATGATATTTTCTAATTTAAATCAGAGTGCTTCTTAGGATATATCATAAAGATACTAAAGCAGATGTCATCATTTAAGTCCTTTTGTACCAATAGCCAGATTTTTTGTTATAAAAAGACTTTCTAAAGTTCAGATGTGCTTGAATAAAAAAACAAGCAACACTTGTGATATTCTTTATTGATTAAAAAAAAACCTTATTAAGCACATTCTTTTCCTAAGCCCATTTAAAACACATGTTCAAATATGTATATATGATAAACCATTTTGAGCATGTCATAAGCAAGCACAAGTGATACGAATCTAGTTTTTGATGCTCAAAGAAACCTTAATATAAATTATATTAGCATATTATTGTTGAAGTTTTCTGAAGCTCAAACAGGGATCAGACCCAGAAATATCAAAGCATTGAGATAATAGAACCTTTTGTTATAAGCTAGGAAACTTTTCACATAAGTATCAGACAATGAAAATACTTTTAAAAGCTTTTCTTGAAGCAAACCTGTCTTTATGCTATCTATATAATTTTGCTCCCTGACACACATTTGAATCAAAATATAACACATTTTCATGTCATTATGAGGACGGTACACTAGAGAGAGTTCTGAGGCTTGTAAACTGATCTCAGTTGAATTAGAAACATATAGAAACAAGTTTATGAAGGTTCTCATAAACTATTCACAATTATGTTTCATTAGATTAAATAGAACATCTCATACATCTGACAAAGATAGGCATTTTAAGCAAATTACACATCAATTAAGTACAAGTATCTAAGCAACAATAGAAAGATTTTGCACTTCTAAGGATACTCACTAGTGCTAATCATGAATGCATATGTGAGCTAATTTCTCTAGAATATTCATGAATAGGCAAATCAGAGCACGCGTTTAAGAGATTAGAAGCATAAGCAAGCAAGTCATGATATATGATTAGCTAAGCATGATAGGTAAGCATCAATATGTTTCAGGGCTTAAAGAATCATATATGTATCAGAGCATATTAGAACTTAAGGTAGAAGGCATAAACCAAGCATAAACATGGTAGTTAAGCAGTTATGTCAAATTATAATATCCAAGATAGAAATTGTCAATTTTTAAGAGGAATTGTTAGAGCATAAAAAAGTTTCGAAAAAGTAAACAAATACATGCTAAAAAAAGAATCATCTAAGCTCTCCCTCAGCATAAGCTCCCCCTAAGTTTCTCTGCACGAGATTTTCTTCATTTTCTTGCTTCCCCTTTTGGCATCATCAAAAAGGAGGTGTTCAGGAAAGGAATAGAGGCATCAGCTTCAACCTCGACATCTCAGCTCTTGTAGAATTTCCATCCAAAGAGCCTCATGACTTTGTGATTGAGCCTCCAATTGATCCAACCATTCGTGTATATGCCTCTATTGTGCTGTTGATTGCTGCTGACTTTGTGAGGGATCAGCTTCTAGAGTGATAGTAGTATTAGGAATAGTCAAGGTAGGAAGTGAAGCTTTTGCTTGATATGAACTTGACTCGAGTTGGTCATTTGTTGGATCATTCCTTAGAGACACCTCCTTTTTATAAGCTGATTCAAAGGTGGAAGATTATAAGTTTGTCTTTTTGTCAAAATCCCAACATGTACATGCTTTATAGGGTGAGCCCCAATATCTAATGATAACTTTAGGCCTTTTATCCTTATCAAAGTTGTTTTCCAGCACAATGATCCTTTTTTTTCTTTCTTTTCCTTCATTTTCTGTGGTTTCTCTTTCAATAGCCGAGTCTTTTATCCTTAAACCCTGTCTTGTCCCTCTGGATGTGGTAGCACCAGTAAGTATGCTTAAGGTTCGAAACGAGTTGAGGGTGTGCATGGTAACTTCCATGTATTCATACCACTCATTTACCAAAGGATAGTTTAGAAATTCAAAAACCTTTGTTAATAGGATACCGTAGGGAACATAATCATTTCTTCTCTTCTCTAGGGAGATGGCATTCATTATGTTGTCAAAAATTAGTTAGGGCAAGTTTACTTTTCTCTTTGCCAGCAGACAGTACAACAACATGCAGTCCATTCCTACTAATAGGTGCATGCTTTCTGTTCTTGGTAGGACAGAGAACTAGATAAGTGTAAAGACTTGACAAGCCTTTGAGTTTAGCATTGCAATGGTTATTTCACTAGGATGGAGTTTGGGAGAGCCTCTAAGACATCTTAACAAGACCTCTGCTAGTACACCAAGAGTCACAAACCAGTTCTTCTCAGACAAGCATCTAAGTCCCTTATTAGGAGCATGTAGAATGTTAGAAAGATCATCCATACTGAGCTCTAAGTTGGTGCCTCTGATGTAGGAGGTTAGCATTGAGTCTGAAATCTGCACTAGCCAAGAGTATGAAGCAGTCACCATCCATGTGAATACCCTGTCAGAGAGATTTATGAATCTTTCCCATCCCTGAAATAAGATCACTTCTAGTAGAATGATAACTTGAGCCATCAAATTGTGTCTTAAGGTTTTCTCGAGCAATACAAGTCGCTGAGAGAAACTTTTACCATAATGTTGCTGGCGGTATGATTCATTGAACATGAGAGGTGTTCCTATGTTGATAATGCAACCAGAGCAATGTCTTCCCTTAGCCATTTGTGGACCGTGTATGTGAGGGGGAAAAAAAGGTTAAAACTTGACAAAATGTAGTAGAAGGAGAAAAGATTGAGGCTTGAAATAATGTGAAGGTGAAAGCTTGAGGAAGATGGAGATTGATTTTGGTTTCAGGAATGAGAAGACGATACGAGTGAGGGAGCGTCTTGTCGAGATGAAAGTAGAAGAGTGACGTGTGAGGAGTGAGGAGTGGGTGGTTATTTAATTAATGAGATGTAGCTGGCTGAAGGTGAAATGACATAGGAGAAAGAAACAAAAAAGACTTAAAGAAATTTTCCCGTTCTTTTGTCTTTCTTCAGAATAAGTGATTTCTGACTCTTTGGATTTCTTTCTGACCGGTTTACTTTCTGAGATTCACTTCTCACTTGTGATCTCTTGGAGTGTTGCGATAGTTATACTAACTAGTCATCTTTACACCCTGAATCTCATAATACCAACTATTTCAGAATTCCTGAATCTATTCTTATTATTTCTTGTGTTTCTTATGTACGTGATCAATTCTTATAAAGTTCACGAGGTGAGCTAATCTTGCATCCTAATATCTCTATGTGATCTTCAGGTCAAAGCAATGGAGAGGAGAATACCCAAAGATGTTTATGCATGAATGCTTATGCAATTTTTGGAAATTTTTGAAAATATTATAACAAAAATAATTTTCAACAACATTCACAAATATATGACATAAAAGATCCTTTTTCAAATACAACGTAAAACAAGATTGGTCAACAAAGGGGCATGGATCTAAAAGGCTAAAAAGACTTTCCAATGAGAAATTAGTATCAATTGCATTACTAAAGGAGATAGAGATATTGGAATGCCTCAAAAGATGATCTTTTGACTAATTCCTTATCTGCAGTATCTAGGTGCAGTGTTTTGCAATAATTTCCATTTCCACCTTAGGCATTAGAGATATATTCTTCTTTTTACACAATCAGGGCTTAAGTTTTTAATAGAATAGCAGTTTCATGTGATTTCTCAGAGCCATATGGCTAGTCATTTTGTGCTTATGACGGCTTCCCGTTTGGTCACGCATTCAAACTTTGTATTTATTTGATCTGGTTCAGTTCTCATAGCAAAGCATCCACCTAACCTTTATTTCTCAAAGCTTCTTCGATATATTCAGGTTCAATGGTGGAGATGAAAGCATGGTTTGATATAATTTTAGGGGTGATCTAGTTTTTCACTCCCTTTGACATGTTTCCATGCACTCTCTATTTTGAAATTGCCTTTAGATCAGAAACATTACTTTTGAATTGTTCTTTTTCGAGTTCAGAAGTAAGGTTTTCTTATGGCTTTGGAGTTCTGAGCATGTTTTTTGAAATATCTGAGTTCTGGAGTCTACTTTTTGAATGTATAGCTTTCATTAATTTGCTATTAGAAGTTTCCTTGAGACTTATTTCTCAAGACTTTCTTCTAGTCCTAAATGACAGCTAGCAAAATTTTTCTTGAATGCTTGTCATCAATTAATTTACTCCACTTGGAGATATTGAGCATCCTTCTCGTGACTTTTCTCATGAGCTGGGAAAGGTGTTTGAGATAGTCGCTATCCTTTAAGCTTGTAGGAACCCTAATCAGTGGAAATATTTAGATGTACCTGCAATAAAAGAATTTTGATTTTGGTACTTAACTTTCTTGAGTCTAGCCGGGTTAGTTGTTGAAGAAGAGGATTTCCATCCTTTCTAACAGATTTCTTCTTCAAGAATTATTTGTCAGATGGATATATCTTCTTGATAGAGAGTAAAAGAAACTATGATGGAAAATCTTAGATGAGGCTGTATTTCCTTTTCTTTCCTATTCCTTCTTTATTTCTCAACCTTGTTTTATCAAACAATGGCCCTTGACTTCCAAGCATAAATTTAAGATTTTAGGACCTTTTCTTATGAGCTTTTGAGTCAGATTTCAGAAATCATGAATTTTTCTCAAACTTAGAAATAGTTTTCTGAGATCTTTTTAATTTAGCTTGAGACTTGCGCTTCTAAGGCTTAGAGTTTGAAAATATAATTTGTATTTTCCTTGTGATTCTCCTAATCAAACTTAAGCTATTCAATTCTAAGTATTTTGAAGAGGAAGTATGCAAAGTATATAACAACTCATCATATCATGCAAGGAGTAAGGTGTATGAAAGAATGAATTGAGAAATTCTTATCTTGTATACTTTTGTCAAGCCAAACTCATGTCATGATTCATAAATTTTTAGCATTTTTTAACCTCATCATGACTTACTTATCCATTCCCTTCATCTTCAAAGTTGCTCTTTTTAGGATTTTCTTTAATTTGCTCCTTTTGTCTTCTTTTGAGATTGATGCTTTTACCATTCTTGACTTAGCCTTATTAAGCTTTTGACATTTTCTCCACAAGCAAGGAGATCTCATCTCCACTTTCAATCTCAGATCTTTTATCAAATTTTTCTTCCTCATATGAGGTATCAACAACTTCCATTGCTTTATCCTTTTATTGCTTCTAATGTAATGACTTTTAGGATCAAAGACTTTCTCCTTTGAGATTACTCAAATTGTTGAGAGAGTATAATTAGATCTTGGAGCCTTATAAGAGAAAGAATGGTCAGTTGACAGAGTGATCTTCTATTGTGTGTTGATCCTGGCTCTGATACTATTTGTAGGTTAAAAAAAGTGCATGAGAAGGGGGGTTGAATCGTGCTTTAGTACTTTCTTGAAATCTAAAACATTAAATGAAAATACTATCAAAGATTAAGCTTGAAGTGAAGTGGAATTATGGTTAGTTGTTTCAGAAAGTAAATCTCTTAAGCATTTATTAATAACAACGTAGTTATAACCATATTTTAGCAGTTATTAGTTAAAGAGCAAAACATAAAATAAGAGATCATGGAAGAGAAAAATGATACAAATATTTTTATACTGGTTCGACCAACCTACCTACATCCAGCACTCAACACATGTTGAGATTCCACTAAAACATCTTTCTCAACCTGAGAAAGAAAACTAGATAATCTTTACAGTAGCCTTCCCAAACTCTTACCAGTACCCAATAGACAACCCCTACTATCACAATCTGAGTAGTTTGTATCAACCTCTTCAAGCTAACCAAGTAGTTCTGAACTAGCCTCTTCAAGCTGAACCGTGACTAGTAGATGTAACACCCTAAGTCTTAACCTAATACTACTAGTATGTATTTAGGTTAATCCTTAGAACATTACCTCTTGGTCTCATTCTTTACTTGAAAATACTTAGCGGAAATATGGGTAAAATTTTTCTTTTTGGATTTAAAACCAAAGTGAGAGCCACGCATGATTCTTTGATAGGGAATTCATACAAGTCATATGAGCAAATCATAATAAAACACATAAATAACATGGATACATCTACTGATTATATATATAGATAATGTGCCTACCAAAAGGCAGGACTATTCAGTACATAGAAGAACGAAATACAACTGAAAAGCAAATACAAGGAAATCATAAAAGCAAGTACAAGGAAACCATGAAAGCAACACCCATACCCGTGTGCACCTAGAGTAGACAACCTCATATACAAAAGAAGGTTTGTCCTCACTATGTGGCGTGTGTGCACTAGCTACTACCCATCCTATACACCTACTCCTGCTGGTCCGAGTACTGAGGAGTGGAATCGATCCACTGGCGGATCTCGGCGGGAGTGGTCGTGCGGATCATCAGAGCATGTCCACCGCGGCGAGGGCGCATGGATGGCTTACGAGCCAACCTCGGCTGAACCACCGTCTCCTCACTCCCGCCTCTCATCGGTGGGGGAGCGGGGCTAGAGCTCCAACTGTACATGTGCGAGGGCGGGTCTTCTGATGGATCCGTCTCAGAATACTGAGTCCGGGGCACGTACTCTGGGTAGTCGTGGACGGCTGACGCCTCGGGCTGCATGCAGAGGATCTGCTCGTCGCGTGATCTGGCTCACTCAAAAATCGTGTTATGATGGTAGGGAGCAGTCGGGGTGAAGTGGTAGCTCCGTACTGGGTGTGCGAAGGGTCGTCCCATAAACATGAACACTATAACTGTGCAGCGACCCTCAAAATGGTATGACCCGAGTGCTGGGTCATGGTGCAGCTCCCACGTCGGGGTGTCGATGAAGAGTACGAAAGTCGCCATCTGAAGATATGACGGAAGAAAAGAGAGAGGGAATGAGAATCTTCTAAAAGAATTCTCAGTAGGGCAATCCCTAACTAAGTGATATCATCACATCCTCAGGAACCTTGGGTTTCGTTTCTAGAAAGGTGCGCATGCATGTAAACTTCTTTTAACTTAGTTTTCTAAAGTATTAATTATCCAAGGTCCATCATATTTTACAATGCGTCTTATAACTAAGCATGGGATAAACTAATGATATGAATGCAACATAAAGATAAGCTAATCAACAAAGTCACAAAACGTTATAATAGTGGCATAAGTTGATAGGTATAAATCTCATAATGACTTCCTTGGTTTTTCATAGCATATGTGACATTTCAACTTTAACTTTATCTCATGGGGCCACCCTAAAACATCTCTTAGGTTATGAACTCATACCTTAACTAGTCGTCACTAGCTCTTACTTATCCTATGATAAGCGTAACATAATGCCGACTTAAAGTACCGGCTAGGGGGCAAATTAAGGATCACCTCTTAGGGTCATTTCCTCTTTGAAACGCTCTACTAGCAACTAGTGCATAGTAGTATTGTCCACTTTGGTAAGCTCTATGTCAATACCCTCACGGATTTGTTTTCTTGGGGGTGCTCAGCTAAACCGGTGTCACCCAAGAAGGCGTCTCAGTGTTGTGTCACATTTAAGTTCTCATGATTTTCAAAAAGACCTTTTTCTAAGTTCCTCAAATTTGATGGAAATTCGGCAGCATGACGGCTGTAGACCGAATTTCCTCAAATTTGCTTATACCATGAAAACATATAGGACATACACAAACATTTCTTATGGGGTATAGCATATCATCATGTAAAACTTCTTTATAGCACATATCAACTTATCATAGATAAAGCTCATGTATATATCATAAATTAAGCATCATAAAAACTCAAGACTTTTTAATGTCTTATGCATTGACCCTTAAAGTCCTTAACTCACGTTCTAAGTTATTAATCATCAAACCTAATCTCTTGGGTACCTATGAGGTTATAAATAAGTATTTCTCACCTCACACTATGATCAAGAACATCTCTAAACCTCAAGAATGCAGAATTTACAATCCTAACTTTACGGGTCCCTAGGAGTCACAACAGTGACCCTTTCTAAGTCCGGTTTGTTCCTAAGGCTTCAAGATCAAGTCCTAAACCATTTATGAGGCATTTCTACACATTTAAACTAATTTAGATCCATGATTAGCATTACTAAACCTTGCTGTACAGAATCCAGAAAATTCAAACATTAAAGGATCTAAAACTCTCAAATTAATTCTTTTCTAGTTTCTAACTTCTCTTATCTTTCACATATGAGCTTTATTATTAATTATACTCAAAATCAAGCATATTATCATCATTAACACAGCTTATACAGTGGCAAAATAATGGCAAGGCAGAACCAAAACAAACACTCTCCATAAAGGCATAAAACACAATTTCTAAAACACATAAAATACTAGTTTCTCTTGGAACCTTTTTAAAACTTTCAAAACTCATTTATAAACATTTTTAACATTTAAAATCATAAGAATATTTAAGAGGGCAGTGACCAATTCATCTTTGTCCCAAGAGGTCCTAAATTCATAAAACTTAGTTCTACATTTTCCTTGTACTCATAAAAGCTTAGAAAAAGTATGAAACATAATTTTCAATATTTAGAAACATCAAAGCCTATTAGGGCCGAAATATGAACCAAAGGAAATAAATATTTTTAGACCTTTGTTTGAGACAACAATGGGCAAGTCCTTGAGCTCTAGGTTCATTAAAGTGATGGCATAAAGATAAACATGCTTATGCACTAGTTTTTGTTAGAAAGTAAAGTGAGAGCATAAAATAAATATGAGATGCATCATATTATTATCTTTGATATTTAGGTGAGAACTTGAAATGTAAACATGCTAATACATAGCTTGAAATATAAACATGATAATGCAAGTTCTTTTATTATCTTGGTACTTAGTGATAGCAAGGAAAATAAACATGATGTGCAAGACATAAAAGTAAACATGATGCAAGGTTCATTTTATGGTTAGCTAGAGCTCATTCAAGACTTTAACAAGATAACAACCCAACACATATCTCATTACAAAGAGAGCTTTAGAGTTCTTGAACCAAGTTCTCAAAGGAACCATGAGGTTCTTGAACATCATCATCAAGCTCAAGATAAATAAACTTTCAAAACAAAACAAACAAAATCTCAAGGATCAAAATACCAAAACCGAAAACCTTACAAGAGAAAAAGAAAGTGAAACTAAGTCAAGTTCTTTATTAAATACCCAAAACCCCTATCTAGAGAAAGATCTCTAGAACGTGCCGGCCAACTTTAAGGTTGATAAGGGTAGGCTTGGGCTTTCAGAAATTCTTAGATTAATTTTCTTAAGTTGAAAAACCATGTGAGCTAGATATCATATAGATGAAGTCATAAGAAAAGGAAAACTCAAGCTTTAGAGGTTTCTTTGAGATGAACACAAGGTCATCATCTAGAAACTCTCATCATCAAGCTATCATACTCATGATCAAGGCCAAGTGGCCGAAATGAAGAAGAAAGAAAAACAAAAGAGAGTTTAAAAAGAATCCAAGAGGAAACTAGAGAAAAACACATTCTTAAGCAAAACAAGTTTGAAAAGCAAATCCCTACCAAGTGATGAAGATGAAAGCTTGAACTTGAAAAGGAAAATGAGAAGAGCAACTCCTCCTAAGGTGGTGTGATGGCTTCGGCCAAAGAGGAAGAAAAGGAAAGGAGATGTGTTTTGAGGAAGCTTGTATTTGAGGTTTAGTGTTTAAGAGATTTGATGATGATCTAAGGTTAGGATATTGAAGTGGTGAGGTGATAATGTGAAGAGAAGATGAAGATGAAGAGAAAGAACTCTTGGAACTTTGAGAGAAAAGAAAAGAAAAGAACTAGCAAGACAACTCTAGAATTCTAAACTTAGCAAATGCTTCAAGGTGCAACTAAGCTATCACAAGCATCCAAAAACAAAACCATGGGGCTCACCAAGGGGGAAGTGGCCGTGGCTTTTGAGGAGAAAAAGGGAGAGAAAAATATCTCTTTGATTGTGTCATAGAAGCATGGCTTGAAGTATGGAAGCTATGCTAGAAAGTATGGCTTGATGTGAGTTAATTTCCTATCAATTTTTGATGAAATTAGGCTTCTAGAAACAATGTATGGCTGGAACTTTTCCAGCCACAAATAAATGGGGAAAATGGGCTATTTTAATTAGTTATTTACTTGGAAAATCAAGCTTGATTGAAAGTTATGACAAGGTATAGTGTATGTGACTTGAGGTATGGCCTTGGGGTGTTGAAACATTGAACATGTGATGCATATGGGGGAGAAGGGTACACGGCCAGACTAGGGACAACATGGGGGAGGTGAGTTTTGATCATCTAATTGGGTGTTAATGGTAGGTTTAAATGTGTATTAGCTTAGGTACAAGGTTAGGAATAATTAAGCTTAAGTTTAGGTAACTAAGAAGGTGTTTTAAGGATTTTATGACAAGATTAGGAGTGCTCATACATCATTAGAGATTTTAAAACTCATTTATGAATAAACAATGTGTAACACAATTCCATGATTTAAGGAATTGGAAAGAGAAAATACTATTCAAGATTCCATGACTAGGAGTCTTGAAATGAAAATATGATTTTAAGTTGTAATTAAGCACTTTTAGGTTCTAATCAAATTTAATAAATTATTTTGACTCAAGATTAATTAAGAAAATTAATTAACCTTCGATTAGAGACTAATATTGCTTAGCTTTGCTTAATCATGTGATTAAGCGTAAAAACACGAAACTAGGGGCAAAATCATAATTTTGCACTAATTTCGCCCGGGACCTCCGGGACCAAAACTAAAGTCATAGTCTACATAAAAACGCCTTTTAAAATCATCTGGAGAAGTTTCGGGTTCATCCGACACTTGCAAACGGGTAAAACACCGCAGGGGCGTTTTGGTCATTTTAACCCGAAAACTCAAAAAATGAGATTTTCGATCCCGGGAAGGTACACAAGTCATCCAATCCCCTTCCAACATTGAGTTTGCCCTTCGAGTACTGCCAGACCGGCTTTCCTCGAATTCTGGGCCGAAAAATGACCTCAGAGGCATTTTGGTCATTTTCACTCTAACAGAAAATCGGGGCGTTACAGTAGACAACCCCTACAGCTATGTTGCAAGTAGTTCTTCTCAGTTTCTCCAAGCTGAACCATAATGAGTAGAATGCCTCTACCATTACGTTGCAATTAGTTGTTCCCATCCTCTCCAAGCTAAACTATAATGAGTAGAGCGTCTCTACCATTACGTTGCAAATAGTTCTTCCCAGTCTCTCCAAGCTGAACCATGATGAGTAGAACACCTTTACCACCATGTTACAAGTAGTTGTGTCTTCGCTTCTCCAAGCTATGTCTCACCGATCATTACCAGATCAAGGACACAAAGGTTTGTGTTTCGGTTGTCACTCAAACTAACCTACACTCAAGTATCCTTACAAATATTCAATAAAATAGACCTCGGAAACATGAGCGACTTTTCTCTAATATCTTTTCCTAAGAAAAGTATACAAATCATTAAGAAACATAGAAAGAAGATTTTCACACTTCAAATAAACTAAGTTTATGATATGAAGAACATCACAGGAAGTGTGTAGAGATTTTTTCAGAATTTCCACTCTTGTGTATTCAATTCTCTCATCAGCGTTTGAGCACGGCATCTCCATTTATAGCGGTCTTCCTTCATGACCGTTGCCTTTGATCAGATCTCCAAGTGACACGTGTAGATCATTTTTTCTGTCTTGGAAAGTCAGTCTAAAAGTAGGTTGACAGTCTTGTCATACCAGTTGCAAAAGCCGTTGTATAGTTGAGGTTTCTGATGTCCCTTCAGAACCTTATTTTCTACTTTCTAAGCTTGGTTTCTAAACTAATCCTTCTAGAAGCTATGATGATTGACCAATTAGGAAGAAAATATGACATACCAATTATGAAATTGGGTTTGACTCGAGATTTAAAATTTGAATTTCAAATTTCCATCTTTTTCCTGTAGCGTTCAACACTCCATAATGAAGTGAGTTTTCTGACGAGCACTATCAGTTCCTTGATGATTCTTTGATCTTCTTATCTTCAATCTTAGCTTTATGATGATGAATGATTTGCAATTATGATTGTTGAAGATTCTGTAACACGTGGCTTTCAGATCCTGTATGACATCTTCATTCTTATCTTACTTTCTGATGTTTCGTGCTACTTTCTGAAGACCCTTTCCTTGATTTCTTATTCTTGCTTGGATTTGCTTCATTCTTGATACATGTAAGCGTACTTTACACAATATAATATTCATTTCACTTAAGCTCAGCCTCTTAACACGAGATAAAACATGTTTGCATATGTAAAGTGAAATTATTCTTGCTTAAGTCCATGTTATGCACTCAGGAAATACCTATTTTGCTTAGTCAAGAAACTCAAGGTAGACATTAGTCATTCTTCAAAATATTTTCTTTACATTAGCTTTGTTGTCATTCAAAACATTAAAGCTCATTCTTTCTGAAGGATTCTGGAGCTTATAGATATGGCAATAGAGCTTGACCAGGAGTTGATGAGGTCAATTAAGGATGGTAATGGAGCTCAGCCAACTGAGATCATTCGGTTGGAGTCAGAGCTCAGCTAACATGGTTGACGCATATTTGTTCTCATCTCATGGTTGTTGATCGCTAGTGGATTATGAAACCCAAAGCTCCCATTTGCTATCTAACATATTTTCATTGTTGGGATTCTTAGGATCACACCGAGTAGTCGTGGAGACATGAAATAAAGAAGAGAAAGTAAGAGCAATCACCAAATAATAGTTAGCTACAAATAGTTCCTAAAATATAATAAAAACTTAAATCATGACTGATGAAATCAATAAACATAAATTGAACCTTGGGTGCAATATGATGCTTCATTCCTAGCTTGATATTTCATTCACTGCCTCGCTCTCCCAAAAAGTTCCTTCCATGCTTGTCTCAGCTACCCCTTTCCCAATTGCAACACCTCGCTCTTCAATTTGAGTGAAGCAGAAGGTGAAGAGTGAGTGGGGTGGGTGTCTGCGTCTGTAGATTTGAGTTGAAACGAAGTTAGCTTTATAATCTATAAACTACTATGTATAATAATTGTAGCTAAAGAGAGTTGTCACTAATTTTTTTTTCTCATTACACTGTTAGTTGAATTTGAAATTTGAAATGTAATTTGAAATTTGAAACGTAATTGGTGGGATGAACCTTCTTTCTCCTATTTGTTCTGTACGCATCAAATCATTTTCATTCATGCATTGCTGCATTTATTTTGCTATGTCATTAGCTCCATTATATTGCATTGTTATTGTTGCTGTGCCATTAGCTCCATGACCATGATATAAGCCTGTCCCACATTTTGGGGGGAATTTGAAGCACCGTGAGCAAGACGCGTAAGCATTTGGCACTTAGGAAGCTTCCTCATCCCTTTAAAAACCAGTCCTAGCAATTGGGAACATGGATTCACGAAATCATGACACGTTGGATTTTGGCACTAAGAACAATTGCTGGATGACTGGTTTTATGTAGTATAGGATACATCCAAAGTGATTTTGATTGACGTCTCTTAAACAATATTCATTCCATCATAATCACATTTTAAATAAAAACTTCTAAACTTAAATCATATTAGAATTGGCCTGCTTTTGATTGGAATCAATTCTATCGAATCATGTTAGTGCAAACCCCCTTCCAAACTTCAATTCAAACATCTCTAGCTTTTGAGTAAAAGTTGACGTAGGTAGCTCTTATAAAAACTGGTTTTTTTTCAGTTGAAAAAAACAATTCAGTTTTTTGTTAAAATAATTAATCTGAAATAAGTGCACTGTAACTGAGAGACTTCTTAGTGCAAACCTGACACGCCTAGAACATTTTGGTCACTAATGACAATCAAAGGTTAGTAAATGAGAGCTACAACTCTACGCACCAAAAAGAAAATGAAACCTACAACTCGCAGTGGCGAGGGAAAGAGCGAGTATGGCGAAATTTACGCTCATATATGGCGTTATTTTGAATCAGGAGTCAATGACCGAGCTTATGCAATTTACTGATGGCGGTTTCTAAGAGGAGGAAGTCATGATAATTTTCATATGGTTTTGCCGGTTTTCTGGGATGCGGTTGTTATTGTGGACCGTGGGTCCTTGTATGTCTGTCTCACCCTCTCTTTCCCAATGGGTGTTGACTACTTAAAAGAAAAGAAAGAAAGAAAGAAAAAACAATGCGAATTATTGATTGTCAACTTTTAAATTATTGTTAGTGGAAACATACTAGAATAGTGCTCTTTTTGTGAGAAAAAAACTTTACCACCAAAAAAAAAAATAGTGGTTGTAAAAGATGAACAAAATTCACACAAAAAAATTTAACTCTTAATATTTCATTAATTGTATTAAAAATATAATTGAAGTACAAAGTACCTAAAACACCTAAAATGTCTCTTTTAGTAGTTTACTACTCATGCATATATATGGTGGAAAGATGAAATCTTAAATAGGCCAGATAGGAAAATTTGTTCCCATTCAGGATCATAGCATATTTTGACCTTATTGAGTATTTACATAGATATTTACAGATCACCCAACAATAAAAATAATTTATGAATCAAACCAAAGTCATAGCAATGCAAAAATGAAAGATCAATTATGTGAGACAGCCTCCATTGACAAATCGGGATCGGTTCAATTTAATTACAAGTCATGATAGAATTTAAGATGTTTTTAAAACAATGTCAAAATAAACTGTATCTGTGTACAAAAAAAAAAATTGTATCTAATTGCATAATTCTACGATTTTCATATACAAATAGGTACTTATAAATTTTTAAAAGAGCAAACCCCCAAATTGGTTCCTTACAATATTACCAATGGACAAATTAATCCTTGACAAAAATAAATTAATGGTGAGGTCCCCGACAATTATGAAATAGGACATCGCAAGTCCTTGATATACCTTCAACTCGTAAAGAGTCTGACGTGTAGATTAATTACTGACATGGATGGTCATTAATTGATCCATGTGGCATTAGTGAATTTCCCAATATCAAAATATAAAATATTTGCATCCCAACTCTATCCTCCAAAATAAAAAAATTCTTCCTTTCCCTTATTCCTACACACCATCCCTCCACATACCCTTTTTCTCCCTTCTTTCACTGCCGTCCACAACTTCCCTATCACTAACCTCCACAACCAAAGAGTGGTGAACAGAAGGGGTATTGTGTAGCTAACAGAGGAGGACTCCATGGCACATGGTAACTGACACAGTCGAGGATGTGTTGGGTGACGAGATGGAAGATGAGATGTGATGAAGTGACAACGATAATGGCCATGCAAGTTTGTGGTGGTTTTGAGCACTAGTTAATGAGCTAGCCATGGTTGAGATTTTGCATATCTGGTTTGTTATTGTGGACATTTAAGTTCTGATTTTGAATTAGAATATTGGGCAAATTTTTATTGTTTCCTCAGTTCAATGGCTTGAGTTTGAATTGATTTGTTTGAATGTTGGCTAAGGGGATGCTTTTTTTGTTTTTGTGGTATAACAATTGCAATAAGGAAAGGAAACGGAAAGTACAGGGAAGGATGGTGTATAAAAATGAGTGAGGAAACGATTTTTTTTTTTTTTGGAGGATTGGGCTAGGACTGCAAATGTTTTATATTTTTAGGTGGGATTGCAAATATTTTAGTATTGGGAAATTCACTAATATCACATGGATCAATGAATGAATGTTCATGTCAGCAATTAACGTACACATCAAACTCCTCATAGTTTGTAGGTGAATTAGAGACTTGCGGTGTCCTTTTTTTATAATTGTCAAGGCTTCAACACTAATTTATTTTTGTCCTAGATTAATTTATCCATTAATGATATTGTTAGGGACCAATTTGGGTGTTTAATCTTTTTAAAATTTAAATTTGGTTGTATTTTGATTTATAATAATGTGCTCAATTAATAAATTATTAAAATAATAGATTGAGCAAGATAATTTAATATTGGAACATAGTTTGAATTTTATTGCAAATAGAGAACAAAGAGGAAGTTGAATTAATTTAGGAAAAATAAAATCAGACTTTCCGTACATTTATGGATAGTTACAAAGTGTTAAAATTTAAATTTGATTGTAGATAGAGAAAAAAAAAGGAAGTAGAGTGACTTATATGAAGTTGAGTGATCTTAGTGTGCATTTAGATGAAGCAATTATAGGGGGAATATAATTTTTGGAAGGATTTAAAATTCATTATGATAAAAATATCCTATTTGGATATTAACTTAGAAAAGGTTGAAGAATTTAAGGATTTTATATAACTAAAATAAGGGATTTTAATTTTTAACTATATAGAGGAAATTTTGGAAATCCCTATATACACAAGTATATGATTTTCTCATTTTTGTAAGTCTCACTTTTATTATATTTTATTATATTTGTTTTTATATTTATAAGATTTTCATTTAATATTATTTTTAATTCATTTTGCTGTATTTTAATATTTAGTTTATAGTACATGATGTTATATTTACTATCATTCCATTTTATTTACATAAAAATTAAATTTAATAATTTAAAATATTCTATGCATGAAATTTAATATAATTTATAAAATATGAACTTAATATAATTGATTTTAGATCGGTTGAATTTTGATTAGACAAAACCCTCATTTTAGTCCTCTAAAATTTTAAGTTGGACAAATTAGTCCCTGTAGAAAATAAACTCTTAAATTGGTCCATGTAAAATTGAAAAATCAAATAAATTGGTTCATGTAAAAAAAATCTCCCACATTAGTCCCTATAAAAATGAATTGTTTGGCAAGTTAGTCCCACAAGCCCAACTTAACAAAGGGATTAACTTGTCTGATTATTAAATTTTACATGGACTAATTAGGAGTCTTTTTTTTTTACAGGGACTAATTTGTATCATGATTCAATTTTACAGGTACTAATTAGGGAGTTTATTTTTTTCAAAGACCAATTTGTCCTACTTGAAATTTTAGATAGACTAAAATGAGGGATTTGTCTGTTGATTATTAATTAAAAAAAATCTTATTTTTTTAGAAAATTATCTTATGTTTTTCAAATAAAATACGTTAAAATCAAGGTAATATAGTTACCTCACCTAAATAAAGTATTTTACAAATGAAGGAAATATAATTATCTATCCAAATAAAAAATTTAAAAATTGAAGGGAATTTAATTGAAGCATTTTAATTTTCTAGCATTCTAAATTCCTTTGTGTGAACACCATATTTTTGTCTTCAATTTACTTATTTATTTTTTCTTTTTTTATTCTTTTCCTTTTCCTTTTTGTATAATTTTGAAATTTGAATTTAACTTCTAGCTGACTCAACAATAAAATAAAATCATATTAAAATCTCAATTGGCTTAATAAAAATCAAATCAAAATCTTAACTAACTCAACCCCAATTGAGTCCCAAAATCTTTCTGCTCTGCTCTCTATATATTAATTAATCACAAAGAAGAAAAAGGGGTCATCGGTAAACTTCATTCACCATTCTCTTTCATTGAATCCATCACCACTGTCATAGCCTCCTCCCTGAAAGAACCAAACTATAACCCATCACCATTGTTATCATCACAACCCTCTCACCAAACCACAACCCTTTCATCATCCATCATAAGCCATCATCATCAATAAACCCTATTGCTATTACCATCCTCGTCTTGGATTTTATTTTTCTATCATAGCCACAATAATTATCAACTTTACATTGCCTTCAGAACTGTTGCAACCACTATCTCCACAAAGCCACCGCTATCACAATAATCATCCTTAGCGGTATGATCGTGCCACTGTTTCCTCACTGTTTTGTTTCTTCCTTATTCCCATGTTACAGTGATCAAGTAGATGTGGTCTTCTTTTTTGTTTTAATTTTCTTTTTATTTTATTTCATTTATTTCTCTTTCTTCCTTGGTTAGGTCCGTCCTTTTATTTTTCATTTTGTTTGTTGGTCTTTTAGGGATTTATGAATTAGGACATTTAGTCTAGAATTATTCTTTTGGTTCAGGCTATGTTGTTTGTTTTTCTAACTCTTGGTATTTTAATTTTTAGATCTTTCTTCTTTCAAAAACAAACAAAAAATAAAAATAATTTTTTTTATCCGTGCAACAGTCTATAGTCATAATAGAGAGGTAGATGTCTCCTTCATGTATTATTGAATTGTAAGGGTTTATTAAGTAATCTAGTACTAACTTAAATTCTGTGCAAAAGCAGATTCCTCTTTTTTAAAAATAATTTGTCAATTAAAATTCTTTTCACAAATAAAATCAATCAATACACTTTTTATTTTTGTTTCTTAATTAAAATATGTTAACACGCACTTATTTTCTATAAAAATAACGTGGCTTTGAATTCCTCATTGCACTAGAGGATACGTCGGTATAGTCAACAACTATCAAGCCAAAATTATTTTTTTTATCTTTTAATTTAATTTTCTCTTCTTTAATTTAATTTAATTTAATTTTATTATATACTAGCGACTTTTAAAGGGGAAAAAATAAATGTTATTAAATTATAAATTAATTTGCTTGATAAGCTCTAAGATAATTGTATTTATACGGATGTATTAGGGGTGTAGTGAGATTAAATTTTCACCCTTCCCTAATCATCATTAGACTCCCAAACTCAAATCTTTCTAAAAGACCAATTTTATAAATCAAAAGGTTTTTCAATTTTAGTTAGAATTAAAATTGGTGGCGACTGCAATTATTTCTTTTAGGAATAAATTTTTATTGTCATTTTGTTATAGCACCCTCTAGGAACGTTGTAACATTTTGTATTTTAGAAATACTCCATCTAAACACACATTTAAGCTTCATATAAAAAGTTTTTGTAATATTTCTTTTAGATATAGATATATAATGTTGCAACAAACTCAATTTTTCCAAGTAAGAGCTCGCCTAGTTTTGTAAGCTATATGTTAAGGTTTGTATCACTCTCTTTCTTTTTCTCTGCTAGCCAAAAATCCATTCTTTAATTTCGACTATAGAAGGACAAGAAAAGGCAGTGACTACAAAACACAGTTTGCATTCAAATTCAAAAATATAAACCAAATTATGCGAGCCATGTCACTTTTTTTTTTTCTTTCTGTTTTTACACTTTCTTCTTCACCATAAATGGTTGCTGGATGGTACAAGGCTACTTTTAAAAGAAAACGGAAAAAAAAAAAAGAGTATGATTTATTAATAATGAGAAAGTGATACCGAATTTGTCTATTCTTCTGCTTTTCTACCATGTAAATGATTAGTAAACTTATTATGAGTGACTTGACTTGATGGTGGTGTAATAGTTCATATTTCATAAGATGGTTGTTTGAACAATATGCAATTAAGAATTTCAAGAGTCTTATTATTTGAACATCAAATAAGTTTAAAAAGAACTTAAATAAAATGATAAAAGTCAAAGAAAGTTTAGGTTCTATAAGGATATGTATTGATTTGTCCGCAATCTCGATTTCCCTCAACGGTAGTGATGAGACTGCACTTGCAGACGGCGAGGCAATGACAAACATTTCTATAGAATCATGTTAGTGCAAACCCCCTTCCAAACTTCAATTCAAACATTTCTAGCTTGAGAAAAAGTTGATGTAGGTTGCAGGCTTTTTTAGTTGAACAAAAAAAAAAAACAATTCAGTTTTTTGTTAAAATAATCTGAAATGGGTGCACTGTAACTGAGAGACTTCTTACGCGTAGAACATTTTGGCCACTAATGACAATCAAAGGTTAGTAAATGAAAGCTACAACGCTACGCACCAAAAAGAAAATGAAAGCTACAACTCGTAGTGGGGAGGGAAAGAGCGAGTATGGCCAAATTTAGGCCAAGTCAGTGGGCTGGTTACTCTCATATATAGCGTTATTTTGAATCAGAAGTCAATGACCGAGCTTATGCAGTTTTATTGATGGCACTGAACTGATGGCAGTTTCTTAGAGGAGGAAGTCATGATGATCTTCATATGGTTTTGCCGTTATTTTGCTGGTTTTCTGGGATGGGGTTGTTATTGGTGGACTGTGGGTCCTTGTATTTCTGCCTCACCCTCTCTTTCCCAATCCCAATGGGAGTTGACTACTTAAAATATTAAAATAAAGAACTAGCCAAAAAAAAAAAAAAAAAGCTAATATCCTATTTGATCTTTCAAAATTTTTATATCAAATTATTTAATCGTTCAAGAAAAGAAATCAATCATGTGGTCTCTTAAGATTGAAAATAACAGACACATTAGTTTCTCTATTAGTTTTTTATTAGTGGGCTTATACATGTGATACAATATAATGATAACATGTTATTAAAACGTTAGAAGCAAGCTAAATGAAGTTATTTTGGAACATATTGTGCTCATTTTGTTGTCTAAAATTACACAAAATGAATCATTTTATGACTTATAATAGAGATTTAAATGACTCATTTTATGAATTTCAACCGTAAAAATGAGTCATTTTAAACTATATTCTGTTTTAAATGACATATACATCACTTAATATCATGTTAGCAGGTCAATATGGAATTCTATTAGTGTTTAAATAATCATGTACATATAAAGGGACTAATGTGTCCTATTATTAATATCTTGAGGAATCGTATGTTTAATTTTAATTTTTGACAGACTAAATAGTTTTGTAAAATTTTCTTAGGGATTACATAAGTTATTTACTCAAAAAAAAATGCAAAGTAGTGATTTTTTTATTTTTAAATTATAGGTAAATTACACTTATCTCCCCTGAGATTTGTGGAAATGCAACTTATACCCTCTCTGGTTGTCCAGCTTACACTCACATCCTCTTTGCTTGTCAAATTTTAAGTATTTATATTACAGTCACACTCCTCATTCACAGAATACCATTAGTAAACTTAGAATGATATTTTTGTGATATTAACTATTTTTAATTAATAAAATTATAAAAGTACTCGTACCCACTCTATTAAGTTTAAGGGTATTTTTATAATTTTATTAATTAGGGACAGTTAATATCATAAAAATATCATTTTATTAAGTTTACTAACAGTGTTCTATGAATAAAGAGTGTGACTGTAATATAAATACTTAAAATTTGACAAGTAAAAGGGGTGTGAGTGTAAGTTGAACAACTAGAGGGAGTGTGAGTTACATTTCCACAAACCTCAAGGGAGGTGAGTGTAATTTACTATTAAATTATTGGTAGTGGAAAAATACTGGAATAGTGCTTTTTTGTGAGAAAAAACTTTACCACAAAAACATAGTGGTTTGGAAAAAAATTCACACTCTAAATAATTTAACTCTTAATATTTCGCTAATTGTATTAAAAATATAATTAAAGTACAAGTACTGAAAACACCTAAAATGTCTCTTTTAATAATTTACTACTCATGCATATACGGTGGAAAGATGAAATCTTAAACAGGTCATGACAAAGTTGAAATCTAGGGACTAGGATGAATTTTCTTTTGATAATTAAAGTTTATGTTAAGGAAAAAGTTTGTCCCAATTTAGGATCATAGCATATTCCGAACTCATCGGGTACTTACAGAAATATCTACAGATTATCCAATGATAAAATAATAATAATAAATTAAACCAAAATCACAGCAATGCAAAAATGAAAGATTAATTATGTGAGTCAGTCTTCATGATGTATTGGGATGGCTTCTAATGAATTATTAGTCACGAAAGAATTTAAGTTGTTGTTTTTAAAACAATGATACGCGGTAGCTCAATTAAATTTTTAAAAAATAGAAATTATAAATAGAGGCACAACAAAACCAATAAGTTGTTGGTTCAAGTGAGAGTGACTCAAGTCCCTTAAGAATATAAATTCTAGATTCAATCTCAATATTCATGTGTATGAAAAAAAGAAACATTGCTCCAAGGGCCTCTGCTTAGACGGCTAATCATAATCAAGAGATTAACCTCTTACATACTAAATAAGAGATTATTCATATGTCAAAATTACTTTTCATGATAATATTTTTATCTACATCTTCAATGTCAATAATCGTTGAAAATACTCCCTTTCTTTTTTGCAGTGAAAGCTAAACTAATGAGCTAAGAACTAAGAACGATTAAGGAAACAAAGACACTTAAAACATAGTAAATTTGATGATATTGTCTGACCTGTATTTACATCCCAAGCTTCAACTATATATAGCCATCCTATTAACTTGGGATCATGCATATCGTGGTCATGGCTCTCTCTCTTTCCAAGTTAACCACTGCCCATGTTGTTGCATCACTCCAGAAAATGAGTATTTTTTTCAACAATTCAAACATTTAAAGGGTTAATAAAAGTATTGTCAACAAAATTAATTTTGACATAAAGTGGTTATTGAAAATACCTATAAGCTTTTATTGACATTTAATAAATATCAAGAAAACTTTGTTAAGTATTTTCAATGATCAATCTATATCAGAATTAATTTTCTTAATAATACTTTTATTGATATTTAAATTATTGAAAACACTCATTTTCTTGTAGTGCACGCCTTCCGCTTGCATTATTTAGGCTTGTATACATTTCAACCTTTCGTTTGGCTTCTTCCTCTCAGTTGTGGCCTAATTTTCCTTTTCCTGTCTTCATCTATCTGTCTGGGCTTAATCCAATATTGGCCCGAATTTTCCAGCCCCTAACAAGGAGTGATCTAATAATAGTGTTAGGAGAATAACAAGAAATTATATATGAAATTATTAAAAAATATATTTTAAATTTTGATAGTTTTAGGATAGATTTTTTTTAACGTGGAAATAGATATGGTTTATAATAGGTCAAGCTGTGTAATTCATGTAACCAACTCAACTTAATGGGATAGGACTTGATCAATCGTTGCAGGTAAAGACTTTAAAGTATTAATTTATTTAGGAAAAAAACTCATACTTATTACTATAAAAGAATTTTTACAAAATTTAATGATATATGTATTGTCAAAATCATGTCGCGTAGAGCTCATTACTATTGGCGCATAACAATCACCCTTTCTTCTTCTTCTTTTTTCCCATCCTAAATTAACATTGTTTTTCTGGGAGCGTTGTTATTTCTTACTACAGAATAGAGATTGATAGTTTAATACTTTCACCAAACTCACCGATACACGTGTTTATTTTTCGTACCACAGATACTCTCATCAAACTCTCACTGATACACCTTACAAAATAAATAACATATGTAGTCTCTATAAAAAATTTCACAAGATAATTTAGTCTCTCAAAAATTGAAATTAAATGCGTAATTCCTTAAAATTTTAATAATTGATCACATTAGTCTCTCTTGTGTATTTAATCATTTAAACATTAATGAAATTACACAATGACTCATTGACATGACGTAAAATGATACATGTATCGTTTGAAGTATAACTGAATTTAAAATGATTTATTTTACTGGTTGAAATTTAAAAAATGAGTCATTTAAATCTTTATTAGAAATTATAAAATAACTCATTTTTTATAATTTTAGACACTAAAATAAGTGCAATATGTTATAAAACGACGTCATTCTGCTTGTATCTAACGTTTTAATGGTATGTTATTAATTTATTATTGTATTGTACAACATGTATAAATCCATTAATAAAAAATTACTAACAAAGGGACTAATGTTCTTACCTAAAAGTGGAGGTAATATTGTAGGTGTCTCAGGCATATGTTCGAGCATGGGTGAGGGTACATGCAAAAGCAGTACTCCAACATTCAAGTCAATAAATGATTGAGATGTAGACGTTTTGAGAGTACGATGCAAGAGTTAGAGATAATTCTACCTGGGGTATTGAGCCCCTTTTATAGTAATAGATGACCAAGTAATAAGTCAAGTGGTAATCTTCCTTGAATAAGGAAAATATTCATAATATTTAGTAGAAATTAGATGTATTTTATATATATCGAGATATGTGATCTAATATAAGAGATATGATATAATATGATAATAGAAAATTTCATAAAATAATAGGAGATATTATATTATCGGAAAAATTAATTCAGAAGATACTCAAGTCCACAATAGTGGAGAATCTTCGGGGGGGTTCCTGTGCTATATAGGCAATCTGTGGGTAGCTGGGCTGAGTTATTTGTGATCGGACTGAGATCCAGGTCCATTTCCTAATCCAATGCATATATTAAGAGATCATGGGATTATTATTTTTAATTTCATATATTATTTTTAATTTTAAGAGATCATGGGATTATTTCATTTTTGCCTTGAAAAAGAAAAGTTTTATTTGAGGTACCAATCAGGATGTGAGCTTAAAAACCAAACTCACACTGATACACGCGATGGTATTGGGAGACTTCGCGACAATTTTGCGTTACCTTTTTCTACAACGATAGGAAAAAAACAAAATAGCAGACACGCATACAGTGGTTGACTGATGTGATTCTTTAATGATGTTTTTGACGATACCGTCCGTGTGGCTGACAGGCATAGATGTCGTACTGGTCCTCTTGCTCTGTCATTTTTTGGGAGCTGAGTCACACTTTAAAGTTCACAAAAAAAAAAAAAAAAAGATTGCTTGCGTTGTTTTAAGATTAAGTATCACTTTCTTGTTGTCCAATATAGTATACTAGTATTAACTTTTAAAGTTAAGTTATTATTTTATTATTATAATTATTCATGTTGGAATTTTTTTTATACTATTATAATAGTGTCATTGTTAATTTTTTAAAAATTTTCTTTAAAAAAATTCATTAATCCATTGAAATAAACATTTTTATTATTTTAAATTTTTTTTGATGAGTTGTCCCATTTTGATGGATTTTTAGTGGGGTGGGTCTAAACAGGATGGGTTGACTAGTTTTGACCTCTCTACTCATAGGATATTAAGAGTGTGTTTCCTATCTGGAGGTGGCATGATATTGTAAGTTTTACTATATATTATGTTCTTATTTATTATTCAGTATCAATAATATATTATATAAGTTTACATATTATAACTTTCTTATACGTTAAAATGATATATAACTTAATATAGCATAAGAAAGTTGCATTAAACCTTATTGACTTTTAACTTATAAAATTACTTTTATTTTTAACATTTTAGTATAATAAAACAATTCTTAAATAAATAATAATTATTAAAAATTTATAAATAAATATAGATAAAGAATGGTATATGATATCAATTTATCTATATACAATAAAAATAAAATAATTATAATGTATAATTAATAAGTAAAACATAAACATAAACAATTCATAACAAATAAATAATGAATAATATATGATATAAAAATTATAAATTAAAAACTAGTAAAATATATAAATAAAAATAAATAATATGTAATATAAAAAGTAAGGGTTAATAATAAAAATATTTTGAGTTAATATTTATTTATAAATTAAAATTTAAATAACTATGATTAAAAAATATAAAATATATAAAAGAGTATATTTTATATATGTATAAATTATTGAAATAGTAAATAATTATAAAATATTAAAATAAATAATATTAATATTCAATATAAATTCAATTTTCATTAATAAATATTTACATAAATATACTATTTGAAAATTATATGTAAATCATTAGTAAAAATTTCCAATTTTATTTTATTTAATATTTACTCATAATATTAAAATTATTTATAAATAAATGATAATATCATAAAATATAAATATAATATCTTATATGATGCTACTATCAATCCTTATCATATCAGGCATGTCAAACATGCATTAAGGCATGATTAAAATAACAAATAATAATTGAGTGACATAAATATTTGATATTTGATATATAAAAATCATTAAATAATTCTTCTTCAAATTGTTAAAATAATTAGTTTAATTTTGATATACTGACATGTCACGACCGATTTTGGAAAAGTGACCGACACGTGAAAAATCTCATCCCCATGTAAGTCTCGTGATTGTTGAGTTGTATTACATGCATATTGTTAATCAAAATCCATTTCAAATCATAAATCCACAACATAAGTAACTCATAATACTAATAGTAAATAGTCCTTTTTATAATTTATATATGAAGTTGTAACTAAAATACAAATATGCTGAGTTGCTCTCTATATAAAAGAAAACCATGAATGTTATATCATTTTAATTACAAAATAAATATCAGCATGATAAATCAATAAGCAAAATCATGCATAATCCGGGACCCTATCCGCACTATCACTGGAGCACTCTACAAAAGACATAACACTTTAGGGCAATGTGAAGCTTACCCAAACTGAAAGCTAGTGCTGCTAAGGAGGATGTGGTGTAGGATCTGATGCTATTGGTGTATCTGTGTGAAAAGAAAGGAAATGAAGGCTGGGTTTTGTCTTAAATATTAGTGAGTGGATCTTTACCTACGTACAACCATATATGGGACAAGAAAGAATATACATAAATAATAATGCAACATTCACAAATCATTTCTAATTATTTTGTATAATAGCTATAAAATCATAAATTTGCTGGAAATATGAAAAACCAAGTTATTTCTCAAGGCATTAAAAAAGAGAGCAGACTATCCATCATCTCTAGGGGTGTTTAGTCCTTCGCAAACCACGTCTCTAGCGAATTGATCTAAAATAAGGATAATTTGCCCCTTGCAAGCCTTAGTATATTGAAGTGAATGATTTAACTGTTGTTAACTCATAGCTTTGTTCCTCTTAGTAATTCCTCACTCTAAAACTTTACTGTAATCATGAAGTGGGGTTCTAATATTCTAAGTGCGACATCTTTTAGTCCTCGTAAATAAACATAACGTTTCTCATTTCTTTTCACCAAGCATAAACAAGTCTAAAACCATGATCATAGTTCAAATATGGTCCCATACATTTGAGAAAATAATTATTTTCATGAGAAGCTCCAAAACATATTTTCCTGTTCTTGCCAAAATGCATATAAATCTTCTTTCAAGTTAAAGTTCAACCTTTAATTTGCTAAGTACTCAAATATGCTAGAAACATATTCATAATGACCAAAATAAGGTCATGAGATCAAACCCACTTACCTGGAGGGGTGGAATGTGAAAGGCTAACTCTAACTGAGCTCTATGGTGCAGGGATGGCACCAATGTCTACCATACAACCATAAAAGTCATTAATGATTTATAGGTATCTCTAAATAACCCTAAACCAACTCTAACAACATTGGGGGAGCACCTCTACTTGATAAAAATGAGAAACAATGATACCCCTTGCATAGGGGAGGAAGAAGACGGAAGAATTTAACATAAACCAACAACAATCCCTTACCTTTGAGTTTGGAGGAGAAGCATTTGAGTGGGATTATGTGGAAGAGAGAGGAAAGGTGTTTGGAGGAAAATGGTTTTAGATTTTGGGAGGGGAAGCCTAAACCGGGGTTTTTAAAAGGGTTGGGGGGCTCACTTATTAAAACTACATCATTTTTGTAACATCCTATGTTGCTTTATGGATTGATGGCTGTTCCCACAAACCAACACAAGTCTTTTCAATATGCTTTATCCTCACTCACACGCTTCCTGGGAAAACTTCCCAGGAGGTCACCCATTCTAAAATTTCTCCAAGTCAAGAACACTTAACTATGAAGTTCTTTAGTGATGGGCTACCAAAAACAAGATGTATCTACCTTATTGTAGCACTGGAAAAAAAACATAAGTCATGGCAGGGGAGGAGCAACGGGAGTGAGCGTTGGAGTAGCGATGGCTGACGAGCCAAATGACATTGGAGAGCGATAGGAGGAGGAACTATGTTGTGGCCTGTGGAGCAATATGGACCTCTGCTCATAGCATCATAGTCGCAGAGATAATAGGAGCCAAAAAAGAAGACCTACGATGGTGGTCATCATGCTGCGATGTGATGGGGCATGAGCCGTGGGAGAAGACTTTTGGTGAACGACGGGTTGTCAAAGAGTGAAATAGCGATGTACGATTGCATGTTGAAGGGCGACAAAGAGCAGACTAGGGTGTGGCTAGGTCGATCATTAGTGGCTGCACAGAGAAAGAAAGAAAGATCTAGGGTTTCAAAATAAATAAAAAAAAAAACAAGTGTTTGGTTTTTAAATTTTTTTTTTCGGTCTGAAGAGCTAGTGTTTGATTGGTTTGTTGGGGAGTAGGGAGAATTGGGTGGACCAAGGCCCAAAGGTTATTAATTTTTAAATTTTTAAAATTATAATATGTGAAATATCTTAAAAGTATAAAATATATAAATATAATGTGTTATACTTAAGGGTATTTAAGTAATTTCGTACATATAGGTCCTCACCAGCCCTGTCCCTAAATCTGCCTTGGGGAGTTTTTTATCCCATCCCTGTATCTGCGAGGAAAAAATCTCAGAAATCAGGGTCCCGAATAGGGTAGTCCCTGTGAGGATCCCTAATTAGTGGGGATTTTTACCACTCCTATACCCCTAGAGCAATATGATGTTGTTTAAATATTTATTCCTCCCCCTCCCCCCCCCCCCCAAAGAAAAACAAAACAAAACAAAACTTAGAACATTGTATGAGGGAAGTAACTTCTTGGATATGAAAAACAATTTCTTTAATTCTTCTAAAATGACATCATTTGGATGTTAATGTGTCAGTTTATGTGACAAATCAATATTGTAACACACAATGTGCCTTATTCCATTAACGGTACTTAATGGATGAATTAACTTGTCCTACGTTTTAATTCTTGAGGGACCATGAGCAGGATTTTTTTTTTTTTTGGAGACAAAATTGTCCGACGTAATATTCTTTAGGGGTAAATTTGGATATTTACTCTTAAATTAAATCATAAAATAATTTACTTAAAATTAATATTATTATTTTTATTCGTTAACAAAACCGTTTAACCATTGAACTTATAATTATTTAACTATTTCAAACAGTTCGACATTTAATAATCTTTTTCTTATTTAATGTATTTTGATTGTTTTGTTGATAGTAAAATTCAATACAAAGAATATTTTGTCTTTTAACAAATTAAACTAAATTAAACTTTATAAAAAATCCATATTAAACTTTATCTTTTTCAAATTCATAGTCATATATCATAGTCATATTTAAATTGAAGTTATGAAATAACAACTTCCGCCACTGTATTCTAAACTCAATAACTTCTATCACTACATACAAAGTTATCTAATAATTCTAACACTTTTATACACTACTAGACAATTGCGGGATACTGACCGGTACGAATCCATCGGAAATTACCGATAGCATCTCTGACGGGTTGTTGCATTTTTGAAAATAAATGAAGTTGTTATTAATGGACACGACATACCCGTTGGTAAAACCGTTAGTAAATGCTGGCGCCAAAATGCACCAAATGACACGCATAGCTTCCGACGTGTGTACGACGGGCATTTTATTTTATATTTTTTTGTTAAAATATACCGACAGAAAGACCGATAGGTATTTAATGATATTTTTCTAAAGTATTTTTAATAAATATTACCGCGGGGGTTAACCGACAGGTAATTAATAATTTTTTTATTAAATATTACCGATTGGTTAACATACGGGTTAATTATATTATTTTATTAAATATATCATTATTTTATATTACCAACGAGTTAACCAACGAGTTTTTTTTAAAAATTTAATTATTATTTATTGTCGATGGGTTTTTGAAAATTCACACATTGCCACACAACCTTTGATATTTCACACTATTCGTCAGTACACCCATTGGTAATTACTGATCATTAAAACACACTGTTTCATTTATTGGTTACCTGTTGGTATACCCGTCGGTAAGCCGCTTATATTCCCCCACCGTGAGCCTTCTTCCTCCTCATTTTGTGAAACCCTCTCCCTTTCTGAACCTTCAACGCTGCCGTATATTTTGCCACCTTGCACTACCACTGGAGCTCTATTTGAGAAATGAAGACCACCATTACGATCTAAGGGCTCTGGTGAGCATTTTAATCAGTTTAATTTTTGATTTGGTATAGTTTTTCCGTTCACTTATGGGTGCCCATAGTGTTGTGTTTTATTGCATTGAGGAATAATTATTGTTGTTATTTTGTTAATATAGGAGTTTTGTTTAAGGGTGACAACGATTATTGATTTTGGGATTGGTTTTCCATTCTTTTTCCTTATGTTATTTTATGTTTTCAATGTATATAAGTGTGTTGATTTAAATTTATCATATTGGATTTTCAAGATTGGATTTGGTTGGATGCTGAGAGCTTTCCCACATTTTGTGATTTTTTTTACTGCTATAGAGCTTAATAACTAAATTCTTGTTATTTATATGGTTTAATGGTTTGATACGTGTGTAGGATATATAAAGACTTATGTTTTCTATGATAGAATTATAGGAAATGGGGATTGTATGACTGGGGGGAAAGGTGTAGAGGCCCTTCCCCAACTTGTTTGCATTATTTGTTGTGGGATTCTTTGTATTTGCAAAGATTACATGATGCATATTATGGAGTTATAGGGAGATGCACAATAGAATATTTTTTAAGATTATGTGAATTGTATATAATTATTAAAATTTCACTGTATCTATTTTGTTGTTGATCTTTATAATAATATCTATAATTGTTTAATTGATTAAAATATCTAACGACAGAAACTCCTAATTTAAGGGGAGATGTTGTTGAAATTTTGTTAAATTTTTTTTTGTAGGAATAATAGATTAAATAAAAGTAACTATGTTTAAAAAAAACTTAAAAGCCAATTGAATTTGTTTAAAAGTAATAATTTAAATAAAACTTAAAGACCAATTGAATGTATTTTAAAGACCAAGTAAAATAAATATCTGACGACAGAAGCTCATAATTTAAGGGAAGATGCTTTCAAAATTTTCCTAAAATTTCTTTAGGGAAAAAGATTAAATAGAAGTAATTATTGTATTAAAAAAAACTTAAAAGTCAATTGAATTTGTTTGAAAGTAATAATATAAAAAAAACTTAAAATACAATTGCATGTGTTTTAAAGACCAATTAAAAGAAATATATGATTGATGGAAGCTCCTAATTTAAGGGGAGATGCTGTCAAAATTTTGTTAATATTTTTTGTAGGAATAATAAATTAAATAAAAGTAACTATATTAAAATTAATCTTGAAAGCCAATTGAATTTGCTTTAAAATAATAATTTAAATGAAACTTAAAGACCAATTGATTGTGTTTAAAGCCAATTAAAAGAAATATCTGATAACGGATGCTCCTAATTTGAGGGGAGACACTATTGAAATTTGTGAAATTTTTTTTAGGAATAATAGATCAAATAAAAGTAACTATATTAAAAAAAATTAAAAGCCAATAATTTGTTTAAAAATAATAATCTAAATAAAACTTAAAGACTACTTGAATATGTTTTCAAGACCAAATACAATAAATATTTGACAATAAAAGTTCCTAATTTAAGGGGATATGCTGTTGAAATTTTCCTAAATTTTTTTAGGAAAAATGATTAAATAAAAGTAATTATTGTATTAAAAGAACTTAAAAGCCAATTGGATCTGTTTGAAAGTAATAATATAAATAAAACTTAAAGACCAATTGCATGTGTTTTAAATACTAAGTAAAAGAAATATATAACGACAGAAGCTCATAATTTAACGGGAGATACTGTTCGAGTTTTATTGAGGGAATGAGATTAAAAGTTGATCCCCATCCCCGGCCACTGGGTTAGCTATTGGGGATGATGTCCTGAGGGAGCGTGTGCATGCCCTCAATCAGGAGTTGCAGTAGCAGGCACAGCTCCTTCAGTAGCTCCAGGAGCAGCAAGCAAGGCAAGCAGCTATGGAGCAGGAGCTGAGAGAGATTCAAGAACTTAAGCTCTCTTTGGAGTGGCAGCAGCAGGAGAAAGCAAAGAAAGAGAAGGTTAAGTTCCAGAAGATGCAGGAGAAGATCACTATTGATGTGATGACCTTTTTTGGAGACATGCAGGCTTTGGGATTCTCCGGCTCTGGTAAGATGCTGCCCCGGATACCATTACCCCATATCCCACTCCTCTCAATTTCTGAGAGCCACTCATAGTTGGATAGGATGACGATGGTTCAGATGATGATGTCACCGCCACCAACGATGCCGGCATTAAGGAGTTCAGCTAATTTTTATTCAGCTTCATTTTTTTTCATTTTGGATATTTCTTGTATTTATTGCAATTTGTATATATTTTATTATCATAATTTGGTATTTTATTTAATCAGTTTGCTTTATTCTTTTTATTATTTTCTTATTTAATATCATTTTAATTGATAAATAAGTTATTATATAAATAAATAATAAACTACCAATCACTTCATAGTGAAATAGGGAAATTAAAAAAATTATCAATTTTTTACCGATGGGTATAATCGTCGATAATACGTCATATTTTAAAATAAAATAAATTTTCATAAATCAAATTACCATCGATAAAAAATTTTAAAAATTATTTTATTTATTTAAATGCCCGTCAATAAAATTAAATAACCCGTTGGTATAATTAGGTCTTTGATGGCCATGGTGACGATTTTTATCTGATCGTACCAATGGCTACATATTTTATTACCCGTCGGTACATGCGTTGAAAATGATCAACGGGTTTTTTAACCGTTAGTAATATTCATCAGTAGCATGAAAACCGATGCCCCTTTATCCGTCAGTATAATGTCGGTGATGTCATCAGGTACTCGCTCTTGTAGTGATGGTTTTTAAAATTCTAATTCAAATAAAATAATAAAAATATGTAAAAAAAAAAGTAATTTAAATTAATTTGAAAATTTGTAACTTATATATTTGAAATAAATTTTAATTTTATAATTTATTTTATAAAATTTATTTTAAATTTAAAAATATGGATTGATAAGCATGAAAGTTCTTATCAATCCAATGGTCTATTAAAGGGTATAATACTAATTTTGATGCAATAACAATGAGTTTTATGTTATTATTTAATTATATGTTTCCATTTGCAAGAATTTTAATATAATAAATTGAGTTAAATACTTTAATTTATATGATAATATATGATTATATGTCTATATAAAACATTTTTCATTTAGAGTGCACATAAATAAAGTTCAAAGGTATGCGATTATTATATGTATCTGGATTCCTATGATTTTGTTTCATGTTATTGGAGTAATTTGTGTCTAAAAAATTTGACCAATTAAGTTAAATATAGAATGATGGTTTTCCTTTTTTGTTTTGGATAATATAGAATTATGGTTTATGTAAATAACAGATAACTTGTCTAAGTTACTTAATGTAACTTAAAATTGAATAAAAATGATAAATTAGACTAGTCAATTTGTGTTCGGTTGGAGGAGTCCAACATGGGAGAGATTCAAGACAACGAATTAAGTGAGAAAATCTTATAAGCAGAACGGATACCATATCTTGACCCAAAAGCTTAAGGCAATGTATTTATGGGTCATTCTATCTTATATATGCCTCATACACAGCTCATTCCTAATCGATGTGGGGCTTCACCTCTCACACTTGAAACTTAATTAACAATCTCCCCCAAGTATGAGGCCCAACACAATATGCTCTTCCATCATTGAAAGTCTAAGTGTTTAATGGTATTAACTCACCATTCCTCCAATACTCCACCAAGCCGAATCCGAATTGTTAACACTGCTATGACTTGTTGGGTCAGGTGATCCAAACATGAGAGAGATCCAAGACAATAAGTTAAGTGAGAAAACCATATAAGTAGATCAAATACTACATCTTGACCCAAAACCTAGACAATAAGTCTATGGGTTCTTCCGTCTTATACATACCTCACATAATTCATTCCTAATCGATGTGAGATTTTACTTCTCACGTTTAAAACTCAAAAATTTTGTCATAAAATTAACTCGTATAACTCTTAAATGTATTTTTTTTATCTGTAAAAAAAAGAGGTAAAAAGTGGTCAATTAGATAAATTGAATTTAAAAACAGTTAGGAATAAAAATAACTTAATATTTTTAGCAAGTTAAAGTGGATTATAATACTACAAGAAATAAAGTATAGTGAGAATCAAACATTGCAATATGGCCACAAAAGAAAGAAAAAAATTCCTACTAAAACATTGCATAATAAAAAGGGGAAATATACTTTTTTTCCAAAACCTCTATTTGTATTTTTCAATTTGGATCATTACCTTTTTTATATATTTTTAATTTAGTCTCAAGTCATTATTTCGTCACATAATTGATGGAAAGTATTGATGTGGATATGATGTGGATCATCAACAATTTTCATCAATTATGTTATGGAATAGTAATTTTACCTAAATTGAAAATTGATTTGAAATAAAAGGGACTAAATTGAAAACACTTTAGCACTTTTCATCAATTATATGACGGAATAATAATTTAAGATCAATTGAAAAATGATTTGAATTAGATTGAAATGGACTAAATTGAAAAGAATAAAAGGTAAGAAATCAAAATGAAAAATCGAACAAAATATAAAGGGCAAAAGAACTTATTTTGCCGAATAAAAAAAAGAAAATCAAATTCCTACTAAAAATAAAAATAAAAACGAAAATATGAAATAAAAGGATAAGCAACAAAATTAAATTGTCGGGGTCCAAGATTGGAACGACCACACTCTCCTTGCTGGATTGATATGTGGCTAATTTTTTGCCTCCGTTGCTCTGACCTGATAGTACTTAACTTTTTCCTTCCTAACCAAAAAATACTTATAATTTGGGATTCCTCTGCCGATCATTAGATTAGATAGTGGAGCACTACGTCAAGTTTCTATTATTGGGGTCGGAAGAAAGCCATGTTTGATCAATCTTTTCTTCAATAATTTAGTCAAAAAGAGAGAAAAAAAACCACCTTATATCAAATCTCTCTCTCTCTCTCTCTGTTCAATGATGAAAAAGATACTTGCAGAATGCAAGAGGATAATGGGGGAGTGGTACTCAATTTTCAAAATTGTCAAATAAGTATTGATAAAATTAGGGACTTCACTCCACACCACGACATGATTAAGGAAAAAGACCGAAATCACCTGTTTCATTTCCAATTATATTTTCTTTCTTGTCTCAACCCACATGGAATTAAAGAAAAATATTTAAAAATTAAAATAATAAATATGTATTATTTATCTTCCATGTATAAATAATTAAAAAGATACGAAAAGAAACATGATTTAATGCCTAATAAGGAAAGTTGTCACCATTCTAGGTACCGAAAAAAAGATGTGACCCCATTCCTGCAAGTCCGTGAGTTACCTTAATTTTGATTACTCTCAACAAAAGAGGAAGGAAAGGATCCAGATTAAAGGAACCTTATGGAGTAGAAGGAAAGGATCCAGAATCCAGATTAAAGGAACTTGATCGATTAGAAGAAAAGGATCCAGATTAAAGGAACTTGATAAAGTAAGTCAAACTTTAATATTTGTTCAGGTTAGTATTTTTAAAATTTAATTATGAAGAAATTTTATTTTTTTATGTTAAAGATTGATTTATAAATGAATTGATAAAAAATAAAATAAGATTTTACTTTTATTATTTCTTTAGCAAAAATTTAAAATAAAAGATCAATTTGAAATAAAATAATATTTTTGTAACTTGAAAATTAAAATGAAAACCAGAAATAATGCAGTTGGTTAGGTTTTTGATCCTCAGACAACCTTATATGGCAAGCCCAAAACAAGTTCTGTTAATCTGTTATTCTTGACCAGGGCAGAGCCCAGTAGTCACTAACGTCCAAAATTGCCGTCAAAGATTCATGAACGAGGTGTCTCAGGCAAAGGTCCATAGCTAGATGGAGACCCATAATGCCCAGAGCCAATCCCCAAGGTAAGTGAAGTGCATGCGTGCAGCATTTTGAATAATCAACGAAATGAGATTTTATAAAGAAAAGATTTTTGAATTATTTTTTGTGAGTTGATTCCCCATACCCATGTTTGATTTTTCAAAAAAAATTATTATAATTTTTAAATAAATATAATTAAATAATAGCGTAAATATCAAGTGGTCAAAGTAGTTCCAATCTTAAGTTATACAGAGAGGTACAGATCTTCATGCCCATGCAACTGAATAAGTTTTTAAAATATGACAAAATTATTTAATATTATTTGAAAAAACTGAATGGAAAGAACATATTATGGTTTAATTAAGAATAAACTATCAATCTGGTTCTCAACCACACACACACATACATATATAAATAAGATAACGTATCATATGAGAATAAGTTCTTTGTGTGAGAAGTGAGAAGTAAATTTTTAACTATTAGGTTAAATTATATAGCTAAGATTATATCCATAAATTTAGAAACTCACGTGTTTCTTCTCTCTTCTATTTCACTGGGCACTACTAATTACTTCTCCAATCTTGTCTAATCGCATTCCTCTTTGACCTTCTTAATTTATGGATGTAATCTTAATTGTATAATTTATTCTAATGATTAAAAATTCCTTTCTCACTTCTCATATAACAAAGTTATTCTCGTACAATATGTCCTATATATATATATATATATATATATATACATTAGTATAGTTCCTGAAAGATTTTTGACATTCTATAAAAGAAATCCACATGATATCAGTTTAGTCTCTAAAAGATCTTTTACATCACTTTAGTCATCACTAAAACATAAATGTGATATTTGTCCCCGCAAATGAATGTAACATCTATTTGATCCCATTTTTATAAATTAATGAACTTATTAAATGTAATCCATATTTAAAAAATTAAATGTATTTTTTAGATATTAAATGGATGATGTCAAAAAAATTTCAAGAACTAAATGGATGTCTTTGTTTGTTACTTGTCTTGAGACAAAAAGGACAAAGACAATGAGATAGTAGAGACAGAGACAATATTGGAGATGTAGATAGAAACTGTGTTTGGTAGTGGTGTACATGATATGATGATTGACGAAAAGATAAAGAATATTAAGTTATTATTTGATGAAAAATTAAAAAGTAAGAAGGATAAAGATGGAATATAAAATATTTAAAAGGACATTATTGGAAAAATATATATTTAAACTTATGTCCTAAAAGCATGTCTCTGACGTCCCTCCTTGGAATGAAGATAATTTTAGGATTTTTGTCTCCGTTCCTTTCTTCAAATGCATTTTTGTTCTTAATATCTCCATATTTTTTGTCATGGAACATTAACTAAACGTGTATTTTTAAGAGACTAAATTGATACTTTAATATTTAATTTACTTAAAATAACTTACTTTAGCTCTTTAGAATAATTTATAGTCAAAAGAAGATTCCTAGTAGTGTGACTTTAATTTTAGAACTATTTTAACCAATATCAAAAGAAGCTTTTCACTAAAAGATAAAAAACTAGCTTTTGACTAAAAGATAAAAAAAACTTTTAACCTGCTTGTAAAAAAGCTTCCCACTAAAAGATTTTCTCGACATGAGAGCTTTTTAAATATATAATACTCTAAATATATTATAAGCTTATATTCTTTTTATTCCATTTTTAAAACCTTTTAATTTTAAAGTCACAAAATAATTATTGAGTTTGTGCTCTGTTATGTTTTGAGTTTGTGACAATAGGGAGGTCGTGATTACTATATTGGATGAATTTCATATGAAAAATGAGGATGAAACAAAGCCTCCTCAAGAGAGAGGCAAAAAGTAAGGCATTAAAAGTACTATTTTTTTGTGTTATCTATCATGCTTCTTATGAGGCTTTGTTTGCTTCCTTCATGACCATCTTTAATTTTTTTTTTTTTGTACTTTATTCTTGTTATCTTGTATTTTTTATATGAGTTTTTTATGTTTCTTTTTACACCGTCTTGATGTAACTGTATGCTCCTCCATTGTTTGAGTGTTTTGAGCTTTTATCCAAATATTGAAATGAAAAAAATTCCAATTTCAACGTTCAAACAGTATGTTAAAGAATTATCCATTCATAGTTAAAGAATTAAAGTGTATATAACTTACAGTTGAGGAGATGAAATGTATTTTTGTTCTAAATTTTTCATCGACACTACAGTGAGTTCAAGAGCCCAAAGCTTTTAAAATAACAAGTAAATCGTCAATTGATCAGAAACTAGTGAAATTTGTGTGATTTCTTTCGTGCAACTATAAGTGTTGTCAATTATTGTACTATTGATTGTCGTTAAATGTACAATATTAACAAATTGTCGATTAAAAATCAGCGTCTTATAATTTTAAAGATATAAAGACTAACCTAACATTATAAATTTGTAATAATATATTATGTTGTTGATTTTCTTATTAATAATTGAGATGATACAATTTATCTTCTAAAATGCACAAACCAGATATGCCAAATCAAAGGATTGATTGAGACTAAAGATATGTCACTGTGAAAATCCAATTATGTTGTGAGGAGCTCAGTGAATCCAAAATCGTGATGTAAGTTTGCTGTTGCTACGCTAATCCTTAACAGTATGTTTGTTTGAAAGGAAACACGGGGGAATGATTGAGAGAGGAAGAAAAGTGAGAAGAAGAAAGTGATTTTTCATTGATTTAAAATTGGGAGAGAAAAGATTGAACAATATTAAAAAATATGTGGAATTCACTTAAAATTTTTTCTCCTTATGTGAGTGGAAAAGTGTAAAAGAATGAAAAGATATTTACATATTCCAAAAATATCTACACTCATTATTTAAATTCATATAAATATTGGTGACTTTAATAGTTTTATTTTAAATAAATTTGAATAATTTATTTTTATTAATATTTTCTTATTTATTAGCTTGATATTATTCTAAACTTGTTATATTAAAAAATAGTTATATTTTCTATTTGATATTAATTAATAAAGTTATTAAATATAAGATAAAGATATTAACTTGAATACTTTTATATAAATGTGTACAAGATCAATTTTTATTATATTTATTTATATTATTTTGATAGATAAATTTATGATAACATTGTATCTAATTTTAATTTTTTAATAATTTTTTAGATAGTTTTATAAAAAATAACATTTTTTTTCATAATATAAGAATAAAAAAGTCATTTGATATTATTGTTCTTTCTTTCCTTTCACTTTTCCATCTACACAAACAAAATAAATTAATTTTTCTTCTATTTTATTCCTTCTCATTTTCCTTTCATTCAAACATACCTATAACAAAAATGACCTCAAATTCTTTCCTCTCTATTTCTTTTCACTCTATTTCCTTCCTCTCTATTTCTTTCATTTGTCAAACAAGTAGGCTTATATTTTGCTTATTTTTCAGTTATGTAAAAAAAAGAAAAAGATTAAGTTGAATTCTATCTTGCAAGTTAGTTTTAGACACGCTTTCATGAGTCAAAAGCAAACGTGACTCACACACCCCAAGTCTCAATATCAAATCAAATTATCATCAATAAAGAAAATTAAAAACAAAAAAAACACTGTTTCATCTTGTTCTTTATAGTTTTATAAATGTTGACGATTGATTCAATTCCATTTTATTCGATGTTGAGGCCAATACCTGTCAGACAGTAATTTTGTTGTGACATATATTTATCTCGACTTTTGACCACAAGACTTTGATTGGAAAAAAAAAAAAAGATCGTTGAAGAATTGAAGTTTTCTAAAGTAGATACTAAAACGTTAACCTAGTTGGTTAATTATTAATTCAAATATAGCCAGTCCAGGAAGTACCATACTATCTATTTTCATATCCGGAAAGGAAACTTGCTAGTCTATCCTGAGTAATACTACCGGAAACCGCGTTGTTTTGATGGATCCATTAAATATGAAAAATGAGTGTGTGTTCAAAATAAAAAATTTCTATTCAATTAGCACATGGTAATTTATATACTATTGGAATCATTATTGTATAATTGCTATAGTCACACTAGGGAATCCTTCTTAGGAACGTTTGAATTAATCTGCTTTCGTGTTTCCACGTAGTGACAAAATGACTTTGAAGTCAATAAGATAATAATAGCTTCCTTACCACTACTTTAAATGTCCAATCTCAATGCACCCCAAAAAAATTAAAAAAAAAAAGTCCAATCTCGATCAGTTGGTGACTCCCAGCGTTTCTGATGACGTGCTCGTGTCGTATGTCCATGATGAGTTGGAAGGAATCAAAATAAGGAACTATCGTCATCTCAACAAATCTCCACAAAACACTTATTTTAATTTCTCTAAAATTTTAAGTTGAATAAATTAGTCTGAAAAATCTCTTAAATTATTTTCTATAAAATTAAATTATTGGATTAACTGGTCTTGAAAAATAAAACTCTCAAATTGACGATTACAAAATTTCAAGTCAAATAAATTGATTCTTACAAACTTAAATAATCAATCAAGTTAGTCTCCCTAATAAATTGAGCTAGAAGTACTAATGTGTCTAACAATTTACTTGTACAATGATTAATTTGGGAGATTTTTTACATAACTAATTTGTCAAATTATTCAATTTTGCAGAAAGAGACTAAATTTGGGGTTTTGCCATAAATCATAAAAGGAAGTAAACTACTATGTATATAAAAAAATGCGACCTATTTAATCGTAAAAAAAAATGCGAGTTGGGCCTAAAAATTTCAGCCTATTTAATGCCGATCTATATTTGGCCCACCCCATTTGACTCGCAGGTTAAATGGGCCATTCCATGGGAGTAAATGGATGGCTCCTTAACCCTTTATTTGTCGCTTTTTTTTTTGGCTATTTTCATTTTCAGTTTTTTTGCCAAACAAAACCCAAATTGAAGCCGAACCGCCATGGGCTTGTCGGCCAGTCAACCCATAATTCCGCTAAAAATTAAAAAATTAAAGCCAAAGTACGTATTACCCAACCCATCCATCACACTCTTCACTCTAAATCAGTGACACATACCCAGGCACCGCTGAGACTAAGCAGTGAGAAACAGAGAGAGAATTGCCCTCCGCGCCACCGCCCTCCCGCGAGCCTTCACGCCGCCGCTTGCCAGCCTTTGCGCAGCCAACTACCAAACCCTCGAGCTGCCATCCCTTCACCGCTACTGTTCGTTTGCGAGGAACGAAGGAGCTAAGGAGAACCGTCGCTGTTGTGTGGTGAATGTGTGTCTAGGATTCTATGATGAACTTAATATTTTTATTATTTTGTAACGAGTTTTTTTGGATTTGAGATTATCTTTGTGTTGCCATGGATCAATTATTTTTGGATCTATTTTCATGTTGACATTGTCATCTCTTTCTGTAAAAATTCATTTGTATCTATTACTGATATTTTTTTAGGGTCTCAAGTTGGATCTGTTGCTATGCTGTTACTATTATTATTTAGGGTTTGCAAGAAAAAAATGAAAAAAAGGCCCGCGGGCTAGCCTTTTTTATATATAAAACAAAAAATACTCCTAAGCCCGCTAGAAAGAAATGCTTTGTCTCAATTTGATATCTCATTTCTTGTCCACTAATAAAATAGTTATTAAAAGTTGATTTTGAAAATTTTCAAAAGTTATCCGATATAACAGGACACATGTCAATGAATAAATGGGAGGACAAAAAAAGAGACAGGAAATATTAGGGACAGAAGATCTTAATCCCAAGCCCGCCGACGTTACCTAGTCTCGCCTAAGTCTGCTTGCATTCACGGGTTTCGCCCAAGCTCCTTGCAGTTGCAGCTTTTGTTTTCCCTACCAATATCCATTCATCAATTGTGACAAACACTGGTAGATTACCACAGGATATCGACGGAGGCTACCTACTATACGAATTCGTCGATAACTACCGACATGTTGATATGTTTTTTCTATAATTTAGATTTTCATAAAAAAAAAAGGACGACAATCTGTTAGGAAGCCCATCAGCAGTGCTTGGCACTATCATGCACCATATAGCGTGCACAAATTTCAAGGGTTATAACGATGGTTGTACCGATATAGTAGGTATTTATTCCATGCCTTTCGGAAACTCGTCGGTATAGGATAGCGCACCACGTGGTGACATAGGTATTTTGGCAAATATACTGACTCCCATGTTTTTTTATTTCTTCAAAATGTAATTTATCTAAAGATATATTGAATGGTTCATTTTCCATTTTTTAATTTTTTTAATTACCATTACCAACGGACCGACCAATGGGTTTTAATTAAATTAATTATTATTTTTTATTGTTATTGATTTTTGATGATATACTAATAGGTGTTAATTAAATTAAATTAAATTTTATTGTTTTAAATTACATTACTGACAGATATATCGACGGGTTTTAGTTAAATTAAATTATATTTTTTTATTATCAATTATCGACGGGTTTTTTGAATTTTAGGGACTTTGGCGCGCGTCTCTTGAGATTCCATTTTCTCAGTGGTAAACCTATCGATAATTAACAAAACCCAAAATGCACCGTTTCATTTAATGATTACTAATAAATGAACCCATATATAACTCGGTGGTAAGCTTCATACATGTCAAAACAGACCGCATATTCTTCCTCATTTCTGCAACCTTTCTCCTTTTCTTTCCTCTCTCCTTGCCACCGCCACCTTTCCTCACCACCATTCACCACAACCAAAGCTCTATTCGTGAAACCAAGGCCACCATTGGAATCTAGGTATGTTGGCGACCATTTTAATCAGCTTAGTTTTTGGTTTTGGCTTAGTTTTCTTGTTTGTTTTCATTGCCCAAAGTGTTATTTTCTAATGCATTAGAGAGTAATTATTGTTGCTATTTGTTAAGAGTTCTATTGGAGGGAGCATTGCTAGTGTTGAATGTGGGAGCTTTGATTTGCTTATTTTTTCTATTTTTATTGTGTGTGTTCTTTTTCAATTTTTATAATTGTGCAAAATTAAATATTTGTTTATTTTGGATTTTCAGGATTGGATTTTGTTGTATGTTGAGAGCTTTTGATTATTTGTTTGTGCAATGTTATATAGGTTAGTAATGAAATCCTTTGTTTGCATTGTTTGCTATGGAGATTGTTAGTATTTGCAGAGATTGTAGGAAATACATGATTTGAAGTTAAAAGGGGATGTGCTCCAGAATGTTTTTTAGAATTTTGTGAATTGTATATAATTGTTAAGTTGTGATTGTTTAAATATGTCACTTATGTTGTTGTAGTTTAACAATGTCTCTGATTGTTGAATGTATTGATTAATTGATGACGGAAGCTTCTAATTTAAGTGAAGATATTGCCAAATTTTGTGAACTTTTTGTTAAGTAACTAAAATTAAAGTAATTGAATTGAAAATATTTGAAGACAAATTGAATGTGTTTATAAATAATAATGTGATGTTTTAAAACAATCATAGCATTTAGGGTTACTCATACACGCGATATTTCCTTCAAACTAATCATCGATGTATGATAGATTGCATCCTGATAGAGGGGGGATTAAATCAAAATTCTATAATGGTGTTGAAAAATTTATGAGGGTAACATGTCAAACACAAACATTCATTGATGAAGTAAAAGTTAGGTGTCCATATTATAAGTGTAAATGTAAGAAATATTTAGATGATGATACCATAAGAGTTCATTAGTTTGTACAAGTGAGGATTTATACCTGACTATTAGATTTGGACCGAGCATGGGGAGCTAATTAATGCAAGAAATCAAGTGGGGTAACGTTTTTGACCCATGCATACGCCCATATGCATACACAACCCGCACATGCACACCACAAAAGCATTGGCACAACCTGCCATTAGAATCAAAACGAGCCTCATATGTTGAGCAATCAGTTTATAAGATCGGTCTTGAATTTTCCTCAACGTGTATTATTCTGCACTCTTTTCTCATACAAGCCCCACGTGTATCCCTCAGTCACACACCTCACAAATAGCATTGCTCCCTCTTATTTTAGTACTTATTGTGTATCACTCAATTCGCTCATGTATATAACTCCCTGCTCTCCAATTCTCTTTCTCATCTTTCTATTTGTTCAATACTTAGAAAGAATCTTCAACCTTTTTTTTTTCATTTAGCATGTACCTGCAAATAAGAATGCCAATTCTACAGCCAAGACATATCAACAGTTAATATCAAACCTCTCACTCCACAGTGTATCACTCCTAAATTGGTGTATGATCACTCATCTCCCAGTGTTTACACTCCACAACAGATCTATCTTTGCTTGCCAATTACACCCCTTTTAGATGCGGCAAGCAGTGCCACATCAAACCAACATTCTCACACCAGGATTGTTCATTTTCCTGCTTTGAACCAACAACAGAACAGTTAGCATTAACAATTATACAAGGAGTGAATAGATATGTATGAGGAGTGAATAGATATGATCTCATACATACAACTAAGCATCAAAAGCATCACATTGACATTATACACACTTAGGCCTATTCATTCGATTGCCCAAGCCAGAAGATTGCCATTCTCAAAGTCTCACATTTATCTACTTTCTTTTCTTTTTCTTCCAAAAATAATCCTATTACAACATTTCTAAATAACTCACAGAGTCATAAAGAATTTCTGCTACACTTCTTTTTCTCCTTCCCCATTGCCACATCCAAGCTAGGTTGCATAAGAAAAATACTATTTGTACTCATGATGAATAAGACACAGTGTCAACTCACAATTCATCTATTATTGGATAAAATGTGGACCCTACTTAAATGTGATTTATATCTCATCCAATAGTAATTGGATTGTGAATCAATATGGTATCTCACACGTCATAAACATAAATAACATAACTCATAAAAAAAAACCTACAATTTTGAAGAAATGTGAGGGTGGAATCGATTCCCAAAATTTTCTTTAGGTAGCAAATGAGTACAGTCAATAATTTAAAAACTAAAGTCAATGGTATTAAATGTCAGAACGCTTAATGACAAGAAAATAAGCAAATGAAGTGATCGCAAAAAGATCCAGGGAATTGATCTCTTCATCCTTATTCAGTGCAATTACTTTAGGGTAAATAACAAATACTATTTGTGAGGTTTGCTCACATGACAATTGAACCCATTCTTCTCTAAAATTGACACTCTATTCCATTTATTTAAAACTAAAACTAAAGAACAAATAAACAAAAATAAAAATTTAAAACTAGTGAGAGTGAATAAATTTTATAAATATAACTTTAACTCAACATGTCTCTTAGATTAAACTAATTCTTAAATTTCAAATCCTAAATTTCATATCCTTAAATCTATGCCTAGCTTAAAATAAAATAAAATAATTCATTTTATTTGAGTTGCTGCATAAGAACATTGCAAATATATTAAAAAAAAAGAGTAAATTGCTATGTTGACCCTGATAAAAATAGCGCATGTAAAGTTGTCCTTCATGAAAAAAAAAAAAATACATTTGTCACCTCCACCATTAAAAATATAAGACAAATTAATTATTCTTTAGTATTTAAGTGGATTTATTATTCTATTGGTATTTTTATATATACCAATTTGAATGATTTTATACACAATTATGGATCAATTTATCCTATAAATCATTCAAAAATACTGAAGATGGACTAACTTTTCTAATATTTCTCACTATTTTTTAATCGCAAAGCACTCATATTATCTTTATGTAGTAATTCAACTACTTTAATTTTGTTTTTAGTTAGGTATGGATTTGAGAGTATGAAATTTAGTATTTTAATTTTAAGAATTAATTTAATTTAATAGACATGTTGAATTGAAGTTATGTTTATAAAATTTATTCGTTTGGTAGTTTTCATTTTCTTTATTAATTCATTATTTATTTATTTATTTTTGATAAAAAAAAGTGGATGAAGTATTATTTAAACAAACCTCAAGGATAATATTTGTTATTTATCCATTACTTTATTTATTTTTCGTCCAATGAAGTGATTGGATTACCACCTTCTAGTTGTTTTGAGCTGATTCCACTTTTCACACTGATATTGATCTGAAGGAACAATCAGGACTGCCCGAAAGTGAGTTGGTTTATCCAACAAGTATACTTTTCGCTATTTTTGTCAAAATATGAATAGTAAGTCAAGCGACTTTCTCTACAACTACAATGTATTGTTTTCACTAGAGTTATAATATTTTGTCGATCAGACAAAGACTTGATCTGATAGTGTGGTAAAAAATATAAGTCAATTTTTTTATTTGATAACTAAAAAAGGTGAAATTCTTTTATTCTTAGTTTTTTAGATTTATATTATCTAAAATTTAAAAGAAGACTAATATAATTTTACTAGCTCTTTAATAATAACAAAGTAGAAATTGTCCTTTTTAATATATATAATTTTGAGTTTTAAGAACAACTTTATTATAATTTCTTTTTATTGAGATTAATTTTTATATTATTTTACTAAATAATATAGCTATAAATTTTTAATAGCTATATTTACAAATCTGAAAAGTCTAAGCATTTGATGGAATATGAAGGTGGAACTACCAATACACCGTTGGTTGAAGAGGTTAGATTCTCTTATTTTCTAGAAAGTGATTAAAGAATTTTTGAAATGGTTAGATGCTCATCCCCTTAATTAGTAGTCTTGAATTCGAGTTTAGGTGTGAAAAAATCAGTGTTGGCAGAGTCATGCCCCCGACCCATAATATACCAAATTTTTGCCTCTTGTGTAAGGATACCTGTGCAAAATGAAAAAAAAAAATCCCATCTTGATTTTTTTTAGGTAACAAATGATACATTTAATAATAATAATTAAATAATAAGACTAAAGTAAATGATATTAGCATAAAAAAAAGTTAATGGTATTAAATGTCTAAACGCTGGCTTGATGACAATAAAATAAGCAATGAAGTGATCGGAGAGCTTGATCTCTCCATCTTTATTTAATGCAATTACATTATTTATTTTTCATATTGAAGTGATCGGATTACCACCTTCCAGATGTCTTTAGCTGATTTCACATTTCAGAGTGCTATTGATCTGAAAGAACATTAATGACTGCGCGAAGGTGAGTTTAGTTTTATTATGTATACTTTTCACTATATTTTTGTCAAAATATCAATACTAAATCAAACAGCTTTGTCTCAGAATTAGTCTTACAAAAGTCACAATCTTTTGTTGAACAAACTAAGGCTTGAATTTTACTCAAATTTTTGTGTTTGATAAATAAAAATATTGAATTTTTTTTACTCCCAACTTTTAAGAATTAATGGTGTTATTGACAGAATCTCATAAGGCATTTTTTAGAACTGCCTCATTCTCTCTAGAACTTACTATAATTAATAACCTTACTCCTTTTTAATGACAATAAAGTTGAAATTATTTTCTTAGTGTTTATATCTATTATATCATTTTAAATTTCAAAAGCAACTTTATTGCAACCATGATTATTGTGACTTCTCTTTAATGAGAGCAACTTTTATGTATATTCTTTTACCCAATTAATAATACTACTATGACTTTTAAAGAATACTTTCTAGAGAGCACAAAGAGCCTAACAACTCTAAGGGCCTATTTGGCACGTCTGATAGGATAAGGGCTGATAGTATAAGACCTGATAGGATAAAACCTGATAGTATAAGACCTGATAAGCTTTTAATACTATATAGTGTTTGGTGTAACACTGTATAAGATATTTGATTTTATATTAAGTAATATCATACTATTTATTTATAAATAATTCTAATATCTTAATTAAATATTAAATAAAATCAAATAATAATAAAATACTAATTTTTATTATAATAATTTTCAAATAATATATTTATGTAAATATTTACTAACTATAATTAATTTTTATTAAATGTTATTATTTATTTCAATATTTTACAATTATTTATTATTTCAATAATATATATAAATAAATAATGCTATTTTATATATTTTAATATTTTATATTTTTAATCATAATTATTTAAATTTAAGTTACTGATTCTTATTTTTATATATTACATATTATTTATTATTTATTTATATATTTTATTAGTTAATAATTCATAATTTTATATTATATACTATTTATTATTTATTTAAAATATTTATTTGTTATTAAATATTTATTATTTTATTTTATTTATTATTTATCAATTATATTTATTTATTATTTTTATTATATATAACTAAACTGATATTATATATTATTTATATTTATTTTATTATAAAATAATTTTACTAAAAATAATTTTGTTTTATTATTATTTATTTAAGAATTATTTTATTTTAATAAAATATTTTTTAAAAATGATTTTATACGTTAAAAGCTAATCAGACCTAATACGGTCTCTCCATGCTGTATTTATATAACATTTTGATGTATAAGGGAGTTATGACGTATAAGGTTATACAATACGCTGTCTGCACCAAACAACGAATAAGAGCATAACGTATAGTATTAGCTTATACTATCCTGCCTAATACGTCGTATCAAATACCCCTTAAAAGTCATAACAATATTAGGCCAAGCCTATGATATATATTAACACACTTAAAGTAGTAAGACTAACAGTTTCAATTTAGTCATAAAAAAAAAACACTCATAGAATAATTTTAATTGTCGATATAAAATGTTTATATAATCAACTGATTATGTAATTACGTGTATATGTATAATTTTTGAGTTAACTATTATAAAAATGCTTTTTAATGACATAATAATACATAACTCTATATATATAACTTTCAAACAATATATCAAAATTATATCTAAATACTTATCATGAAATTAAAATATTCTTATTTAAAGAACTAGCATTGAAAATTGACGAAAGCAGCTTCCAAAAGAAAACATGATAGAACTGAAGGCTTCCTCAGCTTGAAAAGTTGACTTATTTTATTTTAATTTTTTGGTACATTTGGAGATAATAAGATTTGAAGTCATTACTTTATACAAAATATTCAAATCGCTCACCACTAGTTTAAAGGGATAGGAATGAGAGTTGAACTCATGATCTTTCTTAGCTCATTGAAATATGTAAAAATCTACCACTAAACATTGGGCTCATTTGCTTATTTTATGTTGACTACATTTGTTTTCACAAAACAATTAAATAATCCGATAATAATAATTTTTTACGAGATAATACATCAGAAAAAAAATATTTTTTTTCAACGTACGCTACTTTTTTGCTTGAACATAACAAAATTTCTTTCATAAAATAATATTTATACCAAAATCTTTCTCGCCTTCTTTCACGTATGAAATCCAACATGAAATTGAAGTGTGAAATCAAAATTAAAAGTTTTAATTTTATTTTTATATTTGGAATGTGGTAGAATTTGAATTGTGATTTTATAAACTAATTCTGTAGAATTAAAAAAAAAATAGAATTTACATAAATAATTCTGACTAAAATTTTTTTTTAAAAAATTTTTATTTGCTAGTACTTTTATTAATTTTAAATTTTGAATTAAATATTTAAATAATAAAATTATAATTAAATTTGAAATTACAATTCAAGCGCTACAATATTTTTGAGCCTTAAACAACATTTACTTTTGGAACGCTTGAAAAGCATTGCATATATGTACACAACAAATACTTTTTAAAACTATGTTACTGTTAATATTTATAAAATGTTATCTTCTTTTGGCCACACGTCATCCGATAATGCTATATATTGAAAAGTGATGTATTAGCTTAAAAATTATAACCAATTATATTTTTTAAAAGTCAAATTTCTTCTAGTAATTGCTATAGTGTGAAACGGCCTATATTCTAACTGCTTTATTCTTTTTTCATTCAAATAATAATAAAAACACTACCACACGTAAAATTAAAAAAAAATAGTAAAAATATTACCAGCCATAATATGATAAAATTATTATAATATTAATATTTATTGATTTGATTCTGAAACATATATTCAAACAATAAATTAAAATTAAATTTAGGATTACAACTTCTAGATCTAATTATTTGATAGATCTAAACAAAAGATTTAATCCTACTTTGTAAAATACAGAAAAAGACAGAGATACGTTGGGATGGGGTTGACGGTAATTTACTAATTCAGGGTAGTGTTTCATGTTTTACGTTCGTGGATTAATGTCGCACGTGTTAATTCACTGCGTCGTACTCTCCTTTCCTGATATCTTCGTCGAAAATAAGTAGCAGGTGGTAAATAGTGCAACGATTTTCGCTTTTGATAGCGAAATGAAATGATAAAAAAAAAACAAATAACAATAATAATTTTGACTGGTCCAGGTTATGATCAGTACCCAAGTATCCGCGCTGAGAAAGACCCTCGCTTGGAAGTCAGAGGAATCTTTTATTAATCCTTTTAAACAAAAATTGTTACCAAGCATGAAACACGTTTCGGTTTGAGACGCGGCATGTATAAATAACTGGCTAGTCAGAAACAAACTGATACCACACTCTTCAGTCGCTTCTTGTTTCCTCTCTCTCTCTCTCTCTCTCTGACACACACGCACGCAAGCACGGTTTCTCACCAAAAGAACTAGGGTCTTTATAACACAAAAACACCCACTAGTCTAAGCTCTTCATTGCACTTTGCTTTTTTACAAGAAGATGGTTCGAACACCTTCATGCGACAAGAGTGGACTGAGGAAAGGTACTTGGACTCCTGAGGAAGATAGGAAGTTAATTGCTTATGTCACTAGGTATGGCAGCTGGAATTGGCGCCAATTGCCTAGGTTTGCAGGTAATTAATTGAAACTTATATATATATATATATATATATATATATATATATAGTCCTATCAAAAATGCTATTTTGACACCTAAAAATAGGTGTCTAAGTGAGACACTTACTTTATTATTATTGAATGGAATGGTGATCCCTACTATTTTCATCCATCTATCACATCCAATAATAATAAAGTGGGTGTTTAACTTAAACACCTACTTTTAGACGTTGAAATAGCAATGTTAATAGCCCAATTTTCAAGACTTGTGAAAATTAAGCTAATTTATTAGGATTTAATGATTTATAGTCATTTATAGTCTTAATTAATTAATTGAATTTTGTTTTTGTATTAACTCAGGTCTGGCTAGGTGTGGGAAGAGTTGCAGATTGAGGTGGATGAATTACCTGAGGCCTAACCTCAAAAGAGGGAACTTTACTCAAGAAGAAGAAGATATTATCATCAGATCACACACAAAGCTTGGGAATAGGTATGTGTCACATCACAATCCTTGTCATTGTAAGATAACTAATTCACAGCCACACAAGATAAAAAGTGCCGTGAACTACAGGACTAATTAATATGATGGACTATATACCAATATTATACGTATAATAATTAATAACAATGGAAATTAAATTGACCGCCCTCTATGAATCAATACAAGCAATTCAAAAGGTGTTGCAATGAATTCTCGTTTGTAATTCATCAATAATTCAATACTCAATACAATAACTCATAGAATCTCAATTTGATCACTCTCTCCATTTACTTGCAGATGGTCTGCCATTGCTGCTCAATTACCAGGGAGAACAGATAACGAAATCAAGAACCATTGGCACACCACACTCAAGAAGCGCTTTCAAGAAAGCGAAGCCACAATTGAAGAACAACCACCCAAATCTTCCAAATCCAAAGATAAAGAAACCACCCCAGAAAAGGACTCGGTGCTCAATTTCCAAGCTACTGATCCTGCAGTTATTAATTCCCAAATCTCAGACAACACCACCACCACCACCACCACTGCCCCATTATCGCCACTATCATCCTCCTCAAGTGAATTCTCCTTCTCCATGACTTCTTCAGATCACAGTCACACCACTGCTGCCACTAACGAAAACCTGTTGATTGATGATGACTTCTTCTCTTTTCTGGGTGGAAGTTTCTGGACAGAACCATATCTGGCTGACATTTTGTCCACCCCAACAAGTGATGATAATAATAATCATGAACTAGCGCCAAGTGATGATGGCATTAATGGTATTGGTGCCTTTCAAAGTGCACAAGATACTACCACACAGATTTTTGATGCTTGTGCAAGTTTCGTTGATCTGGAGAACGAGTTTGGGAGCTTGCGTGATGAGTCACACATACAGCCAACAGTTGAGAGTTTTTGGACCCAGTCAGATGTGTCTGACGTGTCCCACGTTCCATCTGAATACTTTTCACCATTGTGTGGGGCAGATCTTTGGAGCACTCAAATAAATATGTATGATGAATACATTAGCTTGATCTAAATCAATAAATAATAAGTACCCCAATGCATGCGTTTCGGAGTGTGGCTGCTTAAACAATGTTTTGAACAATGATTGCTGCTTAAATAAGGGAGTGAGTTGAGTTTAGGTTAATGAATAAGATAAAGAGTATTAGTATATAAATTATGAATATACAGCAAGATTTATATTCAAAAATTAAAAAAAAACAAAAAAGATGGGGCTGTAACTAATGATATGATGTTTAGAAAAGTTTTGAGGAGGAAAAGTTGCTCTATTATATATCCGCTTTTGGCATATAGGTCACACGATTCAATAAAAGTTTGCATTGATATTGATGATCTATTAATGGAAATTATAATTTTCTGCAAATAATTTATATGATCGAAATAATTGGACTCATCATCACATTTATTTACACTAATACATGGCTGTGATTTGCACACAACTAGTCAACTATATATATACGCATTGATTTATATATCTTTTTAAATATTATTTGTCAGTTTTTGTATTGCGTTAAGTACATAGAGCTTTTATCAAGCTAAGCAACATTATATAACAGAAAGTGTGCAAGTTTGCTGCTTGATAGCTATTAGAGTACTTCTTTGTTGTACTTCTTTACATCAAAATCATAAATTTGTAAGGGTATAAATGAAGAGCTTTTGTCAAGAAAAACTGATATAATATAACAAAAAATTATGTAAAATATTTAATGGTGAAAACTATTTTATATATATATATATATATATATTGGTACATAATTCAAAAATTACATTATCTGTAATGAGATTTAAACCTATAATCTCATACTTCCTACCTAAATCTCTCACTAATAGACTAATTTTAGTGACTTAAAACTGTTATAATATATATAATAGAGGAATCCACTTACAGCAATATAAGTAAAAACAAATCTTATGCAATTGAATATGTTTTCATCTAAAAGTCTTCTTAAATGATATATCATTTGACTGAAAGTTTAGTCATATATAAAAATTATATTTATAAAAAATTATTTTATGCTTCATTTTATATCATACAATGTGTGAACATATTATATTCCTTTTACATTTGTGTAAATAAGAACCATAGATTTTATTGATGATAAACTCTTTTAGAATTTGACAAAACTTATCAAAATAATGGATCATTGTAATTCAGTCATTAGATCAAAAAGTAATATTTTATACAAAGTTATCAGATACATTAAGTCTTATATAAGTTTATCTAAGGATCAATTGGCACCCGTGCAAGTCAAAATTACTCATATGCCACTTAAAAAATCTTCTTTTTTCTTTGAACTTTCCTCTTTCACAAAATTCGTTGCCGAATTAAAAGGTCATGTTTGGTACATCATGCTTTTAAAACATCATATTAATTGGAATTTATTTAATACATTTTTTTTATACACATAGTCCACATAATAAATGCTTTGAAACTATAAATAAACATGAATTGCTTGGTTGATGAAATAATACGATTAATATTATTTTGTTGATTAATATTATTTAATTTTTTCAAAATTTAACATAAATAATCACAGTGATATGTAATTATATTTAACAATTATATGCATGCTCTTCATCGCTTCTTGTGCTTCTGTATTTATGTATATCAAGTGAGTTTTGCTATATACCCCAACTAATTTTTCTAAAAATCTTCCTAATACTTAAACCAGTAAATGACTAAATGCAATTAATGCATTGAAAACTTAAAAAGTAATACTACTCACTTTATTTAGCATATAGGAATATTTGTCAACATATCTAATAGGAGGATTTAGAATTATTCATAACAAGTGTCCCTATGCATGTACTCTTTCTATCTATGAATAATTATCTTTTTAGCAAAGAAATTATCCAATATTATCTGTCATTCAATAATTTCAATAAAGTATTAATTATTCACTTCCACTCTTATCATATCCCTATACATATTCTCTCTCTACACACAAATTTTTCTTGTAATAATTATTACACAATTTCCTATAAGGGTAATTCAGTAATTCTATAAATATCAACTATTTTTTATGTGTTGTGTATTTTGAATAGTTTATTAAGCAATGTGTCAAAATCTTAAAAGACACATATTTATAGTTAGAGTGAGTATCTTCCTAAGTGTGGGGGAATCTTCTAGGCAACTTCCTGGACGCGATAATTTCACTCAATCACTGATACTGGGATACACATTAAAAGAAAATTAAATATATTCTCTCCCTTTCAACATATCTGTTAATTTTAAACAAACATAGATATTAAAAAAGATAATAAATAATATTAATAATAGAGTAAAATACAATGAATAAACTAATGTAACCCAACATATTAAATGGAATGTTTTAAAAATGTAAAATTAATTAGGATAATATTGGAGAAAAAAAGTAATACTTTATTATAATATGAAATTGACAGATATTTTAAAATATAAAGTTAATTAAAAGTGGATAAATATTTTAAAAAGGATGGAGTATCAATAAAATTAGATACATCAAGACTGGAACAAGCCTTTAAGAATATAAAAGATGTTCTTTCTTCTTTCTTGTGCTTCTATTCATCACCGGCGTAAAGATATGTCCAGGCAAAGCCTTCTCCTAGGTGTGGGGAAATCTGTAAAGATGATCTCAGAGGTGTTAATTTCACTCCTCCCTGCTCAGTGATGTTTAGGTAATAGTTATTAAAATTTATAATTTATTATTATTAAAATAGATATAATATAAAAATGAAAATAAATGTATGAGAGTATGAAGGATTATAATGGCATTAATTGACAGTGAACCGTATGTAAGAAATGTGGAGGAAAAAATCCGGTTAGAGTACATGTTGTTTTGTTATTTTAAAAGTATGTAATGGCTTTAAGATGTAGGTTACAACAATTATGTTTCTTTGAAAAGTTATTTCTTTAAGGAATGGACTTCAGTTTTAATAATTGTTGTAATAGACGATTAACTTCACTGTCGCACCAATAAAAGATTAACTTCACTGTATTACAAACCAAATTATAACTAACCATGCACCAATTGCCTATTACTCCCTCCATTCTTTAATTATAGTCACTTTAATATACCAATAGAAATTAATTATTTTATACTAATTTTACCCCTCATTGGTTGTTGGAAAGAAAAAAGAGAAAAAATTAGTGAAGTGTATATAGGGTAGTTTAGTAACTTAAATATATATTTTTTCCTAAAATCAACAGCATTTATGTGTATTTTTCAATACCCGTACTTAAACCTTAAATGACTATAATTAAAGAATAGAAGGATTTTGTTAATTGCATCGCCTTGGCCCTTCATTTAACCTATTTTTTTAAGATGCATTTCAGAATGTGAGTCAATTATGATTCAAAACGGGTGGTTTGTGGTTTAAGACGCGCATGAATGGAAGAATTCCTGAGCATCAGCTTTAAGACCGTTGACTGCCATGTATTATATAATAAGGTTCCCTAACCAGCACTCTTTCAGAGTTTTTGAGTGGTAATTTTTATCGAGAAGATGTATTTTTTTTTTTTTTAAGTTTTAAGATGTAAAGTCTATCTCTAAGTTTTTACATTTACTTTTATTAGAAATATTAGGACACTAATTAGATGAATATTTGATAGAGGTATTCTCAAGAGCCATTTTTTTGTGTGTCTTTTGACACTGTTCTTTTCAAATAAAATATCTTGTGTTAAGAATACTGATTTGAGCCCATTCCTATATTGAATTGACTGATCACATGTTCTGACTGAGTAGTTGATTAAGATAATTGGATTATCCATATAATATAAATACATATAATCTCTTTCTGTCTTTCAAAAACACTATCAACATTATTATTTGATCGAGCACTCTCCCTCAATAGCTTGTCAACAATGCTGGTATCCATGTATAATAATCCACACAGCTCTCAGGTTATGAACACAAAAGGTGCTGACAAAATTAAACAATTCTTCCCTCGTTCGTTATATTAACATATGCCAAAAGAATATGGAATCATTAGATGCTCAGCGTCATCAGGGAACCCTCTTGTTGTAAGTCTCCTATATTTTTATTAGAATTTAGAAATATAAATACAAACACGGTTGCCCATATGATCAACTATTAGTTAATGGTAAATTGCTTCACCGAAAAGTTAGTTAATTGTAAATAATACTGTCTCTGGTCAACTGTTACTTGACAACAGTTTTTCGTTAAGCAAAACGTGTCAATAATGGAATCAGAGAGGAAAACACGCTCTGGCTGACTCTAAATTATGCACGTGGGTCTGGCTCTTAATTAAAGAACGGGCGTTATTAAATTGCCACCAATAAAGAGATTCATTGAACAGGCAACAAAAACGAATTCAATAATCTCACACGTTCTCGTTAATCTTTATTAGTGATAATTATTTATTCCCTCATAGTCATAGACTAAAGGTTATGAGATTGCGTCAGATTGCTGACGCCGTTGGCGCCATCCTAGAGTACATAGTTTGTGCATATACAATAATTGGCCGTGGATGATCGAAATCAAAGGGACAATGATATATCCTGTTATAAACTTTTTTTTTTTTTTAAATATCATGGCTATTTCAACACTTAAAATTAAGTATTCAATTGAGACATTCATTTCATCACCATTAAATATGATAGATTGATGAAAAAAAGAGAATCATTATTATATTTAATAATAATAAATTCAATATTTCAATTAGATATTTATTTTTAGCTGTTGAAATAATATTTGTTATTTTTTTACATATCAAATAGAGTGAAAATTCTTAAATTAATTAATGAAAGATTGTGAAAACTTGTTTGACCTGAACTATCAAAATTGAACCTCCGACCAAGTGACAACGAAACAGATAGGAAAGATCTTTATAGTATTATTTCCGTGCGCAAACGACGAAACGTGTAGGAAAGATCGTTATCCGGTAAAGTTTTCTTTTTTCCTTTTAAAGGTTTTTTTTTTTTTTTTTTAAGAGCACGAGCTAAAAGACTAGATTAAAAATCTATATTTAATTTTTGCTCATATTTAATTTGTTGCTTATCTAGTTTACTGAAAGTAGTGGTTAGCAAAGACACCTTTCAGCCATTATTTGATAGGCTTTTTTAAAATAATACGTATGATTTAGCATTCATTTTTCAACGATCCCTCCGGCCTTTAGGTGCTGAATGTTAACTATACCAAGAATGTAGAATATTAACTAAATATGAAATTATGAATATAAAACAATGATGCATTCCTTATTAACTCATGATATTGGAGAACACCGTATGTGAAACTTGTTGTGAGAGAAAATACACACTTGTGTATATTAGATACTCCACTCCTCATCGAGACCACATTGAAAGAGCAGTGAGTTGTCAATAGTTGTCAAAGACTGGAGTGGGGACCCTACCTACATATAGTATATGTGAATTTATAGCAACATAGCCTTGTTCATTAAAGACGCGAGTTACACTAGCATTCTATATTATAATACAATACACTCACTATTAATCACACACCTAATAATACATGGTGGCTTCAATAATCCACAGTGGATTATAGAAAGTATCAAGCCTATCTATTTTACCCATTTTATAAAATTAAAATATCACAATCAAAGAAGCCCATATTACTAGAAAACTTTTACATTCTCCCACTAAAGAAATATTGATTGGGTTTTATTTAATTTAGAAAATATTTTTGAGAACTATTATCATATTGAACAACTATGACCACAAGCTACAACTTGAAAAATAATTGACTATCGATCATCACTCTAGTTGGCACGACACTAGTTAAGAACCATAGACGAATTGATGGACAATAACGATCCCATAATGAATGACCATGTCAACAATGACCAACCAAGTGTGCAAGATGTAGATATACACATATATCTAGAGATGTCAAAGTCGTTGGCTTGTTTCTCCAAAATTTAGGTAACACTAAATAGGTTAAAACAATCAACCTAGCCCATTTTAGGGTAGATTGGTAGGTTCGTGGGCAAGCCTGCCCAAAAAAATAAAGAATCACAATCCATCATTTCCAACACCAATCTTTTAGGTTTTGACAAAAATAAAAAAATTGATCTTCCCAATTTTTTGATTCATTAACAATAATAGGGACATCAACTGGTACTAAATCCATTTTAACTCTAAAACAAGAATAACCGAAACACAAATCACTGCAAAAACAAGTTACAACACAAACATACAAACAATTATTTCAACAATAATACTATGAAAATTACCATTATTTCATGCTATGTAACATAAAAATAGCATCTTAGAAATCAAAACACATCAAACATCATATATATCTTCATTTTAGAAAAAATTCAAGATACACAATTTAAAATGAAGACAAAATACTTATCTCATTCTCATTTGTCACTTTATAGCCTCCAATTAACGGAATGAATAAACACAAAACTTCAGTAAGTTAGAAGCCAAGAGCCCAAGAACAAGAACTGAGAGGTGCTATCATAGATTGAGTGACGCCGCTGCTAGAAGCTTGCTGCCTACCATGATACGATGAGCTCAACTTGAGATTGTGAGAAGAAGCAATGCATTTATTGCCACGATGTGATGGAGAAGAAGAGCGTTTAGCACAAAGCAATGACCGACTGAAGAAGAAGATTGTCAGCCACTGCACAGTCCACCCTCACCCTCTACTGCTGTAACACCCTAATATTTAACCCAACATGCCTATGACGTATTACAGTTATTAATTATTAGTTATTACTCTATTGTTTCATACTTTAACTTCTTTTTTTATTGAAATACTTAGCAGAAAATAGGGTAAATTTTTTTTTTTGAAAACATAAAACAAAACGTGAGCCGCGTGTGCTAACATAAGTCGAATCATAAAGCATAAACAGAGTAAACAGGGTAAGTAGGTCATACACACATATATCTAGAAACACATCATTCTTAAACATGAAACACAAATACATTAGATAACATAGTTTATAACACAACGGAAATGAAGTCACACCCATACATAATGGGCTGAGCTTTCAATACATAAAGTCAACAGAAGAAAGTACATGAAAGCAGTAAATAGATGGAAATGGAAAGTACATGAAACGTCGAAATTAAAGGCCAGCTGTAGCTCCCTTTCACTAGTCCTACAAATGCTAAACTAAGATACCCCTAGCAAAAGATATGACAAAAAGGGGATCCTCGTGGTAGCTCGGGCACTCGAACAGGCTCTACATCGAGATCTACTGACGATGCTGATCCTCTAGCGATGTGGGTATGTACCCAATGAACTGCACGAGCTCCTCAGGTGTATGTAGACGAAATGGGGGACGGACATGGCCTCCGCGGCATGGATGCATCTCCGATCGTTGAGCTAGCCGGGGCTGGGTCACCATATCCTTGCTGCCTCTACCTACGTCCATGGGCACCGTAGGAGCAGAACCCTACGAGTAGATATGATTGGGGGAATCCTCAGACGGATCGGTCTCTGATCACCTTGAGTGAGGAACATAGTTAGGGTAGTCGCGAACTGACGAGGCGGTTGGGCGAGCACGATGGGTTTGCTCATCATGGGGGCGGGTACGCTCGAAGATCAGATCGTCACCGTAGGGAGAAGTGGGAGTGAATTTGAAGCTAGATATCGGGGATGCAAAAGGACGTCCTATGTACGCAAAAATACGCACAACACATTGACCCTCGAAGTGGTATGAATGGTGGTCCGGGTCGTAGTGCACCTCCTAGACTAACGTGTCAACAAAATTCACGAATGACGCCATCGTCCTCTGAAGACGTAACGGAAAGAAAGAAAGATAGAGGGAGTGAGAATCTTGATAAAGAATCTTAGTAGGAAAAACCTCCTATCCTAGTGTCATTGTCTATGTCTCCAGGAACCTTGGGTTTATTATAAAAAGGTGAGCATGTATAGAGTTCATTATTAGGTTTTTCAAACGTATTTATCCAAGGTCCGTTCATTTTAGGATGAATCTTGACGTCATGAATGTAACATATCATAACATGAATGTATGGCAGAAACTTATGCAATTAGAAACATACACTACCAGAAAGGATACATATGAGAGTGCCAAGTATAATGCAATAGGAAAAGATAAAATAACCCAATTTGCGGATACACCCCCTAAAAACAAAACAACTCAGCACATAAAAATCTCAGCTTTATCTGATACAAAAGACATGAACACTAGGACACCAAAGATTACACAATTATTTTCAGGATTAAAAGAAAGACAGCCCATATTGATGTGGGGTTTGGAAACATTGAAGCCATACCAGCACACAAAATAAGGAAAAAAAATGAAGTTAAAGAGAAAATAAAAAAAAAGGACAAAAGGCAGAAACTTACAAGAAGCAAGGAGCTGGTATCAATACATCTAAATTAAATCCCAGAACATATGTGAATTAAATATATGCCATATTCAAAATATAGTGTTCATACGTTCTCTTATATGATATAATATCTGAGTCGTGTGATGCGGTTACAAACCAAAAACGCATTTGAATATTTCTAAGATTAGATAAATAATAAAATAGTATATCACCTATTCTAGTTTTGGGACTAGCGAAACTCACTAATGCCAAGCCTCTTCTCTTGAATCACATTGAAAGCCAAGCAGTCCCCTGTAAAATCAAAAGTAATACCAGAGCCCACCAATTGTTTGATGTTTGATATGTTGATGAATCCGAGTCTCTATCTGTCCTTGAGATGAGACGGTGACTTGAGATAAGATTTAAGGACTCCAGGAGCCTTCCATGCGTGTCTGCGACTCGATGGCAGCAGATCTGGCGGGATGGCAGAGCGACTGGAAGGACAGGCTGAGGTTGGTGTCGGAGGCCGTGCGTGTTTAGAAGACCGCGACGCTCTGGCTGTAGGAGGAAGAGGCCACGACGTTGTGGCTGTGGGAGAGCTCCGTGTGCGCACAGGACGGGAGGGACCAGGAGAGACAGGAGGAACTGGGAGGGAGCGGCATTTTCAGCTTCAGATCTGTGTTGTTGTGGAGTTTAGGAGAGGAGGAGGACCCTTTTGTTTCAGATCTGTGTTAATATTATTTTTTCCTTTTGTTACATAGATCGAGAAGAACTCCGCAGTGTTGCAAAAAATTTTCCCCCTTTTAAATTAGTGGCGGTTGTATTTTATTTAAACCGCCGAGAAATTGAAACTGCCACTAATCAAGTAGCGAACCGCCGTTATTCACATTAATTTGCAGCGACAAGTGGAAACCGCTGCAAAAACAAGAATCTAGTGGCGGTTTGGCAAAGCGCCGCTAAAAAACTGCCGCTAAGCAGCATTTTTCTTGTAGTGATAAAGGAACATGCTCATGTACATAGTATCAAGAGGGATCAAAACTTTCATATGAATGCACTTTCTTTTACTTATGTGTCATTACTTGCATCATCAGTTTCTCTCATGGGGCGACCCTAATTAATTCTCTCCTTGAGAGATCTCTAGGTTATGAGCTTACACCTAACTAGTCGTCACTAGTTTTCAGCTTATCCTCAGATAAGTATAAATATATCCCGACTCCCGGAGTGTGGGTTAGGGGGCTTAAGGATCACCTATCATAACCTTTAATTTGGGAAGTCTATAGGGTCATCTCCTCTTCGAAACGCATCTACTGGCATCCAGTGCACAATGATATTGTTCGCTTCGGCAGGCCCGATGTCCATACCCCCCCCCCACGGTTTTGCTTTCTCTTCACTGTAGTAGGAGAAATACATTTCGGTATGCAATCCAAGAATGTAACATAAACACATGTTCATAGATAACATCATGACATTTCATTCAATCCTTCATGCTCATCAAATCATGCAAATCATCATAGCATGCCACATGTCTTAAATTCATATATTCTCATGCACACATCATCAGCACTTTTGCAAAGCAATAAACATGCTCCTACCCAGAATGCCGGAGTAAGGGACCGGGCTCAGCTAATGCAAATGCTATGCATTACAAGTCATATAAATAAACAAACATTCACATAAAATACTAACTCTCAATGCCTCCCCTATCTTATAGTATTTTATGCTTTTGATCCTTACGGGTCTTAAACTTTCAATCTAATTACCCTAATACCCGATATAAGTCTTTTATGCACCTAGGGGATCATAACTAACAATTCTCACTAATTTTTATGCTTAAGATAAATTCCAAACAGCCTTGGGCAGCAAGGGCAGAATTGCTATGTCTCGATTACGGGTGCCTAGGAGTCACATCTTTGACCTTTTCTAAGTTTCGGCTTTTCTTAAGGCACTAAAACTAATTTCCACTACCTTTAGGAACTAATTCTACATTTCTAAACCATTCTAAAACAATTTTATCTCTAATCTTATTCATCCTAAAACAGTAGACATAATTTAGTTTCTAAGGGATCTAGAACTCACATTTTTCATCCTTTCCACTTACTAGTTATTTCTAACACTCACAAAGTAATTTTTACTTCACTCAAACATAAGTTTTACACATTCTAACACATTGAATCAGCATCATGCAGTGATAAAAATAACAAGGCAGTGGCCGAAACATGTATCTCAAACAATCATATAAAACCACATTTCTAATGCATTCAAGTTACTAGTTTCTCTTGGAATCATTTTAGAACCTCAAAACTCTTCTAGAAACCAATTTATTTCATTAAAATCATAAAAATATAATACTAAGGCAGTAGCTATTTTAAATATGTAACACCATAATATTTAACTTAACATGCCTAGGACGTATTACAGTTAATTATTAGTTATTACTCTTTTGTTTCATCTTTTAATCAAAATACTTAGCAGAAAATAGGGTAAATTTTTTTTTGAAACATAAAACAAAATATGAGCTGAGCGTGCTAACATAAATCAGTTACTAGGTGCAATCAGAATAAATAGGAAAAACAGATTATAAGAGCATACATTTAAAACACAATATTTAAGAACACCGAACACAAATACATTAATAATCTTAATATAGTATGGTTCATAATACAATTGAAATATAACAAACGAAGTCACACCCATGCATAGTGGGCTGAGCTTTTGATACATAAAGTCAATAAAAGAAAGTGCATAAAAGCAATAAATACAATGAAATAGAAAATACATGGAACGTGGAAATAAAATCCAACAGCAGCTCCCTCACACTAGTCCGACGAGTGCTAAACTAAAATACCCCTAGCAAAAGGTACGACAAGAAAAAGGGATCCTCAAGATAGCTTGGGCACTCAAACTGACTCTCTGACGAGATCTACTGGCGGCGCTGAGCTCCGATGATGGGGGAATGTAACCAATGAACTGCGCGAGCTCCTCGGGTGTATGCAGACAAAACAGGGGACGGACATGGACTCCATGGCATGGACGCATCTCCAGTTGCTGAGCTAGACGGGGGTGGGTCACTGTATCCTCACTACCTCTACCTACGTCCATCATAACCGTAGGAGCAGAGCCCTCTGAATAGATATGAGTGGGGGAGTCCTCGGATGGATCGGTCTCTGAACGTCTCTAGCGGGGAACGTAATCGGGGTAGTCGTGGACTGCTGAAGCGGTTGGGCGAGCATGACGGGTCTGCTTATCGCTGGGCGGGTGCGCTTGAAGATCAGATCATCACCGTAGGGAGAAGTGGTAGTGAATCTAAAGCTGGACACTAGGTAAGCAAACAGGCGTCCCATGTACGCAAAAATATGCATAGCACATCGACTGTTGAAGCGGTATGAACGGTGGTCCGGGTCATAGTACACCTCCCAGACTGGAGTGTCAACAAAAATCATGAACGATGCCATTGAGCTCTGAAGACATAACGGAAAGAAAGAGATAGAGGGGGTGAGAATCTTGATAAAGAATCTCAGTAGGGGAAAACCTCCTATCCTAGTGTCATCGTCTACGTCCCTAGGAACCTTGGGTTTATTAAAGGTGTGCATGCATGAAGTTCATTATTAGGTTTTTCAAACATATTTATCCAAGGTCCATTCATTTTAGGATGAATCTTTAATGTCATGAATGCAGCATATCATAGCATGAATGTATGGCAGAAACTATGTAATCATAAAGAAACATGTTCACATATAATTTCACGAGGGATCACAACTTTCAGATGAATGCAGTCTATTTATGTGTCATTACTTGCATCATTAGCTCTCTTTCATGGGGCCACCCTAAAAACATCTAGGTTATGAGCTCATACCTAACTAGTCGTCACTAGTTCTCAGCTTATCCTCAGATAAGTATAAATATATCCCGACTCCTGGAGTGTGGGTTAGGGGGCATAAGGAGTACGGGTTAGGATTATCTCCTTCTTCGAAACGCATCTACTAGCACCCAGTGTACAGTAAGTTTGTCCTCTTTGGCAGGATGCATCTACCATACCCTCATAGTTTTGTTATCTCCTCACCGTAGAAGGAGAAATGCATCTCGGCATGCTATGCAAGTATGCAACATAAACACATGTTCTTAAATATCATTATGGCATTTCATTCAATATTTCATGCTCATCAAATCATGCAAATCATCATAGTATGCCGCAATATACACAACACTCATATCTCAAGCTTATACATTCATATGCACATAACATCATCACTTTAGCAAAGTAATAAATATGCTCCTACCCAGAATGCCGGAATAAGAGATCGGGCTCAGCTAGTGCAAATTTTATGCATAACAAACCATATTAATACACAAATATACATTTTGAAACACTAATTCTCATTTTCTCTCCTATCTTACAGTATTTTATGCTTTTTGATCCATATGGGTCTTAAACTTATTATCTAATTAACCTAGCATCCAAATTAGGTCTTTTATGTACCTAAGGGATCATGACTAATGATTCTCACTAATTATTATGATTATGATAAATTCCAAACAGCATAGTACAGAATGGGCAGAATTCCAACACTTCAAATTACAGGTGTTTAGAAGTCACAACTTTGACCCTTTCTAAGTTTTGGCTTTTCTTGAGGCACTAAAACTAATTGCTACCACTTTTAGGAACTAATTCTACACTTCTAAACAATTCTAAAATAATATTATTTTAGATTATACTTGTCCTAAGATAGTAACCATATTTTTTGTTTCTAAGGGATCTAGAACTCACAACTTACATCCTTACCACTTACTAGTTGTCTCTAACACTCACAAGATAATTTTTTCTTCACTCAAACGTAATTTATACACATTCTAACCCATTAAAACAGCAACATGCAGTAGCCAAAATAACAAGGCATTGGCTGAAACATATATGTCACATAATCACATAAAATCACATTTCATGTGCATATAAGTTACTAGTTTCCCTTGGAATTATTTTAGAACCTCAAAACTCTTTTAGAAACTAATTTATTTAATTAAAATCATAAAAATAAGGGCAAAGACAGTAGCTATTTTAAACCACTCTTAAAAGAGTTTCAAACCATAAAAATCATACTCAAAGTATTCTTTGAGCTTTCTATGCTTAAAAAAAATCTTAAAACATAGCTTGTTAGCCTTTGTGACTAGATAAAACTTATGCTAAGCTCATCCTCATCTCAAGGCTGAAAATAGTATTCATAAAATACTTCCATTTTCCAAACTTCACTTGAGATATAAAGGGCAAGTCTTTCAGCTCTAGGATCTTTAGGTGATGACAAAACTTAAACATGCTATGCACTTTATTTTAGTCTCCATTATAAAGTAAAGTGAGAGCTTGAAATAAATATGAGATGAAAGTTTATTATTATCTTTAAAGTTTAAGTGATGACTTGAAATATAAACATGAAAGGAAAAGCTTAAAATTTTAACATGAGAATGCAAGTTCATTTCTTTATTCTTGAGACTTTAGTGATGACAAGGAAAAGTAAACAGGATATGCAAAACATAAACTTAAACATGGATGCAAGTTCATTTTATTTTTTACTAGAGCTCATTCAAGACTTTGAAAGAATATAAACCTCAACCCAACACATATCTTAACAAGACAAAGTGAGCTTTAGAGTTTTTTGTACCAAGGTTTCAAAGAAACCTTATGGTTTGAACGTCATCATCAAGCTTAAGGAAAAGGTCCAAGAGAACAAAACAAATAACATCATTTATTGAGATCCAAAACCAAAGTAAGAACAAAGAAAAGGAAAAAAGAGCCGAATCCAAGCATAAAGGAAAAGAAGGAAACCGATACCATAGTCAAGAAAAGAAAAGGAAAAACTGAAAATGAGTTAGAATCAAAATCAAGTTTCAAGTTTTAGAGGTTCCTCAAATGATAACCACAAGACCATTATCTTAAAACCTCATCATCAAGCTAAAGATTTCCTTTCAAAACCAAGCTTCATAACCAAAAATAAAAAGAGAGGAAAAGAGTTTAAACCAAGAGAAACTAGAACTTTTCATATCAAAACAACAATATAAAAGATAAAGCTTTTGAAAAGAAAAACCCCTACCAAGTGGTGTTTTTCTTTGGAAGGAAAAAGAGCTTGATCTTGTAATGGAATGAGAAGAAAAACTCTTCTCCAAAGGATGATGATGATTCGGCCAAGCAAGGGAAAAAGGAAGGAAATGTGTTTTGTGTGAGCTTTGTGTTTGAGAAAGGAAGCTTAGGTGTTTGGATGATGATCTATGGTGGTTGTGTGGTGGTTTGAGGTTGCAAGAGGGTGACCTTAGAAGAGGATGAAGAAGATGAGAGCAAAGACTTTCTTTGGGAGAAAAGGAAGAAAGCGTAGAGAAATTCTTAAGACACAAACTTGAAAATGAGCAAATGGAACCAAGTTCTCTTATGATGGCTATTTATAGAATTTTGAGGGGGAGTGGCTGTAGCTCTTGGGCTATGGGAGAGAAAATATCTCTTCCAAATGGTCATTGAAAAGTAAGGCTAGGAATGGTTTGAAGTATGGCTAAGTATGGTCCAAGGTATGGCTCAAAGCATGACCTTTGTATGCAAAACAATTCAACATATGTAGAATATGGGGAGGAGTGGCTGGTTCCTATTAGGCCATGTGGAGGAGATTTGTTTCATCTAATTGTGGTTTAGTGATGTGTTTAGGTGTATCTTTGATTAAGCTTTTGGTTAGGAGTTTGTAAGTAAGTGTTTAGGTAAAGTAATGGGTAATTAAGGGTATTGAGACATGATTAGGAGTGGTCTTGCATCATTAGTGAAATCAAAACTCATTTTATGATATGATCATGCACAAACATAATTCCTTAATTTAAGGAATTAGAGAGGGAAAACACTATTTAAGATTTCATGACATGGAATCTTGATTTTTAAAAAGGATTAAGGTGTATCCAAGCAATTCTTAGGTCCTATTTAACCTTCATAAATTATTTTGACTCTAGATTAATTATCAAAATTAATTAATCTTTTATTAGAGCCTAATATTGCTTAGGTTCCCTTAATCACGTCATTAGACTCGTAAAATACTATTCCAGGGGCGAAATGGTAATTTTGCACAAACACTACCTGGGACCACCCGGACCAAAACAAATATCACAAAACACATGTAATTAACATTCCGAACCCTCAGGAGAGATTCTGGACTCAAACGGCACTAATACTCGCGTAAAACGCTATAGGGGTATTTTGGTCATTTTGAGCCGAAAATTTAGAAAATAAGATTTTCATCTCTGATATCAATCACAACATATAAAATTCCCTTCAAACATTGAGTTGACCCTTTGAGGACTTCCTGTTGGCCATCTTCAGATTTTCGGGTAAAAATGACCTTAGGGGCATTTTGGTCATCTATGCTCAAACAGGAAAAACCGGGGCGTTACAAAATCACTCTTGAATGAGTTTTAAAATATAAAATCATACTTAAAGTATTCTTTGAGTTTTTCTATGTTTAAGAAAATCTTAAAACATAGTTTGTTGGCTTTTGTGACTAGATGAAACTTATGCTAAGCTCATCCTCATCACAAGGCTTAAAATAGCATTAATAGAATGCTTCCATTTTCTAAACTTTACTTGAGATACAAAAGGGCAAGTCTTTGAGCTCTAGGATCTTTAGGTGATGACAAAAACTTAAACATGCTATGTACTTTATTTTATTTTCCATTATAAAAGTAAAGTTAGAGCTTTTAAAGTAAATATGAGATGCAAGTTCATTATTATCTTTAGAGTTTAAGTGATGACTTGAAATATAAACATGAAGTACAAAGCTTGAGCTTTAAACATGAGAATGCAAGTTCATTTCTTTATTCTTGAGATTTTAGTGATGACAAGGAAAAGTAAACATGATATGCAAAGCATAAACTTAAAAATGGATGCAAGTTCATTTTTAACTTTACTAGAGCTCATACAAGACTTTAAAGGAGTATAAACTTCAACCTAACACATATATCTTAGCAAGACAAAGTGAGCTTTAGAGTTCTTTGTACCAAGGTTTTAAGGAGACCTTATGGTTTGAACATCATCATCAAGCTCAAGGAAATAGACCAAGAGATCAAAATAAATAACAATATCTCTTGAGAATCAAAAGCAAAACAAGGAAAAAGGAAGAAGAAAAATCGAAAAATTTTCAAAGGAAAAGAAAGAAAACTGAAACCATAACAAAAGAAAAGGAAAGGAAGAACCAAAATATGTTAGAAACAAGACCAAGTTTCAAGCTTTAGAGGTTTCTCAAATGATAACCACAAGACCGTTATCTTGAAACCTCATCATCAAGCTAAAATTTTCCTTTCAAAACCAAGCTTCATAGCCAAAAATAAAAAGAGAGGAAAAGAGTTTAAACCAAGAGAAACTAGAACTTTTTCATGTTAAAACATCATGTAAAAGTTAAAGCTTTTGAAAAACAAAACCCCTACCAAGTGGTATTTCTTTGTTGGGAGGAAAAGAGATTTGTTCTTCGCAAAGGAATGAGAAGAAAAACTCTTTTCCAAGTGGTGATGGTGGTTCGGCCAAGTGAGGAAGAAAAGGAAGAAAACGTGTTTTTGTGAGCTTTGTGTTTGAGAATGGAAGCTTAGGTGTTTGGATGATGATCTATGGTGGTTATGTGGTGGTTTGAAGTTACAAGAGGGTAGCTCTATGAGGAAGATGAAGGAGATAAAGAAGATGAAAGAAAATGGAACTCTTGAGTTCTTTGAGAGAAAGAAAGAAAACTTAGAGGAATTCTTAAGATACAAACTTGAAAATGAGCAAATGGAACCAAGTTCTCTTAAGCTAGGTATTTATAGAAAATTAAAATATGAAGGAGTGAAATGGAGGGGGGAGTGGCTGTAGCTCATCAAGGGAATAGGGAGGAAAATATCTCCTCAAAATGGTCATTCAAGAGTATGGTTAGAGGTATGGCTAGGCATGGCTCAAGGTATGGCTCAAGATATGATTCAAGCATGGTGCAAGCATGGTTCTTTGAGTGTGATGCAAATCAATATGTGAAGAATATGGAGGAGGAGTGGCCGGTTCCTATGCAGCCATGGGGGAGGGGATTTGTTTCATCTAATTGTGGTTTAGAGGTATGTTTAGGTGTATCTTTGATTAGGCATTTGATTAGGAGTTTGTAAGTAAATGTTTAGGTAAAGTGATGGGTAATTAAGGATGTTGAGACATGATTATGAGTGGTCTTGTTTCATTAGTGAAATGAAAACTCATTTTATGATATGATCATACACAAACATAATTCCTTAATTTAAGGAATTGGAGAGAGAAAACATTATTCAAGATTCCATGATATGAAATCTTGATTTTTAAAAAAAGGATTTAAGTTTATCTAAGCAATCTTAGGTTCTAATTAACCTTAATAAATTATTTTGACTCTAGATTAATTATCAAAATTAATTAATCTTTGATTAGAGCTTAATATTGCTTAGGTTCCCTTAATCACGTCGTTAGGCTCGTAAAACACTATTCTAAGAACAAAATGGTAATTTTGGACAAACACTGCCTGGGACTATCTAGACCAAAACAATTATCATCAAACACATATAATTAGCATTCTGAACTCTCGGGAGAGATTCCGGGCTCAAATGGCACTGATACCAGCGTAAAACGCTGCAGAGGTATTTTGGTCATTTTGAGCCGAAAGTTTAGAAAATGAGATTTTCATCTTGGATATCAATCACAACATGTATAATCCCCTTCAAACATTGAGTTGACCTTCCGAGGACTGCCGGGTCGGCCATCCTCGAATTTCCGGGTAAAAATGACTTTAGAGACATTTTGGTCATTTGCGCTCAACCAGAAAAACTAGGGCGTTACAACAGCGCCTCTGGAAAGTGTGGAGTCTAAAGCCTGAGGATCGCCGCTATGAAACCTAGGGATAGAGATGAAATTGATGAGAACAATGATGGAAGAAACTAGAATTTACCCTAGGTCTTTTTTATTTGAGTCTTACTTCTAACTTTTACTAAATTATAGTAATTGATGTAGTACTATTTGTGTTTTAATTTAGGCATGGGTACACACTTAAATCCCATTTCAAATCTATGAGCTTTGTGTTTCTTGTCCCAAATATGTAATTCAGACCCTAAAAACAAGACTTTGAGTAAACTTGTGAATATGATAATTTGTGTGTATTTGTGTGTGTGTGTGTTTTTTTTAAGGACTCAAACTATGAGGTGGGTTAGTAAGATGATTTGGAATTTTCTAATGGGAGTTAGCCCAGCTACCTAAAACAGCCAGTTTTGGTGAATCAAATAAGTAGGCTGGGCTCATTTTAACATTTCTATATATATTGTAACATGACAATAAATGTGACAACCCAAAGTGATCATTTTATGCTATTATGCAAAGATTTTCATTGTATCATCCTAAAACATAATTAATCTCCCATAAGAAGATCATTATTTTTCTCATGGAAGGCCAATGTTTTCCAAAGAAAGCATCCATACATCAAGATATATATGATGAATGGTACCAATAACATGATAAGATCACATATTTACTAAATTGCCATAATTTGCACATAAGTTCATTGACCAAATCAGACCACTCACGAAGTGCATTAAAAGACCATAAAAGGCCTCTATTGCAACATTTTCTTAAATATCATTGTTACGGTCCAAGCCTATTAGACTAAGGCCATTAGCTAGTTCAGGCCTATTAGTTAGTTAGTAGCATAAATAAGGGTAATTACCCTCATTTTAAACGACACTGAGAATAATCAAATTAGTGGATTCTATGGAATTCTTGGAGTTTGGAAATTAGACTCGAACATAGTTCTAACATTGGTGTTTTCATTGAGAAAAGTTTTTTCCATGGTGGGAGGAACTCAAATGGCTCCACAAATTTCCATGGTGAAGGAAGTTTTTAAGAAATTTAAACAACAAGGGCCTGCAATAGATTATCATCAACAATTTGAAGAGCTTTCAATCAAGATTCATGGTGTTCGTGAAGTTGGTTGGTGCATTTTTTCATCGCTGGATTAGAAGACTATCTCAAGATTAGCAATACCAAGACTAGTTTCCTATTTTGAGGCTATTACATTAGCTCATTGGCATGAAAGAAATCGGTTAGATATGCTTAAAAGACAGGTGGAATAACAGAGGGAAAGGGGTGCAAGAATTCAAAAGTTCGAAGCAATGCCAGGCTTCACCCAAAAACAAATGGAATTACAACTTAGCAAGCAATGTCAGGGCAGAAGCAAAGTCTTGATGAAAAGATTCAAGAACTTGAAGCACGCTGAGGGTTTCAACAACCAAAATGTGAAATTGCATATTTAACATCAACAACAAAGGCAACAAAAATTCTAGACCCAACATATACAAGAACAACAAGAATTGTAGATCAAGCATATAACAGAAGATCAACAACATCAATGCTAGATTTAGAAAGACATCATGATTTCACATCAACATTAAAATTTCAAGAGTCCCTTCAACATCTAATTAGGATTACAAATTTATGGCCCAAAATTTCAAAAAACCCTAACTTCTTCTCCCAAGAAGGTGAGCGGGTCATGGGAAGAAAGAGGGAAGGATGATAGGGCAAAAGGCCAACTATCCACATGGAGTCGAGTATAGCGGTCAGAAGGGTTCATACCATAACAAATCTAGCAAGAAGTATGGTGGCCAGCGAGCCACATTTGATGGCAATGATGATAGTGGAATTGTAAGAAGAGGTTCATGTAGCAAAAGTGGCAAGTCAGGTGGAGCCATTGCCGAAGCCACTCAACTCGAACTTACACGCGGCTTTGGGAAGCAACTGAGTGCACTACTATGGCATTATAGGGAAAGGCTACTTCCATTATCGGTCTTCAATGGTGGTGAAATTACTAGCATGCATAGCGGCCAGCGACTTCCGTGACAAGTGGTGTTTGCAAAGGTAGCAATAAGAAGCACAATGGATTTCCAAGGTAGTTGCAACTACTGTAACTTCAATGAGAAGTGGAATCAACAAGCATCTTAGGGAACATTACAGCTATTAGGTACTGTCGTCATGGGCCAAGCCCACTCTGGCAAGGGAAGGAAAGGAAAGTTTGGGCCAACCTCTCTCCCTCCCTTAAGGCTGTGCGTTCTTCTTATGCACCAAGCCCAATTTAGTGGAAATAAAGCATTGGGCCTGATTTATTTTTGGCAATGGGATCCTGGTGGCCATTACCTGTACTTTATCATAAGAAAAAGAAAAAGTGTTGCATTGGAAAATAATAGCTTATCCTTAGGAAAATATTGTAATCTTCTCTCAACCTAGAAGACAAGGTTATTTTGAAGGGGAGGGTAGTTAGTTAGTAGTATAAATAAGGGTAATTACCCTCATTGTAAAGGACACTGAGAATAATCAAATTAGTGAATTCTATGGAATTCTTGAAGTTTGGGAACTAGAATCAAATATAGTTCTAACAATCATGATCATAAGTCTCTCATGGAAGCCCAATTACACAAGTTCAGTGTAATCAGTCTCATCAAGTCTCACTGATCATTCACATCAAACATAAACCATAAAAGTTTAAACAAGCATGTGATTATAGGCAAGCCATCACAGCTCCATTATCAAATAGCATTAATAGCAATAAAACAAAGGTATCACAATTCCAAATATCAAGCATATCATGAATCATATATATAGTGTGCAAATAAAAAAAAAAATAAGTAGTTCCTACTAATCATACTTAATTACATGGTAGCATAATTGTAAGAATGATTAATTAGCTACAATCATATTCATAAAATATTAGGCATATGGTTATATAATCACATCTCGGCAAAAAGCACAACACGTATCATAACTCCCACTTTCATCAAAGAAAATTGTATTAAGTATGGACTCATGTACATTTTCATAGACAAATATACATATCCCTCATGCCCAAAATCATCAATATGTATACATTCAATAATTTAAAAGTCAAAATTTATAGCATTGTAGTCTAACTATTTTATCAAGAGAAAGTACACTATGAAGTTGAAAATAAATACAATCAATCTTTGTTCATCCAATAAGTTATAATGAGTGAGAACTCTAACCATATTAGGGATTAGAAACATGAATATAAACTTGCTTGTTGGCATAAAATATACCATCTACAACTGTATTAGAAAATTCATTAGTTATGGGAAAAATCATTTTCACTGTCAAATAATTCTTGAATTTGAATACTACTAGAACTAACTCATACATCCACATGTGGGAAATTCAATGCACTGATTAGTCCAAGTAACAAAATAATAGAATTAACAAGTAGCTTTATTAGCTTAATGAATGAGTCATTGTAGTGCTAACACTGTTAGAAATATGTGAGTTATTGGCAAATATTTTCCCTCAAAATTATTAGTGAGAATAGATGGAGGTTGTGCAGAGAGGACAAGAAGAAGGGTTAATTCGTGCCTTTTAAAGCCCTTTTTCTTTTTGAAAAACTTAAACTAGATTTATCTGTTAGATCTAGAACCCTTTAGAAAGCATTGTCGCTTAAAGTTTTGAGTGACAACAAACCAATTTCGTGAAAATATTTTGTAAAAGGACTAATCTTTTACTTTAGTTTCTTGAGTACCAAATAGGTCCATTCTGATTAGCATACACCTCCTTATATTAAGGTTATTTTCATGATAGCATGTGCAAACATGATTAATCTTATTCAAAGAGATTTAGAACTTAAAAAGAAGTGAAAGATAATCCTTAAAATGGGTGTTAGTGTGTTTAATGCATGAAATAAATTGTTTAGAGACAAGAAATTAAGTTTCAAATCTTCAAAAAGTAGCCCACGTCTTCAGAAAGTGACATACAAGTGAAGATTTCAATTCACCTTTGAAGCAAAATGTGGTTACCATATTTAATCATCATAATTGTAATATTTCCTTTACAATAAGCTTTGATTGAAGCACAAAAGATCAGAAAGAAAGTCTAGAAACTGAAACAGCATTTCAAATAACATGTTTACTGAAAATGATACACTTTATAGAAATGGGAGGGAAAATTCAAAATCCAAATTAAAATCAAACTTAGTCAAGGACTGACAGTGAAATCTCATCTTTAACTTGGTCATCCAGCCCAGTTTCTAGAAGAAAAAGTTCAGAAACCTCATTCAGAAAGAAAAAAGTAGTTTTTGAAGATGGACTCAGAAACCTCTATTAGACAATGATCTTTGCAACTGCAAAAGTGGCTCTAACACACCGAGCTACTCTTCTAGATTGTATTTCCAAGACACATGAAGAAGATCAACACGTGTCACTAGGAAAATAGATCAAGGGCAATAGTCATAAATAAGAGATATAGTATAAAAGGAGATCATGTGCTTACAACTCAAGACTTTTGATTGATTCATTTTGGAAAGCTCTCAAGAACACGAGACTTCCCTTAATCTTTTGTAAAACTAATGCTGCTTGTAATCAGTTTCATTCTTCTGCAAAATCTTCTTTCTAAGTTCTTATTAAATAACATCTTTTTCTTAGGAAGAATTTTTAGAAAGAATTCATTCAAATTTTCAGCTCATACACTGTGTTATTCTAAGAAAACTTGAGTGTTTGATTGTTGGAGTGACGTAACCTTATAAAAATCTTTGCACCCTGGTCTAGTAGTGATCATTATGAGGTAGCTTGAAGAAGCTAGTCAAAGAATACTGGGGAGTGATAGCAGAGTATACTGCTGGTAACGTGAGATAGCTTGAAAAGGCTATTGAAATACTATCTGACTTTCTCAGGGTTGAGAAATGGTTGATTAGTGGATGTAGGTAGGTTGGTCGAACCAGTATAAAATATCTTGTGCAATATCTCTCCTTTTTCTTGAATTTATTTTACAATCTGTTTTGTGTTTATTATGAACGCTCTTTTGAAAAACATCTTTAAATCACTTTTTCTTTTTTCATATCCCTGTTTTAGTTTAGGAATTTACTTTATGACACTTACTAACAATATTTCCATTACGCTTCAAGTTCACATTTAATAGTATTTGTTATAGTCTTTCTGAAAACAAAAAGGAAAGAAAAGTGAAAGCATGATTCAACCCCCTTTCTTATGCACTTTTCAACCCATACTTTCAAGTCTTAAGACTTGAAGTAGAAGTAGCGGAAAAATACATGTTAAGCTACTTTAGAAAGTGATTTTTTGAAGTATTCAGAAACAATTATAAGTTCCGAAAGGTTAATAAACAGATTCATGGTTGATCAAAATATAGATGCACACAGAGAAATAAAAGGAGCTTAAAGGATAGAGATAATCACATAGAAAGAGTTTATACTGGTTTGGCCAATTTTGCTTATGTCTAGTTCTTAGTGAGACTATTGAGTTCCATTAACAAATTCTTTCTTTACATGAGAAATCTAGATATTCTTTTTGCTAGTTTTCTCAAGCAATATCTAGTGAGTAGTTTGAATAATCAACCCTCACTCACAAGTACTTTTGACCCTAGCTTCTCAAGCTATTCTTATTTTAATCGTTAATGGATCAAGGTACAAGAAAATAAGAGTTTTGGTGTTTGTCACTCCAACAAATACACTTGAGTTTGCTAAGGTACATAAGTGTGTAAGAAAGTTGCTTAAGAGACTTCTTTCTAATCTTCAAGTGAAGAATGTTTACTAAAACATACAAGAAAGAAGATTTTTCTTTTTTAGAAACTGAAAATGATCTTTAGAAAGTAAGAATGTTGCTTGAAAGTTTCGTGTACAAAAATTGTCTTCAAGTTTGAAGGTTTTCTCCTTTTATACTTGAGTTTGAATTGGACTGTTGTCCCCTTAATCTTTTCTCATCTTTACAAGTGTTGATCAATCTTTGTGTGTCCTAGGATTAGTCTTCTTAGCTGTGTCAGAGACGACTGCTATAGTATAGAGAACCCATGTCCTTTGTTTCTAAAAAATACTTTAGAAAATACTTCTTCAAGTAGTGCATGGTTTTTGAACTTCCTTTATGATGAAGACTTTATTGGAGATTGCGATTCTTCAAGTATAAAGATGATATGTCACTATGATGACTTTTTAAGGCTTTGACTTTGTTGAAATTCAAATTTCATTTCAGTTTCTGATGATAGAGTATAGTTTATGATGTAAACTTTTGGTTTGTTTTCAGCTTTTACACTTTCTAAACCCTTTGTTCTTTTGTTGTGCTTCTTTATGAAATGTATGACAATGTTGAAATAATGTTGTTTTTCTTAGAATGACGAGCACAAATGAATATGATGATGATGTGCTTGATTTGATCATGTAAGAGCACTTTCTTGTTGTGTCATGCTACTTTCTAAACTCATGAATAGGTTTCTAAAGTCTCAGATTTATTTTCTCATGCTCTAGCTTGCTTTCCTAAGTTTTTTACATACTGTGATTAACTTTTTGAGATATTTTTCACATTCTTAAGAATTCAAATATCTTTGAATGAGATTTTTATCATCTTGAATCACGATTATTTGAAAAATATATCAATAATTGAATTATATTTGTATGAGAAAATTCCTATTAAGCACTATAGAAACTCACGCAAATCATTAGTTCTTTCTTCAACTTGTCATTCAAAACTCAATGTATAATAACTTTCTCAAGGTTTATGGAGCTAATAATAGAAAGAAAACAATTTTTTTTTTGTAAGGGAAATTACTAGCCCACCGATAAGGTTCACATCATATGGAGCCATTATTGGTACCCGTATTACAGGTAGTTTATCCACTAATAAGTCATTAGTGAATTAAAAAGAATTTTGTGTGATAGTTACTGGCAGAAATTTCTACAAGTTAAAAAAGGTAAAATTAAAAGATTGTTATTAGAAAATTAGTAGCGGATTTTTCTGCCGATAATACTATGGATATTTCCATTTTTTATAACTTTATTAAAGTTACTTGATGTTAGCTGTCGCGACTCATAAATAAATTAAAATTTATCAAGTGCTTAATTGCAGCAAAAATGTAGTAAAGGGCATAACTCAGGTGATCTCACAAGAACGTGTTACCAGTTAATTAAGAGATTGGGAGTCTAATATAGCAATTGCAAAACTAAAATAAATGAGAAAATTCAATAAATAAAAACTACCTACATAAAGAGTCCCGTAGATCACGGATTAGTTATCACTGGCATAAATGGGATAATTCACAAATAATGTTGTTTTCATTGATCATGCAAGCACACAAAAATGATGTAATTCTACGTGGCATCGGACAATCGCAGAACTAACCAAGAATTTGACTAATATGGGCACTAGAAAATCACAATCAAAATCTCTAAATGCTTACATTGACTTGAATGCCGATCACAAAAACCTAATCCTTATCAGAATTAATTCCAATTTCCCTTACCATTTAAACATGTTTTAAACTATCAGTTAAATTATGCCCAATTTGAACCGCTAACCATACATGACATTTAGAATTGCAAACACGCACAAATCAAAGTTAGCTCTAAAAAATATAATCATGTTAAACAACACAAAAATATAAAAGAGAAAAGAAGAAAGAGAACTGAAAAGCCAAACTGTAAATGGATATAAAATAAAATAACCTCAAACATAAAATGGAGACTGGTATAGAAACTACTCCTCCATGTGTGGAGGATTACAGTAAAAATATTGAAGAAAGCAATGAAAACCCCAAACGTGAACTAAAATGGAGACTGGAATGACTAAGTATTATAGAGAAAGAAAGTAGAGTGAACGTAAAAGATGAAGTGGAGGAAACCCTAGCTAATTCCGTGATGTTCAGATATGATTAGAATATATATATATATATATATATATATATATATATATATTACATAATCAAAGTGCCAAAAATAGGGGTCCCACAACATAAAAAATGTTGTTTTGTGAACTAATGCTGTCGTTGAGGACTACTATAGCAGTCTTCGACGAATTTATGTTCTTTGGTGGTTGCTATAATGGTTTGTGTGGGTGAAGTAATGAATGAACAAGAAGGGGGTTGAATCATGCGACTTAAAAACGTTTTGCATTCTGAAACTTCTAAACAACAACTATCAAGTATAAGACTCGAAGGCAGTGAAAAATGAAATTAACTAAGTTCAGAAAGTGAATTTCTAAAGTGTGCAGAAAATAAATGTGTTTTGAAAGTAATAAACAATAATTATTCAATCACACACAAATAAAATAACAACATACAATGCAAATTACAAGAGATAAGGTATGAAGAAAATCACACATAAGATTTATACTTGTTCGGCCTAGCTTGCCTACATCTAGTCCCTAACAAAACTTGTTGAGAGTTCTAGTAAAACACCCTTCTTATACAAGAGATCGATAGATACTTTTTCTCTACCGTTCTCAAGCTATCCACAGTGAGTAGTTAGTACATTCGACCTTCACCCATATGTATTCTTTGACTAGCCTCTCCAAGCTTACAACATTCATCACTAATGGATCAAGGTACAAAAAGTTTGAAGGTTTTGTTATATCACTCAAAACTTATTCAAGTTTCCTAAGATATGTATCAAGGGTACGAAAACATTTGAGAGACTTTTTTCTATCCTCTCACAAGAGGGTGCTAGCTAAAAATTCCTATTACAAAAGTAGTTTATCTTTTCTTTCTTGTATAATGTGTATGCTTTTGACAGTGCATCCATCGTCATACATGCTTTCCGAAATTTTCAACTCACAAAATGTTCACCAAGGATGTATCTTCTTCAAGTAAAAAGATTGATTTAACATGAGTACTTGCTTTTGGAAAGCAACATCTTCTCTTTGGCACCATATTTTTAGTTTATGATGGTTTTCTTAAATTTCTGAGCTCTTCTACCTTGTACTGAGTTTCTTTTTTATGTCTACTGGAGTCTCTAGAGAGTTTTGGATTCTTGTTTTAGTGAACACAATTGTGTTTGATAAACGTGTACTTGATTTGATGTTGAATAACCACTTTTTAATGCTATTATGTCACTTTCTGGTGTATCAAGTGACTTTCTGATGTTCCAAACCACTTTCGACTATCTCATACGTACTAACTTACTTTTTGAGCAATATTTCACACTTTGAAAATTGTAAACTCTTTGAATGAGTTTTATATCATGTTATATCATGATAGTATGACTAACATCTCACGAAATTAGTTACATAGGACATGAACCATTTCTTGTTTAACACTTGAGAAACTCATGTAAACCATTAATCCTTTTTACAAAATGTTTTATCAAAATTTAATTTGTTGTCAAACAAAACTTAAGCTCCAAAAGCCTTTTAAATGGTTCTAGAGATAACAATTTCCTCGTGAGGAAATCTTTTGGAGCTCAATGAAAGAAGGTTTCTTTATAGTTCAGAAACTTGAAGAATATTTGTTTCTTAAACTCAGTAAGATTTTATTTACAACATAGATATTCATAAAGTAATCATTAAATGATCATTTCTTGAAACTTTCTATTGTGAACCAAAATTTTACTAAATTTCTCATAATCAATTGGAGTAAGAAAAGAAAAATTTACAAGGTATATTGATATGATAACATCCAAACTTAAACCTTGTAACTAGCAAAATATATAATACAATGTACCCAAGACATAGAAATGAAGACAGAAACATCATATATCGTCACATAAAAAGATGCCAAGGGAATAAAGTACAATGAAAGTATGATAAGGATTTATAAAAGCAATGTATATATGAAAATAAATGTTCAAAGTAGTGTGAAACAAAACAGAATGAAACATAAAAACAAAATTGAATAAAGATGTATGAAATTCAGCATTGTTTTTTTATCCTCTTCCTCATTCCAAGACGCTCTAGACTTTTGCCAAAAGATTTCTTCAATATTCTTTTCCCCCTTTGGTCATCAACAAAAGGGGTGCACAAGTCATATCCATTACTACCCACCTTTCTTGAGATCCTTTATTGCATATAGAATCTAGAATAAGAAGTTCTCATTCTTTCTCATATATGGTCCAAGTTTTGATTAGTTACTTTAAGTCTATCCAAGAAGTTGAGTTTCAGATAGAGATGTAGGTGTTGGCAACTTCATTATCTAAATCTTGATCAATATCAAGATTGAGAGGGATAGTGTCACTAGTTCCATGTGAGTGCTCATAAACTACTTTCTAAACTTGGGCATTATGAAATAATGGTAGTTTCTAAGGCCTCAAGCTCTAGGGAAATGATTTTGATAGAGGGATCAATCTAAGGTTGTTTTCTGATAGTGAGATTAGTGGATGATTCCTCAGTTTCTTTAATGATTAGCTCTAACACATTGGAGAATTCAACCATGAATTGATTTAGGTCATTAGCTACTTTTCCTTCAGCCTTTGGATTTTCTGCTGCCAAATCATTAGAAATAGATTGGAAGAGCCGACTTAGAGGAATTGGATCATAATCATAAGAGGGTGCTTTCTCAAGTGTCATATTTTTTACTATTGCATTCTCAGTTTATGGAGTTGGTTCTAAAGCAGAAAGGGACACAAAAATTGGAAAGCTAATGTATCCAAATTGTCATATACTTGTTTTTGGTGCAGACCCATGGATCAGCACAAAAGGTTCAGAAACTGGGATGACTTGTTGCTTGCTTGAGCATTGAACTCTTTTTTGCATATGCAATTTTTTGAGCCTATTCTAATTTTCTATTCTCTTGGAGCATTTGGCTTTCTCTGAGGCCTTTAGTTGTTTCTTTATCTTTTGAAGATTTCGAATCTTTTGTTACAAGTCCAGCTCTTTCTGCAACCAATTGCTCATTTAGAATCAAGAAGCCTTTAAATTGTCTTTTGATGTACTCCTTTCTTCTAATAGGGAGTTTATCTGGTTTCCCTTAAGGTTCTTCATCAACCACTTTCTTAGAGTCAGCTTCTTCTTTCTTTTTCTCTTGTCTTCAATTTTATGTCTTCTTATTTCTATTCTTTTTTGTTCAGCATCAAATTTGTCCATTTAGAATCACTTTTTGACTCAGGAAGAAACATCTTTCTTTTCCTTTTATGCACTTTCTCTATCTTGTCTTGAATTTTCCTTACTTCCTTCTTCTTTTCTTCCTTTTTTCTCATATGTTGGATCCTATTCTGATCTTTTGCCAATGATTTGAATGAGTTTATGGTGAACTCAAATCTCTGCATGTACTTATACCATTCATTATCCAAAGGGTATCTAGGGTATTGGAAAACCTTGGTCAATAATATTCCATATGATACAATAGAAGTTTTTTCCTTTTTTCTTTGGCCATAACACTCAACATATAGTCCATAATAAGCTTAGGGAGATTAATCTTTCCTTTGGATAGCAAACAAAATAATAGCAATTAGTACATCCTAACTGGCATATAAGTACTTCTTACTCTAGGCAGTATGGTGAATTGAACTATAGAGAATACTACCCTAGCCTTGGAGTTTAACATAGCAGTGGTGATATACTTCACTATATCAACTCTAGAGTTGGTTTTGGTTTGTGAGACATCATCTTTATCAACACAAATTTTCTATCACCATCCATCATGAGGTAGACATGCTATGCCATAATGTCATGCTTTAGTGATATCAACCATATCAGGGGGTGCAATGTCCAGAGCATTCTCTTTAATGATTATGGAAAATGGAGTTTTTCAAGTTCCTTGAAGCTATGAGTAGAGGGTCATCACTATCCCAGCGAATACTTTCTCTTAAATTGCAAGAAAACTCTCCCAACCTTGAATAATGAAAACTTACTTGAGAATGACACTTGCTCTAATAGCCAAAATTTTAATGACTTCCCAAGAGCCACCTTTCTTGATGAAAAATGCACATTGTAATGTTCTTGCATATGGGGTCTTGATTCATGTGGAAGTTGGTCCTTTTGTCAATGAGTTTCAACCAGCGTCCTATGGTGAAGAGTTTGATTTTGCACTAAGAAGGTGAAGAAGGTTTGATCTTGGATATTGAGAGGAAGATAAAAGATGAAGTGTTTAGGAAAAGAGGTTAAAGTGTTTGTAGAAGTTAATGTTGAAGTGTTTTAAGGAATGGAGGTAAATGAAGAGTTTAAGATTATATAGTGAAGGTTATAGAGTTTGTGGTTTCTTTTTTTTCCTTTTTGGGAAAAGGGTGAACATGTGTTTGGTAACTGTCAAATCATGGAAGGAGTTGAAAGGTTTAAAAAATAGTTCCTGTCATAAATGCACATTCGAAACTGAAAAATTTTTTGAGTGGATTTTCAATCTTTAGAAGCTAGAACATCTTTTGAAAGAGTTGCTAAACTTCAGAAATTGAATGTACTTTATAAATTCTTTTCTATTCTTCAAATACTTGAAAATTTTCTGGTGATTTCTAAACTCTTTAAATGAAGCATTTAGCAATCTAAACTTGACTTGAACTTTCTAAAGATATTTCTAAAGTAGATGATGTACTTTTTGACCTTAGAAAGTAGTTTCTAACCTTGTGTTTGATAGTCTTCAAAGATAAGCCTCATACGAAGTCAAGGAGGAACTTTAGGAAGTTCAATGAATGCTATGCAATGTAAGTTTTTAGAAACTTTTCAAGTTTAGAAGGTTTTATGCAACATAAATGATCTTTAGCTAATGGTTTAGTGAATATATTAGAAACTTGTTATTTTTATATTTACAAACTTTAGCTCAATATCACCTTTATGTGCATGATCCCATGCAAAATGATATTTTACATCTATGTGTGTGGATTTAGAGTGTTGACACCCATTTTATATCTAGTGTTATCACATAAGATAGGGAATTTGGTATACTTCAGATGATAATTTCCAAGTTAATTTATGATCTAAAGTATTTGAGTACAACAATTTGTAGTAGCTATAAATTCTGCTTCTACAGTTGAGAAAGTAATTGTATTTTACATTTTGTATAACCAAGTTATTAAGCAATCTCCAAAAAGACAATAGCAACTTGTACTCTTTCTATCAATTTTGTCGCTAGCAAAATCAGCATCACAATGTCCTACAATATCACTAGAAGTACTTTTTTCATACCAAAGCCAAGATTACTAGTACTAACAATGTATCTTAGAATTCTTTTGACAACATTTAAGTGCAATTGCTTTTGGTTAGATTGAAATCTAGCATAAATTCTCATACCTAATTGAATGTCGGGTCTATTAGTAGTAAGAGAAAGTAATGACCCAATTATACATCTATATGAACTTGTTATACTTTCTCATCATTCTCAACAGCATCAATGACTTAAGAAGGATGCATAGGATTGCTCATTGACTTTGTTTGATCCATATTGAATTTTTTGAGGAGTTCTTTTTTGTATTTTTCTTGATGAATCAACGTTCTCTCTTTTTGCTGTTTGATTTAAAGTCCAAGAAAGAACTTCAAATCTACCATCATGCTCATCTCAAATTCACTTTGAACAATTTCTAAGATTTTCTTGCACAGAGAGAGATTAATAGCACCAAAAATGATATCATCAACATAAATTTGTATAATTGAAAAGTCAATATCTTGAAATAGAGCAAAGAGAGTAACATTAATATTATCATTTTTTAACCTATTCTCAATAAAAAAGAACTTAGTCAATCATACCAAGCTCTTGGAGCTTTCTTAAGACCATAAAGTGCCTTTGTAAGCTTAAAGACATAGTTAGGAAAAGCTTCATTCTCAGATCAAAGAGTTTACTTTACATAAACTTCTTCAGAAAGAAAGCCATTTAAGAAAGTAGTTTGGACACCCATTTGAGAGAGAATGGATCCTTTGTAAGCTGCAAAAGCTAGAAATATTCTAATAGCTTCCAATCTAGTCACTAGTACAAAGGTTTCATCATAATCAATTCATTTTTATTGGTTATATGTAACGCCCCGATTTTTCTGTTAGAGTAAAAATGACTAAAATGCCCTTGAGGTCATTTTTAGCCCGGAATTCGAGGAAAGCTGATCCGGCAGTACTCAAAGGGCAAACTCAATGTTGGAAGGGGATTAGATGACTTGTGTACCTTTCTGGGATCGAAAATCTCATTTTTCGAGTTTTCGGGTTAAAATGACCAAAACGCCCCTGCGGTCTTTTACCTGTTTGCAAGTGCCGGATGAACTCGAAACTTCTCCAAATGGTTTTAAAAGGCGTTTTTATGTATTCTGTGACTTTATTTTTGGTCCCGGAGGTCTCAGGCGAAATTAGTGCAAAATTATGATTTTGCCCCTAATTTCGTGTTTTTATGATTAATCGCGTAGTTAAGCAAACCTAAGCAATATTAGGCTCTAATCGAAGGTTAATTAATTTCCATAATTAATCTTGAGTCAAAATAATTTATTAAAGTTGATTAGAACCTAAAAGTGCTTAATTGCAACTTGAAATCCTATTTTAAATTCAAGATTCCTAGTCATGGAATCTTGAATAGTGTTTTCTCTCTCCAATTCCTTAAATTATAGAATTGTGTTTTCAATTGTTTATTCCTAAATGAGTTTTAAACTCTCTAATGATGTATGAACACTCCCAATCTTGTCATAAAATCCCTAAACCTCATTCTTAGTCACCTAAACTTAAGCTTAATTATTCCTAACCTTGTACCTAAGCTAATACATACATAAACCTATCATTAGCACACCATTAGATGATCAAATTTCTCTCCCTCTCTGCTGCCTCTGGTCTGGCCGAAGCCGCTCCTTCTCCATATGCATCACATGCTCAAATTTTTGACACTCCAAAGCCATACCTCAAGTCATACTCACCATACCTTGTCATATTTTCAATCAAGCTTGATTTTCCAAGTGAATAACTAAAGAATTAAGCTATTTTCCTCATTTATTTGTAGCTCAAAAACTTCCAGCCATACTTAGCTTCTAGAAGACTTATTTCATTAAAAATTAAAAGAAAAACTCACTCAAATCACTTTACTTGAAGCCATACTTTGTGTCATGACCTCCATACCTCAAACCATGCTTGTATGACACCTTGTAAGAGATATTTTTCTCTTGTTTTCCCTCCCATTGCTACGGCCAGCCTTCCCCCTCAATGAGACTTCATTTGTTTTCATTTTCTATAAATACCTTGCCTAGAAACACATGGAAACACTTTAGCTCATTTGTAAACTTTTAGATTTCCTAGCTTTCTCAAAGTTCTCTCTTTTTCTCTCTAAGTTCCAAGAGAGTTCTCTCTTGTTCTACATCTTCATCTTCATTATCTCTTCATCTTATCATCATCTCATAACCTTCAAACACTACCCCATAGCCTTGAACCATCATTAAACCTCTCAAACACCTCACATCAAACACAACCTCACTTGAAACACATCTCCAACCTTTTTATCCCCCCTTGGTCGAAGCTATCTTGCCACCTTGGAGGAGTTCTTCATCTTGTTTTCCTTTTCAAAGTTCAACCTTTTATCTCCACTCTAGGTAGGAGTGTTTTTCTAAAATTTGTTTCTCTTGAAAATGAGTTTTCCTAGCTTTCTCTTGGACTTTCTTTTTGAAACTTTCTTTGCTTTCCTTTTCTTGTTTTTGGCCAAGAGGCCTTGTTTGGTACATGATAGCTCAATGGTGAGAGCTCCTAGATGATGACTAAGTGTTCATCTCAAAGGAACCTCTAGAGCTTGAGTTTTTATTTTCTTTAAGTTTCATCTTTACTTTCTAACTCAAAGTGATTTTAGCCCAAGAACACCTTTACTTTTTCTTGCTAATGGTTTCGGTTTTCCTTGCCTTTCTTCCTCACAAGGTTTCGGTTTTGGTTTCCTTTTCTTTGAGTTTATATGTTCTTTTGAAAGTTTGTTTCTTTTGAGCTTGATGATGATGTTCAAGAACCTCATAGTTCCTTTGTGAACTTGGTTCAAGAACTCTAAAACTCTCTTTGTGATGAGATGAGTGTTGGGTTGTTTGATCTCTAAAGTCTTGAAAGAGCTCTAGATAACATTAAAAATGAACTTTGCATTCATATTTATGTTTATGCCTTGCACATCATATTTACTTTCCTTCCTATCACTAAGCATCAAGATAATGAATGAACTTGCATTACCATATTTATATTTCAAGCTTTGCATTACCATGTTTATATTTCAAGTCCTCACTTAATATATCCAAGCTAATAATAAGTTGCATCTCATGTTTATTTTATGCTCTCACTTTATTTTCTAATGAAAGCTAAAACAAGTGCATGAGCATGTTTATTTTTATGTCATCACTTAAGTGAACCTAGAGCTCAAAGACTTGCCCATATGTCTCAAACAAAGACTTGAAAATATGTGTGCTTTGGTCTTTGATTTTCGGCCTTAAGAGGTTTGGTTTGTTACAAGTATCAAAATCTATGTTTCATAATTTTTCTAAGCTTATATGAGTTCAAGTAATGTCTAAAACAAGGTTTTATGAATTTAGGACCTCTTGAGATGAATTTAATTTAGCTACTGCCCTTGAAAATATTTTGAGGATTTTAGATGATAAAAATGTTTATGAATGAGTTTTGAAAGTCTTGAAAAGGTTCCAAGAGAAACTAGTGTGTTATGTGCTTTAAAAACCAAGTTCTATGCTTTTTATGGAGATGTATGTTTCGGTTCTGCTTTGCTGTGTTTGGCCACTGTATATGCTGTTTTGATGATGATAATATGATTATGTTTGAGTATAATTAATGTTAGAACTCATATGTGAAAGATAAGAGAAGTTAGTAACTGGAAAAGAATTAATTTGAGAGTTCTAGATCCCTTAATATATGAATTTTCTGGATTCTGTCCAGTATGGTTTAGAATTGATAATTATGGTTTTAAATTAGTTTAAATGTGTAGGAATGACTCATAATTGGTTTAGGACTTGATCTTGGTGCATTAGGAGCAAACCAGACTTAGAAAGGGTCATTGTTGTGACTCCTAGATACTCGTAAAGTTAGGATTTTAGATTTTGCATCTATGAGATTTAGAGATGTTCTTGACCATAGTGTGAGGCAAAGAATACTTAGATATGAGCCTATAGGCACCCGAGAGTTTAAGTTCTAATGATCTATAACTTAGATTGTGAGTTAAGGGCCTTAAGGGTCAATGCATAAGACATTAAGAATTTGTTAATGCTATGATGTGTATATGATGCAATGCTATGTTGAGATGTTTATAATGCATGAGGAATTGATTAATTGAGACATGAGTTTATCATAGCATGAAAGTGAAATGAGACATGTGTAACGCCCCGATTGTTTTGCTAGGGTGAAAATGACCAAAATGCCCCTGAGGTCATTTTCAGCCCGAAATTCGAGGAAAGCCGATCCGGCAGTACTCGAAGGGCAAACTCAATGTTGGAAGGGGATTAGATGACTTGTGTATCTTTCCGGGATCGAAAATCTCGTTTTTCGAGTTTTCGGGTCAAAATGACCAAAACGCCCCTGCGGTGTTTTACCCATTTGTAAGTGCCGGATGAACCCGAAACTTCTCCAGATGGTTTTAAAAGGTATTTTTATGTAGACTATGACCTTAGTTTTGGTCCCGGAGGTCCTGGGCAAAATTAGTGTGAAATTACGGTTTTGCCCCTAGTTTCGTGTTTTTACGCTTAATCGCGTGATTAAGCAAACCTAAGCAATAATAGGCTCTAATCGAAGGTTAATTAATTTTATTAATTAATCTTGAGTCAAAATAATTTATTAAAGTTGATTAGAACCTAAAAGTGCTTAATTACAACTTAAAATCATATTTTAATTTCAAGACTCCTAGTCATGGAATCTTGAATAGTATTTTCTCTTTCCAATTCCTTAAATCATGGAATTGTGTTACACATTGTTTATTCATAAATGAATTTAAAATTCTTTAATGATTTATGAGCACTCCTAATCTTGTTATAAAATCCTTAAAACACATTCTTAGTCACCTAAACTTATGCTTAATGACTCCTAACCTTGCACCTAAGCTAATACACCCCTAAACACATCACTAACACACAATTACATGACCAAAACTCCCTCCTCCCTTGCTGCATCAGACCTGGCCGAAATTCATACCCCATTTTCTCACAATTTAATTTTATTTCACACTCGAAAGACCATGCTTGAAGCCACAATCACCACCATACTTCACCATGCCATCAAAATGCAATTTTCTCACCTCATGTTCCATGAGGATTCATTCTCCTCCACACATGCATTACCTCATGTTCCATGAGGATTCATTCTCCTCCACACACTCACCCTTATCCTTCTCTATAAATACCATGCAAAGATGAACTTTGCTACACTTTTGTTCATTTGCTAAGTTTTGATTTCTAAGCATTCTTGTTAGTTCTCTCATTTTCTCTCAAGTTTCAAGAGCATTATTCTTCTTCATCTTCTTCTTTTTCCTTTTGAATCATCATCTCTCAACCTTCAAACACCACCCCAAAGCCTTGAACCATCATCAAACCTCTCAAACATCACACCTCAAACACAACCTCACTTGAAACACAACTCCAACCTTCTTGTTTCCTCTTGGCTGAAACCTTCAAGCCCCAAGGAGGAGCTCATCATCTTGTTTTTCTTTTCAAAACTTCAAGCTTTGTGTCTTCACTCTAGGTAGGATTGTTTTCTAAACTTTATTTTCTTGAAAATGAGTTTCTTTCTAGCTTTCTCTTGGATTTTCTTTTGAAACTTTCTTTGTTTTTCCTTCCTTGTGATTTCGGCCATGAGGCCTTGAGGAGCACATGATAGCTCAATGATGAGGACTCCTAGAGGATGACTATGTGTTCATCTCAAAGGAACCTCTAGAGCTTGAGTTTTTCTTTTCCTTTAACTTCATCTATACTATACTTAGCTCACATGGTTTTTTTTTCAACTTAAGAAAATTAATCTAAGGATTTCTAAAAGCCCAAGCCTACCCTTGTCAACCTTAAAGTTGGCCGGCACGTTCTAGAGATTTTTCTCTAGATAGGGGTTTTGGGTATTTAATAAAGAACTTGGCTTAGTTTCACTTTCTTGTTCTTTTGTAAGGTTTTCGATTTTGGTATTTTGATCCTTGAGATTTTGTTTGGCTTTGTTTAGAAAGTTTGTTTTCTTTGAGCTTGATGATGATGTTCAAGAACCTCATAGTTCCTATGAGAACTTGGTTCAAGAACTCTAGAGCTCTCTTTGTAATGAGATATATGTTGGGTTGTTACTTTGTTAAAGTCTTGAATGAGCTCTAGCTAAACATAAAATGAACTTTGCATCATGTTTATTTTATGCTTTGCATATCATGTTTACTTCCTTGCTATCATTAAATACCAAGATAATGAATGAACTTGCATTATCATGTTTATATTTCAAGCTATGCATTATCATGTTTATATTTCAAGTTCTCACTATATATCAAAGATAATAATATGTTGCACCTCATATTTATTTTATGCTATCACTTTACTTTCTAATGGAACCTAAAATAAGTGCATGAGCATGTTTACTTTTATGTCATCACTTAAATGAACCTAGAGCTCAAAGACTTGCCCATTGATGTCTCAAACAAAGGTTTAAAATATTTATTTCTTTTGGTTCACATTTCGGCCCTAAGGGGTTTTGGAGTTTTCCAAGTGTTGAAAATTATGTTTTATAATTCTCTTAAGCTTATATGAGTACAAGGAATTTGTAGAACCAAGTTTTATGAATTTAGGGCCTCTTGACGTATAAATGATTTAGCTACTGCCCTCTTATATAATTTTATGATTTTAGATGATAAAAATATTTAGAAATGAGTTTTGAAAGTTTTAAAAGGGTTCCAAGAGAGACTAGTATTTTATGTGCTTTAGATATTGTGTTTGATGCCTTTCAATGGAGATGTTTGCTTCGGTTCTGCCTTGCCATGTTTAGCCACTGTATGAGCTGTGTTAATGATGATAATATGCTTATGTTTAAGTATAATTAATGTTAAGACTCATATGTGAAAGATAAGAGAAGTTAGAAACTAGAAAAGAATTAATTTGAGAGTTCTAGATCCTTTGATGTTTGAATTTTTTGGATTCTGTCCAGCAAGGTTTAGGAATGCTAATCATGGATTTAAATTAGTTTAAATGTGTAGGAATGACTCAAAATTGGTTTAGGACTTGATCTCGATGTCTTAGGAGCAAACCGGACTTAGAAAGGGTCATTGTTGTGACTCCTAGGTACTCGTAAAGTTAGGATTATGAATTCTGCATCCTTGAGGTTTATACATGTTCTTGACCATAGTGTGAGGTGAGAAAGACTTAGTTATAACCTTATAAGTTCCCGAGAGATTAGGCTTGATGATTTATAACTTAGAAAGTGAGTTAAGGACCGTAAGGGTCAATGCATAAGACACTAAAAAGTTGTTAATGCTATGATGTGTTGTAAGATGCAATGATATGATAAGATGTGCTTGATGCATGAATGATTGATGAAAATGTTAAAGTTTATCATAGCATGAGTTTCATAAGAACATGTTGTGTGAATTAGGTTATGGCAGTTTGAAGGAAATTCGGTTTAACAGCTGTTATGCTGCCGAATTTCCGTCAAACCTTAAAGGGTTGAAAAAGATGTTTATGGGTACCATATGAACTGAAAACCCTGGGTGACACCGGTTTGGCCGAGCACCCCCAGAAGATTTTTATGTGACAAAGCACTGAGACGCGCTCGCCAGGGTGACACCGGCTCGGCCGAGCACCCCCAAGGGAGAAAAATCCGTGAGGGTATAAGTAGATGCAGCCTACCAAAGGGGACAAATTGCTGTGGCGAAATGCCCGTAAAGCGTTTCAAAGAGGGTAATCCCAGAGAGAGATGATCCCTGCCCCCTACCCGTACTTGCGAGTCGGGATTATTATTTATGTTTCACTTATTCAAGATAATAAGCAAGAGCTAGTGACGACTAGCTGAGGTATGAGCTCATAACCTAGTTATTATTATTTTTTAGGGTGGCTTATATGCTAAAGTACCATGATTGATATCACGAAGTTGAGGAATGATTCACTTGGAAATTATATGCCCTTATGCCACATGGATTATGTTTATGTGCTTTGAGGTGTTGTCTTATATGCTCAAGTATTGCCATGCATCCATGATATAACATGTTGCATTCATAACATCAAGATGCATGCTAAAAGGAATGGACATTGGATAATTAGTTTTGGAAAACCTTAATTAAACCTTATATGCATGATCATTATTTTATAAATAAGCCCAAGGTTCCTGAGGATGTGTACGATGTAACCCTAGGATAGGAGACTCCTACTGAGATTTCTTTAGCAAGATTTCTCACTCCTCTCTCTCTTTCCTTCCGTCACATCTTCAGAGAGCAATGGTGACATTCGTGCTTTTCATTGACACGCCAGTATGGGAGATACACTTCGACCCGGACCACCGTTCATATCACTTTGAGGGTCGATGTGCCGTTCGTGTTTTTGTGTACTTGGGACGACCTTTCGCCTATCCAGTTTCGAGCTACCAGTTCACTCCTACTGCGCCTTTTGGTAGTGACGACATGATCTTCAAGCACACCCGCCCGCGTGAGGAGCAGTTGTGAGTGCCAATACCTCTGCCTCCGCCGTCCGAGATTTTCCGGAGTACGTACCTCGTTCGAGGATATCCGAGACTGACCCATCCGAGGATTGGCCGACGCATGTTCCTTTGGAGGGTTCAGTCCCTTTTCCCCGATCCCGACGTATGGGGAGTGAGGAGACTGTGGTGCAGCCGCACCTGGCAAGGAGAGCCGAGATGCGTCCGCATCAAGAAGCCCACGTTCAGCCACCTCGTGTGCCTTTCACGTTGCATTGGGCCACTTAGGAGGAGTTAGAAGATTTCCCCAGCTACCTGCCTCCATCACCCGTGGATTCCCGTCGCCACTAAACTCCATTGGAGAGCTTTCGAGTACCCGAGCTTCGCGGGGATCTTCCCTTCGGCCGTACCTTTTGGGAGGGGATGTAGATTAGTGCTCGTAGCATAGTAGGAGGGTAGTATTTTGGGTTTTTATCCTTACATTGTACCATGTACTTTGCTATCTATTGTATTTCCTTTTTCCGTTGTATTCCAAGCTCTGCCCATTTCTATAAGGGTATGACTAGTTATGTACTTTAGCTACTTTATTATTAATATAATGTTTCTGTCATCTTCATGATCTATGTTCTTCTGATGTATGATTTATTTTATATGGTTGTTTATGATCGTTACGCGTGCTTTACGTTTCTGTCATTCGATTAGTTAAGCTCACGGCTCTCACTTTGTTTTATGTTTTCAAAAAAAAAAATTTACCCGTAATTTCTGCTAAGTATTTTAATGAAAGAATGAGACTATGAAGTAATAGCCTAATGTTTAACCTAATGTGTTCTAGAAAGTTGGGTTAAAAATTAGGGTGTTACAACATGTGTTGTGTGATTAGCTTGTGGCATAAGTTTCGGTTTGAAGGAAAATTTGGTTTAACAGCCGTTATGCTGCCGAATTTCCGTCAAACCTAAAAGGGTTGAAAAATGTTTTAAAGTACCACATGAGTTGAAAATCCTGGGTGACACCGGTTCGGCCGAGCACCCCAGGAGATTTTTATGTGACAAAGCACTAAGACACACTTTCCTGGGTGACACCAGTTCGGCCGAGCACCCCAAGGGGAGACAAATCCGTGAGGGTATGAGTAGATGCAGCCTACCAAAGTAGAAAAATTGTTGTGACTTAATGCCCGCAAAGCGTTTCAGAGAGAGTATATCCTAAGAGAGGTGATCCCTAGCCCCCTACTTGTACTTGCGTAGTCGGGATTACTTTATTATGTTTCGCTTATTCAGATAATAAGCAAGAGCTAGTGACGACTAGCTAAGGTATGAGCTCATAACCTAGTGATTGTAGGGTGGCCTTATTATGCCAAAGTACCATGATTAATGTCACAAAGTTGAGGAAAGATCCACTTGATAGTTATATGCCCTTTATGCCACTTGTATGCTTCTTGAAGTTGTGATTCATTGAATTATTTGATTGAGGCATTGCCATGCATTCATGTGTCAATATGTTGCATTCATAACATCAAGATGCATGCTAAAAGGAATGAACCTTGGATAATTGGTTTAATAAACTCCAATAATGAACCTTTTATGTATGCACACCTTTTATAATTAAACCCAAGGTTCCTGAGGATGTGAACGATGTAACCCTAGGATAGGAGACTCCTACTGAGATTCTTTAGTAAGAATTCTCACTCCTCTCTCTCCTTTCTCTTTCTTCCGTCACATCTTCAGAAAGCGATGGCGACGTTCGTGGTCTTCATTGATACGCTTGTCTGGGAGGTGCACTGCAACCCGGAGCATCGTTCTTAGCACTTTGAGGGTCGCTGTGCAGTTCGTGTTTTTGTGTACATAGGTCGACCTTTTGCTTATCCAGTGTCCAGCTACCAGTTCACTCCTACTGCTCCTTTTAGTGACGACGACTTGATCTTCGAGCGCACCCGTCCTCGCGACGAGCAGTTGCGTCGTGCCTGCTCGTCCGCCTCAGCTGTTCGTGACTACCCGGAGTATGTGCCTCGCTCGAGGAGGTCGGAGACCAATCCGTCTGAGGATTCACCGACGCGCGTCTATTCGGAGAGTTTTGCTCCCTTTCCCCCGCTTAGGCGGGAGGGCAGCAAGGATACCGTGATGCAGCCACGCTTGGCGAGGAGAGTCGAGATGCGCCCGCGCTGAGGGGCTTACGTCTAGCCGACACGCGTTCCCTTCTCACTCCACTGGCCCACTCAGGAGGAGATTGAGCGATTCGCCGGTTATCTACCTCCATCACCCGAGGATCCCCGTCATCACTAGACCTTATCAAAGAGCTATTCGAGTGCCCGAGCAATCACGAGGATTTCCCCTTTGGCGGTATCTTTTGGGATGGGGTTTTAGCCTAGTACTCATAGCTTGGTAGGAGGGTAGTGTAGTTGGTTTTTACTTTGCCATCGCACCGTGTACTTTACTGCTTTCTTGTTTCCGTTGTATTTCCTTTCTTATGTATTTCAAGCTCAGCCCGTTTCTATGAGGGTGTGACTACTTATGTATCTCAACTATATTACTATTAATGAAATGTTTCCTTTGCTATGACAATCATTGCTCTGTCATTACATGCTTTACCTTATGTATTTCATTATGATTGTTAATTGTGTTTTATATTTCTGTCAACCGATTAGATTAAGTTCGCGGCTATTACTTTGATTTATGTTTTCAACAAAAAAAATTTACCCGTAATTTCCGCTAAGTATTTTAATAAAATAATGAGACTAAAAGGTAATAAACTAATGATTGACCTAATGTATTCTAGAAAGTTGGGTTAAGAATTAGGGTGTTACATTATACCCTTGTGCAACTAGTCTAGCCTTGTTTTTGACCATTTTCCTAGCCTTACCAAACTTATTTTAGAACACCCATTTGGTACATATGGTAAATTCTTATTTAGATTTATCCACCAAGGTCTAAACTTTGCTATTTTAAACTAATCCAATTCCTTTTGCATAATTTTCACCCAGTTTTGATCACTTAAAGACTCTTTAACATTTCCTAGTTCAAATGTTGATAGAAAAGCACAGTTTGTCTCATATAGTTCTGACTCCTTGATAAATGTGTCAAATGACTTGACTTTGAGAAATTGCTCTTAAATCAGAAACTCCTTTGTGTTTTCTATGATTGACTTGATCTGCAGCAATATTTAGGTCAACTAAAGGCTTAACAACATGTTGAGAAAGTGGATCATTTTCAGACATGTCACTTTTTGAAGGTTGAGAAACGTTGAGTTCACTTTTTGAAGGTTGAGAAACCTTGAATTCACTTTCTAAATTATCTTCAATGTTTAGATTCTCAAAATCATCCTCAAGAGCAACTACTTCTTGAGAAAAATCCCTTATGAATTCTTTGAACTTGATGGGAATGGTCTCTTCAACTTAATAAGGCCTTTTGTTGAATACCTCTTAAGCTTTAGACACAAAAAAGTATCCTAGGAATATACCATCATTAGATTTGGGATCAAACTTTGCAAGTTTGTCCTTAGTGCTAAGGATAAAATAGTATGAACTAAAGATATGAAAATAAGAAATGTTAGGTTTTCTTTCTTTCAATAGCTTATAAGATGTTTTCTTGAAGATTGGTCTAATGAAAACTCTACTTTGAATATAGCAGTAGATGTTAACAGCTTCTGTCCAAAAACTTTTTGATAAATTACATTTTAAAAGCTAGGTTCTAGCCACATCTTGTAAACATCTATTCTTTCTTTTAGCAGCCCTATTTTGTTGAGGAGTTATAGGAGAAGAGAATTCACGAGAAATATCATTATTTCCACACAAGGTTTAAAAGTAAGATTTTCAAATTCTTGTTCATGATCTGATCTAATAGAGAAAATTTGAACACATTTTTCATTCGAAATTCTTTTTGCAAAAATTTGAATTTTTCAAAACCTTATCGTTAAAAGCTGTGAAATAATCTATGTAAATCTAGTGAAATCATTCACAATAACCAAGTGATATTTCTTTCCAGCAGGACTACCAGTTTTAGTTAGTCCAAATAGACCCATGTCTAAAAGCTCTACTTGTAACATCCCGACTTTTCCTTCTATGCAAAATTACCAAATTGCCTCTAAGGTTATTTTTGCACGAGAATCAAGGATTGCCAGTCTTGGCTATCATCAAAGGGTTAGTTTAATGTTTAAAGGGAACTGTATGTGTTTTAGATGGAATCGCAATTCCCGTGTACAAAATTGCCAAAATGCCCATGTGGTAATTTAATGCAAGATTAAGTGATGACGGGACCTGGTCATCATTCGAGAGTTGGATATGTTAATTTAAGGGGATATTTGATGTTTGGATGAGTCCCTAGGAGTTTTTGTATAAAATTATCATTTTATCCCTCGTTAGTGTTAATTAAGCTTAATTAAAGTAATTACGGACATATTGGTAACATTAGGATCTAATTAAAGATTAATTATTTTTATTAATTAAATTTGAGACAAAATAATTATTTTGAGCTAATCAAGACTTAAGATTTGCTAGATAAAGTTTAATCCCATTCTTAATAAAGATTACTAAGAAAGAGAAAAAAAAGGTGCTTTATGAGACCTACAAGCAAAAATATGGGGCAAAAGGTACTCTATCTTATCTACTTTTCCTTAAAATTAGGGACATGTTGCATTTGGATCTTGAGTTAATTAAGGTTAACCTAGTTAATCATGCAAGATATCCCTCTAACCTAGTCTTGGGTGCCCTAAACACCTAATTATCAATTCCTAACTAGTTCTTTAATCAAAACTTGCTCTTAAACCTAATTTTCACACTCACAAGACAAAAAAATCCGACCTAATCACCCTCCAAGGCCATGACAACCCCCTATTTTCACTCTCATATTTTAATTTTTTTCAAATATTCTCATACTCACACTCTTTCATTTCTTTCCATCAACCTTTGTTGCCAAACTTGAGCACCAAGTTGTGTCAAAACTCCTCTCTTCTTGTCCATATCAAACTTTCTTCTCTTTATTCTTTAAGAATCTCCATTGTTGCTCTCCATCAAAGCTCCAAACCTTAAACAAACACACTACCACTATAGATTAAACCCCAAATACATAAGCTTTCATCCCCATGCACAAAACCATAATAAAAATCCCTCAACCCATTTCTTTCCCCCTTAGCTGAAAACACAACCATTGTCAAAGAAGAGACTTTCTTCTTTTTTCTTTGCAAGAAAAGCATTTTAATCCTTCAAGCAAGGGACTTATTTTTTGTTTTTCCTCTTATTTCTTCTTTTTTTATTTTTGGTTTTTTGTTATGGTCAAAGTTATGGGTTGATGATGATGGTTCTCGATGATAGTTGTGCGACCATCATGTTTATGGCACCTAGAGGTCAAAAGTTGATCCGTTGTTATAAGAGAGAGAGAGAGAGAGAGAGAGAGAGAGAGAGAGAGAGAGAGAGAGAGAGAGAGAGAGATTGCACAATTTTGTTTTTCTTCTTCTTCTTTTTTTTTTTTTTGCTTGATGATGAGTCTAAGGGACAAGGTTCTTGGAACCACAAAAATAATCGAAAAAATGAAAGGCTCTAACACTTATTCATGCCCTTTGAAGGCTAAAGATTATCATTATTTTGTGAGAAAGATCTTTATTTTGTTAAGATTGATGGGGTTAAAGTTTAACCCCTTTTTGATGTCTTGAGTTCTTGCCGCTCTAATGTTATGTTTAAATGAACTTTCATTTCATGTTTATATTCCAAGCCATGAACTTATATTCTTAAAGGCTTAAAAATGAACTTGCATTTTATGTTTATTTTTCAAGTTTTACATTTCATGTTTATATTTCAACTCATCACCTTATATTCTTAAAGGCTTAAAATGAACTTGCATTTCATGTTTATATCCCAAGCCATCACGTTATATTCTTAAAGGCTTAAAAATAAACTTTCATTTCATGTTTATATTTCAAGTCATCACCTTATATTCTTAAAGGCTTGAAATGAGCTTGCATAGCATATTTATGCTTCTAGTTATCACCTTATGTCTTTAATGCTCAAGACTTGCATCCCTTTGCCTTAAATGGAATTTTTGAACATTGATACATACCTATATATGTATTTCGGCTATGCATATAAAAAGGGTTTGGATTTGGTTTTATTTTGTTTTAAAACTTGTATCATGTGTTTAAAATGTTCAAAAGAATTTTAAAAGAGTCAAAAAACCATAAGTAGCAAAAATGTGATTTTTGAACAAATAGGACCCCTTGGATGAAATTGAGTTAGTCACTATTTTAATGCCGAAAAATTAATTTCTCTAAGTATAAAATTGATTTCTTGTGTCTTAAAGGTCTTAGAATAATTTTTGAAAGAAACTAGTAACTAAAAAGGGTAAAAATGTAATTTTGAAAACTTTTCGTATTTTAATTTTTGCCCTTGTTACCTACTGTTTGGTACTGTTTTGGGTGATTAAAATGTTAATAATTGTTGCAAAAATTATTTTTAGCATCGTAGATGTCTAAAAGGATATTTACAAGTATTAGGTTTGGGTAGTTTTACAAATGTGAAAAGTTATACTTTGAACTTCTCAAACATGTGAATTTTTGCTAGATTAGTCTAATTAAAGTCAATAATGATTTTGGATATGTCCGTGTGTTTAAAACACCATTGATGATGTTAAGAATGATCTTTAGAAGTGTTTGTACTCACTAAGTGTCAAAAAGTGAAACTTTGCATTTTGATCCCTAAAATACAACAAAATCAGCCAATGGCACAAAATGGTTTTTATGATGATTGAAAATGAGTTCTAAAGTGGTACATGTCTCTTAAAAGTGTAAATTAATTTTAAGAATAATTAGTTTTGAGAAAAAGTGTTGAAAAAGATATTACACTTTGACCTATAAACTTTTAGAAATTTCAGTTTTAACCCTTTTTTGGGCTAAATTATAAATATCAATTGCTTCATGATATTGATATGAATGATATGTTATGAAAGCTATGCTCATATGAATTGTTTGGAAATTATATAACATGAAGTAATTATTCAAAATTATGCATTGATGACTATGTATGCCTAATTTTTGAATTGTGCAAGGGATGATTTCTATTTGTATTGTACATATCCTGTTGAGCACAGCATATACATTAGCTGAGTATAGTGCTTGATTTCCAGCAATTGGATAGGAGCCTGTTTACCTTTCAATGAGATATTGAGGATAACATGCTTGTGGATATATTCAAAAATGAGATGCAGCTTATGTGATCAATGACATGATGATTTGCGGCATGCTGTGATCATGAATAAATAAATAAGATGTATGATTGATATGTTGAATAATAGAAAGCAAATTTGGGGAAATTCCATTCCCAGCCATTATGCTGCCTAATTTATGCCAAATTTGTGATCATGAAACTGTTAAATGATAAGTTATGATAATGTAGATGATTATATCCTCGTGTTTTCATCTCTAAATGACATGCCAAGATTGAAGGTGACATGAGACACATGGAGATGATCCTCCAGACTATAGGAATTAATGGTTATGGGAGATGATCTAATAAGGTGATCCTTCAGACTTAGGAATTAATGGTTATAGGAGATGGCCTAAAGAGGTGATCCTTTAGGCCGTAGGAATTAATGGTTATAAAAGGTGATCTAAGCCCCCTATCCCGCATTCTGGGAGTCGAGAAAATAGCTTATCAAGTTAGATAAATGTAAGCTAGTGATGACTAGCTAGGTATGAGTTCATAACCTTAGAACTCTCAAGAAGAAGGGAGTATTAGGATGGGCCTTTATAAGAGAATAAGAGAGATAATTCACCTAAGAAAACAAAGAGGAAAGACTATGATAAGATGTTTATGTTTCTTATGATATGATAGTTTTCTATAATCTGTTAGATTGTTAATAGTATGATACATCTATGACATTAAAATTCATGCTAAAAGATATGGGCCTTGGCTTATGGTATTTGAAACTTAATAATGAACCTTATTTATGCCCACTATTTTCACAATGAAAACCTAAGTTTCCTGGGGATGATGATGATGACATGTGTGTGGAGAAGGAAACCCTAGTGACATTCTTGTACAAGTTTCTTACTTTTTCTCTTTCTTTTGATCTTCGTCTTTAGACAAGGTTGATGGCGATGCCCATGGACTTCCTTGAGACACTGACATGGGAGTTGTATTATGGTTTAGATTGGAATGGTGTAGCAGAAGCAGGGATATGGTCCTTCCTGTTTGAAGTCGCTACGGGTTGTCTCATCTTCAAACATGTTCATAACTTAGTCTTTGGTAGGCATGCATCCACGATGGGTTTAGCTATGTTATAGTTATGTTTAGCTTTTGAATTATTATATACTCAACCTATATAGGTGGGCTCAATATATTTGTTATGGTATTATACTTATGGAATGCCTCTATATTATTGTTATATGACATGATATTTACAGTTAAAGTTATGCTATGAAGATGTTTTCAGTTTATAATGCGCTCTGCTGTGATTTTGCATTTATATCATGTGATGGATATATGGTTAAGAACACGCTGATGAGATGCATCATCATCATTATCATCATCATCATCATCATCATTATTATTATTATTATTATTATTATTATTATTATTATATGACAAATACTTATATGCTATAACTTATACACAAATGGCTCTTAGTTTAATTTTTCGAATAAAAAAATGGGTTATATTTTTTGTATGGTTATTTTCAAAGTTTAAAACCAAGTAAAGTTCTGAGACAAAAAGAGTAACAACTAACGATTAACCATTATGTGTCTTAAGGCGTATTGTGTTGAAAGTTAGGGTGTTACACTACTGGTTTTATAGTTAAAACCACATTCTTACTATGGAATGAAGCTTTGGTTTGCTTGCCTTTTTCACAGAAGTCACAAGTGGAGTCCTTGTCATAACTAATCTTAGGCAAACCTTTGACAAGCTCTTTATGAGACAATTCAGAGATTCATCTCATATGAGCATATCCCAATTTCTTATGCCATACCCATGTATCATCCATAAAGGATGCTAAGCATATTACATCTTAATCTAAATAGTCATTTAAGAATAGCACACATGTATTATCCTACCTTTTTGCCAGAAAGAATAACTTTGCTAGAAACTAGTTTTGGCACATGATATCTTTTGGCTTGAAACCAAACCTTAAAGCCTTTATCACAAAACTAACTAATGCTTAGAAGGTCATGAGCTAAATGATCAACCAAAAGAACATCATATATTAGGTGAGAGTAATCCTTACTAACATTACCTATGCATGTAACTTTAGCTCTACCACCATTAGTAAATTTTATTGAATTGGACTATTTTGATTTTAGCTTTCTGCACCACTTTCTCTTGCATGTCATGTGTCTTGAGCAACCACTATCCACGTATCATTTGTTATCTTTTTCAACATGTGTTTTAAGACACACTTGCATCAAGAGCTGTTTTTACTTTAAGTACCCACATCTTTTTGAGTCATTTTGTGTTAGTGACTCTAACAAGGTTGGATCTAACCTGCTTCTTTGCTTTATTTAACATTGACATTTATCAGATAGATTTCCCTTTTTATAATAAAAAAAATAGAATTAACTTTAACTTTCTGTGATGAGCTTGCTTCAACTTTCTCATCCATCATTTTCTCATATCCAAAGCAAGTTTTCTGCAAATATGATCTTTGAGCACCAACCATGTCCAAAAACCTACAACCTATTACCATTTTCTCAAGATCAAATTTGAGAAATTTTGAAGCTCTTTCAAGTTTAGAAACTTCTTTTTGGACTTTCTAATCCTTTTTAGAAACTTCAGTTTCTAAGGTGTAACATCCTAATTTTTAACCCAATACTCCTAGAACGTATTTAGGTTAATCATTAGTTATTACTTTTTAGTCTCATTCTTTATAAATCTTTCTTTAAAATACTTAGCGGAAAATATGGGTAAAATTTTTTTTTTGAAATATAAAAGCAAAGTGAGAGCCGCGTATGACCTAAACATGCGTCAACGTATATAACAACTTGTAAAGAATGCAACACAATTTAGAAAAGCATATCATTACATTTAACAACCAATAGATCACTAAAGGGAGCATTTCATTAATATTATAATACTGCCCACCCAAAGGCAGGACTTAGTTTAGTACAACAACAAATAAGTACATAAGGAAAACAAAATACAACCGAAAGGGAAAAGTACAAGGAAAGTACAAATAAAAACACCCTACCTTAGTGCACCTAAAGTGGATAATCTCATAACAAAAGAAAGTTTATAGTAAACCAGATGTGGCGTGTGTGCAATAGACCTCCCCAAAGACCTCTATTGTTGCGATCCAGGATAAGGAGGGATGAATCCGATCCACTCACGAAGCACGGTGGGAGTGGGCAGGAGCTGCAGCTGAACATGTGCTCCATGGCGGGGGTGCATCTCGGCTCTCCTCACTACCCTCGGCTGCATAACTATCTCCTTACTCCCCTCTCTCACAAACCAGGGGTGGGGGCAGAGCTCTCGCTGTACATATGAGTCAGCAGATCCTCTGAGGGATCATCATCCGAATGTTGAGGGCGAGGCACGTAGTTCGAGTGATCGCGGATGGCCGATCCAGCGGTGTTAGTCCGAAGAATCCTCTCGTTACCCGTCACTCGAAAACTATATCGTCACCATAGGGAGACGTCAGGGAGAAGCAGTAGCTATGTATAGGATGCGTGAAGGGACGTCCTACATACATGAAGACTCGAATGGTGCATCATCCCTCAAAATGATACGATTCATGCTCCAGATCAAAATGCACCTCCCACGTGGGAGTGTCGATGAATACCATGAACATCACCATGATCTGAAGATGTGATGAGAGAGAAAGAGAGAAAGAAATGGGAGTGAAAATCTTGCTAAAGAATTCTCAATAGGAAACCTCCTATCTAGGGTTACATCGACAACATCATCAAGAACCTTGGGTTTATTATAAAAAGGTGAGCATGCATGTAAAGTTCATTATTTAGGTTTATAAACATAGTTATCCAAGGTTCATTCCTTTTAGGATGAATCTTAATGTTATGAATGCAACATATCAAGGTATGAATGCATGACAATACATTATGCAAGTAATTCATTAAAACATAACATTAAGAAACATATAAGTGGCATGAAGTGGCATATAAATTTTTCAAGTAAAACTCATCTCTTTTCTCAACTCTGTGACTTAAGAATATCATATTCTAGCATCATTGGGGCCACCCTAAAACATCATCTAGGTTATGAGCACATACCTTAACTAGTCGTCACTAGTTCTTACTTATCCTATGATAAGTGTAAATATAAAATTCCCGACTTCTAGAGTACGGGTTAGGGGGCTTAAGGATCACTTATCATAACCTTTAATTTGGGGAGTCCATAGGAATATTTCCTTCTTCTAAATGCTCTATTGGTATCTAGTGCATAATGAATTGTCCGCATTGGTAGGCTGCATCTACTCATACCCTCACGGATTTGCCTCCTCTCCACCGGAGCGGGAGAAGTACGTCTCAGTGCTTTGTCACATAAAAACTCATCTCCTGGGGGTGCTCAGCCGAACTGGTGTCACCCAGGGTTTTATCTCATATGGTTTTCAAAAATATTCTCAAGTCCTTAATTTGACGGAAATTCAGCAGCATAATAGCTGTATACCGAATTTCTTTCAAATTTCCTTTATGCCACAAAACTTATGATGCATACACTTTCGTATTCAATTCCTCTAATCATGATAAACTTAAACTCACATAATCACACTCAACATAGCACATGCATCATCACATCATACTTGAATTAATAAACTCATAGCATCATAGAACCAATAATGTCTTATGCTTTGACCCTTAGGGTCTTAAACTTGAAATCTAAGTTCTTTAGTCATCCGATCTTAATCTCTCATGCACCTATAGGTTCACAAACTCATTATTCACACTAATTATCATGATTATAACTTATTCTAAACCTCATTTGTGCAGAATCTATGTTTTTCCAATTATGGATACCTAGGAGTACAACTTTGACCCTCCTAAGTTCGGTCTTTTCCTAAAGTACCAAGATCAATTCCTAAACCAATTATGAGTGATTCTTACACATTTATACTAATTATAAACCATTTTTACAAATTTTACCCATGCTGAAACAGAATCCTAAATTCTAATTTCTATGGGTTCTATAAATCTCAATTAAATTCTTTTCTAGTTACTAACTTATCTTAACTTTCTCAACTTAATTCTAACATAAAAATACATGAATATACACATTCTAATGTCATAAAATCATCATCATACAGTGAGCAAACCATTAAAATAGAACCGTGACCAACATCATCATATAATGCATATAATTTCATTTCTAACACACATAGACTTGCTAGTTTCTCTTGGAACCTTTTTAGAACTTCTACAACTCAATAGAAAACATTTATTTCATTAAAATCATCATAAAACCAATAAGGTCAGTAGCTATTTCAAAACAATCTCAAGAGGAATTTAAATCATAAAATCATGCTTAAGATATTCCTTGAGATCATCTAAGCTTGAGAAAATTATAAAACATAGGTTTTGGCACTTGTGACTAGATGAAACTCACACCAAGCTCATCATCATCACATGGCCAAATTTTTGGTTCATCAAAACTCTTCCATTTCCAATCTTTACTTGAGATAACAAGGGACAAGTCTTTGAGCTCTAATATATTTAGGTGATGACAAGAATATAAACATGCTATGCACTTCATTTTATCTTTATTAGACAAGTGAAGTGAGGGCTTGAAATAAATATGAGATGCAACTCATTTTTTATCTTTAAGATTAGGCGATGACTTGAAAAGTAAACATGAGATGCAAAGCTTGAATCTAAACATGATGGTGCAAGTTCATTTATTTATTCTTGAGAGTTTAGTGATGACATAAGAAATAAATATGCTATGCAAGGCATAAATTTAAATATGAATGCTAGTCCATTATTATATGTCATTAGAGCTCATACAAGACTTTAAAAGAATCAAAATCACAATCCCAATCATAATCTCATCAACATAAAGCAAGCTCTAGAGTTCTAAGTACCTCATGGTCCTTTGAACATCATCATCAAGCTCAAGGAAATAGATTCAAAACAAAAATTTCAAAGGAAAAGGAAATGATGAAATCGAAACTACAAAGAGAAGGAAAATACACCATATTCTTTATTATGTACCCAAAACCCTATCTAGAGTAAACTATAGAACGTGCCAGCCAACTTTAAGGTTGACAAGGGTAGGCCTTGGGCTTTTTAAAATCCTTATAATTATTTTCTTAAAGTAAAATCATTAGTGAGCTAAGTAACATATGTAGAACTTAAAGAAAGAAAGTAAAACTCAAGCTTTAGAGGTCTCATTGTAATGAACACAAGGTCATCATCTAGAGACACTCATCATCAAGCTATCATGAGGATGAAACAAGGCCTTGAGGCCAAAAATAAAAAGAAAGGATCCAAGAGAGAACCGAAAAAGAAAGACAATAAAAACTCATGAAAACAACACTTTCTTTCAAGAACAAAGCATTTTTAAGAAAAAGGAAGATTTTAGAACAACTCCGTACCAAAGAAATCTTGAAGGAAGAAAGAAAACTTGATCTTTGCTTGCAAATCAGAAGACAAAAATCTTCTCTAAGAGATGATAATGATTCAGCCAAATGGAGAGAAAAGGAAAGGAGATGTATTTTGGGTGAGCTTGTGTTTGAGGGTGGAGGCTTAGGTGATTTGATGATGATTCAAGATAGTGGTATCGTGGTTTGAGGTTGTGAGGTAGTGATTCAAAGAGGAAGATGAAGAAGATGAAGATGAAGTAAAGCTCTTGGAACTTTGAGAGAAAAGAAAGAACTTGCGAGAATGCTTAAGACTTGAACTTAGCAAATGATCTAAAGGTTCTTCCAAGTTTCTAAGCATGTGTATTTATAGAGAAACAAAACAATGACGGCTCATGAAGAGGGAGGGCTAGCCGTGTGGTCCTCATGGAACATGAGGTGAGAGATGAGTTCTTTGAAGGCATGGTGAAGCATGGTTGGAAGTATGGTGAGCATGGTTCAAGGTAAGGCTTCAAGCATGGTATTTTGAGTATTTTCCTTTTTAAATTGTGATGAAATATTTTTTATGCAAGGAGGTGGAGGGATGGCGGTTTTGGACAGTAAGGGGAGGGAAAATATCTCATTCATTTAGTCATTCAAGGCATGGCTTGAAGTATGGTGGAGTATGGTTCAAAGAATGTGCAGGTATGGTGCAAGACATGGCCTAAGGCATGGTTCTTTGAGTGTTTGAATTTCAACATGTGAAGAATATGGGGGAGGGAGGTTTTAGCTAGCCTTGATAGCCCATGGGGAAGAGAAATTGTTTCATCTAATTGTGTGTTAATGATGTGTTTAGATGTAGTTTAGGTTAAGCTTAAGATTGGGAATTGCTAAGCAAGTGATTAGGTAATTAAGAAAGTAATTAGGAATCTCAAGACATGATTAGGGAGTGCTCATATATATTTAGAGGAATTTAAACTCATTTTATGCATAAACAATTGTAGACACAATTCCTTAATTTAAGGAATTAGAGAGAGAAAACACTACTCAAAATTCCATGACTAGGAATCTTGTATTTAAAAAGAGATTTAGGTTTAATCTAAGCAATTTTAGGTTCTAATTAACTTTAATAAATTATTTTGACTCTAGATTAATTATGGAAATTAATTAATCTTCGATTAGAGCCTAATATTACTTAGGTTTGCTTAATTACATCATTAAGCTCAAAAACACTGTGCTAGGGGCAAAATTGTAATTTTACTCAAAAACTGCCCGGGACCACTGGGAGTTAAACATATGTTACAAAATACATAGAAACATTATTTAAAACTATCTGGAGAAGTTCTGGGCTCAAACGGCACTCATACTCGTGCAGAAATGCTATAGGGGTATTTTGGTCATTTTGACCCGAAACCTCAGAAAATGAGATTTTTGCTCTCAAAACCATTCAAAAGCCATCTAGTCCCCTTCAAACATTGAGTTGGCCCTTCGAGGACTGTCGGGTCGGCTATCCTCGAAATCTGGGCAGAAAAATGACCCTAGGGGCATTTTGGTCATTTTCGCTAAGACAGAAAATCGGGGCGTTACATAAGGCATTCACTTTAGCATTTAAAACAACAATTTCTCCTTTCGAATCTTCTTTCTCAAGCCTTAGACTTTCACAGTCTATTTTGACATTATGAAGTTCTGAAGTTACTTTATGATAGTTTTTCTTAAGAGAAAGATAGTGAAAGGTTAGAGTTTGAGAATTTTCCAACAACTCATCATAGAGTTTTAATAGCTCGTCATATAATATTTTTGGTTCAGAAATATCTTTTACCTCGGCTCTTCTTTAGAGACATAATCAACCATGAAGCATTGATTTGTAACATTCTCCAAATCATCTTAGGCTTCAAAATCCTCTTTTTCTTCATCATAATCAACTCTAAGTTGCAATCATGCCTTTCTTCTTTGATGTGAACTTCCTTTGAGAGTCCTTGATCTTTGGACAACTAGCCCTAAAATGTCCTTTTTCTCCACAGTGATAGCAATTCATATTCTTCTTTTTTCCTTTCTTTTTTTTTTTTTTTAAGGATGATTCCTTTTTCTTCTTGAGTCTACTTATTCAAGCTCTTGACATCTTTTTGACTAGCATGGAGATCTCATCTCTATCTTCTTTAGAATATTCTTCTTTTTCATAAACTTCTATAGCTTTCCCAAAATTTTGTTTCTTATGGGAAGTTTTGAGAGCCAAAGATTTGTTTCTCTTGGTAGTTTCACTACGAGCTTCACGCAAGATGACCTCACGAGTTTTTAATGAACCTATGAGGGCATCCAAGCTAAGACTTTTGAGATCCTTAGCTTTTGTATTGGCTATCACTTTGTGAAACCATTTTGATGAAAGTCTTCTGAGGATCTTTCTAACCATCTTAGTATTTGTATACTTTTTGCCCAAACCTTTGAGCTGATTGATGATGTGAATGAATTGTGTAGTCACTTTATCAATAATTTCATGTTCTATCATCTTGAGCATTTCATATTGATGAAATAACATGTTGATTTTTATTTCCTTAACTTGATTTGTTCCTTTATAAAGCATTTGCAATATATCCCAGATCTCTTTAGCAGTGTCACAGGCTATGATTTTATCAAATTTGGCCTTACTTAAATGGCAAGTAAGAAGATACTTTGTTTTAGAGTTCATTTGAACTTTGGCCTTTTGTTGATTTGTCCATGTATTCATTGGAACTTGTCTCACAATTAAGGGTCCAACTTCATCTTCAGCAAATATGTTTCCTCAAATCTCTTCAGTTGGAATATAGTCACCATTTTGAATGATGTCCTACAAATCAAGACTTGTATATTTAATGAAGAGTTCTATCCTATCTCTCCAATGGGCATAGTCTCCCCTATTAAAGAAAGTAGGCTTGTTGATGGAGTGTCCTTATCCAATGTGCACAATGTTTTAGGCCAAAATATCCAAGGATCTTTTCCTCAATAACTGTTAGGAAGCTCAACCCCTTAGAGACTTTAGCTTTGATGCCAAGTGTAGCTAAGGTAAAGAAGGCAGGAGAATGGGGTGAATCATGCAACTTAAAAAAATGTTACTTTCTAAACTTTTAAACAAAAGCTATCAAGTCCAAGACTTGAAGGTAGTGGAAGATCATATTAAATAACTTCAGAAAATGACTTTATAAGGTGTATAAAAAACAAGTGTGTTCATGAAGGAATAAACAATAATTATTAAATTACACACAAATAAAATAACAACACACAATACAAATTTATAAAAGATAAGATATGCAGAAAATCATACAAAAGATTTATACTATTTCGGCCAGGCTTGCCCACATCCAATCCCCAACAAACCTTGTTGAGAGTTCCAGTAAAACATCTTTCATGTAAAAGAGATCCACAAATATCTTTCCCTAGGTTTATCAAGCTATCCATAGTGATTAGTCAGTACATTAGACCTTCACTAGACTCATAAGTATTCTTTGATTAGTTTCTCCAAGCTAACAAACACTGATCACTAAGGGATCAAGATACAAAGATTTTGAAGGTTTTGGTATACCAATCAAAACTCACTCAAGTTTCCCAAGATGTGTGTCAAGGGTAAATAAACACTTGAGAAAGTTCTTTCTATATTCTCACAAGAGGGTGTCAGCTAATAATTCCTAGAAAGAATATTTTGGATTTTAAAAATAGATTAAGATGATGAACATGCTTAAGAAATTGTAACACCCTCCCAAGTATAACCTTATCCTTAAGTCATGATATCATACTCGAGAGTTGTTACTTATTAATTAATAGACCTTTCTTAATTATCTATAGCGAGCTCGATGGATTCGTGTAATAACTAGCGTAATTCGATTTAAATATATAACAAGGTACAAAACATTTGTTTAATATAAAGTCATTTACATAAGGAAGCTCGACTATGAGCTTATATACATATACAATCTCTATTACATTTACTTACATATGTCTCCAACTAAATACAGTGAATTAAATTATTAACTACTAAACTACTGCAATCCCGATCCCTTTATCTAGTAGTCCTATAGTTCCCTGGCTTAAACCGGAGACGACATAGGAACACAAAAACATAAGGATGAGAATTATACAATTCTCAGTAGGGCAACTCCTCAAATGCACAATCATAATATCATCGTCATCATCCCAGCCACTTCAATTTATTAAGAAAAAGTGAGCATGCAACGTATATCAATGGTTCAATTTTAAAGTTTCAAATCATACTTTCGAAGTGGATAGCTTTTAATAATCAATCACTTAGTGCACATATATTATAAAGCTCAAGCACATAGTAAGTAATTATAATCAACCATTTACATATAACATGACTATGCATATGCTAAGTGTAATGGAATTATTTGTAATTGTCCCTGATAAGTCGAAGAGAACCTCATATCTCTTTATTTGCCCTTGACAAGGCAAAAGGATCTCATCTATATTTATTTGCCCTTGACAAGTGAAAAGGATCTTTTTTCACTCTATGTGCCCCTGATAAATCGAAAGGATTTTATGCTACTCTATGTACCCCCGATAAATCGAAAGGGTCTTTTCTTACTTTATTGCCTTCGATGAGTCGAAAGGATCTTTTATCAGGCTATGTGGCCTCGACGAATCGAAAGGATCTTTTATCACTTTATTTGCCCTCAATTAGTTGAAAGGATCTGTTATCACTTTATATGCCATCGACAAATCGAAAGGATCTCATCTATATCTACTTATTGCTATTGAGCTTTGTTCAATATATCATTGACTTTTCTTTTCAAATGCATACAATAAGACACATATAGGCATTGATTCACAACATGACTCCAATCATGCCTTAAACCAACTTTTAAAGTCAATAGCATGCGTTCATATACATATATTTGGACTAAATATCATTCTATCATTAATTTAAAGCATGATCACCATTCCAGCACCTTGGTAGATTTGTCATTCCAGTAACAATAATTAATTTCTCAATCAAATGGAAAATTCAAGGGTCACAAATATTCCTCATGATATCTCAATATGTCTAAAAGACGCTATAAAATTTTCATAGGAATCGTTGTTTCTAACTATGCTAAATAAATTATACAAGTTTAGTGGTCAGAGGCCACTTCTTCATAGCTTAGAATAGGGTTCTCATAGTTTTTAAATTTAGCCAATGATGGAAAAAACTCAAAATAAAAATCACAGTTACACTTCAAGATGTTATTAACTCCCTGTAAAAATTTCAAAGGAAAAATAAATCATTTCCTATGGTAATAAAATAAGCAAAATTTAGTGTTTCAATTCCCACAATCCAGATAGCATAGTTACATTCTCAGTTCCTCATTTTTTAAAATTATTATAAGTAAAAATGAGAGCATAAGAAAATTCATGGAACTAACTCCATATGTTAGCTTCAGTATATATTTTTAATAGCTCATGAGAACACCCACAATTCCCTAAAAAAATTCATGGGCAATCACTGCCAGTAGGAAAACAGAAAATCCAACAAACCAATTCAAATTCTCTTTTGATAAAAATGATTTTTTCACAACACCAAACACTTCACCAAAATTAACACATCAGTATCAACATATTATCAACAATACAAACAAAATTCAGACCAAATCCAATCAGAAAATTCTAGCATAAAATTGGAAAGAAAGGACCAAAGGAAACCCCACTTTGAAAGCTTTTGATCTCTATGCTCCAAGGAGGTTCCAAGAATGATTTTGCTCTTTGCAAGACCTCCCAAACAGCACATAAACCTTCCTTAAAGAGTGAGGAAGTAAGGTATCAAAGTGAGGATTGATAGAGAATAGAGATTTCAATCGGTTAGACTTGTAAGTATTGATGTGTAGAACAAGTTTAGTGAAGGAAGTTTAGTGTTTTATCCAGCCTAGGCTAGGATTTTGGAGATTTTAATCAAGTTTTGATGTGTTGTGAGAAGAAACAATGGAGGTTGAAAGGGTTTCTATTCTTGTCTGAGAATGGAAGATGAGAATGACAAATTTTTGTGGCTTATAATCATTATGAGTTATGTTTAATTTTTATTTAATATAAAACCAAACTTTTCCTACAAGAAAGCAAGATAAATGGCTAGGATTTAATCTTGTAAATCAAGATTAAATCTTAGCCTTACATTTGGCTATAAAGGATAACTTTATCCTAAAGGTTTGACTTTCTTTCGGTATTAAAAATTGCATACTGAAATTTTACCGAACGAGTAAAATAGTGTATCCGGACAATCAACTATTGCTCGAAAATTAATTCTAGGTATAAAATCTTTATTCCTAACCATTTCTAATCTTGATCCCATAATTTCTTAGTTTCGAGCATCTCCGGGCTTTAATTCTAGGGTTTTGGCTGTCTCGGCAGGCCTGTGGGGCAGCAAGTTACTATTTACTTTTTTTTTTTTACAGATTCGTTGGATCGTCCCTATCATTTCTATGTCTGTTAGATTTTTGAAATTATGACTAGAAAAGCTCAAATTAATTTTTTAAAATAATTTTTAGGGTGTTACAGAAAGTAGATTGCAGACTTGTATTTTTTAATGCAGAAAAGTTCTTCCTCAGTTTGAAGGAATAGCGCTTTTATACTTGAAAATGTGAATATGACCATTTCCTTGATTTGATCACCTTCATACACGCGTTGATCACTTGTGACGTGTCTAGATTGATCTTACAAAACCTGTAGCCTGAGTTGTGTTAGAGACAACTGTCAAAGTACAAAAGTAGTTTGTCCTTTATTTCTTATGCACTGTGTATGCTTCAGAGAGTACATTCATCATCATATATGCTTTCTGAACTTCTTAGCTCATGAAATCTTCACCAAGGATGTATCTTATCCAAGTGAAAATAAAACTGATTTAACATGAGCACTTGCTTTTTGAATGCAATATCTTCTCTTTAGCACCACATCTTCAGTTTCTAATGGTTTTCCTCAATTTTTGAACTCTTTTAGCTCATATTGAGCTTCTCTCTTATGTAGATTAGAGTCTATAGAGAATGTTGGATTCTTCTTTTAGTGAACAAGATCAAGTTTAGTAGAGATGCACTTGATTTGATGATGAATAACAACTTTCTGATGCTATCATGTCACTTTGTATTGTTCCAAACCACTTTCAGATTCTTCAATCTACTTTGTATAGTAAGTTGCTTTCTGAGATATTTTTCATACTTTGAAAATTGTAAACTCTTTGAATAAACTTTATATCATGTTAAATCATGATAATATGACTGACATATCATGAAATTAGTTACATATGATATGAAAAAGTTCCTATTTAATACTTACAAAACTCATGTAAATCATTAGTCTTTTTTTCAAAATATTTTACCAAAATGTGCTTTGTTGACATTCATAACTTGAGCTTTGAAAGCCTTTTCTAGGATTCTAGGGCTAGCAATATGTTGAGTTTTCTAAAACATCTTTATTTATCTCAATTTGATCTCAGAGAGAAATATCACTTTTTCATTACAATACTTTCCTACAAATGTGCTCAAATGAGCTCCAAAACTCTTCTATTTAACTCCCCAAATTTTACCAAGTTGAACACTCCTCCAAGCTTCATGCACTAACATGGGATGTCCTTGTAAACAAATAACACTCACAAAAGAGGATTAAAAGCACATGAAACTCCCAAATATATTTATCATTCAAATGGTGCAATTAACCATGACTTTATGCAATAACACACAATGAGGACTAAATACAAATTAACCAAATATCAATCATTCTAGCATACAAAATTATGCAATATTCCTATAGTTATAAAGAAAAAGGGGTGCATGAATGCAATTACCACAAGTAGTATTATGTTATTTTTTATTTTGTTTTAAGGGGTTGTGTTAAAGTTATCGGCAGAAGAATCTGCCATTAATATTAGGGCCAAAAAAATTATATCAAAATTAATGGCAGACTCTCTATCAGTAATTTGAATTTTTTTCTAGTAATTAGGGAGGTGACATGTGGCATGAATGCATCAAAAGGTTAACTTTTACTCACAAGTTTTTCAATGTTACCGACCGCTGATAGCATTGAAAAATCCATTGGTAATAGTCTAAAATAGAAACTCATGCATCACCCAACATTTTTCACTTTGCATTATCGACTTTCTTTTTCTCTTATCTCATGGCATTGCCTAATTTTTGGTGATTTCTCAGCCATCACACAGCCTTTTTTTCATAGGGAGACCACCATTGCCTTCCCCTTGAACTTCTATACTTTTTTTAAAAAAATTTTGTGCCCTTTTTATAGGGTATATTCTTTCTCTTTTTTATTTTTTTTCTTCAATTCCACTGCTACTGCTTGCTGAACTTGAAGCCGCTACTATAGATGAGTTTGTGATATTTTTGTCAATAATTTATTATTATTATCTTTTGGTTTTTATGATATATCAAGTTATTAGATTTGTGTGAATTTTTCTACTATAGTTGGCTCTTATTTCTGATATGAAATTTAAATTTACATTCTTGTTGTGAACATGATTTGTCGTATGATATTATGTTGAAATGAAGTATTGAGATGGAAATCTAGTTGGTGTTGAGATTTTTAAGGTTTGGTTTGGCAATGTAATGCTATGTTAGTGATTGACATTTGTTTCGGATCTCTTAAAGCATTTGTTATCTTTGTCTTCTAAAAGGTTAGTAATTGTTTCTCCTTTATTAATTGAATTTTCTATTAGGTTAAAGACTTCAAATTTCTAGGCTACATTTGTCGAGCTAGAGATTACATGTACTTGGGGGGAAGGCTTAGAGTTCCTTCTTATTGTTTCATGTAGCATTTGATGGTGCATGTGAAGATTCTAGGATATGCAATGTGTAGAGTTAGGGGGTATGTGTCACAACTTAACTTAGGCCATGACCAGCATATGGGGAATGCATTCTCCAATAAGCCTTAACACGCAATTGTCTTGGAAAATAGGTAGAGTTTAATTTGTTTCTCGGACATTTCCCAAATATAAATGCAACCTGCAATAACCATAGAAGTTGTGCATTAGGCGTGCTTAAAATGCACCCATAGCGTAACATTAATATCTTAGCATGATCCCAAATATTTAATCACAATCTAATTTATCGGTCCAACTTAATACCAAGTTACTTTCCCAAACTCCTTCCAATATAATACATAGCCACAAGTTATACGTTGAAACATAATTAAAAAAATAGTTCAAAGCATAAAATCGAATTAAGTTTACAAGTCTTTTTTCATAACATAATTGACATAACTACGTCCTATGTTCTCAAACATAAACATCAACATAATCTAAAGACCCTTCCTGTGACATATAGAGCAAGTAACAAACTATAAGGCCAAATCCAAATAAAGGTTCCAACAAATAGGTATTCATAAGAAGGCTCACCAACTCAGAATCAACTACAGCTAAGGCAAATGAATAGAACAAGAACTGGCACTTGTATGTATAAAAGAAGGAAGGGCAACAGGATAAGTCTTGTAAACTATTGAGAGATAGGGTATCGATAATTTACTAGAGGAAAGTATAAAATAGTATAAACATAATTACATATATGCACTTAAGAGAATATAGTTCTAATAATGAAATATATTTCTTGAAAACATAGCTTTATATAACAGGGGGCTATCCAAAGTAGAAAAGTAACAAGTACAGACATGACCCCAAGTCATGTGTGGGTTAGCACCTTCCCTCCTAACTAAAGTTAGTCCATAGCCAAAGACAAGTCCGGACGTGACAACAGTCATGTACAAGTTAGCACCTCAACTGCTAACATGAATTGGCTCCTGGTCACATATATGTCCAAACATAGCTATAGCCATGTGTGGGTTAGCACCTCACCAGCTAACTAAAATTTGTCACGGTGCATCGAGGCTAATGCCATTGATGTTAGATATAGGTTCTAACTATTAAATTTCCCCAGATTAAATCACATTCATGCACTTCCAATTCCGTGATATTCTCATAACATAAAATCCATTTTGAGGTCATGTGAGATATAATTGGCATAAGATAAAATAAAATTTAATAATTGACATCAGATATTCTAAATCAAAATTTTTCATCAAACATTACAGTTCAACTAAGAATATCAAAACAAGCATAGTAATTAAGTTGCTAACCTCCAGTGGAAGTTTCCTCGTAAAACATCAAGCTCTTTTTTGGTAAATAATTTTTTTTTTGGTCATAGATCAACATAATTTCAACTATTAGTATAATTTTATATTTATAATTAAAAATTGCAATAAAAAAGTAAACTACATATACACTATCTACTTAGAACTAGTGGTTCTAAGAATCAAATAGCAACTCCAATGATTTTACCAATCCAAACGTTGATAGCCGATTGCTTTACAACTCTAAAAACAAGATAGTATTAACATTTGACTACAACATTTTTGGTCTAAGGCAATGTTTTTACAAAGGTAGCATTTGGGTTGGGCTAAGGCAACAAAATTTAAGGCAACACTTAGAGAGCATTACCATATGCTAAAAAGAAAACCCTTTTAAAGCATTCCCATATCATCTAAAAAAGGCAACACTTATTTACTCATCACCTTCATTTTCCAAGTGTTACCTTTTAAAATATAATTAACAATGCTTTTAAAATATTGCTTAAATCTTTAGTGCTATCCCACCAAAATTTTTTGCTTTTCCACTTATGTAAACTAAAAGTTTTTGCTTTTCCCTATTTTCCCCCATTTTTGAAACTCTCAATCCTTAGTAACCAAACTCAAATTAAAAATACTCTCAAAAGCACCATCATCACGCATTATCCCTTCTTTGCATTCTGAAAGAAACGCAAACGGTGTGCTTGCCCTTCTTCTTCGTATTCGTGATTTGAGTTCCTTTAGTGGTTATGCTATGGTTCGTTCTTGGCTATGCATGGTGTGTTTCAGCACAGTAGTTAAAGGTGCATGATGATTGCCAGCATGATAACAAATGGTCATATGGCTAAGCTTGCGAACAACAATGAAAAAAAATAGACCATTGCATCAGATGTAAGGTCAGCACTGGTGGTTGCGAGAGAGGCGTACGAGGTGGGTGATGGGAACCTGAATCATGAATGCGAACATCACTTACAGTGACAAAGGGAATGGCTGGTGGTAATGGTTGAGAAGGAGGCCGGAGCATAGAGGTGAGGTCTCCACCTTCCTCTATTTTTTTGGGTTTAAATTATTCATCTCTATTTTGGCATCCTGTTGTGATTGTTTTGGATTCTTGTTGTGATTGTTTGGGTTCTGATAGCGGATTTTTGTGGTTGTTTTTATGACTATGATGATAATTTTGATTTTGTCTTATATATCGAGACTACTTGAATTAGCAGTGGATTTGTTTAGATTACCACTTATCAGTGTTTCTTTCTTTTTGGGATTGACATTGGTACTTTTTTTTTTTCTATTGGCACTTGAACTTTGCTTCTCGGGTTGAATTTCCATTTTGATTTGGTGAGAAGATATTTCGTTAGATTGAGACAATGTTGCTTGTGATTTTGATTTGTTCCTAAGTTTTATTGTGTGTTTGGTGTCTGAGAAAATGGAGGAAAATAGTGCATCATAAAGAAAGTTAGAGTAGCAGCAAGAAAATGTTGGGAGAAGCTATTAGAAAAGACCTTGCATGACCATTGTGTTGAAAAATTATATAGCATAATGATTGTTATCGAGCTTGATAATGCCAATTGTTCTATGTAGTTGCCTAATTTGAATGAGCATTGTTTTGGAAGCTATGATATATGACTACTCTATTGGGATATTTGCTGATGTTTCAGGTTTTAATCTCATTGTATTTTAGCATGTTTTTAGGTATTTGAAGTATTGGCTAAGTATTTTGAAAATTATTCAAGAAACAGCTTCAATATTTCATTTCACTTATATGTGCTATCTAGTTTGTTAAGATAAATCCAGGGATCACTTTTCTAGCCTAAGATATGAGGTTATCTGGTGTTATGATAGTTCCAGTTGGTTTCGGTTTTCAAAAACTCACTTCAACATCATGACTGATGTAAAAGTGGACATAAAATCAAATGTGAGTCAAAACATCTTACTGGGATTATTTGGTCTAATGGTCTGCTTGCTTTTTTGTGGAATTTTGTATAATCCTGAGATTATTTGGTCTAATGGTTTACTTGCTAAGGTACCCTTGAGTAGGCGTGGAAGAAGTAATAGGCTCACTTCAGCCATAGGGAATACCAAAACTAGTAAGGACAGCTTAGGTAGCTCAATTCTTGAAGTAGCTTTCAAGGCAGAGAAATTGTTGCTTATGATGATATCCTCTAGTTATGAAAATCAGAATATTTAAAGGGCTATCTTAGTTTGTAATGGTGATTTGAGTTTTAGATTTAGATATTTATTTGTAATGTTTCTCTTTTTCTTAAGTTTGTTCAGGAAGAAGCTGTTCAATCAATGAGCTACTAGTAATCAACTTGTGGAAGCTAATTAATTATATGTAATTTAAGTCTTGTTAAGACGTCTAATTTCCATATCATAAATATAATAAGGTAAATATTTGGTTTTACCAATGTTCTTTTTTCTATGATTGTTCACATATATTGCTTCAAAAGTTAGCAAGAAATATTCTCCTGAATTTTATTTTTCTAAGGTTCTTTCTAATTTCATTTTGTGGATATTGGTTACAAGTTTAGTTTGGTGCTGAAGGAAATGTTAGATTAGTGTAGATATTACATTTTCTCACAAATTGATTTCATTAGTTGCTGAACTGAGGATCAGAATGGTTGAATTGGAGAATAAGAAGCTTGAACTTGAGGACGCAAATAAGAGGAATATGGAAACCATTCAAAAGCTGTAAACAGGGTGAGAACTACAAATTGCCAAGTGAGAAGAGCAAATTGCTGATGCAGAGCTTTTGGTGAATGTATATGCTTTTGTTGATGGGAATACTAAAGAGGAGCATCATGACCCTTCGCAAAGAAATACAGATGTTGGACATACTCTTAGTGTTTTAGATATGAAAATTAATTCTATATTCTTCTTTCATAACTATATAGATATGGCATTTGTTGAAATATTGAATGTTACTTAATTTTGAACATTATTTAACGAGGTAAGAGTCTTGAGATTAATATACGCTAGTCCCACTCTGATTTATTCTTGACTTTTTTCCTATTCTCTTTGTACAATTAGTGCTAGAACTAAATGTAATGTGAACTGTCTGGTCTAGTGTTTGCTACCTATTCCATTGTTGAACAAAGTTGTGTCATGATTCTTCCTGCAGTTTGAACAGCAAAGAGATCAGGCTGTATAGAGCAAATTTTGTGGGTTATCTTTCTGGATCCTGAACGCCCTGGCCCTATAAGATTAATATATCTCAAATATGTCATATGACCTCTGCTATTTTTTGTGGAGTTATTTAAAACTTTGTTCCTTGAAGGTCCTGGATAAGCTTAAATAACAATTGGCCGAGGTTGAGGCTGTGCTAGAAGCACGGAAGAAAACCCCAGAGGAGACCAGTCCTCGGCTTTCTGAGGAAGGTCTTGTGATAGATGAATGTGTAAGATACTTTATTTTACACTACTTTTCTCCCATTTTGGGCTATATTAGATATTCTCATTTCAATTTCTCATATTCTGTTCCCTTGTTCCTTGTGTGAAAAGAAAGAAGAGAAATATACCTAGCCCAGTAGCAAGTTGAAGGTGTTGTTTATTCAATGCAAATTATACAGCATTTTAATATTACTTCTTGGCTCAAGCCCTTAATGTTGTCCAATTTTATGTTCAAAAATTGAATTCCTTGGCTATGATCTGTCAAATGTGGTTAAGCAACTTAGAAAAGTGCTATTAAGAGATGTGGAAACACTGAATTTTTCATTATTTAATAATGCTTGTGGTGTTATATGCAAGTGAATTAATATTATGATTGGGTAAACTTAATTGTAATATTATATCATCTCCCATAACTTATAGATAGCTTGTCTATTTTAAATGATATTATGTGTGATGGTGAAAATATTCTTATTTAGATAATGGATTGGTTTTGGTTTTCAATTGATAGCTAAAATTGAGAAGAAGCAATGGTTTTTAATTGATGGCTAAAATATCAGAAAAGGCAATTGGTTGCCTAAAATATTAGAAAAGCCAACGCTTTCCACAAGTTGCCTAAACAATAAGAAAAAACAATGACATAAATTGTTGCCTAAACAATAAGAAAAAACAATGACATAAATTGCTGCCTTTAACTCAAGAAAAAGCAACGCCTATAAAGCATTACCTTAAATCAAAAATAAAATGCAATGCATAAATGGTGCAAAAACTGTTGTGTTTGATTGGCAATAAAAGCGTTGCCTTTGATGCAATCTAGGCAACACTATTTTTCACAGATCGTTGCCTTTTCTTTGTAAACCGTTGCCTTAGAAAAAAGGTAACACCAGTATAAGCAACCCCTTGGAAAACATTGCCTTTGTTCGGAAAGTGCTACCTTTGAGAAAAGGCAACGTGTTTTTGGTGTTTAGGCAATGCTTTCAAAACGTTACCTTTGAGCTAATTTCTTATAGTGTTTGTGAGATACCAATATTATCAATTTGCATAATTTAGCCCCAAACTTAAAAAACCCCAATTTTTAGGGTTCTAAGAAACACTAACACCAGTCCAAAATTAAGTAGAAACTTTGATAATTTAAATGAAGTACATAGGAAACTCCCTTACAGCATGAGAAGTTAAAGTGTAAAAGGAAAACACTCCAACATCTTCCCAAGCTTCAAGTTCTTTTTAATGGAGGCTAGAGAGAGAAAATAGAGGAGAGGGGGGAGAGAGAGAGAGAGAGATTATGATAATGATGATGATGAAGATGTGGAGTTAGAGGTGGGGGTGGTGGTTATAAGGATTGTAAGTTGAAGGAAGGAAGAAGAAGAATAAGAGGGAGAGAGATAGTACAAAGAGGGATATGAGAAGATGAGATTCACAAGAGTGAGAAAGAGATGAGTTGTATTCATGCATCATTTATCCATCATCACTTTGATCATTTCGCACCATTTGTGTGATGAGATAGTCATTATTCCATGATTTCATACGTAATCATCATTTTGCATTGCTAGAAGAAATCATGGCTACTTGCACCATTTTAATGGTTAGATATATTTTGGGGCTCCCTATGCCTTTAATTGCCTATTTTTGAGTGTTGTAGTAGTTAATAGGAGGCAACGCATTGAGTTGGACAAAGCTAGGACTGCCACAATGGTCCATGACCGCCTTAACAGCCAATATATAACATCCCAGTTTTTCTATGCTTTCAAAATGAATATCAAAATTAAATAAGAATTTAGATAATCTAGTCGTGCTCATTAAGTTATGTCATTTGTAAGTTTTAGGATTGCGCCTTACAAATTAAGGGTATGTCCTACAACTTAGGGTAAGTCTTAAAATTTAGGATATGGCCTTTGGGTTAGTAAATGACCCTTATGATTAAAGGGAATGTTCCATACCATGAATCCCAATGTTGTTAGGATTAAGAAATCTAAAAGCGTACTTATGGGTGATCTATTGGGCTTTGGCCCACAAAACGTTTGAGAGTAATGAGTTAAGTCCAAAGCTAGCTATTAAAATTACCCTTTCAAGAAGCATGTTTCCCACAAACAGACTATGAATGCATAATAGGTTGAACCCTCAGTTGATGAGGAATCAAACATGAATTTTATGTCGGAGTTGAAGAGTTTATAAGGTTGTTTGTCAGACATAGCAACTTTGAATGAATTGAACGTTTGGTGTTCCTGTGGTAAGTGTAAATGTAGGAAATATTTTGATATTGATAGTATTAATTATCACCTATACAAGGATGGTTTTATGGCAAACTATTGGGTTTGGACTGAGCATGTGAATTTGCCACATAGAATTTCGAATATGTTGGTGTTTAAAGTACCTATTCTAGAGGCAGTTCAAGTTTGGTTAATATAGGTGAGCACAACATGAGAAATGTTAATTAGGAGGATAACTCTTGATGATATGAAGAAATGATTTACAACTCAATTGGTCTTCAAGTTCGTGTGATTATGAACCTTCTATCGAGGATTCAAATAATGAGGTTGAGAATGCATTAATTTTAGTTTATTTTAGGATGAGTCTGAGTAGCGCCTTGAAGAGGCCAAGACTTAGCACTAACAAAGTGCCAAGGGTAGTGGGATCTGCCCATCGATTGATGAGAACATGGTGTAGCAGCAAACAAACACAAGTCTTTTCAGCATGCTTTGTCCTCACTCACATGCTTCGTGGGAAAACTTCCCAGGAGGTCACTCATCCTAAAATTGCTCCAAATCAAGCACATTTAACCATGAAGTTCTTTAGTGATGGGTTACCGAAAAGAAGATGCATTTTGTTGCTATAGGTATTACAAATCAATTCATATAAGCCATCCTCAACTGTATAGTCATATACCTATATAGTCATAGGATCCTTCTTATTTCGGTGTGTAATTAGTTCATTCATGTACCTCTCTGCTTAGAAGGCCTTGTGAGAAGCTGCTCCTTGTCAATGTCTTCTTTGCATCACGACCACTCCCCGCCGTCGTCCCCGAGCGTTACATGCCTACCAGCTTCCATTTGGTTCGTCCCCAAACCACATCGTACTAGGAAAGGTGCTACTTTGATACCATTTGTAACAACCCATGCTGTTTTATGGATTAACAATTATCCCCACAAACTAACATGAGTCTTTTCAATATGCTTTATCCTCAGTCACATGCTTCCTGGGAAAACTTCCCAGGAGGTCACTCATCCTAAAATTACTCCAAGTCAAGCATACTTAACTATGGAGTTCTTTGGTAATGGGCTATTGAAAAAAAGATACATCTTGTTGGTATAGGTAGTACAAATTAATTCATATAAGTCATCCTTAATTGTATAGTCCCAAACCTTTAGGGTATGTTTGTGAGTTTGGATTCTGAAGGGGAAGGGAGGAGAGGGGACGAATTGTAATATAATTTTACACTACAAGTCCTCCACTTCTCCAAACTCACAAACATACCCTTACAATCTTAGGATTCTTCTCATTATGGTGTGTAATCAGTTCATTCATATACCCCTCTGCTTAGAAAGCATTGTGACGAGCCGCTCCTTGTCCGTGCCTTTTTTTGCACCGACAATCACTCCTCGCCCCTGTCCCCCGACGTTACACCAATTGCGCAAGTTGTAGAGTGACAGACTTTTTTGGAGGGCAAGATGAAAATTGCAAAGGATAGGGGGTAAAAAGAAGGATAAGATAATGGAAAAAAGAATTAGGAAGGAGGTGATGTACTGGTAGGAACAAATGAGGGTAGACCACTCTACATTGTCAGATAAGTCTAAGACAACTTTGATGATGCTATGAACGTTGTCGACTTCTCTTGATTGGTGTTATTGTTTTATTAATTATCTGTAGACTTCTTTTGGTTTGTGTATTGTTACTTGTAAACTTTTTTATAATGTTTGCACACATTTTGTGAGATTTGCATTTATGTTTATCTTTCAATGTGAATTCATAGTCTTTAGGATTTATATTAGTTATCTTTTTCTAATATGTTATTATGAAATTTATTTATATATTAATAATTAATGTTATATTGGAAAGTTAACTTTTAATAGTTAGATAATATCTTAAAAAATTCCAATAGAAAGTTAAAAAATCGAAAATGTTACCTGTGGATTTTTCCAAAAAACAGAAAAGATATTAGCTTTATCGGTAGATTTTTCAATCAGTATGTATTTTTTTCAATTTTTTTCATCTACGTTACAATGGGAAAATCCATTGGTAATAGAAAGTAAATCTGATCGTAAATTTTCTGGTGACAAATTCTTTGTGAATTTTTTGTCCCATTTTGATTGATTTTTGTTGAAAATCCACCGATAATTCCCTTGATAAATTTACCAATGGATTTGCTTCCCTTGGTAATGGTTATCAAGGATAATATTATCATGTTAACGAATTCATGTGCTGGCAAAAAAAATTTCCCATGAAAGGTTGTAAAAATCCTCTTGTAATAAACATATTTCTAATAGTGTAAATATCCCATTCATTTTCAGTAATGGGTTGCAAAATGGGGATGATATTCTAATCCATCAAAGATTTTTCAACTTTCATACACAAACTTTCCTAAGACATATTTCTCAAGAAATGCACCATAAAATGTTGACCTAATAAAATTACATCACCTAAGTGATGGACAACAATTTTCACAAACAAATCTTTTTACCAATACCATGCAAATCAGAATAATCAACATCAAATTACAATTTGACTAACATAGAGCTAACACGTCTATTAGGTCAAGGTTGAGAACACCCAAAGTTCCATGAGTTATTTCATTATCTTAATAAATGGAATTCATGCAAGTCATCATTTATTATGCTAATTTTCTAACAATAACAATAATTTATGCATGATCTCTAAAATGGATATAATACAACTCTCTCTCCATGCAATTAACATATAGGTAAGAACAATAAAAACAATGATAATTAACAATTATCATATCATTTCTCTTAAAAGAATTTTATTAAGAAAGAACACTACATTGTGCAATGAAAAACAATGATGTAAAAGAAATTCATTCAACAAGTTGAATATATGATGAAACTACATTTTAGTTTGTGCATATTGCAAATTAACCACAACTATCATAACTTTCCTTTCCGTGTGAATCCTAACACTAGTGCACTCCCTTCATGAAAGTCATTTCATGTATTCACTAGGATCCATGGCTTTGAGCCAACCCCAACATCAACAAACCACCGTCATAGATACTTAGTCCAACTAGGTAATTGATTTTAATATCATCTTTAACAGTAGTCAGAAGGGAAACCAAAAACCTTGGGAGATCTCCAAAAATAGGTTAAGTAAAAATCACCACAACAAGCTAAACACCATATCATTTTGACCAAAAATCTTTAAGGTAATTAATGCATCTTTCCACTAACTAATTATGTCCATTTCTAACTAATGCAAGACTTTATCTTTACACCTAAAAATTTAGCACTCCCTTGTGCGACTGTTACATATGCTCACAGATAACAATAGTCATGATATTTTCAACCAAACAATCAACTACAACATTTACCTCTAAAATACTCTACTTTTCGTTCAAGTCCTTTAATGTCTTATGAGTGTAGATTATACACTCATTTTACACTTTATTTGTGAAAAAATTAGTCACTTTCATATGGAATTTGAACTATTGTGAAATTATTGAAACCAATGTTACATTGGTTATTTTTAAATGAATTTGATGGCTTGGGAACTTACTTTCATTCAATTTTTCAAGAAATACATTTTTAAGGCCAAATAGAAGAGTATTGGAGCTTATTTAAGGAAATTTTTTAGAAGCACAACAATGAAAAGTTTGTATCTCTCTATACAAAGATCAAATCGGAACAAATGAAGATGTTTTAGAAAGCTAAAAAAGTGATTTACAACTTTGATGTCCAAGCCAAAGGCCAATTATGAAAGTGTATTGGTAAAAATTCAATTTCAAGATTGAAGGTTGTTGTTTTGATGTTGTCCAATCTGACCTCCACCTCATATTTTGCCAATATCTCATGCTGGGTATAGAAGTCCAATTGAGCTGATTCTTGTGGAGTTGGAAAGAAATTTCACTTCTGTACAACTTTGTCTGTAAAATTCAAATGCTAATTCTAATTGTAGAAATATTATTTGGCTCATAGAATAATGGTTTAGATTTACTCTTACACCAAAATGTGGATTGGACAAATATTAGGCTCAATGGAGCATGAAATTAAATGTTTTGGGTCCAATGTGCGCAATTAAGGCTTAATCAAACCCTAAGTCATTATGAAAGCTATAAATACTACATCTTAAGGATGAAAGAGAGTCTTTGATTAATCTTTTGGCCTCTCTTGGTCAATTTGAAAGACATGAAGAAGGATGCTATGGTTTTTGAAGCTACACTAAGGAAGAAGCACATGATTGAAATCGATTATTCTTCTCTCTATTTTTTTTTTTTTTTTTTGTGATTTATATCCAGCATATTCATTTTTGTTTATATATTTGTGGTTGTTAAATATGTTTATTGGCTAAATACCTTATGGTAAGGTGATAATGTAACTTCTATTGTGGCTATGATTGTTTGACATTTTTAATATTTTTGAATTCTTAGTGTTGAAAAACAACACCATAGCCCTTGTGAAAACAAAAAAACAATGGGAAAGAAAAACACAAAACTAGCATCAAAACACCAAAAACTAAAGAAAGAACCAATGCCGGCCCATGATAAATCGAGGCACAAGAGAACCCTAACCCATCAAAATGGAGGCCATGTCATGGAACAAGCCCTTTCCACCAACATCGACTATACCATCCTTACAATCAAATGAACCATCGCCAGGTGCAAAATGATGTTAGGAGGAGAAGTAGGAATCACAATAGAGAGGGGAAAAGCTATGAGAAAAACTAAATCCATGGTAATAATTAGATGTGGTTAGGCTCAATAGCAAATACATATGAATAAAGCAAGGAACGGATCACCACCAACCCTATTGCTGTAGGCCATAGCAGCAACAGGGAATATTATAGACCATCAGCAACCCCAACGAGGTTAATAGGGAACTTTGCAGGTCGCTGATCCCAACAAGGAACAACCTAGCCATCAACCTGAACACGAAAGGCAGAAACCATAACGACTCAGGTTGAACCACAGCAGCAATAGCAAACCCATATCTAAGTAGATACAGACCCATAAAAGCCTAAAAAATGAGAGAATAAAGAAGGTGGGGGTTCTAGCCACTGCCCCACCACCCCCATCATCATGATGAGGAGGCAAAAGTCTGAAAACAAGATGCATACCAACCCCACCACTAAGCTGTCTTGAACAAACCTCCAACAAGATCCAACTCGAATGGAACTAGCAAAACCACCCCATCACCACCTCCTCAATGCACGATCTCTCCATCTATAAAACCAAGAACCTAAAGCCAGCTGTGCACACGTGAAAACAGAGGCTACACCAGCGACCACATCACCAAAAAAAATCCATTTAAAGTCAAATAGGGGAGACATCGAGGATCACCAGAGAGGAAGAGAGGAAGAGGAAACAAGGGGGAAAGGCACACCACACCATAGATATGTCTAATAGGTGGCCTCCTTGTCTTAGATCATCCAAATGTGTTTTGACGGCCATGAATCATCAATGCGATGAGCACAATATGAGAAGTGCTTTTAATTATTAAAAGTACTTATAAATATATTTTGATAAATAAAAATAAAAGCACTATTTATATACCAATTACATTAAAAAATAAGAACAAAATTTCAGCAATATAAAAACATTAATGATGCATTCTATTGGTAGCCGATCCCTAACACTATTTATCAATTCTTCCACTTCTTGAGTTGCTTCCTCCCAACTTAAGTGCCATGAGGTGGAAGGAGAAATTGTAATTCTGGTCTTTGTAGTGTTTTCATAAAAATTCTAGTATCATGGGCATCAGCTTTCAAACTAGACCATGCAATACATATCAAAATCACACACTACCTTTATATTAGTGTTTGTATATGAGTGCCATCTAATGCCCAAATGAATCCTCAAAATGAGGCCTACATCGTTCGTCCTCCTTAATATGTTGAGGGACATATCTAAATAAATAAAATAAATTAAAGTGATTGTATCTTGCAAAAGCAATGAAGCCTGGAACAGAAGAGGGGGCAGTAAAATGGTTTTCAGGTCTGGCAAGGTGTGGGAAATTAAAGGCCAGACCTCAAAAGAGGGGACTTCACTCAAGAAGAAGAAAATATCATTATCAGATTACACACAAAGATCGGTAATAGGTACGATCTGATCATGCTACTGATATTGCAAGTTATAGCTTCTTCCACAATCACAAGTTTGCACTGCATTAAGTGCTAGGGACTACGACTAATGAACTACAGATATAAGCAACTCAATAAAAAAAAAATCCCTATATCAATACCACCCATCTCCCAAGGATATTAAGTGTAATTAAGTTACTACATGCATTGGAACAATGGTGGAATGTTAATTGATAGTTTCTCCCTTCACTTGCAGATGGTCTGTCATTGCCCCTAATTTACCAGGAAGAACAGACAATGAAATAAAGAATCATTGGCACACCACCCTCAAGAAGCGCTTGCAAAAAAAGCCAGTCACAAAAGAAGAAGCCAAAGCCTCCAAATCAAAACGTAATGATTAATCCAAGCCAGAAATGGACTTGGTGCAGAACAATGGTGTTCTTCAAGGTTCTCACCCAGCTATTTCCCAAATCTCGGACATTACTACTAGTCCATTGTCCCCACTTTCATCCAATAGTGAATTCTCCTCCATAACTTCAGATCACACCACAGCAGCTAGTAACAAAAATTTGGTCCTGGAAGATGATGACTTTGCTTTTCTGGATGCATACACAGAGCCGGTTATTGAAAGTTTCTGGACAGAACCGTATTTGACTGAAATTTCCTACCCCACTAACGAAACAGTGCAAGACCATGATAATCATGACTTTCAAAGTCCAGACCCTATAGAGATTCCGCATGCTAGCGTGCTGTCAGTGTCTTCCCAGCCTGCTCTGGTGAATTACTTTGCCTTTCTTGACTCTCACATAGAGCCAATAACAATGATTGAAAATTTTTGGTCAAAGCCATATATGGCTGATATGTCACACATTCCAAGCGAACTATATGATTATTCTTCCACGATGAATGATAATGATCTTTGGAGTCTAGGTAATTTGTATTATGAACATATTTAGATTGCTCTAATAATGAGTAAATTGATACAAGCTTAGAAGGGCAAAATAAAAGTTAAGTATCAAAAGAAAAAAAAAAAAATTTATTACTGACTTAATCTGCATCAAGCATATATTCCAAACAAGTTGGGCCAAGTCTGATTTGTTTAGTTTATTAGTTTATATTTTAAAATGTTTCAAGACTTATTTTATTTTTATGTTTGTTAAGCCTCAATTGTTAGTGTAGTAATTTGGGCATAGTCTAGTAGAGTTAAGAAATAAGTTTAAATTAAATAAGAGATATAAATACATCTAAACTTGGTAGCCACTTTTCTCAGTCTTAGTTGAATGCGATTTCTTTGGTTTCTTTTAAGAAACTTTGTGTATGCAAATAGGGTTGAGTGATTCCCTTAACTTGTTACATTAGGAAGCTGGATAGAATATTACAAGATAGAGTGATTTCCTTATAGTATTTTATTGGTTTTCAATCTTATCTTCCATGCAAATTATGTGCTGGAGTTTCTGAATTTTGATATCTATGGGATTCCACATCATATACTCTCTATGCTTGGGGATCAATTGTTTCATAGAGTAAAGCTAAATATATGATATATGGAATAAGAGGAATGTTCTTTTGGATATGAAGAGCTGGATATCAAATTTAAATGAACACCTAAAGTTCCTTTTTCCTTATGGAGTAGAAAAGAATAATGAAAAACAATTTTCTTTTTCATTTTTTCTTAAACTAAACCCCATTGTATAAGTGTTTAATTAATTAATCTCCCGACAGTACATATGTGCTCAAATGACACTCCTTATGGAACAGTAACTCTCAAATGAACTTTTTAAGACGTGTCTTTGATGAACAAATCTTGCATCTGTCTTTCTCTAACATATAGCTTTGAAAGGAGTACTTTTGTTACGTCGTATTACCACTTTACAATCACATGATGGTATAGAATTAGACGCATATATTATTTGTACTGACATTATATTCTTACAATAAAAATTGAATTGGAATACATGGTAGTAAGGCAAGTATGTGGTTTATTTATGCTTCAAGTTCGAGACCCAAGGACAATTATCTGATAGTTTTTGACAGAATATAAGAAATGAAATGTATTGTTAAACAAATAACAGTGAAATCAAGTTGTACAGTAGTAGTGATTTTCAATTTAGAGCAGCCTTGGAGAAAACACATCAAGTTTTGCTTATACTGAATACTCTTATATGATATGATAAAAGCAAGACTTTGACCTCGAAATATGAGTATTATAATGTCAGTCGGAATCACAATTACTGAATGCCAATTTTCTAATTCCTAATTAATAATACCGGATTGCTTCGATTCCTTAATAATGTTTACAGGAAAATATTTAATTTTCCTCAAAATCATTTGTTTATTAGCAGATAACTGAGTATGGATCACATCTAATTAGTGATGAGATCATATGCTCACGCAGTTGGCACGTTCAAATATAGTGTCATTCAAGACAGTTTATGCAGCATATTGTCCGATTGTTTTAATGGATGTAATGGTTGATCCTTATTTACAACCCGTTGCATGGAGTGTGGATGAAGCTCGTGTAGAAAAAGTGGGCGGTGGCTGTGCATTTTGCAGCCACCGAAAGTTGAAAAAAAATAAAAGAGATTACTGTGCACATGCACAGTAATGTGATACACAGCTGTACCACCGAAATATGCACAGTAACTCTTCAAAATCATCTATAAATAGAGCCTTGAAGCAGACGATTTTTGCATTCCGAACTGAGAAGCATTTCCTCAGTTGTAAAGAAAGAAGCAGTGTAGGCTTCTTGTAGTGAGAGAAAAATAGAGAGTGTGTGTAAGAAAATTCCAAGAGTGTAGTGTGAGTATACACTGGGGGGTTTTGGATATATTCTCTAGATCTCTGTAATACTACTAATTGTAGTAGAAGAGAGTCTCATTGGGGATACACTATATTGTAATTACTCTTTAAATATAGTGAAGTATTTTTCGGAGTTTGGCCCGTGGTTTTTCCCTCAAAATTACAGGAGGGTTTTCCACGTTAAAATATTGGTGTGCAATTATCTTGATCTATTTTGTTGGTGTGAATAGTAATGAGCACTATTCATAAATAGTGAAGCGGGTCCCACTACATAGTACTATTCACGTAATAGTGACGTGGGCCCCACTGTGGATTACTATTTACCGTGCTCCATTTTTCCGTCTCTTCAATTTGGGCGCGCTTCCGCTCACATCCGTAAAGTGTTTATTACACTTGGGGTGTACCCGACTCTGATGATATCATAACAAGTGGTATCAGAGCTTTGGATCGGTGGGATTTATTCTTAGTATGCTCTGTGGTTGCAGCTTAGTCTGATCTTCCACATCAGAAAAGAGTTTCTCCCTAATACTTGATGATCACCTTTTGGTTGCTGTTGCTGAAAGACAGTGTGATATTGTGAGAGTGCAGTTTGAAGAGGTTCTGGCTAAGGAAAGACTTGGTATTTAAGCGTGTCCATTGTGACCCACCTCTCTTTCCTGGGAAGCCTCTTGGTGCACGGTTTACAGTTGAGTTGCACTATTCCAGTATACGGTTAATAGTATAAGGTTCTGACTAAGATCCAAGATGTCGGTGCCAAAATTTGAAGTGGAGAAATTTGACGGGTCCAATGACTTCAGGCTATGGAAACTGAAAGTGCAGGCATTGCTAGGTCAGCAAGGTCTTGCAGAGGCGTTGGAGAACCCAGAGTCATTACCTGATGACAAGAAGAAGGAGATGATGGTCAAAGCACTGAGTACAATACAGTTGAGTCTTGCGGACAATGTTCTACGAGAAGTCATGGATGAAAAAATCGCTGATTCACTATGGAAGGCTTTGGAAGAAAAATATTCTGTAAAGACCTTGTCCAACAAGCTTTATCAGAGAAAGCGATCATACATTCAAATATTCAGGAGGAAAATCAATGCAAGAACATATAGATGACTTCAACCGGATGATCTCTGATGTTGGAGCAGCTGGAATTAAAGTTGAAGATGTTGATCAAGCTATGATCTTGTTGACTTCACTACCTCCGTCTTATGATAATTTCTGTGATACCATACTTTATGGTAGATCCGATATCTCAGTGAAAAATGTCAAAGAATCACTGATGATAAAGGAACATCAGAAGTTAGTAGCCGGATCCAATGTGGAAGGTCCTGCAGATGGATTGTTCGTAACGAGAGGGCGTAGTCAAGAAAGAGGATCGGGAAGCAAAAGCAAGAGAAGATCAAAGTCCAGAAAGCATAAATCTGTGAAGTGCTTTCATTGTCACCAGACGGGACATATCAAAAGAAATTGCCCAGAGAGAAAGGAGAAATCGGGAGATTCTGCCAATGTAACAATTGAAAGTTCTGAAGATAGTGATGCCGACATCTTGGTTCGGCCTTGACAAGATTCACGGTGACACCGTAAATGAGTGGATCCTGGATTACAGCGCATCCTTTCACATGACACCTAATCGAAACTTCTTCTCATCCTATAAAAAAAGGGAGGGAAAAGTTAGATTGGGAGATAATAGAATTATTCCGACTGCTGGTGAAGGAGATGTGCAAGTGAATTTGGACGATGGTACTAAAAGGACGTTTCATGCATGGCATGTACCAGAATTGGGTAGAAATCGATCTCATTGAGTGCCCTTGACAATCGGGGTACAAGTTCACTGGAGAGGGTGGCTTCTTGAAGGTATTCAAAGGCTCAATAGTGGTATTGAAAGGAAAGCTGCAGGGCGGGATCTATCTATTGCTAGGAAGCACAGTCGATGGAACCGCCGCTGTTCTATCCTCTGAAAGAAAGGATGATGCTACACGATTGTGGTACATGCGGCTTGGTCATATGAGCGAGAAAGGAATGACCATACTTGCTGGCAAAGGCTTGTTGAAAGGCCTAAAGAATTGTAAACTTAGTTTCTGTGAAAACTGTGTATTTGGAAAGCAAAAACGGGTGAAGTTCAATTCTGGCAAACACAATAGCAAGGGAATATTGGAGTATGTCCACTCGGATGTTTGGGGTCCAGCCCCTGTTAACTCCTTAGGTGGAGCTCGCTATTTTCTTACTCTAATAGATGATTATTCCAGAAAAGTCTGGATTTATTTCCTGAAGAAAAAAGAAGAAGTGTTCGACAAATTCAAGCAATGGAAGGCCATGGTCGAGAAGCAAACCAGGCGGTCACCAAGAGACTAAGAACTGACAATGGCAGAGAATTTTGCAGCAAAGAATTTGAGGAGTTTTGCAGAAATGCTGGTATAGTGAGGCACCATACTGCATCAGAACACCACAAAGAAATGGAGTTGCAGAACGGATGAACAGAACACTTCTAGAGCGTGCAAGATGCATGCGAATCAACGCAACACTTCCCAAATCATTTTGGGCTGAGGCAGTCAATACAGCTGTATATCTGGTAAATAGATCTCCATCAACTGCTATTAATCTGAAGATTCCACAAGAGGTATGGTCCGGTCGACCCGTAAACTATTCTGATTTAAAGTTATTTGGTTGTCCTGCATATGCCCATGTGAATGATGGTAAACTTGAGGCAAGGGCAAGAAGGTGTATATTTCTAGGATATGCACGAGGGGTGAAAGGCTACAAACTGTGGTGTATAGAGAAGGCAAGTTCACCCAAAATCATTGTCAGCAGAGATGTCACTTTTGACGAAGCTGCAATGCTAAATCAGAAGAAGGAGTCTAACTTAGATGATGCAGAGACAGATCATGGTGCTAAGAAGCAGGTGGAGCTAGAGATTGACTGTGGGAAGGTGAAGCAAGAAAATGATGTAATGAATCAGCCAAATACTTCAGGGATTGCTCAACCTGAAGTAGAACAACAAGATGAACCTGACTATGAGGAAACTGGTGAACCAACCAGAGAAGCAGAGCCATACAGTATTGCTACTGGCAGAGAAAGACGAGAAATCCAGAAACCAAAAAGATATCTGGATTCTGTTGCTTGTGCACTTGACTCATTAGATGCAGATCCTATAGCCTTTGCTTTGGCTATGGCGAATGGTGCAGTTGGAGATGAACCATGTACCTATCGTGATGCAATAGAAAGTAAGGAGTCGAAGGAGTGGCTGATAGCAATGAATGAGGAGATTGAGTCTCTTCAGAAAAATCAGACGTGGGAGCTGGTACAACTTCTAAAGGGGAAAAGAGTAGTTGGCTGTAAATGGGTTTACAAAAGGAAAGAAGGAATCCCTGGCATTGAGCCCCCAAGGTTCAAGGCGAGACTGGTAGCAAAGGGTTATACTCAAAAGGAGGGTGTTGACTTCCATGAAGTATTCTCTCCTGTGGTGAAACATAGCTCTATTCGGATCCTATTAGCTATTGTAAGTACGTTTGACTTGGAGCTAGAACAACTTGATGTGAAGACTGCGTTCTTACATGGTGAGCTAGAGGAGCAGATCTACATGAGTCAACCAGAGGGGTTTGTAATTTCTGATAAGGAGAACCATGTCCACTGTTGAAAAGTCGTTATATGGCTTGAAACAAATTCCCCGAGGCAGTGGTACAAAAGGTTTGATGCATTTATGATTGGTACTGGATATAGTAGAAACCAATATGATAATTGCACCTATTCTAGGGAGCTTCCAGATGGTTCAAAGATTTATTTGTTGTTGTATGTAGATGACATGCTAATTGCATCTCGTAATAAGGCTGAAATTAGTATGTTGAAAACTCAGTTGGGAAAAGAGTTTGAGATGAAGGACTTAGGTGCGGCAAGGAAGATTCTTGGAATGGAAATTCATAGGGAGCGACATAGTGGCAGGTTGTGTTTAACACAACAAAATTATATAATAAAAGTGCTACAACGCTTCAATATGGATCAATCCAAACCAGTTGGCACTCCGTTGGCTGCACATTTTAAGTTATCTTTGAAAGAATGTCCGAGAACTGAGAAAGAGGTGGAGCACATGTCTCATAAACCTTACTCTAGTGCAGTTGGCAGTCTCATGTATGCCATGGTGTGCACTAGACCAGACATTTCACATGCAGTGAGTGTGGTAAGCAGATTTATGAGCAAACCTGGAAAGACACACTGGGAAGCTGTGAAATGGATCATGCGGTGCCTAAAAGGTTCCACTGATGTCTGTTTGGTATTTGAAGGTCAGAAGAACCATGGAGTTGTAGGTTATGTAGATTCTGATTATGCAGGTGACTTGGATAAAAGAAGGTCATTGACAGGCTATATCTTTACAATCTTTGGATGTACTATTAGCTGGAAGGCGACATTGCAATCAACAGTGGTATTATCAACTACTGAAGCTGAGTATATGGCATTGACTGAGGCTGTTAAAGAGAGTATTTGGGTGCACGGTCTTTTGGATAGTTTTGGATTGAATCAACATGTAACAATTGTACATTGTGATAGTCAAAGCGCCATTCATCTGGCTAAAAATCCAGTCTATCATGAAAGGACAAAGCACATTGACGTCAGACTTCATTTTGTTAGAGAATGTATCAATAATGGTGCTGTTGCAATTCAGAAGATAGCCACAGCTGAGAACCCAGCCGATATGATGACAAAACCATTGCCAATTGACAAGTTTAAGCATTGCTTGGACTTAGTTAATATTTGCAGAGGTTGAAAGCTGTTGCAAAATGCAGCCAAGGTGGAGAATTGTAGAAAAAGTGGGCAGTGGCTGTGCATTTTGCAGCCACCGAAAGTTGAAAAAAAACAAAAGAGATTACTGTGCACATGCACAGTAATGTGATACACAGCTGTACCACCGAAATATGCACAGTAACTCTTCAAAATCATCTATAAATAGAGCCTTGAAGCAGACGATTTTTGCATTCTGAATTGAGAAGCATTTCCTCAGTTGTAAAGAAAGAAGCAGTGTAGGCTTCTTGTAGTGAGAGAAAAATAGAGAGTGTGTGTAAGAAAATTCCAAGAGTGTAGTGTGAGTATACACTGGGGGTTTTGGATATATTCTCTAGATCTCTGTAATACTACTAATTGTAGTAGAAGAGAGTCTCATTGGGGATACACTATATTGTAATTACTCTTTAAATATAGTGAAGTATTTTTCGGTGTTTGGCCCGTGGTTTTTCCCTCAAAATTACAGGAGGGTTTTCCACGTTAAAATATTGGTGTGCAGTTATCTTGATCTATTTTGTTGGTGTGAATAGTAATGAGCACTATTCATAAATAGTGAAGCGGGTCCCACTACATAGTACTATTCACGTAATAGTGACGTGGGCCCCACTGTGGATTACTATTCACCGTGCTCCATTTTTCCGTCTCTTCAATTTGGGCGCGCTTCCGCTCACATCCGTAAAGTGTTTATTACACTTGGGGTGTACCCGACTTTGATGATATCATAACAGCTCGAAGAGTGTAATGAGTAGTGTAAAACATGAGAAATAATTATATCCTGTAAAATGTTATTTAACTTGCTCCATATCATTTATTTAACATTATTAGTTTTATAGGTCATTATTATTTTTAACTTTTTCAATATGTTTAACTCATAACTAATATGTCAATTAATAAATAAAACAGAGTATTTACCAATATTTGGTAAAACAATTTTCATTGAAGAATGTGACCATCAATCACAATAATTGACACGAGCAAGGAAAGCATTAGCAATATAAATCATACAATGTAAGATTCATTTCGATCATTTTGCTAAGCATGATTATTATATTTGATAGTGTAATTTCTAGGAAAAGTACTATTTGAATGGTTGACATTCAATCATCCGTAACAGGTGGCAAATGTGATTAAATGAAAGACCAAGAAAGTGATAAAACACAATCTTTTTAAACAAAGCTAAGGGGGTAAACATAACGTGGGTTTACTTTAAAAGTGAGCAAATTCAACTATAAAAGATATATAGTCTACTCGTTTTTATTTTATATATCAGTCAGCAAGAATATAAACCTACGTGGGTTTACTTTTCAATCCAGTTAAATATAAGTCAATCATATTTAGATTTTAAAGTTCATAATGATATTACTTATTTACAACCTAACTTCTAGAATTAACCCATTCGCATGTTAATCAAACGCTAAACTGTTTTCTTAGGCTTGTATTGTCTGCCTTTCAGACATATGCATTCATACTATTTTTTGAATTAAATATCTATTATGATCACTCAAAAATATATTGGAAAACAAATCAATCCTTCAGAATTTTAAAAATGCTTTGTAAAATTAAAAAAATCAATTTGTTCCTATTTCTTAAATTGTGAGAAACCAATAAAAGACATTGTGATGATCTAATTTGTTTATCTCCCTATATATTTCCAAATGAGAAACAAACCATGGTTTGAAACATGGTTTGACTAGTTTTATTTTATCGCCATAATGACATCAATGTCATTAGCAAGTTGGCCGAGAAGGTTCCACCAGTGAGTAAACAATTAGTATATGGCAGACCTAGATCGGTTTTGGTCTATGAAATTCCTATTGGTTCGTGAATGGAACCATCAGTACTATGTCAGTACATGGGACGCGTTTTATTTCATAATTCCCATTAATTTACTTGTATAAATAGCCGAGAGAAATTCTAACGATATGGTGCGTTGAGTTTACCCTTCAGTTTGTCTCCAACAAATCAAAAGCCTAGTGAATAAGAGATGGTGAGAGCTCCTTTCTATGACAAAAATGGACTGAAGAGAGGTGCATGGAGTAAAGAAGAGGATGAGAGGTTAAGAGCTTTTGTTCAGAAATATGGTCATTCCAATTGGCGTCAACTCCCAAAGTTTGCAGGTATTTATCCCTATTGATTAGGGTCTCCCTGTAACTGCTAGAAATTATCACCACTTCGTTTTACAAAAGTTTGATTCAGTAATAATTAATAGCAGCTTTAATCAACGACGATCAACTCTTAGTTTTTGTTTGTTGATTTTCAGTTTTAACGTTGATTACATATTTACATCCATGATAATCATCTATCATGACGCTCCTATGCCTGATGATGAGTTTTATTATATTGCTGATTTGTTATGTACAGGTTTAGCAAGGTGTGGGAAAAGTTGCAGACTTCGCTGGTTGAATTACTTAAGGCCAAATCTAAAACATGGGAACTACACCCATGAGGAAGAAAAAATAATCATCAAATTACACCACCAACTTGGAAATAGGTATTGTGGTTTGACATTTTCTTGAAAATTTTAAGGTTTGATTATTATATAATCTATGTAGGAATATAACAATATACACCACCAGTTGATATTTTTAGAAGCAAAATGATATATTTATTTATACGCAATTCCTTATTGTTGATAGGCACAAGAATTGAGTATGCAAAAATATCGTTACTTTTCTTAGATTCAGGATTTTGGAATCATTTTTCGGTCTTGAGATGCATGTCTCCTAGTCTCTCGATCAGGAAGAAACATAGTTTCTATCAATTATTTTCTGTTTACAATATCACTATTTTTCTATATGCATAGGGTGATTTCTAACAAATCAAACTGAAAATTGTTAAACAAACATATAATAAAACTTGTTTCATTTTTGCCTGCAAGAGAACCAAAATCTGTAAAAGACTAAAAGTAAAGAAAGAGGAGAAAAGATTTAGAGAGAATCGAGAGAGAATTTAGAGAGAGCAGAGAAGACTATATCACATTATATTGCTTGTTATTTCATCTTCTTGTAATGTCTTAAGTTTCATTGTGAATTCAACCACAAGACATGTATTAAAATTAAAATTTCATTGTGTTAGACAAAAATTATTGAACTACGTCTCCTAGAAAGCACGATATGGTTTAACCCTTGTAAATATAACTCAGACTAAAACACTGACATGCCAATTTCATAGAGAACTACATAACATTTTTGGTCAAAATAGAGTATAGGACAATTTTCTTCACAATGTCCATGTGATTTTACTTTAACTATTGATCTTCCGAATCTATCTGATACATAACAGATGGTCCCAGATTGCTGAAAAACTACCTGGGAGAACGGACAATGAGATAAAGAACTATTGGCATAGCCACCTAAAGAAGACCCAAGAAAGCAATGAGATCACCACATCATCTGAGCTGAAATCCAAGCCAGATAGTATTCTCAAAGTTAAAACAACTAATCAGTTTACAGAATCTGAAAGCCCTGCAGGTTCTGATGGTGGTGCTAACTTCCACCATGTTTTAGAAAGCTCATTGCCCGTGTCAACAGAAACGTCCTACACTGAAGAGCACAACGATTCCCTTACCTCCATTAATATTGCACAATCAACCATGAATTGCCGCAAGTCAAATGAAGATAGTGTCGTTCCATCGGTAACAGTTGAAGAATTTAGCGGAGATTTTTGGACTGAACCATTCCTAGTGGAAGGTGCATATATTGATGATGAGGTAAGTAGTGGTGATGATGGCATAGGCTTTTTGATTCCATACTTCTACGAGGGTACAGATTTGTTTGAACTTTGTAACATGTAAGAGTTAATATACAGAAAACTATGAGGTACATTAATTCTTTCTAGAGAATTGTCAAGATTTGCTTGATCAATTGTTCTCAGTTTTATAAGGTAACTTGTCCTTCGGAAGTCAGTAATATTGAAAAAACAAATAAATAAATATTGAAAAAAAAGAATCAAGTAGCTGTTGCCTGTTAGAATTAGGATTAGCTCCGGTGGGAAGGATTGAGTTGAGTTATTTAAGTATCTTACCTCTAATTCGAGTAATTTTATGTATAGGTAAATATTAATTGTTGAAAGACCTCCTCATAGCCAATTTTAAAAATCAATCAGAATAGGTCCACACACAACATTGTAAAAATCCAATAAATGAAAAAAAAAAAAAAGGGAAAAATGTAAAGGGAAAGAAATTAATAAGATGATCATTAGAATACAGAAACAACAATTTAATTACGTGATTTTGATGAATTTCATATGAACATCCACCTAAATAACAAACACTTCTACTATAAGAAGAAAAAAGTACATGAATATCATTTTGTTCCCATATTCAAAGCCCTTTATATATACAGTCTCTCCCCTAGTTTGGAATACTCCTTTGTCACTTTTTCTCTCTGTCGTACGCTCCAATGCCATTGATTTACTTACATCTAAGGATCCTTAGTCTCTAATAATCTTTGTTTTCATCCTAACCAATTATCAAATATTTAAAACACATTTTCCATATCATAAAAAAATTATTCCGTTATCTTAACAAACAAAAACTTTATGATTCTAATATATCCTTAATTCAAATGTTCCAAAATCTAATGACACACACCATAAATAAAATAAATCACAATCATATCAAGATAAACAAATGAGCTAATTTTCTTTAAAAAATCCACTTTGATGAGTGTCCAACCACCTTGATGAATATTTCCCACCTTGGTCAATGTCCAGCCACCTTAGAAAAATTTAACAACTCACTACTAGAAATATGCCAAATAGTGACCGATTTTGTGACCGAAATAAATCGGTCACTAAAATGATGAATTAGCGACCGACTTAGTGACCGAATTGAGTCATCAGGGAAATGAAAATAGTGGAAAAAATCGGTCACTAAATCAAAATTAGTGATTGATTTAGTGACCAATTTTAATTTATACTAGCAACCCTTGCTTTTATAAAAATCAGTCACTAAATTATCAATTAGTGACCGATTTAGTGACCGATATTTATTTATAAAGAGAAACCTTGCTTTCATAAAAATCAGTCACTAAATCGGCCACTAATTGATAATTTAGTGACCGATTTAGTGACCAATTTTTATTTATACAAGAAAACATTGCTTTCATAAAAATCGGTCACTAAAATTTCAATTAGTGACCGATTTTTATTTATAAGAAAACATTGCTCTCACTAAATCAGTCACTAAATCGGTCACTAATTGAAATTTTAGTGACCGATTTAGCGACCGCTTTTCTTTTGAAAAATAAATTGAACAATAAATAAAATCGGTCACTAAATGATAATTAGTGACCGATTTAGTGACTGATTTTCATTTGTAAAGGGTTGTTAACGTTAAATATAATCGGTCACTAAATAATAATTTAGTGACCGAATTTGTGACTGAAATTTCATTACACTAGGCACTGATTCAAAATATAGTGACTGAATTTTCGGTCACTATTTGTTTTACATTTAAAAGGAAAACTAGTTCTGCTTCGACCATGTTGGTGGGGATGCACATTTTGAATTAACTCTAGTGGACCAAAAATAATAATAATCAGACAAGACAAAAAACACATGAAGAAAAGGGGGATTAGACTTCACCTTAGTTTAGGGTTTCAGTTCAAGCAATTTGGGGCTGTTGGGAGCGTTGTTTCTTCTTGTTGGTGCTCCATCTTCACGCGAGCCCCCTCAACGTGAGCCCCCTCTCACGCGAGCCCCCCTCACCGTGAGCACTCCCTCACCCGAGCCGCCCCTACCGCGAGCCTCTCACCGCGATCTGAGAGGGACGCCCCTGCTTCGCTCCGCTCTCGAAGCCGCGCTTCTCGATCTGCTTTGCCACGCCTCTGATTCCCTGCTTGGACGTTGTTCCGCTCCCGACGGAGCCCCTGTCACCGTTCCTCTTGCGACGCTACCCCTGATCTCGAGTTTCTGGTTCTTTCTCTCTTTTTTTTTATTGTTTCGTGATTCAATGCTTGTGGTGTTTATGTTATTGGCGCGATTAACGTGGTGATTCTTGTTTTTTCAGTAATTTGAAAGTATGAAAGATTGAATATGTGATTTTAGAGCATAATTTTTATATCTTGAATGGAATCTACTTCGAAATGCAGCTCATTGTTATACGGTATATGTACCACATTTGTAGACGTCTGTTCGTCAAATATAGAGAATAGCTTCCCCTGTGGAGCATTTTTGCCATGCATTGGATAAGGTCTGTTTCGTCCTAGTTTCGTTACTTTTGATCTAGAGCTTTATCATAGCAGATTCTGTTTTATTTTTGTAAATTATCATAAATTTAAGTCGTTATTGTTTGTTGTTTTAATCCAAAAGAGTATTTAATTTGCCATTCTATTGTGGATATATGCCATCTTGATGTTATGCTACGGTAATGAAGATGAGTTATGCTAGTTACACTTAGGTGTAAGTTTTTCATCTATGAATATAATTCTTTCCAGAGAATTTAACTAATCACCTTACAATTCATTTTTTCTCTCCTGGCTTCTTTCATTTGTGTCTTTTTTCACATCATTTCAGAACCCCTTTTGAGTATTTTAATTTGTTGCTTAGTTATGAACCTGAAACTCTTGCATAAATCGTAAACTGAACTTTCTTAGCTCTAGTTTTAATTAGGTTTGAAAAGGACACTACATCTATATATACATATATTTGGATCAAACTTCAAACTGAAAATTTTAGAAGCAACGAGGGTTTTGTTTGTTTGACTCTTGGTTCTTCCTAATACTCCATTCCATTTCATCATATTCAACTTAATTATAACTTTATAAGTTAATAGGGTTGTATTAAATGAAAAATTATGCATGTATTTGACAAAGTTACGTTCAAAGCCATGTATATATTAAGATGAAGACATCCTTTTTTTCCCTCTCTCTCTTATTTTTCTTTATACCCTTCTTCGGGTTGTACTTAATCCCTTCCATGCACGTAGGAATTCAAACTAAAATGAAAGAATTGTTGGTGTTTGTTTAAACAAATCTATGGATCTGAGGCCTAAAGAATGTATAAAGTGTGGAGATTGTTTCCAAGCTAAGGATGGACCTAAAGAATGTGGTAATATCTCTAGTATCAATATATGGATAAAATGTACTAAAACTTTATTGGTGTTGCGCCATTTTGCGCAGATAAATTATTGCGGAGATCAAAGCATACTCTTCAAGGTAAATCCTTAGGTATTGATGTGAATTAGATATACAAGAAATAGGTGGGATTGGTGAGTCTAGACTGGTATGAGTATGATGCTGACCAGAGTTTGTGAAGGTTTTGTTACTGTTTGAAGTTCAGGACAATATAATGATGTCTGTTACTTTTGTAAGACAAGACTATTTTGGCTGTTGGGATTGGAATCTGATTGTTATAGTGTGATTATTGAAGGTGGTTGATTAGTAGCTAGAAGGGGTTTACTATGCTTGATTTATAGTGATAAATTGGGGGTGAACTAAGAGGTGTTCTTTTGCTTTTAGTTGATACTGGTGTATGTCTTTATTTTTCCTTGACCAAATACTGGTGAATCTATTTTTTGTGCTATCTCTGGCCAGTGTTTGGTTGAGCTATTTAATCTCAATTATAAAAAAAAGGATGATGATTGTAACTTAGGTATTAACAATGAGATGTAAATATTTTTTTTGGGAGCAAAAAGGAAGAAATAGTGCACAACTATCAGGGGTCAATCTTAATATAAGCAGGTCTTACTAGAGTGTGCACTTGCCCATGATGAAAATAAAAAAGAGACAAAGGGGAACTTATATAATTTTGTAAGTTCATTTAATATCACATTATTTCTCTTTTACTTTGTTCTCATCTTTTTCTTCAAATGCATAAAGATGTTATTGCATCATTTAGCTAGCCCCTAAAGTATAGAACTTAAACAAGAATGTGACTTGATTAGTTTTGATGAACTGTTGTTCATGAGTATAGCAACCATTTGGGCTGCTACTTATGAGTTTTCTATATTAGATAAGCTTAGATAACCATTTAGGGTGCTACTTATTCTTCTTCTTCTTTAATCTTCTACTACACATATCACTATATATTACTCTCTTTCTTTCTTCTGCTCTGTTGCTTTGGCTATTGTTAACTCATTTTTTCAACGATCTTATTTGGAAGTGTGTGAGACAACTAGCTATATTCAACATATTCGTCATTGTAGATAATGCTACTTATCAAACAAGGAGTGATACTAACATCAAAGAAAAATAATTTGGTACCACTGACAAATAGATTGCAATAAGCACATTCATTGGCATCGAATGTTTTTTGTCCAGGTTGGAATTCTAGCTCCGGCGGCTAGTGGATTGACAAATAGGGAGAACGAGGAAGTGAACTTTCATCCTTAACTGGTAGAAGCATTAAAATTTCTTTTCACATGATAATAATAGTTCAAAGGCTTATAATAATAGTTAGTTCAAAGGCTTATAATAATAGTTCTAAACCAACTTCATTTTCACTAATAGTGAATAAAGCAATAAAATAGGATGAAATAAATAATGCTTTTGAATTCATTAGTGGAAACACTTATGTCTTAGAGAAATTAGGCTCTATTTGGCCAAGTCATTACTCTAATTTGGCTGTTCCACAACAATGAGTTTAATTAGTGCCATGAAGAAGGGTGTTTTGCCATCTACGAAAACCAACAACCACCCTGTTCCTGTCCATATTACTATCTTAAGTGAATTTCATATTATTCCATTTCAGATCTGATTTTTAAGTTTCAATTTGTGATCTGGATATATAGGAAAAGGCTTACTGCCTTATTTTGTGATTTTGTTTTTATAGATATTTTTTAACTATCAATTTCTCGGTAAAAATTTTATTATTGAGTTTTTTTAGTTTTAAATGTAAAACGTGTGATTTTTTTATATATTATCCTTTGTTTGGTGCTATTTCTTTTTAGTTTATTATTTGTGACTCTTTGATGTTGTCCTCCTAAGCTTTTTCTATGGGCTACATTTTATGGTGTTGGTATTGACCTTTGGATTGTTGTTTGCATCTCGGTAGAGCTGCTTGCTAGGAAGCTAGTCATGTCTGGCCGAATGGAGGTATTGTTCTTTCTTCTGTTTTAAATTGGCTATAGCCCAAAGTTTAGTTTATACGATATTAATTGTGATGCTTTCTTATCTTTTTGCAGATATTTGAAGTACTAGTTTGAGGATGTGTCATCAACTTGATTAGTTTTGTTCGTGGCATTAATGAATTAACAGATAAAAGAAAATGAGAACCATTTAGTTTATCATCAGAGTCCATGTTGTAAATTGTTTAGATATGCTTTTATGCCTGAATATTGTACCTTTAGTTGCCAGCTTTAGGCAATTCTTATGGTATTGGTCTTTGTCATTATAATTTTTGGCTTCTATATATTTTAGTGCTTGGTTCATGTCTATGGGTGATAGGGATATGTAAATTAGGTATGTGAAAATGGGAATCCAGGAAAAAAAATTTAGATCGGTACCTATAACAATTATTAGTGACTGATTTTTTAGTCATTAAATAAAAAAATTGGCCGCTATTACGACAACGTCTTTCAGCCACTTAGGAAGAAAATCAGTTACAAAATCAGTCACAAGAATTTGTGACCAAAAAATTGGTCACTATTTAGCCAACTTCTTCTACTCGATTGTGGGAGAATTTCGGTCACAAAAATTAGTGACCGAAAAATCGATCACTATTGACTGAGTGCGTTCAAAATGGTTGAAGGAGGAAATCGGTCACAAAATTTAGTGACCGAAAAATTGGTCACTATTGATCTAACTTTTCCAATTTGTTTTGAGAGAATTTTGGTCACAAAATCGGTCACAAAAACGGTCACAAAAATTAGTGACCGAAAAATCGGTCACTAATAATGTAGCAACCTTGAATCTAGCTACAACATAAATCGGTCACAGAATCGGTCGCTAAAGAATTTTGTGACCGATTTATTGCATTTAGTGACCGAAATTTCGGTCACTAATTGACAATTTTCTTGTAGTGACTCCACCTTGATCCAAGTCACCTAGTCATGTGTAAACCTTCATGAATGTCATGAAGAAACCTTATTTGTAAATACCACATATAAGTACCATTTCATTGAATGTATAACAACTAGACACGACCTAAATCAACCATATAACATGTCTCTATCTAATACTCCGACCAATTATGCTGGGTCAGCAGAAGCAAAAATAAACGAACTACACAAAATATTTAATGTGATTCGGCAAATATTGCCTACGGCCACGACTTCACAAACAATTCACTAAGTTTCTGAAAATAAAAATAATTGCTCAAAATATGACAATCTCTCACAAATCTAAAATCTCAGTACACCCAATCTTACAAAGTAATATTTTTCACTCACAGAAAACATTGTTTGTCTTTACAGTCCAGTCTTGACAATAATAACATTGTTTGTCTTTGTAGTCCAGTCTTGATAGGGAACCTGATCTTGAATTATCGCTACCAAAATTACCTCCACGAGACATGCTTCAATTCTACCACGACTAGTTCTAACAACAAAGACACTTTCTTGGGGTTGATCATTCGATCTTTTCAATTTTTCATTCTCTAATAACACAACAATCACATCATCAACTTTCAAATTATCTTTTTCAACTAGCAATGTGGTTATTACACTGTCATAATTATTCGGAAGAGATGATAATAACAATAGTGTTTTATCTTCATCATCAATTTTCACACCAATAATAGTTAACTGTGTAGCCAATCTTGTAAAATAATTCACATGGTCTCTAATGTCAGCATCAACTTCCATCTTCAACTGATATAATTCTTTATTTGAAAATAGACGATTAGTAAGGGATTTTGACATACACATATTCTCTAATTTTTTTCCATAAGTCAATCATAGAAGTTTCATTCAGGACATTAAATTTTACCTTAGGAGTTAGGGATAGGCGAATCATAGTGACAGCTTTCATCTCTATCTCTTCCCATTCTTCATATGTCATCTTGTCAAACTTTTTCTCATTCCTATTCAAAGCTTTAATCAATCCCTGTTGCACTAGAATATCTCTAACATTACTCTGCCATAGACTAAAGTTATTTTTTTCCATCAAAGAGCTCTAGCTAAAATTTGCCGATTGAACCTTGCATTCTTCCCATAAAAAAAAATAATACCAGAAACAAGATCAAAACCTGCTTTAATACCATTGTTGGGTCAACGAAAGAAAAAAAATTAACCACACAAAATATTTAACGTGGTTCAACGAATATTGCCTACAGCCACGACTTCACAAACAATTCACTAAGCTTCTAAAAATAAAAATAATTACTCAATCTGACAATCTCTCACAAACCCAAAATCTCAGTATACCCAATCTCACAAAGTAATATTTTTCACTCACAGAAAACACTCATAAATATTCTCCACCTAACAAAATTCCACTCAAACAAATCAATCTATCTCCCAAAAATGGTGCTCACACACTTAAATTTCCTTTTCACCTTGCTGCGGTGTTGTGCGCATATCCCTGAAGAAGGAATGACCTTTTCCCTTTTTAAAGTGAAACCAACTTGCATATCTATAACACAGTCATGTGTAGTAACCAAAGGGGGTCTTATCATTAAATTTTTTTCCTCAAATGGGCTTAAAGCCAATCCAAGACAATGAACCCAACAAATTAACATGTGCATGTAGGCCAACAATCCATCATCAAATGAGAAAACCTTTCATGATATCATGAGGAAACGTTATTTGTAAACTCTTAAAATAAGTGTCATTAGTCTCAATGCAAAGTAGCCACAAACAACTGAATCAACCATATAATATGGCTTCATTTTATTCGAAACTTAGGGCAATAATCAAGTGTGGCCTTGCAATTCTTCACTAATTGTCAATCATCTTTCTTGGCATTCCATCTTTGTTGAACTAGGATGTCCTTCATGCTTCTTTGCCATGGAGTGAAGCTTCCCCTGTTATCAAATTCTCTAATACTAATTGTTAAGGATGACATAGTTGAATAGGCCTACAAACAACCTTGTATGAATCCAATAAACCAAAAAAATAAAAAAACCACATCAGGAAAATAAATTAACAAGATGAGCATGAGTTCAGAGACACAAAAATTTACATGGTTTGGCAAATTACATACCTACATCCACTCTAAAGAATAAACATTTCAGCTATGAGAAGAAATAGCTCATAAATATTAGTTTGTTTTAATACCCAAAACCTTATGTGCACCCTCTTTGATAACCCAAATTACACAACCCTTATGACTTGTCGTCTCTATCTTACACACATACCATTGTTGACTTCATTTACGTCCAAGGATTTTTAGACTTGCACACACTGTCTTAGTGACATAATCATAGGGGTAAACATATGCATAGGGACAACAGATGGATCAACTTCCCCAACTTCACAATATAATGATTGCAATTTGGCCTCCATTATTTTCCCCCTTCTGTCATGGATGTCTCTTCCTAAAACATATGCATAAAACACCAAATCAATTGCCAAATAAAAACAATGCATTCTAAACAATAAAACAATTAAAGAAAGAAAATAAATATAAATATAAGTAACAATAAAAGAACTTGGGTTGCCTCCCAATAAGTGTTTGTTTATAGTCTTAAGCTCGACTGCACACTTTATGCCTGGATCCCTTATTTTTATCCCTTCCTTCTCCTTCATCAAATTAGCATAAAAGCACGGTCTCTTGAAGACTCTCATCAAAGAGATAATGATCACCAACTCCATAAATACTTCAAGAATTTTGTGAATATGCTTTTTCTGATTCTGTTTCTTGAGTAGTTATGGGTATTAGACCCCATTAGATGGTGAAGATTCAAATGGTGTAACCAAATATATCTCTTGCTTCTTCTTCCCTTCCTTGAATAGATGTTTCATCATATGCTTGCTCTAAAGATAAATCACTTTCTGACTCAGCTATGTGGGTAGCCTCCTTATCCACCTTAGACTTTTCTTCCATTCTTAGGCTTTCATATGATTAATCATCCTCTAAAGTGGCAATATTACTTTACTTCATTAAACTAAAAATTGTGTTACTTGAACTCGTCTGTTGTTGCTGTTCTACAGGTTGCCTTGATATTTGACTAAGTTTTTGTAGGTTGAAAGTTGCACGATTATAGGGGGTTGAATCATGCTTTAACTTCTTTTACCTGGTTCTGAAAACTTTAAAAACCTATCAAGTATAGACTTGATGTACAGTGGAAAACTTAGTTAGAAAAGATCAGGAAGTCACTTTCTGAACTGAGTTGAAAATATGAAAACAAGTTAAGAAAAATTTTCTTAAATGTATTATAGTGAATCATAGATATAGAATGTAAAAGAGATGAAAGAGTAGAGAGATACTGTACAAAGAGTTTTTATACGAGTTTGGCCAATTCTGCCTACTTGCGAGAACCTATTGTGTTCCACTAAATCAGCCATTTTCTCAATGTTGAGAAAGTAAGATAATTTTTCAATAGCCTTCTCAGGCTATCTCATGTGACCAGTAGCTCACTTTACTGCCACTTTCAAGTAGTCTTTAACTAGCTTTTCCAAGCTAACCTGACAATGATCACTACTGGATAAGGTTACAAGATTTGATACAGGTTGGTTTACTCCAACAAATAAATACTCAAGTTTTCTCAGAATAAAATAGCATATGATATGAAAACTTGAATGAATTTTTTCTAACAATTCTTCCTAGGGAGAAGATGTTATCTAATAAAAACTTAGAAAGAAGATTTTTACAGGAACAAAAACTTCTTTACATGAAGTAATATATTTACAAAAGTAAATGGAGGATTTGCATTTATGCAATAAGTTTGTCAAAGATTTAGCAAAAAGTCTTAAGATGTAAGCACTTGACCTTATTTTATACTTGATATTTAATTTTAGGCTATTGCCCCTTGATTTGTTTTCCTTGTGACACATGTTGATCTTCTTTTTATATCTTGGAAATACAATCTAGAAGATTAGTTCAAATGTGTCAGAGCTACTTTTGCAGTTGCAAAGACCATTGTCAAATGTGGTTTCTAAGTACAGATTTAGAAACTACATTTTACTTTATGTACGAGGTTTCTAAACTTTTTCTTCTAAAAGTTGAAACTGTTGACCAAGTGAAAAGCTGAGATGTCACTGTCAATCCTTCTTTGGGTTTGGCTTTAATTTGAAATTTATTTTTTCCTCCCATTCTATAAAGTGTGCATGGTTTTTGAGTAAACATGCTTTCTGAGGTGCCCATTCAGTTTCTAATCTTCTCATTGATCTTCATTTATTTAATCAGAGCTTGTTGGCGATCTTATCATCACAATTGAAGACAATAACAATGACTTGCTTCAAAGGAAGATAGATTTCTTCATTGCATATCATATTTTGAATATGAAAGTCACTTTCTAAAACTCTGAACCAGGTTTCTAGCTTTGAAAACCCTTTCTTCATGTATATACTTAAGTCCGTTTCAAGGATCATTTTTCACTTCATTTAAGTTCTGAATCTCTTTGCATAGATTAAACATGTTGAAACATGATAATGTGAAAATAAAACTTGTTGATGGAACTTGTATGCTAATGAGAATGGTCTTGTTGAGTGCTCAAGTAACTCAAGTAAAACATTAGTCAAGTTTTCAAAATACTATAACAAAATTGGTTTTGTTGTCATTCAAAACTTCAAGCTATAACACTTTCTAAAGAATTCTGGAGCTAACAAGACCATTTTGAGAAAATATTTTGGAGTGTATTTTGATTAATAGCCCAATTTTGAGAAAATATTTTGGAGTGTATTTTGAAAGAAGAGACAACATTGAAAACCTTGAACCAAAGCATTTAAACATTCTTTCAAAACATACTTGTTGATTGAGTTTCAAAAAGTAACTTACTTAAGGTTTGTCGTAGTTGTTAACAGAATATACAACAACCTTAAATAACTAGGGTCGGAACTATTTTTGGAAAAGACTTTCTGACAAGTATCAGAGCATTTGAACTTTCTGAACAAAACTAGCTTAATTCTAAGTCATTGTAACTTTCTAAACATAACCGCATTTAGATCTGACATATGATAATATGTGTGATATTTAATCTTGAGTTGAACCCAATACATAGCATAACTTATCCAGAGAGGAAAACAATTTTTAGAAGACTCATCTTTCTTAGAGAATCATTATCAGTTCTATTGAAAATATAAAATAGCATTTGAAACATGCAACTGATAATTTTGCAAATGTTATAGGAGTTTTTGAAGCTAATATCTCGTATCATCTATGTATCAGAGCACATATTCAAATGTGATAACACTTAAACTTGTGTATCAAAGCATAACTGAATATGATAAGGCACTAGTATATGTATCCGAGCGTAGATGGACAAATAAAATGATTATAAACATATGTATTGTATTAGAGCATAAAAAAAATTCTAAGCCTATCCTCCTCAGCAGTGTGTGCATAAATTGGATTCTAGACATATTTAACAAAGTGCAACATATGTATCCAGATATTATAAGTATCATAGCAATGGAATTTGAGTATGGAATGAAAGATATAGTAAATAGAGCATAAATACCTAAAGTATAAGAAATTGTTCTATGAGAAACTGAGTCCAAAATCAAAGTTTAGAGCATCAAAATAAAAAAATTTCAAAGCAAAATAAAATGATATGCATGAGTTGTTCTTTGAAGTACTCCCCCTCAGCTTGATCCTCTTTGACTCTCAGCACCAAAGATTTTTCTTCTTACTTTTTCTCCCCTTTTTGTCATCAGTGAAAAAGGTTGTGCATGATGTGACACCATCATCAACCCATTCTCCTCAGCTCTTTAAGGAGTTGGAGAAGTAACTTCTCATGTCTTCCTAGTTGAGCTCTAATTTCTCTATTTGAGGCTTCAACTCTACATAGTCTTGAAGCAATGTGTCATTGGCTGTGCAAGAGAATCTGGACTTTTGAGAGATTTGGTTGGGGCTTAGGCTTAGGTTGGCTGGGAAAGTGCATTGTTCTTATTGTTATTAAGGCAGCTTTAGGAGTATGCTTTGGAATGTCTAGGGGAATAATGTCCCCAAACTTAGGTGAATCTTCTTACTCTTCAGCAGCAGCAATAGTAGTAGCAAGTGGAGTGGTTGGTGGTATACGAGCAGGTGAAGGGATTTGCTTAATAGAAGTGGCACTTGGAGCAGAAACAACATCATCAATAGTACTATGAGGGAGCTAGTTTCTGAGGCTCAAACTTCATCCTCCAGAAGAGTTCCTCTTATAGAAGATGGAGGTTGAGGCTCCAACAGGATTACAACATTAGTTAGATCAGCAGCTTCCTCTTCTGGCTTTTCCACAATGACGTCTTGGCCATGACAAAACTCACTCATGTAGATGTTGAGCTCCTTAGAGTGCTCCCCCTTGTTGTGACTCTTCTTCTATATATATCTTTCAACATTGAATTCAATATCTACTTTATTATCAAAGAGTTAGTCATCCTCAATACCTTTGGGAACCATTTCTGGAGCTTTAAATAAAGCCATTTTAGTGTCAACATTAGCAGTTCTTTCAAAAGCATTTGTGGATTCATTTGTTGAGCTATTTTCTGAGGGAATTTGGTTTCTTGGAGGTGCAACAGAGATTAAGAAAGAGGTATACCCAAATTAGTGGGTCATTAGTAGGCTTGGTCATTTTTCAATCACAACAAAAGGTTCAAAAATAGAATATTTTGACCTTTTTCTACTTGAGCCCTGAATATCTTGGGCCCTTTTCCATTCTTTGTGCTTCCTCCAATTTCCTTTTATTTTGGAGAATTCTATTGTCCTTGAGAAACTTTTCAGCCTCCTCATCATCATCTTCCTCAGAGTAGGCTTTGTCCTCAACAACAACCCCAGCTTGTTCAGCCTTAAGGAATTCTTTCAAGATTAGAGCAGCCCTAGGCGTATATTTGGGTAGATTCCTATATTTATGCTCTACATCCTACCTTCTGATAGAAAGCTTGTCAAGTATTCCCTTAGGCAGCATTTGGTAAAAGGGCAGAGACACAAATATTGCTTGGTGGTGGAGAAAGGGTATGGGGACAGAAAAATTTTCTGTCATAGAAGAAAATTTTCCTATATTTTTGTCCCTCCAAAAAATGGAGATAGTTGGGACAAGACACGGAGACAAAAATTGGTAACAACCTCCGATGGTGGTCAGGCCACCTGGCACTGCCAGTCAACGGTCAATGCCAGCCGGCCACCGGTCAACGCCGATCAATAGTGGTCAATGCCCACATTTCTGTCTCTAATGTCCATGTCCCTGTATTTCTGTACTCCATATCCAAACACGATATAGGGATAATATTTTTTATGTCTCCATCTCCACTATCCCTGTATTTCTATCCCCATCCCCATTACCAAACGCTACTTTAGGGAGCTCACTTTTAAAGGACTACCTCAGTTTTTGAAGTATCGGATAGCTTAGGATGCTTCTCTTCTTCTTCTGAATCATGTCTTGCTTCTATTTTCTTCTTATTTCAGTTCTGAGAGGGACTTCCATAGACTCAGTCCTCTCAGACTCTTATTTAGTTTCCTTAATATACTGTGAGTTGCTCTCAAGGAAGATCACCTTTCTTTTCTTTTTGCCTTTATCTTTCTTTTTTCTTTTTCTTTGCTTCTTCTATAGCTTTCTCAGTTGTTTCATCCCTGATTTGAGAGCTTTGTCTTTTAGAGCTATTCTTGACAGGTGTAGACTTTGTTCTTTTGATGGTATTGAAAGAGATCATGGTGTACTTTGTGCCTACCATGTACTCAAACCATTCTTTAGCCAATGGATACCCAATGTGCTGAAAAACTCGTGTCAACAACATTCCAAATGGAACACTAGTTGTTCTCTTTTTTACCTTGGTGATGGCATTGGGCAAGAAGTCAATAATCAACCTAGACAAGTTGACTATCCTTTTTGTCATAAGACAGCACAACAGCACACAATCCATCCCCTACAACATATCAGTGAAATGGTAAACTAGACAACAGTAAAGAATTTCATGACTCTAGGACTAAGTAAGGTAGTGGTTATCTCACCAGGCTTGTATATGAGGGAGTTTGTAAAATGCTTAAAGACTTCTTCAGCACTAACACCCAATGATTTAAACCAATCATTTTGAGCTAGACAAGTCATCCCTGTAGCTAGAGAACTGACAATGTTAGAAATCCAAATGATTTCAACCTCCATGTAGGTATCCCTGATAGTGGTCTTCATCACAAATTCTAACTTCAACTCTAGATGGGAATAGAAAGTAGTCACCATCCTAGGAAAAGCACTATCATTTATCTCCAAGAAATCTTCTCATCCTTAGAATGAGAATACCTCCTTTAAAATAAAGACTTCGTTTAGCAGCTCTTTGCTCGATTTCTTTCCAGGTGCTACTTTCTTTTGAGATAAGTTGTTTATTACATAGTGTTCTTATATCAAGGTTCATTGTACATGAGGAATGTACCCTTTTTGGCTATGTTTCTAGAAGATAAAATAGCATTCTTGATGGAGCATGGAAAATTTTGGTACAAGTTCATGCCATTTGGCCTTAAAAACCCAGAGGCTACATATTAGAGACTTATGAACAAGGTGTGGCAAAATATCAAATCGGTAGGACCATCAAAGTCTACATTGGCAACATGGTAACGATGACTCCCCCAATTGAAAACCACATATAGAGGACCTCCCAAAGATCTTTAGACAACCCAGGAAATATAAGATGAGGTTGAATATGGAAAAATGTGTATTCAGAGTTCATGACGGGAAATTCCTTAAATTTATGCCCAATATCCGAGGAATAAAAGCCAACCCCAACAACTGCGAAGCTATATTAGAGATGAGAAGCCCAAGCTCGGTCAAAGAAGTTCAACAACTCACAGGATGACTTGTTGTCTTTTCCCGCTTCCTCTTAAGATCGGCTGAGTAGGTGGTCCTATTTTTCAAAATGGTAAAGAAGCAAGCAATGTTGGAATGAACAGAAGAATATGAAACAACATTCACTGAGGTCAAGACATTCCTGACAACATCCACAGTTCTTTCTAAGCCACAGATCAGGGAGACACTTTTCTCTACCTTTCGATAACCAAGCATGCCATGACCTCGGTCTTTGTTATAAAAAGAGAAAAAAAAAATAGTCAGTCTACTTCATCAACAAGACATTGTAGGACGCATAAGTACCAAAAAATCAAAAAGCTCGCCTATGCTATGGTGATATAGACCAGAAAGGTAAGACTTTGCTTCTAAGGCCACCACGTCATACTCCGAACTGAGTAGCCCATAAGGCAAATACTGGTTAGTCTCAAATTGGCAGGAATAATGATCTTATGGTCTATCGAGCTCTCTAAGCATAACCTCGAACAGCAACCAAGGGGGCTGATTATGGCCTAAGCCCTACTAGACTTCATAGCCGAGCTCACACTAACCTCGCTGCAAAATCTCATATCATAGACACTAAAATGGATGAAGCTTCCAATGGCAAAATAAGCAGAGTAGGCATTATCTTAGAACATGTAGAAGGCATTATGATTGAGTAGTCTCTCACAATTCCAATTCCATGCTAGAAATAATCAAGCTGAGTATGAAGCCCTCATTGCCAGACTCAAGCTTGCCCAAGCAGTTGCAGTTTAGGGACTTCTGATAAAAGCAAACTCTCAACTTTTTCAACAGCACCTTCGCCGACTAAGATCCCCATCTCAAAAAGGTATTTAACACTAGTGAAGACACTGATGCAAAGCTTTGAATCTTGTGAAGTAACACATATTCCTCGAGAACACAACACAAGGACCGACATCTTCTCAAAACTAGCCACCACCAACAAGCCCCAGAACAACAAGTCAGTCATAAGGGTGAAACTGGAAAAGCCGAACTGCCATCAATCCAAAGTGTACAATACAAAGCTCAAGGAAGAAGATTAGTGAAGCTACTTCACCCTTTGCGGAGGACTTCTTTCCAAATAAGGCCATTCACTCCCTTTCCTGAAATGCCTCAGTCCACACCAAGTCAATGTTGTCATGGCCAAGGTACATGAAGAAGTCAGCTGGAACCACATCGGTGGCCAATCTCTAGCAGCTAAGATACTCTGAGCAGGTTATTTCCGGACAACCATGAAAACAACCTGAATTAACTTTGTGCGCAAATATGACAAATGTCAACAGTTCTATGAGGTCTCCCAAAAACACCTTGAGCTACTGCACTTCTTGACCTCCTCGATCCTTTCCCCTAGTACCTGGACAGCTTAAGTACTTAGTGGTTGCTGTTGATTACTCCACCAACTAGATCAAAGCCGAGCCCTTAGCCACAATCATCCCTAAGAAGACCCAAATATTCATCTATAATAGCTTAATATAGGTTCGGTCTCCCTAGGGAAATCGCCACCGACAACAGAACCCAGTTTGCGGATCAAAGACTAAAAGAGCTCTATGACAACTTCCATATCAAGGACATCTTCACCTTTGTTGAACAACCTTAGGCTAATGGCCTAGTCGAAGTAACCAATAAGGTAATCTTTACTGAAATTAAGAAGAAGCTCGACAAAGCTAAAGGTTTCTAGGCCAAAGAACTCTTGGAGATTATGTATGATTATCACACCACCATACAAAGCTTGACCAAGGAAACACCCTACAGGCTTGTCTTCGGTAGCGAACCAATGCTCCCTATCGAAGTTGCCCAACCCAGCATCCGACATAAGACCTTTGATGAAGAAGGAAACCCAAAAAATAAGAGAGTTGAGTTAGGTCTCATAGAAGAAGATCAGGAACTGACCCACATCCAAGAACAAGCAACTAAGCAATGGGTGGCACAAGCATACAATAAAAGCTCGATCCCAAAACATTCTAGACTATTGACCTAGTGCTACGTAAAGTGGAACCTTAGAAGAAGTTCGCCAAAGAAGGGAAACTAGGACCAAACTAGGAAGGGCCATTGCAAGTAACAAGTTACATTGGCCGAGGAGCTTACAAGATAGCCTACCTCATTGGTAAACTACTACCAAGGACCTAGAATGCCACGTCCCTTATGAGATACTATAACTAAAGATAGTGCCTTAAATCACACACAATAGGTGCACTCTATTTTCTTTAGTTAGGTTTTTCCCACTGGGTTTTACCAACAAAGGTTTTAACGAGGCATGATTATGTGTGAACCATACATTTCAGTGGCTTACTTAAACAATGTAACCCATACATGTCATATTTTAATAAACATCATACTTTCACATAACTTATTTCTTGAGCAAGATCTACACGTTGGAAAATCTTGAATGTCCTCGGACTAGCGCTAAGCACATTCCAGAGCAGTGTGCAAACTGGGTGCCCTCATGCCCTGATCACCTCATGAGACGATAAGATGTTTACTCACCTAAGAGCACACATTCTAGAAACATTCTTGGACCAACACTAAGCTCATCCCAGAGCAACGAAATGACGGGGTGTCCTCACACCTCTGAGTACCTCGTGCAATGACAGGATATCTCTACATCTCAAAGCACCTCAATTCAAAGACAAGATGTCCTTGGACTTGCTCCAAACACATTTCAAACCATGGATGTATGAACAAAAACAACTTGGAAAATATGAAAAAAAATACTCCTACACTAGGCTCATGGTCGAGCATATCAAACAGGTTCTCAAATACTCAAATAAAAGCCCAACTGTTGGGGTGTAGCTCAGAAGAGGCCACATTTACCTTATTTAAGCACCCTCCTCAAAATGGGTAAAGTGGACCTTTACATCTAACTTTTCAAAAAAATCTACATACATATAAAGATAGTCAGCCTCACTATCCTGTGTCTAGCACACCATATCCTCTACACTACATGGAGGATGCTATATTTGTCCTTCCCTGCATGATTCCACTAAGTAGCATTCCTGAAAACTATAGATGGCCTCCCTATCATAAAAAATGGAGGCCACCTCAATACCTTACTACAAACCTAACCATATCAATCATATTCGGGTTCATCTACCATGACTTTCCCTTTCTCTGGAATAGACGCACTCTTTCTTTTAGCCATAGATAAATACCTAAACAAAACAAAAGGGAGAAAGGGCTCAAGAAAGGAAAATAAACCTAGAAACAGAAGGCAACAATGAAGAAAATAAAGTCATCCATTCTAATGTTTCAATGCAAATAAACCGATCGAATGAAAAAGCATAAAAAGGAGAATTAAACTCACCAATTGAAAGTTGGAAAGATTGAAGCTTTCAACCTAAAATCGAAGCTTGCAATTGTAGAAAATGGAAGAAACGTGAAGAAGAATGCACAAAGTATAGCAGGATTGAACTCTATAAACCCATCTCTCCCACTTTCAATTAAATTGAGCTTATATAATGACTAAGAATGCTTCTCACCACTTAGTGACACATTTGAAACATTCATCCCATCCACTGACAGGGGGCTGACCACTTTAATCCAATGGCATGCATGCAAACGTACAATCCTACATTAATGAGAAATGATTGCCCACCATTAGTGCAAGGACATGTGTCACAACAAGTTCTCCCATAACAGTCACCACAACAACTAAAAAGACTCACACAACAGCTCGACATCTTCAAGCTTGGCTTGAAGTCCTCAAGCTAAACACATCGACTCACATGTGCTCTTCCTAGGTACTTGGCCTTCAACTAAGCGTAAGGGCTATGTACTTGACTAGAAATGTGGGCTGGATACCTCAGCCTATACCTTGAGAGCTCAGACATAGGGCCCATTGATCGGCCACATGATGGTCAAGTCTCTTACTAATTCACCCTTGAATTAGTTGAGGACATTCCCTAAATTGTGTACAAAATCTCTCTATATCTCTTTGTATCTTCTATATTGGATCATATCTCCTACTGATAAGAAATGTATCTAGCACTAACTAAATTGCAGGAATATCTCCCTCGTTCAAAGAAGATTATCTCCAGATTTAGAACAATGTAACTGTTCACTATATAGGGGGCTAATACCCCCTAGGTACGACACCTAATTTTTATCATTCTCTTCTAGTTTACCACTCTCTACCTCATTTATCCACTGACTTGAGTCTCAGGTTGTCTTTGCAAGTACCTCACCCCCTACTTTCATAGACGTTGGAGCTACTTGCATCCTTGTCTCAACTTCTAGGTAAGAACAACATATATATTTTGGTCAAATCTATACACTCATCAATGGTATATAATTTTTTTCTAAGGTGTCTAAATCATCTCTTAAACTAATTAAAGATAAATCACGTTAGAAAAACCCCTAAAGATTCATCTTGTTTGATAAATTCACCCAAATATCAATTGATCTTAATTTTTATTAACCAAGGTTAATGCTTTAAGGGTTATTTTGTTAAATATATAATCTTTTGAGGGGCTTAAGTGATAATTCTATTGTGCCAACTTGACATAAAAGGAGATGCTTTGTCAAAAGTATGGTCTTTTGAGACACAAAACGTGACAAGCAATCACTTTTATTAATAAAAATGGAAATCAGATGACTTTTGAGTTAATTTATCAAATAATATGGATGTTTGAAGAACCATGAGCATATATAATTTCTTTTAAGAATTATTTTATTTGTGATAGAATCTTTCAAAGTTCAGAATGATAGTTATTTCTAAAATATTTAATAACACATTTGTCACTTTTCCAGATTGTCCCCCGAATCTCAGATTTGCGTAAATCCAAGTTAATGCTCAAACAAAAGGCGGAAAAAAAAAAAAGAAAAACGATTGGAAGACTAATAAGTCATCTTACTTTATTAGCTGTCATCGTCTTCATTGAGTAATTAATTAATTTAATTTAGTTCATGTAAGACATGTTTATTGATAGAAATTTTTTTATATTATTACTTATAGTGCGTTAATATGTGCTGACGTCATTACATATGACGTAATTTGCCAACTCTGATCCTGGTCATTCTTTTTCTCAGTATATTCTTTTGAGAAATTCCCGTTCTATTTATTCAGGGCTCTACTTCGTTACCTTTATTTTTACTAGGAAATATAATATTATCTTTTCAAAGCGTCTTTTAGAAAGCTATATTTTAAGATAAAGACTTATCACTATGTTATAAAAATTATCATAATGGAGAGTACGGATTTATAACATTCTGAAAAAAAAGGTTAGAAATACTCTTTTATTTTAAAATAACTTAAAAATAATAAAAAAGAAAGAAAAAAATGAATTTGTATTGGTAATGGAACAAAATTATATAGGTGGATTATAACTCTCCAAGCAAAGGTGGAAATAGGTTAGGCTGCTTCTGAGGGTCTTTGACCTAGCCTACATTCAGCCTAATTAGGTTTGATCTATTTATTCGATAAGATGGGCTAAGGTTTTTCAGAAAGCATTTTTAGCTAATCAAGCCAGCCTCCAGGAAATAAAAATAATTTGTTAGGCCTAACAAGCTAGCATACTTATATTATTATTTTTATTAGGGTTAAATGTATTTTACTCCACTAAATTTTAGTTATATGCAATTTACACCATAACTTTTCAAAACGTATATTATAACATCTTGAACTGTCCAAACTACGTAAAAAGAAAAACCCTATCTTTCAAACAGTGCAAAACTTTAAATCATAGTAGAGTGTGGGGTTGCACATGATGAAAAAATCAAGAGGCTCATTGCACATAGTATTCACATACAAGGTGTCGAGTTACACAAATTAAAAATATCAAGAGGGTTAAATGAATATAAATCTTATCTTCTTTAGTTGCCAAGATTATACTAAGGGATGTTTTGCATAATTTGGAAAGTTCGGGGTGTTGCAATGCACATTTTGAAAAGTTAGTATGTAAATTATACATGAACTAAAGTTCAGGAAGGTAAAATATATGTATCCCTTATTATTATTATTTAAATATTTAATGATAAAATAATTTTTTTAATATATTAAAAATTTTTTTTTACATATTTAGTAGGTGTAGTTAAGAGTATGTGTTTCAATTTTTTCAAAATATTTTATAACCCACAGACCCTTAGATAGGCTTTCAGATCAGACGAGACTTTTATGAAGACTAGGCTAAGGCCATAAAAAATGTCTACGTTAGGTAACAGGCCCAGGCTCATACTACTTTTTGGGAATACAGGCCTAGCCTATTGTCGCAACCGGGATCGCGACGGGACGGCGAAAAATAATTATTTGAAAATTGGAGTCGCCACCAGATTTATTTAAATTGGAAAACCTTGGAAAAACCAATCCTATTTAAGAAAACAATCTTCGAAAACCAGATATGAGTTCGGGAGTCGGTTATGCAAAGGGAAGGATAGGAACTTAATCCTACAACACTCCTAGTACACCCGTATTTAAACGGTACCTTAGTGAATTGTGCAAATTAAATAATAACCCTTTAAAAAATTTCAAATAAGGAAGATAAAAATTATAATTTAAACACATAAATTAAGGAAAATTAATTTAGCAAAATATTTACAACTTAAACACATTTATTAAGGAAAATTAATTTTGACAAATATATTCACAATTTTAACACATAAATTTAAAAATGATGTACATAAAATATTTATAATTTAACAAATAAATTAAGAAAATTAATTTTGGCAAGTATATTTAAAATTTAAACAAATACATTAAGAAAATTTAGTTTTGGAAAATGTATTTACAATCTTAACAACTAATAAATAATTTACACAAAATATTTACAATTTGACAAATAAATTAAAAATTAATTTTGGCAAATACATTTAAAATTTAAACAAATGCATTAAGAAAATTTGGTTTTGGAAAATATATTTACAATCTTAACAACTAATAAATAATTTACACAAAATATTTACAATTTAAAAATTAATTTCGGCAAGTACATTTAAAATTTAAACAAATACATTAAGAAAATTTAGTTTTGGAAAATATATTTACAATCTTAACAACTAATAAATAATTTACACAAAATATTTACAATTTGACAAATAAATTAAGAAAAATTAATTTTGGCAAGTACATTTAAAATTTAAACAAATACATTAAGAAAATTTAGTTTTGGAAAATATATTTACAATCTTAACAACTAATAAATAATTTACACAAAATATTTACAATTTGACAAATAAATTAAGAAAAATTAATTTTGGCTTGACAGGAAATAATAACCTGCTCCTACGTATCCTCTGGTGCAATGAGGAACTCAAAGTCACGTAGTTCTATAAAAAAACGCTTGTGTATTGGTCGATTTTAATTAATATAAAACAAACTTTTTTTTTAATTCATCATAGGATTCAAGTTAGCACTTGGCCATTCAATAAACCCTTACGGTTCAATAACGGTGAAGATAACATTTGCCACTCAATCACTTTTATTGACCATAGCACAAAGAAATCTATTAAAAAAATGTCTATTTATTTACTAGAAAGAAACAGATTCATTTATTTATTTTTGGCATCAATTTCAATATAAATTAACAAAAGCTAATTATTAAACAAACACACAATTAATTTATGCAAATATTAGGACAAGTAAAATAATCAAATTAAAAAATACAAGAGTCCTTATTAACTCATGAAGCCCAAAAAACGTGAAGGAGTCTTTTCAGCCTTTTTCACATTTTTATTACTATTTTAATGAAAACTATCAAAATCATTAACACATCAAATAAATAAATAAATACTCCCTAAATTAACTTTAGCTTATTCCTTAAGAAGACTAGAACAAACTACTAAAAATATTACCAACCCTTTTATTAAAAATAAATAAAACGTGAAGGAGTTTTAAAAGAGTTCAATTTTTTCTTATGATGCTTTAAGAACCCAAAATGAAATGGATAATAACTCATGAAGCCCAAAAATTTGCAAGGAAAAAAAAAACAACGAAAACATCAAACATAAGTTGTCTTGACACATAAAAACAAGAAATAAATAAATAAAATCCTACTTCTATTATGCTTTTATGCTGTCAACCATGTGACCAAAGGAAATGAGGATATCATTTTTTTTCTTTTGTGTTGTCCCCACGTGACCAAAGGAGATGAGTAGCTACATGACCAAAGGAGATGAAGATATCATTTTTCCTTTTGTGCTGTACACATGTGACCAAAGGAAATGCCAAAGTAAATGAGGAGCTACGTGACCAAAGGAGATAAGGATATCAATTTTCCTTTTGTGCTGTCCCCACGTGATCAAAGGAGATGAGGATTTCATTTTTTTTCCTTTTATGCTGTCCCCATATACCCATACTCAGAGAGAAATTAAGAGTGTAACCCAAAAAGAGAGAGATTAAGAGAGAATGCGAGAGAGACAGTGAGAGAGAGGAACCGTGTGAGGAAAAGAAGAGGAGAGCTATGTCTACGTCACCAGTGAATGGGGAAGGAGAATTGCGGTGATGCACGAGATGCACAGCAGTGGGGGCGTCGGGTTGTGTTGCTCGAGATGAAAAGGAAAGGCATCAAGGAGGAGGAGTTGGTGGTAATGATGTTAATGGTTACGGTGGTTAAGGGAGAGATGATGATGGAGAAGCAAAGATCTCAGCAGAGATGAGACTGTGCGAACAGAAAATCTGAAGGGCACAGGTGCAAGGTCCGCGACTGAACCCATGGCAAATCGCGGGGAGACCGGCGTTGGAGGGACAGAAACCACCGTTGGCTGTGGTGGTCCATGGTTGCTCTCTTTTTTTTTTTTTTTAGCTTCCTCACTCTACTCTTTGTTTTGAAAAATTCTGGATATATGTTTGGTTATGGGTTTGGCTGAGGCTTATGTTTTCTTGTGTCTTGACTTAGGTGATGATGATGATAAAGATGATGATATAGCTAAGATGATGGAGAAAATGACGATAATGTTGGCTGGGTGTTGTTCATGATGAAATAGCGATGATTGGGAAGAAGGTGGCTAATAGCGTGGCAACGGGGGAGTGAAGCCGCGGTTATGATGAGGTGGAAGGGAATGTCACGCTACTGTACATGGCAATTGTGGATCTGGCTGGAAAATCCGCAGTGGATGGAGGTACTGGTGAGTGAGCCATTGTGAATTCCATTTTGTCTAGGCTTGCCTAAATTTGGTTAGAGGGTGGAGGTATAAGAATAAAGGGTATTGATGAGGAGAGATGATGGTGGTAACAAAGTGATGACAACAGTTGGCATAGAGAAGAAAAGTGTACAAAGTGATGATAAGCGTGAAAATGTTGTGGTCAGAACTCAAGTAAAGGTTGCTATGATGAATAAAATAAATCCCATTCCTCTTTGACAGGTCTCTCTTTTTATTTACAGCAATTGTAATTAAAAGAAAAGTCGATTGATACTGGACTATGGTCAATATTGAAGGCTGTATTAATGATGCTGAAAATTCATGGACTACGTGTGCATGTGTATATTAATTCTACAGACTTTGTGAATATGTGATTTATGCTCTAAAGATTAAATTGAAAATGTCAAAATCGAAATAAAAGAGAGATGAGAACCAATACCACTGATGTTATTCTCTTTTCCTTTTTCAGTATCTCAAACTTCAGAATTCCTCACAATGATGATCGAAAGATGAAGTTTTAATGCTTGTGATGACTCTTCTCTCTGTATTTCTCAATTCTGCTTTGTGATATCTTTAATTCTTGCTCAAGTCTTAGAATCCTTTCAAAAACTCCTCTTAGAGTCTCTAAAATTAGATCACTCTTCTTGATAAAATAGCAACGGGCAGTAAGTATTGATGCTGATGATTGATTACTCTTGCTATGTTCTTCCCCCTCCCTGATGCTTCCTTCTAACTCTGTTAAAATTTTTGAATTCAAAAAAAAAAAGTTCTCTCTGTTTGTTTATTTTTTTTTTTAAGTGAAGATCGTACCAGCCCCCTTGCCCTTCTCTCTCTTTTAACTTCCTTATTTATACACATCCCGAATTAAATGCTTTTGTCAGACAATTTAATGCTTTTGATTTGCTGTCTGCTGAGGCATTAAATGCCCCAATTTTTTTGATGTAGTTGTCAAGTCTGAGCATTAAATGCTCCGTTAAAACATTCAATGTAATCCTGTGCATCTTTTGACTCCTTTTCTTTTATTATTATTTCTTTTTTTTTATCAAGCACGGAGAAACTGGAGCCCTCTTTTTTTCTTCTTATTATTATTATTTTTTTTTTTGGCTAAAAACGAAAGAAGAAAGAAAAAGAAGAAGAAAACAAAATAACAGTGATAATAGACAAATAAACAAATAAATAAAACGAGCTCACCTTTCATACAAAATGAACTTAGAACTCAATTAATTAAGCATCTTCATGAAACATAAAAATGAACCTGATACTCTAATTTTTTTTGAAAGAAACTTGAGTTTATTTTAATATGAACCAAACAAAATCGGGTGTTCACAGTTGCCCCTCTTTACTCATTTCTTATTAGAGAATATGAAAAACCTGAGTTCTTCATATTGCCTTCATAAGGAATGAGTGAAGATATGAACATCAATTTTGTTTGGTAATGCACGAAATGCAAGACTTCTAAACTCAAACTGTACAAGAATATCATCATTCTTAAAAGTTACATGCAAATGATGTAATTCGGGAACCAAGATGTATGAGTGACAAGAAGTGAAATTTATTTATACAAGCAAAAAGCTGACAAGAATTGACAGGAATTCAAAAGCCCATTGGGGTTAACAAATATCTTAGAAAGCCAACAAATAGCTAATGTAAATTTTAAAACCAACAGACGCTAACAGAATTTGAAAAACCAACGAAGGCTAACTGAAATTGGAAATTTGATAGGGCTAACTGAAATCTAAAAATCGATGGGGGCTAACTGGAATTTAAGGCCGATCGGGTCGATCGAATTTAAAAGCCAACAGGTCGATCGACTTTAAAACCCACAGATCGACTGAAATATAAAAGCCTATTGTGGGCTAACTAGAAATTTAACAAATTGCGATGTAAGTTTAAAAGCCGACTGGCCGACAGAATTTAAAAGCCGATTTGGCCGTGTAAATTTAAAAGCCGACAGGGGCTAGCAGGAATTTAAAAGCCGACGGGGGCTGGCAGAAATTTAAAAGCCGACAGGGGCTAGCAGGAATTTAAAAGCCGACAGGGGCTGACAGGAATTTAAAAGCCGACAGGGGCTAGCAGAAATTTAAAAGCTGACGGGGCCGGCAGAAATTTAAAAGCCAACTGGGCTAACAGAATTTAAAAGTCGACTGGCCGGGCAGAATTTAAAAGCCGACGGGGGCTAGCAGAATTTAAAAGCCGACTGGCCGGGCAGAAATTTAAAAGTTTATTGTGGGCTAGCAGAATTTAAAAGCCGTGGTAATGACAGGAATTTAAAAGCCGACAGGGGCTAGCAGAAATTTAAAAGCTGACGGGGGCGACGGGAATTTAAAAGCGGGCTAACAGAAATTTAAAAGCCGACGGGGGCTGATAAAAATTTAAGAGCCTGATAGAAAAAAAAGTAAGTTGACGATCTAAAACTGACAGAAAAGTAAAGTGACGATCTGAGGCTAGCTGGAAAAGTGAATTGGCACAACAAACAATAATTTTCATTTTTTTTTTCTTTATTTGCAAAAATCATGAATTTATCGTGCATCTTCAGTTTATTTCAAACACATTCTTGAAAACAAATCGTAACCGAATCAAGCAAGCCTCAAGGAAGACTTCAACTGATCAAGCTCGTATTTCATGTGTTGAACCTTCTAGCACATATGAGGTTTTCCTTTTCTTCTGTAGCTTCCTTTGCTTCATTCCTTGTCCATTCTTTTTCTCTCCCTTTTTACGGGATGATGATTACTTTTCCAATAAACTTTGCTGAAACTTCTGAATTCTCTTGTTGAGATGCTAGCTATTAATGTATTGCTGTAGCATTGTCAGGTTGTATAGCTTTAAACTTAAATTTGTGCTTACTCGAGACATCATAAATAAACATGCATTCAAAGAGGAAATGGCATGATTAACTGAATAAGAATCTTTATTGCTTGGTGTTTTGGGTGACAATGTTTGAGAAAAAGGCAAAACACAAAAGTGAAAGATAGAATTGTGAAAGACATGAAATCTTGCCCCAGTTTAGGTTCTTTGTGGCACGCTCAATCGACTTCTTGAAACAAGTTGAACACTATAACCATGATCTTTGATGATATGTCTTCAAACCCTTTCTTTCCAAAAGTTGCCCCAATTTCAGTCTTGGTTTGCTTGATCCGACGGACAAATTCAACACCCAAAAATTGCCCCAGTGTAGGTTACTTGAGATGATGCTTATCTTTTTGCTCTAACTTTTGCCTAGGTCGCTCTTTCGAGTTTTCAACCTAACAAGCTCTTTTTTTTTTTTTTTGATTTGATTTTTTTGATTTGACCCTAACTTTTGCTTAGGTCACTCTTTCGAGTTTTTGACCTAACGGGCCCCCCCTTTTTTTTTTCATCTTTTCAAACATAAAACCTTTTGACTGCATCAGTATTGATTGGTTTGGGCAATTCTTGTCCGTCCATGTTCTCCAAAATCAACCCTCCACCCGAGAATGCTTGCTTGACAATAAAAGGACCTTCATAGCTTGGAGCCCATTTTCCCCGCGCATCCTCTTGATTAGGGAGAATTTTCTTCAAAACCAAATCCCCTGGATGAAAATCTCTAGGGCGGACTCTTTTATTAAAAGCCTTAGCCATTCTGCTTTGATACAACTGGCCATGACAAATAGCTGCCAATCTTTTTTCTTCTATCATGTTTAACTGTTCATATCGAGTCTTTACCCATTCAGATTCTTCCAATTCAGCCTCCATTAAAACCCTTAACGATGGGATTTCCACTTCAATAGGAGATACCGCTTCCATTCCATATACCAACGAGAAGGGAGTTGTTCCTGTGCTTGACCGAATGTTGGTACGATATGCGTGTAAAGCATATGGTAGCATTTCATGCCAATCTTTATATTTCACCACCATTTTGGCGATGATTTTCTTGATGTTCTTATTTGCAGCTTCAACCGCACCATTCATTTGAGGCCTGTAAGGAGCTGAGTTGTGATGCTTGATTTTGAAAATCTCTAAGAACTTGAACTTACGCACCATTCAGGTTAGGGCCATTATCCGTGATAATTCTTTCTGGAATCCCATACCTACAGATAATGTCTCTCTTGATGAATCTGATGAACACCTTCTGTGTGATGTTGGCATATGAAGCAGCTTCCACCCACTTTGTGAAATAGTCGATTGCGACCAAAATGAAACGATGACCATTGGATGCCTTGGGATTAATTGGGCCAATGACATCCATGCCCCACATTAAGAAAGGCCAAGGAGATACCATGTTGTGCAATGGAACTGGAGGAGCATTAACTCGGTCTGCATAAATTTGACATTTGTGACACTTTCGAACATAACTGATACAATCACTTTCCATGGTGGACCAATAATAACCACTCCTTAAAATTTTGCGTGCCATCATATGCCCATTAGCGTGAGTTCCACAAATCCCCTCATGAATTTCTGTCATGATTACACGGGCTTCATGAGCATCTACGCATCTTAGGAGGGTACCATCATAATTCCTTTTGTAGAGGACTTCACCATTCAAGAAAAATGCCATAGCCAGTCGACGAATTGTCTTTTTATTCACCTCGTTCGCCCTGTCTGGGTATTCTCCCTTTTGAATATACTGCTTGATATCATGATACCAAGGTTGACCATCTGGCTCAATCTCTACACTGTCACAGTATATCGGTTCACTTTGCACTTCTATATGGATGGGTTGGACATTGGAGTGGACTTCCAACTTGGTCATTGCAGCCAAAGTCGCCAAGGCATCCGCAAATTGGTTATGATCTCGAGTTAAGTGGGAGAACGACACATCATCAAACCATTCGATTAGTCGAGACAAATACCTCTGATAAGGCACCAATTTTGGATCCTTGGTTCGCCATTGTCCATTGACCTGATAAATGATAAGTGCAGAATCTCCAAAGACTTTCAATTCCTTGATTCCCAAGTTCATTGCAACTTGTAAACCATTTGCACATGCTTCATATTCTGCAATATTGTTGGTACAGTCAAAGTCTAGTTTGATGGAAACTGGGTATTGCTTCCCGGTTGGGGACACCACTACAGCTCCTATTCCACATCCATTCATATTGACAGCCCCATCAAAGTACATTTTCCACACATTCTCCTCTTCTTCATCTTCTTTTTCTACCGACAACACCTCACCGTCAGGGAATTCAGACGAGGTGGGCTGTCTATCCTCAAGCGGATTTTCAGCTAGATGATCAGCGATTGCACTTCCCTTGATGGACTTTTGAGTTACATATTTGATATCAAATTCGGACAGCATCACTTGCCATTTTGACATTCTTAACAATACATGAGGACTATCAAATATGTATTTCAATGGATCCATTCGAGATATTAACCAGGTGGTGTAGTATAACATATACTGCCTCAATCTCTTGGAAGTCCACACTAACGCACAACAGGTTTTTTCAATTGCCAGATAGCGGGATTCACAGTCATTAAACTTCTTGCTCAGATAATAAATTGCTTGTTCCCTCTTTCCAGACTCATCATATTGTCCCAACATTGCCCCGAGTGAGGTGGGCAACACTGTGAGATACAATATTAAAGGACGACCTGGTACAGGTGGGGTCAGAATTGGAGGCTTCATTAAATAAGCCTTTATTTTGTCAAAGGCTTCTTGGCATTCTTTGTTCCATTCTCCAGGTTGTTGTTTTCGCAGCAGCTTGAATATAGGCTCACAAGTGCTAGTTAGATTGGCAATAAATCTAGCAATATAGTTGAGTCTTCCCAGAAAACTTCTAACCTCCCGTTCAGTTCGGGGAGCAGGCATCTCCTCAGACGCCTTCACCTTATCAGGATCTACCTTTATCCCTTCTCTGCTGACAATGAACCCAAGTAATTTCCCTGTAGAAGCTCCAAAAATGCATTTATTCGGGTTCAATCGGAGTTTATATCTTCTGAGCCTTTCAAACAACTTTCGTAAAACTGCCACATGACTTTCTCCCTCCTTGGACTTGGCGACCATATCATCCACGTACATTTCAATCTCCTTATGCATCATGTCATGAAATAATGCGACCATGGCACGTTGGTATGTGGTGCCAGCATTCTTCAATCCGAACGGCATGACTGCATAGCAAAATGTTCCCCACGGGGTTATGAAAGTAGTTTTTCCTTTGTCGTGAATATCCATAGGAATCTGATTATACCCAGTATCCATCCATAAAGGAAAATCGATGATTTCATTTGTATTATCAACAAGGACATCAATATGGGGTAAAGGAAAATCATCTTTCGGGCTAGCTTTATTTAAATCCCGATAGTCTACACACATTCTAACCTTCCCATCCTTTTTAGGCACAAGCACAATGTTAGCCACCCAATCAGTGTGTCTTGATACTTCCAAAAACCCAGCCTCCAAATTGCTTAGTCACTTCTTCTTTTATTTTTAATGACATATCTGGTCGCATTCTCCTCAACTTTTGCTTTTTCGGCTCAACTTCTGGATACAAAGGAATCTTGTGTGATGCAATCTCTGGGTCTAATCCTGGCATATCATGATAGGACCATGCAAACACATCAAGGAATTCTTTGAACAATGCAATCATTTCCAGGCTCGTGATTTTCCACTATTTTCAGCTCCTTCTTTTCTTCTTCAGTGCCTATGTTAACCACCTCAATCACCTCATTATCTAGGTCGAATCCTTTTTCTGAGTATTCCAAGAATTTGAAAATCGCCAACAGCTTCTTCATCATTTTCAGACTCATGGTTATCATAGTCAATTGTAGCAAGAGAATCGATTGATAAAGCCCCAAATTCCTTTTCATGTGGCAAAATTTCTATGACATTCAAATTCCTGGAAAGCAATTGTGGTGGGTTGGAATGCTTAAAACAAATGGTGGATCATAAAACATAAACAACATGGAACAAACACAAATTAAAGAGCGAGAGTGGTAAAGGAAAGAAATAAAAGAAAGGAGAGATTAAAGAACAGAAACAGAAACGAGGCAAAAGGAACATATAAAGAAAGATTATTGAAAAATCATGCAAGTTCATTTAGATGATGTCTCTGAGTAGCATAAACAAAAGCATAAGCAATTCTTGAATAGTACAACCCAAATAATTACTTTTCAGCAATAACATCAAGCATTGGTTCCGTTGTCCAGTTCATCAGCATCTCATCATTGCTAGCAGCAAGAAACTTATTGTCTTCTTGAATTGTTTCGACAACCAAGGTATTGATGGCGAGGCGGTAGCAAGGGAATTGAACTTCCTCGACTATAATTACTTCAGCTGGACTAGGAAATGTCTCCTTCAGGTGAGGGATCTGTTTCATTCGTCCTTTTTGCTTTTTCTGCTCCAAACTCAAAGTACTCATCTTTTCGTCCACTGGGATCTTGTACCCTAGACCAAATCGGTTGAACTTCTCTGGGACCAATATAGGTGTTCGGGTGCCTTGCAACCACGGTCCCAATCCTTTACCTTCCAGATACCCACTCTTGGTCATGATATGAGCCACTACTTGATTTTGTATTGGGGTCTTTTCCTGTTCCTGTCTCAACCCTACCACCTCCAGGTTGTGCCATAAACTGCTCTCCACTAGCTCTACATTTTCAACATATGGCAATGCCACTGGTTTGGATACTATGATTTCTTTCTCCCCATGGATTGTAACGACTGAACCATTTTCAATGTACTTAACCTTTTGATGCAAGGTTGAAGGGACAGCACCAACGCTGTTTATCCATGGCCTTCCAAGTAGCATATTGTAGTCGGACTCAATTTCCATTACCTGGAATAACACCTCAAATTTACTTGGGCCAATCTCTAGCAACAACACCATCTCCCCAAGGATGCTCTTCTTAGCTCCGTCGAAAGCTTTTACTACCATTATTTGTGGCAGTATATCATCTTTACTTATCGACAAATAGTTTAAGGTCGATATAGGTAAGACATTCAATCCTGAACCTCCATCAATGAGAACTCTGGGTACTATATAACCTTTACATTTGAGGGTTATATACAGTGCTCGTGGGTTGGATTGTGACACTATTTCTTCGTCTGAGAATGTGATCATGTTGACACGTTTCACTGGATCCACCATATTCACCATGTTCTGTAATGAAGTATCAGGTTTGACATAAGCCTCTTTCAAGACTTTTAGCACTGCTTTTTGATGAGGTTCAGATGATAAGATTAATGACAAAAGAGATATTCTAGCGGGAGTCTTCTTCAGTTGCTCTAAAATATCATACTCACTTTGCTTCATGATCTTTAGGAATTCCTCATCATCATCTTCTTCTTTTCTTCCTACATCTGAACCTTTTTCAACATTTCTATCGTCAACAAATTTTCCTTTTGCCAGCTCTCCAGGCCCATAAATCCTTCCACTTCTTGTGATTCCCTTTATTTCCATGATACCAGCCTCTTCTTTACTTGATTGGGCCTTTGAGGTTTCTCCTATTTCCACCTCAGTCCCATAATTCCAAGGTATAGCATGTGTGTCCTCATAACTAAAAGGTGTTGGTTTCTTCACAAGAATTACCACTTTTTCTGGTTTCGGAGTTGGGTTAAGTGGAGGCACTCGGAGCACAAAGGGTTCGATTACATCCACCTCTTCAATGGAATTCTGTTTCTTTTTTGCTTGTATCACACCTAAAGTGAGTAGTTCTTGTACACGAACTTTGAAATCCCAACAATTCTCAATATCATGTCCAAGGCTTCCACAATGGTATGCACATCTTGATTCCATATCATATTTCTCCTCTTCTTTAATCATCAAGCGGGTCTTTGTGATGTTATAGTTAGTCTCCTTCAAAGCATTAAACACTTTCTCCATCGGTGTACGGAGACTCAAAACCTTCTTGACTAGCGGTTCTTCTTCCTCTAAAGCATTAACCCGACTTCCTCCTTCATGATTTGGCATTGGGTTATGGACAATATCTGGTTTTGACTCTTCTTGAAGGTCCAATCGTCCACAAGCAATTAGTTTCTTTACTGCCTTGAAACTTTCACAATCTTCAATTGAATGCCCCACTATATCCATGTGATATTTACAAGTTAAGTTTGGATTGTACCATGTTGGGAATGGTGGTTCTAATGGACGCACGGGACACGGTGAGATCAGGTGAGCCTCAAATAACTTTTGAAAAAGGTCTGATTTGAAATGGATAACTTTGGGAATGGTGGAAGGTTTGGGAATCGATTGCGATTTTGGTTTTGGAAATTGGGTCGGGGTGTTGACGTGTTTTGGTAGTTCTGGTGATATGTGGTTGGATATGTAGGACGTGCTGGTTGGTATGGTCGTATGTGAATGTTATTAACCTGAGGCTGGGGATATGGGATGGCATTTGTGGTTTGTGAGGTTTGGTAAATTGGGTAAGCAGTGGCTGAGGTTTGGTATGGTGGTGTTTGGGGTCTTGGGTGCATTGGTGTGTATCTTGGAATAAAGGGTTGTTGACTCTGCACATAATTCACATCAGTCTCCTTCTTCCTGGGCGGAAAACCTTTTCTTGTGTCTTCACTAGTTACTGGAAGCTTGCCAGCTTTAGCAAGAGTCTCAATCCTTTCTCCAAAGAATGATCAACTCAGAGAAATCTTTGTATGCTGCTCCTGCCATAGCTCCAATATAAGGCGATCCTAAGGTTCCCAAAAAGTATGAGCACATTTCTGTTGGGATGAGAGGTGGTTGGACTTGAGCAGCTAATGTTCTCCATCTTTGAGCATACTGTTTAAATGTTTCATCTTTCTTTTTCTGCATTGTGCTTAGTTGCTCTCTTGTCGGTGCCACTTCAAGGTTAAACTTGTATTGGCTCATGAACAGATCAACTAATTCTCTCCAGCTTGTGATCTTCGAATGATCCAGTTGAATGTACCATTCTAAAGCAGGTCCAGTCAAGCTTTCATGGAAAAAGCTAACAAGAAACCTTTCATCTTTGGACCATATTGCCATTTTGGTACAATAACTCTTCAAGTGGAACAAAGGGTTACCAGTCCCATCATATTTGGAGAAATCAGGAACTTTGAAGTCCTTGGGAACTATCAGGTCAACGGGAGGGTACAGTTGTTCAACCTCCACATAACCATAGGTAGTAGGTCCTTGGATGGCCTTAATTTGATCCTGAATCTTCTTCATCCATTCTTCTTTGAACTTATCCTTTTCCGTCTCCGCGCGATTATTCCCCGAGGAAGATAATTGTCTTTGGACAGCAACACAAGGTTGCTCCCAAGTGTGGGTAGCATGCCCGTGTCCTTCAGTATGTGTGTTTTCTATGGCATGATAACCTTCTCCAATGGGGAGGGTAATTGGCATTGTCGGTGGTGGTTGTTCATGAGGATTACCTAGTACCCCTCCCATGTCATTCATCCATTGTGTAACATTTAGAGTTGCATCTGATACCACAGGTATGGTTATCATTGCAGCACTGGGTTGCACACTTACTGGTGTACTCACTCTATCTCGATTTTGATTAGCTCCCAATAAGTCGAGTGATTCTTTCATGGTTCGCATCATTTCTTCCATCCTGGCTTGAGTATCCGTCATTGCATTCAACTGTCCCCTCATTTCGTCAACTTCTATACTCAGATTCCTCCTGGTTCGTAATTAGCTACATTGTGATGATTCTCCTGAATCACCATTACCTCCCGCCATCTTGGTTCGAGCTCGTGTTATGAACACGAGTTACATCGGTATCCTCTTTCCTTGGCCCCCCAATGGTTACGAGTTACACGTGCACACTCACGCACACTCACTGTATAACAATAACCAGAAGGGTTAAAGATTTCCTATTTATTTTTTATGTAAAACAAAAATCGAACAACAATCATCAAAAGTTCTTTTCAATAGTAAGGATACCCCACACCTATTCTTATGGGTATGTTACCCTATAAGTCAAGGTGTGGTTGATAACAAATCCACAGGAGAATCCACTCCTCAGAGGGTGCTATCCGATGAACACTAGCAATGCAATTGTTTTCCTGATGACTAAGCTTCTCACATTTCTGCACGAGGATGAGTCATCTCAAGGTAAAAATGTGATTGATTACTTTCTAAGGGAACATTTATTCCTCTATAAAAAGTATCTAATGAGTTAGAGAAATTCAAAGTAGCACAAACATTGAGAATTTCATTAATTCCCAGGTGAAGTTCCGAGTACAAGCCTTTTCGAAATTGATAACATAGAAAATTAATACATCAGCAACCCTTTATTCAATACAAATTACTACATCAAAAACTACATCTTATTCTTCCGAGGTCTTTAGTGATGCTTTCACATACGCCCATAAACTCGCCACTTCTCGAGGTAATCTGAATGGTGGCATCTTGCTAATTTGTTCATTGGCTTGCTCAAATCGGTATATGAAGTTGGGGACATAATGACTCAATTCACTATTGAGTTTTCCATACTTTTCTTCCCACTCCAAAGCCTTTTCTCTCCATGACTTTCCAAATTCCATCAAGGCCCACAAACAAATCGTGATAATGATTTGCTGATGCCCACCCTCGAGTGGCATTTTGTTCAGTTTGTGCCAAAACTGTTGACAGATATTCCACTTGTTCTTCCAACTTCTTTCGCACATCTTTCTCTTTATTGATCTCTATTTTTAAGTTGAAAACATTCTTATCCCTACTGTTGATTTCTTGTTCCATTCTTCCCACCACGCGGCTCTTCTTATTAATCTCTTGCTCTAACTTGCTCCTTTCTTTCATGGACGTGTGGAGTTTTTCTTCAAGCTCTTTGATCTTGGCCAAATGAGTGGTTGAGATCTTCTCTTTGCCTTTTCTGGACTTTGCAATTTCTGCAGCTTCAGCGCACTCATCTTTTAGGGTCTCAATCTCCTTAGTCATTTTCTCACATTGGTGTTGCAGAATGTTAGCTTTTAGGTCAGCTGCCTCCTTTTCTTCTTCCAAGCATCGCATTTGTGCCTTCATTGATTCTACTTGGGATGTCCATTGAGGTACTTTTAATGTTTGCATAGGAATGAAATTGCTTAGAATATCCTTTGAACAGTTATCTCTGCCAATTCTTGTTTTCCTCCATTCCCTGTATTCTTGAGAAGAGGTTAAACGTTGTTGGCCAAGTTCCCTTTTCCCTAGGATTTTGATATCATTCCATGCCATTTTGATCTTCCTTTCTTGTTCCATGGTGTTTTTATCTTTCTGATACAAGAAGCTGAACCCCTTTAGTTGCTCCTCTTCTGGCTTTGTTTGGGTTCAGTGAAGTTGTCTGAGCACCAATGCGGGTGTATAGGCAATGCATCCCCTTGGACCCATTAAAGGAACGTTGTGAAAATCGCCACAACTGTAGATAACACTTTCTCCATGATACCAAGGACAAACCCATTTGAAAGTACTAGATTGTATCTGTGAGAACTCCTTTTTCCACATTTTTGCCTCTTGATGATTTATCTGTATGCGATAGAAGTCTCCTAATGGATTAGGAAAGAGGCCCATGCGATTATCAAAGATACGCATGAGTCATGAACGGACATACAACATAGGCAAACAACAACGCAATCTTCCTCCATTTTTCTGAATGCAAACTCCCAAGGAAAGAAATGTATCTGCCAAGATAGCTGGGATAGGATTCATGCCACACGTCTCGAATTTGAAAAACACATCCATAGCAGCCTGGTCAACAACATCTGGTGTGAATGAGAATAAGATCAATCCATAAATTGTCAGTGCTAGTGTACGATTGAAGAAATCCCAACTTCCTTGTTGAGCCAACATCTGCATATGGGTTTCTAAAAAACTCATTCTGATTCCTTGAGTAGATCCCCTTACTTCCATTCTCATCTGGTTTGGATCAACTCCAATTATTCTGGCAATCTTTTCTTTGCTAACATAATGTCCTTGGTAGTGGTATATACCAGATTCTTCTCGAATTGGTAGCCTTAACATAACTATATACTCTTCTATAGTTGGTGTTGCATCAAGATCCGGCAATTCGAAACAACAAAGAGAAGGATTCCAAAATTGTGAGAGAGCACTCAATGCTGAAGCTTCCACAGGGATGAGCAACAAATCCAATATGCGCCCATACATATCCTTAAAAGAGGATAAGACTTCACGAGGCATCAACTGAATTAATTCTTTCACTTTCTCTAACTCGCTGCTTGTCACTGTAACTTTGATGTTTCTCTTCCAGTCATGTGCATTGCTAGTGTTCATCTGTGTTGTTTCCATTTGATCTGAACTAATGATGACTTTGTTTTATTATCAATTGAAAACCAATGTGAGCACAAATGAAATAATTGAGTAAAATGAAAAAAAATGCATGCTCTTATTAAGAATATTCTTTTATGAAATGCACAATCCTACATGATCAAATAAACAAGAAAATACATGTGAATGCTAAGAGTATGTTGTGTTAAGAAAAACATGAGAAAATGAAATACATGCTGCAATGAACACAATGCTTGTCTATGTTATGAATGATGAGAATGTATAGCATGAGACAATAAGCTAGTTAACTTAAATACAATGTGACAATGCAAAAACAACAAAAAGTAAAACATAAAGGAGTATAGTGTAAAGAGATGAAAGAAGCATGCTCCCTCTGTCCTAACAGGGTAAAGCTTAACGGGTGGGAAGTTCTAAGGCCAAAAACCCTATTTGGGAGGTTGCTATGTTCAACTATTTGTGCACACATTCATGGTGGGTCTAGACTTCTACTGACCATGGTCCCCAGATTGCCCCTGTCCACAGGACAAGAATCTGACTTTTGAACCAACCACAAGTAGGGATGAACCCTCTCAATATGATTGATCCATAAAGCAGTAACAATCCGAGTGGTGTCCCAACAACTACCAAGTGAGCATGAAGCCCCTCATGGCAATGTCAGGAAACCCCCTAATCCTTAGCTCGCACGGGCTCAGATAGAGTCCAAAAACACAAGTGTGAAGTGATTGTGATGTGTGTGCAGGGAGCATACAAACCTTTCAATCCTAACACTATACTCCTGCAAAACAAAATTCAGAGAATACATATATACAAAATAACAAAAGTCTTCTAACCTAAGGTTTTAGCAAATTAATTAAACATTATATTTAAACAGAAGGAATATTTAAATCGTTCGAAAAAAAGAAAAATAAAGAAACACTATACAAAACAATGAGAAAAATACAAACAGAATTCAAACAACAAATATATACAAAATACAATAATCATCTATCCTAAGGTTTTAGTAAATAAAGCAAATATATGAACACTAAATCTTGTAAAAGAAAAATAAAAGAAATACTGTACAAAATAAAAAGAAAACAAGAATCAACGGGGTTATATATAATTTGCACAATTAACTATATAGGCCTGACTCTCTTACTGATCGTCCCCAGTGGAGTCGCCATCTGTCGCAACCGGGATCGCGACGGGACGGCGAAAAATAATTATTTGAAAATTGGAGTCGCCACCAGATTTATTTAAATTGGAAAACCTTGGAAAAACCAATCATATTTAAGAAAACAATCTTCGAAAACCAGATATGAGTTCGGGAGTCGGTTATGCAAAGGGAAGGATAGGAACTTAATCCTACAGCACCCCTAGTACACCCGTATTTAAACGGTACCTTAGTGAATTGTGCAAATTAAATAATAACCCTTTAAAAATTTCAAATAAGGAAGATAAAAATTATAATTTAAACACATAAATTAAGGAAAATTAATTTAGCAAAATATTTACAACTTAAACACATTTATTAAGGAAAATTAATTTTGACAAATATATTCACAATTTTAACACATAAATTTAAAAATGATGTACATAAAATATTTATAATTTAACAAATAAATTAAGAAAATTAATTTTGGCAAGTATATTTAAAATTTAAACAAATACATTAAGAAAATTTAGTTTTGGAAAATGTATTTACAATCTTAACAACTAATAAATAATTTACACAAAATATTTACAATTTGACAAATAAATTAAAAATTAATTTTGGCAAGTACATTTAAAATTTAAACAAATGCATTAAGAAAATTTGGTTTTGGAAAATATATTTACAATCTTAACAACTAATAAATAATTTACACAAAATATTTACAATTTAAAAATTAATTTCGGCAAGTACATTTAAAATTTAAACAAATACATTAAGAAAATTTAGTTTTGGAAAATATATTTACAATCTTAACAACTAATAAATAATTTACACAAAATATTTACAATTTGACAAATAAATTAAGAAAAATTAATTTTGGCAAGTACATTTAAAATTTAAACAAATACATTAAGAAAATTTAGTTTTGGAAAATATATTTACAATCTTAACAACTAATAAATAATTTACACAAAATATTTACAATTTGACAAATAAATTAAGAAAAATTAATTTTGGCTTGACAGGAAATAATAACCTGCTCCTACGTATCCTCTGGTGCAATGAGGAACTCAAAGTCACGTAGTTCTATAAAAAAATGCTTGTGTATTGGTCGATTTTAATTAATATAAAAGAAACTTTTTTTTTAATTCATCATAGGATTCAAGTTAGCACTTGGCCATTCAATAAACCCTTACGGTTCAATAACGGTGAAGATGACATTTGCCACTCAATCACTTTTATTGACCATAGCACAAAGAAATCTATTAAAAAAATGTCTATTTATTTACTAGAAAGAAACAGATTCATTTATTTATTTTTGGCATCAATTTCAATATAAATTAACAAAAGCTAATTATTAAACAAACACACAATTAATTTATGCAAATATTAGGACAAGTAAAATAATCAAATTAAAAAATACAAGAGTCCTTATTAACTCATGAAGCCCAAAAAACGTGAAGGAGTCTTTTCAGCCTTTTTCACATTTTTATTACTATTTTAATGAAAACTATCAAAATCATTAACACATCAAATAAATAAATAAATACTCCCTAAATTAACTTTAGCTTATTCCTTAAGAAGACTAGAACAAACTACTAAAAATATTACCAACCCTTTTATTAAAAATAAATAAAACGTGAAGGAGTTTTAAAAGAGTTCAATTTTTTCTTATGATGCTTTAAGAACCCAAAATGAAATGGATAATAACTCATGAAGCCCAAAAATTTGCAAGGAAAAAAAAAACAACGAAAACATCAAACATAAGCTGTCTTGACACATAAAAACAAGAAATAAATAAATACATAAATAAATAAAATCCTACTTCTATTATGCTTTTATGCTGTCAACCATGTGACCAAAGGAAATGAGGATATCATTTTTTTTCTTTTGTGTTGTCCCCACGTGACCAAAGGAGATGAGTAGCTACATGACCAAAGGAGATGAAGATATCATTTTTCCTTTTGTGCTGTACACATGTGACCAAAGGAAATGCCAAAGTAAATGAGGAGCTACGTGACCAAAGGAGATAAGGATATCAATTTTCCTTTTGTGCTGTCCCCACGTGATCAAAGGAGATGAGGATTTCATTTTTTTCCTTTTATGCTGTCCCCATATACCCATACTCAGAGAGAAATTAAGAGTGTAACCCAAAAAGAGAGAGATTAAGAGAGAATGCGAGAGAGACAGTGAGAGAGAGGAACCGTGTGAGGAAAAGAAGAGGAGAGCTATGTCTACGTCACCAGTGAGTGGGGAAGGAGAATTGCGGTGATGCACGAGATGCACAGCAGTGGGGGCGTCGGGTTGTGTTGCTCGAGATGAAAAGGAAAGGCATCAAGGAGGAGGAGTTGGTGGTAATGATGTTAATGGTTACGGTGGTTAAGGGAGAGATGATGATGGAGAAGCAAAGATCTCAGCAGAGATGAGACTGTGCGAACAGAGAATCTCAAGGGCACAGTGCAAGGTCCGCGACTGAACCCATGGCAAATCGCGGGGAGACCGGCGTTGGAGGGATGAAACCACCGCTATCGTGTGGTGGTCCATGGTTGCTCTCTTTTTTTTTTTTTAGCTTCCTCACTCTACTCTTTGTTTTGAAAAATTCTGGATATATGTTTGGTTATGGGTTTGGCTGAGGCTTATGTTTTCTTGTGTCTTGACTTAGGTGATGATGATGATAAAGATGATGATATAGCTAAGATGATGGAGAAAATGACGATAATGTTGGCTGGGTGTTGTTCATGATGAAATAGCGATGATTGGGAAGAAGGTGGCTAATGGCGTGGCAACGGGGGAGTGAAGCCGCGGTTATGATGAGGTGGAAGGGAATGTCACGCTACTGTACATGGCAATTGTGGATCTGGCTGGAAAATCCGCAGTGGATGGAGGTACTGGTGAGTGAGCCATTGTGAATTCCATTTTGTCTAGGCTTGCCTAAATTTGGTTAGAGGGTGGAGGTATAAGAATAAAGGGTATTGATGAGGAGAGATGATGGTGGTAACAAAGTGATGACAACAGTTGGCATAGAGAAGAAAAGTGTACAAAGTGATGATAAGCGTGAAAATGTTGTGGTCAGAACTCAAGTAAAGGTTGCTGTGATGAGTAAAATAAATCCCATTCCTCTTTGACAGGTCTCTCTTTTTATTTACAGCAATTGTAATTAAAAGAAAAGTCGATTGATACTGGACTATGGTCAATATTGAAGGCTGTATTAATGATGCTGAAAATTCATGGACTACGTGTGCATGTGTATATTAATTCTACAGACTTTGTGAATATGTGATTTATGCTCTAAAGATTAAATTGAAAATGTCAAAATCGAAATAAAAGAGAGATGAGAACCAATACCACTGATGTTATTCTCTTTTCCTTTTTCAGTATCTCAAACTTCAGAATTCCTCACAATGATGATCGAAAGATGAAGTTTTAATGCTTGTGATGACTCTTCTCTCTGTGTTTCTCAATTCTGCTTTGTGATCTCTTTAATTCTTGCTCAAGTCTTAGAATCCTTTCAAAAACTCCTCTTAGAGTCTCTAAAATTAGATCACTCTTCTTGATAAAATAGCAACGGGCAGTAAGTATTGATGTTGATGATTGATTACTCTTGCTATGTTCTTCCCCCTCCCTGATGCTTCCTTCTGCCTCTGTTAAAATTTTTGAATTCAAAAAAAAAAAGTTCTCTCTGTTTGTTTATTTTTTTTTTTAAGTGAAGATCGTACCAGCCCCCTTGCCCTTCTCTCTCTTTTAACTTCCTTATTTATACACATCCCGAATTAAATGCTTTTGTCAGACAATTTAATGCTTTTGATTTGTTTGTCACGAGGCATTAAATGCCCCAATTTTTTTGATGTAGTTGTCAAGTCTGAGCATTAAATGCTCCGTTAAAACATTCAATGTAATCCTGTGCATCTTTTGACTCCTTTTCTTTTATTATTATTTCTTTTTTTTTATCAAGCACGGAGAAACTGGAGCCCTCTTTTTTTCTTCTTATTATTATTATTTTTTTTTTGGGCTAAAAACGAAAGAAGAAAGAAAAAGAAGAAGAAAACAAAATAACAGTGATAATAGACAAATAAACAAATAAATAAAACGAGCTCACCTTTCATACAAAATGAACTTAGAACTCAATTAATTAAGCATCTTCATGAAACATAAAAATGAACCTGATACTCTAATTTTTTTTGAAAGAAACTTAAGTTTATTTTAATATGAACCAAACAAAATCGGGTGTTCACACCTATTTAAACTAAAGTCTAGCCTAGCTCTGCCTATTTCCACCACTATCTCCAAAAGAGTTTTTTTTTTATTTAATTTATCTTAATTTCTTTATTTAATCCCTTTATGCTTGATTCGTATTAAGGTTAACTTTTAGTCATTACATTTTGGTCTCATAAATTTTTCTTTTTAAAATTAAGTTGTATAGAAGTGGTTGTAGGTATACTCTAAGTTTTCTCTTTTGACGCACAAGTATTATTTTATCCGGGTTCCACACATTCATATATGTCTATGTATTTGGAATCTCCCTTTGGCGAGCAACCTGGATTGTTGGAAAACCCAGTTTCAGTTAGTACTCCAATAGGAGAATCTTTGTGGATCTAGTTAGTATTCCAATCTTGTATTGTTAGTGTGAGTAGTATGGACACCTTAGCTTATTTTATGCTTCTTGAGATGGTTGATTTTGATGTTATCCTAGGCATGGATTGGTTAGCCTCTTGTCATGCCAATGTCGATTGCTATTCCAAGATAGTGAGGTTTGACATTCCATGAGTGCTTTGCACTTGATGAATAAAGGCAATCAAGCCCTGTATTGACCAGAGTGCTTGATATTGACCAGAGTGCCTGGTATTGCCCAAGTCCCCACAGTTAAAGAGTTTCCATATGTGTTTCAGGATGAACTACTAGGAATGCCTTTTGAGAAGGAGGTTAAGTTTAGCATACACTTGGCCCTAGGAGGTCAACCTGTATCCATCCCGCTTTAACACATGGCTCCTATCAAATTGCAGAAGTTAAAGGATCAATTGCAAGATATATTGGAGAAAGGCTTATCCATCTGAGCACGTGCCCATGGGGAGCCCCAGTGCTCTTTGTGAAGAAGAAAGATGGTTCAATGAAATTGTGTGTGGATTACTAGCAACTTAATAAACTCACTGTGCGTAATAAGTACCTACTACCAAGGATTAATGACTTGTTCGATCAGCTTCAAGGATTTTTTTGTATCTCCAATATTGATATCCACTCTGGGTATTATTAGTTAAGAATCAAATTAAAGATAAAGACATCCCTAATACTGCCTTTTATACTCGTTATGGGAATTATGAATTCTTGGTGATATCATTTGGCTTAATAAACACTCAAGCTACTTTTATGGATTTGATGAACTATGTGTTCAAACCCTTCCTAGATCACTTTATAATTGTCTTTATCAATGATATCTTGATATATTCCATGAGTATGGAGAAGCATGAATGCCATCTAAGGATTATACTGTAAACTTTAAGGGAACACAAGCTTTATGCCAAGTTCTCCAAATGTGAATTTTGGCTTGTTAAAGTGGCTTTTCTTGGTTACATCGTATCCAAAGATGGGATTACGGTGGATCCAAGAAAGAATGAATCTATCTAGCAATGGCCACGACCAACTTTAGTTACTAAGATTTGTAGCTTTCTGGGATTGCCAGGCTACTTCTGTTGATTTGTTGAGGATTTCTCAAGGATTGCCAAGCTACTACAGTCGATTTTTGTTCCTACCATTAACCTCGCAAGTGCATGGCTCTAGTCACGACACAGAAAGTTCTCATGACATTATCCGGATACTCCGAACCATCATCTCTAAGCATTCTTACGTTGCTACTTAATACAACTAGCAATAGACAATATACAAGCATAACAGTCATGTATATCTAATCCTACAGTCAATCATACAAATAAACCAAAAGAATGACATAACTACCATTCTATGCATCAAGAAGCATAGTAAGTCTGATCCTCAAGCTCCAAGATGATTGAACTATTCTGATACCAAAATATAACACTATAAATTTTAACCCCTTAACGTTTTTGTCGTGTTAAGGTTAACCCTTAGTTATTATGTTATTGTCTTATAAATTTTTTTGATAAAACAAGATATAAAGAAAATATTGGTAATACTTTGTCTATATAAAAATCAAACTACAAGGTTTGCACACGTAGATAAACTGTGTACAATATTTATTTTGTGGAAGCTAACTAACATATTCATAAATGCATACAAATCATCTGATGTTCAAATAATACATAAAATAAACACATAGATAAATCCAAATAGTATGCCGTTGATACTAAATACGTAGCAAGAATAATAAATATTTTTAGGTTGACAGTAGTCTAGTAATCAATGAAATAACTAAACTTCCAATGGAGTTATAACTCATCTAAATAAGTTTAGTGAACCAAAATAAAATCCTAACTCCTCTCATAATTTGAAATAAAATTTTATCTATTTTTCTTAAACATGCTCCTTCAAAAGATCTTTAGTTACTTGCTACTCATCTAGAGATGACACAGGCATAGAATAGGTTAAGAACTCAAAAGTTCCAAGTAAAAATCATATAATAAAGTGTCATTGAAATCATCTCTAACTATCTCAATTTATTTAAAAAGACATGAACATATATTAAAATTCAATTAATAAGTTTAAAAAATATTTACCTATCTTTTAACATGGTCTTTCTTAGCATGGATGCAATTCTATATTTCATATATGCATGACAATTTAAATGAACATACACATACATATAAAATTACATTCAGTGACATAAAGAATGTGGTTTACCCTTTTTGTTTGCTTGCTCTTTCTTTATCTATACCTTTCTTTATGCATCTCTTTGTTTATACATCTTTTTCTTTAATTTATAGACACAATTTAGTCAATCAATAGGTTAATGAGTTCATACAAAATGTCAATCACCATCGATAAATATAATGGGGATAACCAATGTGTTAGAATAGTGGGAATCACCTCTCTTTATTGATAATTATTTTCAAATTAATGGGGTCTGAGATCAATATCTTTAATATTTTATCACATTAATATTTTATCTATTGGAACCATGTCAAATGTCTTTATATGTCATATTAATACTTGAGCAATGAGGACCATGTCTAATGTCTTTTCATATTACATTAATACTTTATCAGTAAGGAACATATCTAATGTCTTTATCATATTATATTAATACTTTATCAATAAGGGCCTTGTCCAATGTTTTTTATATATATATAACTTAATACTTTCTTTTAACATAGGTACACATAATGAAATTATAGGCAATGGACATGACAACATTTACCTTGCAACATATTCACATTTTTATTATTGTTTCATAATGGCGTTATATACATCAATCCAAAAATTGTCAGAACCATGTAGTCTCGCAATACACAATAAGGCCGAATTACTATGCATGCAATCATGCACCAACCATTTAATTACATGTTTATGCTCAAATCATAAGTAGCATAATATTCTTTTAATAGATTATATATAATCCAATCATTTTTCTTAATCATAAACAATCATCTCGTCATCCTCATCATCGTTTCATGCCAATCACACTTTCATAGGCTTAGTTACACAAAACACAACACCTAGCACCACTTGCACTTCAAATATTCCATTGATATAATAAAGACAACAACTTTCCAGAAAATTAGTTTAAAAGATAAATCTGAAAAAGGTTGATAAATGTCATGATAAGTTTTTGAAAAAAGTTATAGATGTACCTCAACATATTAGGATTCGTGCGTAGAAAATTTGGGTAAAAAATGATATGTTAGATGGAGTTTCAAAATTGTACAAATTCTATCCTTAGAACATATTTTCCAGCACTACAAAACTAATTTTCCCAAATTTCATACCATAGCAAATTACCCAAAAACTTTCCACATAAGTCTAGAAGAAAACCTTAAGATTTTAATGGCAACTTGTAAAAATTTCAATTTAAAATGATTTCATTTGACAAGTTAACAAAAATAGGAAAAATTTAAAGCTTGTTGAAATAAATGCAAAGTACTTATAGGGAGAATCGGTTTTGCAATTTTTAAGTGTAGTGAATGATCATGTTTTCTTTTGAAAAAATTATGCGAGAGTAGTTCGAGATGTTATCTATATTTCACAAAAATTTCAGCTCAAAATCTTATCTTTAGGTAAATTTTAAAATTCAGTCAAATTTACTGCTAGGGTATAAAACCAAATTTCAACAAGTCACACCATTTATCCAAAGTGATCTTAAAGGCATCATAATCAACACAATTCAATCTCAAATTAATTGTAACTCAAAAAATACCAATTACTTTCATTCCAACACAAAATTTCTAACCACAATTCATTCTAAAATAGAAAATTCATCAACAGAAATTCTAGCAACTTAGAAAACTTCATTGAATTGATTAAATGGGCAGAAACTAAACAAATGCAAGCATAATCCCTACCTAACGTGAAGCGTTAATATGGAAGGGACTCCTCAATGCTCTAGAATTGGAGAAGAATAAAAACATATTTTTGTTCTTTCTCTCTAGGAAGTTGCGTACACCTCTATGCAAGTAGAAAAGAGCTTTTTTTTTGTTCCAATAGTATTTAGATCTTGGTGTTTGTAGAGAGTATGAACCAAAAGATGTGGCTTTTACTTAACTGGTTTATGGGTTTTAGGTATTGTGGCTAGGTTTTGGAAGAGGTAAGAAGGAAGAAGAGAGGAAGAAAAATGAAAATATGATGGAAAGGAAGAACATGGGAAAGGAGATGACGACTCAAATGATAAATTTGATACAAAGCATGATAACTTTCCTTAATATAGTGAGTGTGATTAAGGTTGAGATGTATCCCTATTTTATTTTTATGGATATATATTGTTTATATTATTATATTACTATTAATATATGCTGATTCTACATATTACATCTTCATTATTGTATGTGTGTGTGTGTGTGTGTATATATATATATATATATATATTATTGTTGTTGTTATTATTATTATTATTGTTGTTGTTGTTGTTGTTGTTGTTATTATTATCAGTTACCTACATATTAACTTACGTATATGTATGTGTATAATGCCCAAGGACGAGAGCGAGCAATGATCGCCGATGCAAAAAAGGCACGAACAAGGAGCAGCTCCTTACAAAACCTTCTAAGCTAAGGGGTATATGAATGAACTGATTATACACCCGAATGAGAGGGATCCTAAGAATGTATAGGTATGGGACTATACAATTGATGATGACTTATATGAATTGATTTGTACAACCATTAGCATCAAGATGCATCTTCTTTTCGATAGCCCATCACTAAAGAACTCTATGGTTAAGCGTGCTTGACCTGGAGCAATTTTGGGATGAGTTACCTCTTGGAAAGTTTTCCTAGACAGTGTGTAAGTGAAGATAAAGCATGCTGAAAAGACCCATTTTAGTTTGTGGGGACAATCGTTAATCCGTAAAGCAGCATGGGCTGTCACAAATGGTATGTAACAGAGCCATGCTTCTCCCAATACGGTGCAGTTTGGGGACAAACCAAGTGGAAGCTGGTAGGCATGTAATGCCTAGGGACGAGGGTGAGGAGCGATCGCCGGTGCAAAAAAGGCACAGACAAGGAGTAACTCCTCACAAGGCCTTCTAAGCAGAGGGGTACATGAATAAATCGATTACACACTTGAATGAGAGGGACCTAAGATTGTATAGGTATGGGACTATACAGCTGAGGATAGCTTATATGAACTGATTTGTATAACCTATATCAACAAAATGCATCTTCTTTTCGATAGCCCATCACTAAAGAACTCCATGGTTAAGCGTGCTTGACCAGAAGCAATTTTGGGATGCGTGACCTCCTAAAAAGTTTTCCCAGGAAGCATGTGAATGAGGACAAAGCATACTAAAAAGACCCATGTTGGTCTGTGGGGACAGTCGTCAATTCATAAAGCAGCATGGGCTGTTACAATGTGTATATGTATGCATTTAAGATGCAATAATTAGTTGAGTTTTAAATCTTATCCTTGGTTGTTATAAAAAAAAAATAGGGATTTGAAGAGAGATTATGTTTATAGTTTGTGTGTTTATAATTTATAGAGATTTAGTGAAAGATTATTATTTAAAATTTGAATCCAAAATATCAATCTTTTAAAATTTTATACATTCTCTCCCAATTTGAAAACTAGTGGATTATGGGGTAGTATTGATCTTCTACGATATTATTGTTAATTTCAATTCTTAAAATTAACAAACTTTATAAAGGTTTAAAATTACCTTTTTTTTTCTTCACTTAATTGGGTTAAATTTTCTATTGACTTTTTCTAATTAACCAAGCTTTTCCTTATTTATAAATTAATATTTGGTTAATTTATTACTTAATTTTCTAATAACATAGTAATTAATATAATATAAAATTAGGGATGTTAAAATGTTAATATATATGAATAAATTATTTAAATCATGACAATAAAATTCATGAATTGAAAAATTAAATTACTTATTAGTTTTTCCCATCACGTCTCACTTTCTGTGGGGGTTCAAGCATAGACCCTCATGATGTTATCGAACACATTTTTTTCAACATGCATTATATTAATACATGATAAACTAGATTATTACCCTAATAATGCAACTCCCAACATATACTCTATTTGATCCAGCTATGGTCTATCTCATATCCTGACAATCTTATGGACTTAACATGTTCAACTTTCTTCGAAGGTTTCTAACTCTTTGCCAAACCTAGTTATTGTTTAGCTTGACTAAAGGCTCATCATACTCAAACGTGTTCTTATTATGCCTATATTCTTGGTTAGGATAAAAAAAACCTTCTATGACTATCAAACAATGAATTTTCCCACCATGTTTTAACTTAATGCCTTTGTATCGTTCATAAAAATTTGACATTCCAATTTCCCTGTGTCATCCAACTTGACAACATTCCATAGACTAGAAAATCATTAATTGTCCATATCAATGATAGTCTTGGCATGAAATTATGTTTTGTGGAAATATCATAAGTTAGTACACTCAAATACCACAACTCTTTAAGTTCATTAATCATTGTTTGAAGATAGATATCAATCTTGGCTTTAGGATAATCAAGCAGAGATTATACATATTAGGAAGGGATAAGGATCTTTCATACACATTTAAAGAGGGAGATTACAAATTTTACCAACCATAGGCCAACATGAACAAGGTTTGTTATACTGATTATTTGGAGTAAATCCAACTACACATAGTCCAAACCTAACATTTCAAGGATTTTCAGCCAAATAAATCAAGATAGGTTTGGTCAAAGTGTTGCAAGACTTCACCATAAGAGTTGGCCATGATACTTTCATTTCTCTTATTATCATAATACCACCTCATGTGAGGTGTTAAACTCATATATGCATACAACCTTTTTAATCTTAGAATTAGGGCAAATAGTGCATTTTTTTTATAGGGAACATACATCCTTACACTTCTATTTCCAGATCTTTTGGGTTTGAACCTAAGGGCTTCATTGAATTAACATCAAGTTAGGTCTGCATCATTTTTGTAGTAGAACATACATCCCTTCGAACAACAATATATCTTTTCTAATTTCAATCAAGTTTTGAAACTAATTCCTTGGTCTGATAGTAATCCTTTGGAACATAACTAGATTGTAGACTAATCTTATTCAACAATGTTGCCCATTGGTCAAAGAAACTTTGACTTTGCTAGCTAACATCCTAACTGTTGCAGACTTGTTTGAGTATACACACCATTCCTATAAAAGCGCCTTTGTAGCCTCCAACAGAGAGAAAAATCTCTCGACTTTAGGATTAGGAACCTCAATGGAAGGCTCATAATCTGCATGATATTAAGGATCAATTGCATTATAAATCATTTTCTCATATCATCTAGAGTTATCATCCCAATTAATATTCCTATGTATGTCATACTCACCTAGATTAACCCTACTTGAACTACCTCCAACATAGTTATTATTATTAACACCAACATATTCAAAATCTTATGGGGAAACTTCCCCAAGCTTAGTCCAAATCCAATAATTTGCCACCATCCTTGTACAAATGATGCCTAATTGTGTTGATATCAAAAGATTTTCTACATTTGTATTTAGCACATAAACATCTATCTTTTTATTTATTCATAATTTGTTGTGACTCATAGACAATTCTTATAAACTCATCAACTCTTGCATAAAATTTAGATTTGATCCCTCTCAGTCATTGTGCAATCTATCATACATCCATAGTTTGCTTATGGGAAACATGGTTCTTGAATGGGAAATTTAACCTAACAAATTCTTTAAAAACTATGAAAAATTATAATTTTATCTAATTAAAATTTTAATTCAATATAGCCTCTTCTAAAAGTTAATATGTTGTTAAAATACTTTACTTAATTTGAATCTTAATTGAACAGAAACACCCCTTAAACTAGGACTCTCCCCTTTTAATTAAAAGAATTTTGGAAGAGCTCCCTGTAAATTAGGAGTCTCCTATTTAATTAACAATATTTGGCAGAGCTTCCCCTTAAGCTAAGACACCTCACAAACTTCAATCAATACATGAAAATTCAATCAAGTAAAGTAAACAATTCAGGCAACTAAAATATTGTAAGATCATACAATTGTTCTAGAGGACATCCCCTAATTCCACAATCCTGCATATCTTGTAATTTTTGTAAACATAATCAAACTCGACAACAACAAAGGGAAGGAACGCTAAGCTTTTCCCACATCACATGAAATCTCCAACCCTGCAAATCTAGCCTAAAATATTTAGGTCTCTAACCAAACAAAGATCTTAATTAATAAAGGAGAAACAAATACTAACATCTAATTAAGCAGGCCATAAAACAAATGCTCTAGCCAAGAAATGCTCCAACTACATAGCAAAAACTCACTAATGATATCCATTTACGTCCCATTTGGTGTTTGGAATTGAGCATGAATTGGAGCTAGGAATTTGAATTGGATGATTCAATCCCAACTTTCATGTTTAGACCACCATATAAAATTGAAATTATAATTTCACAATTCAATTCAATGGAATTGAAAAATAACTAAAATTGATTCTTCTTAATTCATAACTCATATCCTGTGAATTGTCAATTCTAAAATTAAACTTATTAAATATCTATCTACTTATTAAATTGTATCTAGTTCTTTCTCTTTCTCATTTATTTTCTAACAATTATATTATAATTCTTTAGTAAACTCAAACATGAAATTTAAGATTGTAAGTCAATTCCAAAACCAACATCCAAATAGATCATTAGGGTGTGTTTAGTTATGGGACAAACAAGGAAGGTAGGTTTTTAAGGACAAGTTTCATGTGTAATTTTACATATAAAGCTTATTCTTGAAAACTCACAACCCTTTATGCAAATTTTTATCCCTCAACCAAACACACCCTTAGTACAAAAATTTATAAATTTAACACAAATCAATAACAACTCAATACTTATAATAATTTACTTTTTATTTAAAAAAATGTAAAATGTAATAATCAGTAGCCCCAAAATAATTTACCTTCAACGAATGCAGTGGCAGTAGAAAGCTAACAACCTAAACAAAAAACAATGAGCAACAAAATGCAAACAAAAAATATATCAAATGCAAAAAAAAAAAAAAAAAGCCAATTAACTTCTAGAGCACTACAAGAGGATAACAATGTTGGTCTTCCTACCTTCAGTGGTGATGCAATGGCAACAAAATGGCTGTAGGGATGAGAGGGAGAGAGGGGGAGTTGCAAAGTGAGGAGACAATGGCACACGATTGTGTTTTGCTCTTATCGGCAAAAAATCCATCAATAATTGGTTTAATGAAATGCATCATTTCATTAATGCATCATTTCATTAAAGTATGTTACCGGTGAATTTTCACTCAGTAATGGGGAAACTGTAGAGGCACATGTCCTACCTTACAATTACTAGCAAAAAATATGCTATAACATGGAAGACAAATGTTTCACATGCCAATGTTATGAAATTTCTGCAAGTAATGGCTTAGCTAAAACATATCGTGTCATTCAGTAAATTGCCACCAAAATTTCCCCTAATAATTACTAAGCTAAATTTTTTTCAAAAATTATCTACCCTATTTTATCGGTGACTTTTTCCTTGCTAAAAGTACTCTTTTTTTTCTTTTTTTCCCCTAATAAATTACTGGAAGATAGTATGCCGGTACCTTTAGTGTCCTTTGGGGCCAATATTGGCATGCCACTTTACCTAGGATATTTTTCTAATAAGTGGCACACTATTTAGGCTTTGAAAAAGGCCATTTTTATCAGAGAATTACTAGTGGAAATTAGTCCGTCAATGTTGGCGCCACAAGGTACCAATGTTACCAATGAATTGTTTGTAAGTAATATATTTACAACAAAGATTTCTTCTCCACCTCCATTTTTTGCTCTAATCTCTAGGTAAATTCGTCAATAAAATCAAAGGAAAAAATCTACCTGTAATTTGCATGTTTCTAGTAGTAATTGGAAATTTTTTAATGAACAATTAGTTCAAATTTGAAGTTTCTGTTTATTAATTGTTGTTGCACAAGCTTTGATAGAGCCTCCACTTTTGCTTTTAATCAGTTGGTTGCTTGGAGATAAACTCTTTGATAAGGTTCTATTGAGTTGGTAATTAAGCTTTTTCCATGGATGGTTAAATATGATGATTGGCTTCTATCCTTGGTGATTCATAACCCTATGGTTTTAACCTCTTCACATAGTACTATGACTTTAACCTCCTTTGATATAGTCCTATGACTTTAACCTTCTTGAATAATGACTTTAACCCCTATACTCTTGTGACTTTAATCTCCTTTTGATTTAGCACTATGGCTTAAGTCTTGAGTCTACCAAGTGGTTAAGCTTGAAGAGTGATTTGCTTATGCTTGGTGGTTAAGATTATGATGATAGTGTTCATGTTTTGGGATTGGTTCCTTTAGTAATAAGTGCTATAGAGATGTCAATAGAAGATCAAAGGGGCCCTAATGACAATAGAAGACTTCCTAAGGACTAAATACTATTTTGCTGTACCATGAATTTCAACAAATATCACATCAACCATAGGTGGAGGGGGGACTAGGGATTGCCACCATGGGCCCCCAAAACTTTGCAAGTCTATCATTATTATTATTATTATGGTCCATTTGGAAAAGCCAGTCACCTCTACACATATTATACATACCAATTAACAAAAGCCTCTAGGAGTAGTAGCATGTATGATATGGAAGTATGAAACATATAAATGTATCTAAAATACTTTTTTTTGGGTTTTTCTCTTATTAACATCTTTTATTCAGTTAATGGAATTACTACTTACTAGTTAATTATTTTAATGCTCTATTTGGATATCAAATGATACATTGATACACATTTATTTTTTAGGCTAAATCTAAGAGATATTTAAGGGAAAAACTATTAACTAGTTTTTTAAGAGAAAAGAGAAGATGGATGGTGAAACAAACTCTAGTTTATGAATAATTTAGATGAAGAAAACTATTGACTTATTTTATGTTTTTTATATGACAATTAATTTTATTTTATTTTATATTATATATATTAACTAATTTGTCCTCCCTCCTGGCTCTGTCCCGGACATCAAGTACTTATTGTATCACTTAAAAATCTCTCGATTTAAACCATATGAGTTAGTTCACCTGATTGACATTCTCCTTATACATTATTATAACTTGAGTTCAACTCTTAGGTTTTTATTATTAAAGAATGATCTCTAAGGATCTCTTGATGCACTTAATGATTCTGAAAATATATCCTAGCTGTGGACTGAAACTTTTAATAGAGAAAGAAAAAATAAAAAATAAAAATAAAACAAAACTCCATTTAACGTCTGCATAAATAGGCTCCCCGCGTGGTGCATACTTTTGCTACTAAAAGTAAGAAGGGCACCTTTTTTTGTCACCTCCCTTACTAAGTGATGACATCACTACCACGACGCAATTTGCTAACGCCATTCGATGTCATTCACAGGGATTTCTTGATTAACTTAATGTCTTAATCTAAATATCAGTGGTGATATTTAGTTAACAAGGTAACGTAATTTGTTTTGCTTTTTTTTTTATATATTATTTAAGGGCATTTCCCGATCGACAGCCGAAGACTAATTCCTTAGAGATATGGAAATTACCGAAATGAATTTTGCTAATATTTTAATTTTCGCCTATATTAAATTCGGATATATTCTTTTTCTTTTTTTTTTTCTTTAAGTATTAGATCAGTAAGTCCCTTAAAATGACTTTTTCTTATGTAGTTTGTATAAAAATTGTTTGTTCTTTTTTTTTTTTACCCAATAACTTTAATTTTTCTTTTAGGTATATGTACGTATACATAGTAACATATCCAACGTTCATTTAATTGAGGCCTTATAAACATGAATCTCTATGCATTTACATAACTATCAGTTAAAGTTAATGCTCAATAAGTAGTTAGAGTAATTATTGTTGGTGTTAAATTCAAACAGCAAAATGTACCCAAAAAAAAGAAATACTCGATTTTTTTAACTATGGTGTTGGATTTTATTTTAAATTTTCTTCCTTGAAATGAAATTTTGAAATAGGAATATATCCAAACAAAATACTAATATCAGATAAATAGGTAGATGTTTTTTTTTATTTTTTTCGCCGCTGAAATAGGTAGATGGTTAATCAGAGAGAAAATATGCATGCAAAATGCATTTGATTCTAATAAACATGCCAATTATCCATTACCAGTTAACAAATTTAGCCGGTTTGATCTCGCATTCCTCTGCCAGTATATATCCTAATTTAGCACAGCAAGATACTGTTCTGATGTCAAAACTTGCACTAGTCTCAAGTCTTTTGATACCTTACGCACCTTCCATGAATGGTGATACTAGCATGTAGGCCCCAGAAGGCATATATGAAATTAAAGCAATAAAAGCAAGTCTTAAATAGGCCCATACGCTTGACCAGACTTCATGTTTTGCGCTCACACTCGCGCCACCTGTACGTAATGTTCATTAAAAAAATACAGAAGTGTGCTTTCAATAAAGAATGTTACTATATTATTCCAATAATCAATTTAAAATTTCTTTTCATCTTAACTTTTATGTAAAATAACACGTATTATAATTTACAGACTATCACTAAACTATTCAGTAATATAAGGTTAAAATGAAAAAAAAAATCTAATTACTTTAATTGATTACTACAAGAAAAATAAATATTTTCAAATATTCTTGACATTTAAAGTGTCGATAAAAATATTATTAAAAAAATAATTTTGACATAAAGTGATCATTAAAAATATTTATAAATTTTTATCGATAATTAATACATGTAAAAAATACTCAATATTTTTTACATATACTAATTATATTGTTGATATAAGTTTATAAGTATTTTCTACAGTTACTTTATGTCAAAATTATTTTTTTACAATACTTTTATCGACACTTGCCAACACTCTTTGTGTGTGTCTCTCTCTCCCCCTCATGTTTTCCTTCCATTCTTCCCCTCCCCAAGCTTTCGATAAGTGATTTACATGGGTTTTAGCCAGTTTTATTCCTCTTTTTATCTAGTTTAAGAATTAGAGCATAATTGGGTATGATTTTTTCACAACATTCTTCCTCCCTATCATCCTAAATTTTGTTCTTAGCAATCATATAAATTGTTTACACTTTTGTTATGCCCTTTGATGGTAACTAGTGCTAATCCTACTCTCTAGAGTCAAATTGTCCGTGGAAGCACACTCTAGGCTACCAAGGGTGAATGGGTAGTTGTTCATGACTATATTTTAGCCATTAAAACTATTTTATAAAATGATTATTATCACTATTATCCTGAAAATCATATTTTGGAAAACTCATGGGACCATTGTTTGTTGCATGATTGTCGGAAGATGACACCAGTTCAAGTTATATCATCTTTTAGGAATATGTGATTTTATTTGACATGATATGATTCTTCTCATTACAAAATAGGTTGACATTTATTGTGATTTCATAGCTAAAAATGTTATTTAACTATCATATATAAACAGTGGGCAAAATATCATAGAACAATTTATACAAATATTATAAAATACTAATATTATTTGTTTAGTACAATATGACCCAGTTAGTTATCATAAAACAATTAAGAAGATAAAACAGTTCATAACTATTTGATAATTACCATATGAATTGCAGTTAGAATAGCAAGAACAGATATAATGTTGTGTAAATTTTAATTATAAATAGAGCCCAACCTAATATCAGAACTCAATGAAACAACTAGCATGGTGCTCAATTAAAATTAAGAATTATTAATGCTTAGCATGATAAAATCCAACTAGTTGATGGAGAGTAGTTAACAACTTAGTTATACAAATAGGTTAATACATACTTATTATTTATTATATGAATAATGTCTAGCTTAATAAGAATGTCTAAGTAATAGTTAAAATTTTATTTAATAATTATTCATGATTGAACTCAGTCCCATACCATAATTTAGCTAGATAAAAGGTAGCATGATAGGACTCAATCAATTAATAAAAATTAACTAAAAGCTATTGTAACTATTACGATTAAGCTATAAATCAATTATTAAATTATAAGAAGTGTTTAATATAGCAAGATTAGCTTCAGTTTTATGAGTATTATTTAATATTATTAGTTTCTAAAATTAATTTATTTACACGATATGAGAGAACCCAACATTTTTTAGTAATAATAAACTAGATAAATAATAATTAAAGGTTCACAATTAAATCATTGTTATTATTATTAATATTACTATTATTGTTGCAAGTGGATTAGGAGACAGTATAGTATGAACAATTTCTATGACAAAATATTAAATGATGAAAGAATAAGCAGCAAATGAGATACAAGAATAAGACTTAGTGTTTTGATATTATTGTTGATTCAGTTAACTCATACATGCTTGAGATCAGTCTAGTAGAATTGTGATTTATGTCAAAAAAGTCGTTAACCTTGGTACACTTGGCTGCTAAGGAGGCAGTATACCAAGCGGACATGGAAACAATCTTATAAGTCATTAACCTTGGCATATATGAGTGCCATGGAAGCGGTATGTCAAGTAGCTATGGAGGCAGGCTTTTATGATTTAGATATACCACAAGACATGGTCCCTATGCTCATAAGTAAATGTTTATAATGCAAGTGAATGCTTATTGCATATGAATATAGTTTTAAGTTAATTTCATTTAATTTGGGTTTTATTTAGTTAAGACATTGATCGAATTGAATGTCTACAAACATTATTATTATATAATTATTTGCATGTCCATGTTATATGTATCATTATTGTGTAGTTACTTTTTGTCTCATGCATGTGAGTTGTAGATGGTTATTTGCTTACTAAGTCTTAATAAACTCACCTTTCCTTCTTCCTCCCCCTTATAGTTACAGTTGTAGATCCAATTATCATTCAAACCCAACTTTAGTAGCTTTATAGCTGTTCTACTGGTGATCTTCACTTTGTAGTGAAGTTTAAATTATGATTATGTAAGAATAGATGCTCTAGTAGTATGCAGGCAGGGTCCTTGGACATCATTTACCATGCATGATTATTTTAAGCTTATATTATTTTGTCACAATAATATGATATGTAATTTCTTCCAAGAACTTGATTTAAGATTATCTATTTTAGTTATGAATTTTGAAACGATTTAGAAGAATTAAATATTTATGTATTTTATGAATAAAATTTTCAAGAAGTTTTGAGAAATTATTCATTTGTTTATTTTTATAACTTATTATGAGCATCAATTTTATAATTTATATATATGATTGCATGAAATTAACTCTAAAAGGCTTCCACAAGGGACAATATCCCTTATGTACCAGTTACGATTTTTGGTTTGTGACACTTATATATCTTATGAATACTCTACTTATTTCAAGTCCCTTTTACCAAAATATAGAGAAAAATACACTAACCATCTTTAAGGTTCAATGTAATTACACCCAGCACCTCTCTATTTTGTAAAACTACCATTAACTTCTCCTCAGATTTACTAAAATTACATTGACCTTCTATAGATACTAGTTTATTAATTTAAATACAAAAAATAGATATGAGATAGATACGTAATTATTAATGATAAAATTATAATATTTTAGCAATATTTAATACATTAATTGAATAAAATATTTTTCTATCACATGAAAATGAAACTTATAATTATAATTTATGGTAAAAAAGAGATACTTTAGTTCATATATATGTTAAATATTATCAAAATATTATAATTTTATCATTAATTATTATGTATGTATCACATGTTATTTTTTTATCATTTAAATTAACAAATTGATATATGTTGGGGAGGTCAGTGTAATTTTAATAACTTTGTGAAATAGAAGGGTTTCAAGTGTAATTACACTAAACTTCATAAGAGATATGTATAAATTACTCCAAGATATGTGATCATATTCAAAGAAAACGTGAGAAGATGCTAATCCGATGACACTCAATTCACGTTGTATAATATTATGACTTTGATAACATTTCAATAATTTGTCCACCACAAGCTAAGCTAAAATCTTTGCTGGAGTACTGAGGCACCTTAATTTTAATGCATTGTTAGAATAAAAAAAAATTCAGATAAATATTCAATCTATATTACTATGTGATTAATAACATTTTGACTCTTATAATAACAATTCAAGGCGTATATATAAAATAGTGTATGATAAATTGAATGTGTAGTACTACACCATATTTAATTTTTAATAACATTTACTTAAAAAAAGTATTATTAAATTTTTTAATATATATTTAAAAATGTTGCTAAAAATATTGTTAAAACTATTTAATAACATTTTTATGAAAGTATAGTATGTATAATCTATATTGTTAAAGAGTATTACTAATGCTTTTCCATGATTTAGTAACATTTTTTAAATATTGGTAGAACTCAATTATGTTATATTTAACACATTTAATACTAATAATATATTAAAATTAGAGATTAATTTTGATATATGGACAATATAAAAGAGTTTACATTATCATCTAATCAAATCTCTCTATTTATTTGACCTTTTATATTGGGGTGAATGTTAATCCTATTTGTTAATGTAGTACATTACATGCATGATTATATTACTGTATAAAATTATTTTACACTATTATTATATCAAAATTGATTTTTTAAAATTAAATCTTAAACTAAAATTTAAGAAACTAACTAAGTTTTGAGAAAATATGAGGAAGACTCCGTCATTCTCCACACATCACATCCTCCAAATAAAGTAGACCGCTTTTTGTTTATCTTCCCTTCTTTTCTTTTGTCCCTTCTTACCTTTACTCTAACGATAACATAAAATACATATGCGCCAGCAAATTAATACATGTTAAAGCTTTTTGAATTCGTATTTTAGATATTATTTTTGACATTCGAAATTGATGCATTAATAATTAGAATACACACACACACACACACACACACACATATATATATATATATATATAATGAAGATGATGAAAATAATAAAATAATTAAGAATATAATAGAGCTTGTCAAAAATGTAGTAATATAATAATTAAAATTTCAATTGTTTTCATATAATTTTACATATTTTCCTATAAACAGATTTATTAGTAATGGAATTAAAATTTTTAATTATTAATACGTAATTCTTCATTATAAGGATGATGTCTTAAAAAATTCGTATAATGACAACTGTACTGTTAATGTATTGATATATATCACTTTGTCTTGTATGTGAATGTGTAAATGACAGTACACACGGTGCTCTGTACTAGCATTGGTCAGGCAGTTTAGAGGTTCAATTTCAGAAATGAAAAAAAACGTTAAAATAACATTATTCATTAAAAAAATATTTGTGGGTCCATCTTTCTACTGAGTCATTGGTAGGAGATGTGAGAACACATGATACGCGTTTGATGCCCGAATATCACACTATTTATACTCTGGGAATTCGGCCTTTGTTTCTTTGAGCTGATTTGTGTCGTTAACTTTTGGGGTCAGAAAAACTGTTCATGCAAGATGGTGAGGGCACCTTATGTTGATGGGAATGGAATAAAGAAAGGTGCATGGAGTGAGGAAGAGGACAAGAGGCTTGTAGCTTACATTGAGAGACATGGTCATCCTAATTGGCGTCAACTCCCAAAGTTTGCAGGTATGAAATTCGTAATGAAACTTGACAGTGGTACGTCCTTATGAGTTTTATTTCGAAGGAGAACGAAGAGATTTGATGGGTAAAATTTTCTTATTAAGGGTGCATTTATTTTAAATTTTCAGTTGTTAAGATTTTACAAAAAATATTAAAAATGAAAAATGAAAATTAAGTTTTTAAATTTTTTCAATATTTTCTTTGTAAAATCTTGAAAATGAAAACTGAAACATCCTGAACCTCTGTTCTCCCTTCCCACAGAAATGAAAATTGGATTAAGTGGTGTAACAACTATGACTGTTGATTCACTCACCTATTCACTTTGATTACTGTTAATCAAGCATGAGAATTTAGAAAATTGTCAATTTGGGCTAATCTCATAGGCTTCTAACATCCTTCTCGGTTGACAGGTTTGGCAAGATGTGGAAAGAGCTGCAGACTTCGTTGGATGAATTACCTACGCCCAAATCTAAAACGAGGGAACTACACCCAAAAGGAAGAGCAAATAATCATGGAGTTGCATAAAGAACATGGAAACAAGTATGGAATCTGTCACTTCTCATCGCACCTGTCACATTTCCCCAAAATTCATACGCAACTGCCCAGTTTTATTTTCTTATGAAAGGCAATCGTAATATAAAACAACCTAGGATAAGGAATCATTTGATTTGGTCATATATATTTTATGTCTTGATCATTATTATTATTTTTTTTTGGGAAAGACAAGGACAGGGTCAAGTTTTTTAGTCTCTTTAATCAATTGGTAATTTTGTGTTTTATTAGGCATAATTAATTCAAATGTGAAATTTAACGTTTGGTGTGATGTCTTGCCCCAGATGGTCTTTGATTGCTGAGAATCTACCTGGAAGAACGGACAACGAGATAAAGAACTATTGGCATAGCCACCTAAAGAAGTTCCTAAAACGCAATGAAACGGCAACATGTGATGTAGATGATGATGATGAGTTGAAGTCCAAGCCTTCTTCAGAGTGTACAGAACATGATGAAATGCCAAAAAGCGAGGTCGTTGGTGGTGATTATTCACACCATATCTTGGAAAGTTCGTTGTCCAACATGTCCCCGGAAACATCCTACACTGAAGACAACAACTCCCTTTCATTTTCCTCTGGTCGTGCAGAGTCTAATAGAGAGGACGATTGCGTTGCTTCATGGGAAACATTTGATGGGTTCAGCTCCAATTTTTGGACTGAACCGTTTATTTGTGAAAATGCATTGAGTCCTGAGTACTATTACATGCCAGAGAGAGACGAAGAGTTTTTCATATGGTGAAGTACACACTTGTCGCACAAAGTGATGCCAGAAATTTACCAAGAAAAAAAAAATAAAAACAAGAATGAGTGAGATATCGCATGTATATGCACAGCAAATGCATTCCCCTTTCGTTTTAAAGATATATGAAGTTTCTTCTATAAATAATAGACCCCAACTACTTTTTATTTCAGTTGGGTTAGTCTATCATGGAAGTATATATCTCTGGACAACATTAGTTGTTTTTTTCATAAAGAAGTTTTATTTAGTAGGGCAGTGTAATACGTATTAACACTATAAGAATTTAACAACCGGACCATGATGAGGTATTACGGATTCTCTCATTTCTTAGCCGGTGCGTTAAAGGCTTAATCCTCGCTAGGGTATGAAGCAATTTTAAAAACCCATAATTAGTATTTATTTTCTTAAATGAGCCTGTAACGTGTGAAGGGATTAATTATTATATTCGTAAGAAAAAAAAATACACCTTAAGAATTTAAATAGTTAACTAATCATGGCAAGACTAGATTATTAAATCTGGAGAAAGAAAAATGATTGGATACAAAACAGAGAACGTTCCTATTTGTAAATTTGCACATTGTTTTACGAAATTGGCTTTGTTTCATGTAGTTTTTTTAATCCAGTTTTAATTTTTAGGATTCAATACAAAATATATATCCTTTATGTCTCATACACGCTTCTACTCCTATAAAGTGTAAACACAAGACTTGACATATTTATACGACCCCATCACAAATTTAACAATACTTAAATTAATAAAGAAAGAAATAAAAAATGGTGTAAAATATTTGCAAATAGGCATATAAAAGAGTCTTTCTCTACCAAAAATATAAAAGACTCTTCACTGGATTTCATCTTGTAGTTTCTCTTACTATTAGTTCATGTAAAGATTGTAATACGTATTGCTATTTTTTTTTTTTAACTTAAGTGTATCAGTTGCCTTTCTTTTTTCTGTGTATGTAACTTTTTATCAGTCGTCACGTTTGAATGTTTTTTGGTCCACTAATAGCTGACCAATAAGATGACGCCACAAAAGAATTTCTTCTGCTGGGAAGACTCAACGTAAGAAGAAAAAATAAATCGTAGTCCCCGACAGGACACCACAAAGAAATATTACTATATTGAGTGAACGCTCAATAAAATTACGCAGGGATATTTTGCCCAACATGGTCTAAAAATAAAATAAAATAAAACCATTCGTGATCTCTTAAGAATTATAATATATGACAAGTTGGTACTTCCATTAAGTATCTATTAATGAAATGATGTATGTGGTGCGTTACATCATTGATGCATCACATAAATTGATACATTGAATCCAAATGATATTGTTTTGGAAGGATTTAAGAAATTGTTTCCCGTATTTAAAAAGTCACTTCCCTTACATTATATTCTTCTAAGTTTTGGGAAAAAATTAAAATTGAAACAACATCATATTGCTTAAGGCGTATGAGTGTGATTTTCACGTGTTATGTGATGTGTCGTATCATTGACTTAAAATGCCACATGTGTCATCCATTATGGAGGGAATAACTTGTGTCCAACATTTCAATTCATGAGGGATCACGGGAGGGGTTTATTTTCTTAGAGGACAAATTGTTTGCCATAAAATTGTCAAGGGATTGAGTTAGGTGTTTATGCTACTGTATTGGAAAATGTTAATACAATTCATTTTAAGCTTAGCAAATCGGATCTTAGTCCCCACTACTCGAGGATCACTACTAAACATATGCGGTATATTGATGGATGTTACCGGTAGGTTTTAAATCCATCAGTAATATTGACGGCTATACTACATCAACAGTTCAATGGCATTTTTACGTGAATATCACCAAATAAATGTTTTGTCGATAACCCGTCAGTAATATTTGGAACGACATGGCCCGTAATTGGTACCAACGGGTGTTCCGCCTATACGTATGTTTTTCTATGATAGTCAAGAACCCTTCGATAATATGAATGGGTTTATCGATGGGAGTTATATTTTTTTATTTTTTTTCCTATTTAACTTACAGATGGGTTTACTGATGGTTTTTTCTAGTTTCTAATAAATTTACCAATGAGTTTATCAATGACAATTACTTTTTAATTTTTTTTGACTAATTTACCAGCAGGCTTACCAACAGCTTTCCACCTACATTTTGAATTTTTTGGACATTGACAGGTGACTCTTGGAATTCCAAAAACCTGTCAAAAATTAGTGAGCAACGAAATGCATCATTTCATTAGTTGTTACCGATGAGTTATACTTGTGTATAATGCAGGAACAAAACCTTCTTCCCTCTCATTCTAAAATTGCTTCCCCTCTCTTTCTTTACTACACCACCACACCAACTACCACATTTGGGTGTCGACAGAGCTTTACTCACCAAACCAAGGCCAAAATTGTAATCTAGGTATGTTTCTGAACATTTTAATAGGTTTAGATATTTTATTTGGCTTAATTTTTTTTGTTCTTTTTTTTTGTCAAAGTTTTAAGTTCTAATACACTGGAGAGTGATTTTGGATGCTATGTTGTTTATTTAGGAGCGATATTGAAGGGAGCATTGACATTGTTGAAAATGAGAGTTTTGATTTTTGTTTTTATTGTGTATTTTCTATAATTTATGTAATGATTTAAAATTAAATGTGTCTTTTGATTATGGATTTTTTTTATTCCATTGGATATTTTTGGATTGGATTGCATGCTAGGAGCTGTTGATTTTTTTTCTTTTTTTGTGTTGCTGATATATAGGTTAGTAACAAAATTATTGTTATTTACATGCTTTCATATGTAGGTAGGATAGAGAATTATGATTTCTAATGTAATTGTAGCAAATTGGGATTGCATGACTAAGGAAAAGGCATAAAGGTCCTTTCCATTGTTTGCATTGTTTGATATAGAGTTGATTGTATTTGTGACGATTGTAAGATATGCATGCTGTGAAGTTATAAGGTGATGCATTGTAGAATGATGTCTAGGATTATGTAAATCGTATGTGATAGTTAAGTTGTTATTGTTTGGATGTCTATTAAGTTGTTGTGATTTAATGTCTCTAATTGTTGAATGTCTTTAATTGCTAAATGCATTGAATAGTTGACAATGGAAACTCCTAATTTAAGTAGAAATTCTACCGAAATTTTATTAATTTTTTATTAGCCTAAGTAATTGAATTTAAAACATTTAAAGATGTGGTTAAATTTAAAAATAATGAGAGATACCAAATATAAGGGGAAACTCCATCACAATTTAATAATGTGATCTTGTTCAAAATTTATAGGGTTTAAGGTTACTTACACCACAATGTTTTTTCAAACTGATCAAAGATGTCTGATAGATTGCACCCTAATAAAGAGGGATTAAATTGGACTTCTATAAGGGTGTTAAACAATTTATGAGTGTAGCATGTCAAGCACTATGGTTCATTGATGAAGCAAAGTTAGGTATCTATGTAATAAGTGCAAATATTGGAAGTATTTAGATGCTGATGCCATAATGGTTCATTTGTACAAGTAGAGTTTCATTCCAGACTATTTGATTTGAACCGAGTAGGAAGAGATAGTTAATGCAAAGAATCAAGTGGATATGTTTCAGGTTGGAAATACTTATAATAAGGTCCACATAGGTCAGCAAGATATGGGTAATGTGTCATGGGAAGACAATCTATCCAAAGATCACGATATGATTTATGATGCTATTGGTCTTGATTTTGTGGCACAATAATTTCAACATTCAGTTAAGAAGCCTAACCAAGATGCTTCTATATTTTATAGCCTGTTAGAGGCTACAAATAAACTTTTATGGGATAATTGTGTTCACTTAGAGTTGTCATTATCGGTTTGGATGTTGACTATTAAGTATGAAGAGAATCAAAGCCAAAGTTCTTTTGATCACTGGGCTGTATTCATCAATAAGTTAAGTTTAAGTCCTGACATAGTTTCAAAAGATATTTATCAGCTAAAAAATTAGTTTCTAAACTTAGGTTGAAGAAAATAAAAATTATATTGATTGTTGTTTGAAAGGCTACATGCTTTATTATAAAGATGATATTGCATTGACTAAATATAAGTTCTATCAATAGTCTAGGTTCAAATCAAGAGAATTGGAAGTGGGAAGTATAAGGATGTACCTTAAAAAAGAAGACATTATTTCCCTTAATCCCTAGACTCAAGAGACTATATACATCAATAAGCTCGGCTTCTCATCTAAGATGGCACGGTGAAAATTAGAGGAATGGCAATATGATGACTCATCCATCACATGATGAAGTATGAAAACATTTTGATCAAACATATCTTGACTTTACCCCTAACCCCCAAAATGTTAGATTAGAACTATGTACAAATGGATTTACCTCAAATAATCAATTTATCAAACCTTAGTTGTGTTGGCCTGTAGTAGTTACACTATACAATCTCCCTCCTGAAATGTGCAAGAAAGATCCTTACTTGATCTTAACTTGGTATAATCCCTGGCTTTGATAATCCAAATGCTAAAATTGATGTGGATCTTTAACCCTTAATTGATGAATTGAACGAGTTGTTGCATGAAGGTGTTCTTACTTACGATATTTCAACAAAGCAAAATTTCATGATAAAGTAGTATTAATGTGGATTATCAATGACTTCTCAACTTATGGAATATGTGAGCGGATGACATAAGGAAAAGCATATCCAATTTTCCTGGATGATACTAAGGCATTCAATTTGAAGCATGGAAGAAAGAGCTCGGGGTTTGATTGCGTAGAAGGTTCTTAGACGATGATCATCAAATAGGTCAAGTAGATATGACTTTAAAAGTAATTGTGTAGACCATGATGAGCCTCTAATTAGACTAAGTGGTTGCCAAATATGGGATAGAGTTAAGGATTTCCCAAAATAACAGAAGTGGGAAAGTAATGTGTTTGCTAGGCTATGGAATTGAGCATAACAGGACCAAATAAAGTATTTTCTAGGAGCTATCATATTAGAAGAATAATTTGATCTGTTATTGTTTAAATATCAAACATATTGAGAAAATGTCTTTGAAAATATTATGAACCCTATAATGGATACAGATTGAACCAAAGACAATGACAAGGCAAGACATAATCTGGTTGATTATTGCATATGGCCTAATTTGTATTTACACGAATTAAGAGATGGTTGGTTCTATAAACCAAAGGCCAAATATGCTTTGAGCTCTACTTAGAAACAAGATGTTTGTCAATGGCTTCAAGAATTGAGAATGATGGATGGTTATGCTTCTAACTTAGATAGGTGCGTCAATTTTAGACATGGTAAGCTTGCATTAGCTCCAAAACCCTTGAGAAAGCCATTACAACTTATGTTTTGAATGACAACAAAGTGAATTTTATTAAAATACTTTGTAGAAAGGACTAATGATTTACATGAGTTTCTTAAGTGCCAGCAGGAACTTTCTCATGTTATATGTAATTTATTTCTTGATATATTTTTCATATTATCATGTTTCAACATGATATAAATCTCATTCAAAGATATTACAATCTTTAATAACACGAAAACTAGCTCAGAAAGTGAGTTACAATTTATGATAAACTTAAGAAAGTAAGTTAAAGCATAAAAAATTGTAGCTAGGACATAAGAAACTATTTTGATAAATCAGAAAGTGGCATGACAACTCAAAAATGTGCTTTTGCATGATCAAATCAAGTACATCTCTATCAAATTCGTTTGTGCTCACACTTTGAAATGCCTAACACTCTTTGAAGACCTACATCTACTTTAGAAAGAAACTTTGATGGAGTTTGAAAAACTTAGAAAGTATAAAAGCCTATCAGAAACTGAAGAATACTTGAATTCCAATGAGGACACAGCTTCCAAAAGTCAATGCTTGAGATATATCAATGTTATACTTGAAAGATCAACATCTTTGATGAAGTCTTTGCATGCTGAGAAGTTCAGAAACCATGCACTATTTGAAAAAAGGTTTTTGAAGTGCTTTCGGAATAAAGGACAATAGTTTTTATACTGTGATAGTTGTCACTGACATAGCTTAGCTAAAATATCTAGAGGACTAATCCTAGGACACACAATATTTCATTAACATATGTCAAAAGGAGAGGAAATTAAAAGACAATAGTCCTATTCAAAATTCAAGTATAAAAGCAACGTGCATTCAAGCTGAAAGGAAATTTTGCACTCAAGACATTCAAAACCACCTTTTAACTTTATGAAGTCAAGTTTTTAATCAAATTCAATTTCTCAAGTGAAAAACTTCTTTCTAGCATTTATTAGAAAACATTCTTTTGTAAGAAGTTAAGAAAAAAGTCTCTCAAGTTTATTCCTTACACCTTTCACATATCTTAGGAAACTTTAGTGAAAATTCGAGTGAAACACCAAACTTTCATCTTATTGTATGTTGATCTAATAATGATCATTGTAAAATAATTCAGACAGGACAGTGATAAAAACTACTTGTGAGTGAGGATTAATTATACTAACTACTCATTGGATTAGCTTGAGAAGCCTAAAGAAAGGCTATCTTGGTGTTTTCTTGTAAAAGAAAAGATGTCACATTAGTTCTTGACTGAGTTTGACTTTAAATTTAAATTTCAAAATTCCCTTTTTTTCCTGTAAAGTGCATTGTTTCATTGTGAAACATGCTTTCTGAAGTGCGGTAATAGTTTCTTGACTCCCTTTTGATATTCTAATCTTCAATTAGAGCTTGTTGATGATAAGATGATTATAATCATGATGATTGAAGATGGTAGTACATATTTGCTTCAGAGTTGGATTGAAATCTTCACTTGAATTGCACTTTCAGAAGTTATGTGCTACTTTCTGAAGATCCGAGCCTTGGTTTCTTACACTTGAGAATTTTCTTCAATCTGTTGAGCATATGAACATTCATTCCACGATACATTTTTCACTTACGTTAAGTCCCATTCTCTTCAATTGAGGTTAAACATGTTTGCACATGCCAAAATATTTTCATTTTAAGAACCATGTATGCTAACATGATAAGACTTATTTGTTACTTCAAGAAACTCAAGAGAAAGATTAGTCCTTCTTCAAAATATTTTCTCGAAATTGGTTATCCTAGCACTTAAAACATTAGGCACTTAAGTTATCTAAAGGGTTTTGGAGCTAACGATCTCCCCCTTTTTTATGATGACAAACCAATTATTAGAAATTATTTTCAAGGGATTTTGAAAGAAATATATGATAGGATATAGAACTTGATAAACCAATTTTCTTTCAAAAAACATATGATATGATTTTCAGATAGTCTTTTTCTAAAGATATGATATAGATAGAATCAAAACACTTCATTGCCTAAGTAACTAAAATTAGAGCTGTTTTATTTCAATTAAGCTTTTTGAAGTTAATTAGAATGCTTTTTGAGAAGTATCAGAGCAATTTTGAGAAATGATATGAGCATTTAAGCTTTCTGAATAAACATAGGTTGATTTTTAGTCATTTTGACTTTTCTGAAAATATGCGTGTTTGAAAAAAAGAGTAATACTTGTGATATGTATCCTTGATCTTGAATCTATACTCAGCATATCTTTATCCAAACAAATTTTTGAAACATGATGCAATATTTTCGATCAATGCTCTGGTTGTAATTGGAGTCCTATCTACCAACACACCACCACTAGCGACATCAATCATACTCTGATCACAGGATAACTATCCATAATAGAAATATTGAATGAGGAGTTGTTCAGGACTCTGAGGCTATGGGCAGCTCTCACAGAGCTTCTTGAATATCTTATAAAACTCATACTGGGATTCACCATATGCTTGCTGAATGCCACATATATCTTTTCTTATGGCAATTGCTCTAGAGGCTAGAAAGAGCTTCTCAAGGAACAATCTCTTCATCCTAATCCAACTATCAACTGCCCTATGTGGAATGTAAAATAACCAATCCTTGGCAGCACCTTCAAGGGAGAATGGGAAGGCTTTCAACTTAATATGATTCTTTCTAACTCGTTGAGGCTTCATGGTAACACGATAATATGGAATTGCTTCAAGTACCTATGTGGATCTTCTCCAAGTAGGCCTTAAAACTTGGGAATATGATGCAGGAGCCTAAACTTAAGCTCAAAGTCCACTTCAAGATTAGGGTAGTCAATCCCCAATGGCTGGTAGGTGAGGTTAAGAACAGTAAGCTCCTTTAAGGTCCTATTTAAATTTGTGATGTTTTCTGAAACACTAACAAAGAAACTAGAAAGTTTGAACTATTCCTCTTACTGTCTTTTTTATTGCCTAAGATGCCTTAAAGTCCTTTCAATTTCAGGATCTAAGGGAGTTAAGGTGGTGTTAGGTAAGGATCGAGGCATACAACAAGGGAATCAACACAATAAAAATAAAAATAAATAATCGAAATTAAAAAAGTAAACAACATTATTTTTCACAAACAGAAAAATAAAATAATAAAAATAGGAAATAAAAATAAAAAGTAAACTAAAAAATTAAAACAAAAACAAAAATTAATTATAAAAAATTAGCTAGCACCAATTCTCCAGCAATGATGCCAAAATTTGATGTGAGATGTCGCTAATCACAAGAAACTAAAATTTATATAATGCTAAATTGAACAAAAAATGTAGTTTATAGTGCAACTCAGATCATCTCATGTAGAAGTCTTTCTAGTTAATTCAAGAAATTAGGGGGTTTTTGAAATTATTGCAATAATGAAAATTAATTGAGAAATTATATAAGAAGAATGACCTAAACAAGGAGCCCGTCAGATTAAAAATTGTTCAATTATTGGTTCAGAGGATTAATTCATAGTGGTGGCTACTTTCATAATTATATTATCACATAACAATGATGCAATTCTACTTAGCAGTCACACAATCACACTCCCACTAATGTTCTGACTAACACATGCACTAGCAATCCATAACCATGGTTTGATGAGCCTATGCCGGTTTTATTACCAATTACAGCAACCTAATCTCCAAATGGAGTTAATTCCAATTCCTTAGCAAATAGATGTAATTTAATCAATTAACCAAACACCCCAATAGAATCCTAATTATGCATATATTTCACAAAATGAATGAACATACGATTAGTAGCTCTTAAAAATACAACTGCAATAATTCACAGATCAATATTTAAGACAGATAACAAGAAGGAAAGAAAACTAACCACAAATCGCATTAAAAATTGGAACCTTAAGAACAAATCTTAACCCTCAATTTGTTCAAGGTAAAGAAAATTACTTCTCCATAGGTGAAAGATCACAATCAATGTTAAAGAGAGTACAACGTAATCCCAAACAGGAACCAAAACAAGGATTGGAAGCTCCCAAAACTTAGAGATATAGTAGAGAGATGAAGAGAGATAAGTAGATAGAGCTTGATGGTAATCCTAAACATAATAATCAAAAGGTGTCTATAATATTTTACCTAATGCTATTTATATTGTAGCATAAATACGTAAGAAATGGGGTCCACTAGAGAAAAATAAAAAGCTCGCTAACGTTAAGTCCTGTACACACATGACCGTTAGGGTGGTCGTCACTGTTCCTATAGCTATTGTTGCTGTTATCAACCACTGGGATGATAAATAGCTGCTCCTGCCTTTAGTCACCAAAAGTGTCTCTTCAATTGATTGTTGTGGCAATCCCACTATTATTAAAGTGGGCATGAAAATTGCTCTGAGTTCTTTTTGGTCCAACGCATCAACCCGGGAAGCTCTTGTCACCAAATAATACTCATGCATAGAGAAGAAAAGTACAGGTAACTACAAAATATAATTATTCATTAGAAACAGTGCTAACAACCATGAATTAATCCAATGATACTTGATGAGGACAACATACAAACCCATCATTTATCAATTAATTAAGCATAAACAGGATGCAAAATGCAATCCATTAGGACAACCAATAGGAATAAATAAATAGTAATATAGTAGTTGAGAAACAGTTTCATATTTAAATGCATAATAATTCAAATACCAATAATTCGTGTAAAACATGTAAAACAGGAAAATAATAGAGAAATAAGAATCTCTAATAATATAGCATATTAGGTAATACACACACACACACACAATTATACTCTGAAGTTTGAATGGCACTTAACGAGGCCCCGTAATAGACACTTAACTAGATTTCATTTTTTTTTTAATACTCTAATACGGCGAGATTATCCTTTAATGGACAACTTGGAACAAAGGTTAATGATCTTGCAGTCGTTAACTCATCACTCATTTCTCAATAGCTACCATATAAATAAAAATCATGAAAACTAAATAATTTCCTCTAAATTTGATAATTTGGGCTCTAACTCTAATTCTTGAAAAGCACTATTTCATGGGTGTATAATTCTAACAAATATTGAAGCAAACACAACATTAAGAATAAGTGCACATACTTGGTCATAATCCATTCACAAAGCATTTTGAACAACAAACATGGTCCCATGAGTGTTGTAACAAATTTTCATGATACATTTAAAAACATAAATTTCTATACTTAGTAAAAATTCAGAATAATTCGAACTTATCACATAATAATTTTTTAAAATCCTTGTGATCATAATGCAAGGAAAATAATCCTAATGGCAAAAAATAGAGGTCAAGATTCAAATGCATTTACCTTGAGGAGTAAAGTGTGAAGTGTCAGGACCAATGGAGCTCCAAGGGGCGAGAATGACACCAACATCTGCCATGGAAGCAACAAAAATCTATGAACAACTATAAATATACTAGAACAACTTCATGGACATTGGGCGAGTAAACAAACATGACAAAAACCACGAACAGAGACACCCTCACCATAAATAAGGAAAAGTGAGGAAGAACTAAGCATAACCACCAACAATTACTAGGATTGTGTTTATATAGGGGATGATTCATTAAACGAAATTGTATCATTTTGGAGCATTTTGATATGTAAAAATGCGCGTCCTTAGGTTTTATTGTGCGTCTGCACACTCTTGAAAATTGGGAGGCTCTCTTTGACAAGGAGGAAAAACTAGGAGATACAAATCCTATGCCTATGTGTATTAAGTGCATATGTACGGAATGAAAAACCCATGTCTATGACGGAGACTGTTGCCTACCTTCTCAAATTAGAAATTTATTTTAATGCTCAGTTGCACAAAAAATTTTGTAAATGGCATAACCTAGGTTGTTTCTCAAGGAGGTTTCAACACTTAGTTGGAAAATTTTGGGGTTTTGAAGAATGAAATTAAAGCAATTTAAATTAAAAGATAATGGCAACGAGATAATAGCAATAGTGAAGAAAACACTGATATAAGATATTCCTAGGATTGGAATTAATTATCATTGACCAAATATTGAATCTATTAGTGGCTATTAGTAATTAATTACTGGCAATTGTACCAATTGATCCTTATAATCTAACCAATGAAAATAACCAATAAATGAGATCTCAATTTAATTGGAAATTACAGTGATTTAAGGTACCAATTGCTATAGCTTAACTGTCAATTGGAAGGTTAATTCTATTATTCTCCCTCAAACATAAACCAATAGATCTATCAATTTATGTCCAAAAGGTTTCCCCAAACAATAATCGCCAAATTGGTTATTACAATAAAAATTATAGCAATCACCACATTAATTATAAGAATAGAAACTGAAGAACAATGAGAAAACCAATGCACTCAATATAAACAAACGGTCTCAAAAGTCATCCCAATCCATCCGAAAATCCCTACAATAGTAAGAGAAATATACTCCTCTATCTTTGGAGGATTAAAACAATGAAGATAAAAGAGAACATAAAAATAATAATAATAGTCCTTGCCACAATCTCCAAGACAAAGCACGTTCACCAATGAAATCCCTAAGAAAGAGAAGAATATAGAAGAAGATGTAGAGAGATGTAGAGAGAGAATAATAACAACCTAAAGTGTGCAGCCTAGATTGAGTCCAAAGTTAGGTTACAATTCTGACTTATTCCTATATATACCGCTTTCTAAAAGTGGGTTAAAGTGGGTGAAAAAACATATCAGCAAAACTGATAAAATGTTATCGCATGAGCACTACAGCGCTTTCCAAAAGGGCTGGTTCCAATTTTCCATGATTGATGCTCTATCGAGCACTGCAGCGCTAACAAGAATGGCTAGCTTCTACATATTTTCTTCCTTTTAGTTCTCAGCTCCTTCCAGAGAGTTCCCAGCCCTTTCTCTTGACCTTTTGCACTCAATCTAATGCTTATAGAAACCTCACTCAAAGAGATGGGTTAAATGCAACAAGCTTTAATTTTCTAAAATCAGTGCAATAGTAAATGATTTCATAAAATTGCACAATGAGAAACAAGTTAACGATCACTATTGTTTTCATCGATAACTCATCAAAAACTCTTTCAAAAAGCTAACGTTTATAAGTAAAATAAGTGGCTTAATACCCCTTCTCAGTCCGCAAGATGAAAACCCGCATCCTTATGGTGTATGCAAATTTTAAAAAATTTTCCAAAATCTGTTCTGAGCCTTAGAAAAAGCCTTTTGGTCCTAGATGGCCTTTGTACAGACACCTAGACTTAAAAAATTACGTATGTCTAATAATGTTTAAAATTAACTATAAATTCATAATGGTAATTATGTCTTTTGTGGATTATGTAATTGTAAATGCAAGTTTAATTTATTTCAGGTATGACTACTAGAGGTAGAGGTTGACCCAAGAAGGTTGGTATATCCAACACCAGCTTTGTCACTGCCCTTGCCACTACCTTTTTTCTGATGATGCCTAACCTTGGGTATGTCGATCTTTCGGCTTATCCTATATAGCCCTATTATTCTCATCCCTAGTCCTGGTCATATCTTGGCAATAATAGTGGCACCAACTCCAGCCCTACCGCTAGCTTAACTCACAAGCCCACCTCCATACAAACCTTTACTTCCTCTAGTGGGTCACAGGCACGGGCACCCACTCAGGGTAGAATGTAATATACTGAATGATGATTAACTTTGTAATATACTGCATTCAAAGTTGAGTAATGTGTTGCTAAGCATAGAAAGCTAAGCCCATGGTTCCTTCTTGAGGCTATAAAAGGCCTTGGTTAACTTGCAAGCATGAGAAGAGGGTGGCTAAACAAAGGTTTTTGTTTAAGCCATGAAAACATCTTCTACAAGGTCTATACTTAAGAATGCATTATTAAAGTCAATTTTTTTTTTAATTTTCTACCCTTTAGTGAGGGCAATGGACAATACAAGCTTGATAGTAGAGGGTTTAATCATTGGATTGAAAATTTGTACATAGTCTAGATCTCCAATTTGATAAAAGCCCTTGGCCAAAAGTCTAGCTTTATATTTATAAACTATCCTCTCTAGACGCCTCTTGACCCTAAACATACATTTGTATTATATAGCTTTGGCATTGGCAAACAAAGATACAAAAGTCCATGTATGTTTTGGTTATAAGGCTTGAAACTCCTATTACCTAGCTTTAAACAAGTGAGGATAGTTGATAGCTTGTGCAATTGATACATGTTCTATTTATGAGAGATACTAATTTTGAGCCTTTTACAATAGCAGCATAAGTCTTAGGCTTTGTAATGCCAAACTTGGCTCTAGTCTACATAGAATAATGGTTGATAGGTGGAACAAGAACTAAATTATGAGGAACTTGAGAGCTTGAAGGTAGCTCATAGGTGTATAGACCAGAGGGCGAAGGTTGAGGTAGTTGAATCTCAATAGCACTAAGTGATAACTCCAGTTTATGGAGTTATTTAGCTTCTAATTGGGATTGTAATTGCATGCCTTGTCTTTGATTTTCCAAGTGAAACACCTAAAAATAAGAAGAATTGACTCTATTTGTTTTAGAACCTTTGTTGAAAATTCAATGTCATAAATCAAGACTATTGGGATGAATTGCATAATTCAAATTAAATTTTCATTGAATGATTTTTGATAGAGAAAATTGTAGAATTTTGGAGCTTGAAGAGAATTTAAGTTGAAGCCAAGAGGAGGGAAGCAAAATCATGAAGAAAAAGCCATTAAATTGAAGTTTTTGTTGTTGGATCGCGACCTGAATTTTGCTGGGTTGCAACCTACTGGGCGCCTAAGCATTGGATCAGTTTTGTGAGTCAGGTCGCGACCTGGCAATTTTTGCCGGGTCGCAAACCCAAGCCCATTTTTAGTAAATATTTACCCAATAGACAGCAACAGAGCAAGCAGTTCGTTTTTGGATGCCTTTTTCAACAGTTTTTGAGAGAACAACTCTAGGTTTTGGAGGAAGGCAACACTAGAGAAGGATTCATCTTGAAGATTGAAGACCAAGGGCTAGGAGAGGGATTGAAGCCCCATCTGTTCATCTCTTCCTCTCTCTTTATGTCTTTAATATTCATTATGTCTCTTGAACTAGTTTGTGTTTTGTTCATTGTTATGGATAGCTAAACTTGTAGCTAGGGGATCCTTTGAATCCCTCTATGGATCTTGGATGTTTGTAATATTGCTTATTTGAATGTTGATGATATTGGTTTTGGTTACCCATTTCTATTCTTAATGCTCTTATATGTTTGGCCACCATCTAAGTTGATTTGGAGGATTCTCTTAAACTAGACATAGGAATAGAGATATTGGACCTTGGTATGGGTAATGCTTGTTCTTTTACACTTAATTGGCTTAGGTGTGAGGATTAGTCAATGGGATGGAAATATACCCATTGGCCTTGCATAGTAGATGTTTGATGTTAGTTCTCAATGAGTTGATTTCACACTAACTCACAAGGACACTTAGTGTTTTAGGTGAAAGAGACACGGTTAATCGACCTAGACATAGGCTTTTAACTATAATTGGCATGCTAACAAAACCAATTCGTTAATGTTCATTTAAGTAATTTGCATATCCAAGTGAAGTAAAGGGTGAAGAAGGTCCCCTAGGCCTTTTAACCTTGGTTGTCTCTCAACTTTAATTTACATTAGTGTTTTCCAGTTACTTGTTCTTTAGAATTTCCTCTTAACTCCATTAACTCGTTTTGCTTGAGCCTGAATATGGTAGTTTAGTTGATCGCTAGCATACTCTATCCAATCCCTGTGGATATGACACTCTTTTACTCACATTATATTACTTGAAAGACCCGTGCACTTGCGGTGTTTTACCTGCTCTTGTAGGTGGCCATCACTAAGGATATAAATTGATATCTCAGAAGCAAAATTGTGCAACAGTAGATACAACACCTATAGCAACTAAATGTTGAATCAATGAACCTATACCAGGTAGATAAGAAGTAGAACTAGGTGTAGTATCAACAATATTGGCAGTGTGTGCAGTAGTTGATGAGGTAGTAATAGGAATGCTAGGGAGAGGAGTAATGATAAGGGATGAGCAAGGTTTAGCAAAATAAGAGAATAATTGCTAATGAGGAAAATTTTCTTCATCAATTGTAATTCTAGATATGTAAACCTTGCTATTACATGATAAGCACTTGTATTCATTATGGAGAAGGTTATAACCTATGAAAACACATTGATAAGATTGATAGTCAAACTTGTGAGTCTTATATGGCCTAAGGTAGGGATAACATGCATATCAAAAGACCTTAAGATGGTCACAGGTAGGTTTTTCATAATACAAAGGTTCATACAGGGAAAGAGAGTTAGTGGTAGGGAGGGAAGTCTATTTATGAGATATATGGCTAAATTAAAGGTTTCATTCCAATACTAGAAAGGAGTTGAAGAAGTGGCTATAAGGTAAAAGCCTACTTCAGTAATGTGTTATATGTGTTTATTTATGTTTTGTACTTCCATTTTGTTGGTGGGTATAAAGTCCACGATGAATACCATGTGATTTTTGAAATTGAGAAAAACCATGAGACATATATTTACCTCCATGGTCTGTTTGAAACTTTTTAATGGTACATCCTATTTGATTTTGAAAAAAAAAACCTTATATTAAGGGGAAGGCTTGGAGTCATAGTTTTAAAACCCAAATCTATGATTGACTCAACCACACCACTAGGTCACTAGGTCATTAGTTCAACCAATAGGTCATTGGTTAAACTAGGTTTGATTAAATAAATATATAAAAAGTACATTAGATATGTAATGAATATAATTTTTGAAATATTGTATCACAATAATGTAGCTAGCCCAGTGGTTGGTAAGTGGCTGGTGCAACTTGACCCCTGCGGATAGGGTTCAAACCACACAATAGGGAGTTTTGAATTTATTCTTTAACTCCCATGTGTGTGAGTAGTTCAAGTCGGTTCATTGGTGACCATTCACGCTCTACCCAACCGAGTTTGACTAGTTCTAACTGAGATTGACTAGCATTGACAAGTCAAATGCTTGCATAACCACATGAAGAATTGGACCAGTCAAGGGTTTTAAAACTATGCTTGGAGCACTTGTGACCTATTCACCTAAAGAAGGCAAGTATATCTAGAAAATGCATCTACGAAGCACACATAAAATCTATATCTAGTTTTGGCAGTAATTGGGATGGTCCTCACACATCAAAATATAGAATTTACAAGGGTTTAGTGTAATTTTATTTAGTAGCTAAAAAGGGTTCTTGATGTAATTTAGCCTAACAAGAAGCACCACATATAGAATCAAAAATTGAATTTTTATTAACATCAACTGAAATATTACACTAAGATACAACATGAGACAATATTTTGATGGTAGATGACCAATCCTTTTATACCACATGATTTATTAAAATAAGAAACATTACATTTGGAATATAGAATAGTAGAAGAAAAAGATGATTTCCATACATTTACATGCTCAAAACTATAAAGTTCATCTTTAAGATTGCCTCAGAGTAGAACATCCTTGGTGAACTATGATTTCACAAAGAGAAAGAATTCAAAGAACACATTGTTGTCCTTTCAAATTATCAAGGTTCTTTGTAAGATATAGCACATGAATCAAATTATCAAGCTTGAGAGAAGTATGTGAGGAAAGGGAATGCAAGATTGAACTTCCAATGCTTTTAATACTAATACATCTACCATTTTCTGGCCCTTCAAATTCAAAGCTTGTGAGTAGATTATTGTGGTCAAATGTAAGATGATGAGAGGCCCCTGAGTCAAGGTGCCAAGAATTTTCTACAATTGATGAAGTGGTTGCAAAATAATCCTTAGGAATTTAAAAGGCTATTGATAATGGAAAAGGAGGTCCTACCATTTTATTAGGGTTTTGAAACCCTTGGTCGAGTCTATGGAAGCATTTCCATACCACATGGCCAAAGTTTTCCACACAATTGGCATTATGCCTTTTGTTGTTCTGCAAAAAATATTGATCTCCTTTGTTAGATTGCTCTTTTCTTCTTTTCCCTGCCATTCGTCTTCCAAAATTATGTTGTAGACCTCTACTTTTTGAATCTTGCAATGACATTTGGGCTACATTGGCTTGCACAAGATTGACATCAAACCTTCTAAACCTTTCAATGAGTTGTTCTTGTGCCATTAGAAGTGATTCAAGCTTATCCACTATGAAGTGTTTGGATCGAGAAAGAACAATAATGATTCGGCAATTTTAATCTTCATTCAAACCATCATAGATTACTTCTATATGATTTTATGTTGATAGAGTCGCTCCTACTGAAGCTAGTGAATCCACTACTTTCTTGATTTTTAACAAGTAATCCAAAGCAACTTCACATTGCTTCTTGATTGCCTTTAATTGCAACTTTAGTTGCTTTACTCTTGCTTGAGTCTTTCAGGCACAATGCACCTCAATCTTGTTCCACACTTTATATGCAAAATTGCAACCTATATGACAATTTGTAAATGCACTGCCCATAGAGGCTAGATGCCATACAACTAAAATGATGATCTTGTAGCGCCAATTCAACGTATTCCTGAGATTCATTATTTTCTTGTTCATCTGATTGTGAAGCATACCTTTAGAATCTTTTCCGTTGAGAGATTCCTCGGCAGTTTGTTGGCTTTGATTGTGAACAAAGCTTGGCATCTCCATAGGAGAAAATTTTCTTCATCAAGCTTTATTAGCAAAGGATTCACGAATGTCTTGGGTTATGAAAGTACCCCTTCAAGAATAGGGTTCAAAAGGTGTTATGAGCCCATATTCCATGGATTGTTGATCATTGATACCATGTAATGCATCAGAGTCAATAATCACAAAGGAGAAAGACATTGAGAAAGGAAGAGTAGAGAACAAGAAATTGATATATGAATAATTTTTTCAATGGATAATTGCAATGAAATGGAAACACAAGTTGTAGCATTGAAGCAGCTCACCTTGTCCCTTAACCATATGGTCGAGGGTTCGATTCTCATTCATGGGAATAAAGGTCATTTCGTGACTAGCCGTTTGTCTCTTTAGGAGAGCTCCCGTAGTGAGGGGATTAGTCACTTACCTGCAGTAAATACCCTGATTTTGATAAAAATAAATAAATAAAATCAATGAAATAGAGAATGTTCCTTATCTACAATGACTGAGAGCGGACAACTCACAATAGAATGATCACTGACTAATATCTAAACATACAAGTTATGACAACTAATCACCTGACAACAATTTAGCTAACTGACATGAGTTAGCACTCAATACCTGCATTTTTTTTCGATAAATATATGAGAGGCTCAACACTCAAGAAAACAGAGTCGAGCAAAAAGAAGTCTCCAGATACAATTCAGATAGGAAAGTCCAATAATTATAGCTCAGTGGCCGAATTTCGAGTTGTTATTGCTTCCCGGCACATAATTATTGTTGTTTTGTACTTGTTATTATTGTTGTAGTCATTGTTGTTATCCAATTTTTTAGTCATACAACGGTTGGAGCTTGAATTTTTCCATTAATAAAATGTTTTAATTAATTTAAAAGTAAAATAATCTCTGAAATTTGAACTTATTCCATGAAAATATTTGATATCAAGGAAAGAAATATTTATGAGTTTGGAACGAAAAATTACAATGCTAAAACGGTTTTCTTTTGATGAAGGAACGATCTAATTATAATATTCTCTATTGATAAGAGTATCATTTAATTAACAGTCTTAACAACAAATAATATTCAAATTTAATTATATTGGTAAATAATAAAACATTAGAAATAAAAAAAGAATCCAACGGTAGTTTCCAAATAATGATAGTCAATTAAAAAGAATGTGAAAACAGATATAATATGGATTTAATTTTCATGCATTAAAAATATACAAGTTCTTTACATAAATATCTGATCATATATTGTTACATTAATTATGATTATTGATTTTCTCACATATTATTTAAAAGTCATATAAATAAAATATTTTTATTGAAACAGTATTAGTATATCACAATTAAATTTATATATATAAAATCCCAAACCCATTATCCTGTCTAGACTCTTTCCCAGAAGGTTGGGTGCCCTTGCCGGCAGGCTTTCATCTTCGTCCGTCTTTCTTAAGGTTAAATAATTCCTCGGAGGAAGAAGTCGAACACTTTCACATGGGGTGCGAGTAAAAGGCATGCGAATGCGATTATCACAAAAGTTGTTTAGTGTAACCTAGGATTCCAATAATGCATATGCCTTTTAAATAATTTAATATTTTATTTTATCAAATGGTTTCTCTTTGGCTTCGAAATTTTGGAAAAGGCGAACCACCCGTATGACACAGGGTCCATATTGTTCCATATGTTTTTCCAAAGGATAGCCCCCTACACACTGAAGTGACGTGCCTATCTGATCGATATGTTTTTTCCATGAAACCCGTTGCATTCCCATTAGCCAATTTAATTAAATAAAAAAAGTTGTTGTCCTTGTTGTTTGTGTGTCCCACAAAATTAAGAACCCCATTTTATGTGTGTGGGCGGGTGCGAGGACTAGCAATAGCTCGCATTTGGCGGGTTGACACAGATGCGACCAAATCTGATTGTCCAGCACTCTGTCAATCTCCCCCGCAAGGTGATATGAAGGTCTTAAAAAATTATCCACACCATATTCGTAAAAGCAAATCAAAACTAGCAGTTTTTCCTATTATCTTTTTTTAAATTGGTTTAATTATCTTGAGTTAATAGTTTCATTTAATTTTTAATTAAATCTTTATAGTTTAGAAATTTATTATTAAGTCTTTATATTATATTAAAATTTTCAATCAAGTCCCTATAGCTTAATAATTTATAATCTAGTTCCTATATAAATTTTTTTTAATTAGGTCAAATTTTTGTGATCAAGTGCCTATAATTTTCTAAAGTATAGGGATTTAATTAAAATTTTTTACACAATAAAGGAACTTGATTGGAAACTTTTGTATAATATAGGGCCTTGGTTATAAATTTTTAATCTATAGGGATTTTATTGAAAATTTTGTATAATATAAGGACTTGAGTACAAATTTTTAAACTATAATGAATTAATTATAAATTGAGTGAATCACTCTTGAAGAGGTTATTCAAATAAAATGTGTTCTCTTAATTAAATAACAATTTATCCCAATTAAACTTTTTACATAATTATCATTCAATAAATTGAAAGATGTTTCTAAGAGCCTGTTTAACGCATCGTATAAGACATGATAAGATTAACTAATATAATAAAACAATAGATAATATAATCTAGTCTAGAAAGATATGATAAGGCTTAATTAACTTTTAATGTATAAGACTTATTTGCCTTATTTCATTAAATAATAATAAATATTTGTTATAAAAATAAATTATAAATTATATACTTGTAAAATATGTAAATAAATAATATGTGATATGTAAAAGTAAGGATCAATAATAAAAATAATTTAATTTAATAATTATTATTAAATTTAAATTTAAATATTTATGATAAAAATATTAGAAAAATATTTAATTATTTAAAGAGAGATGTCAGAAAAACTATATTTTCTATAAAATCTCACGTACTCGACCATAATTTTTTCCAATAAAAAAAATACCTGTGAAAAGAAAAACATGTCGTTGATTAAATCTCTCATACATATATTCCTCTTTTATATTTTTCTTCTGTTTGGGGGTTAAGGTAGATGTATTCCGTTTGTGTCCCACCTTTTTCATAAATAATAAAAAGTGAAAACTCACACATGACCGACCGGGCCACTCGTCTTCGCCTCCAATTATCTAAATATGCTGGTTCACGTTGGGTTGGTCCACATTGATATATTGGGTTTGGGTTGCCTTACTTGGACTTCAAATGCCAGGCCGAAGGCCTAGTTCACATGTTATGCCATTGCACTCACATTTTTCACCGAACGGACTGGACCAAAGAGTGATCATGATCAATGACGAGGTCAAATATAAGCACTTGTAAAAAAAGACAATCTCAAAATTAAAAAAAAAAGAGAAAAAAAGACTATGGGTTTTAAATAAGTAACATATTTAAGCATTTACATGAAGATGAATGATATACAACCATCATAATACTTACACTAAACTAGATGACAAAATAAATGTATGGGGATTATATAACTACGGAGAGCAAAGTGGAAAGAAGAAAGAAAAAACATTCCTTCTTTCACAACCTATTTTGTCTCTCTCTTTTTCTTATCTTTCTCTCTCTCACACACACACACCCAAAAGCTTTTATTTTCTTTCCCTTTCTCACGTTTCTTTCTTTGTTCTTCATCATTTACAGGAGGATGAAGAAGAAGAAGAATCAAGATCTATTGGTATCCCACAAAACTAATCCTCACATTTGAAGCTCAGTTCATTCCATTTGATTTCTCATGTGTTTGTGGTTTATGTCTCAAGATATAAATGATTATTTTTTTTTAGTTTTTTCAATAACAAAATGAACTGAAAATGACTTTGCTAGAAGTTGAGATTTGTTGTTATTGTTGAAAATTGAAGTTAAAAAATTGTAAATGCATGTTACGAAATGTTGTAAACGAATACCTAAAAAGTTGTAAATCAGTAGATAAAAGTTGTAAACCAATTGAGGACACATACTAAATAAGTTCAGAATTAAATGTAAAACCATATGCAGAAAAATTATAAACTAGTATGCAAAAAATTATAAACCTGTATACAAAAAGTTGTAAACTTGTACACAAAAAGTTGTAAACTAATTTACAATTAAACAAAATGCGCGATAATAATATAAAGTTGAATGTTCTGAATTTTATATATATTGTACGAATGTTTTACAAATTAGATTTATTTACTGCTGCTTTTAAAATTATTTCAATTTGAGTTCTTCAATCAACGTTATTAAGACATAAGTTGACAAAAATCGTGAAATTTTATTTTTCATGTGTTTGTGATTTATAAATTGGAGTTAAAAAATTATGAATGTGTGTTACGAAATGTTATAAATTAATATCCAAAAAATTGTAAATCAGTATGTAAAAAGTTGTAAACCAGTACGTAAAAGTTGTAAACCAATTGATGACACATACTAAAGAAGTTCAGGATTAAATGTGAAACCATATACAGAAAGTTGTAAACTAGTATGTCAAAAGTTGTGAACCTGTATACAAAACGTTGTAAACATATATGCAAAAGTTTGTGCATAGGTTTAGTATTACTTGTAAATTAGTTTACAACTTTCTATGTATAGGTTTACAACTTTTTACATATAGGTTTACAATATTTTGCATACTAGTTTATAACTTTTCTGCATATGGTTTCACATTTAATCCTGAACCTATTTAGTATGTGTCTTCAATTGGTTTACAATTTTTGCATATAGGTTTATAATTTTTTACATATTGATTTACAACATTTTGGTATTGGTTTACAATATTTCATAACATACGTTTACAATTTTCTAACTCTAGTTTCCAATAATAACAACAAATCTCAACTTCTAGTAGAATCATTTTCAGTTCGTTCTGTTGCTGAAAAAATGAAAAAAATAATAATAATCACCCATGTCTTGAGACATAAATCACAAACACATGTTGAGAAATCAAATGGAATGAGCTAACCTTCATACATGAAGATTAGTTTTGTGCATTACCAACAGATCTTGATTCTTTTTCTTCTTCTTCTTCCTCCCATGAACGATGAATAACGAAGAAAGAAACGTGAGAAAAAGAGAGAAAATGAAAACTTTTGGGGTAAGAGAGAGAGAGAAATGAGAAAGAGTGAGAAAGAACAAGTTGTGAAACTAAAAAGGACATTGCAAGTAAGCTCCAGAATCCTTCAAAAGTATGAGCTTTAATGTTTTGAATGACAACACAGCCAATTTAAAGAAAATATTTTAAAGAATAACTAATGTCTATCTTGAGTTTCTTGACTAAGCAAAGCAGGTATTTCCTAAGTGCATAACATGGACTTGAGTGAGAATAATTTCATTTTACATGTGCAAATATGTTTTATCTCATGTCAAGAGACTGAGCTTAAATAAAGTGAATATTATATCATGTAAAGTATGCTTTCATGCGTCAAGGAATGAAGCAAATCAAAGCAAGAACAAGGAACTAAGAAAAGGGTCTTCAGAAAGTAGCACGAGACATCATAAAATAAGTTGAGAATGAAGATATGATGCAAGATCTAAAAGTCATGCATTACAAAATAGTCAATCATCATAATCGCAAATCATTCATCATCATAAAGCCAATATTGAAGATCAGAAGACCAAAGAATCATCAAGGAACTGATAGTGCTTGTCAGAAAGCTCACTGCATTGTATAGCGTTGATCGTTACAGGAAAATGAGGGAAACTTGAAATTCAATTTTCAAATCTCAAGTCAAACCCAGTTTTATAACTGGTATGTCATCTCTTCTGGCTAATTGGTCAATCATCATAGCTTCTAAATGGAGGAGTTTAGAAACTAAGTTCAAAAAGTGAAAAAAGAAGGTTCTGAAGGGACATCAGAAACCTCAACTATACAATGGCTTCTGCAACTTATGTGACAAGACTGTCAACCTACTTTTCTAGATTGACTTTCCATGATACAAAAGATGATCTACACGTGTTACTTGGAAATCTGATAAAAAAGCAACGGTCATGAAGGAAGACCGCTATAAATGGAGATGCTATGCTCAAATGTAGATAAGATAATTGAATACACAAGAGTGGAAACTCTGGAAAAAAAATCCTCCTACACTTCTTGTGATGTTCTTCATATCATAAAATTAGTTTCCTTGAAAAATAAATTCTTCTTTCTATGTTTCTTAATGATTTGTATACTTTTTGTAGGAATAGATGTTAAAGAGAAGTCGCTCATATTTCCCAGGTATGTTTTTATTGAATATTTGTAACGAAACTTGAGTATAGGTTAGATTGAGTGGTAGCCCAAACACTTAACCTTTGTATCCTTAATCCAATAGTGATAAGTGAGACATAGCTTGGAGAGCCTAAGGTAAAACTACTTACAATATAATAGTAGAGGCGTTCTACTCATTATGGTTCAGCTTAGAGAGGTTGGGAAGAACTACTTGCAAGATGATGTTAGAGGCGTTCTAGTTATCATGTTTTAGCTTGGAGAGGCTGGTTCAGAACTACTTGGTTCAACTTGAAAAAGCTAGTATAGAGTTATTCAGTTTGTAATAATACTGGAATCTCAACATGTATTGAGTACTAGATGTAGGCAGGTTGGCCGAACCAATATAAAAATATTTGTGTCATTTTTCTCTTCCTAGATCTCTTATTTTATGTTTATCTCTTTAACTTATTAGCTGCTAAAATATGGTTATAACTTCGCTATGATTAATACATGCTTCAGAGATCTACTTTCTGAAATAAATAACCATAATTTCTGCACTTCAAGCTTAATGCTTGATATTTTTGTTAAATGTTTCAGATTTCAAGAAAGTACTAAATCACGATTCAACCCCCCTTCTTGTGCACTCTTTTGCTTACAAGTGGTATCAAAGCCTAGCCTCTGAGGGGTTGAATGGTCCAATGATTGCAGAATACAAAGATCGAAGGGACAAAATGGTGCAAAAGTCACTCCACCAACTGACCATTCTCCTATGATAAGACTCCAGGATCTGATGAACAAACTCCGTATGTAGGAAGAAGTTATGCTCCTTGAGGTGTATGAAAATCTTATGAATAGGAGCAATCCTTGACCCTAGAAGTCATCACATCAGAAGCAGTAAAAGGCTAAAGCAATGAAAGTTGCTAATAACTTAGATAAAGAAGAAAAATCTAATGGAAGATATGAGATTGAAAATGGAGATGAGATCTTCTTGCTTGTGGAGGAAATGTCAAAAGCTTGATGAGGCTAAGCCATGAATGGTAGAAGCACCAATCTCAAAGAAAGATAGAAGGAGGAAAGAAAATCCTGAAAGAGAAACTCTGAAGATGAAAGAAATGGGTCAATAAGTCATGACAAGGATGAAAGTGCAAGTCTTTAAATTTCATGACATGAGTATGATTTTACCGAAGAATATAAGGTAAGAATATTCAAACTCATTCTGTTATATTCTTTGCAATCATATGATGAGCTGCAACATAATTTGCACACTCTCTCTTCAAAATTTATCAATCTGAATAGCTTAAGTTTGATTAAGAAAATCATAAACAAAATACAACTTCTATTTTCAAACTCTCAGCCTTAGAAGCTGAAGTCTCAGAACTAAAATAGAAAGATCTCAACAAGTTATTTATGAATTTGAAAAGACTTCATGACTTTTGAAATCTAACTACCAACAAAAGGTTCTAAAATCTTAAACTTGCTCTTGGAAGTCAGAAACCTCTGTTCGAGAAAGCAAGATTGAGAAATGAAAAGAAAATATGAGAGAAAAAGAAATGCAGCCTTATCTAAGGATTACCATAATCTCTTTCTATCACAAGAAGAGACAACCATTTGGCTATAATTCTTGAAGAAGAAATATGTTAGAAAGGATGAGAAATCTCTCTTTGAACAACTAACCTAGGTGGACTCAAGAAAATTGAGTACCAAGATCAAAATTCTTTTATTGCAGGAATGTCTGAACATTGTCAATGATCAAGGTGTCCACAAGCTTAAAGAGACAGGTACTATCTCAAAATAAAAATCAAGAGCAGAATGCTCAAGATCTCCAAATTGCTTAAATTCATTAATGAAAAGAATGCAGGAAAATCTTTGCTAAGATATCACTTAGGACTAGAAGAAAGTCTTGAGAAAATAAATCTCAAGGAAACTTTCGATAGCAAAATGATGAAAGCCAGACCTTTAGAAAGTAGCTCTAGAACTCAGACATTTCTGAAAGCATGCTCAAAACTCCAAAGCAAATCAAAACAATATTTCTGAACAAGAAGAAGAGCAATCCGAAGTAAGAAAAGAAGCTGAAGATTTTTCAAAACTTAGAAACTACAAGAATGTTTTGATCTAAAGACAATTTCATGATGCAAAGTTCTTGTGAGAATATCGAAGGAAGTGAAAACCAAATCACTCCTAAAAATTTGTCAAGTTGTGCTTTCATCTCCGGCATTGGACCTGAATATACTAAAGAATTTTTGAGTAATCAAAGTTGGTGGATGCTTGCTAAGAGAACTGAACCAAATAAAATAAATGCAAAGTCTAAATGCTTGCTCAGAAAGGAAAGTCATCATAAGCACTGCACATTAAGCTATATGGAACCAAGAGATCACAGCATGCTACTTTCCATTGAAAAACTTAATCTCTTGATTGTGCTAAGAAAATAATAGCCTTGCCCCTTCTGATGCCTAAGGTAAAAATGGATATTGTTGCAAACTATAGCAACCAGATGTTGCGGATAAGAAATTAGTTAGAAAATCATCTCTTGAAGTATTCCAAAGTCCTTATCTCATTCAGTAATGCTAATGATACTAATTTCTAATTGGAAAGTCTTTTCAGCCTTTTGGATCAATGCCCCATTGTTATAATATTTTCAAAATTTCTAAAAATATTTGCATAAGCATTCATGCACAACATTTCTAGGTATTCTCCTCTCCATTGATCTGACCTAAATATCACATAAAGATACCAGTGTACAAGACCAACTCACCTCTTAAACTTTAGAAGGTTTCATAAAAGGATATTGGAAACAGAAGAAATGATAAGAAAAGAAAAGAAAAGGTTCAAAAATTTGAAAATAGTTAGTATTATGAGATTCAAGATGTAAAGATGCCTGGTAAGTGGGAATATTTTAATACTCCAAGGGATTAGGAAATAAGAAGTAGAGCTTAGAAAGTAAACCTTTCAAAAAGTGATTCAAAGAGTTATAAATCATTCATTCTGAAGAAAGACAAAAGTGCGAGAAAACTTCCTCGTGTCTCTTCATTTCTCTCATCCACGTTGTTTCAACTTTAGTCAGTCATGTCCCATCACTTAAATAACCATCCACTCTTCACACATCATGCTTCTATGTTCCTCAAGATGTTTCCACTATTGTATTTTCTTCTTATTCTTGAAACCAAAATCTTTCTCGATTTTCCTCGGGCTTTCACCTTTGAAACCTTCAAGCCATAACGTTTTCTTTTTCTACCACGTCCTCTCAAGCCCTTAACCTTTTTTCTCTTCTTTCCATAAACACTATCCATGAATGGCTGAGGGAAAACACTACTTTGGTCGCATTATCGACATGGGAACACCTTTCATGTTCAATACGCCAGATCGCCAACAATATTATGCCGAGAACTTTTCTTGGCGACCTGTATTGCCTGGAAAGACCTTAAGAGCAGATTTGATGGCTCAAGTTTTCATCCTACTAGAACTAATATTATTTCAGGGGTGGGAATGATTTATAAATCTCTTTGACTGGGTATTTACTGGGATGGTGACTGCTTTCTACACTTAACTAGTTCAGATTTCAGACTCCACGTTAGCTAATTATATCTGAGGCACTAATTTAGAGTTCAGCATGGATGATCTTCCCAACATTCTATATGCCCTTAATGAGGGACTCAAATGCTCATCTGAAAAGAAATAATTTGTGACTCTTGGAGTACCAGTAGAGGAAGTGTCAAGATGTCTCACGGATTCTCCCAAACTCCATTCTAGCGAAATAACAACTGCAATGCTGAACTCGAAGGCTCGTCAAGTCTTCACACTTATCCAGTTCTCCCTCCTGCCAAGAATGGAAAGTATACACCTACTAGTATGAATGAACTACATGTTGCTATACTATCTGCTAGCAAAAAGAAAAGTAAACTTGCCCAGACTAATATTTGACTACATGATTAATGCCATTTCCCCAGAGAAGAAAAAAAATGATTCGGTTCCCTACGGTGTCCTACTAACGTATGTTTTTGAATCTCAAAACTATCCCCTGATAAATTAGTACTACAAATACATGGAAGACACCATGTACACCTTCAACTCGTTTTTGAACCTTGAGGAAACCTACTAGTACTGCCACATCTAGAGCGATAAGATAGGGTTTAAGGATAAGAGACTTAGCTATTGAAAGAGCAACTATAGAAAATGAAGGAAGAGAAAGAAAAAAAATCATTGTATTAGAATATAGCTCTGATGAGGATAAAAGGCCTAAAGTCATCATTAGATATTGGGGCTTGCCTTGTAAAGCATGCACATGCTTGGATTCTGGTGAAGAGACAAACTCAGAATCTTCCTCCTTTGAATCAACTTCTAAGAAGGAGATGTCTCTAAGAAATGATCCAACAAATGACAAACCTGAGTCAAGCTCACATCAAGCTAAACTTCATTTCCCGCCTTGGCTACTCTTAATCCTGAAAGTTAGCAGCAGTCAACAACACAGCAAAGGCACATCCACGAATGATTGGATCAATTGGAGGCTATATCATGAAGGCACGAGGCTCTTATGGTGAAAATTCTCCAAGAGGTAAAATGTCGGGGCTAATGGTGTGAATTTTGATTTTTTGCACACCTTTTTTATGATGCCAAAAGTGGGGAGGGGAAAAAGAAGATGCTCAAGGGGAGATTATGCTAAGGGGAAGCCCCATAAATATTTTAAGCATGTATTTTTTTTGGAACTTGTTTATGCTTTGACTATTTCTCTTTAAAATTTGATAATTCCTTTTGGATTAAATAATCTATTATAACTGCTCATTTTTCATGTTCATGCTTGGTTTATTTATTTATTTATTAATTTAAGCTTTAATATGCTCTGATACATGTATGGCCCTTTTAAGCTCTGATACATATCGATGCCTATTTATCATGCTTAGCTAATCATATATCATGACCTGCTTATGTATGCTTCTAATCTCTTAAGCACTTGACCTAAATTGCTTATCCATTACTATGCTAGAGAAATTAGCTTACATTTGTATTCATGATTAGCACTAGTAAGTATCCTTTAAAGCATAAAATCTTTCTATTGCTGCTTGGATGCTCGTACCAAATTGATATGCTTTGATATGTATGATTTGCTAAAATGCCGATCTTTATGAAACACATTCTCCTTGACACACGTATGAGATGTTCTTTTTAAATTGATCAAATACAATTGTGGATAGTTTTTAAGATCCATTCAGAAACCTATTTCTATATGCTTCTAATCTAACTTAGATTAGTTTGTTAGCCTAAGAATCATCTTGAGTGTGTTGTACTTATAAGTCATACAATGTGTTATATTCTAATTCATTTGTGTATCAGTGAGCAAAATTACATAAACATATATTAGTTTTGAGAAAAAGCTTTGAAAAGTATTTTCATGTTCTGATAATTATGTGAAAGTTTCCTAACTCATAACGAAAAGCTCGCTTATGCTTAATGCTTTGTCAAAATTGGGTTTGATCCCAAATGAGCTTCAGAAACCTCAAATGATAATATGCTGATATTATTAAATATCAAGGTTTCTTTGAGCATTAGAAACTACATTTGTATTACTTGTGTTTTTATGACATGCTCAAATGTATGAGCTTTATTGTTTTGAATGACAACAAAGCCAATTTAAAGAAAATATTTTGAAGAACAACTAATAGCTGCCTTGAGTTTCTTGACTAAGCTTAACAGGTATTTCCAAAGCGCATTACACAGACTTGAGTGAGAATAATTTCACTTTAAATATGCAAATATATTTTATCTCATGGAAAGATAATGAACTTAGTTGAAGTGAATATTATATCGTGTAAAGAACGCTTACATGCATTAAGGAATGAAGTAGATCAATACAAGAACAAGAAACCTAAGGAAAGGATTTTCAGAAAGTAACATGTGACTTCAGATAGTACAGTGAAGAATGGGGAAATCATGCAAACTCTGAAAGTAACGTATTACTCAGTCGACAATCATCATAATCGCAAATCATTCATCATTAAAAAGCCAAATACTAGAATGACTAAAGAATGATCAAAGGATTGATTAAGCATGTTAGAAAGTTCACTTAATTGTGGAGAACAGAAGGCTATAGGAAATAAAGGGAAATTTGAAATTCAAATTTCAAATCTCGACTCAACCTAATTTTATAACTGGCATGTCATCTCTTCTGCCTAATTGGCCAATCATCCTAGCTTTTAGAAGGAGGAGTTCGGAAATCAAGATCAAAAAGTAAAAAGAAAGAGGGACATCAGAAACCTCTATAGTACAATAGCTTCTGCAACCGATGTGACAAGTCTGTCATCCTACCTTTCTAGACTAACGTTCTAAGACACAACAAATGATCTACATGTGTCTCTTAGAAATCTGATGAAGGGCAATAAACATGAAGATGGAACACTATAAATAGAGATGCTATGCTTGAAAACTGATAAAAGAGTTGAAGACATAAGAGTGGAAAGTCTGGAAAAATCTTTCCATACTTCTTGCGATGTTCATCATAATATGTAATCAGTCTCCTTGAAGTGTAGAGTCTTTTTTCTATGTTTTTTTAATGATTTGTATACTCTTCTCAGGGAGAGATGTTAGAAAGAAGTCACTCTTGTTTCCCAGGTCTGTTTTATTGAATATTTGTAAGAAAACTTAAGCGTAGGTTAGTTTGAGTATCAACCAAAACACATAACCTTTGTAACTTTGATCCAGTAGTGATCAGAGTTAGACATAGCTTGGAGAGGCTAAGGTAAAACTACTTGCAACGCGATGACAGAGGCGTTCTACTCATCTCGGTCCAATTTGAAGAGGTTGTGGAAGAACTACTCGCAACTTGATGATGGAGGCATTTTAATCATCGTGGTTTAGCTTGGAGAGACTGGGAAGAACTACTTGCAATATGGTAGTAGGGGTTATCTACTAGTCACGGTTCAGCTTGGAGAGGCTGATTCAAGTCTACTGGGTTTAGCTTGGAAAGATTGTTCAAGACTACTCAGTTCAGCTTAGAGAGGTTGGTATATAACTACTCAGTTTGTGACAGTATGGGTTGTCTGATGTTCACTGTGAGAGCTTGGGCAGGTTTGGCCGAGCCAGTATAAAAATATTTATATCATTTCTCTGTTCCTTGATCTCTTATTTTTATGTTACGCATTTTAATTTAATAACCATTGAAATATTGGTAAAGTTGTGTTATTACTAAATTGCTTCATAAATCTACTTTCTAAAACAACTAACCATGATTCTGCTGCACTTCAAGCTTAATGCTTGATAGTATTTTTGTTAAATGTTTTAGATTTGAAGAAAGAACAAAAGCATGATTCAACCCCCTTTCTCGTGCACTCTTTTACCTACAAGTGGTATCAGAGCCAGGCCTCTGAGGGGTTGAGCAATCCAACAAAATGTAGAGGACAAAGATTGAAGGGACAAAATGAAGGGACAAAAGCATTCTGCTCATCCTGGTCTAGATTGAAGAGGCTATGGAAGAACTACTTGCAACTTAATGATGGAGGATTCCAGTCATCATGGTTCAGCTTGGAGAAACTAGGAAGAACTACTTGCAACGTGGCAGTAAGGGTTATCTATTGGTCACGGTTCAGGTTGGAGAGGCTAGTTCACGACTACTTGGTTCAACTTGGAGAGGCTGGTAAAGAACTACTCAGTTTGTGATAGTAAGGGTTGTTTATTGTTCACTGTGAGAGCTTGGAAAGACTAATGTAAAGACTCTCCAGTTTACTTTTTTAGGTTGAGAAAGTTGTTTAGTGGAATCTCAACATGTGTTGTGTAATGAATGTAGATAGATTTGGTTGAACCAGTATAAAAATATTTTTGTCATTTCTCTTTTCACTGATCTCTTATTTTCATGTTACGCATTTTAATTTAATAATAGATGAAGTACTGCTAAAGTTATGTTATTACTAAAATACTTTAGAGATATACTTTCTGAAACAACTAAACATGATTCCGCTGTACTTCAAGCTTAATGCTTGATAGTATATTCATTAAATGTTTCAGATTTGAAGAAAGAATAAAAGCACGATTCATCCTCCTGTTCTCGTGCACTCTTTTACCTTGTGTGTGTGTGTGTGTGTGTGTGCGTTTATTCTAAAAAGTGCTTAGGAAACGAATACGCTGAATAAGGATTTCAATCAAGAAAGAATATCACAAATATTACTTATTTTTTTATTCTAGCTGTTGGTACAAAAGGACTTAAATGATGACATCTGTTTTAGTATCTTTTTTATACATCCCAGGAAGCACTCTGATTTAAATAAAAAAATATCATCATAAACCAAACAGCTCTGATTTGAGTTAACTTAAGGCTTTAATATTTTCTTGAATGCATTCAATCATGCCTTAAGAAAAGGACTTACTAAAATTTACAGTCTATGATGTTTTCAAAGAACATATGCTTATCAAGCTATATTTCATTATATTTCTTTTAGCATCTTTTCAAAAGATTTTCTTCAAATTGGTTAGTTATCATTAAAAAAGGGGAAATTATATGCTCCAAAACCCTTCAGAAAGTATGAGCTTTAATGTTTGATATGATAACAAAGCCAATTTAAAGAAAATATTTTGAATAACACTAATGTCTACCTTGAGTTTCTTGACTAAGAAAAATAGGTATTTCCTAAGTTAACACAGTCTTGAGCGAGAATAATTTCACTTTACATGTGCAAAGTGAATATTGTGCATATTATATCATGTAAAGTATGCTTACGTGCATCAAGGAATGAAGCAAATCAAAGCAAGAACAAATCAAGGAAAGGGTCTTCAGAAAGTAGCACGGGACATCAAAAAGTAAGCTGAGAATGAAGATGTAATGCAAGATATGAAAGTCACGTGTTACAGAATCTCCAATCACCATAATCGCAAATCATTCATCAACATAAAGCCAAGATTGAATATTAGAATACCAAAGAATCATCAGTGGAAACTGATAGCACTCGTCAGAAAGCTCATTTAGTTATGGAGCATTGAACGCTACAGGAAAAGGAGGGAAATTCGAAATTCAAATTTCAAATTTCGAGTCAAACCTAGTTTCATAACTGGTATGTTATCTCTTCCGCCTAATTTGTTAATCATCATAGCTTCTAGAAGGAGGAGTTCAGAAATCAAGTTTAGAAAGTTGAAAAAGAAGGTTTTGAGGGGACATCAGAAACTTCAACTATACAACGGCTTCTGCAATTGATTTGACAAGACTACCAACCTACTTTTCTAGACTATCTTTCAACAGATGATCTACACATGTCACTTGGAAATCTGATCAAAAGGCAATGGTCAGGAAAGAAGACAGCTATAAATGGAGATGTTGTGCTCAAACGCAGATGAGAGAATTAAATACACAAGAGTGGAAACTCGAGAAAAATCTCTCCACACTTCCTGTGATGTTCTTCATATCATAAAATCAGTTTCCTTGAAGTGTAAAAATCTTATTTCTATGTTTCTTAATGATTTGTATACTCTTCTTAGAAAGAGATGTTACAGAGAAGTCGCTCATGTTTCCCAGGTCTATTTTATTGAATATTTGTAACAAAACTTGAGTGTAGGTTAGTGTGAGCAGCAACCCAAACACTTAACATTTGTATCCTTGATCCAGTAGTGATCAGTGAGACATGGCTTGGATATCGTAAAGTAAAACTACTTACAACGTAATGGTAGAGGCATTCTACTCGTTATGGTTTATCTTAGAGAGGTTGGGAAGAACTACTTGTAACATGATGATAGAGGCGTTCTAGTTATCATGGTTCAGCTTGAAGAGGGTGAGAAGAACTACTTACAGTGTGGCAATAGGGGTTGTCTGCTAGTTATGGTTTTGTTTGGAAAGGCTGGTACAGAACTACTCGGTTTGTGACAGTAGGGGTTGTATACTGATCACTGGTAAAAGCTTGGGAAGGTTATTGTAAAGACTATGTTGTTTACTCTCTTAGGTTGAGAAAAGTTATTTAGTGGAATCTCAGCATGTATTGAGTACTATATGTAGGCAGATTGGCTAAACCAGTATAAAAATATTTGTATCATTTTTCTCTTCCCTGATATCTTATTTTATGTTTTGTTCTTTAACTTAATAACTGATAAAATATGGTTATAACTACGCTTGTATTAACACATGCTTCAGAGATCTACATTCTAAACCAACTAACCATAATTTCGCTGTGCTTCAAGCTTAATGCATGATAAGATTTTTTTTTTAAATATTTCATATTTCAAGAAAGTACTAAAGCATGATCCAACCCCCTTTCTCGTGCACTTTTACCTATAGCTTTTTTCTTCTTCTTTCCTCTTCCCACTTTGCCCCTTTGTAGTTATACAATCCTCATACATTTATTTTGTCAGCTAGCTTGGTGTAAGTATTTTGATGTTGTGTATCATTCCTCTTTCATGAAAGTAATTTATGAATAATTTTTTTTATGTTCAAATATGTAGTAAAAACAAATGATTAAAAAATTAAAAATAAGTACTTTTCAGAAGTAATAAATTTTTTGGTCAAACATGATAAAAAGTTAAAATGTGACTTTTTTACTATCAAAAAGCTGGAAAATGTCAGAATCATTGTCATATAAATGGACCCAATACATAGAGTTATAGTCCTTCAAGCCATATAGAATATCATAAGGAGATTGCTCAATCTTGATTATGCTCCCAAAATTCTAATCTCTCATTTATCCAGAAAAGGAAAAGACTATAAAAAAGAAAAAGACAATATGTGGCAAAGAATAGAAGAAATTTTATAATTCAATTATGTACAATGGAGAAAAAATTTGCACTTTTTTTTTTTATTTTCGAATAGTTTGAAGTGAAAAACTTAACTGATGTAGTTAACATACTATAAGATTTAAGCAGGATATCGACAAGTTTACTGAAGGATTTGGATTTTACTAACAGGTTTACTGGCAAGTATGGGTCATCTATTTTTGGTTTGTCGATAGATTATAATAAATGAGTATACCTGTTGATAATCCTTCTTTTTTTTTTTGGGAAACAGATTACATTGCCATATGTGAATAATTTGTTTAAGCTATCTAATTGATTGACATTTATTCATTTACTTTTTTAGGTAACTGTGTTTATATGGGTGTATTTATGGGTGCAATGAAATTAAGTTTTTACCATTTCCTAATCATAATTAGACTATTGAACCTAAACTTTTTCAAAAGATCAGTTTTTCAAATCACAATGTTTTCCAATTTTAGCCACAATTAAAATTAGTGGTGACTCCGATCCATTGGTTATCATTTTCATTGCGATAGCCTCCAGGGACATTGTGATAGTCTAGCGACTCCATTGAGATAATTGGAGAATCAAGCCTATTATAGTAAATTGTGCAAATAATTATAACTTTATAATATTTATTTTCCCCTTTCATACCACTTTTTCTTCCTTCTCATTATTAAGTGTCTTCTTTTCATTTATTTGTAAATAATTTTTTATTTTGCTTGTAATTATTTGTCATTCAAACCTTAGGGTAGTGGAGGTTTTTTTTTATTTTAAGATATTTGTTTATTTTCTTCTGTATTTATTCTTTGAGCTTTATTGTATAGCTTTAAAGCCTTCAATTTTTAAGCTCCTCACACACAGTGCACAATCGCTTAACGCAGACACATTTTTAGGCTCTACACCTAAGCCTTGGAATATAAGGCTAGAAGGGTTTTGACATCATTATTGTAAGGCTTATGATTCACTCACAGTCATTGATGCTCAGATTGTTGCTGAATCTACAAACCGCCATATTATGATGTTCATGTCCCTCTGGTTAGGCTCATAAAGTTAGGTCCTTACCCTATCAATAACGGCAATTTGGGGACCTTAACTTCTACGGATATAGATCCAACCCAAAAACCCATGCACTAGTAGATTTAGACTAGCGGCTATCTAAACTAGGGTCTTAACATTAGAGGTATTTAACCATTAGGTCCCACCCTGTTAGGATACAAAGGAGTAGCTATCTTTTTTTTATTCATATCACATATAGTTCAACCATTTCAAACATGCATGCATGCAACATTAAAAGAAAAAAAAAATCCTTGGTCATACATTCACTTTCCTTCACTTTCTCTCACAATAAGCATGTCATGCATACTCATTGATGCATGCGTTCTCATCACAATGATAGCACCCATATGAAATAATAATAAATAAAAAAAACATTTGACATGCATCCATGACACATCCAAAAGGGAGAATTCATTTGGCAGGAATTCATGGCACACATTTTATTTTACATGCATTCATAGCATACATTCTTCTAAAAAAAATTATTTGACATGCATTCCTTTTTATAGTTATAGCTACATCCATAAAAAAAAGAAAAACAAACTCGCTTGACATGCATTCGTGACACACATTGTCTTTCACGTGCATAGTTCACATTCATAAACATTTCAAAAAAAAGTTCATGCATGGCATCTTTATTTTATGAATCATCCAACATAAATTCATGTATTCATATAATGTATTTCTCACTTATAATAGCAGAAAAAAAAAAGAATGAATGAGGGCATTGAACATACATTCTCAATCCTCATTCATTCTTTCCCTATATTACAACATATATAGTATGTATTTCTATCACATTGTATCACACATAAACAAGCATTAAAAAAATGTCATTCAATAGACATAGCAAGCATAAAATAAAGGAAAAAGGAAAAAAAATTATCCAATATGCATCATTCATGCATCATATGACACATATAGATAGCATTTCATTCTTGAAAAAAAAATTCATCCAATGTGCATCATTTATGCATCATGTGACATACATATATACATGGCATTTCATTCCAAAAAAAAAAATACAACAGAAATATGTTCATTCAAGAGAAACTTTGTTTGATCCAAGAGGCTATGAGCCAAACTCCAAAAGAGAGAGAGAGAGAGAAAGAGAGAGTGATAAAGATAAAAAGAGAAGGGACAAAAAAAGGAAAGAAGAGGTCAAAAGGAAGGGATGTGACCTAAGGAGTCACTAAAAAGAATATTTGACAAAGTCTTTTCTATCCTTGGTACCCAATATTGACCAGTTTGACAAAACTATGATAAAAGTGAAGAGCTTTTCATTACAAGCACTAGATATCTAGGTATAAGAATTTTAACTTGACTTGATATTGAGCAATGAATTATAGGCTTTTGTTGCCTTGATTTGTGTAATGATTGTGCATGTTTCTTTTTAAATATCAATACATCATCTTCCATATCTTGTACATACACCCTTTCTTTCTCCTACATATTTTTCAAAATCACTTTTTCCTGCCAATATCTCTACCCGATATGGATAATTTTGACAACCCATCAATTGATTCTTGTGTTAAAATATATATGAATGATTATGTTCATGATGAAGGTTCAAAGATATGCAAACAATCTGTTCAGGTGCAAAACTCGGTGGAAAATAATCAAGCAGCTAATAACCAAAAAGTAAAATATCATCCCAAACACTCTAGTTCAATCATCAACTCAGGCAATTTTTAATTGTTGGTATGAAAGCTACAACATTTGATGGGTTAAATAGATCAGTACCAACCTACCAAGGACAAACATAGCAAAGGATGATGAAGCATTTGATCTAGCATATTTTGGCATCAATCATAAATGCCCAACCCAAAAAGGCCTCACACTACAGAGATCTATTCTAGACGAAAAAATAGCAAAGCTAGTTAACCCAACTGCTTCAAAAAGTACTTTGAATTTTTTTAAAAAAAAAAACAAAGAATGAAAATTGATGAAAAATGCTCACTAGATTGAAACCCAAAATGACAATCTAGGCAAGAGTTACAGCTAAAAAAAATGAGTGCTCGCTAGACGAAAGCACCAAAATAGCAATATAGGCAAACGTTAGAGCAAGGTACTTACTATATTGAAAACCTAAAAGGGTGATCTAGGATAAGATGTCATACTTTAGAAGCCAGGAAAATGGGAGCCCATAGTCAAAGACTCTAAATGATGCCAAACTAGGGCAATTGAATGATTGACAATAAAAAAGAGTCCTTTCGGTAAAAGATGAAGAGTTAGGAGCTCAAGACATGTTTGTAGCATAGCAATGAATCATAATCTTGGTCATGAATTCTAGTCCAGAGTAGCCAAGTAATCAATGAAATGGATAATCAAATAGAATTTGTATTGCACATCTCTCACATCTCATTTTTACCCTCTTTGTGCCTTATAAATATCATGTACTTTCAAATTCAATCTCTTCATTCTAACCCCAATCTCATCTCCATCATCTTTTTTCCTTCACCATCAAATCCTTATCATGCTAAATCAAGACATTAGCTAACAAGTCAGGTCAATTTTTGGTTCAAAAAGGAGCTCACTAGGTGGAAAACCCATAATGGGGGTCTAGGAAAAAAAATAGAGCAAACACATAAAATAAAAATCCAAAAAAAAAAGAAAATGAAAAGCTCGCTAGATTGGAAGCTCGAAAAGATAATCTAGACAAAAATAGAAGCAAAACAAAAAGGGAGATTTGCTCAATCAAAGGGCAAAGGAATCGACTAAGACAAAGTTAGAGCAAAGATTAAATTTTATTAGGACATTGCATTATCCCTATTCATCATCAATATTTTTCATGTTGTACATTGGGGCAATTTTTTTTCCTTATCTTTTTGTGGAGGTATCATAGTTATTATATTCACTTCATCATTCATCATAACATCATTTCATAATCATCCTTTGGCATTTGCTTTTAAGCACAATTGCATTTCGTAAAATATCACATCTCATGAGGAAGCATTCATAGATAATTCATTTTCATCCATCACGGTATTTTTTAAATATCTTTGTAAGCCATTTCTTATGTTCGCACTGTAAGCATTTACTTTTGCATACTTTCAAATACATTCTGCACTGCAAAGCATTTACTTTGAAATATTTTAGCGTTGCACAATAGTTATTTTCACTTACTTTCAACATCACACGCTACTAAAAACCTACCTGAGGATTTTACTACAGATTTTTGTTAAAAATTTATAGGAAAGCACATTTCATGCAGATTTTTTCTTGGGAAAAAAAATCCACAAGTAATATAGTCATGAATAATTGGTTTCTATAGATTTTGAATTCTACAGCTAATTAGCTGTGGATTGTTTCACAAGAAATACAAAAAATCCGCAACTAATTTTCGTGGCAGTAGTGCAGTTGGTTGGAAATAATTTTGCTTCGGATTTTTTTTTCTGCAAGAAATATTTATAGGAAAATTCATATATAGTTTGCGCAAGAAAATCCTCAAATTAAAATATTGTAGCAAAATCCACAAGTATTTTTTGCAACAAAAACTATAGCTAGCTAAATCCACAATAAAATCTATAAGCAATCCCAATTCGATTTTACAAGTCATTGTGCAGGTAATATTCCTATCAAAATCCACATCTAATTCACCTAACAAAATCCGCATGTAATTTAATTCGCAATAGAATCCGCAAGTTGTCATGGTCTGTAATTTTCACAACAAAGTTAACTTTACAAGTAATTTTACCTTTATGTTTCGCAGTAAATTTTGTAAGTAATGCACCTTTCAAAACCCAATTTTGCCAGTAATTTTGCATTTATCTTTCACAGCAAAATTAACAAATAATAAATTCTATAACAAAATTTGGACGAAATATAGACCAAAATTTAATTGAATTTGCAGCAAATTCGTGACTAAGCATTTCTAATATAACTTTCGTAGGAAATTTTGCAATCAAATTTAACAAATTTATTAATTGTTTATTAAATTTATTACTCTCACCCATACCTTCCAATATATATAATCTATTTCTAATAACTCACTTTCAAATAAACAAAATGTCTAATTCAATAATGAAACATAAATTTTCTCTTAATATAATAACTTCAATGTAATGCATTACCCAAATTAAATAAAAATTCATAAGTCATCTATTATCATATATGATTAAGTACTAAGATCGATAAACATAAAGCAATATAGGCTTTGAATGAGAAAAACTTGCTTCATAGCCTAATTTCTTCATAAATATATTCAATTTATTTCTTGTTTTATACAACTCTTTCTTCATATCTTCTTTCTCCTTCCTCTCTTGTTCCAATTGAGCTTGTAAGGAAGCATTGAATTAATAAATTTCACTTCTTATCTTTCCTCAATTTCTCCTGATATGGTCCCTGTTAGTGAAGTTCCTGGAGTAATAATTTTTATTGACCTACCTAAAAAGCAAAGCCCAGATACTCTCCTTTGTTTCTTCCCCCAATAAAGTCTATCCAAATTTGCAAATCAGATGGCACAGAATGTGACTGCGCAACAGCTTCTCTAGAATTACACTTAGTTTGTGATGATAATTCTATTTTTTTTAATTTTCAAAGTTATCCTATTATAAATGGAAATCATTTAAGCTTAGGGTCAAATACACAATAAACAGTAATCTATTATAGCAAATGTATAGACTAAAAGAAAAAGCCTATCATTTTGTTGATTTGAGAACATAATACACTCATTCTTGAAGATATTAATAGCTGGAAAATAAAGAATTCATACCAGTAAAATTACAAAAAAAGGGAAAATATAAATAGAGTACCAGAGAACCTTTTCATAAGAGATGAAAACTTTTTCAAATTTCTGTTGTGTATATAGGAAAAAAAAGTATACACCACCCATCTTAAACATGATTCAAAATTAGGATGTCCAAATTGAAGTGTCCAAGCAGAATGACATTAGCAAAATTTCATAACTGTGGGGTCAAGAAGGTATTCCTTGGAAGTTAGATTTTGAGAATAGCAAAACATTATGAAATCGGCTTGGATTGATCAAGAATAGGCATATATAAGTATTCTTGAAAATTAAAATGCATCATAAACATCTTATTCTTTCTCTACATAGTAACTATTATCTGAAACATAAGAGTAAGGAGGGAAAAAATTTATAATACAATTTGAATAAGTTTTGCACATACAAGGAAAATAACACACTAATCACAAAAAAAAAAAAAAAAAATTCACCCTGATTATGATGAGTTATTATTGCATTCACCAAGAACACAAACAATAGCAAGAAAACTACTTTAGCATAGAGACACTTTCACAATCCTTCTCAATTCTAAATATATAAATAGAAAAAATAGAATCAATGTTAACTCACATAAGCATCTCAAGCTTTTGGATGGACCCATTCTTTATTCTTCTTTGTCTTGTGCGTCCGAAAATAAAATTTAGAGAATGATGGTCTTTTCCACCATTTTCAACCTTCCATGACTCAAAAAGAAAAGTTTACATGTCATCAATAATAAAGGTGAAATAATACAATAAAAACAAAGGAAAATAAACTCTATTAATACCATTCTCCTATAAAGAACTTGATGGGGTATACACCCTCTAGTATGTAGTGACACACTTGTATTGGAGTGACAGTTCTTATTTTATTTAGATTTTTCTTTAAAATCTTCAGATGCCCAATATTGAATCAAATCTGCCCATGCAGTCGCTCCAATCTGTAAAGGTTGCATACCATTTTTCTGAGCATTTTGCAAAAGTTGTGATAGCTTACTCAACCCACTCTTCTCAAAATTACTTTTAATTTCCTTATTAAATTTAGGTTCCCACTTAAATTTTCCCTAAAAAAATCAAAGTTATTTGTCTTATGATAACAACAAAAAAATGTTAATGACTAAATTAAGATATTGAAATAGTATCAACATAGTTACCTTAAATAGTTCAAACCATATCTTTCTGTTATACTTGGAAAATGCTTTCCGCCTTGGTTTGCCTACCTCAAACTTACTTTTGATGCATGACGCACTGCCTGCAATGGCTTTCTTGTGAGGCCAAAACCTATAGATAAGCAAATCATAAGTTAGTGCAACACTATGTTCAGGCATGATAATTTTTGTAATTATGCTTATAAAAAATATTACTTACCCATCCCTATCAGGCTCTATCAATACCAGATACTCAATATTATCATTGCCAACTTCACTACATTATGTATCAAGTGTTTGGTTGCAACCTAATTATGAGGATAGCAAATGAGAATTTGGCTTAAATTGTGGCAAAGGAAGCTAAGTATTTGATTCAATTTACTTAAATTGATGATTTGGTAAGGATTGTTGAGAGTGAGGTTGACAATTTGGTGGGGATTGTTGAGGATGTGGTTGAGTATTTGATTGAGCTTGAGATAAAAGGGCAGCACTTAGAATTATTGAAGGAAGACCACTTTTGGCACTTGAAGGTTAGGTGGTGGTGTTAAAAGTTCTAGAATTTGCCTTTTGTTCCCTTTTTTCAAAATTTGATTATTACCTTGATCAGATATCTACAACACCAGAAAGTCATATATAACAAACACATAGGAATATCACAAAACAACAATGTAATCAACCAACAAGTAATGTATAAATTGGATAATGAAAATAACACTAAAGTAATAGCACATTCTTTTAATATACCAAGTTCTAAAAGTAACCAATTATAATGGACAATGACCCAAAACAAATTAGTTCAAAATATAACAATATAATTATTCATCATCATCATCATCATTGTCATTTTCTTCTTCTTTTTCTTAGACAAAATTATCTTGTTGCATTCCATGTAAATCAACTTCTTAAATATTATGTTCATCATCTTGTAGTTGATAAATGAAGCCTTTATTATCAATCTTTGGATTGAAGTTTGACTGCTCTGATTGGTAAGCAATTTCTAATGTTTGTTTGTTATCAATATCTGCCTTTGGTGTGATTTTAAATGCCACCTACCAATCCTTTTTGCCAATAACTCTTTTACCATAAGGACAATAATATATTTGTGTTGCCATTTCAGCAAATATGATATGATCATATTTTGAGTATCTTTTATTCTTGTGTACCTCAACAATCTCATTCTTATGTACTCTCATACCACGTTGAGATTTGTCAAACCACTCATAGTTGAATAAGTTTAAATTCTTAAGTGGTTGTCCTTACCACTCCAATTCAAGAATCACTTTAAGAATACCATAATAATCATTGCAAGTTGAGTCTTGGCTTGTGCCACTGACACACTGCACTATTGTAATTGTTTTTTACCTTCACCCCACATAGTCGTGTGGAATTTGAAGCCATTGATGAACATTACAGACAAGACCAGTATTTCTCAATGGTCCTAAGGCTAAGTGTACAAATAGGGATTATGTGAGATGAGTTTTGGGTTTTTGATCACCTATGACAATAATGATCCATCTTGTCAACGAGATACACTTTGACAATTGGTTATCAAAGTTCAAACATCTAATATAGATACTTACATAATCATGAAACCACCATGGAAAATAAGCTTTAATTTGCTTATCAATGATAACATCACTAACATAACCAGAGAGACTTCTCAAGTGATGCTCATACTAATTGCATCATAGCACTTGATATCATAAGATTGTAATCAAACAAAATACTTCTAGGGTCTTAAATATAATTTTCATTTAAAATATTCTTTGACTTCCTCACAATTTAACAACACATGTAACTAGGTAGTTTTCATTTCTCTGTCACTTAGCCATCGAGTTTTCCACTTGCCAGTAGTACGCCTAGGAGTATTAAAGTTGATGGAGTTAGTTGTCTCTGATCGCTACCAATACCATCATTATTAAGTGGGACTATAGTTTTGCTACATAGAACATGAGCTTCAAAGTAATAGGAACTAATGCTATTTCTTGTGCCAAATAAGCTCCGCATATAAATCCCTCCATAGAAACTTTGTTTATAACCATTTTTTTAATCTTGTTCAAGAACCTAAAATAAAAAGAGCTCATAATTGACAATCAAAGTTATATGAATAAATTTGACAAGTTAGAATGAACCATTCTATACCTTTTAAATGCGTATATCAATCGATACTGAACAAGGCCACCTATCCTTGCTTCATAAAGTAAATGAATTTTGGCTGGTGCTTTATAAAGTCAAAGAATGAAGGAGGAAATATGCCCTCAAGTTTACATAATATGATTGGGATGTCAACTTCCATACTTAGCAAATGATCTTCCTATAATATTATTGTACACGAATCTCTAAAGAATTGACTCAATTCAATAATGGGGTCCAATACCCTATTTAGAGGAACAACAAAAGCCATTAGAGAAGATGTTGCATGAAGACATGACAATCATGACTTTTCATCAAACCACTTTGCTCTATTACATCCACATATCTACCAAAGTTAGAAGCATAGTCGTCTAGCATTTTTAAAATTTTTACCTATTCACATGCATCATCCTTTTTGGGCTCAAGTAAAACAAAATTTGGGTTTAGGTTTTTTCTATGTCCTATTAGCAAGTGGCTGGAAATGCAATTTTGATCGATGACAATATTCCATCAAGTCTAATCTCACTTTTGCATTATCCTTAGTTTTATCTTTGTTGTCCATAACAGTATGAAACACATTGTCAACAACATTCTTTTCAATGTGCATGATATTAAGGTTATGTCGAATTAGGTTGGATTTCCAGTAGAGAAAAATCTCAAAATATGCTCCTCTTTGTCCAATTATGAGTTTTTCCATATCCATCAAAGTGGACTTGCTAACCAATGTCAATTATCTTAGGATGGGTAATAACTCTTTCCTAAAGTTGGTTCCCAGTGATCCTAGGAAGAGGGTTTGAATGCTCTTGCTTTTCTTTCTTGAAAGCATTTATATTCCTTCTAAACATATTGTCGCAATCGGGATCGCGACGGGACAGCGAAAAATAATAGTTTTTTTGAAAATGGAGTCGCCACCAGATTTATTTAAATTGGAAAACCTTGGAAAAACCAATCTTATTTAAGAAAACAGTCTTTGAAAACCAGATATGAGTTCGGGAGTCGGTTATGCAAAGGGAAGGATAGGAACTTAATCCTACAGCACCCCTAGTACACCCGTATTTAAACGGTACCTTAGTGAATTGTGCAAATTAAATAATAACCCTTTAAAAAAATTTCAAATAAGGAAGATAAAAATTATAATTTAAACACATAAATTAACGAAAATTAATTTAGCAAAATATTTACAACTTAAACACATTTATTAAGAAAAATTAATTTTGACAAATATATTCACAATTTTAACACATAAATTTAAAAATGATTTACACAAAATATTTATATTTTAACAAATAAATTAAGAAAATTAATTTTGGCAAGTATATTTAAAATTTAAATAAATACATTAAGAAAATTTAGTTTTGAAAAATATATTTACAATCTTAACAACTAATAAATAATTTACACAAAATATTTACAATTTGACAAATAAATTAAGAAAAATTAATTTTGGCTTGACCGGGATAGCCTGCTCCTACGTATCCTCTGGTGCAATGAGGAACTCAAAATCACGTAGTTCTGTAAAAAAAATGCTTGTGTATTGGTCGATTTTAATTAATATAAAAAAACCTTTTTTTTTTAATTCATCATAGGATTCAAGTTAGCAGTTGGCCATTCAATAAACCCTTATGGTTCAATAATGGTGAAGATGACATTTGCCACTCAATCACTTTTATTGACCATAGCGCAAAGAAATCTATTAAAAAAATGTCTATTTATTTACAAGAAAGAAACAGATTCATTTATTTATTTTTGGCATCAATTTCAATATAAATTAACAAGAACTAATTATTAAACAAACACACAATTAATTTATGCAAATATTAGGACAAGTAAAATAATCAAATTAAAAAAATACAAGAGTCCTTATTATTATTTTCATCTCTTTTCAGCCTTTTTTACATTTTTATTACAATTTTAATGAAAACTATCAAAATCATTAACACATCAGATAAATAAATAAATACTTCCTAAATTAATTTTAGCTTATTCCTTAAGAAGATTAGAACAAACTACTAAAAATATTACCAACCCTTTTATTAAAAATACATAAATAAAACGTGAAGGAGTTCTAAAAGAGTTCAATTTTTTCTTATGATGCTTTAAGAACCCAAAATGAAATGGATAATAACTCATGAAGCCCAAAAATTTGGAAGGAAAAAAAAAAACAACGAAAACTCAAACATAAGCTGTCTTGACACATAAAAACAAGAAATAAATAAATACATAAATAAATAAAATCCTACTTCTATTATGCTTTTATCTTTGTCACAACCACGTGACCAAAGGAAATGAGGATATCATTTTTTTCTTTTGTGTTGTCCCCACGTGACCAAAGGAGATGAGTAGCTACGTGACCAAAGGAGATGAAGATATCATTTTTCCTTTTGTGCTGTCCACACGTGACCAAAGGAAATGCCAAAGTAAATGAGGAGCTACGTGACCAAAGGAGATAAGGATATCAATTTTCCTTTTGTGCTGTCCTCACGTGATCAAAGGAGATGAGGATTTCATTTTTTCCTTTTATGCTGTCCCCATATACCCATACTCAGAGAGAAATTAAGAGAGTAACCCAAAAAGAGAGAGATTAAGAGAGAATGCGAGAGAGAGACAGTGAGAGAGAGGAACCGCGTGAGGAAAAGAAGAGGAGAGCTATGTCTACGTCACCAGTGAGTGGGGAAGGAGAATTGCGGTGATGCACTAGATGCACAGCAGTGGGGGCGTCGGGTTGTGTTGCTCGAGATGAAAAGGAAAGGCATCAAGGAGGAGGAGTTGGTGGTAATGATGTTAATGGTTACGGTGGTTAAGGGAGAGATGATGATGGAGAAGCAAAGATCTCAGCAGAGATGAGACTGCAGAAAATCTGAAAATCAAGGGCACAGATGCAAGGTCCGCGACTGAACCCATGGCAGATCGCGGGGAGACCGGCGTTGGAGGGACAGAAACCACCGCTGGCTGTGGTGGTCCATGGTTGCTCTCTCTTTTTTTTTTTTTAGCTTCCTCACTCTACTTTTTGTTTTGAAAAATTCTAGATATATGTTTGGTTATGGGTTTGGCTGAGGCTTATGTTTTCTTGTGTCTTGACTTAGGTGATGATGATGATAAAGATGATGATATAGCTAAGATGATGGAGAAAATGACGATAATGTTGGCTGGGTGTTGTTCATGATGAAATAGCGATGATTGGGAAGAAGGTGGCTAATGGCGTGGCAAAGGGGGAGTGAAGCCGCGGTTATGATGAGGTGGAAGGGAATGTCACGCTACTGTACATGGCAATTGTGGATCTGGCTGGAAAATCCGCAGTGGATGGAGGTACTGGTGAGTGAGCCGTTGTGAGTTCCATTTTGTCTAGGCTTGCCTAAATTTGGTTAGAGGGTGGAGGTATAAGAATAAAGGGTATTGATGAGGAGAGATAATGGTGGTAACAAAGTGATGACAACAGTTGACATAGAGAAGAAAAGTGTACAAAGTGATGATAAGCGTGAAAATGTTGTGGTCAGAACTCAAGTAAAGGTTGCTGTGATGAGTCAAATAAATCCTATTCCTCTTTGACAGTTCTCTCTTTTTATTTACAGCAATTGTAATTAAAAGAAAAGTCGATTGATACTGGACTATGGTCAATATTGAAGGCTGTATTAATGATGCTGAAAATTCATGGACTACGTGTGCATGTGTATATTAATTCTACAGACTTTGTGAATATGTGATTTATGCTCTAAAGATTAAATTGAAAATGTCAAAATCGAAATAAAAGAGAGATGAGAACCAATACCACTGATGTTATTCTCTTTTCCTTTTTCAGTATCTCAAACTTCAGAATTCCTCACAATGATGATCGAAAGATGAAGTTTTAATGCTTGTGATGACTCCTCTCTCTGTATTTCTCAATTCTGCTTTGTGATCTCTTTAATTCTTGCTCAAGTCTTAGAATCCTTTCAAAAACTCCTCTTAGAGTCTCTAAAATTAGATCACTCTTCTTGATAAAATATCAACGGGCAGTAAGTATTGATGTTGATGATTGATTACTCTTGCTATGTTCTTCCCCCTCCCTGATGCTTCCTTCTGCCTCTGTTAAAATTTTTGAATTCAAAAAAAAAAGTTCTCTCTGTTTGTTTATTTTTTTTTTTAAAGTGAAGATCGTACTAGCCCCTCCTCCTTTTTGAGTATGCCTCTTGCTCGTTTATATCTTCCTCAAACTGAATGCCTTAACTGTTGAGGCATTAAATGCAGAGACACTGCAGATCCTTGTGGTTTGATTGTCAACTTAATCTGGATGAAACATTAAATGCGTTTCACTGTTGGCGTTGGACTTTTCTTTGAGGCCTTAATTATGTCGACCAACAGAGCACTAAATGCAATCCTGTGCACCTTTTGACTCTTTTTATTATTTTTGTTTATTTTTTTTGTTTTAATTTGATCAGGCGCGGAGAAACTTGAGCCCCCTTTTTTCTTTTTGTTATTATTCTTTGTTTGGGCCAAAGTGATATAGGCTAAAAACTTCTTTTTTTATATATATATATATATGATGATGATAACGGCCAATAATGACATGGGCTGGTAAAAAAATTTTCAAAATGAAATGGGTTATTCCCTTTTTTTTTTTTTTATACAAAGTGGGTTTTAAAACAAAAATACCATAAATAGAAATAAGATCAAATACATTAAATTTTATTTTGGACCGAACAAAATTAGGTGTTCACACATATGATTGTGACCCAAAAATTGATAATGACAATCAAGCTAAGAATTTTTTCTTCCATTTTTCGATGTGAATGCCTTTGATCACTCCATACAAATCAGGCATGCTAATTTTCTAGTAGTATACCACCTTGATAACATACCATACGTAGGGGAATTGCTAATCATCCACACTAACAATGCTATCATCACAAAATTCTATTTCCTTTCAACATCATATGTTAATACACCATCACTCCATATTTATTATAACTCATCTATGAGTGGTTGTAAATACACATCGGTCTTACTTTTTGGATTATGTGGTCCCAAGATGATCATTATAAAAAAACTTGAAAAAGGAAGTCATACACATGTTCAAAGAAAGATTATAAGGTGTAACAATAACATGCTAGCAAGAGTAAGGTATTGAAGACTGACTAAAAAGAGTAAACCCATCAGAGAACAAACCAAGTTGGACATTTCAAGGTTCAACAACAAAATTGGAATAAGTGGGATCAACATGTTTCCATGCTTCTCCATTTGATGGATGACACAATACAGCATGTTCCCTAACCTTTTCATGATGCCACCTTTTCTGCCTTGCAATGGTCTCCAAAGCATACAAGTGTTGATGTCATGGACACAATACAGATAATGCATCTTCTTACATGCAACCTTTTTGCAATTCTGCTTATGTCCTCTACATTCTTTATAACGAGATTCTTGACAAACTGACATTATCTTAATTCATTGTCATGCTTATAATACAACATACACCCATTAATACAACAATCAATTTTTTGGCTAGTAAGGCCTAACTTGCCACTAATTTCTTAGCTCGATAAAAACCAGAAGGAATCCTGTTTGAGGAAGGACATGATTCCCTCATAAGTTGTGCCATGGCATCAAAACATCCATTGGGCATATTGTACTCATATTTTTGACTTATCATCCTTATAGTCATAGACAACACAGAATGTGTCTAATATCTGAGCTACAATAATTCCTAAGCTAACTTTAGCATATCATTGAACTTGGCAGCATCTGTATTTGGAGGCTCTTCTATATTTACTTCACCTGCTTACTGAATATTTTCTAAGCTTGCAACATCAAAAACCATGCCTTGATATCTATTCACATGTTCGTAGACCTCAATTGTTTGATCATCATGTTCTTCGTCTCTATGGGTTGAGTCCATACCTAAGTCTACATCATTTTGAGATCTTCCTTTCCATGTGATGTCCAATATTAGTATCTAGGTGTAAATCATTTCCTCAAGATATGAACATTCACTACATCTGGATTATGGTGTTGCTCATGTTTGTAAATCAAATAGGGACACCTAATGACTCCCTTACTCAAATATTTTGGTTACTAACAAGCAAAATCTATAAATTCAATCAAACTATCCAAGAATTCATCCACTTGTCCACCATGATTTGGAAGAAGTCTATTATACATCCATCTTCAATGTTTTGGAATCTATATTATTCCTAATAAAATGAGGAAAAAAAGGGAAAAATGCGAATAACAGGTTTTGGTTTAGTTAGGTTTTCAGTTATAAACATTGACTTACATGGTATTTTAATAACACATTCACAGGATACAAACTAAAATTGTTTTTCCTACCCACTTTCTTTTTTCCTATTCTATTCTTTTCAATATGTATTTTATTGTCTTTTTGGTTTAGTATCAACCTTTTCAATTTTGATCTTGCCCTTAATAGTGACACATAAAATGAGTTGCATGAGTGCATGAAAGCTAGGAAAATATGGAGAAGTTCAAGAAATATGCATCATTAGACTACAATATAGAAAACACAAACCGTACGTGTAAGCAATTAATAATAGGACAATCAAAATTAGGAATCAAAATTGGGAAAAAGTGAAAACTCTGATGGCCATGGAAACTGTCTCAACTCGATTTGGGCATGTGACCAGCATATGATAAATCTCATCCCTACGTAAGCTTTGTGACCTGTATTTCTCTATATACATAATCAATCCTAAGACTAGTTAAAATATGGTCTCAATTTCTATATACAAATCACCTGCTTTATTAAATTATAATAATTAAAATTGAGATCTTAAATTGGTAATTAATGTCTATAAATATAATACCAACAAATATATGGAGTCCAATATGTACAACTAACTCTAGATAGTAAAATCATATAAATACATCCAAATTTATATCAGAATATGCAAAACATGATATATGCTCTATAGTCTGGGATCATGCTTGCATCTACACTGGAGCACATCTAAACAAAAACATCAGACTTTTCACCTAGTAGAGCTCACCAACTAGGATCTAATGTTGCTGGGGCAAAGATGGCTGGGAAGTATCCGTAACAGCTGCTGTATTGTAAATAAGAAAAGGAAAAGATAGGTGAGTTTTGTTACTAAAACTTAGTGAGTGAGTTCTCACCCAGAACCCTCTTCATAGGATACAAGGAAGAAATGCATAGAATTATTATAGCAATAACAATATAAAGCTTTAAATCATTTCATGCTAATAGTCATATAATCAAAATCATAGTTTTTCATAATTCGGCCTAACAATACTCTACTAGAGAAACAAAAATCTCTGCTCTAGTCACACACAATATGTATGACATAACAAAATCTTTAATTAATAGTCTCTGGTCACATTTGGATGTTACGTGTCACCATCTGCAGTGTGACAATAATTCTCTATTTTTTCTAGCTCAGGGCTACTTGGTATTAAGGTTAATGGATTGATTGCCATTAATACACAATATGCTTCTCTATAGCTACTATTCAATTCAACTAGAAGTCTAAATCCTTTCTATGTCTCATAAAGTCTGGGTTTAAAACTTCTCCATAACAATATTTGGTACTATAAATCATATAATCATTAAATCAGCTCTGAACAATCGTAATCACGATTTAGTTCTTTTAGAAACTTTAGCAATAATGGTCCCATGCATTTTTAAAATACTCAATTCATGCTATTTCAAAACCGTATATTCACAATTAAGTAGAAATCTCAATTGTTCATAGAAATAAACTCTAAAACCATAGACGATTTCATATGTTGGTGAAAATAATTATAATGGCTAACATAGATATCATAGATACGAACCCACTTACCTGGAGTGGTAGAAGATGAAGGTTCAATACTGATAGAGTTACTTGGGCCAAAGATAGCATCAGTATCTGCCATTATAATCATAATACCTAAATTAACTTGTAAGACCTCTATATAGCTCAAATCTAACTCTAACATCTTAGAAAGACTTCACTTCTTTGAGAAGCATGGAAACCCCCTATGGCAACCCCCAAAACAAGGAAAAATTGAAGCAAAAAGGAATAACACTAGCAAAACAATATACCTTGAACTTTAATGATGAAATATTCAAGTTAGATTTGAGAGAAATTGAAAAAAAATGGAGTTAAAAGGTGAAACAGGAGTGGAAGGCGAAGTTTTTGCATTTTTAAGGGTGAAAAGTGTGTGTCTTATGTCTGAAACCCGAAAATGGGGTTTTTATCTTATTTTTACTGTACAATGCTCACTCGAGTGTGTAAAATTTGTACCTATACTACTTACTATTCCCCAACTGCTGCATCACTCATTTGAGTGCTGCAGTACTCTTTAGAGTTGTTTTTCTTAAATCTTTGAGTAATAATCCAAGTGGAGCCTACCAACAATATGAGAGGGTCTCGAGGAACCCTATGGTGGTCCTGAATTTGCCTAGGAACATGTATACTACACCAAACTCTCCCAGGGAATAGTATACCTAAGGCATTACAGAAACACAAACCTTCAAATGGGCAGTAACCTTGTCCTTATCAATGAAAACTCCAATGGAATCAACAATGTATTTAGAACAAATCTCAGTACAAGGGATCTTCTTTGGGTTCCTGAGCTACAAAACAAGCCAACTGCATCACTTTATATTAAAAAAAAAATTAAGCCTACTGGAAGTAGCTAGGATGATGCATATCAAATAAATGAAGCATGCTATATGTTTCACTATTGTAATATCAATAACTAATCAATCAAACTTAATCAAAATTGACAACAAAATCTTTTTAATTAATCATTGTTTTAATAATACATATCAAGTCATTTAAGCACAACATTAAAGTAAGCACGATGGTCTTAAATTTAGCTTGATGCCCACCTAACAAATGCTTATAAGCAAGCAAAAATACAGTGATTACTAAATATATTTTTGTGTGCTTTTGCAAAGAGAATAGCATCTTTTGTACTAAAAGTTAGCCAATACGTATGTCAAAGGATACGATTTGTTACCTTACCTATATTAATTACATTCATCCTCTCAAACAGAGTCAAATATTTGAGCAGACTAACCATATTCATAGCATGGATGATCACATGAGTTTTTTAGGTTAATATAAGTGTGTTAGTCATCTTATAGATTCACATAATTAAGGTAGTTCTAAAACTATTGTCCGCACCTACTAAAATAAATTGATTATGGAATTTCATTTATTTGACTTCTGGAAACATGTTTATGATACATGAATATTAAAACAACCTATATGCTTGGAGAATTATTACATATTCAGTTTAAGATGGAAAATTGGCCATTCTTTTTTGCTTGGGAAGTTTGAATTGCATTTTTTTTTTTTTGCTTATTTTGTTTTGGTCTCTTATTTGTGAATCAAGCATTCTAAGCTTACTTCCTTAAAGTCTTGTTTTCCAATGTGCTAATTAATTTGTTCAACCAATCCTCGTCATCAACATTGCAACACGACTACAATATCTAAAATATGCAGATTTATCTGATTGAAACCCATAAAAAATGGAGCAAAAAAAGGAATTAAAAGATTGAAAAAAAAAAGGAGACAATCTATTTGGTTTATGAGATAAAATTTCAATTCTTGGTTGGCAACTTTGATCAAATAGGTGGGGAGCAAGTGCTAAATAACTAGGAAATTAAACACATGGAAAAGCAGAGAACCTTAGTACTAACAATATAACAGTTTAATACCAATAGTAATAGAAGAAGAAGAAAAAAAAAAAGAAAAAGATTGGGGGTATGTACCTATTAAAGATCGTTGAAGGCTGGTGCACGTATTGCAAAGCCTTTCTTCACCTGCGCTCACTTACTCACTCTATGAATGAAAGAATGGAAGAGATTGGTACTCAGCCATTATTTTTTGCATACGCTAAGGTCATATAAAAGTCATACTTGAGAGAATATGCTGATATTTTTGTAGTCTAAAATTCGCATGTGCATGGAATTACCTTTCTCTTGAGCTCACTTATTTCCTTTCTAATACTTTCATCCTGAAATAGAAATATAGACCATTTGTTAAGAGCTTACACTGTAAAATTATTAATCTACGTATTATCTCCAATAAACAATGAACATGTGCATGATATAAGGAAAAGAGCTAAAAATATGTGGTCATGTATGATCCCCATTATATTAATAAAATGCGCAAATACATGACGAGCATAGAAGGGAACAAAAACCTTTAATTTTCTTTTGAAACACGCCTCAAACCTTTTTCTATTAGTTTCTCTAGTTTCTATAATTCCTGAATTTCTAGCTGTGCTACTTCACTTGTACACGTATTGCGCTTGATCATTATCCAAAACGGCTACGAAAAGGGCTGGCTAAAAGAAGCCAGGAAAGAAAAGTCAGGAAAAGGCTTAGCATCAACAAGAAAGCGAATATGAGGAATAGGTTAGTTGTTGGATATTCTATGTGTGTGGATTGACATAAATCATATTTTAGTATAGTTTTAATTTTGATTCCAGATTAATTGGATACCAAGATATTGAACCATGTTGTTTTGCCTATTTTCTAATTAGTTTTTTTGTTATTGGGCTTAACTGTGATTTTTGGTCATAGTGGATATGGCGTTTTAGTTTTTGTTATTGTTAATAGGTTGAGCCATAATGGGCAGGCTTCGCGCATGCTATTACTAACCAGATATGCCCATGCTCCTAGCCTCATCAAAGTGCTATTGCCCCTATTGAGACAGAACAAGCTTTTGGAACTGAATGGGTGATAAGAGGAGCTCTCTCTCGACATTTTTTTGGTCTCATAGGAAGAAGGTAGCAGCCAGTCATGGACTCATTAGTCTCCACTGTTCCAGGTAATTCAAACATCTAATCCCAATTTACAGCATGTGATTATCAAATGTCATATTGAGAATTGGATTGAAACTTTTCTTTAAGTGGTATCAGAGCCAATCTAATTCTGATATGACTATGATACTACTATTCCATATTAGGTGTTTATCATACATATTCGGATTTGAGATAAACCCAAAGTTACCAATTTGAAATTTTGTAATTTTAACAATTAAATTCAAAATTGATTGAGGGCTTTTGTTATTGATAATGTCTTGAGAAAATCAACATAAAGATAATAAGAAACAGATTAGTATACAGAGAGAATTTGAGTTTTAAAAAATATGAACCCCAACCATTGAACCCGATTTGGATTTGAAAAACCTCAACCCATATGTGTGCGAATTTGTTTTAATTACCTTAGGGCTTTAATAGAGGATGAAATTTTAAATCTATTGACACCAAAATCATGAATTTTCATCAAGTATAAAGAGAGAAATCACGAAAAATCAAGCATACCTGCGATGTTTTTCGCAGAAGAAGCCGAGATTCTGAAGGCCATAATTCTTCGCGATTCTTTATGGGTTATGTAGAGCTTTTGATTACGATTCTGACGAGACAAAAATCACTCGATTTCATTGAGAATTGAGCGAGATATCGCTCTTGACCCATTTTGGTGTTCATGGGTCGCAAAACCTGCCCAAACCCGATTGGAGGTTAGGGATGATGAATAGTGCTAGCAGCCAACACCCACATGTGGGCCCAGGCATGTGAGGGCACGTGCAAGCCCATCCGAGGCCCGTTTTCACCAATTTTTTTCTCATTTTAAGGTTTTTCGATATTTTAAAAATATTGGTGATTTTTATTTATTTTTCTAGGCATCAGAAATAATTATTGTTAATTTTCAACTACAGAAATTACTTAAAAATATTAGATACTCTCCAAATTTTAGTCTAAAATTTTTTGAGCATATTTATGGCACTGCTAGGCACATTATGTTCAGTATACTCTCAGATTTGGTATTGTTTGGTTAATTAAAGAATTTTATGCTCTATTTTGTGCTTATTATTGATTATTTAGATTATGTTATATTGATACTTGTGATATATACTTCTGAGATATGTTGTTTTAGACCATTTTGTACTGTTGTTGGGTATTTTTTCACAGTTGTGAGCTCACATTCGCTGGATGGATTATGATAAAATACCATTATATGAAAATTATTGGTATTAATGTGGCATTAGGAATTATTTTAATAATGCACATACCCTATCGGTTTGTCCTTATTGATATATTTCCTGATGATTGATAATTATATTTAAAAGTTTTCAGTATCTTCTCTATATTAGCTTTAAGAATATAATTATTTTATGTAATTTGGGAGTTAACTTGTGCATTGTAATTCGGGACCGTTCGACGGGATTATAATTGCATAAGGTGACTTTATTATTGTTATAAGCTCTATTTCTTCTATTGGATACGCTTGACAAAAATCTCCCATTAATGTACAAATTTCAACTTTGCCTATGAGTATGAACTTTTTACCAAAGTTGAATAGAAACAATTATGAGGACTGGCCTGACTCTGTCAAGTTGTTCCTTGCCATTTCTAATGTCAATGCTGCCCTTACTGAGAATGAGCCTGAAGTTCCTATACCTAAGTCTTCCACTGCTGCTATAGCAAAACATGACAAGTGGGCTCATTCTAATAGAGTTTGTCTGATGACTATGAAGTTCACTGTGGACAAGACCATCAAAGATAATGTTCGTGAGATGAACAATGCTAAGGAGTTTTTTGAGTATGTAGGCCAGAAATTCAAGAAATTTGACAAGACTAAAAAGGCTTACTACTTGTCATTATTGACAAAGACTAGATATGATGGTGTATCTAGTGTTCGTGAGAATGCTATGAATCTCACCAATTGGCACAACAAGTTGAAATCCATGAAAGTGGAACTGGGAAGTGACTTTCTGGTCTGGTAAGTGTTGGACTCTATTTCTTCTGAATTTGATGTTCTGAAGACTTCTTATAATGCACAAAAAAAGGAGTGGTCTATTGATGAGCTTATAGCCATTCTTAATCAGGAAAAGTAAACTATAAGGAAGGGTAAGGCTCAAGTTGTTCAATTGGTTTCCCATAAGAGTTATGCCAAGAAGAAGAATCATTTTAAAGTAAAGAGTAACAAGCCTCGGTTCAAGAAGAAGTTGAGTGATAAGTCTATACCTCCTTCAGTTCATGAAGATGGTGAACCATCTAGTGTGAAACAGAGATTTAATGGCACTTGCAAGCATTGTAATGTGTTTAGGCATAAATGATTTAACTGCTTTAAGTTTAAGAAGTGGCTAGAGTGGAAGAAGAAAGGTATTTATCTAGCCCTAGTGTGTTTTGAATCTAATCTTGTTGATGTACCTTCTCATACTTTGTGATTAGATTCTGGTTCAACCATTCACATTACAAAATCTGTGCAGGAGCTCAAAACCAAGAGAAGGCCAAATAAAGGGGAGCTATCTGTTGTGGTTGGAAATGGAATGAATGTTAAAGTAGAACATATATGAGTAGATGCTTTGAAATTAAGTGGTGAACATGAGTTAATTTTGCAAGACAATATTTGTGTACCTTATATGAGAAAGAATTTGATTTTAGTTTCTGTTTTGGATGATTGCGGCTATTCTTTCCATTTTGGATCTAATAAAGTTATTTTATATTATGAATCTGCTGTTGTTGGTTATGGTGTTAAGTTGAATGGTATGTATATGTTGAATCTAGATCCTCTTTCTATTGAACAATGACATTTGAATATTAATAATGTTGTTAGACAAAAGTGTGGAAAAGTTGTTGAGAATTCCTCTATGTTGTGGCATAAGAGATTAGGACATATATCCCAAGAAAGGATGGAGAGATTGATTAAGGAGAATATTCTTCATAATGTGGACTTCTCATATTTTGATACTTGTATTGATTGTGTGAAAAGGAAGCTCACTGCTGGAGTCAGGAAAAAAAGAGTTAGTATGAGTGAACATATACTACAGTTGATTCATACAGATATCTGTGGGCCAATTACTCCCATTGCTTTGGGAGGATTTAAATATTTCATCACATTTATTGATGATTTCTCAAGATTTGGCTAGGTTGATCTATTGTGTCAAAAAATCAAACTCTTTAGATGCTTTTAAAACTTTTAAATATGCTACTGAGTTGAAATTTGGCACACAGGTTAAGTGTGTGAGGTTTGACAGAGGTAGTGAATTTAATGGAAGGTATGATGAAATTGGTAGGAATCCTAGTCCCTTTGCAAGGTTTTTATGTGATTGTGGTATTGAGGCACAATACACTATGCCGAGCACTCTGCAGCAAAACGGTGTCGTTGAAAGGCAAAATTGTACTCCCATGGAGATGGTTAGGTGTATGCTTAGTCATTCAGCTCTTTTTGATTTTCTATGGGGAGAAGCCTTGAAGACAGCAGCCTATATTTTAAATCATGTGCCTAGTAAGTCAGTTCCGATGACTCCATATGAACTTATGACAAGAAGAAAGCCTACTCTGAAGCATTTTTGTGTCTGGGGTTGTAAGGCAGAAATCAGGCTCTACAATCCAGCAATAAAGAAGCTTGATCCTAAAACCATTAGCGATTTCTTTGTAGGACATTGCATTGGCTCAAGGGGTTCTAGATATTATAGTCCTACTCAAACCACCAGAATTGTTGAGTCTGATCGTGCTATCTATTTTGAAAATGATTCAAAACATGTTGTAACTCACGAGCCACGTGTTGTTAGCTTCAGAGAAGAGCATATCACTATTCTTGTACCTATTGCTTCTTTTCCTGAGTCTATGCTAACTATTGTCACTCATGATGAAGCCATTGATCCATTGTTGATGCTGATGTTAATATGAAAGTTAATCATGATGTTCAGAATCCTAATATTTTTGTGCCTCAATTGAGGTGATCTGAATGTGTTCCTAGATCCACTAGATTCAAGGATTATGTTTTCTATTTGCAGGAACATGAGTTTGCTTGTGTTGAGGATTCTGATCCCATTTCTTCCCATGAGGCCATTTCTGATTCTCATAGTTCACAATGGCTAGTTGTTATGGAAGATGAATTGGCTTCTATGCAAAAGAATGATGTTTGGGATTTGGTGGAGTTGCCCGAATGTTGCAAATCTGTTGGTTGTAAATGGGTCTCTAAGACCAAACGTGATGCTAGAGGAGAGATAAAGAAATACAAAGCTAGACTTGTTGCTAAAGGGTACAATCAAAAGGAAGGTATAGACTATAAAGAGACGCTCTCACCTGTCTTTACCAAAGATTCTTTTTGTATTGTGATGGCCTTGGTTGCTCATTTTGATTTAGAGCTTTATCAGATGGATATTAAAACAACACCCTTGAATGGTGATTTATTTGAGGATGTCTATATAGACCAACCTATTGGTTTTGTTGAAAGTGATAAGGAACACATGGTTTGTAAATTGAAAAGATCCATTTATGGTTTGAAACAGACTTCTAGACAGTGGTACTTGAAGTTTGATCATATTGTAGGCTCACTTGGCTTTAAGGAAAATGCAATTGATCAGTGCATTTATCTAAAAAATAGTGGGAGAAAATTTGTTATTCTTGTTCTTTATGTTGATGACATTCTTTTGGCTAGTAATGATGTGGGATTTCTCAATGAGACCAAATAGATGCTTATACACTACTAAAAACTTATCTGTTATCTGAGGATTTTGCTATGGATTTTTGTTAAAAATTCGTAGGTAAGTAGGTTTCATGCAAATTTTGTTGGAAAAACAAATCCGCAGGTAATATGCTCGTGGATAATTGGTTGCTACGGATTTTGAATTCCGCAAGTAATTAGCTACGGATTATTTCACAAGAAATACAGAAAATCCGCAACTAATGTTCGTGGCAAGTTGTGTGGTTGGAAGGAATTTTGTTGCGTATTTTCCTATGGATTTTGTTCACGATAAATATTCGCAGGAAAATTTGCATATAGTTTGTGCAAGAAAATCCTCAAATTAAATTGTCGTAGCAAAATTCACAAGTAATTTTCGCAACAAAATTTGTAGGTAACTAATTTAATTTCGCAAGTAATCCTAATTTAATTTCGCAAGTAATTGTGCAGGTAATATTCCTATCAAAATCCGCATCTAATGGGGCCAACAAAATCCGCATGTAATTTAATTTGCAACAAAATTCACAAGTTGTCATAGTCTTTGAAAATCTGAATTCGTAGGTAATTGCGCAGGTAATTTTTACAACAAAGTTGATTTTGCAAGTAATTTTGCACGTATGTTTCACAATAAATTTTACAAGTAATACACCTTTCAAGACTCGATTTCACAAATAATTTTGCATGTAAGTTTCGCAACAAAATTGGCAAATAATAAATTTTATAGCAAATTTTGCAAGAAAAATGAACCAAAATTTAATTAAATTCACAGCAAATTAAATTAAATTCACATCAAATTTTGCAACTAAGCATTTGTAATATAACTTTCATAAGAAATTAAATTTGCAACCAAATTGAACAAATTTAATAATTGTTAATTGTTCATTAAATTTATTTCTCACCCAATATATATATATATATATATATATATATATATATATATATATATATATATATATATATATATATATTCAATAACTTACTTTCAAATAAACAAAATGTCTAATTCAACAATGAAATATAAATTGTCTCATAATATATAATAACTTCAATGTAATGCATTACACAAATTAAATAAAAATTCGTAAGTCCTCTGTCATCATATATGATTGAGTACTAAGATCGACAAATATAAAGCAAAGTAATAGTTCTAGTAAATGACAGCTATGCATTAGAGTTTTCAGATGATGTACTATCCTTATTCTCTTCATCACTTGAATTGTTTTGATCATGGGATATAGGCTTTGAATGAGAAGAGCTTGTTTCATAGCCTAATTTTCTCATCAATATATTCAATGTATTTCTTGTTTCATACAACTCCTTCTTCATGTCTTCTTTCTCCTGCCTCTCTTGTTCCAATTGAGCTTGTAAGGAAGCATTGAATGAATGAACTTCACTTCTTATCTTTTCCTCAATGTCTCCTGATATGGTTGTTGTTATTGAAGTTCTTGGAGTAATAGTTTTCATTGACCTGCCCAAAGAACCAAGCCCAGATACTCTCCCTTTTTCCTTTCCTCCCATAGAGTCTACCCAAATTTGCAAATCAGATGGCACAGATTGTGACTGTGCAATAGCTTATCCAGAATTAGTATCAATCTGTGATGATAATTCATTTTTTTTTTGTTTTCAAAGTTCTCCTATTATAAACAAAAATCATTCAAGCTTAGGGTCAAATACAAACAACAAATACTAGCACCATACTCTATTATAGCAAATGTAGAAACTAAAAGAGAAAGCCTATCATTTTGTTGATTTGAGCACATAGTACATTCAGTTTTGAAGATATTAGTATCTGGAAAATCAAGAATTCTTACCAGTAAAATTACAAAAAAAAAGGTAAAATATAAAGAGAGTGACAGAGAACTTTTTCATAAGATACGAGAATTTTCTCTAATTTCTGTTGTGAATGTGTAAAAATGCAAAGAATCAACTCACAAAGATAGCCAAATGACCAGCAGAGAACATATAAATATCATGACGTTTTGGAAACTATCAACTAACAGTGTGCATCATGTAACAATGTGACTATCAACTTAAGAATATTGGAAAACATAAGAACTCAAAATACAAAATAAATAAACATCCAAGCAGCAACCAGGGAATTTCGGACTAGTGAGGAAACTAAACAATCTAGAAAACCTTTTACAAACTAGACTGATCCATTGAGACCTTTTATAGGGATGAATGGAAGGACCTTAATTCTAACATGCCACAAATAGCAAGAAGAAAACTACTATAGCTTAGATACACACAATCATTCTTATCTCTGAATATATACATAGCAAAATTAGAATCAACATTAACTCACATAAGCATCTTGAGCTTTTGGATGGACCCAATCTTTATTCTTCTTTGTCTTGTGCGTCCGAAAGTAAAATTCAGAGAATGATGGGTCTTTTCCTCCATTTTCAGCCTTCTACAACTCAAAAAGAAAAAGTTTACATGCCATCAATAATGAAGGTGGAATAATAAAATTAAAACAAAGGAAAATTAAATAAACTCTATTAATACCATTCTCCTGTAAAGAACTCGATGGGGTATACACCCTCCAGTATGTAGTGATGCACCTGCATTGGAGTTACGGTTCTTCTTATTTTGTTCAAATTTTGGTTTGAAATCTTCAGACTTCCAATATTGAACCAAATCTGCCCAAGCTGTCTCTATAATCCATGAAGGTTTTATACCATCTTTCCGGGCTTTTTGTAGAAGTTGTGACAGCTTACTCGACCCTCTCTTCTCAAAATTACTTTTAATTTCCACATTAAATTTAGGATCCCACTTAAATTTTCCCTATAACAATCAAAGTTATTTGTTTTATAATAACAACAAAAAAATGTTAACTACTAAATTAAGATATTGAAATAGTATCAACATAGTACCTTAAATAGTTTAAACCATATCTCTCTGGTGCCTTTGGGAAACGCTTTCCACCTTGGTTTGCCTTCCTCAAATTTACTTTTGATGCATGACGCAATGCCTGCAATGACTTCCTTATGAGGCCAAAACCTACATATCAGCAAATCATAAGTTAGTGCAACACTCTGTTCATGCATGATAATTTTCGTAATTATGCTTATAAAAAAATCACTTACCCATCCCCATCAGGCTCTATCAAAATCTTGCTTTCACCATTATCAATGCCAACTCCACTACATGAAGTACTAGGTGTTTGGTTGTCACTTGATTGTGAGGATAGCAAACGAGAATTTGGCTCAAATTGTGGCAAAGGAAGCTGAGTATTTGATTCTAAGAGCATAGTAATATATAATTATTCTAACTATAAGGGAGAATTACTATTAAAACCAATATTAGTGTATCTGACATTATTTTTATTTCTTTTATAATTATGATGGAAAAGGCTTAACCTACAAAATGGAAGCAATAGCAAAAATATCAAAAGTATTAAAGGAGCTAAAAGCAATGAGTAGATTATTGGTATTATTTAAATAAGTAATATGAAAGTTTTGGCTTACGCTTCCTTAATCCCTTGTCCACTGCCTTTGGTGCCACTCAAAAAAGAAAACCACAATCACTGCAATAAAACAAAAATTGAGTCAGTTTTGTTTTGAATAATAAATTATAGCACCATCCATTCCCCTACTGGTCAAAGAGGCTAACAACCCAAAACAACTATGTTACAACAACAGATGGTTCAACATGTTGCAGGGTGTTTGGAATATATGTGTGTGTGTGTGTGTGTGTGTGTGCTGCCAACGTTGCCAATGTGATGAATACAAAAGCAATCATGATGCCAACGTGATGAAAAACCAACGTGATGAATAGAAAAGCAATCATACATGGCTATATTAGACTATGCACAAATTAAATAAGTTAAAAAGATCACTATTTCTTAGCTCGGCTGATAGTTCTTACTTCTTATTATTATCATTATTATTCTCTTGCTGGTCATAGTTCTGATCTTTGATTCATTGTTTTTTATGCATCATAAAGTTGCAAAGAATGTTGGAGAGGAGATGAATAAATAGATCGACTTTACTAAGCATTATATATGTGTGTTTGAATTACTATATGTTATGTTGAATTCAGCTCATTGTCAAAGCTTTCCTTGGAGAGCTTTTGAAAAGAAAAGGAGGGAAAAAAATAAAAAGTGATTTTTCTGCTGAAATTATACTCAAAACCAATCATGCACTTGATTGGGTACCTTTGGAAAAGATTTTAAGAAAAGTACTTTTGAAACAATATAGAAGCAAAAGCAGCTCCTTATACATTACACTATTCGAGTTAGAGTATTATAAAAATTGCATTTATCATATGATTCAATTACTTTATAGTTTATGATATTTGTATTTTTATAAAATATATCCTTCTCTACCCATACCCTACTTTTTACAAAATTTCCATATCCGGTACTGGTACCAAACCTTTACCAATGCAACATAGACATTCCATCATGAGCTTGTGTAGAGAAAGATCTCGAGATAACTAAGCTAACTAGAGTATCTGAAAGAATCACATGGGCTAACGTCCTAAATAAACTAGGAACAAACCTTTACATAAATGAGATGAAGATTAAAATGTGTTATGATTCTTTTGTTCAATCACTTCAAAATAAAAAAGAAAAAGATGATGATGATACTTGGGAACTAAAGGGTAAGTGGTGAAACCCCAATCATTCTTGAAGGTGTGCAAATCCAAATGACAGACCCCACAGTACAAAATTTTCAGTGTGACCTTTTTCCTACAAAATCACAAGCTCCCCATGTTATAAAAAAAAAATTGAAAGAAAGAAACAGCAACAAGAAGCATGTAGAAAGGAATGGAATGGAATGAAAACATAAATGTGGCACGCAGAACTCAAGTGATTTTGGGACAGAGGAATGGAATTACTGTGCATCTTGCTATTGTTTCAGCCCAGCAAAGCGAGCAAACTTGATGGAAATTAACCATATTAATGATTGTTCACTATTCAACTCCCACCCTATATCTAGCACCATATATGCAGAGAAATGCAAACAGAGGTGACAAAAGAGGGGGTCAAAGAGAATGTGAAATCCCTAATCAAAGACGATGCTCACTTGCCTCCTTCTTTGCACACATTGAGACCACAAGAATATATGCACAAAAATTCTAACCTAACACTGTCAAATCATGTTCCTCCATTTCAATGCAAAAGACAGAGAAAATGAAATCTCTAGAAACTAAAAACAACAATTAACAAAAAAAAAAAGGTCGCGCAACGAATCCAAATGCATAGTATTTCACATAATCGAAAATGCAAGTCACTAATTTCCTTCCATCAGCCGAAATGTCTCGGGAACCAAATAGAGATTAAAAAAAAAAAAAAGCTTCCCCAAAATTAGCGATTAGATATGAAAATTAAGGAGGAGTTTTTAAAACGGATAAAGGAAATAGGTAAAGAGAAAAATAATCAAACCTTGCATGAGGGAGAAGGGAAAGAAGAAAAGAATGGCGTCTAAGTGCTTAAGAAGAGAGGGAACGCTTCATAAATTATGAAAAAGACACAATGCATTGAGAGGAAGAGAATGAGAAACTTACAGGAAGAATGGAGTCAGAGAATGGGTGTGTCAAAATTAGAGATAGAGAGAGAGAGAGAAGGGCTGCAATCCTTCTTCGCGCCGCTGCAATCGAACATTCTTCACGCCACTACAATCCTTCTTCTGTTTTAGGTGAGGGCATGAGGGCATAGACTGAGGGCATGAGAGCGTGAGAGTGAGTGAGGCTTTGGTAAGTTTACGTGAGAATAGTGACTTTTGCCTTCTTCGCGCCAATGCAATCCTTTTTCAAGTTTTGATTTTTTTTCATTTAAAAAAAAGGGTTGAAATAAAAAAATTCTAATTTAAATTCAATTATTATGTTAAAAATTAAAATATAAATCCAACTTGTCAATAAAAAAACAACACTTTTTAAATGATAACTTTTGAGATTTTATAAATTTTTAAGTAATCAAATTAATGGATAGAAAAATTAATTATTTAATCATCTAAGTATTTTAGTATTTTATTAAATATTAATCATTAATAGTATAAGTAGATTTATTTTTTATCAGTATGATAATTTTATTAATATTTTTAAATAGAGAAAGATGACATTAACTGTTTTATTTATTTTAAATATAAAAGTGAAATTAGTTTAAAATAAGTTGATTATATTTCTTATAATATTGTGTAGAGAACGAATAAAGAAAGAAGGAAGGGATCGATATATTGTGGTACTCACGAAAAGGACTGTTCATGGCTGGTCGTGAGGTCGGGGAAAGGGCTGTGACGTCGTGAAGGTGATTCACTACAAATTCTTCTTCATCGATTAAAGAATGAAGAAGATGCAGCAAACGGGTAGGATACTAAGGCTTCACTCAGATTAGTTAAAAGACCATCTATAATCAAATTAATATTTTCCCCATATTTAAAAAAAGTGGTAAAAATAAAAAAAATTATATATAATTTAAATTTAATTAACTCCTATATGAAAAATTAAAATCTCAATTTTTCAATAGAACTAGATTGAGTTCCCTGTTACATATGGAGTTAATTTCCCTATTAGGGTATCAAAGATGTACTTGACCAGTAAGTATATGAAAGTTTTGGTAGTTATATATTCAAAAATTATAGTTTTATATATATATATATATATATATATATATATATATATATATATATATATATATATATATATATATAGAACAATTTTAGATTCAATATGCTTGCGTTATTCATGTAAGATATATTCATCTTGTGTTTTAGATTGTTTTGAGTTAGGAAAAAAAGGTCTTTATATATTTATTATTGAAAAAATGACAACATTAGTGAAATTGTATATATACTATAAATAATAGATATTATTTATTTGCATGCTAAGGAAATGAATGATTTTTGTGTTTATAATGAAAATGGTTGACTCTATAGCCATTTACCATTTGTAATTGATTGAAAAGAGTTCACATTTGTAATTAAATCTCTCATATATTATATTATAATCAATATCATATTAAAATTATATCAATTACGAATAATATCAAAAAATTAATATCAAATAACAAGATAATAACAAATTGACACGTGGGTGCAAATATCAACATTTTCTGTTTAAAAATTAAATTACATATTAAATTTGAAGATTGAAATTGATATTATCAAGATTGAGACTTACAATATGAGATACATATAAATGTTTTTAGTTTATGTAGTAATTATTAAAAATCATTTATTTAAAACAAAAAGAAATAGAAATATTTAAGATTATTTAATATTATAAACAAAGTTTATGTAGTAATTACATATTTGAATGAATTTTTTAATAAAAAAGTTTTTAAAAAATATTTGTTGTTTATGTATGCCCTATTTTTCAAGGCTTATAACAAATATACACTAGCTAACTTTAACATAACTAAAAAATATTATTGTTGATAGAGTCTTTAAGTTTTAACCTTTTGACTTTTGCTCATTGTCACTGTGTTACTGAAATAGTGTAGCGATATTATATTTTTTTTTTTTTGGGAAAACAAATCCCTTTTTAATCTTTGGGCAATTGGGGTTGTATGATGATGTTCAATATATATGCTTTGTAGTTTTTCATATGCTCAGATACTCTTACTAATAAATAAATTAAATTTTTTTAAAAAAAAAGGTGGGTCAGGCCCGCCTAAACTCGCGGGTTAAGTGGGTTGGAAATTTTTTGTGGGTTCAAAAAGTTAGCCTAACTCGTTGAAAGTGGCGGTTTTAGCGGACTAACTCGATAGACCAGGCCCATTTTGATATGTCTAGTTGTAATAAAAGACAAATATGATTTAATGATTAATAATCATTTGACTAAAATAAAACAAATAATTTAATGTGCATATTTATCAATTTATAAATCCCTGATTAATATGACAATTAATATAAATAAGTTAAGATTTAATTAATAAAATATAGCTGAAATCTTTTGTTTCAATTTGATCAAATTTGGTTAAAACAAGATTTGACTGAAATAGTATTACTTTTATTAAAACAAAATGAGTCATTTAAATCAAAATCAATTTGATTTTACTTAATCAATTTTAATTTTATTTTAATCAATTTTGTTTAAAATCATAATCAACTCTTGAATTTACTAGTATATATTATTGTATTTCTTTTATTTGTTAATATTTAAAAGAGTAATTATGTTATAATACCACAATCTTAAATGCAATAATATATTAGCAAAACATGAAGATGGGGTTCGAACCCTCAACCTTAACTTAAAAAATAAGTGCACAAACCAATTGGATGACCAAATTACATGCACTGTATTATTACACATAAATCCATTATAAGTTATGAAGATTTTATTGAATTCCATGCTATTAATAATTTTTTCAAAACGTCCGCAGCTACATTGACAGGAAACAAGTCGCAGCAAAATCTATAAAAAGAATCCGCAACTAAAATCGTAGGAAAAGAATTCGCAAGAAAGTCCACAAAATTTCAAATCTGTAGCAACTCCACAGATAAATTCGCAGGTACATGATTTGCAGAAAAATGTGCAGCAAAAATTTGTAACTAAATTCGCATGAAATATTCGTAAGAAAATCCGCAGAAACCCAAATTCACAACAAAATTCACAAAGCAATTTTGCAGATAAATTCACCGAAAAAATATTCACAAGAAAATTCGCAGCACCAATCCACAACTAAGTTCGTACGAAGAATTTGCAAGAAAAGTCGCAGTAACCAGAATCCACAACAAAATTCGCAGCAACATTTTGCAAATAATTTCCCAATAAACAAATTTGCAGTAAAGTTCATAGCAATCAACCGCAACAAAATTCACAGCAATTTGACGCAAGAAAAGTCATAGCAACCAAAATCTGTAGTAATGTTCACAGCAAAATGTCTTAACTAAATTCGCAGGAATAAAAATTTGTAGCATAATTCGCAGTAAATAAATTTCAAAGCAAAATTCACAGTAAAAATTCACAGCTAATTTCCCAAGAAACAATGCATAGGAAATTCCCCATGAAAGCAATTTTTTGCAACAAAATTTGCAGGTATATTTTCCTTTGAATTTAGCCCAAAAAGGACTTTGAATGAGCATATTGACTTGATACCTGCAAAATTACCTGCGAAAATATTTCCTGTGAAAAAATCGCAGCAAATATTCTAAAGTAAAATTTTTCCATCTTGTGGAAGGAAAGTTACTTGCCGATTTTGCTATGAATTTCAAAATCCGTAGCAATATATCACTCGGTTTGCTCAGCATAGGAAATTCGTAGCAAAATCCATAGGTATTACTTGCGGATAAAATTCGCAGAAAAATTTTGCAAGTATTTTGCATATTTTTAGTAGTGATAACTCATTTTGATCTGAAGGATCTTAGTGATGCATCTTTTGTTTTCGGCATTGAGATTCATCGTGATAGATCTCGTGGTATCCTTGGCTTGTCTCAACAAGGATATATTGATAAAATGATGAACTGGTTCAATATACAATCTTGTAAGCCTTGTGTTGCACCTATTCAAAAAGGTGAGAAGCTTTCTGATGCTCAGTGTCCTCAGATTGAAAGTGAAATGACAAATATGAAGAAAATGCCTTATTCTTCTGCTGTTGGGAGCCTTATGTATACTCAAGTTTGTACACATCATGATATTGCTTTTATTGTTGATGTACTTGGGAGATACTTGAGTAAACCTGGTATGGCACACTGGCAAGCTGCAAAACATGTTTTGAGATATCTAAAAAGTACCAAAAGATTATATGGTTATGTACAGGAGGTCAAATCATCTTGAGTAACAGGTTATTCTAATTCTAATCATGGTGGTTGTCCAAATGATCATAAGTCCACATTAGGTTATACATTCATGTTAGCTGGAGGAGCTATTTCTTGGAAGAGTGTCAAACAGACTCTTACAACGACCTCAACCATGGAAGCAGAGTATATAGCTTGTTATGAGGCTATGCGTCAAGCGCTATGGTTGAAAAAATTTATTGCTAAGTTTGATTTTGTGGAGAGTAGCTCTAGGCCTGTGACTATATATTGTGATAACTTTGTTGTGGTGAGCTTCTCTTTTAATAATAAGAGCTCAAAGCGGACAAAGCACTTTGAGACAAAGTTTATGTTTGTGAGAGAGAAAATTCAAGAGTTTAAAACTTACGTCGAGCATATCCTTACTTAGCTTATGATTGTCGATCCCTTGACAAAAGGCATAACTATTAAAGCTTTTGTCTATCATGTAACCTATATAGGCACAATGAGGTCTTTTGATTTTTTAGAATACTGAGAGTTTATCTTTATGTTTTGTTATGACCTTATATTTGTAATATTTTGAGACATTGAATAATATTTGAGACATTGTTTGAACAATGGTTATTGTTGTTATTGTTGTTGCCATATATATTTGTTCTGTGTAGTTTAATTGTTATAATTTTATTGTATATGCATATACATTGTAATGGCATATTATGGAGGCATTTTGGACCCAGTCTCAATCTTGTTGTTGTGATAAGATTTATTGAATCTTATATAGCATCTTGGTTGGATGCTTGGACCATTTTCTTGGGAAATTGCATTTTGTTCACACTTTGGCATGCTCTTTTGTTGTGCTTTCCCATTTATCCATATTTTATTTTGTTGTTGGGTCACCGGATATAGGTGTCTTGGAATATATGATATCACTATTCCTTCGAGTATGATTTTCTGCATTGTTAAGATGCTTATAATTCCATTTTGGACCTTTTCATGGTTAATATTGGCATATTTTGGCATCTTGTTGTGGCCACATATTGTTGATTAATCTGAAATAATATAATGTTTTGATTTATGCTATCCAAGTTGGAGAATGTTAAATATTCTATGTGTGTGCACTGGCATAAATCATATTTTAGTATAGTTTTAATTTTGATTACAAATTAATTGGATGCCAAGATATTGAATCATGTTATTTTGCCCATTTTCTAATTAATTTTTTGTTATTGGACTTAATTATGATTTTTGGTCATTAGTGGATATGGTGTTTTATTTTTTGTTATTGCTAATGGGCTGAGCCATAATGGACAGGCTTGGCCCATCTTGTTACTAACCAGAGAAGCCCCTGCTCCTAACCTCATCAGAGTGTTGTTACCCCATTGAGACAGTACAGGCTTTTGGAACTGAAGGGGTGATAGGAGGAGCTCTCTCTCTGCATTGGTTTTCTCTCACAAGAAAAAGGTAGCAGCCAGTCATGGACTTATCAGTCTCCACTATTCTAGGTAATTCAAACACCTAATCCCAATTTACAGCGTCATATTGAGAATTGGATTGAAACTTTTCTTCATTAGCACCTTCAACCTAAACAACAAAATAAGAGGTTAGCCCAGTATCAGGGACAATCTAAAGTTAGCGCAATGAGTAGGCACGTAGTATCAGAGACAATCTCGGCCTAAACAACAAATTCAAATGAAAAATAATTCAAATGAGAATAAGGTTTTAGTTTAAGTGGGAAACTATTTTTCTTTTTTGATGAAATCATGACGAAAATATATTTTTTTTTTACAGATTTTTAAGTTGGGAGTTCATTGTTTGGTGGGAAACCTATAACATAAATCTTCTCATTTTTTATTTTATATTTTTATTTAAAAAATCAGTTGTCATTGCTCAACTTACTAAATTAGATGAAATATCAAAATTTGACATTTTAAAATTTAAATTTAGGGACATAGTATGAAGTTATCCTAAACTTCCAATTTACCATTTATTTTATATTTAATTTAGACAATGGGATAATTTATTTGTTGTTCAATTTTTTTTCAAATAGCTAAATTAATAGATAAAAATTCAAATTCAAATATAAAATAAGTTATAATAAAAAAATTCTAATTATATAAACAATTTGTCTAATATGATAGTAAAGTTAATTAAGGGTAACTAATTCCACATTTTCATTTAAAAAAATTACATGACTTTTAATTTAATCTTGATCACACTAATAATATAAACCTAATGGTCAACATTTACTTCTCTTACTCTCACAATTAACCACCTCGATCATAGCTCTCCCTCAAATGTAAGTATTTAAATATTTCTTAATTTTGTATTATGTACATATATCTAGTTTAGGCATATGTTAAGGCATCAAAGATGTACTTGACTAGTGAGTATATGAAAGTTTCAGTAGTTATATACTCAAAAATTATAGTTATATATATATTAAAAGCCACTTTTTGGTCGAATAGCTAATTGGACTTTTTATTTTTAATAATATTATTTAGCAAATAGATTAAATATCTGATTTGGATTGAATAGGTATTGCTTTAATTAATTCCTTTTTTAATAGTTCTATTATTATTATTATTATTATTATTATTTAATATTATAAATATCATTATTTAGTTTATTCTATTAGAGACCAATTGCCCCCTTAATCTAGGGTTTCTCTAAATTTGAAAGTCCTCACTTGTTATAAATTTAAAGATTTTTAGATTTTCTTTTTATTTTTAAATATGTAGCAAGCCAACTTGTATAACCCATGAACTCGGGTAAGATGAGTCAGTTTGGTATTTTCCTAACTCGCTAGTAAAGTAAACTAATCCGGATTTAATATTTCAGCTCATAACCCATGTGGGCCAACATGCATGAGTTTATTATTAGGTGGAATCATTGGACCCTTCCAACGATTTCTAACATGTTATTAAATGTGTATCGTCATAAGCTATGATTTTTGTGTAATTATTTATAACTCATGTAATTTTATAGTACTATTTACATTTTTAAGTAGAAGTTAAATGTTTTAGTATACTAGTTGTTTACCCATGTAATGCACGAGATTTTATATTTATAAATTTTAAAAAGATTTGATAAAAAAATATATTATAAAATTGAATTGAATTATAATATATTAATCTTGTATAATTTGTTATGAAAATAATTTATCAAGGCATTTTCTAAAAATAAATATATTTTATTTTTAAGATAAATAATTTACCAAAATTTTACGTTTATATATCAATTTGTGTGTGTGTGTGTGTTTTTTTTATATTACTTAGGATTAATTTTAATTTAGAAAAAATCAATAGCAATCAGGTTGTTGCTAAACTATTACCAATGTAATGTATATTTTTGTTATCACTCATGTAATATATGAATTTGGTATTACCGAGTAAAAGCAACAATAAAAATAAGAAATTTTTTCTATGATTAATTTCTTTTGTTTTGCAAGTAACATTCTTAAAGGTTTTAAAAAATAATTATTATGACATTAAAAATGTATAAGTGTAATATATGTGTATATATGTATGTATGTATGTAGGGTGTGTGTGTGTATGTGTGTACACTAATTGTTACTTGTGCAATTCATTTGCTTGCATTATATGTGCCAGATATATTCACCACTACTTGTGTTTTAGATTGTTTGAGTTAGGAAAAAAATGTCTTTATATATTTGTTATTTAAAAAATGATAAAAATTAGTGAGTTGTATATATATTTAATTCTAATTGGTGCTAAGATTATTATTATAATTTTTTATTTATTATAAATAATAGACACGATTTTCATATTAAGGAAATTAATGATTTTTGTATTTATAATGAAAATGTTTTAGTCTATGGTTATTTACCATTTGTAATTGATTAAAGGGAGTTCGAATCAATATCATCTTAAAATGATATCAATTGAGAATAATATCAAAAAATCAGTATAAAAAACATAATAACAAATTAACATGTAGGTACAAATATCAACGTTTTTTTTGTTTAAAAATTACATTACATATTAAATTCGAAGATTGAAATTGATATATTGATATTTAGATTTAATATATGAAATACATATAATATATTTTTAGTTTATATAGTAATTATTAGAAATCATATATTGAAAATCAAGAGAAAGAGAAATATTTAAGAATTAAATTAAAATGAAAAAAATATAATTTATAAAGATAGATATGATTTAATGAACAAGAATCATTTGACTAACATGAAACAAATAATTTAATATTTAATATTTATAAATTACTAATCAATATGACAATTAATAGGAATAATTTAAGATTTAATTAAAATAGTTGAAATCTTTGTTTCAATTTGATTAAAACAAAATGAATCATTTAAACTAAAATCAATTTGATTTCACTTAATCAATTTTAATTTTGCTCAAAATCATAATCAATTCTTTAATAGTATAATATTGCATTTCTTTTATTTGTTAATCTTTAAGAGTAATTATGTTATGATACCACTATCTTTAAAGAGAAATGCAATAATATATTAACAAATCACAAAGATGGGGTTCGAACCATTAACCTCAACTTAAAAAAGAAATGCACAAACCAATTGAACAGCCAAATTACATGCATTGTATTATTACCTATAATTCCATTATAACTTATGAAGATTTTCTTAAATTCTATGCAATTAATATTCTTTCCAAAAGTTTGCAACTACATTTGCAGGAAACAAGATGCAGCAAAATCTATAAAAGAATCTAAACTAAATTCATTGGAAAAGAACTTGCAGGAAAGTTTGCAACAGTTCAACTCTACAGCAAACTCTGCAAATAATTTCATGGGTATAGGATTTGCTGGAAATTGTGTAGCAAAAATTTGTAACAAAATTCACATGAAATATTCACAAGAAAAATTTGCAGAATCCCAAAGTTGCAACATAATTTTGTAGATAAATTTTCAGGAAAAATATTCTCAAGAAAATTTGCAACAATAATCCACAACTAAATTCGCACGAAGAATTTGCAAGAAAAGTGGCAACAACCAAAATCCACAACAAAATTCGTAGCTAGATTTTGCAAATAATTTCGCGGTAAAAAAATTTATAGGAAAATTCAAAGCAATGAACCGTAACAAAATTCATAGCAATTTGACGCAAGAAAAGTCATAGCATCCAAAACCCACAGTAACATTTGCAGCAAAATGTTGCAACTTACTTCGCAAGAACAAAAATCTATAGGTTAGTTTGTAGGAAACAAATTTCGCAACAAAATTCACAACTAATTTTACAGGAAATAATGCATAGTAAAATCCCTATGAAAGTAATTTTTCACAACAAAATCTATAGCAAGAATCTGTAACAAAATTTGCAGATATAGTTTGCTTTGTATTTAGTTGCAAAAATAACTTTGAACAACCATATTAACTTTTTAGCTATAAAATTACCTACGAAAACATTTCCTATGAAAAAACTCACAGCAAACATCGCATGTAAAATTTTTCCACCTTGCAAAGCGAAAGTTACTTGCAGATTTTGCTATGGATTTCAGAACCGTACCAAAATATCACCCAGTTTGCTTAGCATAAGAAATTGCAACAAAATTTGCATGTATTACCCACGGATAAAATTCACAGGAAAAATTTGCAGGTATTTTGTATATTTTTAACAGTGACAATGACTTAATCTCGCATGCTTTCGCATAGTTTGAACACTACATAGCATTTACACTTTCTCATACTTTTAGTACTGTAGAGCATTTACTCTTTTTCATACTTTTCTGTCTCGACCATAATAATGTATTTTCACACGCTTTTAGATTTCACATGCCTTTAAATTTCACATGCGTTTAATTTCATAAGTTTTGACTTTCACATGATTTTAAATATCACATGCATTTACTTTCACAGATTTTATTTTCAAATGTATTTAAATTTCACATGCATTTATTTTCACAAATTTTACTTTCATATGCGTTCAATTTCATAAGTTTTTACTCTCACATTCTCTTAAATTTCACATCTATTTACTTCCATAAATTTTACTTCACATGCACTTAATTTTATAAATTTTACTTTCACATGCCTTTAAACTTCACATGTGTTTTCTTTCACAAATTTTGCTTTCACATGCTTTTAAATTTCACATGTGTTTACTTTCATAAATTTTACTGTCACTTGCATTTCCTTTCATAACTCTTATTTTCACATGCCTTTAACTTTCACATATGTTTACTTTTACTTTCACATGTATTTAATTTCACAAGTCTTTAATTTCATATGCTTTTAAATTTTACTTGCTTTTACTTTCACAAATTTTACTTTCACGTGTCTTTAAATTTCACATGCATTTACTTTCACAAATTTCAAATGCCACATGTCTTTAGGAACAACATGCATTTAGCTTTTGCTTGCAACCTAATATCAACATTGTGCACTCATCATCAACACCATTATAATGCGTCCAACATTGCCATCATGCACTCACATCATATTATCATCCATCATTATTTGCAATATCAACTCTTCTATAGTCATAATTGTCATAATTTTTTCAACAATCATCACATTGTCACCTTTCAATAGTATCATCAAATCATTTGTTTTCATCATCATGTCATTAATTTATCCCTCACATAATTTGTCTTTCTACTTCCATTTTCATAATTTTTCTTAATCGGACAAAATGTATTCATATATTTACTTGTTACATACAACGAAAATACCAAAAACTACAATTTTTTATATTTTCTAGTAAAAACCAAGTAAAAAGGGCCAGTTATGAATACAATATTTTGTAGTTAGCATCAAATTTTTTTTCAATTAGTTCAATCAAATTTCTTTTCAGTGTTAGTTAGAATCTCAATCAAATTTGAATAAAATCATTTTTTTAAAAATTCAATTGTCAAATCTCAATAAATTTGTTTCAAATCATTCTCCAATCAATTGCACAAATTTTATAAATTGGCAATCAATCATAGATACAGAATGGGGACAGATACATAGATCGATAGTGGCATGATCTCATCATAGTGGCACCATAATCACATAACCCTGTCAATACAGGCTATAGCCACCACCTGATCAGTACTCATAACCACTACACATCATCATCCTCACTCAAATCACAACCGAACCCTTTTTGAAACCATTACAACATCTTCACCTTCATCCAAATTACACCACATAACTACCATTTCTCTTTCACAAAACCTCACTATCAGTATCATCATCACCTAAGCCTTCATCACAAAGCCAAACAACCCCCACAATACCATCAACCTCCAAAACTTTCATCAACACCCCTTCCACCATTATCATCAACCAAACCACAAACCCACAACCACTGCTCTCCCTCTCAAACCAACCACCACACAGCCTTACCTTATAATCCTTCGTCATCTTCCTCCATAGAGAGCATAATCCTCACCAATGTAAGCGCAACCCGCAACACTTTTGCAAAAGCCCACCAATAAAAAGCCCTCCCCAAATGCCCGCATGTGACCTATGTCTAGAACCTTCATTGTGAAAGCACAGTGAGACCTAGCTCTGCCGCAACAACAACACCTTTTGCAACCGTTCCACCATTGCTCTCCATGTCCACCGCTCCACCCTCTTCTACCTTTGCCCCCATTTTTTTGTTGTGTTACAATAAGTCATTAGGTTTTGGGGTGTTTTAAATTTTAGGGTTAGCTTCTTTTTCTTTTATGAGTCCTTAGCTTTGTGTTCTTTGTTTGTGGTTCAAATTACTTGTTTTTGCTTTTGGGCCTTTCATTTTCTTGGGTTGTTTTTCTTGGTCTTTTGTGTCAAATAGGTCCTTAGGCTAGCCTTTAGGTTTTTTTAGTAATTAGAGCCTATTCTATTTTTTCAGTTTGGGCTATGTGCTTTTTTCTTTTCTTTTTTTTTTTTAAAAAGAAGTATGGGGAATTTTAGGTTTTTTTGGGTTTTCAAAACATAAACAATAAAATATTTTTTATTCGTGTAACAATCGACAATGATGATTGAGAGGTGGATGTCTCCTTCATTGCTATTGAATTGTGAGAGTTTATAGAGTAGTGTGCTAACTTGAATCTGGTGAAAAGTGAATTTCTCTTTTTTTAAATAATTTGTCAGTCAAAATGCTTTTCACAAATAAAATCAATCAACACATTATTTTTTGTCTTTTTCTTTTCATTAAAGTCCATCAAATACATAAGCATTTTCTACAAAAACGGTGTGGGCTTTGAGTTTCTTATTGCACCAAAAGATATATCGGTGTAACCGGCAACTATCAAGTTAAAATTAAATTTTCTTAAAATTTGTTCTTTAATGTTTGTTTTTAAATTTCCTTTTATTTCTTTTTTTAAATATACAATTGTTATAATTTTTGGGGAATAATAAATAGTAATAAAGTTATAAATTAATTTGCATAATAAGCTATGAGTAACTATGTGTATACGGATATATTAGAGGTGCAATGAGATTGAATTTTCACCGTTTCCTAATCATAATTAGACTCCTAAACCTAATCTATTTCAAAAGACTAGTTTTACGGACCAAAATATTTTCCAATCTTAGTCACAATTAAAATCAGTGGCAATTTTATTTTTTAAATTGGTTGTCACTTTTGTTGGGATGCTCTCCATAGACGTTGCGACAATAAGAAAAGGAATTGTTAAGTATATAAATAACTTTGACATTTTATATCTAATTAACAATCAGTTTGAAGCACACTATCGGAATATCTCCATTGTCATGCTTGAAATCTTTTAGCAATAGAGTGTTGTTAAGAATCATGGAGAGCACCAAGACACGTGTAGAGATTCCTAGCTGCTAACGAAACTCTTCGATTTAAATGCAGAATGCCTGAACGCAGCCAGCAGAGACAGTTGCGCCAAACCCCGCAACTGAGGCAACGTACGAAGCCCGCAACTGCAGCTGTGAACCTCTTGGATTTCGTTTTAACTAAGCCCACGATTCTCTAATAGAGACAAGGGGCCACCTCGCATTTATTGAATATGGAGGCTTATCATTGTGACCACATCAATAGTAAAGGATGCTGAGGGCGAACTCTCTCTCTATGTCAATTCTTTGCCTCGGAATTCATGTGACTTAGTGCAGGACCGGGGTTCCAGGACTTTAATTGCCCTGCATAGTGCATAGTAGTATATAACAATGTGTACCGATATATCATTACTATATGGTGGTAGACATATATAGTCAATGCAATTATGTGAACAAAGCAAGTTGACAATTGTAAATATTGCACATAAAAATAAAACAATTATACTACTCTATCCGTTTCACTCCATCTATCAATTTTTAAATTGTTTTCAAAATATCTATATGTCCATTTGTAATGCCAAGGAATCATTAATCATTTTTTTTTACCAATATTACCTTTATCATAATTAATTGTATTAATTATATTAATGAAAATATGTCGATTTTAATTAGGATAACCTTACCTATTTACACAACTTTGTACTGTTTCTAAATTCATTTATTATTTTCTTAATATATGTGTTGTTCTTTGGTTTTTGAACAAATGGAGTGAAATGGATGGAGTACATACATTTTAAAATAAGTGTCCATTTTTTTAAAATTTTAATTATCTGTCCTTTAAAAAATTTAGACAATATTAATTATATTTTATCTTTTATACCCTTATTTAATAGAATGTGTTAAAGAGAGTAAGTGAAGGGATTTAAGTGTGATAAAAAATATTAAGAAAGAACGAATGATTAAATCATAAGAATATATAGTTTTATCAAATATACCTAATTTTTCATAACATCTGAATTCATTCAATAAGTAGCTTGAAAATAGACAATTTTTTAAGAACAGAATTAGTAAATAATGCAGCATGTTTGAACCTCAAGGTTAAAGTGATAAACAAATTTGACCTTCTAAAAGGAGAACCCACCCAAGTTCAATTTCTAAGAACAACTTTTGTAGAGAAATTATATATATAACTACTGTAATTCTATGATAGACTAAAATTTAGTTTTATGAGTAGTTGAAATGGATCGACTATGTAAAAGTAATTTGTCATCTTACCCGAAAAAAATTAATTAACTAGTGTCCTATTTATTTAAAAATAAAAAAAATCAAGATATACATTTTAATTAAGTTAATGAATTTATAAGCACTAGTCAGCTTAGAAAAACAAAACAAAAAAAAGTGAGGAAGCCGAAAGAAATTCCGGTATTTTATCAGCTTACAACAACATAAGTTAAACATAAATTTTATACTATTAACTAACCTTTTGTTGAAAAGGAATTGATATAACACACCCTTGGAATGAATCTTTATATATAAATCATGTCTATAAACTTTTGCATTAATTGGAATGAATCTTTATATATAAATCATGTCTATAAACTTTTGCATTAATTCAAAATTATTTAATATATATATATATATATCAAAATTAACGTAATAAATAACGTTTAATAATATCAAAACAAGAAAATATTTAATCATATTATGTCTAGTTCATTTAAATTTTGGTACAAATGATCAATACAATAGATAATTATATTATACTTCAATGATTGAATAAATAAGATTTGTATATTCTTATGGAGAGGGTATTGTGACTAGAGGCAATACCCATATCTATGAACTTTACACCTTGAGGTACTTATTCATTGCTATCAATAGTGAACACTCTTAGTTCATCCAAAAAATTAAAATAAGAGTTATATATTCTTAAAAAGTTATTATTGTATAAATGTGTTAAGTTTTACATGCATTCTTTTTATTAAATAATTACATCATAATAATTTGTGCAACATTAAGGCAGCAAGAAGACATAAAATTTAATTAAGAGTCCACACATGATATAAGCCTCAACACAATACTAATTTACACTAAAAAAAGAACAAATATCTAATATGAGTGTTTTCTTCTACCATGCATGCTTTAACTAAAAAACAAAACTCCTTATTTATCTACAAGTGGATGCCAATGGGGTGGGACTGGGAAGTAGTTCCTCACTCCTTATCCCACGTACGCGTTCAAAGTTCCCCTCATCCCCATCCCCCATGGAAATCCACGGATACCTCAATAAAAGTTTTTTTAAGTTTAAAACAAGTAAGAAAAGTTATTTAAGCAATTTAATTAGTCTAGAAATTTTGAATGAAAACAAAAGAATTCTTAAAATGATTATAAAGTTGAAGTCTTAGTATTTATAGTCTTACATCATCACCACCAAATTTTCAAATTTGAAATCAAGTCACAACTATCACTAAAACATCATAATAAGCAAACAATGATATTGAAAGAGTCCAACACTAAAGATCATTAATAAATTAATTACAACCCATTAAAAATGCGGCTATAAGGAATTTAATATAAAAATAAACTCTTATCTCAATATTATCATCATCGGTATCATTAAATATTATGGGATATTGAGTTTTTTCTTTTGAAACTATCAATATGCTTTCCCTGTAGGGTAAGGGCATATCCTGATCCCCATCTCCAATGTAGTATGTTTGGTTACTATCCCAAGACACAAAATATAGAGACATTGAAGACATAAAAATATGTTTGGATAAAGAGACATATACAAAAGCATTAAAAATGTTTATGTCCCATGACAAAATTTGCCCAAATTTATGTCTAGCCAAAAAATGGGGACAATGGGGCATGAGATTTTTGTCTTTATTATTTCATTATCTCTATATTTTTTTTTTGTCCAAATACAGTAAATAAACAGGGCCCAAAGTTACCGTGGACGACTTATACAAAAACATGTTTAAAGAAAGAGACATATACAAAAACATTAAAAATGTCTCTACTCCATGCTAAAAATTTTCCCAAATTTATGTCCATCCAAAAGATAGGGACAGTGGGGCATGAGATTTTCATCTTTATTATCTCAGTGTTTTTTTTTTGTCCAAATACAACAACCTAATAGGGTCCAAAGTTACTATGGGCAACTTTTACCCAATCCTCATCCTCATCCTGATCTCATCCCATCCCTACGAAGAAAAACTCCCTACAATCCCTATATCTGCTTACAAATCCCATTACCATCACTAGAAGTGATGGAGTTTCTAGTGACGGAGCTCCTCATATTTATTATGCAAATATTGTGAACCTTATTTGGGAGTTATTGTCCATGCAATTTACCAACAATGTGGGATCAAAAGAAATAAAAGAGAAAATGAAACTAATAAAATAAATATCCTAATTTACTCTCCTTGCCAAATACAATAATTTTATGATAAAATTATTTAAATGAATGGTGTATAGGCATAGTCTATGAATATTAGTATGAGTGAATATCAAAGTATACGACATATATGAAGAGAAGAAAATGTTGTGTATAGAAGTATTAATATGAAAAAGATTATATATTATTTGGGATCAAATGTTGATACACAATTAACGTTCCTCTTATTTTATTCTAATAGTAGTGATATGTCAATCGCATACTAGCTTACCATATGCACCAATTTGTGTTGAATAAATTTACATAACATTTTCTCCACATCCATGGTACTAATGAGTCGAGTAATGCTATGTCAACACCCATTTTTAGGTGTCCCATCCAGACAATCACTCTATCATCGTTGGATGAGATGAATGAATGGGGATAAGTATAGCTCACTATCTCATCCAATGGTAATAAAGTGAGTGTCTGAATGTGACACCCAAAAGTCAGTGTTAAAATAGCATTATTGGTCCCACACCATGACAACCGTAAAATGAAGTTCCCAAAGCTCTTCATGCAACTGCAAAGTTACCATACTGCCCGCTATTAATTGCTAGCCTGTGATTTCAAAGCTGATGATGGGATTTCTTTTCTTTTTTCAACAATTGATGGCCACAAAGTTCACGGTTTGGAATATTAATTCGTGCATGCATGGCCCCATGGACCCTAAAACCTTTTCTTTTGACGAAGGTGGTCTTTCTTGTTGAGATTTAACCTAAAGTTTCACATTGATAACAACTAGAAGTTTTGTAATTGCTTCGTTTGGCCTTTGATTGTTTGAGTTACACATTCTCCAAAAGTGGGAGTGATCCTTATAGGTAGTCTTTAGAAGATGTCTATGTAATGAAATATTTGTAAGGATGATTTACAACTTCAGCTGTTTAAAAATTACGAATAATAAAAGATTTTGGAATTCCTTATAGAGGTCATGGATGTAGGCAGTAAAGGTCATAACACATTGAATTTTATCTCTTATGTAGTTTTTTTTCTTGCATTATTTCCTCTATTGATAAAAGGTTTTTTTTTATATTTCTTTTGCTACAAGTGGTATCAGAGCCAATAAGTTAGGTTAGTTGGATTTCTTCAAGTATTGGTCAAAATGGTAGTTTTTTTATCCATGGGGTCCCTTGTGTCAAAAGTCTTCCTAACAATGTAGAGGTCAGTTAGCATGTACCATTGAGTAGTGATAGTCCAAGTGAAGAGAGCTTGTGTTGAAATTCTTTGTTGCAATATTGAAGCCAAGCGATGTGTTTCGTGTATAACGACGGTACAAGTGAAGAGGGAAAGTATGGCTCTTGTTTACACCATTGAAATACTCGTGAAACACAAGTTTTCAGCATAAAGAATGCTTGTGGAGATAGTTATTGCAGCTAGCTTTTGGTAGGACTTTGGATTAAGGGCAGAATTTGTTGGGATTTAACTCAAAATTCCACATCAGTAAAAATAAGAAGTTTTGTGAGCAATTGCTTTGGCCTATATATGTGGCCTTTGATTGTTTGAGTTAGACATCCTCAAAAGTAGGAGTGATCCATATGGGTGGTTTTTAGGAGGTTCCATGTGATGAACTATTTATAAGGATGATTTTCAACTTTAGTTGTTTAAAAGTTGTGAATAATGAAAGATTTTGGAGCTTCAAATAAGGTTAGTGGATGTAGCCAATAAAGGTCGAACCATGTTAAATTTTATCTTTTTATTTTTCTTCTTACATTATTTCCTTTGTTGAGAAATATTTTTAATTTTTTATATTTCTTTTACATTTACTGCTCAATATTTCTCAATTCTCACTGCCTCAACGTGGCACTTATGCAGTGATATGGTTGGTCTATATGACACAAAAATTTATTTGATCCAGCCTATCAATAAAATTGTTTGCGCTTGTTGCAAAATTGGTGGTGGTGAAAGTTAGATACTTGCTATGTACTATGTTCTTTAATTATGGATTAGTTACTTACGACATGTGGCCGTGGTGGCCTAGGAATGTGCACTTTCTTGAAATTATGAAAAAGGTGTGCGAGTTGGTTTGATTTGGATTTAATTAATTTCAGGTTTTGTCATTTAAGACTGAAGGTGAGTGAATATGTATGTTTAAGGTATGAATGGACATTTGCGGCGTCTTTGAAGGTATCAGTGCCAGGTTGAGAAAGCGAGGGAAACTGAGAGAAAATCAAGGAAAATGAAATTTGAAATTTGTATTATGACTGCACACACGTGAATACAGTTACAGGTGAGTTTATATACTTGATGATGAGTGGCTGGGAATAACACCAGCTCTTCTAACAAACTCTAACAGCTGTCACTAACAACAACTAACTAACTAACTTCTTTTATATCAGCCTATACTCCTTACATCCCCCCTCAAACTCAGGGCTTGCTTATCTGCAACTCTGAGTTTGTCTCTAAACGTGGTGAATAAAACAGAAGAGATAGGTTTTGTAAAGATGTCTGCTACCTGATGCTCAGCAGGTATGTGACAGACTTGGACCCGACCTTTAGCTACATGATCCCTTACAAAGTACAAGTCCAATTCAAAATGCTTGGACTTAGAATGGAGGATGGGATTGGCAGACATCAATACAGCACTGAGATTGTCGCAATACACTTTAGGTGTAGTGGTTAGAGGAACCCGCAGCTCTTGCAGCAGATTTCTAATCCAAAAGAGTTCTGCTACTGAAGCTGCCAACCCTCGAAATTCTGCTTCTGTACTACTCCTTGAGACTGCATGCTGCTTTCTAGAGGACCAGGAAATGAGGTTTGGACCATGAAAGACACAAAATCCACTGGTAGATTTCCTGTCATCCGGATCTGACCCCCAATCAGAATTGGTGTAAGCTGTGATGGTTGGACTGTGAGCTTTCTTGATGTGTAAGCCATGAAGGGAGGTCCCTTGGAGGTATCTGAGAATTCGCTTAACCACCTTCCAGTGACTTTCCAAAGGTGTTTGCATGTATTGACAGACTTTATTTATGCAATATGCCAACTCGGGTCTGGTAATAGTGAGGTATTGAAGACTGCCTACTATTGTCCTATATAAAGCAGGATCAGAGAATGAAGGACTACCAGTGGCAGATAGCTTTAGGGAGGAAGGTATTGGTGTGGCATAGGGCTTACATCCAACCATGTTTGCTTTCTTCAAGACATCAGCAATATATTTGGATTGTGAGAGCAGAAGGCCACCATCTGCTGTGTGAGTGACTTCAACACCAAGAAAATAATGGAGTTTACCCATGTCTTTTAAGGCAAAAGCTTTGTGCAGATGACGTATGAGAGCTGAGATATATGTGGGAGAACTTCCTGTGATGATAATGTCATTAACATAAATGAGGACATAAGTGGAGGCATCTGGTGTAACTTTAATAAATAAAGAAGCATCAGATTTGGTGCCTGAAAATCCCATCTGCTGCAAGGCTGATGTGAGTTTGTTAAACCAGGCCCTTGGAGCTTGTTTAAGGCCATATAAAGCCTTGGTAAGTTTGCAAACCACAGAGCTGTCTCCTGTCTCATAGCCTTGGGGTTGTTTCATATACACATCCTCAACCAAATCTCCATTTAAAAATGCATTGTTCACATCCAATTGCCTAATGCACCAAGAGTTGGTGATGGCTAGTGACAAAATAAGCCTAATAGAGGTTGGTTTGACCACTGGACTGAAGGTCTTAGTGTAGTCAAAACCTGGCCTTTGGCTGAAGCCTTGTGCAACAAGCCTGGCCTTATATTTCTGCAATGATCCATCCAGATTTTGTTTCACCTTAAAGACCCACTTACTGCCTATGGGTTGTCGTCCTTTTGGCAAGGGAACTAACTGCCAGGTGTTGTTCCTCATGAGGGCACTATACTCCTCATCCATTGCCTACTTCCAATGGGGAATGCTGAGAGCTTGCTTAACTGAGTTAGGCTCTACACTAACTGTGAGAGCCTTGGGTTTGTAGATCCCTTGTTTTGCTCTTGTTATCATTGGGTGAGTGTTGACAGGTGCTGGTTTATGGCTTTGTTGGGTTTGGTTTATTGCAAGGGTAGGTGGGTGAGGGTGAAAGGAAGTGGCTTCTTGAGCTGGAATAACTTGCGCAAGTGGTTCCATTTCTGAATTTGGTGGGTAAGGTTGTTGTGGCTGAGTACAGGATCAGATGCTGGTTTAGGGAGGACTGGTATGGCTGGTATGGAGTGAGGGGTTTCATCCGGTAAATTATGAGAGTGGGAACCAGTTTTGAAAGGGAATTTGTGTTCATCAAATACTACATGTCTGCTAATAATAACCTTGCCACTGTTGGTAAGACAACGATAACCCTTGTGCTGCAACCCATAGCCAAGAAATACACATGGTGTTGATCTAAACTCCAGTTTGTGTTTGTTGTATGGCCTAGTGTAGGGAAAACAGAGACAGCCGAATCTTTTGAAGGTCAGATATGGTGGGAAGGTGCCAAACAACTTTTGTGTTGGAGATATGTTATTTAGGACTGGGGTTGGAAGGGAATTGATAAGCTGAGTTGCAGTAAGGAAAGCATCACCCCAATATTTGAGAGGCATGGAGGCCTCAGCAAGCATGGACAACCCCATGTCAACAATATGTCTGTGTTTCCTCTCAGCTACTCCATTTTGCTGATGAATATGAGGACAGGAAAATCTGTATATAATGCCTTGGGCCTGTAAAAGCTTGGACAAACTCACAAATTCTAGTGCATTATCACTTTGAACAGATTTAATTTTGGTTCCTAATTGCAATTCTACCATATGTTGAAAGCTATTAAACACAGATCTAATTTCAGATTTAGATTGAATTAAGTATAACCAAGTATACTTAGAGTAAGCATCAATAAAATGAACATAGTAACGCACTCCTTTTATTGAAGGAACTGGGGCTGGACCCCAAATATCAGTATACACAAGTTGTAGTGGTGAATTGTAAACAGTTTGAGAAACGGGAAAAGGAAGTTGGTGTAATTTTCCTAAGCAACATGAAGTACAAAGAAATTTCTCAGCAGGAAGAGAAATGTGACAGGCTTTTAAAACTTTAGAAACTACATTTGGAGAAGGATGGCCAAGTCGAGAGTGCCAGAGTTGAAAATCTGATTCAGAGGTAGCAGCTGCATGGAAGGCAGCAGGTTTTATTTGTGGCTGAAAGTTGGTAAAGCTGTATAGACCATTGCTACATGAGCCTTGGAGAATAGTCTCCTTGGTTCCCTGAGATTTGGCATAGCATTTGTGAGGATGAAATTCAAGAAAGCAGTTATTGTCTTTGGTAAATTGATGCACACTAAGTAGATTCTTGGTTAAATTAGGAACATGCAGCATATTATTCAACCTAAATGTGAAACCACTTAGATCTGAGTTAAATTTTGCATTTCCAACATTAATGATAGGTAGTGCAGAACCATTACCAACAATTACATGGTCAGAGCCTGAGTAGTCTTGCTTTTCCATGAAGTTGAGTGGATCAGGTGTCATATGGTGAGTGGCACCTGAGTCAGGGTACCAATTCTGATCTTGCAATGTACTAGGTGTAGCTATGGTGAGATTAGCTCTAGGTGTTGAAAAATTCTGACCTCCATACTGTGAAGTTTGGTTAATGCTTGCACTTTCACTGATGAAGCTCGAACCTGAAGGCTGACCTTCATAGCTTGAATCAAATCTATACCAACACTCTAGTGCAGTGTGACCAAGTTTGCTGCATACCTGGCACTTAGGTCGATTTGAGGAGTAGAAACTACCTGATCTACCTCCTCGTGCACCAAATCTTCCTCCTCGAGGCTCAAATCTGCCTCCTCTACCACCAAATCTACCTCCTCTGCCACGAAATGATCCACGGAATTGTCCAGATCTACCTCCTCCTCGAAATTGAGGAGTGTACTGAGCTATATTGGCATGCACTAATGAGTCATTTCTGCGATACTTGTCAATTAGTTCTTCTTGTGCCATTAAAAGTGCTTCTAATTCACCAATTGAGATCGGTACTGGCCTTGAAATTATTGTTGTTATGAATGCTGAGTACTCCTCAGGTAATCCATTCAGGATCGCTTCAACATGATCCGCATCATTCACAGTTGCACCAACTGAGATTAATGCATCAACAACCTTCTTTACTTCAAGCAAGTAATTACTCACAGATCCTTCTTTCTTGATGTTGCCTAACTTGTTCTTTAATTGACGAATTTTGGCAGTAATCTGAGAAGCAAAGTATGTTTCTAACCTTTTCCATATATGATGCGAAAGTTTACATCCAACCATTCGAGTTGTAAATGGCTTTGTCATTGATGATAGCAGCCACGATTTGAGTAGTGCATCCTGCTTCTTCCATTTCTGATATTCTGGATTGACAGCATCAAGATCTTGATCTTGCTGTGTCAGAAATTTTCTCGGCATTTCCTTTCCAAGTATATGATTCAACAAATCATAACCTTCAATAGTTGCTTCAACCTGATCCTTCCATGGTAGAAAATTTTCTTCATCCAGTTTATGTGAGACTGGATTCGAGAACTGCTGTGGCTGTGTTGAAGTTGCATTTTGTGAGGTTTGAGTGGAATCAATAGAGGTCATGGTGATCAGAACCACAGCTCTGATACCATGAAGGTATCAGTGCCAGGTTGAGAAAGCGAGGGAAACTGAGAGAAAATCAAGGAAAATGAAATCTGAAATTTGTATTATGACTGCACACACGTGAATACAGTTACAGGTGAGTTTATATACTTGATGATGAGTGGCTGGGAATAACACCAGCTCTTCTAACAAACCCTAACAGCTGTCACTAACAACAACTAACTAACTAACTTCTTTTATATCAGCCTATACTCCTTACAGTCTTCAACTCTCTCATGTCTGCATCTAAAAGCAGCGAACTAAACTAGAATACTTCAAATCGGGTGGATATGTGCTCTCTCCCATAAGGTCTCAGATGAAAATATAACTGAAGGTTTTACTTTACGAAATTAAAAAAAAAATGCATAATACAACACAGCTTAAAAAAATTGTTAGAATTATTTTCTTTAATAAAAAAATACACAAGTTTTTGTGATATGAAAGATACTCCCATTTGTCTATTGATACTTTTCATTTATTGCGACCATTTGTGGCATGCCTATAATATCCTTAATATAAAAAAAACTTGATTTGTTCTTATTCTTATATATCCTATGCTATGGTCAACATTCACTTTATATCGTTAAACTGTAAAAATATTTTTCGAGAGAAAAACTGAGATATTATCTAATGATTTATGTGAAAATTGAAAAAAAAAAATTGTAAGATCATTTTTTTTCTTATTATATAGGGTGTCAAGGACATGTATCATATGGCTAGAACTTAACAGAAATTCTAATATATTGTTAAAGTAAGAAAATAATGTTTTAAAAATATAGATAAATTAAAAAATAAGAAATAATTATAAAATTAATGGAAAAATATTTTTAAATTGTAAAGGAGGATCAGTTTTTCTTCTTTCACAATGTATTTTCATTAAATGATTTTATGGAATCTATCTAAGTACGTGATACAAAAATTTAATGATTAATATAATTTATAGAAACATATTTCTTCTCGGAGAAGTATGAAAAATGTTTATCAAAATCGGAAAAATTTATCCCATCCTCATCCCATTCCCCATGGAAAAAAAAAATCCCTACAATCTCCATCTGTGCTTGCGAATCCCCATTACCGTCCCTGGAAGTGGAGCTCCTCATATTTGTTATGCAAGCCATGTGAAACTAATTTGGGAGTTGTTGTCCATGCACTTCACCAACAATGTGGGATCAAAAGAAATAAAAGAGAAAAGGAAACTAATAAAAAAAAATCCTATTTTACTCTCCTTGTCAAATACAATAAATTTATGATAAAAATATTTCAATACATGGTATATAGGCATAGTATATGAATACGAATATGAGTGAATATCAAAGTATATGACATATATGGAGAGAAGAAAATGTTGTGTATAGAAGTGTTAATATGAAAAAGGTGATATATTATTTGGGATCAAAAGTTGATACACAATTAACATTCCTGTTATTTTATTCTAATAGTAATAATATTTCAATTGCATACTGGCTTACAATATCCACCCATTTGTTTTGAATAAATTTACACAACATTTTCTCCACATCCATGGTACTGATCAATCCCACACCATGACAACAGTAAAACAAAGTTCCCAAAGCTCTTCATGCAACTGCAAAGTCCTACTACACTTGCTGCTATTAATTGCTGGCCTGTGATTTCAAAGCTAGCGATGGGATTTCTTTTCTTTTTTCAACACTTGATGGCCACAAAGTTTACGGTTTGGAATATCAATTCGTACATCCATGGCCCCATGGACCCTAAAACCTTTTCTTTTGACGAAGGTGATCTTCCTTGTTGATATTTAACCCAAAATTTCACATCAATAAGAATTAGAAGTTAATTGCCTTGGTCTATGTGTTTAAACTATAGAGGAGGATCAGTTTTTCTTCTTTAACAATGCATTTTCATTATATATATATAATGAAATAATATTATAGTAAGAATTTATTTTTAACCTGGGTTTTAGTTAAAGTAACATTTTATTATTATTGAATATAAAATATATCTAATTACAATTCCTGCATGTAATAATTTGGTCTCAAAATTGATGTATTGAGTTATAATTTCTTATCAGTGGTAAGCGACAAAGGTGCTTGAAGACCCACTGTGATTTGCCAAAGTTAATTAGATGACAAGTTTGGAGATGACAGGGAGGACAAGAGTGAAATGAATGTCAAATTGTTAACCATCAAATATATATAGTATATATAAGATTGGGAATAAAATAGATTTTTTATTAAGGGAATTTTGAAAATATTACAAATGATTGCAATAATTAGGGATTGACAATGGCCAAATAGGAGTAACTATTACCACTCCTTATAAAATAAAGTAGTATTTCTACCAAAAACAAAAATACATGGTATAGTCTATCTATTCGGGTCATTTTTCTTAGATATGATACTTAAAAGGGTGTTTTACCTTTATATGATTTGTTGAAGGTAAAAATATTAGTATGGTGCATATGAAAAAGAGCCCGCATGTGTTGGATTAGATAAAAAAAAAATTTAAAAATGAATCCGCCAAAGGCGGATTGATAGAGGACAAAAAAGAGAAAATATTAAAATAACATTTTGATTAAATAACATTTCATTAAAATAACATTTCTCTATTAATCTACTTGTGGCGGATTTTGATTAAAAAAATAATATATTCAAATCCGCCGTAGGTGTTTTGAGTATCAAATAAATTTTTGATCTCTATATAAACTTGTCCTTCGATCACAACAAGTATGAAATGGTGTTAGTATGTGGAGAGGGTGCAGGAGAATGAGTTTTTAGAGTTAGTTTCTTTAAAAAAAAAAGTGTATAAAAAAAATAGTGTTTAAAAAAAAGTGAGAATGAATAAGGCAGCAAATACAATAGTTTGTTTTGATGATGAAGTTATTACAAATACTAATAAGGGTGTTATATTTATATGTGAGAGGCTATTAGGTTTTTTTATTCTCTACACTTTCTCATATGCAGAGCTATAGAGTAGACTATGCCAATTGATAAATAGCAACACTTCAAAGATAGTGGTGGCAATGAGATACAGGTGTCCTATCTTAATTTTTGACGGGTTTAGATAATACCAAGCTGCAATACAGGATGACAACAATGTTCAACAAATATTTAGGATACATTAGCAACATCAAGAAAATATTCCTGCCATTGAGTTATATGTTAATTTTGAAATTATTGCACAGAACGTAGAATGTAGGTCAAGCAAATTTACAGATGAAGACATAGAGTTGGAAGCAATATAATGGAGGAAGAGGAGGATGAAGATGACTATGGAAGTGGCGATGAATATATTGATAATGATGCAAATGATGATCTTGATAATGATGGCATATCAAACATAGTAGGTGGGCAACATCTAAATAAGGAGCCATCTTTCATGCATGCTTTAGATTTGGAAGCTATACAAGCATCAAAATTTCCACAGTATGCAAACATGGGTATTAACCCTTAATTCTAAAACTTTTACATATTTTTATGTTTTTTTATTTCATTATGATTTAATTATTTAGTTGATTTAATTAATTTCTTTGATTTAATTACTTTTTTTAGTTGTAGTGATTGATTAAATGTACATTGTTGTTGATTTAATAATTTTTTAGTTTGATTATTTAGTTGTGTCATGTAATCATGTTTCATGGAGGCTATTATGTTATTTTGTTCTACTTCATGGATGGTAGTGTATGTGTGATCTTATTTTGTTTCTTTGATGTTATTTGGTCATTTTATTTTATTTCATGGATGTTATTGGGTTTTATGGATGTTACTTCTTGTGTTAATTTAATGTTTGTATTGAGATAATTCTGCTTTTTTTTTTTTATTGTATTATACGTTACTTTCATATATAAAGTCCCTTCTTTTCGTCGTCCATCAACAAAAAATACATCAAAGTTCATAAAATAATAGAAATGCATATCAGGACGTCAATACATAAACACATAAAAAGAAACATCATAACAATTCCATCAACAAGAAAATATAAATACAAACTACACATGTTACATGAAAAAAAATACTACACACTCAACTTCCTTTACGACCTTTCCCCTTCCCATCTAGTGGTGTTGGTTGAAATGGCGAATAGCTTAGTTTTTAGTTGGTTTCACATGTTCCCATGGCCGTAATGCATCACCTATAGTTCCTACAGTATTCTTGGCAGCCTTTCCTAACACATTGATAATCCTACATGATGGCCTCCTAACTTGGCCACCCTAATCACCAATATAATACCATAATCTCTGCCACTCGAATCACCCATGTCCCCATCTCTGTCACCCTCATCACCCATGTCCTCATCTATGCCACCTATCTCTACATGTTCCCTACCTCCTACCACTGCATATGGGGCAAATGCAACGGTATCTTGCAAATTTTACATAATCTCGACATTTGCCCAATGTTTACCTAGGGATAACATCGAATTCGTGGAGATGACATATCAAATGTGTCCATTTGTGGCCAGTAGATGACATTTAATTGACTAGCTGGATTTGTACTAAAGTCAAGGTTAACTTGTGTAGATGACTGACCCCCAAGATGGGCAAAATCAAAGTTTCCTACAATGGCCGATAACTATTGCCTAACAGGTGAAATGAGTAGACATTCTTTCATTGGATAAGGACCCAGTAGACCTTGCAAGACCACCACTATGGTGGCCCAAAACACCAATAGAATGTCAAGGTGGATCTTGCATCTGTGTAGTCTACTGCATTTGTGGACACCAAGGGAATTGACCATGAGGAAATTGTAATGTGTTTACATCCTAATAAAAAAATGTTATTCTATTGCAAAAACAAAGGTTGATAGCCATGAGGAGCTTCTGTTTGGATTGGCGGTGCTTTATTTTCTCCTTGGGGGGGGGGGGTACTTGAGCTTCTTCATCTTAGGGTGCTTCATTTTCTTTATGGGTAAGTGGATGACCTACTTGCTCAAGGGACAACTGTATAGCTCAAGTATGAGATAAATACCAAGATTGATACAAATTAGAGGGCTGATAATCAATGGTGAGAGTTCCAGTTAATACACGATTTGCAAGTTGGTACCACATTGCCACCCATTGTTGATAGAAGACTTCCCAAATAGTTGGTGGTAATTCCCTTAAGTCTCTATTATGGAATCCTTGCAAATTAGGTTAGTCGATAAGAAATTTTTGTTTCAACCCAAATTGTCACATAACTCGGTCGGTTGGGTGCAACTCCATAATCTCAAAACATAGAAGTATAGTAACAGTTGAGAATAATTGTTGCTTGACCCGCACATCATTTGGAATAAGAGCATTAATCATAGGATCCATATATGGTTGCCATAGAAACTGCATTAGTAAAAAGTCATTAGATAGGCAAATAATGATAACTATGGTGACCACAAAAAAAAATTGTACAATATTTCAAATATATACCTGATGTCTCAAGTTATTTATCAGCATCCTCATAGTGTGATAGTCCTTTAAATTATTGTCACATGGGTGACGTGGTCGCTCCCACCGGACGTTATCTTAATTAGATTTGTTACCTTCGACTAAGAGGAAAAACAAATGGGGACGATATGGGAGCCAAAAGGGCATCCTCTGCGAGGCCTACACTTGTAGTAGAACAACACACCCATTGATTTCTCTAGTTTCCATATGGATAGTACGAAATAGCCCCTGAAACAATACATCAAGGTATGCTGAGCCCTAACTATATGATCCAACTTTCTCTAAATCTTTGAGTAATTGCAAGTATTTTGCATGTACTTCGGCATTGCTCTTATTTGGCAGAGTGCATTGGCCCAACAAGGCTAATGTGAAATGATGGGCAATCTGTTGTATTGCTAAATCATAATTGTCTTCTAGGTTTCTAATTATATTATTCAACCAAATTAAATTTAGTGTACCTCCACTAAAATCCGGTGGCTAGGGATGAACACTCAGTAGATATTGGCTCAAATCAGGGAGTGCTTCATAACTATTAACAGTGGATCCAGTGATGACAGGCCAGCCATTTATCGGGAGCCCTGATGAAATAGCCACATCTTCCAGCGTGGTGGTGCACTCCCTGCATGGAAAATGGAAAGTATGAGTCTCGGACCTCCATCTTTCAACTAGTGCTAAGATTAGCTTTTGATTTACTACTATATCACTGATTTCATGAAGTGGAGTAGACCGGCATGCTGCACATAGCCCTATATTTCATCTCTCATTGATGGCAATTTCAAATGTTGAGCTCACATACATCTTATTATCTATTAAATTAAAAATTAAATTAATCAACTTCAAATAAATGGATTTCACAGAAAATTAAATTAATATATCCTCTAAACTAACAAAATATATCAACTTATAAAATTAATATTAATATATCCAATAATCAATTTTTTAACTAATTCAATTTTGCCAAAAAAAATATTCAACTAATATATTAAAATACAATAGGGGATAACTACAGAAGATAACTATAAAAAAATAACTAATATATGGGTATTTTCTGTTCCTGATTTAATCGCACAAATTTATCAAATAGTTATATCCCAACCAAACATACAGAAGATATATAAAATATAATTTACAATAAAAAATTAAAAAATTAAAAAAATGATTTTGCTCTAGAACCTCAATAATAATGTGACCATTTGAATCCATTGTATTATCAATTTTCACCATTTTTTCTCTATCAAATATCTTTCAATTTTTTTAACAGTCTCTATTTTTTTTCCTCCTAAGTTTTCTTCTTTTATAAGAGCTCCTCCTCCTCAACTTGTTTCAATAATGCCTCACACCTCATCTATATTATCTTTTTCAGAATCATTTTCACCTTCATGCATTTATTTCACTCAGATATTTTATGAGAGGGATGCCATTGAATAGTAGAGTTTGTGAGTTGTTCTTCTCGGTAAGTAGCACTTCAGTTGGTGCCAGCTTCTTCTCTTCTTGGACACACTCGTGTGTCACCTTCTGCTCCACCGCATGCAGCTCATCTAGCCAGAATTCAGCTCCCGCTCTCACCGTGCCTTGGCTAGAATCCGCTACAGGCAACCTATGGTGGTAGAGATTCCTGATGTTGGCGTCGCGTCGCGTCGCATCTACTCCCCTGAATCCTCCATAGGTGGCCTCTTAATCTACCACAGCTGACATTTGACTTGCAGAGATTCCGGATGCAGATGAGATGACTATATAGTTAATGTCCTATACTTCTACAGTTAAATCCACCATAGGCAGAATAATTTAAACTATATTTAAATAAATCACTTCATAATCACATATGCAAACATATCACCAATAAAAACCCAATATATAAATTATTTTTCTGGTTTTCAGTCTTTTGATTTATCCAATCACCCTCTCAAAACGAAATTCTAATAACATGAAGTTTGGTAGTTAATAAATCTTGCTCTGTAGTTTTACTCTATTTTGTATTACTTTTTCTGTTTTCTTAATTGAATAAAGGAGGAAAGGGATTTGAATCCGTTTCTAACTCTCTTTCTGGGTCTTTTTTTTATATATATATATAAATGATGATTCAATGTAACTACCATTGGAATTTACAACAGAGTTGGTAACTTTGGAAAGAATAGTTTGCACGCATTCATATTACTGTTTCGGTTCAGCAGTTCTAAATGTTACAGGGATACTGACTAGACCACCAAACCATTTAAAACAACGTTTGAGATAGCTCCATGAAGAACCGAATGTTTAACCTTGTCAATAAAAAATTCTCATGGGTCTAGGTAACAAAGTAAATCATGTACTAAAGTCTTGATTATTATTCCAAGGAAAGCATAGACTAAGTCTGCAGCTCTATGACTGAAATCCAAACAATAAGACTTTAACTGGAGTCAAACCTGAATTTCAACAAACTGCGCTTTCATATTAGGAAATTGGGATTGGGCAAAAGTTAAATTACATATGCTGGTTTGGAATTTTCGCAAAGCAAGAGATACCTAATAAAGTTGATAGGTAGGAAATTGAGTCCATAATATAAGTCATTTAAGTTTATGCAAGAGAATTAATGTGATGATTGAATTTCATTGTCTTTTACAAAAATAAAAAATAAAAGATAAAAATACCCTTTATTACTCATCATAAATTATTTCTCCATTAAATAATGACACTCACATCCATTCATTCTTGCTAGAAATTGAGAGCATAAAAAATAGAAACATGGGAATTTGACTGAATAATATGATAATGTGTATCTTTACAATTGGATGCTCATGAGGAGAAGGATAGGTAGCGAGTGTAGGATAGACATCTGGAACTAGGTCATCAGGAATTGTCTAAGCATCAGAAGACACTATGAGCTCACTAGAGGAACTTGCATCAATGAGACTAGGAAATAGATCAACAGAGTTGTTAGAACAAAAAGGACTCGAGGTGGAAGGAATGAACTTAAAAGAAGACAAAGATGAAAACTTGTGATGTTCCTAGAATTCGACATGATGTGAGACACGAATACCTTGAGAGATAGGATCCCAATAATGCCAACCTTTATTCCTTAAGGAAGCAACTTAGCAAGCCGAAAAAACCATGAAGATCAAGTATCTGCATCGTTTCTTATCTCAAGGTACGTTTGTTGTAGATTTGAGGACCAAATCTCTTTTAAGGGGAGAATATGTGATGACTCAAGTCCACATGTCCCTAGCTAAGTGTAACATAGACTCTAGGTACCCCAAAAACCCTTGGTTAGTTAAAAAGCATGTTGTCGCTGAAGTCTAGATTTTTATGTAGAACAGGCTCGTTGTAGCAAGCAGGCGAGACCGTCAAGCTTGCTGTAGCGAGGTATGCTTGTTGTAGTGAGTAGGGAGGTAGAAAGGCTTACTACAGCTAGATGGATTAGCAAGTTACTTTAATGAGCCTGGCTTACTGTAGTAAGGAGCCCTGATACGGACTGATGTCCAAAATGATGAAGTTTCATTAAAATATGCTTCTCCTTGTATAAACCTTTCCCCACGCATTTGTAACACAAAAAATGCAACCCCAGCATTTTTATCAAGTTTGGGTATTCTCCCAATGCTCATAGATTTGTTACAATGTCATTATAGATTATCCATGGGTTTTTGTTACTTCCACCATAGGCATTGGTGCCATTCCAACTCCTCGAAGCTCTCTTGATGTAGACATCTCACGTTCCACCCATCCAAGTGAGTGGGTTCAATCTTGTGACATTTATTTTGGTTATTAGAAATATTTTCTTGGCCTTATGATACAAGAACATGATTTTGGAAACTATTTCATGACTGGTATGATTTGTTAAAAGAATATGTCAAGCTTATGGATTTTATACTTTCCAGTTTATCATGAAAACTGTGTTATAAAACTCATAGGACCATGTTTGTTGCACTTCTTATTTATGAATATATTTTCACTACAAGTATGAATATTTAGAGATGACATGTTTACCCCAATACTTTCAAGAATTGTATGTTTATAAAATAATGCTTTTCAAGAATTAGAATTAGAGCCCAGATACATAATTTAGAGAAATTATTTTGCTTTCATGATTTTAAGTTTATATGGTAATTGTAGAGAATAGACAGTGAGTTAATGGCTATAAAATCGTTAACCTTGGTAGCAAGTTGTCTATCAAAGAACAATCTTGCCTCTATGAAAGTATTCAAATAATGGAATCTAGTTAGGTATTCAATAAGGGACCTCCATGGGGTGTCCAAGTATTATGATATGTTATTATTATGCTATATATATATATATATCCAGAGATTTGTGTTTCTCTATTAGATTACTATTCCTCATGATTTACTTAATGTTATTTTATATCCTTGTTCATTGTTGCATGTGAGGATTATAGGTGAAAATCTACTTACTGAGTTTTAGATGGAACTCACCTCTCTCTTTTCATCCCCCTAACATATACAATTGTAGATCCAAGCCCTTGCCACCTTCCTTTTCAATAGTAGCTTTACTTCAGTTTGGATGAACTTCAATTCGCAATGAAGCATCAATTTATGTTTCTAGTAAAGTGCTCTAGTGATTGTGCAAGTAGGGTCCTAAACGATGCACATTGATTTTGATGCCATGATTTAGACTCGAGATGTATTTATGATTTGGCCTTTCATGGTTTTGTATAGAGCAATTCAGTTATAGTTTATTTTATAATTATGGATTTCAGACTTGATTTATGAAATGGATTAATTTTTTTTTTTCCGAAAACACAAGTGGATTTCAGACCTGATTTATGAAATGGATTATACATGTTTATTTTGTTTCGAAAACACAGGTGGACTTATATATTGAAAATGGAAATTATACTTAATTACGAATATAGTATGACTCAATGGCCACGTGGCTCATGTGAAAATGAGATTTTTCTTGTGCTAGTCATATTCTCAAATTGGATCGTGACACTTCATTAGTGTGCAATAGAGAGTTAGTAAGAGAAGTGAAATTATGAGGTGAGTGCCTAATGTGCCTTGCGAAGTGTGTGAGAGATCTAGCTAGTGGGTGCAAGTGCTAGATAAAGTGCCCAAGTGTTAGTGTTTAGAGAGTACAACCATAAGGTGTAACATATTGCAAGGAGTAATAAAAAGATTATTTTATCTCTTAGAATGCCTCTCTACTCTACATATATACACATGCAGTGTGATATCCAAAAAATTATGTTGTGTTTTTAAAATAATTGTGGTACAAAAAAAAATGAGATTTGGGTTTGGTATGTGTTAAGGCAGATAAATTTTGTTTGCATCATGTTTAGTGAATAGAACCCACTTTCTTTTTCTTTTCTTTCTTTCTTTCATTATTTTCCCTTTTTTCTTTTTATTTTCCATTTTCTCTTTCTTTCTCTCTTTTTTTTCCCCTTATTTCTTCTTCGTACCATCTTCTTTTCGTTCCTACATGCGTAGAAGTCCTCTTTTTCTCTCGATCCTCTCTCCCCCACCCCTCACAACTACAGTAATCTTTATGCCACTATGCTATTACCACCACAACATTGCTGACATTGGTACCCTACTTTCCCCAACCAGCAAATATGTGTATCTCTCTCTACCTTGCAGCTATGGTTTTTCTCTCTAAAAGAGAACCTAGTTGAAGTTGTGAAGTTAGAAGCATTTCCTCCATTGATCCTATTGAGTTGTCTATGTGATTTTCATGGTAGACTTTGGGCTTTTGGAACCCTAGCTATTTAGAACAAGGGATTTTGTGTTTTAAGTCTAATTAATGTAAACTGATGGCATTGTTAGCTCACAAATATTGTATTGAGTGATTTAGCATCAATCGTTGGATTGGTGGCATTTGAAAGTTGATATTTGATTCTTTGGAACCAATCTGTAAGTGGATATTATGTCCATAATTGCTTTGATCTATCCTATATTAATTAATCCTAAAAGTATTTTTATTGAATTTGTAAGATTATTGGGGCATTTTGTGCAAATCCTATGAAAATATTTTTGGAAGCAAAGCTTGTATTTTTAATTAAATCAACACATGGGACAATGAAATATGGATTTGGGAATCTTGCGTTGCAAATATAATATAATTGAATGAAATGGAATTTTGCCTCTGATATGGAGTTGGAACAGAGTTGTTGTTATGCGTACATGATCTCTATTTTCTAAACTTCTTTGAAGACAAATCTGTATCTAAATACATGTATTGGAAGAAGCTTTGATAGCATTCATAGTTACAAGCATCAGTCGGCGTGTTAGCCTTGGTGCACCTAGACTATCTTTGATTAGAAACTTAGTGGATCCTCCTATTTTATGGCTACTCACAAAGTCGAATACCCTACTTTAGGATCACACGGAGCAATTGCTACCTTAGCATAAATCCTCTTCTTTATCCTAGATTTGATGATTCCCTAGTATTTTCTATAAAACTTGAAGCATTCAAAAAATTTATGTTTTAAAAGTAAGAATTGACTCGAATTTATATAACTTATGATTCCATTTTTGTTTTACTAGTTGTTTTGCATATGGTCTCATGTAGGTTATAGGAAATTTTCCTATCACTAAGTTACAAAACTCACCCGTTCTTTCCTTCTTCTTTTTATTTACAAATGTTGCTTCTAGTTCCAATCCCCCGACTCAACAATAGTTGATTCTAAGTTAGTTATCCTTCTTGCATGTTCTTCATATTGGAAACCTTTTCTTTGAGTTTTGGCCCGTTAGAATTGTTTGTAACGCTTTATATTTTACAGACATGGTCCTCGGATTGCATGTGATTTGTGTTAAGTTACTAATTTGTGTGTGTATATTTGGTTCTGTAAACTACGTTTTGAAAGAGTTGTGACTTAATTGATGGTATGCTTGCTCTTAGAAACTAGATTTGAATAGTTTTGCCAATTTGAAAAACTTATTTACTATGACTTGATTTCGTTCTTTTACTAAGCGATCTTTAATTTCTTCACTCTTTTAAAGCCCAAGACTAGGGTTTGTGATCCATCTAGTCTCTCAGTCTCGTGTTTCTTCCTCAGTCCCGCCATCTTCCTCACTCGGTGTGAGACATTTTTTAGCCTATGCACTCTTTAAGAGCTCGAGGTTAGGAGGTTTATACGAGTTTTCTATCTATTGGTCCAAATCCACTCCATTATATAAGAAAATTGCTTATAAATAGCACAACATGGCAAAGAGTTAAGCGGACTTATCTCAACTGAAATACAAGCTCTCATTCACTCCCTGTATCTGTATCTATCTCTAGCTAGCTCATACAGCGACACCCTAAAATTTCACTCCAATCCATGGTCCTAATTTCCTATGTGAAGTAGTTGTGATTGTATCCCAAGTACAGAAATGCTACCTCAAAATTAGGCCCAAACCAATATCTTGGGTAAAGAAATTATCAAAATCTAAAAAAAAAAAATCAAATTTTAGTTTCTTTTAGAAATAAAAAAAATTAGTTTCTATAAAAAAATCAACTTCTAACCTTTTCAATTATATATAAAACTTTAGTTTCATAATAATTTTTTTAAAAGAAATCTGAAACAATCATATCCTCAATTAATAAGTTCCAGTGACCTAGTTGGGTCATACATTCCCCAATTTCAAACACCATTTTGGATATCTAGATATTGATGTATAAACAATTTGGGATTTCCAAAAAAGTTTTTGATAAATGTGATATTCAATAATAAACACGAAACTGTTTTACCAAATATATCTGTAAAATAATTGAATTTTTAAAAAAAATTTAGCGTATGATTTTTTATATATATTTTCTTACAAATAAATTCATCAGTGAAAAAAAAATGTACAAACAACAAAACAAAGAGAAAAAGACAAAGACGCACGCATTGTAGAAAAAGTGGACGGTGGCTGTGCATTTTGCAGCCACCGACTGTTGAAAAATCAAAAAGAGATTACTGTGCACATGCACAGTAATGTGAAATACAGTTGTACCACCGAAATATGCACAGTAACATGCACAGTAACTTTCAAAAATCACCTATAAATAGAGCCTTCAAGCAGACGGTTTTAGCATCCTGAACTGAGAAGCATTTCCTCAGTTGTAAATAAAGAAGCAGTGTAGGCTTCTTGTAGTGAGAGAAAAATAGAGAGTGTGTGTAAGAAAATTCCAAGAGTGTAGTGTGAGTATACACTGGGGGTTTTGGATATATTCTCTAGATCTCTGTAATACTACTAATTGTAGTAGAAGAGAGTCTCATTGGGGATACACTATATTGTAATTACTCTTTAAATATAGTGGAGTATTTTTCGGAGTTTGGCCCGTGGTTTTTCCCTCAAAATTACAGGAGGGTTTTCCACGTTAAAATATTGGTGTGCAGTTCTCTTGATCTATTTTGTTGGTGTGAATAGTAATAAGTACTATTCATAAATAGTGAAGTGGATCCCACTGTATAATACTATTCACGTGAATAGTGACGTGGCCCCACTGCAAATTACTATTCACCGTGCTCCATTTTTCCGTCTCTTCAATTTGGGCGCGCTTCCGCTCACATCCGTGAAGTGTTTATTACACTTGGGGTGTACCCGACTCTGATGATATCATAACACGCATAAAGATTGGAGACACTCCTCTTAGCTGTCCAATGAATAGTTAACCGTTTTTGCCACAACATGTTTGTTGAGAATCCGAGACAAAAGATGCATTTCCATTTCCAGTAAAGAAAAAAGAAAAACAAAAAAGGTACATGCAGCCTCATTGTGACCCGAACTCACATAAGAAAAAAGTAATACACTATAATACAATGTAATACAATAACATGTATATTCTACATAGTTTAAAGTGCCGAAAGTTTATTCTCCTAGAAAATTGTTGCCTTACTGCTACAAAGTTACAATTATTCTTCCTTTGCCATGAAGTTACAATAGACACAACCACACTTAAACCACAGAAAGACACACAAAAACTCAACCCTACAAATCAAAGTTATGTTTTGTCTTTTAGTTTTGTCCCTAAGAAAAACAAATGTTTTATCTTCCTCTGCTGCTTTTATCAACGAACAGATTTAATGAAGGTCGTACCATGATCATGTCACAGTGATTTCGTCCGTGAACAGTATGCATCAACTTCCTTCTCAATCTCGCCCCATCACTTTCTCTTCCAAATTTTCGTGCCCTTCAATTTTCACTTTTTTACCTCAATTCTTTTTTACTCAAACCCTCTTGTATTTCTTATTAATATAATAGTGTCACATTAGAAGAGGAAAAAAAATAAAATCAAAATTGACAGGTAAATATAAATAATAATAATAATATAATAAGACATTAAACAAAAAGAGTAATGTTATTTTAACTCATATTTTGTAAAAAATTATATCGATACACTCACATCTATCATTGAATTGGATGTGGATTATATTTAGCTTGGATCCCACTCTATCAAATGGTAAATATAAATATATCAACACAGTGTTACAACAAAAATGATCTCTTTCTCTCCCAACATGACACTGTTAATACGAGAGGATTCGAAACATTTTTTTTGGGGTTTTAACTAGATCAAGATGATATATATGCCTAATGGCATAGTCGCTTTCGGAGGCCTTCGCAGCGCGCTACTTCTCAGAATCGGGTAATCCGAGAAACCTGGACCGTTTGATTGTTACCATAATCATTGATTTTTCTTCTCTCGAGGTCTTTCTCTTGTCTCAAGAGTTGAGGCGGTAACGGTGATTCCGTTGGCTTTTTCACTCTCAGAGCTCAGAAAATGATGGTCCAACACATTCGCTGGCGTGCCTGAACTTGAAACCGCATTGATCACAGGCCCGTACTGCTCCTCCTCCATGCCCCCTCTATCTTGCATTACATTATAGCACTGCAGCATGCTTTCCTGCACCAATATATATATATATATATATATATATTATCGCATCATCAATAATTTCATTCATATTAAAAAGTAAAAATATAAATAAATCATGTTTTGCAACTAATTGAACATGGCTTATCTGAATATACTCAATGAAAAATGTCAAATTGTCATTTGATAAGGCTTTTTGTTTTTTTGGTAATTTGAAAGTTACATCAGTTGCAATGAAAATTGAATTTAGAGCCTCATGTATGCTATTTAATCCCCTCACCACTAAGACCAAATTGATAATGCATTTGCTAATTATTAATAATTCATGCTAGTTTGTGGGAAGTACAAAGTACTGCAGTAGCAAGGGATAAAGCTGTCACATGCAAAATATCCAATAATACATGAATCTCGAATAAGGCGAAAACAGTATTACTCATGTCATCAATTCCCTAATTATTATTAAAATGAATTTCCCACCGTTAATAAACGTGTTATCGGCCAATGAACATCCTTTTGAAGTTTTTATAAATAATATTTTTCTAATAATAATAATAAACAAAATAATAAAGGGAAGATTTGTACTTTATTTACATATGAACAATCGGATATTGCTGTTAAGAAGCGCCGATATTGAAAAGGAAACAACTCATGAGAAGCACTTAGAAGTGCTGATGCGGCAACTATTGATGGCTTGAATTCCAAAAGTTTTATCTCTGCATAAAAGACAATAATTATATTTAAGTATGGTTCAAGATTGGTGATCGAATAAACTCATTTTCGGTCCAAAAACATTCAAACGACTTGTTAAATATTCGTGTATGATAATATCATACCTCGTTGTGACTTGAATATAATTTCATATGATCTTTCTTTCAGAACCTGTTCCATTGGTGGGTCTTTCAGCTTGAACAAATTAATGAAGAAAGTTATGAAAGAGAAAGGGGTGATGGAGCGCATTCTCCATTGTAAAGCTCCCAAGATGAGACCTTCCATTCTTTGTATTGTTTGTGTCTCGAAAATGATGCCCCCATCATTCTCTTCCAGAAGGGCCTAGCAACACAAGCTTCAATTACAAATTTTCTCATAAAATCCCTTTTCTCTCAAGCACATTAGTTAGGATGCATAACGGTTTTTACCTGGATATTAGTGGCAGAGTACTCTGTCCTCATCATCTTGGAAGCTAAAGAAATCGAAGAAATTGAAAGGAGCCGAAGGGCCCATGGCTTTGGTTGCTGTGACATGAAACCAACTTTTAGTTAGATCTTAATGAAGCAAAATCCAGCTAGTACTACTTTATATTCATTAGTATTCATACATAAAATAACATGAGTTTAACGTATTTATGAAACCAAAAAAAAAAAAAAAAGAAGAATATATAAAAAGGCCAATGCAATCATTTGATTGGAAACAAATAATAGCATATTTGGTTTCTTTACCAATATTCCCTGGTTGGCCAGGAACCGGTCTAGATAGTTGATAGCAAGGTAAGGCATAACTGGATCCAGAGTGCATGAAAACTGGAAAAAGAAAAAAAAAAAAAACCCACATTCATATTACTTAAAAAATACAATCTTTTCATAAAAGGGACTCCTGAATTGGGCTTGGCACTTACCCGTGAGATTAAAGCGATGACCTCTCTTCTAACAGAGATGTCAAAGTCTCTGGCTTTGAGAGCCTGAAGGTAACTTTGTGATGGGGTGTGTTCAGATTCAATGAGGAAGAGGGAAGAGACAGCATCATCACAGTGAAGATCATGGATGTTCCCAAGAGGGTTTTCGAGGTCAAACTCCATGGATGAGTATTTGTGGAAGAAGGTCTCAGTGGTGCTGAAATGCAAGGAATACAAGCATTGTTGAAAGGAAGGTTAGGTGTTATGGCAAAAAAGCTGCTGAGAGAGTACTTTCCCTTGTTTCTTCAAATGAAAACTTTGGAGTCGTCGCTTCGATTCTTCTTTCAACTTGGCTAGTTTTCTTCTCTTTCCACTTCTTGTGGTTAGTGTTGCTTCGTTCTATGCCTCTCTTTCTCTCTCTGTTTTATGTCTCTGGCATATTAAATTTGGAAAAAATGGAGGGTTGTTGGTCCCTTTGGTCAGGGTTGGATGAGATGATGGTGAAATGGCAGAACTAGATTCGTTAGACCCTTGAAGAGCAGGTCTGTTGTTTGTTGGGCAAGTTAGAGTTTAATATTGAAGTATTGAATTGTGTTTTCCTTTTAAATATATATAGAAAAAAAAAGCGTAAGTTGACGGTAAACTAGAGACGGTATCTATGTGATACTTGAATTTGTTTTAATTTTTTTTATTGATGAATTTGTTTTTGATATTTATATAATTATATATATTTTTTTGGTGATGATCTTATATAATTATATTGATATTGATTGTGACCTAGTGCTTAATGGCATACTTCTGATTTAGATGAGTGCAGATTGGCATTTGATTACTCTGAAATCGAAATGGGAAATGTTATTAAAATGTCACTCCTATTCTACCAATTATTTTTTTAATGAATCATGAGTATCCACCGCAAAAAATAATGATAAATTTCCTCGAGACGTAGAGCTCACATATGTGGATCTTACTTTTGATTATAAAATCTTTTCCATACACGCCGTTAGGGATCGAACCCCTAACTAGATACTTAAGGAGCCCAGCTAACTACCAATTGTGCTAGGCTTCATGGTTCCCATTCTACTATTAAACAAATGAAAATCCCCTGTTCTTAAATTATTTTGTTGTCTTACATATTAATTTTTGTCACTAGAAGTTTAAGTAAATGTCTAAAAATTTTAAAATTATTATTGAATATATATTACCTATCAACCAGACATGATTTAGGGATAAATCTGTCCGCATCACGATTTTTATTATTAAATACATTATGCTGGATTTTGGGTCTAATTCAATGCTCTTATGCGTTAAAAAGATATAGCTAATAAAGAAATTAAGTTAATGAATGAGATTAGGGGTGATGCTGCCTTTGGCACGCCCCAGTTCATTTGTCTCTAACGAAGGATGCAGTGGGATTAGCATTTCAGTGATTAGGAACAATGAAGCATAGTGTCCATGAGATGAGCACGTGACTGAATTTGCGAATTATCATATTGTTCTCTAAACTCTGTATGTAGAATGAGCATAACGACGTATCCAATTCAAATGATGAGAGCAAACATGTTCTTTTTAACCGAGTTTATACATTGCACAAGGTCATAATTACTATCTCTGGATGCATCAAAAGACAACAGGGATCGGAGAATTTTTATGCTCTTACATATACTTTTACAAAAGATGTGAACCAAAAAAAAAATACAAATCTTTGAACCATACACCAAATTTTATCCAATTTACCTTCTCAAAGTTACCGTTTTATTCCGAGCATAACTATTTTTCTCCAGTAATATTAGACGGTGCATTAAAAGCCAATCGGTATATTTGATTGATTTTATGTTCAGTACATTTGAAAAACATTATAAGTTTTCTGACCGTTCGTCTTTGTAACTTTCAACATGAGAAACACTTAAGCTTGCATGTTTTTTGAGTACATTTAATATGTACTATAGGAATAACTATAACCATTCAATCTTAAATTAAAATGCTTAAAATTTATATAAAAATAAAAAAAATATATGATTGTGATTGTTTCTCGAGCTCTAATTTAAATGTGTTTTTGGAGTATTAAAAAATTTCTCCTCAACCAGCCCTTATAAAAATATCCAATGATAAATTAAAGACTCCATGTTCCAATTTAACTTCAATGCACTAGTCTTAAGGAATCAACAGCATTTTTTCACTGGCCAGGTTTTGGTCTGGCTCATCAGACACCCTTGAACTATATCAGAATCTAGGCCCGTTTGTGGGGAATCGATAAAACGTTTCCCACGCTCGTGATAAAAATGGAATCAGATACTCGCAGCAAAGATGGCGGACGATAGCCAAATTCAACCAGTGACAATTCAGCTCCCCCTCCACCCATAGTTCATGACCTCCTACAATAAATACGAGAATGAAAAGCCCGTAGCCGTCAAATGGAGGATCGAATTGGATAGTTAGAGAAGAAAAATTGCAATGTTGAGAACATTGATGAGAAAAGGAGAGGAAAGTACTATTAGACAAAGGGAACACATTTCACACAGCAAAAATGATTGAAGTCGTTATGTGGCAAATATCCTTTTCAGAATATATAATGTTTGTTCCTTTTCCTGATCGCTTAAAGCTGCCAACTTTGGAGTCTTATGATGGAATTTCCAATCTCCAGGAGCATCTTGATATGTTCAATTCGGTGGTGTTGATATTAGGTGTTTCTGATCGTATTGTGTCGAATATTTCCTAGTACATTAAAAAAAAGTCTAGTTTGTTGTGGTAGTCCTCTCTGGAGCCTAACTCTATCCATGACTTTTCTGATTTAGCCACAAAGTTTTTAGCTCACTTTTCAATTAGCAGGGCACACAAAGAGACTTTAGCAAGTTCGATCAACTTGCGTCAAGGACCCCATGAATGTTTAAAGGACTTCGTGAGACGTTTTAATCACGAGGCCTTGTAAGTCAGAGACCTTAGTCCAGTAGTCTCATTGCATGCTATTTTGGCAGGTTTGAAGCTCAGACCTTTCTCCGATTCTTTGGCGCGAAAACCACCAGTAGAATTGGATGAGCTCAGACAGCGAGCTATTGGTTACATCAACATGGAGGAGGTGGCCCAAGCTAAGTAGGCTAGAGGGCGAATTCTAGAAAAAATAAGCATGCAGCTATATAATCTACCACGAATTCCTCAAGCAAGGAATGATTACAGGGAGCCTAATCGATTGTTCGGGAGACCAAAACAAAGGGCATTTCCACGACTGGATGACAGGGGCCGAAGAAATCAAGATCAATTTCGTGGAGTCCAAATTCATGAGGAGCAAAAGGGTTCATTTAGGCCACCTATTTTTTTTTTTTAATTATTATTATCATAAATACTTTGGCCACACAATAGAGGAATGTATATGTCTATGCAATTGCATTGAGCACCTCATGAAGCAGGAGCATTTGTCCCAGTATCTTAAGGAAGGATCGTCCAGATGAGCAGACCAAAGATAAAAGTCCCGACAGAAATCGGGGCAAGCGTGGAAATGATTAGCAACATCCAATAAAAGGAGTCATTGATTCCATTGCAGGATGCTTTGTTGGTGGAGGTGAACCTTCCTCTACCCAGGAAAAACATTTTCGAGCAGTACTGGCAGTGCAACAGCTGCCGTTGTTGATAAAGAAAGCAGTGTTAATTTCCGATCATTCAATTTAAAGCAAAAGATTTTCATGTTATAGATCCCAACCAGAATACCCAGATGGTTATTTCAATTCTAATGGTAAATTTTCTCATGAAGAGGGTGTTGGTAGATTAAGGGAGTTCAGCTGATGTGTTTGAGCGGTTACAGATTCCAAAATCTATGCTCGGTCCATATAATGGACAATTGGTTGAGTTCATTGGTGAAACGGTGGATGCTAGAGGTTACCTTGATTTACCTACAACCTTTTGGGACGTACATAATGCTCACACAATTCCAGTCAAGTACTTGGTAGTGTGATGTCCATCTGCTTTTAATGTCATCCTTGGGAGACCTTCCATAAATCGGCTTGTCATAATTATCTCTACACCTCATTTGATAATGAGATTTCCATCCCCATAATGTAGAGTAGCAACTGTCCGAGCAGATCAAGTACTTGCACAAAGTTGTTACAATGAAAGTGTTCGATCGAAGGTGAAGCAGCAATAGGTAGTAGATTTCCATTTGGTACAGGATTCAAACGTAAATTCCTAAACCGATGAGTTTGTGTCTTTGTGAATATAGAGCTTGACCTAAGGCAGGATTTTCATGACTGCAAGCCAAAGCCAGATGTAGAGCTTTGCAATGTTCAACTTGATGATTATCCTGAATATTTTACTTGTATCGAGGGTGATCTACAACCAGAACTACGTGATGATCTAGAAAAATTGTTGCGCCAAAAATGCTAACTTATTTGCTTGGAGGCCATCAGACATGCTTGGAATTGATCATAACTTTATCTGCCATAAGCTTTCAATCGACCCAAAAGCAAACCCAATCACTCAAAATAAAAGACGAAAGCTCGGGCAGGAAAGACAGCAAACAGCAACTCAGGAAGCTAAACAACTTCTCAAATGTGGTAATGGTAAGAAAAAGCAATGGTAATTGGCGAATGTATGTGGATTTTACTAATCTAAATAAAGCATGTCCCAAATATGCTTATCCATTGCCCAATATTGACAAATTAGTGGATGGATCATTTGGTGTTCAGTACCTCAGTTTTATGGATGCATATTGCTATGTGTTATGCCCTTTGGCCTGAAAAATGCAATTGCAACATATCAACACTTGATAGATCAAGTTTTTGTAGAACAAATTGGGCATAATTAGTGTTTTAAATTGCGATTGCGGTCGCGGTTGCAGTTGTTGTAGTTGCAGTTGCGGATAACGTGGTCGTCACGACGCACGTTGCTGCTGATGCGGCATGAAATTTTTGTGAGTCTACAACTTGAAAAGGAACCCATTGTGGCCTTGATGTGGCCTTTTGTGACCTGACGCAGGCCTGATGCTGTCAACTTGTGTGAAAATGCATCACACCGCGATTGCGGTCCAATGCGGTTGCACTGCGGACCACAACTGCAACATCATGGCCGCATCACGTGATGCAGTCCGCAATTTAAAACCCTCGTCATAATGTTGAATTTCATATCGATGACATGGTTGTAAAAATTCTGATTGAAGGAAATCATTATGTGGACTTAACAGAAATCTTTGACTAGGTATGAAAACGTAATATGCAATTAAATCCTACCAAGTGCACTTTTGGTGTTCAAGCAGGGAAATTTTTAGGTGTATGCTTACTGATTGAGGAATTTAAGCAAATCCAAAAAAACGCAAGGAATTTTGGATGTGAAGAGTCCTTCAATAGTGAAAGAAGTGCAACATTTGGCAGGTCGTATGAAAGCATTATCTCATTTCTTGGCAATATCAACTTATTGCTCAACAGTCAGCACCCTTTTTTCATTGCATAAAGAAGCCATAGAATTTCAAATAGACTGAGGACTGTGAGAAAGCTTTTTCTAAATTAAAGGCTTTTCTTGCTTCTTCTCCCATCTTGACATGCCTGCAGCCAAGTGAAGTTTTGTTTGTATATTTGTTTGTCAGCGATCAAGCTGTTAGTTTCATTTTGATTAGTTTAGTGGCAAGTGTTCAAAACCAGATTTGGCTAGTCGGATAATCAATTGGTCCATGGAGATGTCTAAATTTGATATCAAGTATCAACCTCGAGGTCCTGTCAAAGGTCCAATGTTATCCGATTTCTTAGTTGAACTTAGCGACCCAAGATAGGTCTCAGGTGCTGGGCATTATCCTTGGATACTTTATGTTGATAGAGCTTCAAATGAAAAAGGTGGTGGAGCAGGCATCATCCTAGAAGAACCATAAGGATTAGCTTTGGGGCAATCCTTATGATTTGAAATCAAAGCAAGCAACAATCAGGCAGAATATGAACTTACAATTGCAGGAATTCTCTTAGCTAGAGAGATGGGTGCACAAATTCTAATTGGAAAAAGTGACTCAAGACTTATAACAAATCAAATTAATATTTGGAAAAAGTTTGACAGAAAGCTGCAGTGTTCCAAAAATGAGGTTAAGCATATTCCCAGCTACAAGAATGAGCGGGCAAATGTGCCCTCTAAGTTGGCAAGCACTAAGTCCCCAAGAAATAATCGTTCGGTAATACAAGAAACTCTAGCATCACTATTTGTTTGCAAATGTCAAATTTTTTGCTTTAAGTTCAGATGAAGTCTCTCCTTCTTGGAAGGATAGGATTCAAAAGAATTTGGTGAACAGAGCATTACCAGAGAATGAGCAAGAAACATTGAAGGTTGAGCGAACGACAAGCTTTTACACAGTGCTTGGATGGCACCTCTATTGACGAGGTTTTGATCAATCTCTCTTGAAGTGCATAGTAGATACATAGTCACTTGTGGTTATGAATGAGGTACATGAAGAAGTATGTGACCATCACCTTGGTGTAAGATCTTTGGCGGAAAAAATCCTACGAGCAGGATATTTCTAGCTGACCATGAGGAGGGATTGCGTTAAATATGTCCAACAGTGCGGGAAATGTCAAGAGTTCTCTAACTTTCCTTCAGCCTCACCTGAAGAATTATTTACTTATGAGAATCCATGGCCATTCAGCTAGTGGAGTCTTGATATTTTAGGTCCATTCTTGTCCGGTCTTCGATAAGTCAAATATTTATTTGTTGCTATTGATTACTTTACATAATGGATTGAAGCAGAACCTGTTTCGTGAATTACAGCTCAGAATGGGGAGACAAGTTTGTCTGGAAGAACATTTTTTTGTAGATATGGATTGCCTTGTGCTCATATTATGGACAATGGAACCAAATTTACTGGTGCAAACTTTTGACAAGTTAGAAATTTATTTGTTGTTTCACAACAAGGATTGAATGCAAATTTTCAACAGGTCAGATATTTATTTGTTACTTCTGACTACTTTCCAAAATGAATTGAATTAGAACTTTTGACAGTTTTGTAGGAATATTGGAATACGACAGTATTTCACTTTTGTTGAACACCCCCAAACAAATGGGCAAGCTGAGGCTGCAAATAAAGTCATTTTGAATGGCCTCAAAAAGCGGTTAGGAAACTCAAATGGAAAGTGGGCAGAAGAATTTCCCTGTGTACTTTGGGCTTATCACATGACTCCTTAGACTTCTACTCAAGAAACTTCTTTTCAATTGACATATGGTTCTGAAGCAATGATCCCGGTTGAAGTATTTGAGCTAAACTTGAGGAGAGAATTTTTTAATGAAAGAGCAAATCAGGCAGCCAGAGAAATTGATTTTTGATCTTTTACAAGAGCTTAGAGAATTTGCACATCTTTGGAATAAAGTTGCCAAGTGTCGAGCTACAGTGAAGTACAACCCCAAGGCGATCCCACAAAAATTTAAAGGAGATCATGAGAGTCAATCTAACAAACAAACCCCTAGGTGAAGGAAAGCTTGCAACAAATTAGGAGGGCACGTACGACATTCAATCATATATTGGAAAAAGAAGAATAACGCTTGTCAACAATGCAGGGTGAGGAAATCCCAAGAACCTTTAACGAGGTACGATAGTTAGTTGACATTTTAGCTTGTAATTAACTGAGTACTTTTTTTCTTCATTTGGATTTTTTTTCCACTAGGGTTTTTCCATTTGAGGTTTTAACGAGGCTCAGATTCTTAAACCAATAAAATTTTTGCCTTCACATTACTATAAAATTTTTTCGTCTAATGGATTCGGTGATGCCTTTAGTAAATTCCATGTATGACACTTAATAGAGATTACCTCAAATTACACCTAACGGAGGTGATAAATTTTTCGATCGGTATTTTCTATGTATGGCATCCAACAGAGGTGACCTAAAACTACACCTAACAGAGTTGATAAAAAAATTTGAGGAATGATACATGTCCTCCTTTATACGTCCACCCCGTATAGCCACCTCAGAAGAAGACAAAACAGATGTATTGAATACGAAGGGCAATACGGGAAAGGGAAAAACATAGGTGAGAGAAACCGGCTCCAAAGGGAAAAAGGAAAAAACCCCGCCGCGTGCACATTTGTCTTTCCCTCTCCCAAAACAGAAAGCCACCAGTACCACAACCCCACCACCAGAATCCCCACAACCCCATGTCATGCACGTTGGAGCCCCTCTTTTTGCATGGTGTGAGTTAATGAAACAAGGCACAAAAGGTTGCATTCCCCTATAATCGCGTGTACTCTGCTATTTTAAGCTATCGTTTGGCATTGAAATCGCTGACCCATTGTTCGTGTTGTTGGTCCGAGTGTTCGTCTTCTTCGTTGTGCCATTTGTATTGTAAGTAGCAAGGGGTAACTTTTAGTTTTCCAGAAGGTTACTATATTTCGTTTAGGTTGATAGGTTTCATATAGAGGGTTTACAACTTTTTGTACCTTGATTTACATAATATTTTGCTTCATGAAGGTGTTTAGTGGCTGTAGTCATTTGGGTTGGAAGTTTTCTGAAATTTATTTGACAGGCTTATTGGTTTCGTTTAGTGGTTTTGTGTAGTAGCTGTCGTGAAAAAGAAAAAAAAAATTAGTAGGGTTTACAAATTTATTTGGATTATTTAGAACTTGTCTGCTTTAAAGTGTTTTGTGTTTTCAGTTTGAGAACTTGGTTTGCAACTGTTTGCACTGGTTTACATCATTAGGAAAAGGTTTACAACTTGTTGTGTGGTGGTTTACAACTTTTCCACCTGGTTTACAACCTTTTGTGTGGTGGTTTACAACTTTTTCCCCTCGGTTTACAACCTTTAGTGTGGTGGTTTACAACTTTTCCTCCCGGTTTACAACCTTGTGTGGTGGTTTACAACTTTTTCCCGCCGGTTTACAACCTTTTGTGTGGTGGTTTACAACTTCTTCCCCCCGGTTTACAACTTTTTGTGTGGTGGTTTAAAACTTCATCCCCCCCTGTTTACAACCTTTTTTGTGGTGGTTTACAACATTTTCCCCCTGGTTTACATCCTTTTGTTTGGTGGTTTACAACTTTTCTCCCCGGTTTACAACCTTTTGTGTGGTGGTTTACAACTTCTTCCCCTCTGTTTACAATCTTTTGTGTGGTGGTTCACAAGTTCTCCCCCCTATTTACAACCTTTTGTGTGGTAGTTTACAACATTTTCCCCCAGTTTACAACTTTTCCCCCAGGTTTACAACTATTTTTGTGGTGGTTTACAACGTTTCCCCTTGGTTTACAAAATTTTGTTAAGGTTTGCAAGATTTCCCCTCTACTTTACAACTTTTCGTAACTGTGGTTTACAACTTTTCCCCTTCTGGGTTATAACTTTTTTCTGTGGTGGTTTACAACATTTTCGCCGTGGTTTACAACTTTTTATGTGTTGGTTTACAACGTTTCACCCCCGATTTGCAAAATTTTCTGTGGTGGTTTGCAACATTTCCCCTTGGTTTACAACTTTTCATAACTGTGGTTTACAACGTTTCCCCCTGGTTTACAACTTATCATGTGGTGGTTTACAACATTTCCCCCTGGTTTACAACTTTTTTGTTGGGGTTTGCAAAATTTCCCCCTGGTTTACAACATTTTCATCCTGGTTTACAACAATTTTTTATAGAGATTTGTAAATTTTAGTGTGTAATACCTATTTTTGAAGGGTCTAGCAGTTTGTTTGTGGATTTAAATTTGTGATATAACAGTTAAACATTTTGATTTTGAAGTACATCTTAGACATGGGTCCTTGCAAAAGAGCTGAAGTTGCTGAAGGGAGCACAGGGAAAAAGCCTAGAGTTGTAAGTATACTTCCATTCGAGGATTTTTGAATGTTTGATACAATGGGTGTTAATGTTAGTTTATTGCGTTTGGCATAATTAATGGTGATAGTGTGTGATGTCATATTTTGATTGTTTTTACTGTGAGGTGCAGCCTGCATTCAATAGCCGATGCTCCCCCGTGATGATTGCTGATCTGTGGGAAAAGACTTTAACAGTGGCTCAAAAAGAGGTAGTTCAGGCGATGGGGTTTGGAGGCCTTTCTGAACTGAAGAGGAAGCAAAAGAATAGGATCTTCATCCTGGAGGTGATAAAGGCTTTTGATCATGTGAAGCGGTGCATCCGCTTCAAGGAACGGTCGATACCTGTTACGCTTGAATCAGTGGGTTTAGTGCTTGGGCTTCCTTGTGCTGATAAGTAAACAAAACTTGGTAGCAATTTATAAAATTTAGTTTTTTTGTTATTTGAAATGTACGCTGAAGTTGCCATGTTATGATTACATGAAATTGTGTTGTATGTAAAGGTGAGGAGGTAAGGCAAAATGCATCAAATGAGGAGATAGTAGTTGTGCAAGAGTTCCATAAAAGAACTATAAAGGACTTGGAAGTGATCATTCGGGAAGGCACAACCGATGACAAGTTTAAGAGAGCCTTCATCCTCTATGTGCTTTGCACATTCCTTTGCCCCACTATGAAGGGTTCAACAAGTATAAAGTTGCTGGCCCATGTGGTTGATGTGGAAGACCCTAGAAAATACAATTGGGGTAAACTAGTTGTTGACACCTTGGTTGAGAGTGTCAAAGAATACAAGGCCGGAAAAGGGGAGGTGAGGTCTATCGGAGGGTATGCCTTCTTCCTGATGGTATGTGGCATTGATGGAAGTTTATGTCCATTTTAGTTGTGCGAGGACAATTTCACTAATTAAATTTATGTTGTCTTTGAATAGGTTTGGTACCTCCACTTAGCTTTTCATTCGCCTTCAGGAGACAATGACCCTCCACTTGTCAAACACTGGACTAAGGAGGCTGCCCAGGCTCAATTCGGTGAGTAGAGGATGGATGAGGAGGTACAATGCTGTTTACGTTTGTGTAATTTAGCATTTTTGGTAATTGACAAGGTAAATGTAGTAAAGTGGTGTGAGGTAGAACTGAAGCTGCATTTTTTGCAGGGTCTGCTGAACCCAAACAAGTAAAGTGTTGCTAGTGCGGTTAAGGAGTTTCTTGACATGCACTTCGACTATGAGGTTTTTGGATTTGCTTTAAGGACATAGTTGTGTATATTTTATTTGGTTGGACAATTTGTTGTTGCTCACCAATGGTTGAAATGTAAATTAACATACATTAAATTATCTGTATGTAGGACTTGAAGGAAATGGACAATGTGGTCATTACAATTGAGGCAGCAGAGAGAAAGGAGGGAGGGTAAGGCGAGCTGTTTTGCAGAGAAGGCTCCATCTAAGGCAGCCAAGGTTTCTTCTCCCCTAACGAATGTGGCTGCTACACCAGTTCAGTCACCCTCTCCACCAAAGCCTGCCCAATCAGAAGCTATCGGCGATGAAGGCTCCACAGAGGGTAGTAGTAGGCCTCCAGTCCAGTCAGCTGATGTATGTGAGGAGAGTGGACGTAGTTCGAGTGAGGCCACAGTTGCTGTGAAGGAGCACTTCTACCTTGGGGTGCTTCCACAGTAAGTGCACATTATGTTATTTTTTAATGTATGTGAATAAATTTATGTGGAAGGTGATAGCATTGTCAGGGGTCGGAGTTTATCATATTTTAATTATATACAATTGAACTAAACAGGAGGCACACTCAGCTCCACATGGAGCTGTGGAAAGAAGTCCTTCAGAAATGCAGCTGATAGTGATGGCCAAGAATGATCCCTTGGGCGAGAATGTTCTGTTGTCCCCTTCGGAAGTCCTTCCAGCTCAGGTAACTGTTTCTTTTTTGAATGCTTATGAGGATTGCTTTGTAACGGTTTGGGTGTCCTGTGCATAAATGATGTGTACATATGATATATTGTCTGTTTGTTTAGGAGATGGCTGCGTTGATTGTCAGCCCATTGTCCATGGACAAGACAAGACAAGCTTAATTTGCGGCTCCGGCCAGTGCGGTGCGACTCGGCCGACCCGACTTGACTTCGAAACCCTCAGCGGCAGCAAGATCGAGGTGCCAGATGAAGTGGCCAAGGTGATCTTTGCTTACCGCACGAGGAACGGAAGCAAGCGTAAGAGAAGGAAGAAAAGCAAGAAGCCAGCCGAATCAAAAGAGTAAGTCCAATGTAGAATGTGTGTGTGTGTGTGTGTGTGTGTATTTTGGTTTGGAGTTTGTGCACAATTGTTTTTGTTCTGGTTTACAACCTTTGTTTTTGGGCTTACAATAATTTGACAAGAGGTTTACAACAATTTTGGTCCCTGTTTTACAACATTTTGAAATGAGGTTTACAACTTATTTGTGCCGGTTTGCAACTTTTTGCAAAGAGGTGTACAACTTTCTTTTTCATGGTTTAAAACTTTTTGAGGAGGTTTACAACTTTTTTAGTAAGGTTTTGGAAGGTTTCGTATGAGGTTTACAGCAATTTATTTTGCTGGTTTACAACTTGTTCAGATGAGGTTAACATCTTTCAGTCCTGGTTTACAACTTTTCACATAAGGTTTACAACTTTTTACACAAGTTTTACAACTTTTTATACAGGGTTTACAACTTTTCTTATGAGGTTTACAGCAATTATTTTGCTGGTTTACAACTCTTTCAGAGGAGGTTTACAACTATTCAGTGGTGGTTTCGAACTAATCACATTAGCTTTACAACTTTTTACACAAGGATTACAACTTTTTGCCCACGAGGTTTACCACAATTATTTTGTTGGTTTCAAATTCAAAGGAGGTTTACAAATTTTCGGTGGTGGTTTACAACTATTTCCATTAGGTTTACAACCTTTTAGACAATGTTGACAACATTTTCATCTGACGTTTACAACAAATATTTTTTTTCTTCCTGTTTTACAACCTGTTCACATGAGGTTTAACACCTTCTTCTACTGGCTTACAACATATTTGCATTAGGTTTACAACTTGTATTTTCAGTGAATAACTTTTGACTAACTATATTTTTTTCATTCGTTAGGCCAATTATCAGTATTGATGGTCATTTCCTCCACCGCAATGAGGTTCAAACTCTGGCACCGCAGCAATGGATAAGCAACGTTGCATGCAATTTGGCAGAGACAAATATAATTGTTTATTATTTTGGTTGGCCTCTTATGACCATTTGTGTTTGTCATTTGGTTGTAGGTTGTTTCGTTTCATACCGGGTACTTAAACTTTTATGAGAATAAAAAGGCAAACCCCAGCAAATTCTATCTAAGTTCTTGATTTGCGGTACATATTAATCACTTTTACCATTTCATGCTAATAAATGAAATAAATAGACATGTGTGTTTACGGTTTAGGTTTTCCATATTGATGTGAATGTTGTAAACTTATTTAAATGGTGTAGGAGTCAGTGCAGTGCGATATTGCTCAGCACATTGAGGGGGAGACCCCCTTATTGGACCCTGCAGTATGGAACTCATTTTTTGATGGGGATCTGTCACACCGCAATCTAGTATGTTATTTTCCTAAGTCGATTGTAGCATAATTTGGCATATACAATGTATTAGCATAAGAAGAAAATTGTGTCCGTGTTCATTGTTACTAAATGGTGCTGCAGATATTTGCTCATTGCGTGTATAAAGAGCATTGGTGGTGCTATGTCCTCAATCGTGAAGCCAAAAAGCTGTATGTTTTGGATTCACTAGGACGTGGTGATGACAAAAAAAAGGGGGGGCCATCAACAAAAAGATGAAAAGGATGTCCTGGATGAACTGATCGTATGTTATTTATGCATTGCTTTTGGGTTATTGGTAATCAATTAGCAACTGCAATTGACACTGTCCTGGTTTTGCAATTTTGCAGCTTATACGGTTCAAGGAGTTAATGGTCATGGTCGATCAAACAACGGACCCAGCATTTCAACTTGACCTCATTATAGAGCCGCTCCCTATACAACCAAATAAGTGAGTAATCATATACCCTAACATTTGGCTCGAAACAAGTAAAATGCTTTAACTATGTAAAAATGTTTAAATGCTGCACATTCCATGCAGAGATGATTGTGGGATATACGTGATGAAGTATATGGAAATGTGGGATGGGGTCACAACTTATGAGGGGGGTCTAACCATGCCTGTATGGGAGAAGGTAACTTGCATCTTGCATTTGGATTCCCTTAAATACTGAATATTTTGTCCTGGTTGCATAATTGTTTATGTGAATGCCCACAGGACCAGCTCGCTTGCATTCGGCGTGAGTTATGTGTTGGGTGGGTCATGGACAACGAGAACAAATACAAGAATAGTGTCCTTTCAGCAATTGAACCGGAACAAAGTAAGAAAGGCTTTGGTCTTCCAGTTGGTCTTGGTCCTACTGCTGAAGTTAGTGCACCCAAACCCACTGAACATGAGCAGAAGGCGTATTCAAAAAAGAGGGTAAGGCAGCCCAATCCATAACTAACGACCCCATACACCACATCACATGCTAGGCCGAGGACACGGAAGAAGACGGGGGATGCAGATTGATTTGTTTAAAAGGGCCGCTTTAGGTTTATTTTTTGTTTCAAAATTTCCACCATTCTTTGTAGGCATGTATATAATGTTTGCATACTTCCTTGTCGTATATGTGGTTTAGGACTTCATTTTCATATATAATGTTAGCATAGGTTCAATTATTGTTTGGAATTTCCCACCATGTTGATGCTTGTACAAAGTGATTCCGTACTATATTATATGTTAGTTTACACGATGAAAATATAAGCCTATCATTTGTTCAGGGACAATATTTTGTTTGCATTACAATCATGTTGCAACCCTGTTAAACAAATGTTGTACTCGTAAGAAGGGAAATGTTGTAAACCTAAGAAGGAAATGTTATAAACCTGTTAACAAAATGTTGTAAACGTAACAAGGGAAAGTTGTAAACCTTAGTATGGAATGGTGTAAACCTAAGAAGGAAATGTTATAAACCTGCTAACAAAATGTTGTAAACCTAAGAAGGAAATGTTATAAACCTGCTAACACAATGTTGTAAACCTAACAAGGGAAAGTTGTAAACCTTAGTATGAAATGGTGCAAACGTACGGAGGAAATATTATAAATCTGCTACCAAAATATTGTAAACATACGCAGGGAATGTTGTAAACCTAAGAAAGGAATGTTGTAAACCTAAGAAAGAGATATTATAAACCTTTTAACAAAGTGTTGTAAACCTAAGAAGGAAATATTGTAAACCTATTCACAAAACGGTGTAAACCTAAGAAAGGAGTGCTGTAAACCTAAGAAGCAAATGTTATAAACCTTTTAACAAAGTGTTGTAAACATAACAAGGAAATGTTATAAACCTTTTAACAAATTGTTGTAAACATAAGCAGGAAATGTTGTAGACCTGTTAACAAAATTTTGTAAACGTAAGAAGGAAATATTGTAAACCTGTTAACAAAGTGTTGTCTATGTAAGGAGGAATATTGTAAACCTAAGAAGAAAAAGTTGTAAACCTTAAAAGAAAATGTTCTAAACCTTAAAAAGGAAATGTTGTAAACCTGTTAAGAAAATGTTGTAAACCAACCATGAAGAAAATGAACCTTATGGGTTGTGACTTAATTTTTGAGGAAGCAGGGTAGCCCAATTTAAGTAAAAAGATGACAAATATTACCATACCTTAAACCACAACAACTTGGCTGAGTTACACCAACTACAAATACACATACTAAGCCTAGAAGCACATCCATAGGCAAAGATTAACTTGCTCCCTTATTAACACACTTGACAATTAATAACACTAATTTGGTTTGCATCACTGCATACCAATGTGTTCCTAACAGTCATCTACTTTAAAGATTACAATAATATTTTTTAGTACCGATCTTTGTCAGACAAATCACCATCAGTAGCATAGTTTGGGTTGGTTTGTATGGCCTCCAAAATAAGAGCCGTTTTGGCCCCATCCCATGCACTTCTCCCCACATATGCGGCGTCCCTAGCCTTTTTTTTATTCAGCCTAATTTGCATCTGGTTGTTCTCGTGCCTTATGATATTAACCGCTTTCTCTAACATGAAAGGTCTAACTCGATTAATACTCATGGAACGACGCTTTGGGACTCTTTGGGAATTGGTAATCAACTCCATCCTTAGTTTATTACTCTCCTCTACATGATACGCCCATTCTTGTTCATACGTACGGATGTTTCCCATCAAGAACCGCTGCTAAGGCCGCATATCATATTTGAAGACATTCTTTTCAAGAACCCAAACCCGACCCATGCACTCAAAGATCTTATCAGCAGAGTACAGAAGCGTGAGAGGAATCTCCTAAAACGAAGGGTCTATGCTATCCATGAATAAGAACCTTATGATATTATCTTCATCGTGGTAAGTCGACATTCAAGAACTGGTAAGTGATTCTATTTATAGCCTCATGTCATACATGATATGGTCAGTGGTTTACGAATGGGAGGTTTGGTGGACACCTCCAACTCGTGCGTGAGTAGTTACCCATACTGGTAGAAATGAGTCGTATAATCACATGGGAACAGTGTAGTGTTTTATCAAGTTATGCTGCGCATGCTAAGTGCTGCCATTATTAGGAATCCTGCATGCTTATTTTTGCAAAGGTCACATGAGAATAGTAGTAATTTTTTGTCCCGCGCAAGGGGGGAGGGGGGCTGGGGGTTACTTCCAAGTGTGTCCACACACTGCCCCGTGGGATAGACTTGATCACAAGGGAATAGTTTTGGAAGGATGTGTGCATGCTTCCACGCGGACATCATGTCTAGATGAATGGTTGCATGCTCCTCTTCACAAGGGCACAGTGCGTGCTATATAAGGTTCACTTTTTGAGGTCCCCGTTGTTATAAAAAAAAGCTTCATGGGCCAGCAATGAGTCAGCCTGCACTATAACACACCATCCAATAAACATGAGTGATTACAGGTATATCCTACGTGATCCGAGGTGGAGATATGAGAAACAAAAAAGTGATGAAGGAGAATTGCAAGCAATTCGGGCTGAGTGGGTCTATAGGGAGGAAGAGTCTCAGAATCTACAGGCTAAATTGCTGGATCTTCGGTTAACAGTGCAAATTCCAAGCTTGACTGCAAAAGACATGTGGCAGAGAGCCAAAAACACAAATGAAATGGAGCAAGCCCTACTGCAAATCTGGCTCGAGAATAATGTCATGGCCCTACGAATGGCTCGATTCTCTATGCTCCGGATATGCACAAATTTCGCAGAAGCAAATGGGACAACTTTAACCCGCAATGAAGAAGATCTTATCCTACAGAGGGAAGAGTATTTATCAAATTCGGAGGATGAGTATTGAGTGTTCATCTTATGTATTGTCTTCTTGGTTTTTACTTTCGTTGCATGCTGGTTAGGAGTAATTCAACAAATAAATTTATAGTTTAAGTATACAGCTTACCAGCATAGGCTGTGGTAATTTTCTGCCAATGTTTATATTTTTCATGTACGTTTACAACTTCTTGGTCATGGAATTACAACATTTTATTATTGGTTTACAACTTTTCAAACTGTGGTTTACAGCAATTTCTAAGTTGCCTTATAACTTGCAAGCCTGTGCTTGAAAACATGTTGTAAAAGGTTGACAACTTTTCTAACTGTGGTTTACAACTCTTAGACCTGTGGTTTACAACTTTAAAAGAGGTTTGAAACTTTTCTAACTGTGGTTTACAACTGTTAGACCTGTGGTTTACAACATTTTAGAAAAGTTTTACAACTTTTCTAACTGTAGTTTATAACATTTTCTAACAAGGTTTACAACTTCAATAACTCTGGTTTACAACATTTTCTAACAAGGTTTACAACTTCTGTAACTGTGGTTTACAACAATTTATAGAAGGTTTACATCTTTTGTAAATGTGGTTTACGACTTTTGTACCTGTGGTTTACAACATTTTATAAAAGGTTTACAACTTTTCTAACTGTGGTTTACAACTGTTAGACCTGTGGTTTACAACATTTTAGAAAATGTTTACAACTTTTCTAACTGTTGTTTACGACTTTTGTACCTGTGGTTTACAATATTTTCTAAAAAGTTAACAACTTTTGTACCTGTCTGTATAGCACTGGTTTACAAGGTTTACAACTTGTACCCACTCATTCATAACTTCTTTTTCTGTGGTCCAAAATAACTCTTTCCCACTTTCTCAGACAAATATAATTGCTGGTCAATAACCTATTAACATTTTATTTATAATTAATACATGGGATAATTTTTGAATGAGTGGCTTACATGATATGCACTCATTCTGTCCAGAAAACATCGCAACTAAATATTTTACACACAACCCGTTCACATAATACATACTTTGTTACAAAGAATCCCATTACCCTACACCACACCCAACTTAATTAATATGACAACTTTTGTGCTCACCCTCGAAAATATCATTTCCTGTCTTGCACTAAAAAATGTGGACAAACAGCTGGTCAGATTATAAGTTCGATGATGTATTCAATTGATTTTCTTCATTTTAGCTGAAACTTGTACATATGAACAAAACTAAAAGCAAACCTGATCAACAAAAGAACCAGAAAAGCCACCTGCAGATAAAAACCCCCCTATTGGCTCGTCTAACAACTAGGTGGATCACATCACTGCATTGTTATTGCACTTGAATCCCCACTAAGTAGAACACTACTCAGTGACATATCACCCAGACAAATATCTTGACTATATGATTCAAGCAGCTACAGAAATCCACCAGGTTGTTGGGATGAACCATCTGACACTATTAAATTGCTCTGATTGTTGGCGATCGCAACAGTTCTGTTGAAGCCAACACCCCCGAGCTGTATAATAAGTACAAAAAAGAACAGCACTAACAAAACAACATGTAAATAACCATCCATAACCCACCGTAAAAGCAATAAAACTTACCTAACACAATAGCCATCTTCTTCCATCAACAAATATTCTTACCAAATGGTAATAAGTTCTATTGAAAACATGACCAACATAATATGAAGTCCACATCAATTGGAGTACAATTTAACCACAACCAGTGGTAATTTACATCCAATAGTCAGGAGACCAGGCGTGGAAATTTCACAACTGTAGCCTTCAATAGGGAATTCTTATTCAAGGCTACTATCACGCATTCATAACAATGACATAAAGCCCTCAATCAAACTTGCAAATTAAAATTCAGTTCAGTGTGAAGACACACCACAATCCTTTGACTAGAAATGTTGCCACAGTCTGTGACCTCAACAGACGACTCCAAAGACAAATTGGTGCCACATGGCTGGCAAACTGAGCCCTGAAGTGATTCCTGCATCATTCAATGGAAACAGCACATTAAACAAAGAAAAGTAAAATGCACACAAGGCAAGGCATGATAAGACATCCAACACACCTTGATTTGCATTTTATTCTGTTTAGCCATTCCTTTCTTCCTACACTTCTGCACCACTTTTTCCACTTCAGAAACCTTTCTCTTCAATGGTAGTCTTCCCTTTTGTCGTTTACGCACAGGGCTATGGATTTCATCTTCCTCATTTGAACCCCCCAGCACAACATTACCACCAACGGCATCACCTTTTCCACCCGTGTTCAACTCAGGGACAGAAGGCATTAACTGCAGATAATCATATAATTTGTCAAGAGTACTATGAACATGAATGGTCCCAGCCTCTGAAGTTGCAGCAAATTCTGCAACTTTAGAGAAATGCCTAACCAATTTATCAAACCTCTCCATGGTGGCATTAAACTCCGTAGATTTTGTACCAATCCTTATGTATGCATGCCTCTTTTTCATCCTTTTGCTCCATCTTGAAAGCATGTACTTAACCGGCACCTCTTTTATCATTTCAAAAGAAAGGACACAAAGGGAATGTCTACACATGATCCCCCTAAACTCAAACAACAAGTATTGGCAACTGACATCATGGTTGTCACGATTAAAGACAACCTCACGAATAACCTCCCCTAATTGACCAAACATTGTCACTTCCTCCATCACCTGAAAACTAGCAACTAAACCGCAAACTGTTTCCAAACTTGGAACACAATTCATTTTTACTCTAAATTCGGCTTGCACTTCACCAAATTTAGCATGGGTAAACTCCTCCTAGAATTGTTGTTCTAGAGGGGAGCTCGATCCACAAGGGATGATTGTGTACATGGATTTAAAATCAGCTTTAACCTTTTTCTCGACCCTGCTCAACAGCGCATTATCATAATGGTTTACAAATTGCTGCAAGCTTGTGTTGGAGTGGACATACCCATCAAAGAAGGAGTGTATGCTTTCACTTCGTTGTGTAGTGGAAAACCCGACCCAAAAATCCTTCTTCAAATAAATTGGCACCCACTTGTGTCGATGCTCAAATAGGCCACCCAACCATTCATTGCTCTCAAGCTCATACTCTCTAACAAACCAAGCCCACTTATCTTCGAATTCTTGCTCTCCCAAAGTTTCATACATAGCTTCCTGCAAGCCCCTTTTAATATTTTGATATTCACTATATCCTTTAAGCTTTTCAGGGACTTTCTTCATTATGTGCCATAAACACCACCTATGTCGAGTTTGTGGCATCACAATCTCAATCGCCTTCTCCATTGCCCTGCACTAATCAGTGACAATACCATCCGGTGGCTTAACACACATGCATGTAATCCAATTCTGAAATAACCAAACAAAGGATTCAGTGTCCTCAGCTGACACTAGCCCACATCCAAGCAGAACTGATTGCCCATGGTGATTGACTCCCACGAAAGCAGCAAACGGCATGTCATACTTATTTGTGAGGTATGTTGTGTCGAAGCTAACAACATCCCCAAAATACTCATAAGCCGTTCTGCTCCTAGCATCTGCCCAGAATATATTCCTCACACGAAACTCATCATCTAGGTCTATCTCATAAAAGAAATCAGCATTATCTGCCTTCTTCCTTGAAAAGTACTCAATCAAGGCTTTTGCATCACCTCCCTTGCCGATTGCCTTCCTCTGTTTATGGATGTAGTTTCTCACTTCCCTCTCACCAAAGGATAAGTTTTCATACCCCCCCAGACTCTTTTACAAGGGTTTGAAATGTATTAGTGATCTTCACCCCGGCACAATCATGCAATTCAATAGCCCTCTTCACATAGAGGCTTAAGCTCTTGTTCGCCCTCAACATTCGTGTCTTCGTTGGGCTAACTGCATGGTTGTGATCAAGCACAACTTTGTTAATGCACCATCTACTATAAAGTACCTTGCTTGCTGTGATCTTTGCATCACATTCTGTCTGCTTAGTAGGCCGCACCCTATATCCTTTAGGAATTTGTGACCCACTTCTTCCTTGCCGTGAACATGATAGTATCATGTAACTTAAATTTCCATCTGCATCCTTCTTCGAATTTCTTACTTTGAACTCAAAACCTACACTACTTGCATAATTTTTGTAAAATGTTCTCACTTCTTCATCTGAATCGAATACCATGCCAACAGCAGGCACATCCGCCTCATGATTCACTTTACCATGCTCCATCTGAACTCCAGCATCAACATCAGTGTTTTCATGCAGTAAATCTTCCATTTTCTACGCTTCTTTTTAACTGCACACCTGCATAAAAAACAAAAGCAGTTTACAATGTTGTCAACAACTTCAGAAAATAGTTTTCAATTTTTCGCTGTACTGATTTAAAACTTCTAACGGACCCTTCCACTGTTTGTTTTTGTTCCTGAAAACACTCTGATTAAAATTTAAAAATCATAAATTTCCATGGATAATGTAACACCCTAATAGAACCCCACTATGCTTAAGTTCACATTTGGATTCTATTAGTTGTCACTTATGCCTTACATTTATTTTCTTTTGAAATTAACTTAGAAAAATAGTGGAAGTTTTTTTTTTTAATAAATTAATTTTTTTGAAAACTTAAGCCAGTAACGAGAAGTAAAATACATAGCGCTTTTATAGATAATAATCAAGTTACATTGCTCACTTAATTAAATAAGCGGAATAAGAGACTAAGTGTAGAACTATTATCACATAAACTGGAATATAATCACTTAATACATAAGTCACAACAGGGCATATATCATACTGATAAGTTATTACAAATAACAATATAAGTTCTACTATTACTAATTGTTTCTCACAAACTATAATGTAACTAAAGCTCGGAATGCTCCTACTTGAAAGGTTTGAAATCTTCACGCGCTACCTCCTTTCTCAGCTACAGCTTCATTGATTTACGTGGACACGTCTGTCTCTGGTAACAACAACGGAAAATAAACATAGGAGTGAGAAATACATGATTTCTCAGTAGGAGTTCCTACTTGTACTAAAAGTGTCATCGTTGTCGTCCCAGTCACTTCGAGTTTATTATATAAAGGTGAACAGGTAAGGATTCAATTAACAAACTTTCACAAACGTGATTAGCCGAAGTGCAGTTACTTTTAAACTAATCTTGAACATTAGCAGAAATATCCATTCAGTATTTCATCAAGCATACATATAAGCATATCATGTAAAACCACTAATAAGCAATAATCATTTAGGAGCTGCATGCATTTCATGATTACTCATCCTCAACATTCACTTGTTTAGTGATCATCATCTTTCATTTATTTCATCAACATATTTCTTAATTACTCACGGGATGAATGCATCAATGCCTTAGACCACCCTAAAAGGGTAATGAGCTCATACCGTGACCGTCGCCACAACCTTTTGGTTTTCTTTCCGTTGCAATGATCTCAACGGTTTAGGGGGTTAAGCCGTGAGTTTAGCTCAAGTCAACTTTTCCAGACTATCATTGCTACTTTTTCAGGTTTTACTTTTATTCTCACTGAGTGAAATCATCAATACCTTAATCCTCAAAGAGGATTGAGCAGTGAGTTGGTCTATTTGTTATTTCATTTGAAACATGAATGTATGCACATTAATAAATCATGGCACAGTCAATCATTTTATCATTATCATTTCATATCTCATCAATACATTCACATTTCTGTATATCACTTCATGTAACATAGACAATATCATGTAAATCTCATAGTAAACATTCTCATAGATAATTCATATTAAGCAACCTAAGTTATCAAATTAGGTCTCTAGTGTTCCTAATAAGTTATGGATATCTTGGAATTATCTTTTTCTCTTAGTCTTCTTTGTACTCTTAGTATTTCCATTAATACATTAATACCCTTTAAGATATTTTTAGAGATTCTTTATATATTTTTATTATGACTTTTATATATATCTCATCCTTAAAATTATCTCTTTACAAGACTTGAATCTTTTATTTAGAGTTCTGACATCTTTTAGAATAAAATTTGTAGCATTAACATCTTAGATTAGTGTAAATCAACTGTAAATTGTGCATAGTAGGATTCCCAGGAAAGAGAGGTGGGTCACAATGGACACGCTTAAATACCAAGTCTTTCCTTAGCCAGAACCTTTCCAAATTGCACTCTCACAGTATCACACCACCTTCAAGACTTTCTCAGCACACTGTCCCGAAAATATATCTCTCATTCTTTATTTTTGTGGTGTAAAACTTTATGCATAGCATACATAAGTGTGTTTGTAGATGTGTTAGCTTTTCTACAAAGTTGAAATCAGTCCATTTACATTTTTCTAGAGTGAGTTAAACCTATTTTACTACTACAAGGTCAGATTAAGAGTTTTAGTCTTAGGCTCTACTTTAAAAATTTATATCTTGGGCTAGGAAACTCCGTTTTAGGTGATTCTTTTTGGAGAGTGTTCTACAATGAGTCTAGTTTATACTAAAAATATTTTCATTTCGAGATCCTTCATATTTTATGAACACTAATTTTCGAAGTAGCTACTGCCAGAAATAACTAGAAATTCCAGCACCTGCCATGTTCATGTCTTAAGTTATCTTTATTAACTCAAGTTTCACATACAATCTTTTAAGTTATATTTGAGTTTGATAACATCATAAAAGTACTCATAGCAGAATAGAACAGGTTGTGTTTTCTAAAAATATAATTATTCAAAACTTTTGACAATAACTCAAGTTTGAGGCATTCTATCCATGAGCAAAGTTAGAAGCCAACAATACTTGAACAAATAAAGAAGAAACTCCTACCTCTTGTGTAGGGTCATCCTTCTCTTCTTCCTTAAGCTTTGAACAAGAGTCTTTAGAGTGGATGACCCTCCTTGAATCTTGGCCCTAGAACTTGAGTGCTTAAGAAAATATTTCTCACTAGAGTTAAAGATTGTAACTCTTGTGAGGGCTAGTGAAAGTTTGGACTTAGGATTTAAGTGTTTGGATGAAGTTTAGAGGATCAAGAGAAGTCTTTGAAGAACATAAGAAGAATGATAGAATAAGAAAGAAAGAACACTTAGGGAGTTTCTGAATTGAAGAGAGTTTGAGGAGTATTTATAGTGGAAAGATTAGAGAAAAAATAGAAGAAGGAAAGCACTTGGAGCATGATTTATGGAAACACGTTGGCTGAATTTTGGGATGAAAATGCTCCTTGTTTTGTGCAAACATGTTTCCATGTTTTATGCAAACATGTTGGATGAAAATACTCCATGTTTTGTGCAAAGATGTTGGTGGAGATTTTCTAACCTTTAGTGCATATATGTGATTCAGAAATATGTATGATGTATGTGGTTAAATTATTGTGTTATCATCTTAATCCAATGGCTTAGATTCATTCTTGTCTAAAGACAAGTCTAGGGATTTGTGCAAATGGCATTGTAGTAATTTCTTTAACTAAGACAAGGATATTTTTGTAATTAGACAATGATAGTGGTATTCTTGTAATTCCATTCATAGAGTAAGGGTATTTTCGTCATTTAATAAGATAAGGGTAGTTTGGTAATTTCTGTTACATAGTAAGGGCATTTTCATAATTTCCACTAAGTGATGGCATTTTCGTAATTCTTTGCATTTTTCTCTAGACATACTTAAGTAGTCTATTTGTTGTGTTTCATAACATTTGTCCAGATTCTCTTAGTTTTGCTATCGCTAATTAAGATTAATATTTATCTTAGTTATAAATTTGGGGATGTTACAGATAACATGAGTTTACAACAATTTCAGCAAGGTTTACAACTTTTTGTTCATGGGTTTACAACATTTTCCTACTAGTTTACAACTTCCTTCCACGCATTTACACCTCACAATGCCTGTCTTAACATTCGGTCCCACCATATAACACACCCATTCCAAGTTTGTGTTGTTGCTCAAAATACTATGATAAAAATATATATATTTATATATATTCCATGCCATAACAACATTTTCATCCAGGTTTACAGCTTTTTCCTTATGGGTTTACAACATTCTAGCACTGATTCATAACTTCCTCCACACATTGCACCTAACATTTCCACTCTCACCCATTCTAACACACCCATTCCCACTTTGTTTTGTTGCTGAAAAGACTCATAAGTTTTTTATACAAAAACAAATTATTTCCCATCCATAGACACAAGGTTTACAACTTTTTCAACAAGGTTTACAACTTTTTCCACTTTGGTTTACAACGTTTTATCATTTGTTTACAACTTCCTTCCATGCATATGTACATCTCATTTCCACTCTCAACCATGACACCCAGCTTCTAACACACCCATTCCCACTTTGTTTTATTGCTGAAATGACTCTCATAAATTTTTTTAACAAAAATAAAAAAATTTCCTATGCATAAAAAGAGTTTACAACATTTTCAACAAGGTTTACAACTTTTTCCCCATGGGTTTACACTATTTTATCACTTGTTTACAACTTTCTTCCACGTATATGCACGTCACATTTCCACCCTTCACGTTTGCTACCAGCTTCTAACATACACATTCCCACTTTTTTGGTTGCTAAAAACACTCTCCTACAAGATTTAAACCGGGTTTTACAACATTCTCAAAATCGTTTACACATTTTAAAAAGGTTTACAACTTTTTCACCATGGGTTTACAACATTCTTGCACTGGTTTACAACTTCATTACACGCATTCGGAACTCCCCTTTCACTATTAATGTCAGCCTCTACAGTCTAACATACCCATTCACATTTTCTTGCTCGACAACTATATTTTCTGCCATCAACCACAACACAAACAATCGTAGTAGAAATCACAAACTCACGTACCTTACAATACAAACAGAAACTCGTTCACAAAGCTTGACCAACTATCAAAGATATCATTTTCAGGTTCCCTCTCCTGTCCTTCCTGAAGAAGCTTTTCCGAGACCACCAAACAAATCACCCACTAAAATGCCACCTTCTTTTATGCTATTCTTCTTCCTTCCCCGTGCGATGCGAGTGCGAGTGCAAGCTTTTGGATGGGGCAGAGATAAACGAGAACAGAAAAGAGATACAATGGAAGCTTTCGATGGCCTAGGTGCGAGAGAGTGAGCCTTTTCCCTCCTTTTTGCTTATACTACCACTGCCACAACACACCTTCGTTTTTGCCTTTTTTTCTCTCAACTCAGTTTTTCCCTTTCTCGTATTGCTCTTCGTATGCAATACATCTGTTTCGTCTTCTTCTGAGGTGGCTATACGGGGTGGACGTATAAAGGAGGGCATATATCATTCCTCAAAAAATTTATCAGCATTGTTCACACATGGCACCTAACAAAGGTGACCTCAAACCACACCTACTAGAGGATGAGACAATCTACCATTTCCACATATGGCACCTAATAGAGGTGACCTTAAATTATAGCTACTAGACATATCATAAAATTTCTTATCGGAATTTTCTACATATGGCACCTAGCATAGGTAACCTTTAAATTACACCTAAGATAAGTGATTAAAATCTATGATTGGCATTTTTGCTTGAATATGGAAGCTAATAAATCATCATAACAAGGGACTTGTTTATCTTGTGATCAACATGATGAAAGTGTTAACAACCAAAGTCCAAGCATGAATTTTCCAAGCATAGGATATATTTTTTCGAGTGGAAATTTTTTTTTTCAAGCTTAAGAAATGCTTCAACTTCCAAGTGTTATAGAAAATTTTTCTAAGCATGGGACATATGTTTTGAGTGAAAAAGATATTCAAGCATAAGAAATGCTTAAACTTCCAAGTGTCATAGAAAATTTTCTGAGTGTAGGATATATATTTTTTTGAGTGAAATTTTTTTTTTAAAGCTTAAGAAATCCTTGAAACTTACAAGCATTATTAAAGAGAATTTTCGGATCATAGGGTATATTTTTCAAGCGTTAAATAAAATTTCCCAAAAGTAGTGCCTGAGTTTTCTGAGCATCAAAAATGCATTTTCCGAGCATATGATATGTTCTGAAATTTTCAAGCCTCAATTTCGAGCATTAGTAACTGCTTCTGAAGTAATAACTACTGAAATAATTGGCAATTGGATACCAAGATGTAAATGCCATGTTCAAAGAATAACATTGTCCAGCAAGAGAAAAATAATTAATTTTGTGAAGACTTGTTCTTGACTTGCACATCATTTAAGCTGATAGTCAAGGAGTACTTTTACATGAATCATTTTGGATTTGTTGTCACACTTCAAACGGGCATTTTCTAGTTGTTGGAATAATTAAGACCCTTCCAATCCACTATTTGTTGTGTTCATGTTGAAGATTTAACAAGCTCTAAACTCCATGAATCTAATGGATTGCAACCCGTTCTTCCTGGTTTTAACATGCCATGATTGTTGTAACGCACAACAACGGTAAAAATTTTCATCCGAGGGCTGTTTTCATAAATAGAAAAGCGTAATAAAAATAATTTTGAACAGAGAATACCAGAGTCCTTCAAATTCCTTAACATTAGATGTTTACTTTTAAGCAGGTCAAATATCCACTTGTGAGAAAGAGTCTAAACTTATAAGTTATGGAAAACAAAATGTGTAAATTAATTATGACCAAAACATATCAAGTCCAAACACAAAAAGACAAGTGAAACTTAGATTAAAAATATAATGGCATCATCTATTGGAAATAAACACATAATTCCCTGCTTGTAAAAATAAGAGGAGCAACAATAGCAGTGAAATAATGGTAGCAATCAATACACAATAAATCAGAACAATAGGAATAATGCACAAAGAATTTTAATGTGGAAAAATTCCCTTAATATGAAAGATAAAAACCACGGGTCGTCTAGATCAAAGAAATAGCTCCACTATGATCAAACTAGGTATAAGAGAGTCTCAAATAAGTACACAAATCTTGCTAATAATAACCTAAACCAACCAAACAACAATACTTAAAATTGAGAATAAGGAAGATGGAAAATATCTCAAAAATAGAGCTGCTATCCGAGACCAATACCTCATACTTTGAACCTTATCTCAATGATCCAACCGTTCAAAATGAAGAACCAGACATCCAGAACCCATTGTTAAAGTTTTAGCCCGATTCAATGGTGAACGACTTTACAAATATCGATTTACAGTGACAGGTTGCATCAGAGAAATGGTTCTCCAAACAAGAACAGAGCCACTGTGCAAGATCGATATCTCACCCTCCAAACCTCGCCTCATCGATCCAACTGTTCAGAATGAAGGGCCTATCAAAACCCACTGCTAAAATTTCAGCTCAATCTAACGGTGGACGACTTTGTAAACACTGATCTATGGAGAATGTTTATACATGAAAAATGAAAGAGTGGGGTGGCCGAGTTCTCTCTTCTTCTCTCTCTAGGTGGCTACTATGTCACAAAAATAATCACTCTTCTAGTACCCTAACTGACTCCTCTCCTTTAGATAAGTGAGCTTGCTCACTTTGAGTTTTTCTTCACATAGGAAAAGAGCCAAACCCAACACTATCAACACTAAAATATGTTCAGAGCTCTAATTTTCTGAGCATTACCTTCAGCTCTAGAGTTTTCTTCCTTCGAATTTGAAAGGGTCACAATTTCTCCGTCTCCCACTTCCTTAATTACATATAGCTTTGATATATCAATGTAAGGATAAAACATTTCAATTTGAAGGATTTTCTTCAATCCTCTTGCTTTTCAGCTACACACCCTTTTTTTTTTGGCTTCTTTTTTATTTTTTTGCTCAGCCACTTCTTTCATTTTCTCTTAAAGGATTTTCTTTTCTTGCTGCCACAATTCTTTTTTCTTTCTCAAAATTTACCAATTCCAATTACATGGCTTAAGCAATGCTTGTCATATGTAAACCATGAAGTTCTATCCACTTACACAATGCCTGAGCACCACATTCGCCCAAGACGTCTTTATCAGTGGTGCAAGCCAAAAATTGATCAGTAAAAGCCTAACTATGAAAGACCATATCCCACAGTGAAAATGATGTTGGATCTATAGATTTAAAATCCTTAAACACTTGAAAAACCAACCGCAAGTTGGATAGAGGTAGAGAAATTTCCTGACCTCTACTTCACATCTGCATAGTGTGGTCAATCCTTACCGAACCCGTTTGCTCAGAAACATTATCAATTGCCTGAGGATTCACAACTTTATATTCTACAAAGTTGTTCCCTTCAGCTTCTTCTCTGCTCGGTAAAGAGAAACGATATATGCACTAACCATGATATGATTTTTGCGGGTTAGAGATATTCTCATAGTGTATCAATTTATCACATGCAAGTTCAGGAATTACAATTAATATTTAAACATCCAACCGGTCAATTTTAGATACGTCATCATAACACAATTTTGGGGACTTCAGAAATTTGCTCCCATATATAAATAATCTACACTCTCCATCTGCATTCAAATAGAATGGATAAACATTTAGTTTTACCATCACTTTGAAGAAATTTTCCATAAATTTTTTGTACGAAGTATCTACTGGAATAAATGGACTGCAATTTGGGTAGCTTTGAACATGCATCCAACGAACCAATCTGCCCGAAAAATGGGGAGTGTGATAGAAGGGAAAAAAAAAATAGAATTGCTCAGAATAATTTTCAAATACATGCAATCTCAAAAACCCATATAAAAATAAAAACCCCTAGGTGTTCGGATATAATTGGCTGGGAGCAACATTCACTTCACACTGAAAGTCAGATAATGACAACCTTATTCCCAACCATAGGAATGGTGCTTGGTAAAAGTAACACTAGTCCTTTTCACCAAAAGATGTTGATTGCCTATACACATGTTCATCAATCGAACAAGGTTGGAATACATAATCTTCTTCAGACATTTCACTAACAAATTCATAATGCTCTCTTAATTTTGCAATGTGAGCAGTAGATATGAGAGTAGAATCCAATCAAAGGAGCATAAATTTCTTCACATGACATTATCCTACAACGAGGGGGAGGGTAAATATATTAGTTTAAATATAGCAAACCAAACGATCATAACTTTTAATATGGAGGACCAGAAATCAAATCAAAGATTTTGTATCTTTCTTATTCTCGAACGTGAAAAAATAAAAAGAACAATTCTAGATGGATATTATAATTAAATTTCAGAATTTGGGCCGGCTAGAAATTTTTTAATTCGAGCAATTAGTATCACCTAAACATTCCCCCCTCCCTAGGTGAGGCTACATGCTCTAGTACTAACTATATATTCAAAAAAAAAATGCATAGTCCACATTGTTAAAATTTCAAACAAAACTAAACAAGATGCACAGGATCAATACTTGTTGACTTTATTGGCTTTTTATTTGTGTCATATAATAATATGCATCATTCTTAGAAGCAACATGCACACAAAGATTAGCACCCGCATCAAAGCCAAGTTAGAATGAAGGTAAAGAAATTTTTACGTGTATCAACCCAAAAAAAAAAGAGGGACAAGAAGAAGAATAAAAAACCAACACATAACATTGAGGAGAGAAATTGTATTATATGGAACAAATAGAACAAGAACTTTAAAGAAAAAAAAAAGGAACACGATATGCTCAGAAAAATAAAAAATGAAAGTATATACTAAAAAAAAACCAAGGGGAGTGATGCCTATTGTCGCTACCCACAACAAATTAAAATTTATGTTATGTTAAATTGCACAAAAAATATAGTAAAGGATATAACATAAGTCATCTCACGTGAAAGTGTTCCAATTGATTCAAAGGATTAGGGGCTTTCGAAGTTATTTAAAAACAAAATTAAATTGAAAAACCTATATTAGAAAAATTACCTGCACAATGAATCTCTCAGATTAAGAATGTTTAATCATTGATTCAAAAGATAAATTCATAACAGTGGTTATTTTCATTAATTATACTTTCACACAATAATAATACAATTCTACTTAATCATAACACAAACACACTCGTACTAAGGGTTTGCCTAACACAAAAACTAGTGATCCACAATTGTGATTCTATGAACATATGTCGGTTTAATTATCGACTGCAACAACTTAATTCCCAAACAAAGTTAATTCTAATCCCTTACTGAATGGATGTAATTTAATCAGTTGACCAAATTTCCCATTGGAATCCTAATTATACATGCGGATGAACATACAATCAAACAACTCTAAAAAATACAATTGCAATAATTCACACAACCGATATTAGAGATAAATAATAAGAGAGAGGGAAAAACCAACCATAAATTGTAATTAAAAATAGGAATATCAAGAATAATTTTAATTTTCAGTTATCTTTGCACAAGATAAATAAAATCACTCCTCCATAGGTGAAGGATCACAATCAATGTTAACAAGAGTACAATCATAATGCCAAATCAAAGCCAAAATAAGGATGGAAAGTTTTAAAATCCTAGAAAGAGAGAGAGTAGAGAGATGAAGAGAAAGAAAATAGAGGAAGTAAAGAGAGTGGAGGTAGCCCTAGAACAAGTGTGAAGATTTCCATTAACCTAGGTTAAGTGGATATATATAATACATCATTAAAGTGTCAAAAATAGGCCCCAAAATAATAAAAAAATGCTGGTTCATGAACTGATACTGTTATAGGAGACCGTTATAGCAGTCTGGAACAATTTTTGGCTTATTCCTACTCTCTGATGACCGCTACAGCAATTCACTGCTATACTAGTCTAATGCTTGCGCAGATACCGATTCATACATATCCAAGCCCGTTTTGACGCCCAAAACATCAAAATTAGCTCTTGGGCCTAAAAATATAAATTGTAGTCCTTTGAATAAGTATTGCAATACTGCAAGAATCACCTCAATCGAACATTAATAGCTCTAGATATTGGTAAAATACTAACTGACGGTCCAATCAGATAACATCATAACATCAGCAACCTTTAATCTTGCAACTCAATTTTCACCAAGAGGCTTTTACAACTGGATTTTGAGCTAAACACGAAAGTTATAGAGAACTTCTTGATCTTTCCAAAATATTTTTATTTGTCTCAATCTAATCCATGTAAAGAGAGATATGAATTTTTCATTACATTACTTCCTATAAATAAGCTCAAGAAAACTTATATTTAGCTCCCTAAATTCTCCCAAATTGAACATTGCTATAAGCCTCATGCACCTTTATGGTCTTCATAACCAATATGGGAACTACCTACAAGCAAATATCACTCATAAAAGAGGAGTAAAGGCATAGAAAACTCTAAAATATATTTATTTATGAAAATGATATAAACAACCATGCTTTTATTCAAAGATACCCAATGAGAACTAAATGTGAATCTAACAAATGTCAATCAATTAAGTACATAAATGATGCAATATACCTACAGTTATATAGAAAAAGGGGTGCATGAATGCAACTTATCAAGGAGACAAGAAGAAGAAACAAAACAAAGCAAGAACTATTAAAAAAATATAAGATGAGACAGAGAAGAAACAAAAAGAAAATGAACTTTTGAAAAAAAAAAAAGGGAAAACACGAAGTGCTAAAAAATGGGAAAAAAAAAATAGAGAAGAAGAAACAAGGGAGCACAATACACACAATAATATTGGAAAGGATGTAACACGTACCTGACCAAATATAACTAGCAAGACCTAAATCTTCAAAATCTATAAATAAATAAAAGTATAGATACAATGAATAACGAAAAAATACCAGAAAATAAAAAATCTACAGCCATTGATGTTACATTATTCAACAATGAAAGAAACCATCTTTGGATAAAACTAAGTGTAATTTGTTACCTTTTTTTTTTTAGCACGTCATGGGTTGCAAATATGAGAAAAGGAAAAGCAAAACTAGGTATACATAAAGAGAAGAAAAAAAAAGAGAGTTATAAAGGAGTTTGAACAAATATGATAAAATGACTTACCATTACTATGGAAGCTTTTGGGATATACAAGGATATTTGAGCCAACACTTCCTTTATGACGTGGTCTCTTCCCTATGGGTCCACACTCTCTTTGTAAAGTTATCTTATTTACGAGCCCATTAATAGGTTCAATGAACAAAAATAAAGATCTACTCTTTTTCGGTGGCAAAATAAAGACCTACTCTTAGTACACTTCATATTATTTTAGTTAAATCTATTTAAATGTTATTTTTTATTCACTTTTTCCTAGAATGATATTTAAGAGGAAGTAACATCTACATTCCACATTATTGCATATATATATATATATATAAATAAAACAATCTATTGATTTAAAACTCTTTATTTAAATTTGCAGTCTATTTGCTAGCTAAGTTAAATACTTTTTACTTACAAGTAAGGAACTTATGAACCATACACATATTTTTACCCGACTAGCCTAAATAAAGTTACTATTTTATTCCAGGCATAATTGTTTTTTCCAATAATACTAGTCGGCGCATTAAAAGCCGAGTGGTGTATTTGACTGATTTTATGGTCAGCGCATTTAGAGGACAGTTTTTCTGACTGTTACCTTTGTATAACTCTTAACCAACCCTAATAAAATTACCAAGGGATCGATTAAGGAGGGCATGTTTCAATATGACTTAAATATTCTAGTTTTAAGGAATCAACATCATTTCTCAGATGACTAGGTTCGTCTGGCTGATCGGACGCCCTAAATTTCGTTAGGAATAATCTCCAATATTCTTTTCCACATCACCTGTACATCATGTTAAGCTGATGTCACTCATATTAGTGACACATTACTTGGCTGTTGTTGTAGCTAGTAATTGTACATCACATGCATGCTAATTTATCGAAAACAATGTGTTTAGCTCAATGAAAGTGAGTTCAGTTTCGAACAAGTTCTCCTTGCAAGGTCAATACATAAACCATGCATCTATCATAAGAAACAAAAAAAAAAGAAAAAGAGTAAACTCCCATGTTAGTCACTAATAATTTCAGCATCGAACAAATTAGTCATTGACAATATCAAAAGTCGAACACTTAATGGTTCCTAGACAAAAAACGTTAATGGTGTTAGTGATGCTTAAGCAAAGCAATGTCATTTTTCCCATTTGTAACAGAAAAAAAAAAACAAAAAAAAAAACTCTCCTCATCACTTTCCTTCCTTCACCTTCTTCATCCTAACCACCACCACCACTAACCTTCAACCCACACTACAACACAATCTTTGCAATAGCCCCCCATCATCATCTTCACCATCATCACCCTTAAACTACCCATCACAATCATCTTTGGAAAATCTCATAGAATCTAAAGACTATGGCCATCCTTACCAGGACTATTCCTTCAACAACCCTCTCCACAACTAACCTTCATCACAACCACCATCATCATCTCTACACCACCACACCTAGCTCAATCCACAATTACAAACAATTGTAACCGCATAATCCCCATTAATATTAACCAAAAAACCCGGTAATTAGTAAAATAAGGAAAATAAAAAAAATCAGCAACCTATCACCATCAGCTCTTGAACCATTGCCAAAAGCACCAGCCTCATAGTTGTCTAGCGTCGTGAAGCCCAGCAACACCTTCTTGTTTTTTATTTGTGTAATGGTGGTGGTGAAGAAGATGAATGAGGTAAAGGAAGGAAGGTGATGAGGGTGATGTTATCTTGGAGCAAGGCAGTAAGAAAAAGCTAGTGGTTGAGGCAGTGAAGGAGGGTGGTTATGGTGATGTTGTTATGGAGGCTTTTTTTTCGGTGTTGGTGATGGTGTTGATAAGGAGGAGAAATTTTGAAGTAAGGCAATGAAAACCAAAAAGCAATTTTTTTTTAATAAAGAGCAAAACAATGTCATTTTTCTTAAGCACACTAACATTGTTAGCATTTTCCATCTAGGGACCAATTTTGGGGGGTTTGCTCTAAAAAATTAAAAAAAATATAAACCTTAGAACTTAGGCTTGAGTTTGGATGAAGTATTTTTAGGGAGTAACATATATTTGTCAAGATGATTTGAATTAACATAATTTAAAACTCTTTGTTTGGATATTAAGACAAAGAAATTTTTAAATTCCAAGTAAATTTATGAAATAATTTTTTGAACTTTCAAAGTGTAGATTTCATTTATGAAATTCTCTCTCTTCGATACCCTTATCTATTGACTTTGTCAATTGCCAAGTCTACTCCGCTCGTTGCTCATACCTTTAATTTGTGACTTGTTGCAGGTCATTTTCCATTCACTGCTCATCACTAGCCTATTTGTAGTCTGTTTCTAGATCATTGTCATTTATCATCTACTGCCTACTACTCATTGATCATCATCGCCATTTGCCATCCATTGCTTCGCCATTGTCCTTCACTCGTCACCAAACATCTCTATCCACCACTTATCAATCGACAGCCACTTGCATTTTCCATCCATAGAACGTCATTCCTCATTAACCGATCATTTGTGTCCAAATACATCATTTTATGAATGAACCTAAACTGTGAAAAAGAAATTTATTTTAGTATAACATATAGCTTTCTCTTTTAATTACTAGTAGTCCAACTTAGCTTCTTGGTTAGTGCACACATAGTTTATTACTTTATTCCATTTGGCCTGCCTAGATTTGTTGGACATGTTTAAGGCCTTCACATATTAGTTTGTTTAAAACATTTAAAATTATAATCTTTCTAAACAACCTTCAGGTCAAGTCAAACTTTTAAACAAGTTAGGTTTAGGCCTAAAAAAGAATATATGACAAGCCACACAAGCCAAGTTCAAGCTAAAGAGCTACAACACAGGCCTAACTTACTAATTAAGAGGAAAGTCTGACTTGGCCTGAGTTGGCCTATTTTCATCCCTAATTGCCTTTTATTTATGGTTTGTTGCCTATTGCCTACTATCAACCAGAGAAAAATAATATAACGTTATTATACAAAGTATTTTATAAATAAATTAATATAATTACTTTATACAAACAAGAAAGTTCAAGAATTAAAAAATTAACTAAAACATTTAAATTTTACACAAAACATCCAACTTAGTCTATCTTAAATTTTACATTTGACAACTTGGTCCTTTCAGGGAAAAGAAATTAGAAAAATTGGTTTCTCTTGAAAAAAAAAAACCCAAATAAGTCTCTTCCAAATTGGACATATTAGCCCCTCCTTATAGAGATTAATTTGACCTTTTTTATGATTTTTGAAGGACTAATTTGTCCTTGTTCCCCCTATAGGGGCCAATTTGTCCAACTTTTTAAATTGGTAAGGACTCAATTAAGTATTTTTCTATAGGGACTAATTTGTTCGACGCAAAATTTAGTAGGGACCAACTTAGCGATCGTTTAAATTTTACACACTTGAACATTTTTAAATTTAAAATTACTCTGCCCAAATCTCCAACGCAATCCACCACTTCAAACACCATCCAAGTGAAGAATTAATAAGGTGTGGGCACATAAGCAATTCGAGGCTTAGGCCCCATTTGATAGTATACACTACAAGAAAAAATGCTGTTACCGACGGATTTTACCGACGGATTTTACCGACGGATTTTTTAGTGTTATCGACGGAAATTTCAGTTACCGACGGATTTATCGACGGATTTTGTTAACCGGTAATAACGGAGTCGGTAATTATTACCGGCGGAAAAATCCGTCGATAAATTTTATCGACGGCATTACCGACGGAATTTTATCTGAAAAATCCGTCGGTAAATAGATGACGAAATTCGTCACCAAATTCGAGGCATAAAGGATTACCGACGGATTTTTATTAAATTACCGACGGATTTTTTCATCGGTAATCTAAATTACTGACGGATTTTTTCTTCTGTAAAAATTAGAAAATTACCGACGGAAAAATCCGTCGGTAATTTTCAAAATTTAATTTATAATTTTATTTATTTTTCACTTTGCCGACGGATAAAACCGGTGGTAATTTTTACGATTTTTTTAAATTTTTAATTTATATATTACGACGGAAAAATCCGTCGGAAATTTTCAGAATATATTTTTATTTTTCACTTTACCGACGGAAAAATCCGCTTAACACATATTTTAATTTTTGTGTATATTTTACCGACGGAAAAATCCGGTAATTTGAACTTGTTGCCAATAGTTCATTATATAATTCATTAATTCCTGGATATTGAATAATCAAAAATTCTAAAAAATTACTTAATAAAAACTAAATGCAATAAATTTAAATCCAAAATGTAAAATAGATTAAAATGTCAGAAAGCCTGCAAAGTATATATATAAATAGTCCAACTAAAAGAGAAATAGTTTAACTACAGCTAAATAAATAAAAAACAATAACTAAAGTCAAGAGAAGTCAAGAAGATCATCAAAGATCATCATCATCGCAGCAAAGATCGCACCACTACCACCACCACCACCATCACCATCATCATCATCATCATCGTGTCTAGTAGTGCAGGAGCCTCGCTTGCATCTTCTTCCATAAAGAGACCATCTCTTTCTTCATCTGCTTTCTTAGTCTTATCTCCTTCTCCCTCATCTGCTTTCTTATTTCTGTCTGCAAGGCTTTTTCCTTGTCCTCCATCTTCTTTTGCATTTCTTGCAACTGGCGCTGTCTCTCTGCATCTTGCTCTTGCATACGATGAAGTTCTGCGTTGAGGAGGTGAACTTGCTCACGGACCTCATTGTCCTCTGCAGCGGGATCCAAGGTCTGTAGATGCCCCAAAGGATGAGGGAGAGGACAAACTACTAGCATAGAATGACCCCATGCCATAGATGCGGTTCTTGTAAGGACCGCCAACTACCTTCTTGCCACAACCGATCCTCATCAATCGGTGGGCACTCCTCACCACCGCAATCCTCTGCTCTCGTTGGGTCGTAGCCTCCTCGATATCGCCGCTCATAGTCATTCTATAAGAAAATAAAATTAATTAAACGCCTACCAAATATGTTAAGTAATAAATTAAATATATATACAAACAATGAGTGCTAAGAACATATATACCCAAACATTCTCCCAACGAGTATCGACCCATGTCTTATCTCTCTTACGCTGCGTGTGAGTTTTTCGAACAACTCACTGTGTGGGTGGTCTCTTCAACTCATTGGCCTGCATTTTGAGTGAAAATTGATAATATTAGTAAGTGAAAATATAAATTTAACAAGAAGAATAAAAGATATTTAAAATAATGACTAAACCATCCGGCGACGCCAGAGACTCTATAGTAGCTGAACCACCACAATGGACGGATCCACCCTTTTGTGACGCTCTGCTTGCCTTAGCCTTAAGAGACTTCTCTTTAAATGTCTCACATCTCCAAGATTGCCACAAATAGTCTAGGCTAGACTGAGTCATCCACCTGGGGTCTCGTCCGTTTCTCGGATGTCGATGTACATGTCTTGCACCTATGAGTGCCTTTAGATTTAAAGAGCTTAAACATATATTCTTCATCTTTGGGATGGATGATGAAGTGGCTTCACACATGGAAAAAAGTGTAATTGAAAGCAAAAGCAGTTTATAAAGCAAATCACACGCTTTTCTAAAAAATATTTCATTTTACCTTCCACTCATTATACCAAATAAGAACTTCTCATCTTTCGACAACTTTCCGAATGACTCAATCGGCTGCTCATACAGATTTTGGATGGTGTGTGTCACCTCATGCATGGCCCGTGTGGCTGGATGCCAACTACATAGCAAATAGTGAAGTAAAATATAATGCTATTATATATTGTTCAAATTATTACAATAAGATTCATAAATTACTTACCTGTTCTTACCAAGAGGTACAAGGGATACCCGTTGCTCCCTGTGGACCCATGTCCCGATTGCTCTCGCCGAGGAGCCACCAATCGCCCCACTTTCTGCACCCTTCTGATTCATGTGTAGGGGTGAGGACAGGATCGGCCGGTGGTGGTGGAGGTGAAGGCACCACTCCGGGCACATTCCCAGGAGTAGGGACCATGGTAAACTCCTGATGGGTACGGGGTGGTGGCATGGAAGGGCTAGAAGTGGATATGTGAGCTGCTGTGGTAGATGCCTGAGTGGGAGGGGAGATTGTCTGATTAATTGGGACACCCTTGCCCTTGTTCTTGCCCTTGTTTTTCACTTTAGGTGCCATATCTGAAAAATATATAATAATATATGAAAAACCAAATAAATAGATAATTTTAAACAAAATGATGCAATAAGTATGAGAAAGTTGAGGACAATCAAACCAAATAATTTTAGACACATCATATTTAATCAGAAAGTTGAGGACTATCTTCATCATTCTCAGTGTCAACATCATCCTCGAAATCATCTTCCTCTTCCTCTTCGTCATCATCATTACCATCGCTTTCGTTGTGCTCACTCAAAAATTGATCATTGGAAGAGTGAATTATCTCAACCTCACCCGAATCGGATCGTAAACTTGGCAATGTTCCTCAGTATCAATGACTACCCGAGAGGGATTGGATCATTCACTTGATAAGCATCATCAAGTATTTCTTCGACCTCAACTCGACCCTAGGTTTAGTTTTCATGACCATTTTCCAATCTTTTCTGCACTTTCCAGGGTATGATGCATAATATACCTGCCTTGCATTCTCGAGCAATAATGAAAGGATCATATGCACGGTATCTCTTAGTATGATTGACCTCGATAATTTTATATTGGTTGTGTATGTGTTCTGGTCAGACGCCTTGGGTCGTACCAATCACAACTGAATAATATTACCAATTTTTTAGGTCCATCACCCACATATTCAATCTCAAGTATTTGTTTGATTACTCCATACCAATCACCCTCCCCATTGCCTGCCTTCCCTCTTACACAAACCCCACTATTGTCCGTTGCTTTTCCATGGCCCCACTCAAATGTGTGAAACTTATATCCATTCACATAGTACATTGGCCAACTATTTGCTTTGTTAGTAGGACCCCAAGCCAAACTTTGCAAATAAGGACATGATACATTATTGTTTTTATCAAACACCTACATGAATGATTAAAATTCAAACATTAACATAGACATTAACATAGAGGAAGAGGAAGACAACTAGAATATGTGTGATTTTGGATCAAACATACAAAAGTTCTAAACCATGCTGGAAATTGGTCAAGGGTGTGTCGCTCATCAACTTGTTCAAAATACCTGTAAATTAAACATTGCAGATATAATAAGATTTGATTTATGACATTGTATCAACAATTGAAAGTGGTATATTGATGTCACTTATGTTTTGAATGGATGCACTTCATCACAGTTAATTAACATATGCAAATGCGCAAAGATGTTTCTCTCTCTCTGATAGCCAATGTGGTTTACATTTTCCAGCAGCACGTCCTGGCTGATTGAATACGGACAACATATATTGAACTGAACTTTCACCCCATCGTCATTCCGACCAACCCTTGTTCGTCTGGAATGAACATGCGGCTCAAAGTAAAAAGAGCAAAAGAAAGATGTCTCTTTGGAGATATATGCCTCACATATGGAACCTTCTACTTGAGCCCTATTTTTCACAGTTCTCTTGAAACTTCCAATATTTCTTTCAAATGGATACATCCATCTATATTGGACCGGCCCACACACCCGTGCTTCGTATGCCAAGTGTACGGGCAAGTGTTCCATGGAATCAAAGAAACCGGGAGGGAATATTCTCTCTAATTTGCAAAGAATTATAGGGATGTTTTTTTCCATAATTAAGAGATCTTCAACCCTGAGAGTGGATGAGCATAGGTCTCTAAAATATTGACTTAACTCAGTCAATGGCTTCCAAACAAGGAGAGATAATTCTCTAAATGCAATAGGAAGTAAACACTCCATAAATACATGACAATCATGACTCTTCATACCAACGAATTGTCCTTGTGCAACATTGACACATCTACCCAAGTTTGAGGCATAACCATCGTGCATCCTCAACTCTTGCATCCACCTACACACGCCTTCTTTACGCACGAAGTTAGTGTGTAATCGCCTTCGGCTTACACACGGCCATCCGGTAACTTCAGAACTTAACTCAGGTCGCTACAATACTCTGCTAAATCTTTCCTTGCTTTCATATTGTCCTTAGTCTTATCGGTGTCCATCACAGTGTTTATGATGTTATCACACACATTTGTTTCTACATGCATTACATCAATACAATGACGAACTAGATTATCCCCCTAATACGGCAGCTCCCATAATATACTTTGTTTGGTCCAATTATGATCTACCCCATATCCTGGAAATCGTATGGATTTACCCATTTCAGTTATCTTTGGAAAGCCTCTTACTCTGTGCCAAACCCGACACCGCTTAGTCTTTCAGAGGCTCATCACGCTCAATCGCCCTCTTTAAATGCGTCCTTCTTACCTCTAAATTCATGATCAAGGTCCAAAAACCTTCGATGACAATCAAACCACGTGTTTTTTCGACCATGTTTCAATGTGAAAGCCTTTGTATCCTCCATACAAATTGGGCATGCCAATTTTCCCTGTGTCATCCAACCTGACAACATTCCATAGGCCGGAAAATCATTAATAGTCCACATCAATGATGCCCTCAACAAGAAATTTTGCTTCATGAAAATATCATAAGTTTGTACACCCGAATACCACAACTCTTTAAGCTCATCAATCAATGGTTGCAAGTAAACATCAATCTTGGCTTTGGGATTATCAGGGCCAGGGATTATACAAGTAAGAAACATGTAAGGATCTTTCATGCACATTTCAGGAGGAAGATTGTAAGGTGTAACAACCACAGGCAAAGATGAGTAAGGTTTACTAAATTGATTATTCTGAGTAAATCCATCTGCACAAAGCCCCAACCCGACATTCCTAGGATCCGCAAAGAAAATCAGGATAAGTTTGGTCAAAGTGTTTCCAAGCTTCACCATGGGAAGGGTGGGTCATGACACCGTCATTTCTCTTATTCTCAAAGTGCCATCTCATATGAGGTGCTGAACTCATTGAAGCATACAACCTTTTTAACCTTGGAATTAGAGGCAAATAGTGCATTCTTTTATAGGGAACATCCTTATATCTTCCATTTCCAGATCGTTTTGGTTTGAATCTAGGACTCTCACAAAATTTGCATTGGGTTAGGTTTGCATCATCTTTGTAGTACAACATACATCCTTTCAAACAACAATCTATTTTTTCTGATTTGAGCCCGAGTTTTGCCACTAGTTTCTTGGCTTGATAGAAATCCTTTGGAATGTAACTAGGTTGTGGACTAATCTCACTCATCAATGTTGCCCACTGGTCAAATGAATTTTGACTTTGGTTAGCTTCTGACTTTATAGCTAACATCCTAATCGCTAAAGACAACTCCGAGTGTATACACCCTTCCCATAAAGGAGCCTTTGTGACCTCTAATATAGAGTAAAAATTTTCAGTCTCGGCATTAGGAGCCTCAATAGAAGGTTCATAATCTGCATGAATTTGATGACCAACTGCATCATAAATCATTTCCTCATATCGTCTAGAGTTATCCTCCCAATTAATGTTTCCTGTGACATGCTCACCAATATTAACTCTACTTGCACAACCTCCAACATATGTATTTTCAACACTTTCATGTTCGAAATTTTGTGTGGCAACTTCCCCATGCATAGTCCAAACCGAATAATCCGCCATAAAACCATCCTTATACAAGTGATATCTAATGGTGTCCAGCTCAAAATATTTCCTACATTTACACCTAGCACAGGGACACCTAACTTTTTGCTCATTCATAAATTGCACTGTTTGACAAGCCACATTTACAAACTGTTCAACTCCTGCATAAAATTCAGGTTTGATTCCCCCTCGACTAGCGTGCACCCTGTCATACATCCATAGTCTATTTGTAGAGCTCATGGTTCTTGAATGTGTAATTCAACCTAACATTTAAAGTTTCTCAAATTAAAATTTTATTTAAAAGAAGTTATTTAAGTAAATATTTTGTCCTATGTAATTTAACAAAATTTTCGACAGCACCCCCCTTTTAAATTAACATTCCACTCTTTTACATTAAAAAAAAAATTCGACATAACCTCCTCTGAAAGTAAGACATCCCAAAAAATAAATTTCAATATATACATGTATAGAATCACAATACAATACAGATCATAAAATTTTCACAATACAATCAAACAAACATTTACAGATCCTAAAACCGTTCTAGAGCACACCTAACATCACAACATGCATATCCTGCAATCTCCGCATACACAATGAATCTCCACAGCAAACAATGCAAACAAATCGGGGAAGGACCGCTACGCCCTTCCCCCCAGTCATGCAATCCCATTTTCCTACAACTCTATCTTAGAAATCATAAGTCTCTATCCTAACAAAAATGCATTTAAAAAGAAGAAACAAGTACTTACCTTAAAAAGACACAAAATAATAATATCCTCCGCCCGCAAAGAAATACTCCTACCGAATTTGACGTTCTGTAACAAAAGCAATTAGTTAGATTAACAACTTCAAAATAAATAAAATGCAGTCACTAATTACTTAAGCAAAACCAATTCTTCTTATGTTACAAGGAGAACAAATTCTAAAGATGACATGCACGAAAAAATTTAGAGAAAAAATTTGTCAAGGATTACATGATGAATTTAGAGAAAAAATTTGTCACGCTTTCAAAACTAGCTCTGTCCTGTATGCATACAGAGAGATGACAGTTTCCTCAGTGCTTTCCCTACACGAATTTTTGTATGGTTATATGCAAAAATATTTCAAAGATGTGCTTATGTGTTCGGTGCTGCATGAGTTGAATCTGTATCCTCATATTATTGGTGTGCTGAAATGATGCTCCAACTGGATAAAGAAACAAAAGAAGTTTTGTCAAATTAACCTTAAACTTAAACTTGGTGTGCTGAAATGATGCTCCAACTGGATTTATTTGACGTTATTTATCCGTCTTGGTATGCAACAATGACAATTGTTCTGCAAGAAATACACCCATCATGATATATAGATAGATAAAGAGTAAGTGTCTTATTAAACACTAAATGCATTGATATAATAAGCACCAAGACGAGAAAAAAAAGCACCAGAAGAGACATACAAATGCAGGGTTGTGGGGGAAATAAATATGCATTATGCATTGATACAAATGCATTGATAAATAAGCATTGATAAATAAGTACAAATGCATTGATACAAATGCATTGATAAATAAGCATTGATATAACTTGAAATAGACATAAACAAGTTTTGTTGTGGGGGAAAACTTGAAATAGACATAACTTTTGACTCGGGTATCAGAATGGCTATTAATGCATATCAACGGAAAGCCCCAGACGAGAGCATCGACGGTTGGCGGTGCTTCTGGGCTCAAAAAAAGCTGTTTAAAGATGTTTTGACTGCTTTAAAAAATTTCTCATGACTTACTCAACATATATTATATCACATAACGATCAAGGTGTACTACTAAATGAAATAATCTATCATAAAAATTAAAGAACATTACATTACCTAACAACAATTACATTACCATAAACAATTACATTACATGATAAAACACGGTTGTGCAAATTAGAAAATTACACGATAACTTTGAAAGTTGGAAATTGGAAAATCATTATCTTTGCAAGTCAGCAACTAATTTCGAATGGCAATCCATATAGTTACCAGTTCAAGTCAGCAAACACGGTTGTGCTAAGCTGATCATTGTTCCTTTTTCATTTTTTCTGCTACCAAACAGAGATAAAACAGAGATAGAAGGCATATAACTAAAGAAACCATGACAGAAACCATGATAGAATGGGAGTGGAATGCTTACCTTGCGCAGGTCGCGGAGGAAGGAAGGAGCTGTGATGGCTGGGCGGAGAAGTGCGCTGCTGCAGAGATGGCTGGGCGGAGAAGTGCGCGGCTGCAGAGATGGCTGGGCGGAGAAGTGCGCTGCTGCAGAGATGGTCAAGGAGAAGTGCGCCTGCAGAGATGGTCAAGGAGAAGTGCGCTACCGCAGAGATGGTCAAGGATCTAACGTGGGAGCAATGGATGACTACGGCATGGCGGCGGGCGGCGGCGGTGGGTGGCCAATCGGGCGTACACAAAGAGAGAGGAGCGGCGGGTATACAGAGAGAGAGAGCAGCAAGAGGGATGAGATGAGGGATGAGGGTGTGAGAGATTCTGAAATATCTTTAAAATTACCGACGGATTTTCAAATTTCCGACGGAAATAAATCCGTCGGTAATTAAACACAAACGGCGCCCTTTCCTGAAAATTTTCATTATTGTTAGCGACGGATTTTTCCGTCGAAAAAATCCATCTGTAACGTTACCGACGGAAAAATCCGTCGGTAAAATTGATTTTTTTAAAAAATAAATTGTAATTATTATCGACGGAAAAATCCGTCGGTAAAATTAATTTTTTAAAATAAAAAATATTTCAAAATTATTATCGACGGATTTTTCCGCTTGTAATGTGCGCGCCTCATCCAGGACTAGTTGGCGCGAATATTATCGATTAATTACCGACGGAAAACCGCTTGTAATGACTGAAACCCAAATTTTCCCAATTCCATGATTTCCGTCGATAAATCCGTCGGTATTACCGACGGAAAAAATCCGTCGGTAAAATCCGTCGGTAACTCGTTATTTTCTTGTAGTGATAATATTAGAAATTCATTGTTTAAGTTTTTATCATATCTAGTGTTTAGTGCGCCACTTGAGCAGTGCCATACAAGCCAACAACGATGCCATAAATTAAAGGGGGCAACTAGCAGTTGGGCAGGGGTGGGTGTTGATGCGAAAGTATAGGCTATGATTAATTTGGGATTAATCAGTAAAAATAATATTATTAGATGTAAGTGAGCCTTTTAGGATATGATAATTTAATCTTATAGTTATAGAATAAAAATACTTTGATTGTATAACATTATATTATCACATGTAATATCAAATATGTAATAAAGATAGACTTTATAATATTAGTTAATATAATCAAATCTTATCCTACATACGTATCAAACAAGACCTTAGGGTCACCATAAACTTGCATAGATTAATAATTTAATATTATTAGTACAATAAATTATTGTATATGGGGATAACGTATCATTAATTATTGTACTTTTACCATTATCCAAACTGTGATAAATTATATTGTTTGGATCAGATAAATTTTAAATTTAAAACCAATTCAAAACACATTCCGAGTACTTCTATATCATGTATCTCTACCCATTAGCCCATCACCTTAAGTTTTCAGGTGAGTTTATTCTTGACAAGAGGAATACAGGACTTGTCATTAAGATGCAAGGTAATTATTAGTTCTTCTTGGGGTATTTAATACTTGGGTCTTGGCAAGTTAACATGAAAAATAATAGTTAATTATTTTTTAAAAATGTTGTTAATTATTTTTGTCAATTGGGATAATTAAAGGGATTAGATAGTTGGTACGTGTCATATGTAAAACACTAAGTAGGAGTCGGTCTTGATCTTTCAGCTTGATGTGAGTACAATCCTGCAATCAATTGAGCATATATCGCATTACTCCAAATAGTGCTGCTATCTCTCAAAGACTTCTGTTTTTATCTCTTTAGTTGAGTGGTTGTAGAGAAAGATAATCTCAACTTTCACAATATTTACAATTATCCTAGTTTAATTTGATTGGGACGGGCATGCGGCAATGTGTCATTAAGATGAGAGAAAACTAGTGCTTGGGATAATTGATTCAGGGTCTTGTTTGCAAGTCAATATTAAAGAATAATTAATTTTTTTAAAAAAAGTCATTTTTTTTTTGTCCATTATATTGGGATAATTAAAGGGAGATGGTTGGTACGTATCATTAATCGAAAAAAAAAAAAGGTTGGTACTTGCCAAATTGTGCTGCATACTTTCTGAGACTTTTAATTTGTTTTTACCTCTTTAGTTAAGATGCTGTACAGAAGCCATGCATGCACTCAACTTTATCACTATTTAATTACAATTACCCAATGAACAATATATGAAATTAATAAGATTACTTTAAATATTACCAAATATGATTTTACAATTCAATTTATTTAGACGACTAACTTTGGTTTTGGACCACTCTCTAAATGTTCTAAATGCAATTGCAAAAGTAAAACCAAAGAGAATCAAATAGCCCCAAGCCAAGTAGCCTTGAGCTGGCTATGTGACAAGTGCGGCACGCCTAAGCATTGTGATCAGGCAAAAAGTTACGGCACGATTAATTGCTGCAAGTCAATTTTTTCCCCTTAAAGTCAAATAGAGAAAAACGTGTGTGTGTGTGTGTGTGTGTTATGCAAGATTTATAAATTTTGCGTATAACTAATCTCATCTGTTTAGAACATGAATTGTTAATTTTAAAAAAGAAAAAAAGATACAACTTCCTTTGTAGAAAGATCCAATCACGCTGCATTTAAGACTAAAGAGTGATTTATACTTGGGTAAATTACACTCACCTCCCTTGAGATGTGTTGAAATGTAACAAACACCCCCTCTATTTATACACCTGACATTTACCTCCCCTCAGCTACCTAAAATCCCAACACACCCTTAACACTCACAAAGGGAATTACTTTTATACCTTTTTTACTTTTATCAATCCCCCCCCCCCAAAACCCCAACTGAGCCACCCAAGAGAGCCTTAACACCCACGAGCACTGCCATCATCATTATCATAATGTGTGGCGTTACCCTTAGAAGGAATCCTGAAATGCCAGAGCCTCCGAAGCCTCCTCCAACACATTCTCATCTCACCACCCAAACTTACCTAGGGATTTCATTTTCCTTTTTAGGATGCAACAGAGAGTATGGTTTGGGGGATGCAAGCATAAAGAGAGAGGATGCTGCGCCTATGATGGAGGAAGAGGAAGAAGGAGGTGCGACGGCCGGGAGGCAGCGGCACTCGTGGTGATGGGAGTCGCGGTGCGATGGTGGCTAGTGGAGAAGGAGGGCGGCGCGATGGAGGAGGGAGGCCGCGGTGGTTCGGCTGTGCAGTGGCAACTTTCGCGAAGGAGCCCCGTGTCGATCTTGGCTTCGTGAATGCGGTGGTCCTCAGCTTTGGTGATGTGGTGGCTGTCACCTTGGCTATGCGGTGGCAACCGCGGCCTCCCTCTCTTGTTCTTCCCTTTTCTTTTTTCTTTTTTAGAGTTGATGAAGAGCTAGTTGTTATTTTGTTTATGTTTGATATGGAATGAGGTTTGTTTGGTTTATGATTTTGTTGAATTGTTTGCAGTGATTAGAAGACTTTGGTTCGTGGTATGCATTTGGTGGCTAATGAAGAGAACAAGGAAAATGTTTCAGTGTCTGGACTTTTCTGCTGTCACCGTCGGTGGCTCAAGGGGGAGGGGGAAGGGAAAGAGAGAGAGATGGGTTAACTTTGGGTAGATAGATTTGGGTTGATAAAAGTAAAAAGGGTATAAAGGTAATTCCTTTTGTGAGTGTTAAGGGTTTGTTGGGTTTTTAGGTAGTTGAGGGGAGGTAAATGTCAGGTGTACAAATAGAGGGGATATTTGTTACATTTCAACAAATCTCAGGGGAGGTAAATGTAATTTACCCTTTATACTTTGTACCCTTACCACGTACTCTGACAAGAAATACGTGGATATATACAAACCTGTCGGAAACTATATAAAGGATTCTTCTTTCTGCTTGCAAGATGGTCAATTTCTTAAAACACGGGGTCAATAATAAATTAAAATCAAATTGGGCAGGTAGATTCTGAAGATAAGATACGAGACAAAAGGCTTTGGGGTATTACAAGATGCTAAACGGCTTCTCATGTGTTTCATCACTTCGAAATGTCTTTGAAGAACGTTCCATTTCTTTTGAATTGCTTCAAGCTTGTTCTATCTCTCTGCCGCAGCACCTTTCCTTTTGGGTGTTATTTTCTTTGGCGAAAACCATAGATTCTCTTTTACCTTCATGCATTGATGCAAGAGAAAGCCTAAAGAGTGTTTTTTTTTTTTCCCTTTTATTTTGTTTCTTACCCTCTCATTGGAAGAATAATAGCTCTCTTCCTTTTGCTCTTTCTACTTTCCCTGAAATATATACAAAATTAAATACATGGACATGCATAAGTTTTGGAGAACTGCAGGCCACTTTGACAGAAAAGGGATTGCACGCTTCAAAAATCAAAATATTATACCTTCTCGTTTCACAATAGGAGTTAAAAATCAAATAATACGTATATTAAGGAGAACAAAAAAAATCTAACTAAATATAATAAAATTATTTTTTAATAGTTATTATTAGTCGTCTTAATAAATGTATTAATTACTTAACTAATATATTTATAATAAAATATAAGTGAAAAAAAAAACCAATGCTACTAAAATATTGTAAATAAATAGATATTCTAAAAAATAAAAAAGTTAAAAACTCACGATTATTATTATTATAAAAAGGAGGAAATATTAACAAAAAAAAATGGAGAAAAGATAGAAAACAAAATAATGGAGGGAGCACAAGATGACTTGATGAGTACATGTAGCACGCCACACACCCCGTGGAGAAAACAGCATCATTGCATGCTTAAGTGTTTTCGATCATAGGGCAGGGATAGTAGACAGTGAGTGTGCGCCCTTTTAGTAGAAGAAATTCTTAGATGTTATTAGAATAAAATAAAATATTCTAAACCCTAAACCCTAAACCCTATTTAGTTTATTTTATTTAATAATTTATAAATTAACTATTATATTAAAAATGTAGAAGATGGGAGAGATAATATTGACTCGTAAAACTTATATATCAATTAATAAATGAGACAGAGCAAGTGTTATCTTTTGTTACATCTAAGTACTTCTCTTCTACTAGCTACTTTGGACAGACTAATTAAAAACGTAAATCAATAATTTATGTTCTTTTGTAAGAGCAATACTGTTGTCAATTTGTAATAGTAAGGTAATTTGCCAAGAAAGCGCGGTGTCGGCATGTATATAGCTTTGATCTTGTTTTTACTTTTTGGATTGATCAAGGTATCTCCCAATTGTTAGTGGAAGATTAATCCCTCCGAGGCGTGGAAATCATCGAAGTGGATTTTGCCTCTCCCAATAAAATCTCTTTCTATATACATGGCAGGAGTCGAACCCCTAACACATGTTTAAAGGACCTATCCATCTTACCAACTGTGTCAGGCTTTGTTGGTTAATCATGTTTTTACTTTCGTAATCGGGACTTAAAATATCTGTTACTTCTATTTCCTTAATTGTTATTTTTGTGAACGTTGACAACTAAGATGAAAATATGAGAAATGTTGTACCCTATACAGTATACACGTCCAAATTAAGATCTAGTGATCACAATTTACATAAATTTTAATTATGTAAGTGTTGCAATATTATATTAAATACGAACGAGCCTACATTATATATATATTAGTGATTGACATTTATATATTTGAAATATACATTTATTTAAAATATCCTCACTATATGCATGTTAATTGAGGTGTATATTATGTATGAAAAAGAAACCAAAAATATGTATATTTCTTTGTTGATCGGCAATAGCTTATTGAAAATGGAAAATAAAGAAAACAAAGGATTTTATTCCCATCAATTATAGCTTCATACCCCTCGGTCTGAATATTAAAAGATTTATTCATCAATGCATAAAAAAAGATCGAAAGCCCATATAATCGTTTAAGGATGAATTGATATTTATACAGTTATTTAATTATATATTATTATATGAATTATATAATTTTAATCATATCAACAATTACTTATGAAGTAAATTTTTTAAATGACACGATGATTTAACATGTTCACTTGTATGAAACTTCAACTATTATTATAAGTATAAATATTATGTTTTTCTTTCTCAAAATTTAACTAGTATATATGTTCTCATTTTATGAAATTGAATTTACTTAAAGGAATAATATTTCTATCATATATGATTGCAAAAATGAATATTACATTTAGATGGTTGGGCCAAAAACAAACCTAGAGATAGTCCACATTGTTGAATAAAACAAGAAAAAGTCTAAATTTCCTTTTCGGCTCAAGACATAAAAGGAAAAAAGAACATAAATTGGCAGGTGGCTATTGACAATCCTATTTATCTATTATCACTTCTCATTAATTACAATTACTTGCACTTTTTTGAAAATGACCTTAAATTTATTTTAATAATTAGTCATTTGTTTATTTCAAAAGTAAATTAAGAATTGTGTATTAGAATTTCAATTATTATCTCTCCGCATTTATTATTTTTATTTATGATATTTTTAAATGTTTTAATTTAAAATTTATTTTAATTTATTTTGAAAGTTGTCATGTAAATTTTAAATTCATCTTGGTTCATAATTTGTTCCTCACGCTATTTCTTCACTATTATTATAGTTCTGAGACAACTTCATCTTCTTCTTCCTATTCTTAACACTGATTTATTGTGAAAGTTATGAATGTATATAAAATGATTAAAATACAAAATTAAGATATAGGTTTTTGAGTATCACATAATTGAAACCACAAGCGCGTAACATGAAGTTGGTTTCCTATCTTTATCAATTCTATTATTTATTTTAATAATTATTAGTAAATAGTAATAATCTCCATTAGTTCACGTCCAAAAATAAAAAATCTTCTTCCTGTTGGCTTTGCAACATCTTTTAGATTTTATTTCATTATTTTGTCTACTTTGGAAAATATATAACGATAGCATTTATGGAAAAATAATGTTGTTATCTATAAAAATTGCTCTTAAAGAGCTCATTATGTGTTACCTTTGAGATTTGTGTTTTATTTATATTTTAAAATGTTATATTTTATATCTAATTAAATTTGCAAGTTATTTAAATTTTATTTCTCTATATTTTTAATTCAACTTAAATATTATATTTGAGTTAGGAATTTTTGTGTTATGCTAGAGATTTATTTATAGCTACATTACGTGTTTAATATTAACTAATATAATAATTAAATATAAATTAAAAATACCATAGTAGCAATATAGTACAAAAATAACAAATTTTAAATTAAAGACATTTGGGAATATTACAAATAAAAATAATAAATAAGGAGTGATAATAGATAGTTAAAATTCTAATACACAATTTTTAATTTAGTAAAATATACAAAAGATTAGTTATTAAAATAAGCTTAAAGATATTTTAGGAAGAGTGCAAATGAATGCAATCAAATAATAAAAATAAATGTTTTTGAAACATTATATCTATTGATTGTTGCACAGATAATAAAAATAATTTTTATTAAACATTTTCTTTTCAAACGGAACATATTAGGACGAAGAATAAAAAGACACAATCAACCAAAAAACTAGCACAAAATAAGTTAATTACCGCACACATTAAAAGGAAGAAAATACATGGATTATGGCTTCACCGAAATTGACAGTCACATGCGTGATTCTTTTTCCTCTATCTCCTTTTTTATTTTTTATTTTTAAAGCTAACTTGAAAAAAGGCTGAAACTAATAAACCCCAAAGAACAAGTGATATGTGTAAGTCAAAATTTTAACTAAAAGAAATCCTTGTGGTCTAAAGAACGGAAGTAATCCAAAGGCTTTTACACACAAAATCCTCGGACCTAAAAAAAACTGACCAAACAAAAACAAAAAGAAAAAAACAAAACCAAACTTTGACCAAAATGAATAAAGAAGACTAACAAACAGGACAAAGCATCCTAATCCTGATTCTAAATACATTTACCTCAAGAAGCAAAAGGAAGCAGGGGCAGAATTGATCAATTTAAGCATCAACAGAGGGAATGCACATGTTATGATACCCAAAATAAGGCTAAATACTGGTGTGAAAGAAGATGTCTGCGTGGCAGGCACAGGGAACAAGACAGAGGGCTTGTGTGTTGGGCAGCGGTGGTGCAGCGAGTTGTGTTGGGCAGAGGACGGCTGAGCTGATGGCATTCGGAAAGAGGGATTGCAGGTTTTCAGGCTGAGAGGATTTGGTTGTGGTGGTGGCAATGATATGGTGTTTAGGTTCATGGGGTCTAAGAGGCTATTGGTTTATGGCGGTGGCGAGTTGTGAAAGGGGTGTTGATGGAAGAGAGTGGTAACAAGGGTGGCTATCGGCTGTGCAGTGGAGGGCTTTGCTGTTGCCTGTCTCTGTGCCTTTTCTTACAAAAACTATACCTACTTCTACACACTCCTAACCGAAATGTGATTAATGAAAGAAAATCAATTTGATGCTAATTAAGGAAAATCTGATTTGATTGGAACCAATTACAAAGAAAACTGATTGATTCTATTTAATGCTAATGGATTGAAATAAATTGAAAATGTTGATGGATACTAATTATGAGGGTGAAAAAAAGAAATGCTGATGGACAAAATAAAAAAGGAAAATTAATGCTGGTTAACCAAAGAAGATCATATTCGAATTTTTTTTATTTTTTTGCAAGAATTGGACTAAAACATATTTTGTGACATAATCAAAATTGGGTACTGACAATGCTCGTTCTACACAATCCAACAAGTTAATAGACCAAATCTAAAGCGAAAAAAAAAATTGATTTAACATTTAATAATTACATATATATATATATATATATAAGTCAATGGAGTAATTTTTGTTTTGTTTCTTTATGTCCGCAGCCTTTAAAAGGCTTGCATCCCACATAGTTATGTGTGGTCAAGTAAGTGCAAGAAAACATATTATATATAAGTGTGTTGGAGTTCCTTTCCCTTTGTTAAGCTTTAGTGTGTGGAATATTTTTTTTTGTGAGTGATTATGTGTTTTTTTATATCAATAATCAAATTATTATTTTGCCAACTGAAGTTTTATAAGATGAAAAAAGAACCTGAGTCATAGTTACACTTATCTTTCATTTCATCTAAAATTTTGTATCTTAAACTACACCATATCCGGAGTGCAAAATGCATGACGGTAATTCAATGCCAAAACATGGCTAACCAAGCGTGTGTTGGTACTTGGTATCGCTGGTGACCTTTTCCAGGTGCCATAACCTGCCATATAGATGTTGTAATGTAAAACTAATTATTATTAGAATATTAATTAGAATAAAGAGTAACTTCACTGATCTCTCCCTAATGTCAAGTGATATTATACATGATACATCTTGATTTGTCACCCCTACTTCAACACGTCGTGTAGGGGTACACGGGGATATACATACATGAGTGCTCAGAAGTGTTTGGAGTGACATAATATCAGAAATAAGGATCGGGAATATATCTGTCAGAGGAGGTCATTCTACAGTTTTATAAATTGAATAATATTGTATGTAATACCACCTTATTTCAAAAGACTCAATGTTAAATCATCCAACTTTCATTGCACTTATATATTCTTTTAAAAATCATCTTTGTTGTGACCTATTATTGTAACTTGAAAGGTGGATCATGAAGGATATTACAATATACATTACCTTAATTTGGTTAGGATTTGATTAGATAAAAATTATTATTCCAATATGGTACAAATTTGATATGGTCTTAAATAATCACTACCAGAAAAACGCAGAATAACGACAAAAAATATCGACAAGCTCGAACTCGTCAGTAGTTACCTACCTCTGATGGGTTATCGCATTTTAGAAAATAATTATGGTTGCTATTGGTGTGCATGATAAACCAGTCAATAATACCATTGGTAAAAGCTAGTGCCAGTGCGCGCCACATGGCGTGCATAATATCTGATAGATGTACTGACGAGTATATTTAAACAATGTTTTATTCTTTATATTTTATTAAATAAGCCGATGGGTTAATTAACGGGTATATTTAACATTTTGATTTTTTTTATTTTATTAATTATGTTATCGACAGGGTGATTGACGGGTAATTATTTTTAAAATTATTCATTATTATCTATTATCAATGGGTTTCTCAACGGATTTTTGAAAGTTCGTTAGTTGTGCAAATTTTACTTTTCCATCGGTATACCCATCAGTAATTACTGGGTATTGAAATGTACCATTTTATTAAACGTGTACTCATCGGTAACCCATAGATTTATCACCACCGAGACCTTCTTCCTCCTTACTCTCTGAACACACACACATACACTCTTTCTCTAAGTTGGCCACTGCCGCCATTTTTGCTGCCATTCACCGCCACCGGAGCTCCATTCAATAAATGGAGGCCACCATTATGCTATAGCTACTGTGATGAACATTTTAATTGGTTTAGTTTTTTGATTTAGTTTACTTTTTCGTTCATTTATGGGTGCTGATAGTGTTGTGTTTTGTTTCATTGGGAAGTAATTATTATTGTTAATTTGTTAATGTAGGAGTTTTATTTGAGGCTGACAACGATTATCTAGTTGTTATCAGTTTGTTATTCTTATTCTTTATGTCATTTTATATTTTCTATGTATATAAGTGTGTTGATTTAAATTTATCATATTGGATTTTCAGGATTGAAGTTAGTTGGACATCGAGAGCTTTTCTATATTTTGCATTTTTTACTACTATAGAGGTTAGTAATTAAATCCTTGTTATTTATATAGTTTAATACTTAAATATATATGTAGGATACATAGATACTTATGTTTTCGAGGATAGAGTTGTAGGAAACAGGGATTGCATGATTGGAAGCAAGGGCATAGAGATCCTTCCCCAACTTGTTTGATTTGTTTGTTGTGGACTTCTTTGTGTTTGCGGAGATTACAAGATGCATGTTGTGGAGTTATAAGGGGATGTGCAATAGAACGGTTTTTAGAATTATATGAATTGTATGTAATTATTAACATGTAACTGTTTCACTACATCTATTCTATTGTTGATTTTTATAAAAATATCTATAATTGTTGAATTGACTGAAATATTTTACAATGGAAGCTCCTAATTTAAAGGGAGATTCTGTCGAAATTTTGTTAAATTTTTTTATAGGAATAATAGATTGAAAAAAGTAACTATATTAGAAAAAACTTAAAAGCTAATTGAATTTGTTTAAAATAAAAATTTAAATAAAACTTAATGTCCAATTGCATATATAATTTTCTAACAAATATATATGTTCTTATTTCTTAGTTTCTCAATAGTATTCTTATCACGCAATCCACTTTCCTTCATTTTCTTTAACAATGCTTCATAACTCTCCTGCACCCTCTTCCCCTTCTGGCATTGTTCCTCTTTCTTCTTGAGTTCTTCTTCGGCTTGAAGCCTCATTAACCTCTCCACTTCAACCTTCTCTTGGAGTGGCCCAATTTCAACTTTGTGTTTGGCATCTCTAGCCAACAAAACTTCTTCAACTCCATAAACATCGACACAGAATTGAAACGATCTCGGAAAAGCACATCTCCTTCAAGTTTCTGTGGCCACTTGACTCAAAGATGGGAGGGGACCCGGATTCAGTTTTGGGTTGCAAGTCCATGTGAAACCAACCCAAAAACATGCAAGCTTTGCAACAAAATAGGAGAATTATAAGGAGTGAGTTTCGTCAAAGTTACACGCTTAAGCGTCATGGTAAAAAATAAAAGCAATGCTTGAACGGAAGTAACATGGCCTGAGGATGAGATGAAGTGAGGGATAGAAAGTGGAGAAAGGTTTAAGAGTGAGGTTTGAAGTTGAGAAGACAGGCACCGAATGAATGAATGCTTTGAAATTGTTGACATGGAGTAGTCTGGTATTGCAATTGGCAAGTACCAATGTGCCTTTTCCATTATTTTTGCGTGAATTTCATTCTCATTTCTCGATGCTAGGATTAAAAGAACTAAGCAACTGATATGACTATTACTTTGCACCCTAATTCCCTCTTTAATTTTTTTTCCTTAATTTCCTTTCAGATTATCAATGTGTTTGGATTTCATTTCATTTGGATGGGTTAGAATTGATCCCAAATAAGTTTTAGTTATTTTTAATATTGTTTAGTTCTTAAAGATGAAAATTAATTCTGATTTTATAAGAAGTGAAAATTTCTTGTTTTATATCCAAATACCTTAAAAGAATTATCAAATATAAATCACTTTATTTTAAAATCAATTGTACCTACAAACAATTTTACAAACATAAAACTAAACACACAAGTTCAATATTTGATAATATATATATAATCAATTGTACCTACAAACAATTTTACAAACATAAAACTAAACACACAAGTTCAATATTTGATAAAACTAAACACACAAGTTCAATATTTGATAATATATATATATATATATATATATATATATATATATATATGCAATTATATATATTACTACCTGTCAAAAATTATTATTTAAATATAATTGTCAATATATAATCGAATATTTATATATCTTCTAACAAATACAATAAGTACCATAAGTCTCAACTAAACTTAAAAGAGCATAAATTATATAAGTCCAATGAAATATTGGATGAACAAAACATGGTGCTGTTTTGACCAAAAAAAAACATGGACGCTAGTTACTTATTTCTCATTGTCTTATTTGAATCTTATATATATAAAAGACATGCTGAAATAAGTTATGAAAAACATGTCCATAAATCAAAAGATATTAAGTCACAATTCACAAATCATTACAAAGAAACCAGTAAACTAAAAAAAGTAGAAACCATAAATCAAACTAGAATAAATCATGTTACGTAGAATTCAGGTTTCTTTTTAATTGTTTCAGTATGGCTAGTAAAGGCAGAAGCCAACCTTGGAAGATTGGTATACCCACCACCAACTTAGCCACCACCTTCCCACCACCTGCACTACTGTCTCTTCCAACACCTCCACTACCTCCACCTCAATTCCTACCATCAACACCCCAGGCTTCAGGATGATATCCACTATTGGGTATGCCGTGCCCCCACCACCCCCGTATTCACACCCACAGTCCACTCGCATCAACGACCCCGCCCCTAGCCCTACCACTGCACCTAGCCCTATCAGTGTCAATTTTGCTGAATTCACATCTTGCTAGTCCTGTTAGAACCCTCCAAGTGTTTCTTTCAATCAATCGGTCTAGAAATTTGATGAAAGAAATCTACACATAGGCTTCTAATTAACCTCACTCAAAATCTATTATTTTCAATTGCTAGTTGTGCTGGACCAATGTTCAACTTCGTGTCTTTAGCTTTATTTACTGCTTGATCTTTGTATAAGCACAACAACTTTACGTTGACGTATGATTTTCTAGTTGATAATCATTTCTAGCTGAGGCTACCCTTCCTCAATAGTCAATACCTTCCGATACTTTATGTATAATTCTTTCCAACCGCTCCTCTTATCCAAGTCAATTATGAGCTTTTCCATATGAGCACCTGAATTTGAGGTACTCAGTTTTTCATGGATTTTGGGTTTAGATTGTAAATTGAACTACTTTCATGTCTTTTTTTTTTTTTTTGTAGTTATTATGCATGACTATATGAGAAAGATTCAAGTTCACACCACATTTTATTTAGTTTTACTCTTTCAGCTTGACATCTTTGACTTGGAAGTTCTTAGAGTTATATTCTCCACAGTAGCTTCACAGAGGTCTTCCAGCTCATTCAGTTTTGCAGCTTCAATCACTAACCATCAACCTGCTGTCAGAATCCCCTTCCTTTTTGTTGAGTTATTTTCAATTTTTCCTTTTTGTTCTCACCAGTTTTATCTTCTATTGAGGTTAATCTTAGATTTTTGCCCATATCAAATGCCAGTTTGTTTACCAAACGAATGATTTGTTCTTAAACTCTGCTTAGCTAGTTAAGTAGCTACCTCGTTATGTGATTGTTTGTGTAATTTTCATTTTGCTGGATTGGTCCTTAGCTCCCACATGTGCGTGTGTTTGTTTGTGTTCAGGTCTCTACATCACTTGATGCTCTTATTGAAATTAGCAGCGGAAAATTGAACATCCATGTACTGATGGCAATGGCAGCCTTTGCAACTGTATTCATGGGAAACTCTTTGGAAGGAAGGTTACTTCTTACTATGTTTAATCTTGTGCATACAGGTAAGCATTTCAGAGTTCAGACACTTTTACTTAAAATTGCTATAGCAAAGTAAGTTTCGATGGTCTGCAATGAGTTTGATTTTGCTTGAGAAAATTGTTTTTGCAAGTGAGGAGCATTTCACGGGGCGATCAATGGTTGATGTTAACGAGTTGAAGAACTATCTTGAGTTTGCACTTGTTCTTGATACCATTGATGATAAGCTGCCTAATAAATTTGACTTGGCATACCTTGGCGGTGCAATTGTCCATTACTTGTTGGTCTTCAATTTGGACCATAAAATAAACGTTAAAGTTAGGCTATCACTTTCTCTCTTTTTTTTTTTTTCTCATCACGTTGCACCAATCACATGTTCTGGACTCTTTGGCAGCCTAGTGCTAATGGACAAAATTTGGTGACGAATCGTGTGCTGTGTTCTTGGAATTAGACACATCAAAGTGTTAAAATTAGGATTAAAAAAATGCTCAAAGAAATTGTTAAGAGCACAATTCTTAAGGTGTCATTGAAGCTACATGTTTAATGAATAACAATAGCTAACACAGGGTTTGTCTATTCACATGTTTTGAGAAGCTTTTGACTGAGAAGCAACAAACTTATAAATTTTAGCCCTAAATCCTAAACCCTAAACCCTAAATTTATAAGCTAAAATTGAAAGACTAATATGCTAAACTAGTATTCTTAATTGCCATTTTTTCACAATGCATTATAAGAAGTTAAACCATTTAGAAGCATAATACTAAACTAATTAGTAATTTTTTTTGCTTTTCTTATTTTTCCTTTAAGTGGGACAAAAAATTGAGTTCTCTAGAAAATTAATTGCTTGTCACCTTCAGCATAAGTCAATATCATTCTTTCTATATAGCCAAGTTTGATATATGACGTGGTTCTCACAATTATTTGTTTGTTTTTTAATGAGAATTTCACTTTTGATAAAATATCAATATTTTATTTAATATCGATTAAGAAATGGATGGTTCAAAATAAGACCATGGGATAGAAAAGAGAAATTTGCATGTCTTAAGAAGTAAACACTATTTGGTATATTAGGAGTATACGAACTCTCTTTTCATTGAACTTGTACGAATTGATATAACTCTAATAAATTGTTAAACTTCTCAACAAAATGCCTTACTTACAAGCTAAAGCAAAACTTCTTGGGGGAAGCTCTTTGTTGATCCGGAACAAACTTATAGGCTGAGTAAAATTTATATGCAAAAAAGACTTATATGCAAAAATGGAATTCTTAACTGACATTTTCTCATAGTTGCATAGCATGTAAAATCGCTTCCTGTACATGTAAATTTGTTTGAAAATGTATAAACTCCTGGGAGATCATTTCACACGCTATACAACTATGTTGAAATCATAGTTAAGAATTCATGTTTTGCATATAAGTGTTTAGACTTATGCATATAAGTTTTTCTCATAGCCTATAAGTTTACTCCAAGTTAGCGAGGAGCTTCCTCAAGAATCTGAGTGTACAGTAAATCCATGTGCAAGAGTATTTAACCATAAAAGTGCACTTCAATACCTTTTTTGACAAATTTTCATGTCCAAGAGGTCCTTTCACACGCAATACAACTATGAGAAAATGGCAATTAAGAATTTCATTTTTGCATATAAATCTTTGAACTTTGCATATAAGTTTTACTCACAATATGTAAGTTTACTACGGGTCAGCAAAGAGCTTCCCCCAAGAAGTTTTGCTTTAGCTAGTAAAATAAATAGTAAAACTGAGAGTTTTCCAATTTATCAAAGTTATCTAAATTTGTACAATTTCAATTAAAAAAGAGTTCGTATAATCCCAATTTTCAATTTAAAACTGAAATATATACCAAATAGTTCTTACTTCCTATGACATGTAAATTTCTCTCTTCTATCCCTTGGCCTTGTTTTGACCTCTTGGACATGTCACTTTCTCTTCACACACATGTTGAGCCTCCTTTTTTAGTACATAGTCTTCCTTTTGTTGGGTTAAGATCATGGCAATGCTCCCTCAGAATGCATAAAGGAACTATTTCCAAGGCATTTGATAAGTTGAAATAAGTTGTATGTGGGTATTGCAACGACTGATAAGTATGGTACTTTGGCTGATAATATATTCACAAAATGCTGGTAAGGTTTGTGTTATGCTCATCATAAGCAGTTCAATTTCTGTATGAACACTTACTTTGCATGTGTATGCACAGTAATCCCATGTAAAAGTGTACTAAAACATTTTAAAATGCATTATTACTCACTTAGAACTATGCTACCAAATCTCCAAATCATGAAATCAATTTTACATGAGTTTATAAATCTCTAATTTCAATACCATCTTCAGCTGCAGTAAGACTATCATCATTCTCATTCCACAAATAATCACAATATTCTTGGAAATCATATTTTTCACTGAAAAAATGGTATATTATTTCAAAATAAGTTACATGGAGAATCTTTTAACATAAACACAATAAAAACGTTCAACTATAGAAAAGGATATACAAGAGAGAAAGAAGAAGGATTTAATATTAATGTCAAATGTCATTTCCTAAAAGCTCTGCAAATTTTTTGTTATAAATCTTCTTTGCTATGTTCATAACTGGTTGGTTCTCCATCAAACTCACCTTGATCATCATTAGCCTGTAAACCAAGGTCACAACACAAGAAGCCTATAATTAAAAACGCACAAAGAAGCAGTGTCTCATCTTAATCTTCTGACCAGTATGTTTCAATAATTATAGCAGCCTCATATATTTCATTTTAATCATGACTTTACAGGTGAAAAAGGAAAGAGGACTACGACGAAAGCTTTTCAGGAAGGTTACTCCATGCCTATCTATTTCTCTTCTAAAACTCACAAATCGGAAAACTATAGGTCCCTCCTCTTAATCACCCCCATTAACAACAAAGAACTCTAGGCAACAATTAATTTTGTATTTATTTTTCAGAAGCCCTATTCATAATCCATTTGGCCTTGACATATCTCACTATAATAATAGCAAAACAAGCTAATAGACATGAGGTAAAGGCCTAATTTATATTCAAGGAAGCTGAAACCATGACAATATATTTAACAAGCCAAATTGTAGAAACACAGACCAAAGCATACTACAAATACATAATAAAATAAAAGGGCTTAAATTGAAGCTAATAATCTCACTTAAGGGGGAAAAAAATTTTTTTAATAAAAAAAGAATAATTAGAAAGAGAAAAGCAACCGCATGAAGCTGTAGCGTTCTCTTCCAAATTCCAATTGATTTATTTTCAACACCCAAGCCACAGTAGGCTGAAGAATCTATGATAAATCTTGAACCAAAACCAACAGGAAGTAACATTTGGACCCATCAAATTAACACAATTCACCACCTCAAAACAGAACCAAAATTCCTAAAGAATAAATCATCATCAAAACCCAAACGAACACAAACAGAACAAGCAACACGAACCAGGGCATAAATGAAAAGGTAAAATTAAATAAAAAAAGAAAAAGGGCCCATCTCTGTCATCTTCGTGCATCACAACTTATAAAAAAACTAGAATAAGAGAATCTTTCCACGTTTATGCACTCACATACATATAGAATGTTGATTCTATGATAATAAAAAATGCAATGATGCAGCATCTAATATAATTTTCCTTGTCTTTTTCTCTCAAACAAACAAAAAAAAACACGACAAATCAAATGCCACATTTCACAGAAAGATGTATGTGGATGCACTATCCAGCAATGGTAAGCAATAATCGAAGGGAACATAAATATATTAATCTTAATTTCTACCCTATCAATATACATATATAGCTTTAAATACAATTCGTATAAATACAGAATCTGTGTTCAGAGATTGTAAAGCATCTAAAATTTCAAAACAGAATGTGATATATGCAGCTAGCTTGCTAGTCTTAAGTTGAATTAAATAGATTACAGATTTCTTGATGCAGAGTTCTTTAGCTTGTTCAATGACCTTGGCAGCAGTTCTTTTAATATCCGCATCCACAATGGGCAACACCTCAATGGCTCTTGCAGATCATCAATATTACAAAATCAACATCAGCAACAAAAATAAAATAAAAATAAAATATAACGATGATAAGAAAATCACAACAAAGTATGGGTTCATAGATGATAGCATCTCTATGGAAACAATAATAGTGACATGCATCCAAAGCATGTAAACAAAACTAGTTCAAAGTAAAAACAATGACTGACTGAAACACATAAATGAACAAAACAACACAGCCTTTGCTTGAAGTAATGAACTCAAAATCCAAAAAACATAGAAATGTTCTTCATCCCCACACCTCCCATGAAAAGTGCACCTCAGCCCATATATAAATATATATACAATACAACTTCTCACAGCTTAGAAAAAGCAACACATAAGCATAAATGACCAATAAAATTGCCTATGAAAAACCACAATGAAGAAATGCCTGCACACAAAAAAAAAGGCCACAGAAACAAAAATATAGAAAAAGTAAGCACCACAAAAAATTGATCACTGACCCAGAATCCAAAAAAAAAAAAATTCCTAAAAATCGAAACTAAAAAAATAAACACAATCCACTTGAAATCACAATGTTATTCACCAAATTATTATCATCTACAGAAACAAACAGAGATTACCCGATGACCAGCAGCGGTTTAGCAATCTGTTATCTGAAATCAACAAAAAAAATTTCCAAATCAGAAAATGGAAGCTACTATAAAATATAAGGAATAATAATAAATAAATTAGAAAATATTCATTTGACTGGGAAACAAACAGAGGCAAATTCGAGTAAAATAAAAAAATAAGAGAAAATAGATGCGATAAAACAATCGGAAGGAGAAGTTACAGATCAAAAGGATTTAGAATGAGAAGCCGAGAATGGCAACGAATTGAAGAACGGAAACTGATGGGACCTCGCGGCAGCAACCAAAGAGCGAACCAAAAACAAAGGAAGCAGCAGAGAGAAGCATACCTTGTGGCGGTGATCGGGCAGCCGCGACAGCAATCTCACAGCAGCGTCAAAGTGGAAGAGAGATTGAAGTTGAACATGGGAGTGTCCCTCTTCACGATGGATGAAATGATTAGGATAGGTGGTTGTGGGTTGGAACGACGAGGTGGCAAGAAAGCTTGCTTCTTTTCTTTGCTACGCGGCTTGTGTTGGTCCAAGACGATAGAGTTAGCTTTAGTGGAAGACGAAGAAAAGGTGGCATGGTGGCAAGGACTATGCAAAGCTTGTGGTGGGTTCGTGGTTGTGATGATTTGTGATAGAGGGGGACTTGCAGTGGAAGTGGTGGATGCTTGCAATAGCAGCGAGTTTGGGCTGCTGTTCTTAACCCTTTGAGGCTTCGTTTGGATCAAAGGAAACTAGAAGGAAAGAAAGGAGAGGAAGGAAATTGAAAGGAAATGTACACTTTTCCATTGTTTGGTCGGGAGGAAAATAGAAAGGAAGGTAAAAATGATTGTGTGGGACCCACCATTTTTCTTTCCTCCCATGACCGGGCGGAAATGTGAGGAAAACTGAACAAACACTTTCTGATTCCAAAAATATCCCCATGTTTAGCTTGCACCACACTGTCACCCCATGCCTGTCCACCCATAGCCAGGACCCCATCACTATCCACGCCCACAGCCACAGTGAAGTGTGAGAGTTAGGCCCCGCGAACTCCACTGCACAAACTCAGTCGCGCCACCACCTGACCACCTAGACAGCAAGTCTCCATCTTGTTCGCTATGCGCTTATCAATTTTCTGTCGGCATGCCTGTGTGTGGCCGCTGTGGAGTCCCTCAGCTGCACCACTCTCTCTCCTTCTGTGAAGCGCCACCCTCTTTGTTGCAACTCCCCAAAATTTTGCATCATTTGTGATCTAACTTGATACAGCTTTGAGACTATATTTTTTTGTCACTTGTAATAGTTTTATTCGTTTTTGTCCCTGTTTCCCATTTTTGTAATTTGTCGGGCTTAGCATGGACTGCAAAAAACGTGAGCATTAATTTATATTGTGTAATTGTATGTGATAGTAGTAACTAGTAAGTTTGGCTTTGATCTTTTCAGGCTAAGCTATCAGTGTTTAATTATTATTAGATAACATTAAACATAAACTAATAGAGTTTTTCTAATATTTTTTATTATTATGGTAAGAAATTATTAATTAATATTTGATCTTTTAAGTTACTTATTTACTAATTATTCTCTAATGACTGAAATTTTTGTGCTATTAATTTTCTAGATAACTCCATATTTTGGTTAAAATAATATCTTAAAAATAATATAAGGGTAATGTTGTTATTTGGTATCATTATCTTTTTCTTTCCTTTCACTTTTCCATACAAACAAACAACAAAAATTATATCTTCTTTCATTTTCTTTTCTTTCATCCAAACACACTTGTGGAAAATGAAATTCCACTCAATTTCTTTCTATTCAATTTCTTTCCTCTTATTTTCTTTCCTCTCTATTTCTATCCTTTGCCAAACATAGCCTGAGAGTGAGAATGAGAATGAAAGCAAACAAGGTGTTTGGAAAGCTTTTAAGTAATGGAATTGAATTGAATTTCATCGAGAATTGAATTCCATTAGGAATTGAATTCAATTCTTATGTTTGGAATAAGTTAGTAAATAACATAATTAAATTGAATTATTTGATTTGAAATCTATTTAAAAATAAATTGATTTATTTATTTTTACCATTTTGCCCTCCTTCAATCAATCTTAATCCAAATCCACATTCAAACCCTTCTCTTCCTCCAAACTTCTCAAACCCGTGATCACCTCCCCAAGACCTATCACCCCATATATTCCCAAATCCTACCCTGAAGATGCCACCACTACAACCACCATCACAACCACCCCATCTCCCCTCAACCTCAGGTCCCGCCTCCAAAACGGCAAGACCCTTTACGGCCTCTTCCTCCTCTCCTACTCCCCGACCCTCGCCAAGATTGTCGGCCTCACCGGCTACGACTTCATCGTCCTTGACATGGAGCACGGCCACAACAGCATCTCCGGTGCCCTCCCTTGCCTCCACGCACTCGCCCCCTCCCCAGCCTCCACGGCGACATCTCCATGTAGTTACAGGCTTATTCTTGGTTTGATGCTTCACGTTGGCTTCTAGAGAGACCTGGAGAACTGTGTGTACTGTTGTTGGGAAGAGAGGGGAAGATGGAGAGGAGAAGGGTCTTTTGGGTAGATGAGAGTTTAACATTAATTCTATCACCAAATTGAATTCTATCTTGATTTCAATTCCACACTATTATTTAGTTCCAAATCATGGAATTGAATTCCAATTCTTGTGGGAATTCAATTCTGTGGGTTTCCAAACACCCTGAAAAGAAGAGGTTGTGTTTCCTTTTGGTGTTTCGCTCACAAAGAAATAAGGGTTTTGAGTCAAAGAGACTTCTAACATGGTTTAACTGTTTATTTGCTCACCATGTGCCCTTGTTTCCCTTCCTATATCTTTTTTTCCTTTATACTCTACGGTATGGGTATGTTACGCACTTAAGTTGTGCACGTAACTGCCTACCTACATAATTTATGTAACTAGACTATGACATAGGAAATCGATAATATTTGTTGAGGAAGGCAATAAAAATGTTTATTTACTAATAATCAATCCTTGAGACTTAGAGGTGTTAAAACGGGCTGGCTTGTCCTGCTAAAAGCCCGCCAAATTAAAATGGGCTGAAATAGTCAGTTCGGCCCATTTTAGGGTTGGCACCAGCCCGCAAAGAAATTAAAAAAATTCTAAAAAAAATATTTGTTAGTGTTTCCCTTAATTTTTTTTTAAAAGTTTTTACGTAATAATTTATATATATATATATATATATATATATATATATATATATATATATCCAATATTTTAAGGTCCATAACAATTATACACCAACTTTGATTAATAAATGTTATTGTTAATAGTGTTATTTGTAATTTATGACATTGTTTTATTTTTAAATTTTAACTTTGAGTAAATATTCTCAATTGTATAGTGTTATTGTATTAGTAAGTATATATATTTTTTAATTTTTTTTCCTTAGGTCATATGTTTTTTATTTTTTTTACTAATAAATATATATTTTTTTAAAAAAATTAGATTTGGCTCGCGGGTCAAGCCCACCCCAACCTGCCAAAATTCACAGGTTAAGCGGGATGAGTTTAGTGAATTGGAATTTTTTTATTGGCTCAAAACTTTAATCCAACCCACTAAAAATAATGGGTTTGGCGGACCAACCCGACAGGCTGAGCCGTTTTAGCACCTCTATTGAAACTTCCAAACCCATCGTCTTTTTAATGTCCTCTCTGTCCAACCATCGCCTCCCCTCCAACCTTAGTCAATACCCCTGTTGTCTTCCCTATCTACGAACTTGGTGATGCCCAATTTTCACACGCCCGGCGTCTACTTCTACAGGCCAGACCGAGATTCCAATCTCTTTGACGCCAATATTCGTAAGGAGGCTCTTAGCAGACCCTTATCCCCTCATACCCAATGGCAGTTGCCTTTGCGACGATGAAGACAATAACGTTGAGATTGATAGCCACAGCCAAGGTACTTTCTTGGGACACATCATTGATTGTTTATGACATAGCATTTTGTTTGGCACTTCTCATTTTTTTTTATAAATTGAAAGACTGGTGCTTTCTTTTGTTTTTTTTGTTCAAATTGACCACTAGTCATTTCTTTTTGTTCCAAATTTGACTACGAAGTATTTGTGTGGCGATTTGCTCTTAATGGTGTGAGAAACTAAAAGAGAGCATGTGAGGATTTTTTTTTTTCAGGCATAAGAAGAAGGGATTTCTGGTTTTTATTTTTTCTATTTTTGGGAAGTTCAAAAGGGGTTTAAGTTGAAATGATAGATGGAGGTTTCTTTTCAGTCGTTTTTGCATTACAGATTTGGGGTGCAGGAAATAAAAGGAACTAGTGTTGGGCAGCACCTTTGTTGGCTAACAGATTGCAGTCCGTGATGGAGATGAAGAAAGGAGGGGAGATGTGTGGCTCGAGAGGTAAAGGTGCATGATGCTTTTTCCAGGATTTTTGAGTAAATCATAAATTGTTTTGTACTTCTTAGCAAATATTTAAATTTTACAATATCATTAAATTAATTGAATAAATTACATGTGTGTCACAATTTTAATGGATCATATAAAAGGAATACAGGAACCCTCTTATTTTTGTGGGTATAGGAGCAATCAGCATGTACTAAATCAGTTATTAGCAAGGTTTTGAAAATCAGATCGAACATCAAATCGATCAGGACAAAGATTTAGAGGTTTAATCGATTCAACTGGGGGTCCAACCGGTATATAATAAAATATGTATTTATATAAATATATAAAAATATAAAATAAAATATATTTCATAAATAACTAAAAATTAAATTAAGCATCAATAAAACTCATAGAATATAACATAATTCATCTCATAATCAAAATAAATATTATCCATTATACAAAAAAAAACATTATTCATATAGATCAAATCTTTCAAGTTACTAATTCTCGTACCAAAAAAAGAAAAGAATTAAGAAAAATTAGATTTTAGGTTTTTTTTTTAAATACCCAAAATGATATTGTTTTGCATTTTTTTTATATATAAAAAAACCGATTTGACTTGGCTCAGATCTGCTTTACTGGTTCTTTCAGAATCGGCTTTTGAGGTCAACTCGCACTGCATAAAGAGGCCAGACTCGGTTCAACCGATTAGACTGGTTAGTCCGGTCTAGTTTTCTAAACATTGGTTATTAGTTTGGAGTGTTTGACATTGAGGAAGTTTCATGTGAAAACACCAAATGATTTGGAGCTTTGAGGGTGAAAGCTCCAACCTTAATGGAGCTTTAACATACTCTCACCATTTTCGCATCTTTCAACAAAATTTTCAACAACTCATAGCATAGCTAAACAAGAGTCCATGGAATATAATATCGATACAAAAGTTCATGGAATATAATATAAAATATAGAAGCACAAATAATTAATTACATGAAGCAATGTCCATATCCAACTCATGATCCTTATTGGCCATAAAATCTTGCTTCCCTGAGGACATGACGAACATGGACAATCCACTCACAACGGTGCAGCTCATGAATATATATATATATATATATATATATATATATATATATATATTCTTATTGATCGTAATTTAAAATGAAATATAACCGATCCCGTTATACCTAATATTGGAAGCGAAGTTCGATACGGTCGAAGTCCTCTCTCTCACGGCAAGTAACAGCTTTTGGGTGGTGCTGTATCAATATTTTAGCTACTCATTTAATTTAAAGATCTGTTGCAAACATGAAACAAAATGAAATTATAAAAATTAGTATTGTTGATCATTTAAAGCCTTAAAGATAAACCTAACAAAATAACAAAATAATGACTTCTTATTAATTAAGAAATAAAACTCTTTACTATAATTCTTAAATATTTATTCTTTATTTCCGATCATTTAAATACTTCTTGACTTTTAATATATAATTATTTTTTAAATTTTTATTTGATTTTATTTCTTATCTCAAGAAAACGAATCGAAACAAAAAATTAATTCAGATGCAGTGGGGGAACATAGTGAAAATCCTTCACTGATATGCTGGTAATCTAAAACGCTATCATCTGTAAAACTTTAAATTAAAGGTTTAAGTAGTAAAATGTTACAAAAATAATATGTTAATTATCTGACAAGTAAATGTGTTTATATTTGATTGTTGATAAAAACTATTTATGTAACTTTTATTATTACTGATGGTATCAGATCTATTGAGAAATGGGAGTTTGAATTAAATGATCTTTTTTAAAATTTTCTACACACTTAGCAAGCAGTCGAAAGGTTCTCCCAAATTTTTAGGAGATATTTGTGTAACAGTGTGTAATTTTTATAGAATTTTTAAATAGGATATTTTATATACTTAAAGTTCTATTTCAATAGTCTAAAGCAAACATACTTTGGTTATAGTGAACTGAAACTTGTAAAAAAGCAATATATGAGTAAAGAGATCGAGTTTAAGAGAGTACAACAATAAATTTTATATTGGTTCAACTTCAATGTGAAATCTATCCCAGTCCTCATTATTGTGAGAGTTTCACTAACTTCAAGTGCAGATACAGATTCCAATCAGGTGGTACAAAGCCTTTTAGGGTGATTGAAAATATGAACAAACTCACAAATACAAGCTCAACACTCAAATGAAAGGACTAAGACAGATTACAAGATGACAAGCTTTTCCTTTCTAACATAGTATTCTCACAACAATGATAACACTAGTAGAGTTCAAGAGTATGGCTTTTTTTGATAATTTTTTGGTGAGAGCCAACAGCCTTTTACAAACCAATATATATAAGACACACTCGCTCAGTCCTTTTTCTCATAAGGAATAAAACAATTTAGTTTGAAAAAGAGAGGGCAATAGTTCGGCGGTAGGCAGAAGCTTTTTTTGAAAATAGGACAAGTTTTTCCCTTTTTTTTGTATGAAAGTCAATGTCTATTCTTCTTTTATGCAGAAAGCTTTCCGCAAAGAGGTGCCAAGTTAGAGTAGGTTTTTGACCGTTCATTGAGCCACCTGCAGTGCCTATTACTATTGTCCTTCTTTTTGCTGTGTGCTATCATAGTAGGAATGACTATATGTCTTTTTGTCAACTTTTCTTTACTTGCTACCTTGTACCTTAGTTTGTTGAGTACACTTTCTTATTCTTTCTTGAACTTTAGAATGTGAACTTTCTCTATCTTCATGGGTCCCACAAATTTTGGAGAGTATGCATTTTATTTATGTAGTACAGCTCTCTCTTTCTCGCTCTCACTTTTTGTTATTTTCGTGATTATATGTTTTAAAATGTCATCATGCATTACAAGTCATCTCTTCTTTGAATAGGAGACATTTGTTGTTAAGATGAATTTCTGATATACTAACACAGATTAAAATAACTTATACAATTATGTTTGTCATCATTTAAAGGTTTTCAAGCCAATAATTATGATTTTAATGTTGGAATCACGTTTATCTAATTTTGTTTGATTTATAGAATATCAAATTTAAGCTTTTACTAAAAAGAATTCATATTTCAGATATGTACATGTAAGACAATATTTGAATTAATAAAAATATTTCAAAATTAAATTTATAAGAATTTTTTTATATTACCTTCTACCTTTTTTTTTTTATAAACTTTGTTTTCAATAAGTGCATCAAAACTATGAATTCTTTTTAGGTTTTTTTTTTTTGTTTTTTTGGTTGTTTTGGGGGAGGGGAGGGGACAAGTGAGAGTTGAATATGACATCTTCCATTCAGAGCTATGGGAGACAATCATAGTCATTAGCCTGTGGGCTCAATCAATTTTTTATAAAACACATTATCCATACATCATTTTACATCTTTCATTTTTGAAAAATCTTTCTGTGCATTAGTATTTTGAAATTTTATCTCCTTTAACAACTTCAGTTATGTTTAGATATGGCTAATCCTTTTTCGGTAGTGTATACATGGCTGATCTGATCTTCTTTCGCTAGTGTATATGGCTGATCTGATAGGGTGTTTAATAATATACCAAATAATTATTTTAACCTTTTGCAAATCATAAAAGAAAAGGCCCGTCTCCATCCTTTTTTCGCTGCTAAAAGGCACATCTCCTTATAATAATACACCATTAAAAATTATTCATTATTCTTCTGCATAATCGTAAATTTGACAGCTGCCGCCAAGTATTTCTGGTTGAAAATCTTTTCTTTTTTGTCGCATGGGAAATCAACCTTTAACCAAATTACACGGAAAGGCGATCTTGTGGCACTCTATATGGAGTTTAACTTAAAATTCCCTCAAGATAAGAAGATAACTGAGACCCCTTTTATCTCTGGATAATAATAAATAGAGGATCATTCGTGCACGTTACTAATGCATAATTAAACTTTTTTCTTTTTTGGATAGGCGCCAGTATATAATTATTTATAGTTAAATGCAACACACTGCATCGTCTCCACTTGTATCTATGTTTACTCTGCGTAGCTGACTGCTGAGTTCACCATCACATCACATCCCAAAGTCAACGTCACCACCAAGTTTATATTATATAGAAAGGGTGAGTAAAATCATCACCTCCCTTCTTGTTAATTGATCTCTTGTCTACAAAATTCATTATTCCTTGATGCGGATATCGTTGGATTGTCTTTCTAGATACCATAATGTTTTCTGCTTGTGAAAATTAGGTTGATTTGGTTTCTTTTTTTTTTTTCAGTTTTTTAGATTTTATTAAGGAAATATTGAAAAATTTTTATTTTGTGAAAATTTTTAATTTTTAATTTTATTTTTTAATATTTCTTTTATAATATTCTGAAAAGTGAAAAATTAAAAAATAAAAACTGGGAATTGAAATTAAACATGTCCTTAATTGTTATGAACATGATTACTATTTTTTTTTTTTTATAAAAACATGATTATTATGATAGTGGTAAAATTCATTTTACTCCCTTAAAACTTTAGGTCATACTTTTTAAAACATGTATCATAATATCCTAAATCTTTAAAACATTGTCAAGCACTCCTCATCATAATTTTAACGACTAGTGAAAGTATGATTTATATACATTTAACTCCCTTGATATTTTTAATTTATTCAATTTGATACTTATTTTTTAATTCCAATACATATTTAACCTCTTAATCCTTTTATTGTGTACAACTCGATACTCTACTATGACCTAAAAGTTTATTTATACCGTTTGAAATGTTCAAAGTATTTTATACGGTTTAGGAAATTTAAGGTGTCACAATATATGTTTTAAAATGTCAAGTATAATCTAAAATTTATGGACTAAAATGCACGCCACCCTTAAAAGATTATTTGAACATTTATGTGAATCTAACTAATGGGAGACGGTAGGTTCAGCGCCCACATTCCCACTTTGTGAACGCACGATTCATAGATTTAGTGTGAATCATTCCATAGTGGGATTTTTTATGAAAAAAAAAGGAAAAACAAAAAGAAAATTACATCTAGCATTCTAGCCATTCAGATTTAGTGCAAATCTTTTCTTTTTCAATTGTTATCGAGTATATTACTATATAAATTAAATTCATTTATAATTTGGTGACTAATAAAGTTACGTTGTGTTTGGATTTTTTTATCAATATGGAACGGAATCAATAGAAAGTGATTAGAAAGGGAATTAAGTCGAAGTCCTTCGTATCTATCATTAAACTCTCAAACAAATCAAAACGTTTTTTATTTTTTTATCACCCTTAATCCTCTTTTCTTTACCTATCTCATCCAAACATGCAGTGACTTGTCCTTATGTTAAAATAAGATGAATCTTTTCCTCGTCCCAAATTTTCTTTGAAAAGAAAAGTGTATTATTAATTCTTTGAGCTGGAAAATTGTGTATTATTATATGAAAATCAAATTGAGAAAATATGCATGACAATTAAAAGTCAATCCACACCGCAACACATGCTTGAAAGCGGATGCATCGGTTGCTTCTCCTTTTTATGTCCACAAAATGTCAAACGTGGAAACTAGAACTGAGTTATCTGTGTGACCAAACCATCTCTAGTTCTCTTTTGTTGAATAGAAGGAAGGGAAAAGGATATAAATATATATTTGAGGTTTGACCTTTTGATCTCAATCACGCAGAGGCAGTGTCAGGATTGAATACTACCTTTTGGTTACGTAGCCAAAGGGATAAAAAAATATTCAGATTCTGGTTCCCTCCCTAAAAGGTCCTCCTGGAATCCCTGTTTGCTGATTTTTCATTGATTGATTCATAAGTTCTGACGCTCTTTCTTGTGATCGTATCTCTTTTGTTTCCTTGCTTCTAAAATTGATATTTGGGTTTTTCTCAAAATGGGATTTTCATGAAAAGGTTTTTTATTGCTTAGGAGCAAGTTAAGGTTTTTGCGTTGTCACAGTATAATCTCACTTGCAAGAATACTACTATTGTGTCATGTGGATGATTTATTGCACGTTTCGTCACCAAGGATGTGCAAGAATTACTTTTATTATTATAGTGGTGAACTACTATGGATATTGCAGAATATTCTATTGGTACTAGTTAGTCATAAATATCATGTGGGCAAATATGGTTTGACTTAATCATCCTAATCTAGTGAATAATTGGACGTCATTTCTTTCTTTCTTTCTTCTTTCAATTTTTCTATTGTCCTCTTCTTTCCTCTCAGGGTGTGGTCTGAATTATTTGAGTAACATCATGGAACTTGAACTTTGAAACCATCATGGAACTTGAACTTTGAGTAACATCATGGTACTTGAACCTTGAATCCATAGTTGCTGTCCTATGTATTATCTTGATTAAAGTTTTGCTTGTCTGCTGTAGAGCTTGGTTGAAGAGAAGCATCCCAGGCAGCCATGGCAAACAATGAGCCTTCAACCCGGCTTCAGGTTTGTGGTTCGATTTTGTTACTAGCTTATTACTTTTAGTGTTTAATTTTGGTAGGCATCAGTACTGTAAAAAAATTGGACACTGGTATCCAATCAAATATTTTCATCTGTATAACTATTCAAGTAATAGTGTGAGTCAAGAATATTTGCTAACATGGCAAATCATAATTGAGTAACAATATAAAACTCTTCAGTATATCAAAATTAAATCCTATTTTTTTATTTTGATATTCAACAGGGCAAAAAGCCCTCAAAATTAAATCCTATTACTTTTGCTTAAGAGCATAAATGTGCGTTATCTATTAATTTCTATTCTTTGGCATTAACAGGGAAAATTTGCTGCCATAGTGGTCTGTTGGCTTCTTGGCAATGGATGCCTTTTCTCATGGAACAGTATGCTGACAATAGAAGACTACTACGTTTATTTGTTTCCGGTAACTTAGTTTATATTCAGATGGAATTTCCAGTTCATTTTGTTTCTCAATTCTCTCAGGTGGAGTAATATTACTTACAAGCCAGTTTGTGAATGTGAGATGAAGCACAATTCCAATTAGGACCATTCTGATCAACTTCCATTTTTCTGTCAAATAATGAATGCTTCACAATATAGATTACCTCAGACAGCCAAAAGTCAAGGAATTGGCTTAGACAGTCTAATACCCCGAAGTCATGTCACACATTTTAGCCTCAAAATCATGTCATTTTGGTAACAAGAATAAACAACAGAGCTCATCATTTGTTATAATTTTCAGTTCATTTTCTGTAGCTTTGAAACCGAGAGTTACACTGAGAATCAATGATTCTTAGATGAACTTCATTAATCCTTGTCATAGTTTGATTACACCTTTTGAAAATTATACTAATTTACACTGATCATCAAATACTAAACCTGTTTTTCCTGAACAGTACTTGCAGTGATTACAATATTTCTTTTATTGACCTTTCTTACACCCCAGTACACATTTTTAAGATCATAGGCTTTTATCTTCAATCCACATGCATTTGCCTTATGTGGTTCTTAGATGTTGTTATTCTTAAACATCAGAGTTGCCCTGTAATTGAATTTTTTTAATTTCTTTTTCTCCATGTGCAGAAATACCACCCTTCTAGGGTGCTTACTCTTGTATATCAGCCATTTGCCCTTGGAACAATAGCAATACTGGCTTACAAAGAAGCAAATATCAATACAAGAATGCGGAATCTGTTTGGATATACTCTTTTTTTCATAACCACTTTGTTGGTGTTAGTTGTAAGTTATGTTCCCTTGTTTTATAATCTTCTATTCTTTTAGGAAGTGGTTTTTGACTTTTGATTTTTATTTTTCCAATCAATCTGCCATAGTTGGATTTAGCAACATCTGGTAAAGGAGGAATTGGAACTTTTATTGGTATATGTGCAATCAGTGGTGCATTTGGAATAGCAGATGCTCATGTGCAAGGTGGAATGGTGGGAGACCTGTCCTACATGCTTCCAGAATTCCTACAGGTCACCATCAGCACTGAAATTGCTATATCAGTTTTAAGAGTGAACCCCAAATTGATCCTTGATAAAAATATCACTTTGAACAAATTTGTCCCCGAGAAATGTCTTTAGTGTTGTCCTTGAGAATTTAAAATATGGGTCACATTAGTCCACATTTTACGGACAGATTAGTCTACAAGAAATGCTATACATGATGCTTAGTAGTCCTAACAAGGACTAATTTGGCCCACATTGTCAATTCTTAAGGAATATGTTGAAATTTTTCATTTTCCATAGACAAATTTTTCGGGTAATGTTTTCGTTAGGCAACAATTTGACGCATTCGTTTCAAACAGTTCCTTTGTTGGAAGAGCAACATCCTTAAACTCATACATACTTTTATCTGGTTTTATTTGTTGCAGTCCTTCCTTGCTGGTGCTGCAGCATCGGGTGCATTAACATCTGGTTTGAGGTTAATTACAAAAGCAGCATTTGAGAATTCTAAGGATGGTCTCCGCAAAGGAGCAAGTAAGTTCTAAATTCCATGCATGACTGCTGTAATGACTACAATTATACAATATAGTTACTGATCACTTTATCATTTTATCATGACCCTTGCAGTTCTGTTCTTTGCAATATCAACATTCTTTGAGCTTCTTTGTGTCCTCCTCTATGCATTTGTCTTTCCTAAATTACCAATTGTGAAGTACTACCGTTCAAAAGCAGCATCAGAAGGATCCAAAACTGTTTCAGCTGACCTTGCAGCCGGTGGCATTCAGACCGCACCTGGAGCTGTACTGCTGCCTCTTTTTTACTTTTTATCTTATCCAATGTGTCACATTTGTTACTAAATTGTTCAAGTTTTTTTTTCAGGTCAATGAAGATGCAAAACCAGAAGATCGCAAAGGAAACAAGCAATTGTTAAAGGAAAACATTGATTATGCATTTGATTTGTTCATGATATACGTGCTAACACTGTCTATTTTCCCTGGATTCTTGTCAGAAGATACTGGATCACACAGTTTGGGAACGTGGTATGTTCATTAATAACTTGGTTTGCTTGCTTATCGAGCAATGCTATACAGCCAAAAATATTATCAGAATTTTTTGTCAAAAATCATGGTAATTGTTAAATGAAATTAAATGGTACTCCCTCAGTTTCATAACAAAATGTATTTAGATACATTGATTTATGAATGCACCAAAAAAGTAAAAGCAATATTTATTATCAAAGGGAGGGAGCATAAGTCACTTGTTCATCCACCTGGCATGAAATATGCCACATCAATGCCAAATTTTTGGCAAAGTTTTTTACTCTAGCATTTTTTCTTAGTTGTTGCTTCTCTTTAGTTTCTAGGCATGAATCTTCCACCCATGATGTTCTTGTTCCGTTATGATCAGACACAGAACACTAGGCTGAGATCTTTGTTATGTGTGATTTGATTATATGTGCCAATGTAACAGTTGATGCTTCCTATTGTTTCAGGTATGCTCTTGTTTTGATTGCTATGTATAATGCGTGTGACCTTATTGGAAGATACATTCCACTCTTGAAAATCCTGAAGCTGGAGTCCCGGAAGTTGATCACAACAGCAACTCTTTGTCGTGTCTTGTTTATACCAGCATTTTATTTCACTGCAAATTATGGTGATCAAGGCTGGATGATAATGTTGACATCTTTATTGGGGTTATCCAATGGTTACCTCACTGTCTCTGTTCTCACTAATGCACCCAAAGGTTACAAGGTGGGTCTTTTACGCAAAACCGTAAATTTTTTATTGTTTAAGAATTTTTAAGAAATGTTGTTTTTACAGTCTTTTAAAGGACATCTTGAAGTGTATCTAACTCTAAAATATTGATAGAGACTGGGTTCCATATTTTTTACTCAGTCAATATTTAAGTGACAGCTCAAGGTATCTCTTAAAAGATATTTATAAAGTACAAATAAAACTACTCAAATTCAAATTGTAGATTTATTAAGAATGTGGGTTTTATTGATTGTTTGATTTTTTTTTCCTTCTTTTGTAGGGACCCGAACAAAATGCCTTGGGAAACATATTGGTAGTGTTTCTTCTTGGAGGTATTTTTGCCGGGGTAACACTCGACTGGTTGTGGTTAATAGGTAAAGGGTGGTGAGATTTTAACTAAGCTAAACTAGAGAAATATGCCTTTTCTGTGACAAGTGCTGGATCCCTCAATATGGAGAAAACTTCTCCGTTGTTTTGCATGACTTAGTTTTTTTAAAATAAGGAGCACTAAAATTATAGAAACGAGAGAGAAAAATAGGGGAATGATGTGTTATAGTTAGATAATTTTTTATTATAAATACAAAATATTTTGTCAATGAAAAGTAGAGAGAGAATGAGATACAAAAGTTTCTTTACGTAAAAGAGAGTTATTGTGAGTGACAAAAATAGTGAAGAGTTTGTTATTATTATTTCATGAGAAATACAGTGCCTCTATTTTTGGCATATATCTCATATTGTGTGTTATTGTAAAGCTCCCTTTGTATCTACTATTTTATATAGTAGAAGTTCTTATTAGCGTTTATATTTCTTTATGGACAATTATACCATAAGAAATTATTGTGTGTTATTCTATTGCTCTTAATTTTCGTTGCTTGTTAAGACATATTTCCTAACAAGTGGTATCAGAGTCACTAGTAACAAGAATAGAGGCGAAGACAAGTAAGATAATCAACTTGTATGGCACAAACTACTACATATAGAGAAACAAGAAGAAGGATCTCCTGTTCGTCACAAACTTGTGTTTAGCACAGCTAAACCCGATGACAAATTCGACGAGGAGTGGGCGTTTGAGTATGAGCAAGTTTGCGGGTTCATCTGACAATTTGTTGAAGATAATGTGTGCAATCACATTTGCAAAGAAAGTCATGCCAAGACGCCGTGACAAAAACTCGAGGATTTATATGCTTCAAAGACAGGGAATAACAAGTTGTTCTATTTAACAAAGTTAATGTAGGTAAAATACCAAGAAAGTACTTTTGTAGCTGATCACTTGAACGAAGTGCAAGGGATTGTGGATCAATTTTCCGGGAATGGGTATAAACTTTGACGATGAGTTGCTTGCTCTTATGGTGCTTGCTTCCTTACCAGAGTTATGGGAGACTTTGAAATTTTCACTCACAAATACTGCATGAAATGGTGTAATGAATATGGAGAGAGTCAAGAATGGCATTCTTAATGAAACATGAGACGGAGATCACAAAGCTTATCCTCTTCATCTCAAACAAAAATTATGGTTTCCGATTTCAAAGGAAGAAACCAATCAAGGGGTTCAAATCCTAGAGATAAGAGTAGAGGAAGATCAAACAAGTACGCAAATGTAGTGTTCTATTATTGCAAAAATAAAGGACACATCAAGATGTTCTATTGAGCTTTCAAGAAGGATCAAGAAAAGAACAAAGGCAAAGAAGTAAGAAAAGAAGACATGAATAATGATGATCTACCAATTGTTATTGATAAGTTCAAAATCATTTATGATGATGATTTTATCAATCTCATAACCAACTAAACTAGTTGGGTGATTGATAGTAATGCAACCATCCATGCTACGTGTCGAACAGAATTTTTCTCATCTTATACACCAAGAAATTTTGGTGCTATTAGAATAGGAAATAACATATTCTCCAAAGTAATCAGTAAAGGAAATATTTGTTTGATCATGGAAAATGGCACAAGGTTGGTGTCAAGAGATGTCAGGCATGTTGCAGACATGCGTCTGAATTTGATTTCTGTGAGTGCACGTGATGATGAAGGTTTCTGTAGAACCTTCAAGGGTGGAAAATGGAAACTTACTAAATGCTCTATGGTAGTGGCTTGAGGTTTGAAGTATGCCACGCTTGATGTGATGCATGCAAAGATTTCCACTGATACAATAAATGCAGTGGAGAAGGACAATACATCCGAATTATGGCATAAGAGACGTGGCCATATTGGTGAGAAAAGGATGACCAAATTAATGGCACAGAAGTAATTACCTTAACTAAGCCAGTTGCATTTGAAAAGGTGTGTTTATTGTCTAGCAAGAAAACAGAATAGAGCCACCTTCAAGAGTTTCCATCCTTTCAGGAAGAATAGTGTACTAGATTTGATATACTCAGATCTATGTGGGCCATTGAAAATGTCACTTAATGGAAGTCAATATTTCATGACCTTTATCGATGATCATTCTAGGAAGACGTTGGTGTACATTCTAAAATCTAAAGATCAAGTGCTAGATGTTTTCAAGCAATTTCATACCTCGGTTGAGAAAGAAACGGGGAAGAAACTCAAGTACATTTGGACAAACAATGGTGGAGAGTACATTGGTCCATTGGGTGTTTATTGTAAAGAGTATGATATTCGACATCAATTGACAACTCCAAAAACACCACAACTTAATGGATTAGCTAAAAGGATGAATAGGACTTTGATGGAAAGATCAAGTTTGATGCTTTCTCTCACATTCAAAGTTGCATAAGACTTTTTGGGATGAAGCTTTACTAATAGCAATATATGTTTTGAATCTTTCATCTTGTGTTCCTATGCAATATGAAGCTCCAGAGAGGATATGGTCAGGAAATAATATTTCCTTCCATCATCTTAGAGTATTTGGGTGTAAAGCCTTTATGCATGTACCTAAGGATGAAAGATCAAAACTTGATATGAAAACAAAACAATGTATATTCATAGGCTATGGCCAAGATCAATTTGGCTATAGATTTTATCATCCCATTGAGAAGAAACTAGTAAGGAGTTGTGATGCTGTATTTGTTGAAGAACAAACCATCAATAATTGGTGAGGTCTAGAAAAATGCTCCTGATTACGGTGATAGCTCTATTGACTTAGAGTTAATTCCTTCAATGTTGATGCCAAGACAAGTTGAAGATGACATTCATGAAGATCAACATGAGGGGGATGATGCTTATGTTGAAGTTGAACCATTTGCTGGTGATGTTCGGGTTCAATCACCAATGATTGCAACTTCTCCAATAACATTAAGGAGATCTAGTAGAAGTAGACAACCCTCTACTAGATATTCTAGTGGCCAATATGTATTATTAACTAGTGAGGGAGAACTTGAAAGCTTTGAACAAGCAATGGATGATGATCATAAGAAAAAATGGATTGAGGCCATGAAAGACAAGATGAAGTCCTTGCATGAGAACAAGACTTCTGAGCTGGCAAAGCTACCCAAAGATAAGAAAGCTTTGAAAAATAGGTGGGTGTACAGGATCAAGCATGAAGAACACAGTCTCCATCCGAGATTCAAAGACAGACTGGTTGTTAAGTGATACAATCAGAGAAAAGGTATTTATTTTGATGAAAATTTTTCACCAGTTGTGAAGATGACATCCATTCACATAGTTTTGGGGCTAGTAGCTAGTCTTGACTTGGAAGTTGAGCAAATGGATATGAAGACTGCCTTTCTTCATGGTGATTTAGAAAAAGAAATTTACATAGAGCAACCAGAGGGTTTCAAAAAGAAAGGAAAAGAAGAATGTGTCTGTAAGCTAAGGAAAAGTTTGTATGGCTTAAAATAGGCATCTCGACAATGGTATAAGAAGTTTGAGTCTATTATGGGGGAGCAAGGTTACAAAAAGACTACTTCAGATCATTGTGTTTTATGCAGAAATTCTCTGATAATTTTATTAATCTCTTGCTTTATGTTAATGACATATTAATTGCTAGTAAGAATGTATCCAGGATTAATGACCTAAAGAAGCAGTTAAGCAAGTCCTTTGCCATGAAAGACTTATGAGCAGCAAAGCAAATCCTTGGTATGAGTATACTCAAAGATAGGAATACAAAGAAGATATGGTTGTCCCAAGAAAAGTACATTGAGAAAGTGTTGCAAAGATTTGGCATGAAAAGACTAAAACTATTAGTAGTCCTCTTGTCAATCACTTTAGGTTGAGTTCAAAACAAAGCCTTTCCATAGATAAAGAGAAGGAAGAAATGGACAAGGTGCCATATGTTTCAACAGTTGGAAGTTTGGTGTATGTCATGGTACGTACACGGCTTGAAATAGCGCACTTAATTGGAGTGGAGAGTCGATTTCTTTCAAATACAGGAAAGAAACATTGGGTTGTAGTTAAATAGATTCTCAGATATCTTTGTAGTACTTCCAAAAGGTGTTTAAGTTTTGGAAATGCCAATCCTGTGTTAATTGGCTACACAGATATAGATATGGCTGGTGATGTTGACTTTAAAAAGTCTACATTGGGGTATTTGATTTCATTTGTAGGGTGAGTTGTTTTGTGGCAATCAAAGTTGCATAAATGTGTTACTCTTTCCACTACTGAGGTAGAGTTTATTGCTGCAATAGAAGCATGTAAAGAGTTATTATGGATGAAGAGGTTCTTGAATAAACTTAGTTTCTAACAAGAAAACTGACAGTTGTTTTGTGATAGTCAAACCTTAGTAAGAATTCCTCTTTTCACTCTAAGTCTAAATATATTGATGTTAGGTACCATTGGATCAGAGATGTGTTAGAGATGAAGCAATTACAGCTTGAGAAGATCCATACAGATAAATGGATAAGATATATTGACAAAGGTTCTACCAAAAGGAAAGTTTGAATACTGCTGATTAGCAGTAGGAATGGCGAAATCCTCCATGTAGTCGAGAGGGGGAGAATTGACAAGTGTTGGGTCTCTCAACATGGAGAAAACTTCTCCTTTGTTTTGCATGTCTTAGTTCTATTTTAAACAAGGAGTACTGAAATTATAGAAATGAGAGCGAAAAACAGGGAGAACGATGTGTTATAGTTAGATAATTTTTATTATAAATATAAAATATTTTGTTATTGAAAAGCAGAGAGAGAGTGAGAAACAAAAGTTTTTTTTACATAAAAGAAAGTTATTATGTGTGACAAAAATAGTGAAGAGTTTGTTGTTATTATTTCTCGCACTGTTTTTGGCATATATCTCACATTGTGTTATTGTAAAGCCCTCTTTGTACCTACTATTTTATATGGTAGATGTTCTTATTAGAGTTTATATTTCTTTGTGGACAATTATATCACAAGAAATTATTGTGTATCATTCTATTACTCTTAATTTATGTTGCTTATTAAGACAAATTTGATAGCAATTTGGACATTTTTTATGTTGCATGCTTATCAAGGGGCTATCCTTAATCCAACATTTGATAAGGAATCATGCGCGATTGATAAAGGATTCAGGATGCTCCAAATTCCACAAGCACATATGCTTTACTTTTCTTTATTTACTTTTTGTATAAGGGAGGATTTATTTATTTATTTTTAGCCTCATATCATGTATTCATGTACGCAAACCATAGCAAATATTATAATGTGTTAATAAGCTTGACAATGGGCCTGGACCTACAAGATTTTGTTAAGAAAGCATCTTAATTACATATCAGGATTCCGGATACGGCCTATATTTTAGTCTTATCCTCTCAGCAAAGGAAAAGTAAAATAAAAAAACTGATCCAATTCGGTTTTTGGGTCAGTAGGGTCTAGAGAAACAATTCTGTGATGAGATCATAGGCAAAAAATTGGAGACATGAGGTTTTTCTTTTTTCTTTTTATGTGAACAGTGACACATGTTGTGAAGGTATGTATCTCTCTACCTTGGCACTCTGAACATGATATACTATATTGGCAGGTTAATATAATTTGGACTTAATGATCTCAATATGTTTGCTTGGTAAACAACTACCCAAATAGTTGTTAAAAAGGAAATTACACGTCTACCAAAAAAAAAAAAAGAGCCTACATAGAGGCTTAAAATCTCAACTTGAAGGGGAATTGAAAGACTAGACCAGGACAGCAACCAACTGGGCTTGCTTGTTAGGATTTTAGATTATGTTGTTGCCTGAACTACTATGTTACAGAAGATCCATTAGAACCAAAGATAAGAGATCTTAGGTGAGCTTACTCAGCTTGTTCCTTTATCATTAGTTGTGGTGTGAAGCAAAATCATCTATATTCAAGTCTTTATTTTCAAGTTGTGTGGTTCCGTGACTGTAATAATAGGTTTAGCTTGAAATTTTCGTTGTCATGGTGTGCTCTAATGTAATGATAGTGCCTTGATTATTTATCAATGAAAGTACTATTGTTGACCGAAAAAGGAAAAGTGTGAAACCTACCTAAGCTTTGATGTACAACCTCTTAATTTATGTCAAATCATAATGGTACATAACTGGAATTAATGTGATAATTTAACCCAACTCAAAAGTTTTGTAAAATTTGATCTGATATATTTTTTTGGATTGGATTTAGTCATATTTTAGGTGGGCCTAACCTAACACGAAATCAAAAACTTCTTTAAAAAATATAGATAAAAAAAACTAATGTTGAATTACAAGATTTGTATACTTCCATTATGTGTTTTACATAAATTGATATTATTTCTATATTTATATAATTTGTTTTAAGATATAGATTGTAAAATATATTTTGAATTTTGTTCCTGATATATAAAATTTTATGACTTTCATGTATGTTGGATTCAACAATCAAATCATTATTGAGTTAAGTATGGGCCCAAAGAAATGATCTGATCAAAAAATTAGTTGGGTTTATGTTTGATTTTATCTGATTGAACATATCCTTTGTAAATCCGTATGTCGAATTTAGTCATTGTCTAATGTTCCCTGCATGTTCAATGAGATGCCCCTAAAACTTCTCTATGAACGTACAAATATACCCTCTCCACCCCCCCCCCTCCATCCCTACCCCAACAATTGTTGGGAAATTTTCTCAATCATCCAAGCCAAATAAATAAACAAAGCAAAAAGAGCCCAATAAATTAATGTGATTTGACTTTTACCGCCTACATCCATAATTTCACAAATTAATCCACTAAATTCAATCACCAGTCTCAACAAAATCTCTCTCAAACCCAAAACTAGGTTCCATGGATGCTAACGAAATATGCTGTTGAACATCACATTGTCAAGAAAACTTTTAACATTAGTTATCCTTACTCGTATTGTTGCTATACTTGTAAACATGTCATCATCAATGGAACTTTTATGAACAAAGTTGCAAATCCTCTCATCAATACAATTTTGTGGACAAAGTTGCAAACCCTTTTATCAAAGCAATATTTATGAACAAAATTACAAACCCTCTCATCTTTATCATCATCATCATTAGTGTTTTCATCATCTTCATTATTCTCCATATTTTACCTCAATTCCTCTCCTGCCTCATACAATTCTCAATGCTAATATTTGTGGACAATCAACAAATTTGACATTCGATCCTAATCATTAGCAACTTATATTTTAGATAAATACTAACAAATCTATCTCATATCTTTTTCTTTCCTTTCAAATCCTCTACAAATATTTCTCATTATTTTCATTTTTTACAAATATTTCAAAAATAGAAAACTATCAATAACAAAATTCAATTAGAAATTTGGGTCAAACTCAATCTATTAATTTTTTACTGATTGTTAACAAAAATATCTCGCATGTTCAAAAAATTTTAGGGTTTTGAGTTGCGAGTTTTTTTTTTTTTTTCTAATTTAGTGTATTGGATTCTACATGACATCGAGTTGGGGTATAGTGTCCTTTTTATTTTTTTTGCAACAATAGGAGAAAATTTAACATAAGCACTAAAATGCAATTTAGGCAAATTTAGATGTCGATTTGCAACTTTTAAAAATTTTATGCATAAATTACACATCATCTATGATTCATGGGGTAAAATATATTTTTGAGTAAATATTCAAATTAGTTCCGCATAAATATATCAGAGGACAAATTAGTCCATTAAAATTTAAAAATTTCAAATTAATCTCTCCCATTTAAAAAATGGGACAAATTGGTTCCTTTATATAGGTATGTACAATTAAAAAAGTATATAGTACGAAACTATGAGACCAATTGTGCCTTTTTTTTTTTTTATTCGAGAGATGAATTTGGGGCTTTTGAATTCTATTCGACTAATTTTTCTCCTCAAACATTTCTAAGGGATCAATTTGGATATTTTAATTTATCTATATTTCTCTAAATTGCACAAAAATTGATTTTACTGTATATGATATATTATTTAAATATTTATTATTTATTAATTACTTTTGCTTTGTAAATTAACCATTTATAAATGAAGCTAAATGGCAAAGCAAATGTGGTCCATGTTGGACCCAAACTTAGGTGTACCCATATTAAAATGCACCCTGAAGTTTATATATATATTTCTCTCATATAAGGTTAAGCACACTTTTGGCCTTGGCTAAATCAACCTGCTGAACTACGTCAATTCATGCTTTCAAGAGTCTACTTTGGCAAAGAATCTTAGCTAGTTGGAAAATGAGCAACTTTTGCTTGGGCCTTGATGAAATCTTGATCAGCAGTAAGAGGCAGAAGCACCGCCACCATTTGATGCCATTGGACTACAAAACGACAGACATTCGAGCGCAGTATAAATATTCTCTCTTAATCTTGCGAAAACCACCTCTGAACCGGTAAATTATTGCTACGTAAATTAAGTAATCAACATTTTAAATTTTGTTTTCTAAATTTAAACTCTTTGGATGCCGGGTCAGCTGCCCCCTCATTGAAAAGTGTAAAATAGTGTTTCTTTTTGTTTTCTTCTTTATAAAACTGTTTACACATTTCTTTAATTAGCTAAGTCGACCAACATACTCAGTCACGATGGGGAGTTGCTCATCCTTGAGTGGTCCAACATTATCTTTCCCGAAGCCGATACCCAATTGCTTAGAGAAATGGTGATTATATTGATAAATATATGTGACACTGTATCAACTCACACATCATTAATTATTAAATAAGGTGTAGATCTTACTTGAATTAAATGGGGTTCACATCCCATCATTCAATAGTAGACACGGTGTTTCATATTCCATAAGTATAAATAACACTGCTTAATCGTTTAATGTAACAATATTGTTATGGACAAATTACATAGACTTTCCTTTATATTTATCAATATTACATATACACACTCTTAAATTTTGAATTAACACTTACCTCCCACCTCTTAACATAATTTTCAAAGTCACAAATTTATCCTTCATCTTTAACCTCCCATCCACATCCAACAACCACCCATTTTCTCATCCATGCCCATATATTCCATCATTCCCCTCTTCATCATCTTTTGGTTCCATTTACCTGCCAGCTCCCAATGTATTTTTTTAAAAAAAATTTCAATGTGTGGAATTGGTTTTCTCCAACTCTATTCGAAGGCAAAGTCTATAAGGTCCTTGTTTTTGGACTATAAGAGTTAACATTGGGCTTTTATGTAATCTACCGTGCAGATTGCGCAGAGAAATTTTTAATTTTTTACAAAATCTAAAACTGGATCCATATGTATCAATTAGTTTGAAGGTAGGGATCAAATTATATATCTAGAAGCATACTTTACATAATTCAACCTTGTGCTTGGACTATAGGCACTGCTCAATGAACGACTGCCCTCTATCAGTATCCGCACATTAATAGTCACGAATGGTTGCCGAGTGCTAGCTTGGTGCAATCCTAAATTGCGGTGGTAGGGTTTCCTTCAATTTGTTTTTGTTTCTTATGTTGTGTCATGCACGTGAACAAAAATCTTTACCTCTTCTATCTATAGAGAGATACGTGATCCTAACTAATTAAAAAAGAATATTGGGTTTTAAAAAAATATCTTTTTGAATTTGGAAACAAATCTTTTCGAATCTGATTTGATAATATCCAATATATTTATCATAAGATTTCAAATTTATATTATCTAATAATATAAAATAGTATCACAAATTTAATATAGAGATACTATATCTCATATATATATATATATATATATATATATATATATATATATTTAAAATTCAAATAGTTAAACAACCACAGTCCATTCGCTACATTTTTAGTGTGCGACCCAATAGGTTTATATTATGTTAGCAGTAGGCCCAATAATACCTGTATGCCTACAAGTCATAAATGGTATCTAGCAAAACATTATGACTGACGCAAGTAATAATAAATTAAAAATCTATATTAACTTAACGGATTAAGATCAAGTTACATCGATATAAGTTTAAGAAAATATTACACCGTTGTATAATTTTTAATTGGCGTAAATTTTTACAAAACTCACCGTTGGATTAAAAGCTCACATCATATAGATGAAGTTTATAAAACTTCAAATTAATTTAAAATTGTTTGGTATAATGTTTATATACATCGAAATCAACGTAATATACATACTTAAAATGAACAAAAATAAGAACTACATAATTGCATTGCAATTGATATTCAATTTTCATGAAATTCGACACAAATGATCTTTATGATAGACAATTGTAATTCAACGGTTGAATTGATAAAAAAAATAATTTTAGTGAAAAATATAAGTGGTATAACTTTATCTTAACTCTAACTTAACCAATAGAATATGTCATAATCCTTTTATCACACAATATCTAATTTGAACATAAGGCATGGGTAATGACATCCTTATATTGTTCAAATATAATTTCTCAATCTCTAAGTAGACAGATAAAACAAATTATACCAATAACTCATACAGTTCATTTGAACACACACATGCATTTCTCAGTCTCACTTATCAAGTGGCTCAATAGGGCTCAATAGATATCTTTCTAAAAAAAGAGGGACAATTTTTATATTGTTTAATCATTATCCTTTCCATAAATTACATTATATTTATCCACAATCTTTATAATTATTTGATTAAACATAACGTTTGACTAGATAAAAAATAATATTCTTTATGTGGGATATTATGTGAACTAAGGTATGAGGATTCATTGACATAACTATTAGAAGAATCACTTATGACATTAATTCATCCAATGATCTTATAATAGATTTATCCAGTATCTTGTTCTCTAATAAATACCAACAAGCATAATTTTGTTCCATGCACATAATTATTTCATAATTATCAATTAAATTTATATTAGTCTTATATCATGAAATTAATAATCAACTAGGAATATATATTTATTATTATATAATATAAAATATAATAATAAACAAATGAATAAAACATCTTTTCATCACTTAACTAACAATAAAGTTTAAATAAAATGTTTATGGCACAATCACTAACAGTGAAGGGGGTCAGCACCTACGGATTTGAGCAAGGAGGCTGAATATAGCTTTGTACACTAATGTGACGTGAGATATATATTTTTAGAGTTGAAAATCAGGAAGGCACATATTTCTGCACCGTGAAGTGTTCGATTAAGTTGAAAAGCGGCGATTCTAGCAGACCTAGCGGCAGAAGGTGGGGGTTGACACTGTGGAATGAGGTGCTGGGGGTGTTAGATGTTGGTGGAGGTAGGAAACAAAAAAAAAATATAAGAATAAGAATAAGAATGTGGAATTGTTATGATGTGGGTGGCTTTTGAGATTTGGGATTTAGGCTTTTGGTTGTAAATGTTGAAGAGCAATTAGAAAGAATAAAAATAGAATAAACTAGTAAGGGTAAAATAGTTATTTCATATATTATTTTAATTGTTAAAAATTTAAAATTTAGGGTCAAGAGAGGTCACTGTAATCAAACTAAATAAATTGAAAAGGTTGAGTGACAATTTAAAATATAAAAAAGTGTGAGTATATTATTAATGAATCCAAACGAAGGTCCGAGTAAATTGTCCTATTTTTATTGGTCATAGGGCTAGGATAAGGAGGAAAGGTTTGAAGGTCAGATTATTGCAAAATACAATATTAATTATTTAGCATAATAAGATACCTGAAGCTAGCTACGAAAATTCAAGTAACTCTAATTTTTCCCTGTACCAAAAAAAAAACTAAATGAAGCACACCACCCAAAAAAAAAAAAACTGAATGGACTGAGAGTTTTAGATATTTTCGACCTCCTCAAGTAGTGGCGGAACTTGAAAAAAATATCTCAGAATGACAAGACAGTGTTCATTATATAAATCAGATGTTGATAATAATTAAACTAAAATTAATTGTATATTATATATTTAAACCTTAAAACAAATAGTAACTGATACAACAATTCTAATGGATATTTGGATTAATTATGAGATTAAATTATTTCAATATTCAACAATACATATAATTGACTATTTCAAAATCATTATTTTATGTTTAAATGTATTAACTTAAAGTAATTTTAAAGTGTGTTTTATTCAGATTGTATAAAAGATATTAATTTTATATAATAAATTACCAAAAAGGATAAGACATGATTTAATATATTTTATAATATTTGATACATATGCTTATTTTGATAAAAACATTAAATTCCTAAAATACTTCATCTTTGCTTATAATCAAAAGTTTTAAAAATATATTTTTATTTACAGGTGAAATTTACAATTAAGATTAAATTCTTTTTGGCTTATTAACCATTGAAACTTTTAATCCAAACATATAACATTATTTCAGTATAATTCATTATAAAATTTGAATTCCCGAATATATATCGAACAGTGTTAAAAATTTTGTAGGCATCCTTAGAAATTAAAGCAAAATTTTTAACACATTCATTGTTAAATTATATTGAGCCTTATAGTTTATTTATTGTAATAAAAAATATTTCCACCATAAAATGATGCTCAATTATGATATAATTTTTTGGTTTTTTATTTTTTAATTAAAAAATAATTTAGTCGACTTTTAATTTGGAAAAACCATTTTAAATAGGCAATATCATCTATAAAAAGTAAAACATTCAAACTTACTCTATTTATTATTACATATATATATATATATATATACACACACACACACACACTAGTCGTTGGACCAGTGCGATGCACGGGGAGATAATAAAAAATAGTTTATTGATTATTATTAAAAAATAAATGATAATTTATTTAAATATATCTTATTAAAAATTGAGTATATAAATTTATCTTAAAAGTAAGTTAATATTTAAATAATTAAATAAGTAAAAAAAATATAAATGTGACATTCTATTGTTTATCTTATTTTAAATATCATATTTATAAAGTTGAAAAAATCTCAATAAATGGTCTATAACTAATAATAAAGAGTCTATTTTATGAAAAATTTTGCACATTTCCAAAGTTGAAATTGTTGAATAAAGAAAGAGAATAAATGGATATGTTTACTATATCATGAGCCAATAAGTATCTATGAAAAAGGAGATATGTACCATATCTCCCGTTGTTATTTAGAATTTTACCTCTCATTCCTATCTCCATCTCTCTTATGGGTCCCTATTTTCCATTTCTCATAGGAATTTTGAATCCTTATGATATTCAGGGGTTTATTAACAAATTTAAAAAGAGAAAAAATTTTAAAATGTTTTATAATTTGAAAAATACATATCCATAATAACAAATACTATTAATAAAACATAATCTATATTAAAATTAAAATACATAAATAATGAAAATATAATAAACATTATTTAAAAAAATGAAGATGTGATATCCTCATTGTTATCCCGTTTAATAAACAAGAACTTAGCATCATTGATCGTTCTATGAAGACAAAACATGTCTCAAATCCTTTTCCCATTGTGGATAATTCCCGCATGTATTCACGTTCAATTTTTTTTCATCATCCCTAAACGTTTATATCTTTTTAGTAAATTAAAATATTTAATTTATAAAAATATAATTTCTAATTAAAAAAATGAATAAATTTTATTTATATGATTTCAATTACATGTCTTTTTCTTGTACATCCTTTTGATAAATTAAAATATCAATTTTAAAATATATGTTATAATTAATGTGTAATAATTAGTAAAAAATATATAATTATAATTTATATAATCTCAATTGTTAGAGTAGTATATCAATTATAATGTTATTTTGAATAAAAAATTAATATAATTATTTAATTTTTTAAATTAATAAATATTTAGTATCATTATCAAAGAAGTGTAGATTGTGAAATTAATTTTTTTAAAATATTTTAGTGTTGAAAAAATTACAGGTTTTTTTTCAAAAAAATTAGTATGAAAAAAATTATGGTATTAATAAATTGGAATATTCAAGTTGTAAAAAATTAAATAAAATATAGTGATATAGGTAGATGGATAATTTTTTTATTATTATTTTCAAAAGTGCTAAATTTGAAGTTAGAAAATTTTCTCGTAATTTCATCCTCATTTAGAATTTTGCCTCCATTCTCATCCGCATTCCTATCATAGGTTTTCATTCCTTATTGCACGTGAAGATTTGAATCCCTATTGATATTTATGGGTTTATTAAAAAATTTAAAATTTACTTTGAACTTTAAAATATAAATATCCATAATAAGAAATACTACTAATGCTATATAAATATAATAACTTTATTATCATTAATACTATAATTATATATATAATTTTTATGGTATAATAAATTGAATTATAATTTTGTTTATGTTATTTTTTATTTTTTATATTACTTTAGTTAATGGTAGAGAGATATAAAGGTATTATTAGAAAAAATAATTGATAATTAGAAGGTAAATTAAATTAAAAAACTTATCTTAAGTATTAAAATTATGAAATGATGAGGTATAATTTTTATATGAATAACGTATGGAAAATTTTTTATGTAATGATTATTAAATATTAGTATTATATCAATTGTTATCATATTTGATTAACAATAAATTATCATAGTTGTATTATAATGAGTCTTAAATGATGAAAAATAAATTTGATAGAAATAGAATTTTGAATTATTATCATATCAAAATCAATTAATTAGTAATTCGTTAACAAATTGACCTGCACGTTTTCTTTAGAAAAAAATACTAATTTTAAAGCATATTTATTTTGGAAATATTTCCTTTATAATTTTTTTATATTCCCTTCATAATGTGAGACTATTAATGGTTCTTAATTTAATTATACATCGTAATTATATTGATATGAGTTTTTTCTAATGCAAATTGTAATTTTTAATGATTGTACTATTTGATTATATTTCATATAAAAATAATTAATAAGTAAATTGTAAATTAAGTTTACAAAAAAAATTTAGACATAAAGATAGAGAAAGGTGAGGCTTAAATTACGATATGAATGACACGTGAAACTTAAATCATCATATGAATGACACATATAATAATTTCCATAAAATAAATTTAAAATATTAGTATAGTACATTTATAATCTTGAATTATAACAATAATATAATAATAATAATAATAATAATAATAATAATATAATTTGCATATAATATATAATATTGTATATATTTTTTTAATTGATATATATTATTGTATAAATGAATGTCTGGTTCCAAAACAAATAAAAGATTGGTTTTGTTATTTTTACAAATATGCAAGTCACATAGGACGCCTTGTATTTTTAGATGTGGTTATTTGCTTTGTTTAATTTTGGAAATAACAAATGCTTGCTTTCATTTCAATCTGAAATAGATCGATAGAAAAAAAATGCTCCTCTGTAAAATTCTGAGACAAATTCATCTCTTTTTTATGATCAGCCTAACAAAATTTTTCATTAAGTATTAGGCAAATTAGAATAAATAATCATGAATTGGTTCATTACTTTTTATTTTAGCTAAATGAATCCATTTGTCAGTTTATTAGACTTGTTAATTATTAGTAGTGTGATCCAAATGCAATTAACAAATTTTTTATTTTACACCTAAATTAGTGATTAAATATATAGGGATTCAATGAGTAATAATAGTGGTCATGTCTTGCTTTATCCAATGTTATGGTTACATGACAAATTAAGGAATCACATGGATATAACAAAATCAAATCTAATAACAATAGATAAAAAATAAAACAGAAAGATTTGCCACTAAAAGATCCTACACAACAAATCGCACGTCAAATAGGAGATCTTTTTGTTGATCTGATCAAGGCATTCCCCGTTTTTATTTTTTTATCATATCACATGATTTTTTGTTATAATAGAGACTTTTTTGTTGGTCTGATTAAGGCATTCCCCTTTTTTATTTTTATTTTTTCATATCACATGATTTTTTTGTTGTAATGGCCTCATTAATATTTTAATCACCCCAATACATTTATATCTAATCTATTTTTCAATGATTCTTAATTCTATATTTATTTTCCATTCCTAATTTAAGTAATTCAACACTTGTTCTACTAATATAAAATTTGAGTTAAAATCTTGTGAACGGACCATTTTTTCATAGAAAACTTGGGAATAAACTTTAAATACTAGCAATGAGATTAATTGAAATTCATTAAATTTTAAAAATATTGGTAGCCTATAAGAAGCTAAGTGAGTTGCGGACTTGCGGTCGACAAAGTCAACTTTTCTCAAGTCAATTTGTTAATATCGTTTCCAAATAAAAATTAATTTTTCAAAATCAATTCTATCAACATAATTTTTTTCAAAAACAATTCTACCAACATTTAAATCTAAAGGATCCCAAAGTGTAATTGCTATCAATAAGGCACCAATAATCGACTTTCTCACAAAAGGAAAAAATAAAAAATTAAATAGTCAATTTTTAGCAAATTATTATACATAGCGACGGATTTAAGGGAAGGGAAGAAGGAGGGGTTGTCGTCCCCACCTCAAAATTTCACAATAGTGTATATAGTAGCTTAGAGGCAACTTGTTATGTTCATTTATATAGCGTTTGTTTCCTGTTATGGGACAGCAAATATAGAGACAGTAGAGACAGTCAATACATAGATATAAAAAATCTTGTCTCTATATCACATTTGCTTATGGAGCACAAGACATGACAATTGTCACTGTTAATCGGCGGTGGCCGGCGGTTGACCGGTGACCTGACCACCACCAGAGGTCTCTGCCTCCCTGTCCTGTCCCCACTTTTGGAGGGACAGAAATACACAAAATTTTTGTCTCTGAAATAAAATTTTTCTATCCCCATACCTCATCTCCACCACTAAAGGAATAAACTGTCCATGTATTTCTGTCGAGACAGCAACCAATCGCAGCTTTACTTTCATTCAGTTGCTGGGTTCGAAACCTCTCAACTCAAATGCATTTTTCACCCCCGGTTCTTTTTTTTTTTTTCCTTTGTAAAAGGAAAAACTCATCCACATTATTTCTATTTGTTTACTTTACCTAAATTTTTCTTGAAACCAATCGCTAGTGAAAGATGATTTCAGAATCTTTTTTGTCTTCAACTAAAAATTACATGACTGTGGTTCATGCCATTATTGGAATAAAAAGAATATATATATATATATATATATATATATATATATATATATATATATATATATATATATATGATTATTTATTTTTTATATTAAAGTATTGACTTTATATTTTTTCTTAGTTTTAATAATATTATTTTATGTGTAATTTATTTCTCAAAATAAAAATTTATATATTTTATAATAATCTAGAGAAGATAAGAAGTAAAGATAAAGTAAAAAGTATATTACATTAAAAATAGTTAGAATTTAAAGAGGAACAAAGGCTACTATATTTATTCTTATAAAGTATTAAATAGAATATATTATGTTTTTTATCTGATAATCTATTTTAAATACATAGAGAATAATATAGAATACAATTAATTGTAGAAGTTGTTTATTATTACTTTTTTATTTTATTTTCATAATAATAAAGGAGGAAAGAGGTAGAGGTTTTTGTGATAAATAAACAAAATAAAGTTTGATATAAATTTTAAGGGGAATAATGTGTTTTTATTAGATATATAATGATCCTAAATATTTTTATTATTTATTATAACATTTATTATTATATGACACAATTTGTTAGCTTTCGACCGCTCTCCATGTATGCTCTGAATCTGCCCTTGAGTATAAAACTTGTTCACTAAATTTGCTTAGTAGTATAAGATACTATACTTAGGAGAAATGATTTGCCCTCCTACACTCTTCTACTTTTCAAGCGAAGGAAGAATTGATTGTATTTTAAGTTTTTAAGACATTGATTGCATTTTCCTTTATACCTCATAATAATTAGGAGGATATTTAGGAATTCATTTACAAGATCATAGAATCACTCTGTACTTACAATTTTTAAAATAAATAGATGAGTCGGTATTGTATAATTTTATTTCATCAAATGATCCTTTTCTAAGCACAAATATATTCCGCATAGGAAATAAGGATTTGTTGCTTCATTTTGTTTGTCAAGAACTAGTTGCTCTAAACGAGAATTATTTGAGCACGGAAAAATCTTACTAAAAAATAAACAAAATGAGGGAGATGAAAATATATAGAGCAAAAAAAGCCACTTTTTTGTTCTCCTATGTAAAATGTGAGTCCTGGCAGCACTTTAGCACCATCATGTACAGAGCGACATGTCAAATGGAGTCTGAAATTTACAGTGATGGCAAAGTTACCAAACCCGTCAAAACCCAAAAAGTCAGAAAAAAAAACAACCCCTCCATCTCTGGCTTTGTCGAGTAGCTCAGCTTCACGTGACACGGACAGCCAAGAAACACGGCCAAGACCCAGCAACGACAGATAGAAAAAAGGAAAAAAAAAAAAAACAAAAAGGAAGAAAAAGATGAAGAAGTACTCTAACAAACCAACAACTTCAAGTGAACTGGACCCTTCCCCCAAACAAAAGCAGAAAAATATGAATGATTAGGGGCAGAATGGTAACCCAAAAATTGGACGGCCACGATGGCGCGTGGCCAGTCTCGAACTGAAGCGAATCAACGGCCAGTGGCATGTTCTCCTGGTCCGGGCTACACTTGGCTTCATGTGGGTGCGCACTGTACATGATGGCACGCAGCACCGCCGAAACGGTGGGTATGTACGCCGTTTTGTTCTTCGCCAGAAGCCACGTCAGCCCCATGAGTTGACAGTCCCTGTTGAACATCCTCTTCACCCTTGAAGAATCACCCCCTCCGCTGCCCTTTGTCTCGTTCTTGTAACCCTTTAGCTGCAAAACATTCACGGTAGGAAAAAATATCACTTTTTTGAATTTTTTTTTTTTAACTATACAGGAAAGATTATGAAGAACGAGTTGTTTAGTTTGGGATGAATTGCTTGCAACCTAAAAGGGAAGAAATAATTCATCAATGAAGTGTAGTAAAAGAACTTGAAGGGACAAGAAGGAAAAAAGTTTGTAATGATTGGCTTATATCCACATGGTAATGTCATTTTCGTAGGTTGTTAACCAGAGAGAGAGAATTCGTCGGTTTGAGAAAAACGGCAAATGCCATAATGCAAAACAGCCCAGTGTCTCCCACTTCACTTTTCACCTTTGAACACCATTTTCAACACGATGTAGAAACACTTGCATCCAACTCATTGAAAAATCAAACCAACTCACCAATAAGATATAAAGATATACTCTACAAAAACAGTAAAAGAGAAATCCTTATAAAATTTTAAAATGAACAATTTGAAAAAATTTCTAAACTTTAAAGAATTATTCGCAATTTGAAAGAGTTGTTGGCAATTAAAAATAACCACACAATATTTCAAAACAAAAACTTTACCAATCTACGAGATGAAATGAGTATACTGATCCTTTTTTCGTACTTTAATATTCTTATAATAATAGTTATTATTACTCTAATTGCGATGATATAGTAGGAGCATGAACCTTTTGTAGGGTACCGAGGCACCTGGTGCAACCAGCGTAAGAAGCGTTACGACAATTCTTCTCCAAGTCACGAACGGCACCAGTTGGGGTAGCGTTTCGGTGAGAAGCCGAAACGTTAAAAGCCGCGGGGCAGCTCAACGAGCTTATCTGATGAAGCCTGATTCCGCAGAAGCACAGAATCGCGTCGCACGTCGCGTTCGGCTGAGGGATCCTAATGTTGCGGCTGAGCAGCGAGTCCTGCAGTGAGTTCACGCACTTCTGCGAGTCGTCGGGCATCATCGGAAGCTCTCCCAAGCCTCCTCCGGCGGGGGAGGACGACGACGGAGACGGCGCCGGGGCGGGGGAGATTTGGAGGGCGGAGCGGGCGTGGGCGGCGAAGAGCCAGGCGGCGAGGACAGGGCAGCAGCGGCTGCGGTCCAGGTCCTTGCCACAGGCGGCGTTGACGCCGCCGAAGAGCTCGTTGGAGAGGTCAAGCCGGCAGGTTTGGGCATCGGTCTGAACCGGAAAGGCCGGGACAGTGTTGGAGGATGGGTACGAGCCCGGTTCGACCGGTTGGGATAATAAACCTGCATCAGAAAATGGGAATAGTAGTAGTAATAGCAGTGAGGAGGTGAAGAGAATGGACGTGAATGATTGCATTTTGGTGCTTTACTTCTTTCTCTTTTTCTGGGTTTTGTTTTGTTTTGTGTGGGATTGGAGAAAAAGAAACGAGGAAAAGGGAGGAAACTGTTTTTTGGGGCGGGGTGGAAAAAGAGATGGGGATGGATTGAAAAAAAGGAGGATTTTGGGGATATGGTGCGTTTCGGTTTTTTGGGTTTCTTGGAAATAATGGCTATAAAAAGAGAGGTGGAGAGATTCAAGAGATATTCAAAAGGGCGAAGCTAGGGAGATATAGAGTGAGTTTGTGGCGTTAACCTGGGTTCTGTATTTCCTTTCAGGGTCGTAGACCCATGATTTGATTGGAGCATTGGCCACAACACGAGACTAAAAAAGCAAAGAAAAGAGTGCTAAGGTTGCAGAACTCAAGTGGAGATAGAGAGAGAGGACTGGCTTGGGTAAAAGGTTTGCTTTACTTTGTGGTCTCTCTCACAGAATTTTGCTTCTATTTGTGGATACAAATATATAATGTCATTTGAGGACTATTTATTAATAAGGAAAACAATTAATAATTACAAACGAAAGTTATATAATATTTATTAATGTTTGTTTTAAATGTAAAAATATTCGAGTTCACAATCCACATGCGATAAAGGAGGGTACGGTCAGAGATCACTCTCGATTCATGCGGTTTGCTGACGCTCTCCAAGTTCACGAAACAAAGTGGTGTCTCATTGATTTATGTTATTTAATTTGCCTTTATCGTTTTAACGTTCTATAAAAAATACACACGTTTCCTCGAATATTTTCCTAACAATTCAAATTCTCTTAATTTAAAATTGTACTTACAATATTATCATGACTCATGAGTTATAATTTGTATGATATTTGAAGACTACTTAATATAAAAGTGATATTTAAAATTAAAAGAATTTAGACACTTAAATGAATACTTTATTATTTATCTCCTTAATATTTTTATCTGGATGCAGTAGTTGGTAAAGAGCAACAGGTTCTTGCGGAGAGAGGGAGTGAGATTCGTTTTGGTGCATACGCATGGTGAGAGCAGGACGAAGCAGCTTGGTATAAGAAAAGAAAAGGCAGGCTGTCCGAGAATTTGGCAGCTTGTGCTGTCCTTTTCATCTTTTTTTTTTTTTGGTTGTATTTTCTTCTTTCCTCTTCTTCCGATGTATTTTTGTTTCTGCATTTTATTTTTTGTTGTTTCTACTGGCGATGAGAGAAAAAGCATTTGATGGCTCACAGCGTTTGATCCGTGATCCCACCCCCCCCCTCCCCTAATTCTATCCTTTTTTTTGTCAAAAAAAAAGTGGAAAAAGTTGCTGAATAATTAATTGTGAAAGTAATTTTAACTATAAAAATTTTAATTATACTCTTGTATATTTTAATTTTATAAAATATTAATTTTCCAAGAAACATGATCGAGGCTTTTTTACCCAAAAGTTAAAAAATAAAAATATTATTTATGGATATGCATGGATTGCAAGTTTATTTATCAATATACACTAATTTTTTAATAATAGTAACACGGCTAACAACCAAATGCATTCGGTTCACAAATTTAACACATAATCTGGCCGACACACGAACTTATTATCTTTTGACAATTATTAGGGCATTTTCGGCTAATTATTAGCCTAGTATGTGTATATTGGATAAGTAAGAATCCGATTAACAGCTAACCGTATATGCTTATCCAAACGTCCAATAGTTTGACGTGTTATGTACACTTCAACCTAGAATTGGGTGAAGCAAATGAAAAAGTTGTTTTTGGGTTTAGGTGGTTTTTTTTTATTTTGGTAAGTGGCTCTAAAGGGAAGGAAAAAAAGGCTGGGAGAAATTATATGCTTATTTACTATAATTATGAGATTATTCAAAGTTTACAAGAAGGGCAATAATTCTCGAATAAAGAATATATGCTACTTGCAGTTAGAAAGTATAGCGTCGGAAGGAGTGTTGAGTGCAAGGTCCATGAGTCAAATCAAACAAAATATCATCAGAAATGCAAGCATTTGATGGTGGAAAGTGTATTTTTGTAGACCCTCTAGTAATTCTCAGATGGCACACTCTCGAGCAACTGATTGCAAGCTCCCATATGTCCATACCATAATGATGTTGATCCCATGCACCTTTACAACAACTCACGAGTGGACCATCCACTAGCTAGAATGCAATGTGCTGTAGAATGATGGTGCATTCTCCCCTAGATAGGTGAAACATGTGTTGTTAGCTCCAGAACCTTTGAGAAAACTATCATAGCTTGAGTTTGAATGGCAACAAAGCAAATCTTATTAAAATACTTTGAAAATTAAACTAATGTTTTGTTTAAGTTTTTTTAGTACTCAACAGGAATTTTCTCATATACAAGTAATTTAATTTTTGATATATTTTTCATATTATCATAATTTAAAATAATAAAAATATCATTCAGAGAGATTAAAGTTCTTAAGAATATGAAAAATTAGTTCAGAAAGTAAATTACAGTATGTAAGAAACTTAAAAAAGGAAGTTAAAGCATCAGAAAGTATATATGGGACTTTAGAGAAGTCCAACATGTTAGAAAGTGCCATAACGACTCAAAAAATGATTTCTCATGATCATATCAAGTTCATCTTCACCATATCTGATCATGGTCAAAGTTTATGAAGTTCACAATTCTGTAATGATCATTATCTATCTCAGAAAGAAGTTTATATGGAATAAAAAAGGCTCAGAAAGTGTAAAAGTGCATCATAAATTAAAGCATACATTAGAAACTACACTGAGTCATCAGAAACTGAAATGAAATTTGAATTTAAGTGAAGTCAAAGCCTCATAAAGTCAAGAAGTTCATAAAACCATGCTCTATGTGAAAGATAGTTTCTTAAACTCCTTCATAAACATAAGACAATGGTTTTCTATAGCTGTTACTAATTAACACAACTAAGCTCACATGTGTAGAAGACTAAATCCTAAGATAAATAAAGTTTGATCAACACATGTTAAGAGGAGAAAAGACCTAAGGGGCAATGGTTCCATTCAAATTCAAGTATAAAAAGAGAAAGCATTCAAATAAGAAAAAAAACTTTTGCATACAAGACTTTCAAGCATTCTTCATACTTTCCGAAGTTCTATATCGGTTTCAGTTTCTCTTAAAGAAAATATTCTTTCTTGTAATCATTAGATAGCATTCTTCTTTAGAAGATTAGAAAGAAATCTCTCAAGTAGTTTCCTTATACACTTCTTTATCTTAGAAAACTTGGGTGTTTTCTTACAGTGATAAGCACCAAAAACTCATATCTCTTGTACCTTGATCCATTAGTAATTGATGTGAGATTAGCTTCGAGAGTCTAAGAACAAAACCATTTGTGAGTGAGGGTTGATTGTATAAATTGCTAACTGAAACTAGTTTGAGAAGGCTAAGAAAAAGACTATATAAGTTTCTCGTGTAGAGAAAGAAGTTGATAGTGGAACTCAACAATTTTAGTTGATAACTGAACGTAGGCAAAATTGGTTGGAGCAGTATAAAGTCATTTGTGTGATATGTCTTCTCATCTCTCTATCTCCTTTAACTGTTGCATATTTGTCATTCTTGTGTGTGATTTTAAAATTTCTTTAACATTTTTTGAAGTTATTTCAAGTTTTTGAATACTTTAGAAAGTCACTTTCTGAAGTTAACTAACTCATATTTTCCACTATCTTCAAGTTTAAACACTTGATAGATTTTGTTTGAGTTTCATAAAATGAAAAAGTTTTTTGAAAGAACAATTCAATCCCCCATATCACCTTATCGTACTATATTTTCTCCTACATTTAGCACAAGAGCTCAGGCATCGAAGGGGTTCAGCATCCGAACTATTGCAAAGAAAAAAGATCCTTTAGAAGAATGGCACAAAACTTTGTACACATTGATGAGGGACACTCCATCAGTAGATCTCCATTCTTTGATGGCTAACGAAGAGACATAATAGAATTGTTTATCAAGTGTGCAAGTTTTGACTTGTGGGAGATAATCCAAAATGGTGATCATATACCAATGGAGTTGTTTATCAAGTACACAAGTATTGACTTGCATTTATTAATATTATTATGTATCTTTGTTGGTTGTCTTAAATGGGGGCTAGGAGTGAGAATCTGTTCACTAAGTTTTAGATGAAACTCACTCGTCTCTTTTTCTCCTCCTTATAGATACAACTACTGCTCTAGATCCTTCCCGGCTTCCTCTTTAGCAATAGTTTACTTAAGTTCGAGTAAGCTTCACTTTACAGTCAAGCATCAATTTATGTTTCTAATAGAGTGCTCTCGTGACTATATGGGCAGGTTCTCGGACCGTGCATGTATTTTGATTTTCACGCTTAGAGATTTATACATCTAAACTTATTTTGAAGGATTTCATGATGTTGTATAGAGCAACTTGATTCATATTTTAATTGATGATTATAGATTTCAAACTTGACTTATGAAATAAAAAAGTTTACATATTGAATACGTTTTAGAAATTAAAGTGGTATTTAAATTATACATATAGTACGACTCAATGACCATGATGCTTTTGTGTGCATGAGATTTCTCATGTATTGATCACGTACCTAAATCGAATCTTGACACTGTTACTATGCATAATACGTTTCATAATCAAACATATTACATGCATCAGAAACCACTATGTCAGTTGTAGTGTTAGCTTGTCAGTCGATGCATCACCTTGCCTCAAAATTGTAAAATGCACAATTCATTTAATTGTGCAAGTATTATGTGTTTAGCTTTAACACGTAATACGTTTAAGAGCTAGTTGTATTGTTGTTAATAAAAAAAAAGGTAGTGTATATTGATAAATAATATTCAAAGTCGTGCATATCCATAAATAACCTTTTTTTTTAGGTAAAAACAATGATGATCAACCTATTACTATGCTGCTTAACATAGTATGCTTTTTTTTTTTTGGGTCTTTTCAGCACAATTGAACACAATGATTAATCTTTTCGCATATAGTACGCTCATTTGAGGGTAGAACATGCACCACTAGTTTTAAAACTGCCATATTCCCAAGATAAGGAACGAATCCTCGACACATTGGATCAAACCCTCATTTAACGTGAAATATGAATTAAGTACTAGACCCATGTTAAAAGTAGGTTTAATTAATCCGTTAGTCCCTATAATTTCACCGAATTTTCAATTGGGTCTCTACATTTTAAAAGTTTTCAATTGGGTCCCTATAGTATATTAGATTTTTTTTATTAGGTCCCTATTGTTATAAAAAAAACAAAATATTCCATTGGAATATGGAGTATTCTATTGGAATATGGAGTATTCCATTTCCATGTCACTGTTCACATAGGCAGGGACCTAACTCAAAATTTTTTATACACTATAAGGACTTAATTAAAAATTAGAGACTTGAAGAATAATTAAATCTTCAAAATATGCATTTTACTTTCTTTTAATGCATTTGATTAAAATAAAAAAAATCTACACATTGAGTACTCAAAATAAGCAAAAGAAAATTTATTTTATTTCATTTTTTCAAAATAATAAGTAAAAAAAGTATTATTTCTCTCCTAATGATATGATCAAATAAGTAAAAATATTTTTAAGTACTCATTATCAAAATAAAGTATTATTTAATTTCTATCTTAATAATCACATTCAAATATGTTGATCATGTTGAATAATTAAAAAATAATAAATTCTCATTATATTCAAATTTTATTATTATCATAACTTCTTTTAAAAGTATTTTTTATTGAAAATAATTATCACAAAATATTAATTAATTAAACTCATATTTACATTTGACCCATAAAATTAAAAACAGTTTGAATACTCCCATAAGGAAAAATAAAATAAAATGTGATATGATATTGTTTGTTTATTAGTATGATATTCCTTTTTGATGGTGAAGTCATGCCACGAGAAAACATAAATGCATTATACATTATTGTTACTATTATTATTTTTAATTGTTAGTGAAACACCAACTATGTACTTGCGAGGCTTAATTAGATGCTTCGCACACAACAGTCAGTAGCCTCAAATGTATCTATTAGAGAAATCATGTCTTAGAATTTGTTATTAATTTTAAGGTAAAAAATATATCCTCGTTATATATATATATATATATATTATTGTATTAATAAACATTTGATTTATATTATATATTTCTTTTAAAAATTTCATATAATAATATATCAAAATTAATCTATAAACAAAAGTATAATTTGTGGATACATAATGATATTATTATACACATTAGATCAACATTAAAAATTACTAAATACAATATAAATTAATTGAATACCATGAAGTGCATATAACATAATTATATAGATCAATAAGTTAAAGTAAATATTTAATAAATTTTTTAAGTTGGTTGAACATCACCTAAAGATATTTTTACTGTGTTGCATGAATTAATTAATATTTTGTGATAATTATTTTCAATAAAAATACTTTTAAAAGAAGTTGTGATAATAATAAAATTTGAACATAATGAGACTTTATTATTTTTTAATTATTCAACATGATCGGTATTTGAATGTAATTATCAGGATAGAAATTAAATAATACTTTATTTTGATAGTAAGTACTTAAAAATATTTTTACTTATTTAATCATATCATTAGGAGAGAAATAATACTTTTTTTACTTATTATTTTGAAAAAATGAAATAAAATAATTTTTCTTTTGCTTATTTTGAGCACTCAATGTATAGATATTTTTTTTACTTTAATCAAATGCATCAAAAGAAAGTACAATGCATATTTTGAAGATTTAATTATTCCTCAGGTATCTAATTTTTAATTAGGTCCTAATAGTATATAAAAAACTTTCAGTTAGGTCCCTGCCGTATGTGAATAGTAACATGGAAATGGAATATTTCATATTCCAATGGAATATTCTATTTTTTTATAACGGCAGGAACCTGATCGAAAAATTTAATATACTATAAGGACCCAGTTGGACTTTAAAATAATTAAACTTTAAAAGTATTTTAATATTAGAGTATTTTTTTCCACTTACAAAATAATTTTTTTTGTTTACATAAATAAATAATTTGAACATTAATTACCTAGAAACCACATTTTAGATTTATTAGGCGAATTTGTTAGTGGCCTCAATGAAAGTATATGATTTAGTCGGAGCCTCTAACGGTAATCTTCCCAAAATGGTTAAAATCATTTAACGTCTAATATTATTAACATAAATGTTTAGATTATCCTAATTATAATGTAAATATTTAACAAGAATTCAAGATTTAATTTTTTTAAAAAAATTCATTTCTGAAAGAGTATCCTAATTATAAAATCACAATGATATTTGAAGAGATAAAATTCACGTAACCTACATAGAAATACAATGCCAAAGCAAATCCAAATCTTAAGGGATAACTTGCATGTCTGTTAGAATCAGAGACTGTTTAGTGAATTATTGTTACTATATATGTTATTGATCTAAAATTTAATTTTCTTTCATTTGATTACTTTAGACGAATTTATTACTTTAAAGAGAAATTTATTTTAAACGTCTTTGCCTAGTTAGCTTTGCTTTGGTTACTCCTTCTGGAGTAGTGGTGGAGTCATGCGTGATAGCCAACAAATGCCACTTTGAGCATTGTTTATCCGAAGATTACATCATTTAAACAAGGGAAAAATGCATTTTAACATGGACAAACGTAAATCTTCCATTATCACATGGGAATGCCAACCTCCACTAATTAATATTTATATTTTTTTGAACGCTACTAAACAGCATTATTTTTGTTGAAAAAAATTCAACCATAAACTGACAAAAAATTTAAACTGCATTGCACATATAACAGAACGGAACCAGCTAGGATCAGCTTCTTTCACAGTTCACACATATCCTATTAACACTAGATGACAAAGTAGCACAAGGGTGACAGGTTGGTTCCACCACAAAGGAGTAGAGACCAAAGAGTGGAAAGTATGGTAACAGATGTTACGGTGTAAACAATTTATATAACCTTTTTACCAAAAAAAAAATTTATGTAACCTTATCATCTACTCTTGTCCAAGTGAGTCCCAACAGGAGCAAGAGAGATGCATGAGACCATTATTAATTTCAAGGACAAACACAAAGCGTCAACCAAAAGAAAATTGTTCCTGGAAAAAGTAGTACCTTTGGGGAAAAAGCTTTCTAATTCTTTTTCCTGCCCCCAATACTCTGGTCCCTCTGCATCTCGGGGTAGGGCCCCCTATTTCAAATCATGCCCGTGGAAAAAAAGAGAGGGTGAAGCTTTTGTTAGGTGCTGCATATTCTATGCATATTAGTCAATAAAAGGATGCATATTATATACGGTATTAGGTTCTAAAAGGACGATGGGTTAGCTACATCTTCGGTAATTGAGCCCCAAAAGCAGAAGGAAAAAGGTGCAATCATAGTGTTTTTGCAAAATTACAAATTAAGGTTTACGGGCCCATGTGTATCTTCTAATAATTCCTAAAAATGTTGGGTTTGGGTTTTGGTTTGAATCCAGTTGAGCAGCAAGGCAGTGATGCATTATGGCACCATGCATGACCATGATTTTCTTTGACAAAAAAAAAAAATAATGTTTTCATTAGGCTTCTCCTTGCTACTCATCACTCGCGTGCACGTGCGCAAAAGCCCTAGTACAAATGTGTCTCTTGTTCGTGGGAACCTTCAATCAAGTTTGAAGGCCGATGAACATTTGGTTGCGTGGCAATAGCCTTTTAAGGTGTCAATTTATCTCATTTTGCCCTTTTCTCTGGAAAAGGTAAGACAAAATTCTTATATTAGTGCATTTTAGGAACTGACGTGTCTGATAAAAGTATTTTAAATAGAGTGAATGTATATTAAAAAGACTAATCTGACTAATATCTTTAATTCGTAATGATGAATTTGAGTTGTTTTTTGTTAAGAAATAATATATGCTAAAATATTTTTAATAGAATATATATTGTGTTTAGTGGGGCGCCGCCCCGCGCGGGCCGGGGGGGGGGGTGGGGGAGGTTGTTGTTTAAAAAGAAAAAGAATAAAGTTTAACTTTGAAGGAATGGCGATTAGCTTGAGAAAGCACTTTTTCTGTTTCAATTATGGCTTTTGCCCCCTCACGAGTCACAACCACAACACTAATACACCATAGAACTTGAACAAGTTAAACATTGCATGCGTATGGCTGCGCAGTGTGTATTATGCATAGCTCGATCTATATATTTAATGAAACCTTTTCCTTTTGGCAGTATCACTGATTTAGTGAAATTATTAGGTAATGAAGCTCGAAGTCGCACATTGGAGGCAACACTTCAGTTAATTAAAAATGGTTTGTGTTACTCCACCCACCTGTGCACTACTTTTTGAACTCTTTAACTTTAAACAAAGTAATAATGACTTTATCATGTCATGTAATTCAAAGGCTCAAAGCACCTTTGGGTCTCTCATCATCTTCCACCTTTTGTTTTGATAATTCCAGATATAGTAGAAAAAGTAAGAAAGTAAACTAACCTTTTGTTTTTATTTTTTTTTTTAAAAAAGTTCAAAGCGTAGATGTGATTATGAGAACACAAAGGAAAATTAGACCACAAAAGTGAATATGATGAAAAAGAAAATCTCAGCATGGTACATTTGCTTTTGTTTTTTGGTTTATAACATTCCAAATATTCTAATTTGAATCACATTTTAAGAAGAATTTTTATCAAATAATGTATTTTTTATGTTTCTTATAGATAAAATTGGTCATATATCCTAATCCTCTTTTATTAGTGCATTATCTCAGCCATGCATGATTGTATTTGGAGGGCAGTGAAGAGTGACAAGCTGGTATTATCTTCATTACTACTTTTTTCTTATGTAGCAAAAATTGAAAAGTAATATATAACAAGGTCGTCAAAAGCAAAATTCTATTCAAAATTTGAGAGTTCAATAGAAGGAAAGCACAAAAACACATACTTAAAAGACTCAGCTACCTTACTAACTATGTCAGGTTTTGTTGGTGCAAAAGCACATATCTTATATACTTTAAAGAATATCATTTAAATACAATATAAATACTTATTTTAACTTGCATGTATATTTTGACACGGATTTGAACGAGGGAAAATGGATTCTGGTTTATCATTGAGTAAAAAGGTTTTTATATGCAATATATAAGAGTACGTAATGATAACAAACTAACAAACCCATAATAGTCTAACTAACTACAATAACGGGATCCTTAATCAGTTTCTAAATAAATAATAAACTTGGCCCTCTTGGTTTGGGCCTGGATTTTGAGTCAATAGGATTAGGATCCGATCACAACCCCCTTCCCCTTCGCAAGAATGGCGATTGCCCATTAGAAACAGATTTAAATAAATCTGTATAAATAAATGGCATTGAAAATCAGTATAAATAAATCTTTTTCCAATCGAAAAAAAAGTATAGTGAAAATTTAGGCGTCTAATTGTACCCAAAAAACCTCTTAATAAGTATAATCAACAAAATGTAACAGAAAGAAAACTCAGCTACTTCAAGAGATACAAAGAATTCCTGTTATCAACAACAAAAATATCGACAACTGGAAAAACAAAAGACCAACAACCAGATTACAAAATCCTCCATTACCCAAATGAAATAAAAAATAAAATAAAACACATGAATAAATGCAAACTAACTAGCAGTACCATATTACAAACGTAAACGTATATATTTACAAGAAATCACTAAGATCCAGACTCTCCGGAATTTCGAACTTGAACAATTCACTGCAATAGCTATCCCTCTCTTCCTCCGTGCTGCCATTCACATACGTAGATGATGAATTCATCTGGTTTGGGCTCGACAGTACCGAGTCATAGCCCAAGTCTTGGTTTACATTGTTTAAGGATTGGACCAGATTACCCTGGTCCCTTAACAAACCAACTTGGTCTTGTTGCAAAACAAGGTTCTCACCATAGGAAGGAGTTGAATTCTGTGGTGAATTTGAACAGCTCAAGTGTGCCATGTTGCCTAAAAAGGCTTCAATATTAGTTTCTTGATGAGTTGTTGGGGTATTATTAAACTGGCCATACTCCTGTTTTGGGCCAACTTGGTTTTGAACTTGGCAATTCCCTGATAGAATTTGTTGTAGAATATTTTGTTGTGAGGCCAAATCAGTGTTCTCATTGTTCTTGATGGATAGAAGAGAAGCCAGATTTAACAGCTCAGGGTTCATCAAGGCCTGAGCATTGCCCAATAGGCCTTGAAGATTCAAAAGGGAAGGGTTCCCCAGCAGTGACCTTAGAATTGACGACACGTCAAGCAGGTCAAGGCGTGGCGCGTGAGTAACTGGGTCAATTCCCATCCGAAGCAACCTCTTCCTGATGTGAGTGTTCCAATAGTTCTTTATTTCATTGTCTGTTCTTCCTGGAAGCCTAGCTGCTATTGCCGACCATCTAAACATGCCAGAAAACCACATAGACAATTAGCATATGTAACATGCACTAAATAATTTCCGATTGTAGCATCGCATCATATTCCATAGGATTAATTTATCATGTGGTACATATATAAGTTATGTTGCCATTTTTGTCTTTAGCTTTTCAATATTTTTAATGGGGCAACTTAATTATTAGGCTTATGATATCTTATAATAAATGATATTGAGGAAGAGCTTTTTATTATTTTAAAATGAGATATGTTACACAGTAAAAAAGTGCCAATTTTTTTACAAAAATAAATTAAAGATGATCATTGAATGAAATAAAGTAATATATAATTCAATCTTACAAGTATCTAATTAAGAATCAATACGCATATATATCCTATCATTTTGACAAAGTTTTTCATAAAATATACAGCAATTTTTCTTTAGAGATAGGTAAAAATTTCTCAACCATATCTAATATTTAAAAACTTGTTATAGGAGAGAAATGAATGAAGGAAAGATCATAGACATACTTGTTTCCCAAGATACTATGCAACTGAATAATAGTCTCTTCTTCTTCAAAGGAGAATCTTCCTCTCTTGATATCGGGTCTCAGGTAATTTGCCCATCGAAGGCGGCAACTCTTGCCACATCTTTGCAGACCTGTAAATAATATTCAACTAACATGTCAATCATGTGTGGACAGAACAAGATAACTATTTAATAGTGATAAATGTAATAGTGAGTTAATTAATTAAGGCTATATAGAAGTTGATAAGGGAAGTGTACCAGCATTCTTTGGGAGGGCTCGCCAATTTCCTGGTCCATGAGTTTGAATGTAGTTGATGAGATTAAGATCTTCCTCTGGGGTCCATGGACCTTTCTTGAGGCCATTATTCTTGTCACAGCAAGGAGCTCTACCCATTTTCCTAAGTAGATGATTGATAATGTACGGTGAAATGATTCCTAAAAAAGCCAAAAGGGCACCTAAAAAAGTCCCTGATGAGTTGCTTGGCTTGTTAAACTTTTTGTTTGTTAATGGATGAGACGACCTGTCCTTTTATAGCAGAAGGAAGAACAAAGCAAGGATAGTAGTTTGAAGTCAAAAGGATTTGGTGCCGCCCGTATGCCACATGTCTCCCTCAATGATGGTACACATATATAATCGTGTATACAAATGCAATACACACATACAGTACACTGCATAAACGAGATTCTCACCAGCCATTGACATATTAAAAAGATCAGATCTTCTAAAAGATTCTTTTATAATATTAAAAGCTTTTCAAAATAAAAAAGTATTATAATATGAGTTTACTTTCATTCAATTATGTATTGTCATATAGTTGATTATCATATCTATTACTTAAAAAGTCATTCAAATGAAATAATTTAATTTAATAATAGTGTAAAAATATTTTACAATATCAATGTATGAAAATTAAACTCTTGAGATATTATATGGAAATATAAATTAATTTTATATTTAAATGTAAAAAGAGGATAAATTCTACCTGTTAAAAATCTATCTTAAAAAATAATATTTATTTTTTAAAAACTCATCTATAGTAGCCCTAATGCAATTATTGTTCCTTTGGATTGTATAAAGTTGGATGAATCCCTTATACAACAAAAGTAACTAAGTTTTGTCTTATTAACTAGGGTTGATTGTATCAACCAGATCATGTTATAGAATTACTCCACATCATGAATCATGTCTACATTATAATTTGATTAAAAGGGAAAAAGGTAATGTAATTTGATTGTTTTTTTCTAAAAAATTAAAAGTGTATTTTATTCAAGAAACTGTACCTATTCCTGCTGTCATGAACACAATGTTGAACCTATATATTAATCTTAAAAGCCAAGATATGATTGATAGCTGATGATAAAGACTGGACTTGAAACAAATAGAACAGGCAGAAACAGAATTTCCTGTATTCTGTCTAGAGATATATACATTATTCGTACCACATATGTATGGGCACTTAGCTGTGATGTATCATATGACAAGGCGGGATTATTAACATTTCAAAGGGAAAAAGACATGAAACGGAGCTGACTTTTTACATTGCAAAACCTGTTAAAGGATCGCATTGATGAGAAAATAGGGATTGGCTTTTGAGTTTGACCTTTGGTTTTTTATGTACTGTGGGGAATAGTGGACGGTACGGTTGTTAAATCCCCTTATCAACATTTGGAGAAAATATGTACTGTTTCACATTCATTCATTTCTCTTCATTAAATTGCTTCGTTATGGGTTTTCATTTTTCTTCTTTTTGACTATGATATATTTCATTTCTCTTTTTGACTATCATGGTTCCGAGTTAAGGCGCCCCATCCCCCTCGTTTTTCTGACAAATATTTGCACGATCTTTCAATTTTGGTATTTTAATGATCTACAATGGATCTTCTTTAATTTGGCTCTTGTTGCAAGCTCTTATCATTTTTCCTCACACAAATTTCAAATGCAATTTTATATGAATAACTATAGTTTAAATTGTATTTGCTAATTTTCTTATATTATCATTAGGACAAAAAAGATATCATATCATTATAATAAATAAAATGTTTTCCTTTAATGAGTGACACCATACAGTTTACTGATCATATAAAACTTTTTATCACCATTATGAGTAAAAGAAATTAATCTTTCTAAGTGGATATCTTAATTTTTGGAAATTTTTTGGATTAAAACAGAAAGTTGAATTTATTAAATATTTGTGTTAAATAATTCTATATTTGTGTAAAATTAAAATTGGATTTTAATTGGTATGAATTATCAGTGCAAAAGATATATATGATCAATATAATGATGTGTAAAAGATATAAAATATCTATGTAAGGGTATATTGCTATATCAGTACCAACAAAACTTGGCACAGTTGGTAAGGTGACTGAGTCATTTAAGTATGTGTTAGGAATTCGACTCTTATCGTGTGTATAGAAAGGGATTTTGTTGGGAGAGACAAAACCCACTTTAGTGATCTCCATGCTTTTGAGGGATTAGTCTTCGACCCCCGACGAGGAAATACCCTTGTGCAATAAAAAAAAAAAATTGCTATATCACTTAATAAATTTGTGGCAATACATTCGATCTAAGGATATTGACAAAATTATGTTGTGGTAAGATTATTGAATGTCACTATAACTTTGTATACCAACACTACGTACTAATTATATTCTAAGAATTTAGAGTGTGTTTGGTTTCATTAGTATATTTGAATGCTATGAAACTTATGTTTAGACAAATTCAGTGTAACTAACATCTGTGCTGCTTTCTAAAATTCTACATCTTTCTTTATTTTTAAAATAAAATGGATGATATGTCTTCTTCTTGAACACATGTCTACCTCTAAGGGGCTAATTTTCCTTGGTAGGGCCCTTTGAAACGAGCTAGACATAGCGTCCATGACAAGTGTTCTTCCTTCATCCACGAGTGAAGTCAGCAAAGCCCTAATTTCCCTTTTCATTTTGTCCTGTGAGGCCATGTATTCAAAAGTCTTTGAAAATCAGGTGCAAAATTTCATCAACCCTCCATCTAACACTGTCGAACTTAGAAGTCAAATGCTATTATTTTAGTTCTTTTTATTCCCTTCAGTCTTTTTTGGAAAGAAAATATACAATTATATTCTCATTCATATATAGATCTTAAACGATTGTTTATCAGTCATAATTGCACAAAAGAAACAAAAAAAAGCAACACATTTATGTGACGTTAAGTAATAATTTAATATTTCTAGTTAAAAATGGAATTCTTCTGTCTCTAATGATGTACCTTTTCCGTTCCTATTACAAGAAAAATAAGTATTTTCAACGATTCTCGATAATTAAAGTGTCAATAAAAATATAGTCAAGAAAAGTAATTTTGACATGAAATGACCGTTGAAAATACTTACAAATTTTTATTGACAATTAGTACATGTCAAAAATACATTTTTTAGGTATTTTTGACATGTACTAATTATCGATAAAAGTTTATAAGTATTTTCAACGGTTACTTTATATCAAAATTTCTTTTCTTGACAACATTTTTATTGATGAAAACCGTTGAAAATATTGTTAAAAATGATCATTTCTCTTGTAGTATCCTTTAATTATTTATTGTCAAATATAAAGATAAGAATCAAAATAAATTTTAAAATTAATAAATTACTAAATATATAACAAACATCTTCTACGTGCTAATAAATAATTTAGGTACAAAAAATGAGACAATATTTAGAAAGGGAAGATTTTCATGTGTTTGGTAATTGTGTCGATGTGCTTGACTCACACATGGAAGCCTTCTTTTCTAAGCACACAAAAAAGAGCCACCTAGAGGAGTAAGGGATTTCATACGAGATTACCAATACCAAATGACGAAACTTGAATAGTATACAAATTACCTATTATATAATTGTCTCCTTGTTTAGCGTCTAGAGGGCATGTATATCCCACTATACTTTTATATTCAGTGGATTTTAAAAAGTTTAGACCCAATTGTTATTGTGAGTGGTGCATTCTTAAATCATGAAAAATGATGCTGTTTCAGAAAGCTAATTAATTTTTTTATATTCATGGTCTTTCTCCGTGTTTCGTGGCTGGGAAGGTTATCAACAGTATCTAGACCGATACTAAAAGTTCTGAATCTTAGTTGCGTTGTGAGGAGCAGGATAACAATAGTGCGTCACCGTATCTGTACGAATGTTATTAAATTTAGGCCTTAATTTAAAGTTTTTGAGTTAGAGACATTGATGATCGCACTGCACCTACACTTGGTAATTACTTGGCGCAAAATGAAAAGCTTGGTGGGGATTGGTATTGGCTTTCCCTTGCATAGGGATTCACCATCTCTCTGATGTTGACTAAAACGTGTTTGTTATGTGAATGTATATGTTGTTCCATTTGTTGTTGTATGGTGTCCAAAACCCCAACGAACTTTGAATCCCTCGTGGTTTCTTTTAGTTGATTTGTTCCAAAGCATTTCTTGATTTGTTTTTTGACCCCGAAATATCCACTAATGGATGCCGTGATTTATTTTCTCAAGGCATAAAGTTTAAAGATGTTGATTTTTCTTTGGTCATAACATTCTTTCTATGCACACTAATGGAAATCAAATTTATAATTAAATGTTTAAGAAATACAATTAGCTAAAAACTATATCAAATTTTAAGATTTTATTGTTATTATTATTATTATTATTATAATAAAATATTTAGATTGAGTGAAAGATTTATCACAATTTAAGATTAATAAATCCTTTTAAACTGAATATGTATCTACAGTTGATTATTTAAGTTATGGAAATACATAAACATAAAATGATAAGGTGAACCTACACTCGCTTCACTGTTTTTGGTTTTTTTTATTATGAATTAAGAATTATACGTATGATATATGAATATTCGTATGATATACGAATATATTTGTGATATATATATATATATATATCTGTGTGTGTATGGGGATGGGGGAGGGTTAGGATCAAGTTACATTGATATAACTTTAAAAAAATATTATAATATTGAATAATATTTTATTTATGTAAATTTTTACAAAATCTATTACAACGTATAGATCAAGTTTATAAGATTTCAAATTAATCGAAAATTATTTGATATAATTTTTATATAAATCTAAATTAACGTAATGTGTGTGTGTATATATATGGGTGGTTTGCGCAGCTTTGTAGTCATATTATAAAGCTTCAATTTAAAGCACAATATGGATGAACGGTTTTCTAATTTACAGTTGATAACGTAAGGATTATAACAACAGAGATTAGAAGAAAAACTCCAAATTCTTCGCCGTTGATCTATTTATTTATTAATACCTAATCGCCATGCAAACGGCAACGCATTGCAATTTTGCAACTGTTGTCGGTTGTTGTGCTAAGGTTTCTCAATGACGCAATGTCCGCACTGTTCACCATAATTTTCATCGTTTAATATAAAGTTCAGAAAATTAGAGAGCCTTTTAAGGATCTTAGATTTTATGATCATTACATAATAGAATATAAAATGGGGTATAATGACATACCTGGATCCATTGCAGAAATCCTTGATCTCTTGTTCTTGAGTTCCTTTTAGTGTTCTTTCTTTTTCCCTCTCTTCTTTTATCTTTCAGTTTTCTTTGATGGTGAAAGAAGTTATAGATTGCTTTCCATTGATTTTCTCTTTTCTTTTTATATAGAGTAACCGCCAACTTTTTCAAAAGGGAGAGAGGAAGAACTTTTAAATAACTATTTTAAAACCTTCCACTAACTCTATTTAGTTTTAAGGGATTAATGATTCTTTTATTAGAATCTATCTATTAGTTACATGGATCACACCATAGGTATGTGAAAAATGTTACATGCACTACTAAAGATATTATATATAACATAGTATTAAAAACCAGACCAGACTGGCCGGTTCAGACAGGAAACCGATGAACTGGCCTATGGCCTGGTTCGGTTCTTCAATCAGACCGGTTAAGCATGTGAACCGGTCAACGCTGGTCAAACTCGAAGGGAACTGGCCGAGTTGCCATCGAACCGAACCCACAAACCGCTAACGAACACTCCCAAAATGCCCAAGCTTGGAGTCGAACCCATGCCACACTGGAGGAAAGTAGCACCTTTTACTACTAGGCTGGCTGCTTCTTTGTTAATATATGTGATTGTTTTTATATATACATATATTTAATTGTATTAAAATTTTGAAAAATCATCCAATATTCCCAAGGTAGGATTTGAACCGATGTACGCATGAAGAGATGGATGTAGCGCACCTTTACCACTGCGCTGCTGCTTGCTTTATTAATAGATGTGTTTTTTTTTAAAAAATATAACATATATTATTTAGTTGTATTAAAATTTTGTAAAATCATCCAACTCCTATGGCTAGGATCCAAACCCAACCTCTTGAGTAATGAAGGAAGGATATTACCACCAAGCTAGCTCACCACTTTGTTAACATGCTTTGAAAAATCATCCAATATCCCCAAGGTAGGATTTGAACCCATGTACACATGAAGAGATGGATGCAGTGCGCCTTTACCATTGGGCTGCTGCTTGTTTTGTTAATAGATGTGTTTTTTTTAAATATAATATATATTTAGTTGTATTAAAAATTTGTAAAATCATCCAACTCCCACTAGGATTCGAACCCAACCTCTTGAGTAGTGAAGGAAGGATATTATTAACAAGTTAGCTCACTACTTTGTTAACATGCTTCATTATATATATATATACTCAATTGTATTAATTTTTATATATTAATTTGATAATATCCGGTTGAACCAGTGACCTAGTATTTCAGTCGAGTAAACTACCGAGCCGAGTTTGAAAACCATGATATACAGTAACATTTTTAAAGTAACACTTATACAAATGTTACCATTGACCATTTTTAAATAATAAAAGTACCACCGTTACTTTCATCCTTTCACTTTCTTACTTTCGGATTCTCTCCATCCTCTTCCACCAATGCCTCCAATTCATCACGAATTGAAATCCTTTTCTTTTTCTCTTATTTTTTCTCTATGGTTCCCAACATCCATAGAGATTCATTCCTCTCTTCCTCCCAAAGTTTCAACCAATACGTTCCTTCCCTTCTTCCTTCCTCTGTTCTCCTCCGTTCTTTGTTCTTCCTTGCTTCACTATTCGGCATTCGCATTGAATCCCATCATGTAGCTACATGAGCTATGGTTAGGGTTTATCATAGTCATAGCTCTAAAGGAGTTAGGGAATTGAATTGAATATTTTGTTCTTGTGGTGGTGATGATGATGAAGGAGTTTCATTACAGCTTATTGCACTATGTGTATGTTTCCAAGAAAGAAACCCTGCGAAGGAGTGGTTGTAGAAGAAAACACTAACACTTTCGGATACAGTACCCTTCCTCCGCCGTGCTTTAAGATCTAGCTCCACGTCATCATCTGCAGCTCCACTGCCGTTCCCTTCCTTCACTACCTCCCAGGTTCACAATCTCACCTTCTCTCTGTCTGTCTCTCTCTGTCTCTCTGCCTCTCTCTCTCTCTCTCTCTCTCTCTCTCTCTCTCTCTCTCTCACTTTTAGGGTTTCTATTATTCAATTACGATTCCTGATTTTGTTGTTTTTTGTTTTCTAGCTAATTTCCTTCTCTAATTAGGAATTTTTGCATCTCCTGCGGCTTTGATGTTCAATTGCGTTAGAAAAGAAGACATTGATTATTCCCCCTACGACAAAGGTGAGCGGAGGTCTGTGTGTTCAATTTACTTGCTTTTTTCAGCTACGTCTTGTTACTGACTTTTGAATTATGTTCTCCTGTTACTTCAGTTTAATTCAATTAAACCATTGCATAACAAAATTATTCAACTATAGTGTTTTCTTCCTTGGTGATTTTGATGGTATCGTCCGAGTTGGGAATCGTGAGTACTGGGTGCAAGGTCATTCTCTTGAATACCGGGTTATTGCTGGACATATTGGTTATGCATGGGAAGAATAGAACGGCTCTTGTAGTGAGTTTATGCTTTCTCCACGCACGAGCCGTAGTCTCAAGTAGTAGTGCAGTATTTAGCTAGAACAAATTTGTAACAAGTGAGGAGAGCGACATCAGAAAACATTTCTCTTATTGAACTTGTTTCTCGTAAACAAAGTCTCATATCATACGATTTTATAGTGTAAATATTATTTTTCCATTAGCGCATACATGTTCTATTCATCATGCTTTGTTAAGATGGATATGAAAATTAAATATTTCATTCTTTTTAATGGCAGAAACTTGATTGAAAATTTTAATATATTATAAGGGCTAGATTATTAATTTTTAAATTATAAGTATCTAATTGAAAATTTAATTAAATTATAGGAATTTGCAGAATAATTAATATTTTTTCTTAATAGAACAACAACTACAATATACTTTTTTTCACAATCTTTTGTTCCATATATAAGCAATACACTTTAGATTTCTCAACTATAGGCAATACTCTCTAAGTAATAAATTTATTTGGCTGAAACATGTTTTTGATTCCTACAAAATAAGCGAGTTTTATTTTGATTTTCTTTAAGTAATTTTTTTTGTCAAAATATTTCTAAAACTATTTGATTTCAATCATAGTTATCAAGCTTGGGTCGATGATTGACTCATCAATCAAGGCATTGGGTCATTTACAATTGTTGAACTAGTTGAATCAGATAGAGCCAGAGGAGTGGATATTGACCATCAGATGTTACATTAACGACCATGATTGAAACATAAAGTCATATGATCTTTGTAACGAGTATTCGAGAATTAATAATCATTAATCAACTTTTAATCTGGACCATCTATTGTTATTCTAGCTCTCATTGAACCACTCTTTTATGTGATACACCTCATATATATATATATATATATATATAACACAACAAGTTGCATAGTTTAGTAGTAGGCACTACTAGAAATTCGTGGAATATAGATAGATTTATGTTAATTTCATATTGAAATTTTAGTTACAGACGGTTTTATAGATCGCCACTCACCGTTTGGTATTTTTGCATCTGCAATTCTTATAGACGGATTGGCGAAACCATTTGTAATGTTTAGACGGCATTAAGTACAAATGGTTTTTTTTTAAGTAAATTTAATCTAAATCGTGGTTAAAAAATTGTAAAAAACTTATTGAATAGGACTGATTATTACCTCTGAAAATGAAATTGTTTGTAATACTTTCTAAAATAGGATAAAAATAAAAAAATATTAAATTAATACTCTTTAGGCTTGTTAGGATTTTTTTTAATTTTAGAAAATAGTTTTGAGAAACAATTTTATGTTCAATATTTAAAAATAAAAGAAAAAGACACTTGTTTGGCAACTATATTTACAAAACATTTTTTAAATGATAAAAAATAAAAATGTTGTTTGGATAGCTCTTTTAAGAATAAGTTTTAAAAATAATAAAACATGAAATTTGTTTGGCAATCATCTTTTTTTTTTTTTTGGCAACTATCTTCTCTGGAATCATATGCAAAGCAAATTGAGGGCCTTTTATAATGGTCATAACCATTTAATAATTATTTTTTATAGAACCAAGTAACTTTAAATTCCCTGTTGCACAGATACGTAGGAGCAGACATTCCTGTCAGGTTAAAATTAAATTTTCATAACTTTTTACCTATTTGTAAATATTTATTATATATAGGAGAGATTTTTTTTTATTTGAGCTAGCTCTCGAATTGTTGAATATTTTATTTCAAATAACGATATTAATTTAGCCGTGATAGCTTGCTAGCTAAATATTTTGGGTATTTGAGTTGTAACAGCTTGATGTTTGATGCGAGCTGTCGCGACTCACAAACAAATTAAAATTTATAAAGTGCTAAGTTGCACAAAAAATATAGTAAATGGCACAACTCAGGTCGTCTCACAAGGAAGTGTTCTAATTGATTCAAGAAATTGGGGGATTTTTGGAGAATGAAATTAAAACAATTAAATTAAAAGGTAATAGCAACAATGAAGAAAGGCACTAGTGCAAGGTATTCCTAGGATTGGAAATTAATTATCATTGACCAAATATTAAACCCATTGGTGGCTATTAGTAATAAATTACTGGCAATTCTACTAGGTATTGATCGATCTCTAGAATTTGATCAATGCAAATAACTAATAAACGACAATCGCCAATTTGATTAGAAATCACATTAATTTATTGAATCAATTGCTATAGCCTAACTGTCAATCGGAAAGTTAATTATAATGTTTTCCCTCAAACATAAACTAATGGATCTATCAATTTATGCCCAAAGGGTTTCCCTAAACGACGATCACCAATTTAGTTATCCCAATAAAAATTATAGCAATCACCACAATAATTATAGAAATAGAAACTGCAGAACATTAAGAAAACCAATGTATTTAATTTCAAAAGAGGTCTCAAACATCATCCCAATCTATCCGGAAACCCTTACACTAGTAAAGAAATCTACCCCTCCATCTCTGGAGGATTACAACAATAAAAATAAAAGAACCTGGAAATAATAGCAATGATCATCGCCACGATCTCCAAGGCAAGCACCTCTACCAATGGAACCCTTAGAGAGTGAAGAGAGAAGAAGAAAGAGAGAAGATGGAGAGAGATGTAGAGAGAGAAAGTGAAAGGGGGCGAATGGAATGAATTAGAATCCCCCTTTAGAGTCCTCTATGAAACCCTAAAATAATCACTAAAAGTTTTAAAGCAAAATTGGGCCTAGTCTGGAAAAATCGCGCTATTCTGACGATCAAGCCAGATATGATCGTCAAGGTCATCAGTGTTGCTGAATCCATTTTTCTGCTTTAGTGCACCAACCTGGAAGCTCCTGTTAACAAACAACACTCCTACAAGGAGGTTAAAAGCACAAAGCACTTCCAAAAAATGATTATGCACTAAAAACAATATTAATAGCTATGAAATTAACCAATTATGCATATTGAGGACAAAGTACAAATTCACTAATTTAACCAACAATTAAGTACAAAATAAATGCAACATATTCATAGTTAGGATGGAAAATGGGTGCATAAATGCAACCCATCAATGTTCTGAAAATTCCTTTTAATTAAGAAAGGTTTTTGTTTTCTTTTTCTGTAAAGTTTTTTTTTAATAAATAAACATTTCTAAAGGTTATTAATAATTAGCACAGTCAATTACGGTAACTGTAATAATACAAATGTATTGGGGTGCTGCAAAAATAAACTTTTTGTCATTCCCTGTACATAATCAACTCTTGAACTCAAATATGATTTTAAAGATAATTTCTTTTAAAAAAAAATAATTTTTCCATATTTTTACCGATTAAATAAAACTTAGAAACGATTCCATTTTTAATTACTCTTATTTGCCGTTCTCTTGCAATCGCGATTGCGACAATTGCAAACCCGAACGAATTGTTTGTTTGGTCACTTACCTCAAAAATCATTTAACCCAATCACAAGTCTCCAAATTATCCCAATTATTAGTTGGAGACGTTTAAAATAATTGTGAATTGTACCGGAAAAGCAAAAAATAATTGTGGCTATCAAATAGCCAACTACGCACCAAGTACCAACAATCATGAGGTAACATGGTTAGTGCCACTGAAGAGTTTTATTAAATATTAACATATTCAACATCTTAAAAGATTTCATTGTATTAAATATGCCATGCCACGAGTAAACTGGCAAAACAATGACTTTTTTTTTTGGTATTTTACAACAAAAAAAGTATAGATATGTTTTCATGACAAATAAATGGATTTTGGTTTTAGTTCCTAAAGAAATCAATTTTGATCCATATATTTTTATTTTAATCCCTACAATTAAGATTTATTGCATAATGTAGTTTTTCGCTAAATACTCAATATTTGATGAAGATAAACTAACTGCATCTAACAGAAAATATTTGGCCTAAAATCATTTTTTTTTTGTTTTAAAGTTGAAAACCAAAATTCACTTGTTTGAAACAAAAGAACAAATCATATTAAAGCCGAATAAAAATGATTATAGATATGTGGATAATGTGATTTTTTGTTAAATACTCATTATTTGTTGAAAATGAACTAACTGCATTACAAAGAAAATATTCGAACCAAATTTTTCTTTTAAGATGAAAACCAAAATTCACTCATATGAAATTGAAGGAAAAAAAGCCATATTAAAGCTGAAGAAAAATGATTATAGATATGGGTTCATTGCAAAGTTTTTCACATTTCACAGTTTGACATCAATATTCACATCCCTTTCCCATCCAGATCCCAAAGGGACCCACCAAACACAAGATACCTCGTATTAGTTTCTAAGTTGTCTTGAATCTTGATCCCTTCCATTTCATGCCCATCTGATCTGTTCACTGCACTTATCTTGTACAATCTCAATTCTTTGTATCCATTGTAGGAACTATTGGATTTATGCGGAAGCGATTTAAGGATCTAGTACATTGGTATGCTTATCGAATCATCATTGTTTCATAAACACACAAGGAATATTACCTATCGGAGTGCGGATCTTTGATGATCTCCCTCGCCTTAGAATCCTTGTGTCACTGCACGATTGATCTCCTTGTAGTTGGTTGACGGCAGACCTTCCAGACTATGTCTCAAGGGGAAGGAGATAGTGTGTGGGCACTTTCTCTCTATCAGGAGATGACCTTGCCTCTACCTCTGTGACTGCTCTCTCTCTATGGAGAGGGTTAAGTGTAGTATATATATGGGTTCCTAGAAAACCTAACCCTTAGATGTAATGGGCTCTAGGTTTCTTGGGCTCTTCTTACACACTAGGCCCTATTGGGCTTTAGTGAAAGAGCAAAAACCCAACAATCTCCCACTTGCTCTTGAGTACAAACTTGAGCTTAAAGCCCAAGACCATGTAACTCACTAGTCATCATCAACTGAAATTTCCCCATCCCTTATCTTGAGCTAGCCTGGGGATCTACCAGCTGTTATTAATCAAGGCTCATGATAATCAACAAATGATTATCTAATTCGGTGCTACTCCACTAAAAGCCCGAACTTGAACTCCAAGATTAATAACATATATAACATGTATATGCATCACCCCTTTGTAGAATGTCTATAATTGATTGACTAGTTTTCTGTTACCCAATCAATTATTTATTCCCTTGACTATGATAGTTTCTCTAATGGATTACGTGCACTGGCTAGTGTCTTCAATATCCAAGTACCGAAACATATCAAGGGGACATTTCCTACAAATTTCATATTGTTTATCTCATAAATACCGATAATCAAACAATCTCACTCCCAAAATACCGAGTTATTGGCCGTCAATAGATCGCACCTCACCCGTTGGTAAATCAAAGAATGAAAACTATTTGATTACCTATTTATAATAAACTCAGAATTAAGAGCAATATTATAACTATAGTTATCTGGAGATTTGATACCTTATGACAAAAAAAACATCCTTAATCAAATCTCTCCTTGATCTTTTCAATGTGAATGTTAATTCACACCAATATTTTACAATGATTTGGACAAAACAATTTCATAAAATATTGCAGCCTAAATGAAGTGCCCAACTTTATTTAACAGCTGTGAACCTGTTCATCAATTATGAGAACCTATGATCATGTCCTCCATGAACGTATCCATATGATCATATACTTTACAATTGATCCGGACCTTAGCGTTTGTAAATAGTGTGCGGAATAAATGAATAATACCTCATTTATAACATTCAGAAAAAATGACAATGTCATAATGTCTTGCTCAAAAAGCACAAAACAACAAAGTGAAATAACAACTTCCTAAAGTTATAGCAAATCTGGAATCCTCCTAAGACCCATAGGTGTTATATGCCTCTCGAACACATGTTCAGGCAAACTCTTAGTAAAAGAGTCAGCAAGGTTTTCGTCCGATGCTATCTTGACTACCACTGTATCTCCTCTTTCAATTATATCTCGGATCAAGTGGTACTTCCTCTCTATGTGCTTTTGTCTTTTGTGACACCTTGGTTCCTTGGACTGTGCTACTGCCCCACTGTTGTCACAGTAAAGTGTAATGGGACGACTAACACTTGGTATCACCTGAAGATCCGTTAAGAACTTCTTTAACCATGCGGCTTCCTTTGCAGCCTCAGAAGCAGCTACATACTCAGCCTCTATGGTAGAGTCAGCCACACATGATTGTTTGACACTCCTCCAACAAATGGCCCCGCCATTAAGAGTGAACACATACCCAGAAGTGGATTTTCTTGAGTCAATGTCTCCTTGGAAATCTGAGTCTGTGTAACCAATGGTTTCAAGACTCCCACTAGAATAGACTAACATATAATCTCTCGTTCTCCTAAGGTACTTGAGTATATGTTTAACCGCTATCCAGTGTTCCTCTCCAGGATTAGATTGGTATCGACTTACTACTCCCACTGCATAGCAGATATCTGGTCTGGTGCACAACATAGCATACATAAGGCTACTTACTGCTGAAGCGTAAGGTATCCTACTCATGCATTCTCTCTGCTCAGGAGTTTTAGGAGAATGCTCCTTAGAGAGATGAATCCCATGCCTGAAGGGTAAAATTCCCTTCTTGGAATTCTCCATGCTGAACCTGGCAAGTATTTTGTCGATGTAATTAGCCTGAGATAATGCCAATACCCTATTCTTCCGGTCTCGCAAGAGCTTAATACCAAGAATATAATTGGCTTCCCCCAGGTCCTTCATATCAAAATGCTTGCTTAGCCAAGTCTTTATGCCTAACAATACCTCCGTATCATTTCCGATAAGGAGTATATCATCCACATAAAGTACCAGAAAAGATACTGCATTACCTTGGATCCTTTTATACACACACGGCTCATCAGGACTTTTCTCAAAACCATAAGACTTAATGGCTTGATCAAACCTGATGTTCCATGATCTGGACGCTTGCTTAAGTCCATAAATGGACCTTTGCAACTTGCATACCATGTTTTCTTGCCCTTTGGCTATGAACCCTTTTGGTTGCTGCATATAGATATCCTCTTCCAAATTTCCATTTAGAAAAGCAGTTTTGACATCCATTTGCCAAATCTCATAATCAAGATTTGCTGCAACAGCTAAGAGAATCCGGATGGACTTGAGCATGGCAACCGGCGAAAAGGTTTCTTCATAATCCACACCTTCTATTTGGGTGTACCCTTTCGCCACCAATCTAGCTTTGAAGGTTTCAACCTTCCCGTCCGATCCTCTCTTTCTCTTGTAGATCCATTTACACCCAATGGGTCTTACCCCTTTTGGTGCATCTACAAGAGACCAAACTGAGTTGGAATACAAAGAATCCATTTCACGATTCATAGCCTCAAGCCATTCCTGAGCATCAACATCTCCTAGTGCCTCGTCATAACTCGTGGGATCATCATCTTCTTCAATGATGACATCCTGAGGTGATTCACCCAACAAGAGAAATCTTGTGGGTTTACGAATCAATCTCCCACTACGACTTTGCCGCACTTGTTGTTGTGCATCTACAGGGGGATCCAAGTTTGGTGGGTTAACAATTTCTAGATGAGGACCCTCATTAAGTGGATTAACCAATTCATGATTTTGTTGTTCTTCCATAAGCGGTAACTGCATCTCTACAGGTTCCACTTGTTGATTATCATGCTGATCTTCTGGTTCTATTTCTGGTTCCTGTGTGTGTTCAACAACAGGTATATTTTCCCCTCTTTGAACAACCACAGGAACAAAAGCTGGAACCGCTTGAGGTTGAGGTGTAACTTGATCTGAGACTAGCTCATCAAGAATAACCTTACTCCTTGGCTTATAATTTGCCATATAGTCCTCCTCTAAGAAAGTCGCGTGTGTGCTCACTATGACCTTCTTTTCTTTCGGACTATAAAACAACCAACCTCTGGTTCCTTTAGCATAGCCTATAAACATGCATACTTCTGTACGCGAGTCCATCTTATTTGGTTTCTATTGTAAGACATGTGCCGGAGCACCCTAAATCCGAATATAATTCAAGGAGGGCTTACACCCTCTCCATAATTCTATTGGTGTCTTTGAAACCGTCTTGGACGGAGCTAAGTTCAATAGGTACATAGCAGTTTCTAAGGTATATCCCCAAAATGAATCAGAAAGAGATGAATAACTGAGCATAGATCTTGCCATTTCTAAAAGGGTTCTATTTCTCCTTTCAGCAACTCCATTCTGTTGAGGTGTCCCTGGAGAAGATAATTGTGAAACTATCCCCTCTTTAGTCAGGTAAGACCTGAACTCTCCAGATAGGTATTCACCTCCTCGGTCAGACCGAAGAGTCTTAATTTGAACACCAAGATGCTTTTCTGCCTCAGCCTTGAACTCTTGGAATTTTCCAAAAGCTTCAGACTTGTGACACATCAGGTACACATGTCCAAATCTAGAGTAATCATCAGTAAATGTGATAAAATACTCATACCCGCCTCTGGCCTGGACATTCATTGGTCTACATACATCAGTATGTACCAATTCCAGCTGAAGTGTGGCACAATTTCCCTTGGCCTTGAAAGATCTCTTAGTCATTTTACCCTCTAAACAAGATTCACAAACTGGTATCGGTTCAAAGTTCAGGGATTTTAAAATCCCACTATTGACCAAACCTTGTATCCTGTTAGAGTTAATATGACCCAATCTTAAATGCCAAAGATAAGTTTCATTGGAAACTTTTCTTTTCTTTGATGAATGAACATGCTCAACATCTCCTAATTCAACATGATTAACTTCACTGGGCACAGGACTAAGGAAATAAAGACCATTAAACATTACACCGGAACAAATAAAAGAAGATGAACTTCTTATTGAAACTGAGGAATTAAACTGAACTGTCAAACCATGTTTAACCAAACAACTAACAGAAATTAAATTCCTCTTAAAATCCGGAATAAATAAACAGTCTTCTAAAACCAAAGTTCTGCAATTATCAAAAGATAAAACAACTTGTCCCACTGCTAGTGCAGACACAAGCTCCCCATTTCTAAGCTTCAAAACTCTTTGTCCTTCACTTAAAGGCAAGCTATGTTTGAACCACTGCAAAGAGTAACAAACATGGTTAGTGGCTCCTGAATCAATGATCCATTTATCATTGTAATTCTCCACTAAACAAGCCTCAATCACATGTAAATTACCCATACCTGGTTTATTCATACGTGGGCAATTTTTCTTCCAATGCCCCTTTTGTCCGCACTTGAAGCACTTGCCTTTTGGCTGCTTCATTGCAACTGGTTTGGCAACTGGAACACCTGATTTCTTCTTTTTCTTGTTCTTGTTCCTTCCCTTAGGTTTCCCCTTAGGTTTCACAGAACTCTCACCAGCAAAAAATGCACTGCCCTGCTTGACTAGAGACTGTTCAGCACTCTCAAGCTCATGCATCAGCTGAGTAAGGTCAAGATTCATCTTATTCATATTATAATTCATCTTGAACTGATTGAAGTATTCAGGCAGTGACTGCAAAAGAAGGTCAACTTTTACTTCTTGTTCAAATCTGACCCCATGGTCTTCAGCCTTCTTGAAGTTTGCTATCACTGTCAGACAATGATCCCGCACACTTCCTCTAGACATTACTGTCTTGGTGACTGCATTTAGCGCATTCTGTCTAGCAGAACTACTAGACGTAGCAAACATACCATCAAGAGTTTGGAGCATCTTTGCTTCACTCTCAATCATGCTTACTTGCTCCTGAAGGTGATTGGCGAGACTGGCAAAAATATAGCAGCGAACTGCCATATTTGCCTTCTCCCATCTTTCCTTCTCCTGCTGAAGACGTGTCTTTGTTGCTTCAGACGCATCTTCAGCAGGCTGCGCTGGCATAGGGGTAGTCAGAACAAAGTTGAGCTTTTCATATTGAAGAACAATATCCAAATTAGTTTTCCATTGTTTGTAGTTTGTACCATCCATGGGTTTTTGACTCAAGATAGTAGCTAAAGGATTGAATGAAGACATTTTTCTGAAAACAAGGAAAAACACACTAATTACAAACTAGAATAACTATAAACAGATACTGCACTAGTAGATTCTGATAACTACTACTCGTTTATAGTTTAACAATCTATTAGTTATCTTTACAAGGCTTACGATGGGCAAGATACTTGTAAAACTAATATTGTTATTTTGGGCCTTCAGTTCCATTGCCAGAGCCTTGATGGGAGGGTTAACAACTTTACCAAAGTTGAATGTATTTAACCATTATTTACTTTCAAAATTCTCTTTAGTGTCTAAGTGTTGCAGACGATGGGCCGTACAAAACTTTACTAAAGTTTTGAAAATATTAAGGTTTAATCTAGTGAAATCCGATTATCCTTATCCGATAGGGCTTCAGCGATAACCTTTTCACTAATAAACCCACAATTAGAGCCCGTAGGTTTTAAATTAATTACTTAATAAAAAACCTTCACCCATTCAATATTTTAAAAATTTAGAATTTTCCAATTTCCAAGAATTGTTTAAATTCGAGTGTTCTTTGTTTAATTTCAAAAACTATGTAAGTACCCACAAGCCGATGAACGTGCAAGCTTAGCTTATCGAAATTTTAAAATCATTAAGGTCCTAAAATCCGATCATGATAGGCAGCGTGTGCTCCACACAATCATGATACATGATTGTGGTATGCAGCGTGTGTTAACACATGACCATTTTAGAAGACCCACAAATTGCTCGCAATGTAAACAGTTCTCTTAGGAAATAATTTGGATTATTTGTCTTGATTTTAATTATTCAAAATTAATTAATTCAATCATTAATCTAGATTTTTAACAAAAAATCATAATAATTTTAATTAATTTTCGAGAATAATTTTGAATCAAAATAATCCTATAATAATTATCATACTAGTCGCGGAATGACAAAATAGCTATTATGCTAATGTAATTTTCAAGTTATGCAGCAATATGGCACCACCTATTCTATATGACATGTTATCACAATAAGCATGTTATCAATCATATAATTCATCCATTCATAAAATAAAGCAATTTAAATAAAATAGACTTTAATCCATGGTTTCCTAGAGAAAAATAAAATAAAATAAAATAAAATAACAAAAAATGTTCCTGTCCTTCTTGTCCTTCCTTTTAGTCCATAGGTATTTATCTCAAGCCCTTTTATGGTAACCATGGGTCCATAAGCCCAAAATACCAAATTTTGGCAAGAAAACCTAAGACAACTTCAAGGAACCCTAACTGTTTCGTCCACTACTCCGTCACCCGAACTCGGATCAGTACGAAATTTTAGGGTTGGGACCACCATGAAGAGACGAAGCCAACGCCACTGGAATCACCCAATTTGGATGTTCCACGCGCCCTCACTCTCTCCATCTTCACAGGCGCATGGAAACCACTGTCAGAAACTTCTGGTGGCGCGTGGAGGAGCGTGGAGGCTCCTCTGGCCGCGTTCCACCCACAATTTTGTTCATCTTTCCATCCTCTTTCCAACGATATATGATATGTCCAATTCCGAGATCCAGAGGTCCACGAACATGTCCAAACAGTGACGAACATCCTTCTTTTTGCATCTTCTTGATCTTCTTTTTATTACAACTTTTGTATAACATAAAAAAAAAATATACAAGAATTGAAAATAAAAAAAATCAAGGAGGAAACCTAATCATATGGGATTAGCCTCCTTGTTACAACCCAAGAAAATACATTCAAATCTCTACCATGAATTAAAGTTGAAAACCAAATAAAGCATTGATTTGTTTATGAAAAGAATTATAAAGATAAACATACAACACATATGATCAACAAATATAGAATCCTAGGTGCCATATTTCACGAAGCAAACTAATTACATGAATAATGAAACTAGATTCACATACCAATGTACAACCTGGCTCTGATACCAATTGTAGGAACTATTGGATTTATGCGGAAGCGATTTAAGGATCTAGTACATCGGTATGCTTATCGAATCATCATTGTTTCATAAACGCATAAGGAATATTACCTCTCGGAGTGCGGATCTTTGATGATTTCCCTCGCCTTAGAATCCTTGTGTCACCGCACGATTGATCTCCTTGTAGTCGGTTGACGGCAGACCTTCCAGACTATGTCTCAAGGGGAAGGAGATAGTGTCTGGGCACTTTCTCTCTATCAGGAGATGACCTTGCCTCTACCTCTGTGACTGCTCTCTCTCTATGGAGAGGGTTAAGTGTAGTATATATATGGGTTCCTAGAAAACCTAACCCTTAGATGTAATGGGCTCTAGGTTTCTTGGGCTCTTCTTACACACTAGGCTCTATTGGGCTTTAGTGAAAGAGCAAAAACCCAACATCTATCTCAACTCCCAGATCTCCAGCATCAAGGCACAATCATCTCTCAATTACTAATCTATCTCTTCTTTTCTGTTTCCTTTTTGTTGTTTTTCTTTACCTGTAACCATTATTTATGGATTAATCTTCCACCGTTTTTTTTTTGTTACCCTCAACATGGAATTTGGTAATGATACATGTGTAACCGAGAACTATTGTTTATCATTGAATTTGAGGATGATAAACTAATGATTATTTATCACAAATTAAATTAAATTTGAATAATAATTGAAACCACTAGCCACTTTTTATTTTTTGTTTTTCTATCTAACAATCTCTTTTTTAATCATTTGTTAGTCTATAAAGTTGTGATCGTGGTTAATGTAGTATTTTCAGCTGCATGCAGTAATGGCTTCACGTGACTCTAACTTCCCGAACAACTTTAAGATTCCGGATTACATTCTTGCACCTGAATCCAAGGTTGAGAATGTTTATGATGATGATGCTGTGCCAAAGTGTCCGGTCCTTGTTTTTGTTAACTCCAGGAGTGGTGGTCAATTAGGAGGGGACCTCTTAAAAACCTATAGAACTGTTCTTCATGAAAAACAGGTACAATAATTAGTCTTATGTTATGTGGATTGTTTCCAGAATGTTCGAGTTTTGATTTCAAACTATGGTTGTGTCACGACTGCCATTGTGTTGCAATTCGAAAAATTGTGGAAAAACAACATGGCCACAATTGCCAGCAATACAATTGCGGAAGTCACCACAACAACAATATTGCAGCCATAATTGTGATTATAGAACAACTTAAAACCATCTCATGTGAAGGGTAATATTTTTAAGGGAATTGATTAAGTTGATAAGCAATGTGATTTTCAGGTTTTTGATTTAGGGGAACATGCTCCGGATAAGATGCTCATAAAATTATATGCTAATTTGGAAAACCTCAAGCTTCGGGGTGATCAATTAGCAATCAAGACTATGGAGAGGCTGAAGTTAATTGTGAGTTTTTGATAATGATATTTGATGTGTTGATTGTGATTTTTTTGGTGACCAATTTTATTTGGTTATGGTTTTTTGAGTTTTTGATGTTTGCCTTGACTTTAGGTTGCAGGGGGTGATGGAACAGCAGGGTGGCTACTTGGTGTTGTTTGTGATCTCAAATTATCTCATCCACCACCGATTGCCACGGTTCCCTTGGGCACAGGAAATAATCTCCCTTTTGCTTTTGGTTGGGTAGGAAATTGCACTTTGAAGCACATGTAAAGCATAATGTTGATTCTGTCGATCCACAAATTTAACATTGAAATCTTTTGCTTGTTCTAATGCCTTTTCTTTGTTTGGGTTGATTCACTTTAAGTGGAAGCACATTGTTCTGGTTTATGCCTAAACTATATATATATACACACATTGTTTTGGATTAGTCTTCCACTGCCAACTGGGAGATACTCTTGAGCAATAAAAAAAATTGAAATGACCTTCCATTTCTAGCAAAAATTGAGGAAGTTTTCGGTAGTAGCTATGACTGTTTTGATAAAATTTATCAGAAAATCAAACGAAAAACAATGATGGAGCACATACAAATTATTTTTGCTTGTTTATAGGGGAAGAAGAACCCAGGGACGGATCAACAATCAGTTGAGGAATTCTTAGATCAAGTCATGAAGGCCAAGGAAATGAAAATAGACAAGTAATGAGTTCTGGGCATATTCTATAATCTTATAATAATTAGGACTATTTCTTATTGTTCTACTTAGGTGGCTACATTTTGTTAGTCTATGATGCCATGTTCTGGCTCTTATTGAGAAAGTACTTCTATTGTCCTTGTTATCGAATCAAACAAATTTTAAAATAACTAGGTTATGATTGCAGTCTTGATTTGATGGTTTTAAGGGGAGGGTGAGGGAAGCTGTTAAATGATAGTATGGTTGAAATAGTTGCATTACCAATTACTACAGATGAGTTGATTTTTCAAATAAAGCCATATTGAAAACTTATAATTATCTTTTTTATTTACTCATTTAATATCTATTCGGTTGACACCACTGCAATAATTAATTTTTTTATGATGTGTTTACATATACTTTTGGTTCCTTATTTTGTTTATGGGACATTGTCAGGCAATATAGTGCCATTTGAGCTAAGTCTCTTTGGCTCACTTTGGTTACTACTTAAACTTAAGTTTTGATTTCTACCCTTTTAAATATAATACAGTATACTTCTCAAGTCTAGTTCTTATGGCCTCTTAATCTAAAGCAATTATAAGGAAATTTAAGATCCAATTATTATTCAACATCTCTATTCAATCTATGCTCACATTTCTTCTACAAAATTCTGTTTGCTGATAATTTCTTGTTTTTCTAACCCTTCAGCTGGCATATTCTCATGAGAATGAGAGTTCCAAAAGAGGGTGCCTGTGATCCAATTCCACCGCTTGAGTTACCACATTCTTTGCATGCCTTCCACCGTGTATCTGATGCAGGTGAACTTAATATGGTAAGGCAAACTACCAGTCATTATTTTGCAATATTATATTACATCATACCTCTCATTCATATTGCTACTTTGGGAATTTAAAGGCAAAGATACCTTCAGTTTTTTTTTCCCTTTACTTTCAGCATTTTATGCACTATTTTCTAATTTTAATTTAATATGGAATATTTATTAATATTGTATAACTTTTGTGAGGGATTACCAGATGAATAGCTGCTATAGGGCTTGAAAATATTTGGTTGGAATAATCAAAGGCATGAGTCTATTGCCATTGGGACACTACAGACAAGTAGAACAAAATCTTCCATAGATTTAATACTTGGTTTTAATATTAAATTTACTATAAATAAAACTGAGGGGTGATGACACATTAATTCTTTTCTAAGGTATGTTGTATTTTAATTTTGAATTTTTATGTAGTTATCTTATTTCCGGGTTACCATACTTCCTTATGTCATCGTTTTAACTGCTTCTCAGGAAGGTTGCCACACTTTTCGTGGCGGATTTTGGAATTACTTCAGCATGGGTATGTAAGAATAATTATTCCTAGGTTCTTCTGTACTTGCACTTGATGCTGTAGACCATATAAATCCCTTTTTCACTTGGAATAATTAGATGATTTAGTTTGCACTTTATTACAGAATTTAAATTTGGCTTGTTTCCAATATGTTGCTATGTTCTATTTCCAATATAGATGCATATTAGCACTTAAAACTTCTGCTGTCTTACACAGGCTAAAAACGTGACATATGTAATGATGGAAACAATTTATATTACTCTGTCTACTAGAGAAAATTCATCGATTTCTGCACCATTACTATTTATCATTTTCAACTTTATTTTGTTTCTTAGTTCACTTTAATAGTTTAAAATATCTGTCACCACTTATTGTAGGAATGGATGCTCAAGTGTCTTATGCATTTCATTCTGAACGAAAGATGCATCCTGAAAAATTCAAAAACCAGTTAATTAATCAGGTATGGCATTGCCTCAACAATTATAATAATGCATAAACAATATGTTGTTGCTTGATAACATTTCTTGTTTGACTTCCTTACTCTTGAGTGGAAAGTCTACACAAATTTGGACTAGAAGATGTATTCTCATCCTTTTTCTTAAACTGATGTATGTTGTTGTCTTGATTTGATCTGTGTTAGAGTACTTATGCCAAGCTTGGATGCACACAAGGATGGTTTTTGGCTTCTCTATTCCATCCTGCATCCAGGTTAGTTTGTTAAGATTTGTCATTGATTGGACAAAGGAATATCCTTGTTTTAATTTCCTTTATAAGTTTTAGACTATTTTTACTTACCTAAAATTTCTTGAGCCATGAATTGTAGGTCTATGTAAATTCATGAAAACTTATAGTTGCAACATGTTATGTTGGAATCGAATATCTACAATCTACTAACTGATAGTTAACTTTGCTCCCTACAACCGGTGCTCTAACTAATATTAGCTGTCTTGGTTTGGTTTAGATTTTTGTGATTATGGCTGCTAGATGCTGAGTTCTTTTCCTTTTTCCCTATCCACGTAGGAATTTGATAATTTATTAGGACATTTCATAAACATTAGACAATTTAAAACAATCAAATGAAATAAGGCTTATTCAAGATATTTTAATGAATAGAACATAATTCATCCTTATGTCCAGTCATATCAAATTGAGTCTATGTTTGTGACAACAAAATACTTTTAGATTCTTCTGCTTCCTTTCCTATACTTATCCACATATATGCACCTTTGAATTTGAATTATAACAAGTTAAAATAATTTTGTGTTGAGCATAGAGGTCGAGGGAGTTCAAAATTTGGGAGACTTAAACAAATAGATTGAGCAATAAACTTCAAAATGGGACAAACACCACATTTTGACTCAAAACCTTTAGAGAATGAGCTCATGGGTCCTCCTGTCCTGTATACTATTCACTCAATCCAAACTTAATTAATGTGGGACTCCAAACACAACCTTGAAACCAACAATCTCCCTCCAAGTGAAAGGCCCAAATTGGTATGCTCCTCCCTCAGCGGAAACTAATCTTGGCCTATTACTCTGACAAAGGGTTGGTACTACATCTAAGTACAAGCAAACTGCTATGACCCATCCAAACCATCGGCTTTGATAACACTTGTTGAGCCAAGATGGTTGAGGGAAGCCCAAAATTCATGAGACTTAAACAAATAGACTGAGTAATTAACCACAAAATTGGGTTAGATATCAAATCTTGACTAAACCTTAAAATAATGAGTGTGAGTCCTCCTATTATATATCCTATTTACTTAGTCCAAACTTAATTAATATGAGACTCCAAACTCATACTTGAAACCAACATTTTCTGTAGAAGCCCTTCCAGTAATTTTTCAGCTTATCTAGAAACTTCTAAAGCTTAAGAGCTACTCGCTGTAGCTATTTCCAATCCTTATTTCTTAATGCTCCATAAGAAAAAACCATCATGATTTGGAAGTTTCAAAAGCTGAACAAGCAGCAATATCTAAATCAATCTAAAAAACAAGAAATTTCTTTATAGATTCCCAATTTTAGTCGACGTAGCAACCTCCAATGGGTCATGAAGATGCCGTGATGCAAGAAACAACAGCAAATGATTTGTCATATTCATCTTATTTTTTGCTATTACTGACCATTTTACCAGGCTACCCCCTAACCTATTCAAAGTTATTGGTAATTGTTATGGGCTTTGGTAATGCTAGTCATATTGGACAGTGATTGCCACTGGAGCTAGTGAACTACATAAGAGAATTTTCTGCATTATTTTAATAGACCAACCTTATTTAGCTTCAGCCAATGAGATTATAAAACGAGAAAACTGATCTTAATGATTTTATTGTTTATTGTTGCATATGTGGTCTTATATGTTGATGAATTCTATTTAAATTGCTCTGTAAATTAGAGTGGATGATGATGCATGTGGAAATATATTTTCTTTTTCTATTTAAATTATGAAATTCATATGAATAATGAATGGTAAATATTGCTCGCCATAGGCGGCTATAACAGTTCTAATAGTTTAAATGTTAACACCTGTTTTTTCCATTTTCTTATTTTCTCAATGCTAGATTAAATAGGCATCCATATGTTCATACTACAGAAAGCATATACTCTGTTATTTGTCAATTAATGAAATATAATTTGATTTTCTATTGCAGGAACATAGCACAACTTGCAAAAGTAAAAATCATAAGAAGACGTGGTCAATGGGAAGAGCTACACATACCTCCCAAGTAAGTCATTTTATAAACTCATCTATTTCGTTAGCAAGACACATAAATGAAGATCATATATTTTCAAATTAAAATAAAAACTATCAATTTGCCAAAGACCAATCTTTATGTGGCAATTCCTTAAATTTTATAACCATTTCACAGAATTACATTGCCTTTTCTACTGTTGCTCTTGTTGATATTGGATGACTCACATCAACAACTTATGTATGGATGATTTTTGTGAAAGGAAAGTAACTGTTTGACAAGGATGTTAAAGGATTTAAAATGCCATCATAAGTTTTGGTGATCAATAAATATCTAACAAAAATTAAAAGAAGTCAGAACATTCCTACCAACGATTTCAATAAGTTTGATCAGGCAGTGATTTCTAGCTTAATAAATATCTAATGAAAATTGATAATTCCAATAGATAATTGAAGGAGATTTTGAGAAACCCAACAAATTCCCAGAAAAAGTAGCTTGGTCAAAATAGATTGAACTACTCAATATAGCAAGATATTATTGCATAGTTATAGAACACAAAGCAGACTATATTGTATCTGATAAGAGAAGTGATATTTCATGTAAACGTGTGGATTTTACTACTAACTAAAGCTGAAATGTCACTCTATATCACAATTTACCTTGACGGTCCATGATAATTTCTCAAATGTAACAGTTGTAGATTTCAAAAGTAGCATGGTCAAAATAGATAAAGCTTCATGGGTTGACTTTGATAACTCAACAAAATCTACAAGCTAGGGTAATAAAATTGAAGTATAAAGGCATGTTTGGTATAAAGGTAAAAATAGGGCATAAAATTTCATGGAAACTCATCCATGAAATTTTATAAACATGAAACTCATTCATGAAATTTTACACCCTATTTTTACTCCAATACCAACCACCTTCTTACGTTTGTTTTGACCCAACATGGGTTAATTGATCGGTAAGCTTGAGAATTTTCAAAATCAACTATTACAAAATTAAAAGTTTATCTTTCTTATGTAAACCAAAATGCCATTTTATTATCTGTTTGCTACCTGCTCCTCTATTTTCTTCTTATATGATGTCACTCTTTTTGTTTTATATACAGCATCCGGTCAATTGTATGTCTTAACTTGCCCAGCTTTTCTGGTGGATTGAATCCATGGGGTACACCCAACAGTGCAAAGCAGCGAGATGTAAATTTCATATGCCAATTCTGAAACAATTACTTTAGTGAAATATAATTTCCTGCTAGTTTAGTAGAATAAGATAATAAATATCTAATATTTTCATGCTAGTTTTGCTTCCCCGAATCATTTAGAAGAAAACACTAATTAACCATGGTATCTTGATGGAATACAGAGAGATTTGACACCACCATTTGTAGATGATGGCCTTATAGAAGTTGTTGGTTTTAGAGATGCGTGGCATGGGCTTGTTTTGCTTGCCCCAAATGGACATGGAACTCACCTTGCTCAGGTATATGAGATATTTGACATGAATATTTGTCGTTTAGAAAATTTTTTTTCTTAGTATTTTATTACCATATGTTAATTTTTCCTCTATCTAAATCAAAATTTCATTAAAATATGAAAGGAGGACTTTTCAAAAATGACTAGCAGGCATAGTTTTCAGAGTCGGACTAGTGATCAACTCGACCAAGGAACCAAGTCGCTAATTCAATTGCTAGGTCAATGGTTGAATTGGTTGAGCTAGATATAATTACATAAACATGTAAAAATAAAATTTGATGCCATTATATATATATATAAATGAAACATAATGACTCAAGGGCATGGTTGGCCTAATGGTGAAGGAGCGCCTCCATGCTTTAGGTCTTGGTTTCAAGTCCTATGCTTGGAATTTCATAGGGTTTCCAGGTGCAAGTTCGGTCCACCTCGGGTTTCACCAGCATTGACTAGTTCTTGTGCATATTCGGTTTGATTTGAGAACTCAACCAGTCTAGTGACCAATCACTTCTTGCCATGTAGAAGATGAGCATTCAATGATATTTAAAATTTAAGAATAATTACTAAATATAAATTACTCATATTCTATGTGTAACACCCTAATAAATTCTAATTCTTTCATCCTAATTTTTTTTAATATTGCAATGGTTAGCTACTAATTTGTAACTTGAAATTTGAGAATTTTTTTTTTGTTATGATTATTTCTTATTCATAGTTATATACCAGAATAATGTGTATTAACTGTAAATCATGTATCTGGTAGACTCCCAGGAAAGAGAGGTGGGTCACAGTGGACACGCTTAAATACCAAATCTTTCCTTAGCCAGAACCTTTCCAAATTACATTCCACAGTAATACACTTTCTTCTAGTAACCTAAAGGTAAATTATTATTATTATTATTTTTAATAACAAAGAATGCTTTTTCTTTAACAAAATATTAATGTTTGTTAATCAATAATTCCCACAGTTTAGACAACCATCATCTATAGAAAACATACTTTACTACCAATATCGATTCATAGGGTACAATAGTACATATTACACATTCAAGATACATGAAGAAAAACTTTAATATCACAATACAACATAACCAAAGTCTGGTAACATATAGTAAAGATTCTATTTAGCACACATAATAGAATCTGATTATTTAGAAATTAAGTCCATGGCTACATCCATTTCATTGTTGAAGACGATCCATGCTATCTGGAAACATCAAAGAAAAGGGGTGAGAGAAGTCTCCCAGTAGGGTGATGTTTCTAGGGGAGTTCCATTTCATCCCAAAAATATTAAGAATAACATGGGAGTGCAGCAAAATGCACAAATTATATTTTGTTAGTGTCAAGCAAGATGGAAGTGTATAATATCAATCATAATAAAAGTGCAATAAAAGAAATATAGTAAATAATTATGAATGTACTATAACTCCCTTTTATAATATCTCGTTCCCTTCTAATAGCTTTAATATGCAAGATTTGTTCATATTGGATCTGTGAGAGCTCTCATTGCTAGGGCGTCCCCTAGTCAGATCAGTGAATGCCATGTCCTTGTCCACTAGCATGGCGGGGCCCAAGGCATCACTAAAACATCCACCAAGTCCTTTTCCGCTACAAGGCGGGGCCCGAGGTGTCACTTATCTATTTGTCCATTTTACATTGTGTACATAGTATGCATAAAGTATGAAAATTATAGAAAGTTTCCACAATTTCTTTCATATTCACATGTAGACCACAAGATTTTCCATATTTGCACATAAAGCCCAAACAATATAAGATTCCTAAACAAAAATCATATTTCTTTATAATTATCATTGAAGCACCAAAACATACTATTGTAATAAACTTATTTTCTTTATAATGAAATACACTTAACTTAGTTTTTATATAATAATTCAATTTCAAGTATTCATATAATACTTTCTTTACTAATCCCATAAGTCTAAATATACCCAAAATCATTTCAAATCTATCTTTAGAAAATACTTAGGTAAATTATCTTATATAGGTAAAAAGAATATTTTTATGCATATATACCGAAGGTTTAGAAAATCACTTCAAGCAAGAAATTTTTATAGTTCCAATCATAGAGCAAAGAAAACATCATGAAATCTTTCAAGAAATATAAAACGAAATAGCCAAAAATATACCGAAGCTTTAGAAAATCACTTCAAGCAAGAAACTAGCTAGTTTATGTGTCATGTTTCTAATGGGACCTTAAATTTAAATATTTGTAAACAATATTCCTTATTATTAATAAATGTATAATCAAGTCAAATATTTATAGTTCAAGGTTCATAGTCCAAGTTCTGTAGTTCAATGTCCATAGTTCAAGGTTCATAGTCCAAGTTCCGTAATTCAAAATCCATAGTTCAAGGTTCATAGTCCAAGGTCCATAGTTCAAGGTTTATAGTCCAAGGTCCATAATAAAGGTTATGATTAATATAAATATATTTTAGTGTCTTTTATATCATATTAAGTTTTAATGGTCCCAAGAAAAATACAACACACAAACCAAACTAAATATTGCATGCTCAAAGATTTAGAATCCATTCATTATAGTAAATTAAATAAAGCACTTTTCATGAATAGAAATGTTTCACAATTATAATGAGATCAAAACTATATTACCTTAAAATTCCATAACTTGTAGACAAAGCTTTTATTAAAGAAAAATACATATGGTTTAACATATTAAAACAACTTCATACAATATTTAAATATTTGAAGAAAACATAATAAAAATTTGAAATGATCTTAAATCACAATTTTCAACCATATAAGGAGACAAATAAATATGCATCATATGCACATGGATTAAGTGTTTTATGACACCATAATTAAATCATTCAAATGTATTAAAAACAATAAACATAAGCTTTGAATATCACATAGCATAACATCATACAAGAAAATTATATATGAAGCTTAGAAGTGAAAGAAAACCCCTACTTGTTCTTGGAGCTTTAGAAACTTTATTATACCAAGGCTAGACCAGCAACTTCTTCAACTTTTCTAAACCTTTTTTAAGGGCTAAGATTCATGTATAAAGGCTGGAAAGTGTTGATGGTAGATGGTGATAAGAAGAGATGATAATTTGGGAGTGTTTTGGTAAAATTTTGTAAGTGTTTTTGGTATGAAAATGAAGTAAATGAAGAGAAATAATGGCTACACGTTTTTGATAGTTTTTGGGCAGAAGAATGAAGTGTGGAATTGTGTTTAGAGGTGTACTATTTATAGAAAAAGTCTAGGATTAAAATATTATTAATTTTATAATTTATTTGTCATATTTAGTTAGTTTCATTAGTAAAATATTAAAACTAATACTAAATAATTTAATAAATTCTTAATTATCACTTAAAGACATACTAAAATATGATTTAAAGACATTTAGTAAATTTTAATATTTTTACATATAATTTAATAATGAATTATTTAAAATAAGGCAAAATTACTTAAACTAGTTAATCTTAATTAAGCTAATTAATTGGTAAATGACTTAATTTATTTTTAAATATCTTTATTAGATTGTTGGAGATATAATACAAGGATTCACGAAATTTATATAATTTTTTTATAATTATTTACATTTTATTTGGTATTTTAAATTATTATTAGTGTTATTAGTAATTAATTAATTAATAATCTATTTAACTATTTTTAAATTATTATTATCTTTTCTTTTGCAGCCAATAGGTCTGAATCTTATCTCTAATAAAGTTATAGTGGGTTGCAAGTTGTCTTGAATGATTAATATATGAAAATGACAAATTTTATATATTAGAATTTTATTTTAAAGTTACATATACTTTGGTAATTAATAAAATATTCATCTAAAAAAATTATATTTCATTGATATATTATCAATAACATATTTTTACCTTATTTACATGCTATCTATAATTTTTTTACGAAGTTTCTATAATTTTTAGTATTTTTAATATATTTTTACCTTAATTAGGCCTATTTTAAGTTAATTAAAATAATTAGTCATCTAAAAATAAAATATATATATTTTTTACAGCAGGCCATGTCAATTTTTGAGTTGTCTATCATGATAAGGGGACAAGCTCACCATGGTTGAAATTTTTAGTCAAAAATGGTTGGCTTTGGATAATATGTCATATGAAATATCCTTTACTTTTAGAATATATATTATTATTGTTTATGAGTCCGAATTTTACATCATTCTAGGTGTCATTTAATTGATTTAAGAGTACTAGTGAGTTTAATCAAGATTTTGAAAAATTATCTTAAAGCTTAGGTAATTAATTAGGTGTTTTAAGCTTTATTTAAGTCAAAATTTATTAATTAAAGGTCAATGTGATTTTTAACACTATCCATGGTTTAATAAAGAGTCCTATTTTGTGGTCCTCTTTGTCTAATATTATAATTTAGTAAAAAAAAATTTTTAATATGACCTAAAATTGTTTTCTAGGATTTTTCGGTATGTATTTCATACCCTAGGTTAGGTTTTTTTTTTTTGTAATTATACTAATATTATACAAATTTACTTAATATTGATATTCATCATCAAAATTATGTTTAAATTGTATTTATAATTTTTTTCATCATAATTTTTGACACTCCTCAAGTTTTTTTTTTTCCTAAGATTTATGTAAACTTGTTCTAATATTAATTATGTTCTATGTTTTTCTTCTATTATTTAGTGGTATTTTATAATTTTATTAAAATCCAAGGGAATAATTAAATATTTTACATTTTGATGCTAAGTCTTGTATATTTTAATTTAGACATTTTTTTTTTACTATATCTAAATTTTCTTGCCTAAACAAAATCCTCATACTTTCTAAAAAACTATAATAAAGCAATACTATATTAAGAAAAATTGAGGATGTTACACTATGTGATAATAAATGATTGATGAGATAACAAATGGGAAAGGTGATCTTAGTTCTACTTACCTAATAATCAACAAGCATGCAACATCACATAAATGATTGACTTTCAAGCATTTTTAAAGTTAAACATACCATTGTAATCGTTTCCTCTTTTGAATTGATCTAGGCACGTAGAATACGATTTGAGTTCCAAAAAGGCACATCAGATCACACATTCATGAGGATTGATGGGGAGCCATGGAAACAACCCCTCCTAGTTGATGATGATACTGTTGTGGTAGAGATTTCTCACCTTGGCCAGGTTAAGATGCTTGCCACTCATAATTGCACTTCAAAAAGTGTGTATGGTCCTACATCAGCACACCATGGTGATGGCGAGGATGAGGATAGTGGCAAGGAAGATTCTATAGAATAGGAATTTCACAAGTTTGGCGCAGCAAATACATTTAAAATTCCAGAGGAGGTTGATATTTCTCATCTCAGTTAGGTCCCTCTTGCTATATTAAGACATTCTTTAGTTTCATGCACTTTGACATTTAACTAACACCTTCCAATTATTTGTCGTTGCTTCTATAATGTTACCAATTTGTTTGATTCTAGTGGCATCGTGGTTGCAGACATGATAATTGAATTGAGATACAATAATGGCTTCATTCTCAACATTTTCTTCTTCTATTCTTTTTTTGGAAGATTCATTCCCAACATTTCTTACAGTTGAAATACAGAGATTTCAAGTAACTATCATCTCCTTTGCATTGTAGTTCAGGTTTTGTAAACTTAAAGTTTAGCAGTGTCGATTTGGTTTTGTTAGGTTGATAAAACGATGGTATGTTTGGTTAGGGAGTGAAAAGAGTGAAGGTCTGAAAAAAAAAAAAACGTTGATTGATATGTTTAGATTTATACATTAGTCCTCATACATTATAGAAGCTAGTTTGGGTTATCATGAAACCGATGACAAGGTTTAATCTGATCTGAACTCAGTCTAATATTTTGATTGGGCATCTTTGAATTTAGGCTTAGTTTGACATAGCCTAAAATATAATTAGGCTTGACCTTGCCATAGCTTAAATAATGATTAGGCTATATTTGGCTCAATAATTGAACAAAATGTAAACATTAGTACATTGCATATATTTAAAATATAAAATGTGTACAACATATATTTGACATTTTAAAGAATATAATTCTGATACATTTTTATAATAAAAGCTTTTACAGAATTATATTACAAAATATATTTGACTCTTTCAATCAATACTTAAAAGTCACGAACTATTATAGCATATGATTATTACTAAGTCACATTGTATTAAAATTAACTTTTATTTTCAAACAAACTATAATATCAATGCAAAAAAGAGATTATTATTCAAAATATATTAAGTTCAAGGTGACCAAAAAATGTAATTCAAACATACCTGAAACTTATGAGGGGTGTTTTTTGTACTTAAGAATTTGATTAACATTTCTTTCAACCACATGCACTTTCTCTATTTTCAACTGTCTCTTCTTCTAATACAACATGGTCATAGTTCTATTAAATATGGAGAAAATTTTTGCATGCTTCGATAGCATATTATATGAGTGTTACATAAACATATACAATCATTCATTTTAACTTGTAATGTTTGTCAAAAACTTAAAATGAGTGAATGTAGATGCTTAGGGAACACATATTTTACTATTGTGCAAATAGGGCATTATATTCAGGGTTCAAATAGACCTTGGTAGAGTGGTAGGTGTGTAACACCCTTCCTACCACAAAACTATGCTTAAGCCATAACCTTATAGTAAGTCATTGTTACTTGTTAACTCTGCTTGATCTTAAAGGTGTATATATAATATTTACATATGACTTTTTGTAATGAACATAAAGCACTTTATCTTGCCGTTGCTAAATTTGAACAAAATAATATATCAAAATTATATAATTGTATTAACAAATGACAAGTCAATAGTATCTATAACTATATCAAACCCTTACCCTGGTTCATGCAAGAACCTTCTAGTCTAGGTAGGGTACTACTCAAAATTCACTAAGAGAAAAATAAAATATACTGACTAAAATTCTTTATCATTGGTCCCTCAAAAGGGTCTGGACCGTGATGTCGAAGTAAGCTAAGGATCTCCATCATTGCAATCTAAAAAAAAAAAATGATAACAACAAGAATGAGAATCAAAGATTCTCAGCAGGAAAAACACCAATCTAATACATAGTGAGATCTGACATAGTCTTAAAATGATTAAATTATCTTAGATTCCTTCTGAAATAATTAGTTTTACTTGTTCTTTCTTTTATCTAACATAATATTCTGAGTACGAGTCATTCTCAACTGTATAGTCCCATACCTATATAGTCTTAGAATTTCTCTTATTCTGGTTGTCCATATAATACTTATCTCGTTTGCTTCATTATTTCTTTATCATAAACTCATGAACAACTTTAAGCTTTAGAAAAGAATTACTTATGATTTTCTTATATACTTCTCTTTTGATGTATTGTCTATGTTGTAACAACTCGTGTTACAATCTGATATACTTCACTTGATATAGTATCTCGTACTATATCCCGATATAGATCTCAAAACATTCTCTTCTCAATACATCAATCTCATTTCTTCTTTGTAACGCCTTGTGTTATAATATGATATAATTCATCCCTTTAACATGATATACTTCATTTCATTTCATCAATTTCATTTCCTCTTTGACATGATCTTGCTTTTAAAGTTTAAGCTTGATAGTAGAACTCATAGGATTCTTCTGATATACTTCTCTTTGGATCGTATTGTCAACGATGCAACACCGTCATGTTACAACCTGATATAGTTCACTAGATGTAGTACATCTACTCCATCTCATCTAGATAGCCTCGCTATCTTCAATACATCCCTTTCTCATAATGATGTAACGCCTCGCGATTACAACCTGATATAGTTCTAAGGGCGTAGCACGTTTATTACTACTCGTGAATCCATGAGCTTACCATCAAACAATTGATTATTACACAAAGCTTCTTTTCTTGATTTCTCTCTCTTTGTGTGAGATTTATTTTCTTACGTTTCCCTCTCTTCTTGAAGCTTGGTTTCTTATCCTTGTCTTTGAGATTTCCTTGAAATTTCATTAAATTCTTATGAGATACTTCCTTAAAGTCTCTTAAATTCTTATGAGATATTTTGTTTTTTAAAAAAATCTCTTGATGTCTTATGAGATATTATGTTAAAATCTACTAAGTACGTATGAGATATTCTGTAAAATCTACTAAATATGTATGAGATATTCTGTTAAAAGTCTCTTAAGTCTTATGAGATATTCATATTATGTTCCAAATGTATCTTTAATTTTATGAGACTTTCTGAAAACAAACAACTAAATACTTTACTAGATTTTCTGTAAATCTATTAGATTTTTATAAGATGTTCCCTGTAAAATCTGGTACATTGTTATGATATTTTTCTGCAAAGTCTACTAAATTTTTACTAGACTTTTCATCATCAGAATTTTCTGTTACATCTCTTAGTTAGTAATAATTCTTATAAATTTTTCCAGCACCTAAATTCCAATATCCAAGATTTCATAATAATCTAAGTACTCAAAATTATATAATTCTGAAATAAAAATTCTGGTTCCAAGAATAGTTTCTGAAAAATAAAAATTCTAAAATAAAAACTTAGGTTCCAATATGCATGATTTCATCACAACTCAAGTAATCATAAATCCTAGAATTAACCATTTCACAAACTTATATCTATTGCATCCTTTATATTCATCCAACTCACATATATATAAATCTTGAAGATAAATTTCAGATTTCATAAAATAATTTCAAACATATCTTAAGGATTTATATTAACAAACTAGCCAAACAATCACCAAGCAATAGACTAGAATTTTCCTACCTTTTTTTCCAAGTTTTTGCTACACTTTTCTCTAGCTTTTTCTCCTCCAAATCAAGTCTTGAACGCATTTTCCAGCACTTATTTGAGTTGCTGTTTGGATTATTCTAAAGGGGAAAAACAAGGTTTTGGCTTGAGTTTGATGTAGAGGATGTATTCTTGAAGTAGTTTATGCGTATATCAAGTGCATCATTGAAGAACTTGAAGGTTTCATGAGTTTGAAAGTGAAAAACTTGAAGAAAATGGAGGAAGAAAGAAAGGAAACATGGGTTCTGTGGCCAAACCGAGAAGAAATGTCAATTTGCTTTACTTTTTCCTTTTTATAATAAACCTTACTTGGAGACAAAGTAAGGAAATTGATATTCTCGGATCAATTTGCCTTGTATTAGTATTATAATTGTCTATGGTTATTTAATTGTCCAAACTAAAAATTATTTTAGATCTAATAATAGCTATTATTTAGACCAATTTTGGTGTTTCGGTGTACTGGCTATTACCACTTCGGTGTACCAATTATTACCCTTTTGGTACTCGATCGATGCCTAAAAAATTTTACTAGGATAAAAATATTTATTAAATCTTATTATTATTTTTTTCTATGTCCTTATATTTATTATAAGGTCTCATTCTATATCCCCGATTAAAATATTATTATATTGAATTTTTAATAATAAAAATTTAATTTTCATTTTTTTTACAGAATCCTTATATCATTTCGATCCTAATTGTGTGTGTCAAAATTTTTAAAATCCTTACCGATTACTCACAATTAATTATTTTATTACAAAAATACAAATAGACGAGTCGTTACAAGGTGACTATCCAATGGTATAGAAATGATGTCTATATTTTCTGGTCAAATGCAAGTATAAACTCCAACAAATTAAGCACATAAAGTCTAATCAAAGAAGTTAAAATGCATGCTTTGCATACAATAATGCTGTTGAGAAACTATATCCTATGCATGGGCATATCCAATTCATAGAAGCAGATATTGCACACCATTCTCTAGTGGCCATTACTACACAAAAAGTAAACTTATTACGCAAATGGAAACTAAACATCTACCCTAAAAAATGAAGAAATTCAATGGCCAAAATATATGCCTTCAGTAATACATTTGACTTGAGACCTATAGAATACATGCGATTGAGTATGGAATAAAAAATACATGTAATAAATGGTAACATGAAAACATGCAAGCCTAAATTAATAGGGGTTATGGTAAAACACAGATTTCACTGGATTGCCACAATATATACTGAGATAGTGTGTTGGACTAACAAGAAGCAAACCAATAATACAAAATACTCAGATGGAGATTGTTTCAAAAGAAGCCCTATTACTAAAGTCTAGAAAATTGTTGTTGTCTTATACATTTTGTAATGGTCTTATTAGCCTTTTGTGGTTTAGCCATTTTTTCTCTTTTCTTCTTCTCCCTGAAGCAAAATATCATTTCAAAAAATCAAAATATTGTTGAGGCAAAGAAGCAAGTTATGATTACAAACATCTAATAGGACAACACTTTAGGTTTAGGAATATAAAGACATTGGTTGCTGAGAAGATAAGGGTGGCAAATGCAAGCTGTTGAATGATTTTTGAGCTGATGGAATATTTGTTAAATTGTTGCTAGAAGTATAATAAATTCAAAAGTCAATGGCACACTAGTGTTCCCAATAAATTACTAGAAATTTTTAATTTCCTTGTTTCAAAAGTGATATTTAGCATATAATTTTGCATCTCTATCTTAAAACTAAAAAGAGTTATGTTATTTATACATATATTGTATAGGATACTATTCCAACTCACATCCTATCCAACCTTATCGAACATGGATGAGATGTAAGTCAGTGTAGTGTTCCATACAACGTATGTTCACATAACATTTTTCAACCAATGAACATAGGAGGTAAACCATGTAAAACCACCTCGATTTTCAAAAAGTCAATAGAAAAGTTCTTAGTTTCTTGGAAATTTGTGGTCTCTCTTTTATAAAAAGGAGATTTAGGATAAAGTGTCAATCTTGAACTAAATAAGCAAAAAAATTAGTAATTTACAACTGTGGACTAAAGATTGTTAGGAAGAATTTTTTCTATAAATTTTAAAATCCATAGATTATTTTATAAATGAAAACCCATGAGAAGGGTAAGGAGGAGAACAACTTGATAGCATTGCAAGGTTTGATGTTTACCTGCCAACATATTCCTATAGCAACTTTTTAGCGTGAACCAACTTGGAAAGCAGATTATGATACACATCAAAGTCTCGATCAACTCCTTTTGGTCATGTCCAAAGTTACACAAAGCTATTGGATAGACACTAGAGATTAATTGATCAATATTCCTACAAAAAATCAATTACTAAGTGGTACAAATTAATCAAATCATCTCCTAGGCTCAATATTGGTTTTATGTATGATTTTGGAGTAAATAATGTAAACATTATAAATTTTTATTACAAAAGAATGGACTATTTTCGTTTAGAAGCCATGGGGTAATCCAATCATATAAATAAAAGTGAAATAAAAAAAAATTATATAGATAAAGGAAAAAAAAAGATGATAATCTAACCAATGAGGCTTGAATTTGGTGAAAATAAGAAGAATATCTAATCTCAACAGCTAACCCAAACAAGTTAGCAAGAGGACATTTAAATAAGTTGGACTTTTCTGAAATTGAAGATCTCTAGATATGGTAGGTTAAACTTCAAATTCAAAAGAAAAATATATATAACAAGATAAATTTTGAATAATTTCCAACCAATATATCATTATGTTTTAGATGAATATAGGATAATATTTTATAAAATTATTGGTTCTGCTGCATTTGCCAACTCAAGAAGACGAAACAGGCTAATTGCAAAGAATTGACTATAATGGAAATCCCTCTTTCTTCTTTCTCTTTCTGCAATATCTTTTAAGATCCCTTCAACTTCTCCTTCTTTGGATGAAAACTCAACCAGGGATGCTAAGTTTTGAGCCTGTGCCTATCCTTCCAACTTTTTGTGTGTCTACTCTATAAGTGGCGATATAAAATATCATTTGATATGTGCTGAAGAAATCACATATGCAATTTATTCAAATTGAGAGGATAAAAAAAGTGTCCATAGAAAATGCTACTTGCATTTCTTCTAAAAGATGTTACTTCAGGTATGTTTCCTGATATGCAATTATGTATTCAGCTTATCTTAAGCAAAATAATTCACCACACTCTTTATTAATACATGGATTTAAATTCATAATATCTATGTTTCATTTTTCAACAATAATCTAATGTTAGCTAAGTCCTATAGCTCTTAATTGTAATAAAATTGAAAACTTGAAAAGTGCCCATCAAAAGTAAATATTCAAGTAGGAAATTATTTAATTGTACCATCTTCCTTTGGCCTTCTCCAACTAAAAGACTGAGTACCTCTGGGCAATAAAGCCAAAAAAATGTGATTTACAAAAGCATGTAGCAAGCAAAATAGGATTTTGGTGCCAAAATCTTGCTCGAAAGCTCCCAAATATCCCTTAAGCACACTATTAGATTCTTTGTGAGCTAATGTGCATGCAGTATCTATTGGCCCACAACCAATAGTTCTTGTTCATTGAGTTGACGGTTTGGGATTGGAATAGTAAATGAAATGGAAATAAAGAAAAGTCAAACTTTTTAATCTTCAAAATCTAACTTGTATTGTTCTGGGTCTTCCTTCAATGCCTTATTATATGCTTAGAAGTTGGCATCCCGGTCCTCATCACTAGTATACCCTTCGATGAGTTGGTCATGTACAATGATAAAATAGAGAATAAATATAGGGTCATAGCGGTATGATCTCTTGTATCTTATCATATGTTGCTGGACAATAGGCTCCTAGGACATAGTGTTTTAGATACTAGGGATTGGTCACTTATATGCCTTGAGGAAATTTAACTTTGTCTTTGAAATAGTTGGAAAATGTGTAGATTAAGTATGTACATAACCAAGGACTAATTACCTAATTACAATGTTTATTTTTTGATTTTATTTCTTTTGCCCTTTTGATAGCACGAATCTTTCGAATGATAAAGGAATTTAATGTGCAACTATTCTCACCATTTGAGAAACAATACAACTAAAGCACATTTCGTTAGCAACCAAAAACAGACTCCAAAGGAGTATGATTATGTCTCATGTATTTAGATATCTAAAAGGAGATTTTCACTAAGAAAAATATGTCCTTAACATGTGACTCTACCAATTCATTCCAAAAACCAAATGTCATGTTGATTAAATTAAGATTACATTCATTTGTGCAAGAAACAAAGAAAAAGCTACAAAGAATTCCTAAGGAACTCTAAAAAGGTAGCATCAATCTAGAAAATTCTTTTGCAAATCTTATTTTGCCCATATTATTAGATGTAAAATCATTCAGGCATCTCTACCCAATAATTTAAGCTCTTAAACAAGGCCCAACCCATCAATTACATTTGATTGAGACTATAGTGAAACTAAAACACAAGGTTCAAACTCTTGGCAGAGGATTTATTAATATATATAAAAGTCTCATTAATTGGTCAACAACACCAATGCTATCAGTTGCAACACCATTCTCACAAAGCAAAAATCCTTCCTCAATGATTAAGTTGCAATACTAAAATCTTAGTACTAAAAACTAACCTTTTCACCCTAAATTCCAAACCCCACACAATCACATATTTCCAAAAAAAAAAAGAACAATTTGCAAAAAAAAAAAATGAAATTAGAGAATTAGGCATAGTTCCAATTATTAGACCACTTTTGAATAACATGAACAACTAACTACTGCATTCTCCAAAAACTTAAACAAATTCAAAATTTGTAGAAAGTTCCTCCCTTTCAACCAAACAAAACCATGGCAGAACAAGAGCATTGAATAATCGTTCCAAAGCTCGAATTAGATGCCCTTATGCTGGCACAGTGGACAAGAAATTCAATTTTAATTGAAATAGATTAAAATTTGGTCCCAAAAATGAGTTATGGAAGGAGGCATAGCTTCTTCTTTTGCAAGCACTGTGTGAGTGTAGATAGAGACAAAGGAGAAGTAACAATTGCCACTAGAAAGTGCAATTTTTTTTTGCGCGTGGGGGGGGGGGGGGAAGAGGTGGTAGAGGGTGATGTTGGAATAGGCAATTTTTTGGTGACTAAATAGCTTTGTGTGGATGGTGAGGCTTTTGATTTTTGTGAGTTACAGGGAAAATAAAAAAATAGTAGAAGAAAAGCATATCCAGACTATAACACTTGAATTTTTGGGAAATTTTTTCTAGTGAGCCAGTGGTATAATTACATATGGAAATATGTCTGGTATCAATTAATAATTGTGAGAAGAATAAAGTTTTAATTTTGATGAGTTTTGTTATTTCCTCCTAAAAATATTTCTAAAATCTCCCTAATGCTAAAACAAGTAAAAAATAAATGCAATTTATGTTTTGAAAACTTAAAAGGTAAGCAATACTTATTTTATTTAGAATGTAGAAAGATTTGTAGAGTACTTAGTAGGAGAATTTAAAATTATTCAATTTTGATATATTGAGAGTTTTAGAGCATGATTGATTTTAGAAAATAAATTTTTGATTTGGTTAGGGTTTGATAAAGTTAATAGGTTAATAATTATTGGATAATTTAGCGGGATCCATACATGCATAATGAAATTTATTGATCTAAGGTGATTAACCTTATGTTTTGTACTTAATTAACTTTCTCATTTTAGAGGAACCAAATTCATAATTTTTTATTGTTATTTTTTATATTTAGTTTATTTTCTTTTTTAGGTGAACTTAAAGTATCTACTATCAAAAGTAGTGATTAATCCCTTTAATACATGTTTTGTTTTATATTTTTCTAGATTTTATGAAAGAAATTTAATATAACCTATGAAATCCAATTTTTTATTTTTATTATTTTCTTTATAAAACCTAAAAATTGAAAAATTGAACAAAATTAAAAATAATTTTTGAAACCCTAACAAGCCTAAATTGTTTTTAACATGTATATTAAATCACATACTGCATATTAGCAAAATAAATTTGAATCTTATTCCACTTGTTCAAAAATTATGTACATGAAAAATTTTAATTGGACAACAATAAAAAATTTTATGTTTGAATTAAATCCTTTAATTAAACCTAAATGGTGAGTGAGATTAGGTAGAGTTAATCCATGTTGGTTGTTGTAAGTGACTTGCACTTATTTTATTTAAGCAAAAGTTAATACCAAAAAGTATTATCTTACAGTGAGTTGACCAAGTTTGAATGAGATTAATTAAAATTTAATTAGATTTAGAGAGTGGTTTAGAGTGACAAACTATGTCTTTGTTCTTGTTGTAAGTTATGCATAGTAGAATTTTAAGTTGAATATTGTACAAAAAAGGTAGCAATGTGAAAATTTTATCAATAGGAACAAAAATGAGAATGAAAAGTTCAATTTATTAATGAAATTGCATATATAAAACTAATCTCTGAAATTTTTTGTCCAATTTTCATCCCATGTGAAATTGATAATCATAATAATATATCAACATAACTTATTTTTAACGATGTTTGGCTTTGAGAGATCAAAATCAATTCTTGTCTTTATAATTGATTCCAAAACAAGTGAATTTTATTATTTTAGATCAGAATCACTTTTGGAGGAACTATCAAATATAAATCACCTTACTTTAAAATCAATTATGGAAAAATCAATTTTACATAAATTTAATTCTACATATTACTATGACAATACAAACAAAAGAAATGAAAAATGTTAAACTTTTAGAATTTTAACTTGAATTTGTATATCAAAATAAATTAAGAGGACTCCCGGTTGGTAAAAGAATTACATCTCAAGTAGTGTACATTTAACCACTCTTATTTATTATTTTACTTTCATTTTGTTTTAGGCTAAATGGACCTTTTTAGCTCTTACCTTTACTTAATTTTTGTAATTTGATTTCCTACTTTTTATTCTTCTCAATTTGACCCATTATTTTTCAAATTGTTTTTAATTTGGTCTCAAGATATGTTCCATCACATAATTGATAGCGAGTGATGTCATGGCACAATCGATGCTGACATGTCACACACATGGATCTGACATGAATTGTGTCACATCATTAATTTCCATCAATTATTTGATACATAGTTATTTGAGAATAAATTGAAAATGATTGAAGCATCAATATCAAATTGAACAAAAAAAGAGTTAAAGACAATAGACCAAAATAGAAGATGAAACAAAAACAAGGGGTCAAAAACTCTAGTTTACCTAATTTTTATAAGATGAAATGTTTTGTATGGTTAGGTTCATAAGAAGCAGTGATTATTTAGCTTTACATAAAGATGTCAAATTTGAAATATATATATATATATATATATATATATATATATATATATATATATATATATATATATATAGTAATAATAGCAAAGATATTTTTATGTTCATAAAAATAATATTTTTATTAGTTGCATAGTAATCAATTGATAATTTATTAATTAGTGATTACAAGAGCATTTTACCTTAATTGTGTTATTTTTTTTATTTTTGAGCTTTTAAAATATAAACAGATATTATTAATGTATATATTTGAATTACATGCCAAAAAATGTGTATTATTCTTTATCTATATGAAATCATCTCAATTACTGAAAAGCATTTTCAATTAATTTTTTTTACTAAATTTTTTATTTTTCATTAATATTTCTTATTTAATTTTGTTACTTTCGCTCTAAGGTTAGTAGGTTACACCTTTTTGAAAGCCTAAAAGCATATTAAACTATCATGATATACATGTTCTTGGAGTAGGTAAGTGTCGCTTCTCTAATAAGATATATAGGTTGTGTTAAAATGGTCTGAATCCTCTTCTAGATCATGTTAAGGTCCACCTAAAATTACTACCAAATGACCAATTGGCTTTCTTCAATCCTTTAATTTTCCATTCCAATCATTTATATTTTTTCATCCATCAGTATCCTCTTCCATGACTTCGCCATCATCCTTGCCGTTGTCACCACCCTCCTCTCCCACCACTACAAGAGGTTCTCCCACTTCCCTCTCTCTCCCCCTCTCTCTCAAGCCTCAATATAGGTGCAGCGCTATCTCTTTCATTGTTAGTCTTCATTGCTGAATCTAGCTCATACCAATTTCGCCATACCACAACCTACTACCACCCGTAAATCGAAAAAATGTTGGGGAGGGGGTGTTATCATCTAAGTGTACTCACTGGAAAGTGGAGCTCATATGAGGAACAGGAGCATCATTGCATCCTCCATCCCATTGTCTCTTACCAAGCACTGTGCCTTTTTTTCCCTTTGAAAAATGCCAGCTTTCTACTATATTGATTCAAAAATTACTAAGAAAATATTAAGGATGCAAATTGAAAGTATTAGTATGAGTCAATGTTTATGGCAAGCATTGTGTTTTACTACTATGGTTGTTGTCCTCAAACATGCTTTATCAGATTTCAAGAACATTGGGGGAATGGCTAGTTGGTGGTGGGGTAAATGGGAGGAAAGGTGAGTGGTGGTGAGCTGAATAGAGAACTAGAGAAGAAAGGTGATGGGTGGTTGGAAGAGAACCAAACCGCCATTTATTCAATGTCTTAGTCTTATTGGAAAAAGTCAGATTCCAAATCCAAATAAAAAACACAAACAAAAGGGCTTTCCGTTCACAAAAGTTATAACATATTTTAGTCATTATTCCAAATCTACAAAGGTGCTTTGACTGTTTTCTTTTTTTAGTCTTCAATGAGTATTTTGTTTTTAAATTTCAGAAGTTGAGAGCTGAAAAAAAGAAGCTAAATTTGATAGAGAATATGATTGGGCATGAGAGAGGAGGATGGTAAGGGCTGATGAGAGTAGGGGTAGTGGATAGTAGTGGTAGGTGGTGGTGAGATGGGATGAAAAAGAAAGATGAAGAGTTGGAAAGTATATTGGAAAAAAAATGAAGGTTAATATTATAATTTTAATATAATTAATTTTAAGTTTAAATTTTATAATTGTAATAATCATTATTTTTTAAATATGTACCATTCAAATAAAATCTAAGGATAATGAATGATGAACCATGTGATGGCTCGAAACATCTATTAGGCACCATAACATGACCCATATATATATATATTTCAACATTATCTTTGGAAAAGGCGCTTAAGCATGTTTGTTTTGGTTTCAGGTATGACATATCTTGTTGTATTCTATGAAGTTGAGAAGTGGAAGAAAGAAAGAGTTTGAGTTCTGCTAGTTACATTGTGACTTGTCCATTTAACATTTTCAATGTGTACTATTTTCTAGTTATTGCCAAAAAAAAATTGTTAGAAAAAAAAATTATCTTCTATTAGACCTAGGTTTCAGTATTTTCAATTTTGGGAAAATTACAATAATCTCCTTTAAAGTTAGTTGATATTACACTTACCCCTTTTTAAATTTTAAAATTAGACCTACCACTATAGATCACCAAAACTATTCAAAGGAATTGTGTCAATAGCACCTTGAGTTTTCTTGGATGGTTCCTTGTAAACTTCAATAATAGGTATAGTAGCACCATCTAGCTCAGTTTCTGAGGCTTGATCTTGTTCTTCCAAGGAGAATATTCTGATAGAAGTCTATGGATAAGGCATCTTCTTTAACACAGGAGCAAAATTTGGATTTTCTAGCTCTTCAGGTTCTTCTATGATGGCTCTAAACCTATTAAGAGCTCATTAATGTAGAGGTTGAGTTCCTATGTGCCCTTCTCCTCAGCATGAGAAGTCTTTTCCCCTATATCCTTTGAGATAGTTTTGAAGATCTGACTTAGGGACATGTGGTCCTCGGTGTCTTCAAAAATGATTGTCTCAGGCTCCTTTGATTGTTGAATTGCTTTTGTAATGACAGCACTAAGGTCAAGTGTGGGTTCTATAGCAATGTCTAAGCCAACTTCTGAAGGTGTTTCTAACGGTGGTTTGGATCTTGGAGCAGTAGCAAAGATTAGGAATGAAGTGTACCAAAATTACTTTGTGATTGGACTTGATGGTTGCTCATTGACCACCATAAAAGGTTTAGAAATTGCATCACTTTGACTTCTATTAGAGCTCTAAATTCCTTTGACTTATTGTACTTTCTGAGCCTCTTCCATCTTCCTATTGTCTTGCAAAATCTTGTCTTCTTTGAGGATTTCTTCAATATCCTCATCTTAAAAAAAATGCGGCCTTATCTTCAACCACAATTCATGCTAGTTTAATAGGTAATTTTTCTTTTAGAGTTATTGAGCCTCTTGACACACCGTTAGGAAGGTTTTTGAAGTTGTCCTTAATCTCATGTCTTTTGATAGGGAATTTGTCAAGTCTCCCTTATGGCTTCTCATTTTTTGAGGACTGAACCTTAGTTTCTGAAAGTTCTTCTTGTTGCAGCTCTTGACTTTTCTCTTTTTTAGTCTTGGATCTTCTATCCAAGTTTCTGATGAGGACATTATCAGAGTGTGTACTCGTAGAATCTTCTTCTTCACTTTCTAAGAGAAGAACTAGCTTTCTCTTCCTTTTTCCTCGTTCTTCTTTCTGAGCTTTTCTCTTGCTCTTCTTCTTTTGTTCTTCTTTCTGCTTTAGGCTAGGCTTCTTGGGGCTGGCTTTGTTAACTCCCTTTTTGGATCTTCTAATAGACTTCAAGGAATTTATGGAGAATTCTATCCCTACCATAAACTCATATCACTCATTAGCCAAAGAATATCCAATGTATAAAATCCTTGTTGATAGCATACCATAAGGAACATAAGTTGTTTTTCTCTTTTCTTTGGCAATGGTACTCAACATATAGTCCATGATCAACTGAGGCAAGTTCACTTTCCTCTTAGTCAATAAACAAAATAATAATGTAACACCCTAAATTTTAACCCCTTAATGCTCAAGTCATGTTAAGCTTAATCTTTAGTTATTATGTTCTAATCTCATAAATTTTTCTAATAAAATAAGATATAATGAAAATAGAGGCCATAATTTTTCTTTTATAAAAATCAAACTAGAAGCTTTGTGTATAGATAAATCGTGTACAATATTTATTTTATAGAAGCTAACTAACATGTTCATAAACACATATGAATCATCCAATGTTTGAACCATATATATACCATAAATAGATAGATAAATCCAAACATTTTGTCATAAATACTAAATAAGTAGCAAAACTAATAAATATTTCATGGCTAATAGTGGTTCGATAATCAAAAGTCTTGTGGATTGAAATAAAATCCTAGTTACTCTCATAATCTAAAATAAAATTCTATCTACTTCCCTTGATCATGCTCCTCCGAAAGATCCTTAGTTACTTGCTTTTCATTTGAAGATGACATAAAAACAAAATAGGATGAGAACTCAAAGTTCTCAGTGAAATGCACAAAATAAGGTGTCATCAAAATCATCTCCAACCACTTGGTTTGTTTTTTAAAAAGACATGAATACATGTTAAAATTCAAGTAATAAGTTTAAAAAATCTTTACCAGAGGTAGGCGTATCATTTAACAAGGTCTTTCTTATATTTCACATATGTATGACGATATAAATGAACATACACATACACATAAAATTATATTTAGTCACATATTTTCTTTTGCATTTACTCTCTTACTTTTTGTTTTCATTATATTAAGCATATAGAACAAGGTCCAATCAACCTAGGCGTGTATATGATGACCCACATGATAATGAGTCTTAAAAAATTACCTCTATCTTTCTAGGAGTAGGTAAACCAGTATGTGTTTCCTCGATGTTCACCTTAAATGAAATGTAGAAATAACAAGCTGGTTGATATGTGCTTCTGAATTGTTCAATAGTCATACAATTTGTTGTATGAGTAAATATGATAAGCTTAATTTGATTTTTCTTCATAATATTGAAAATAGATTAGTTATGTCCTAAGGTCAATGTAATTATTTAATGTAGTGAGTTTAGGTGGTACATAAACACATTCAAGGGGAAGGAGACCTTCAACTACAAAAATAGAGAAAAGAGAATATAAAGAGTTTGCTAATTAGTTTTAAAAAGAGGCAAGTAAGTAATAATTAGTTTAGTTAGTATTTGTTCTACTCTTTTTAAATTTAGAATAAAGATAAGATTATTTTTATTTAGATTATGAAACCAGACACAATAGACACGATGCCTATCGATTTGAAGTTTCTAGGAAGAGGTCTATTGGCAACAAAGTAGTTATGTGATGATGTAGTTGAGGCAAATGTTGAAATGCTAGCTTAGTAAGAAATGCACCTATGTCATATGTAACATTCTAATTCTTAACCCAATACTCCTAGAACGTATTTCGGTTAATCATTAGTTTATTACTTTTTAGTTTCATTCTTTTCAAAATACTTAGCGGAAAATACGAATAAATTTTTCTTTTTGAGACTTAAAAACAAAACATGAGCCGCATGCTAAAATAAAATCTAACGATTGTCACAAACATTACATGAGAGGGAAAGAAAGCATATCATTAATAACCACAAAATACAAGTGTTACACATATTAACACAACATAGTCATATCTTCATAAGTACATCAATTACTATTATCATAGTTCCATAGCCACATCAAAAGAAATACATATATGTAAATCTAAAGCGACATTTACACGCTTTCGTTGCATCCTACTAATCTGACTCGTAGCGTATGCCTCATGCCCATGCCTTAGTAGAAATCGCGAATCGCGTCACTATCTTCGTCTGGAGACGACATGGAAGAAAAGAGAGAAAGGGATAAGAAACTCATTCAAGATTCTCAGTAGGGATTTCCGACTCTAACACACGTGTCATCGTCATCGTCCCCAACCACTTTGGTTTTAATTATGAAAAGGTGTTCATGCATAAGTTTTGGTTTTAAACTTCTCAAATCTATTTATCCGAAGTGAGTGTCTTTTAGTATAAGTCTTAATAACATGAATGCAACAGATATTGGATGAATGCATGACTATACATTGTGTAAGCAACTTAATAAAACATAACATCAAGTAAACATATAAGTGGCATAAAGAGCACAAAACTTTCATATAACCTTTTCTCGTACTTGAACTCTTAAATTCTTTTTCTCAAAGACCACCTTCTTATCGTAGCCACCAAAATCTAACCAAACACACCCTGCCTCGGCGATAATTATCATAGCCACCAAATTCCCTCTCACCATATCGCCTAGGAATGAGCTTAAACCTAACTAGTCATCACTAGATTTCATATGGGGTAATAGAAGGGGTAACATAGGAATATTTCCTTCTTTGAAATGCTCTACTGGCATCTAGTGCACAGCGAATTGTCCGCTTTGGTAGGCTGCATACACTCATACCCTCATAGATTTGTCTTTCCTGGGGGTGCTCGGCCGAAGTGGTGTCACCCAAGAAAGCGCGTCTTAGTGCTATATCACATTAAAACTCATCTCCTGGGGGTGCTCAGCTGAACCGGTGTCACCCAGGGTTTTCATCTCATATGATTTTCAAAAACATTCTCAAGTATTCTGATTTGACGGAAATTCGACAGCATAACAATTGTGTACTAAATTTTTTTCAAATCTACTTTATGCCACAAAACTTAAGATACAGTACTTTCTTATTCAACTTCTATGATCATGATCAACTTAAATCACATAAGCATACTCATCATAGTACAAGCATCATCACAAACATACTTGAAATATCACACTCAAAGCATCAAAATTTTCTTATTTTCTTCTGCTTGGACCCTTAGGGTCCTTTAACTTGAAACCTAAGTTCTCTATCATCACAACTTAACCTCTCGAGTACCTATAGGTTCATATCTAAGCAGTCCTCACTCAATTCTATGATCATAATTAATTCTAAACCTCAAAAGTGTAGAATCTATATTTTGCTACTTATAGGCACCTAGGAGTCACATATTTGACCCTTTCTAAGTTCGGTCTTTTCCTAAAGTATCAAGATCAATTCCTAAACCAATTATGAGTAGTTCCTACACATTTAAACTAATTATAAACCATAAATTCTAATTTTTATCCTTACTGGACATAATCCAGAAAATTCCATTTCCAAGGGATCTAAAAGTCTCATTTTAATTCCTTTCTAGTTATTAACTTGTCTTAACTTTCTCAAATTAATTCTAACATCAAATATACTTGAATATACATATTCCAACATAATAAAATCACCATCATACAGTGAATAACACATCAAGGCAGAACTGGGAACATCATCATCATATCATGCATAGAATCACATAAAATTTCATCTCAAGTGCACATAAATTACTAGTTTTCTCTTGGAACCCTTTTTAAAACCTCAAAATTCTTTTTGGAAACTATTTTATCTCATTAAAATCATAAAAATATGAACAAGGGCAGTAGCTAATTTATTTTACTCATAGATGAGATTTAAAACATTAAAACATATTTATATCATATGCTAAGTTCATTTAAGCTTAAGAAAATCCTTAAAACATGTTTTGTGAGTCCTTGTGACTAGATGAATCTCATACTAAGTCCATCCTCATCACATGGCCGAAAATACATCTATAAAATGCTTTCATTTTCCAAACTTTACTTGAGATAAAGAAAAGGCAAGTCTTTGAGCTCTAGGTTCCTTAGATGATAACATAAACTTAAACATGAAATGCACTTAGTTTTATTCTTCATTATAAATAAAGTGAAAGCGTAAAGTAAACATGAGATGCAACTCATTATTATCTTTGGGTTTAGTGATGACTTGAAATATAAACATAAGAATGCAAGTTCATTCTTTACTCTTGAGAGTTAGTGTTGACATGAAAATAAATATGAATGCAAGCTTATTTTAACTTTACTAGAGCTCATACAAGACTTTTTCAAGGATCAATATTATCCTAAACCCATATTTTATCTAGCAAGACAAAGTGAGCTTTAGAGTTCTTGTACCAAGGTTACAAAGGAACCTCATGGTTTGAACATCATCATCAAGCTCAAAGAAAATGAACAAAGAACTCAAAATAAATCACAACACTTCTTGAAACAATGTAAAAAGAACTACTTTATATTTTTAACATACTTTTTGAAAAGAAAGAAAAGAAAACCGAAACCATCAAGGAAAAGAAAAGAAAAGAAAACTAAAATATCTCAAGATTAAGAACAAGTTTCAAGTTTTAGAGGTTTCTCAAATGAGAACTCTCAAGACCATTATCTTGAAACCTCATCAGCAAGCCCAAGTTTTTCCATTTTAAGGAATCAAATCTCATGACTAAGTAACATTTTTCATAAAACTTAAAGGAAGAAAACTCAAGATTTAGAGGTCTCATTGAGATAAACACAAAGTCATCATCAAGCTATCATGAGGAGTAACAAGGCCTTGAAGGCCGAAAGTGAAAAAGAAATAACAAAGCAAAATCGAAAAGGAAAACTAAGAGAAAACCAACACTTTTTCATTTCAAATATCAAAACAAAACAAAAGCTTTTGAAAGCCAGAACCCCTACCAAGTGTAGTCTTGATCAAGGATAAAGAAAGCTTGTTTCTTGAAAAGGAAGTGAGAAGAAAACTCCTCTCCAAGGATGATAAAGTTTCGGCCACAAAGATAGGAAAGGAAAAGAAGTGTTTTTGTGAGAGCTTTATGTTTGTGAATGGAAGCTTTGGTGTTTAGATGATGATCTATGGTGGTTGTATGATGGTTTGTGGTTGCAAGGATGGTGGTCTTAGAAGAGAATGAAGAAGATGAAAGGAAAAGAGTTCAAGAGCTCTTTGAGAGAAAGAAAGGAAACATAGAGAAACATAGAGAAAAGCTTTAAGACATAAGCTTATAAATGAGCAAAAATGGACCAAGTTCTCCTAATATATGTATTTATAGAAAATTGAAACATGAAGAAATGAATGGTGAAGGAGGAGGCCGTGAGTTTCAAGCTTGGGAAGGACGAAAATATCTTCTAAAAGTCGTCATACAAAGCATGGATGAAAGCATGGTGGATATGACTCAAAGTATGGTTCAAGGTATGGGCTAAGCATGGGCTTTGAGTGCAAGAATTTTAACATGAGGGAAACATGAGGAGGAGTGCATTTCGGCCAGTATGTGATAGCCCATGCGGAGAGATTTATCTCATCTAATTGTGGTTTAGAGGTGTGTTTAGGTGTTTCTTCGATTAGGCTCAAGATTAGGAAGTTGTAAGTAAGTGTTTAGGAATTTAAATAGGTAATTAGGGCCATGTAAGACTAGATTAGGAGGTGGTCTTGATAGATTAATAAAGTCAAACTTCATTATCTTAGAATCCAGTGGCAACATGTTTCCATGATTTAGGGGAATAGGTAAGAGAAAATACTATTCCTAGATTCCTTTCTAAAAGAATTAAGACTAGAAAAGGATTTTGAGTTTCCTTAAGCAATTTTAGGTTCTAATTAACTTTAATAAATTATTTTGACTCTAGATTAATTATGGAAATTAATTAATCTTCAATTAGAGCCTAATATTGCTTAAATTTGCTTAATCACGCGATTAAGCTCAAAAACATTATACTAGGGGCAAAATCGTAATTTTGTACAAAAACTGCCGGGACCAACGGGACTTAAACAGATACTCCTAAACACATAAAAACATCATCAAACACTTATAATTATCATTTCAAACTCTCAGGAGAGATTCTGGGCTCAAACAATACTTATACCCGCATAAAAACACTATAGGGGTATTTTAGTCATTTTGACTTGAAACCGTAGAAAATGAGATTCTTCTGCTCTATTAACATTCATTCACACATAATCCCCTTATAACATTGAGTTGACCCTTTGAGGATTGCCGGGTCGGCTATCCTCAAATTTCGGGTGGAAAATGACCTCAGGGGCATTTTGGTGGTCATTTTCACTCAATTAGAAAATCGGGGCGTTACATCATAGGTTAACTATTGTTGTAAAAAATAAAAGAAATTCTCTTTGTGCCATTTTAGATTAGTTAAATTCATGTACAGTGTGATTTGTATAGATTTATTATGTTGTATTTGGTACTTTCCAAATAACTGCTATTTTTTAGCATTGATTGATCATTGATTTCTTCCCTTGCATTTTATTTGAATGTATGATGCAACTTGCCTCTTGTTTCCCTGACATTGCAGGCATCTTTTTCACTGTTACTTGTTTCTTTACTTTCTCTTCCTTTTCGATCCTCCTTTTTTAGGCATTATACTCTCAACACATCTTATTATCAGTATGTTACTATTAATACACATGGATGACTTGAAATTCCATGTTATGTAATTTTATCTATCAAGAGGTGAAATATAATTGCGATTCATCTTTAGTTAAAATGATGATTTTTGTCTTTTGTTACCCTTGGCACCCATTTGAGATATTGATTATGTAGCCCAACATTTTCATCTTGCTAAATAACTGTTGATATTCTACATTAAGGCCTACCTATAGCTGCTATGCTTCTTAAGTAAGTACCTCAGGCATAATAGTCAATATTCGAGACTGAATCACCTTAAAGAATAAACACATAAAACTTAAGTTAGGATCAAAGCTCAAAACTCAATGCCATAAGTTGTAGGGAAAAAGAAACAACTATGATCCATTATTCAATCTTATTTTCTTAGTTCAAAACAAACGGAATGAGGTACATTTGGATCAACACTATTAATGGTCTTTTTATGCTACATGTGTACATCACTTCTACAGTAGATATCATAAGTCATGCACATTTTATTTTTTAATCAAATTTTTATCCACAAACAATATCATATGCCAAAGGAAACATTGGCGATAATGTTTCTTGTCACCTAGAATGTACTTCAAATTCAATTGTCTGTGGGGAATTGATAGAATTAGTATTGATAATCCACGTTTTAAAGATAAGAGTTTTGCTTTTTTGTCTCTACTAATGTCCATATAATAATAGTTCTAATTTGTTAATAGTGATTGACATATAAAAGTTAGCTTTCTAATATAAACTGACCTTTTGAAATGTATGTACTTCAATTCTTAAATGATCCATTCACAAATTATCTTGTCCAAGTACAATATAATTGGAACCTTCAAATCCAAGTTTTATCTCTACAAACCAAACAATTTAAATCTTCTATTCTCTTCATTCATAGATTGGTTGGAGATGGTATATTCGTAACTGTAAATTTGTAGAATCTTAGTGCTCTTCTATCATTTTTTTTTTATTTTGTTTAAAATCTAAGTCTAGTTAAGGACCATTATGATTTGTTATCTTGATTTAAAGGCTAGAGTGAGGCTTTACCATTAATATTGAATTATTTCAAATCTTTGTTGTTATTATTAGCTGCATTATTGTGAAATTTTAGCTAGGAGCATTATTGACTGGAAATTGGGGCCAAATGCATAATAGCTAGAAAATATATATTGAAATTATGCATGCATAATTGCTATTTTGTTGTTGTTCCATTTGACTTTGCTTTTGTTTTAGTTTTTGTTACATTTATGCATGAAAAAAAGGGATGTTTTTTTCAGTTAGTGGAGATAGGAAGTATAGATGACTCTTACTCTCTTTATGTTGTCATGATGATACTCTTGAGAATGCTATGATCATTGTCTAATGTTGTGCAAGCTTATACCTTATCCTGCATTTTAATTATTTATGAGAGGTTTCAAGATCTCCTTATAGCACTCAATGATTATAGAATTAAGTTGCCTTTATGCATATCTTTGGTCTCACTTTTCTCTTATAATTTTTTTTTGTTCATTAAGCTAATTATGTTTTAAAAATATGTTCATTCATCATTCTTTTTTGTAGAAGCTAATTTGTTTATGAATATAGAATCATGCCGAAGATTAAATATTTTCATAATTCATTAAGTTCAGCACCTCAACCACATAGTGATGCTTACCCACCAACTTAGGCTCCTATACATTCTTCACCATCAATACCTCCTTTATCATCAATTCATACACATCATTCACTTCCCGTTTAAAATGATCTAGAGAGTCCTATAAATCCCCCAGTATCACCTTTAATTGAAAGGTCCTCACATGATCCAACAAATTCCTTAACTGTAAACAATGTTAGATGTAAGAAAACAGTGGATTGGACTGTAGAAGCAATAGGTACATGCCTTTTATTTATTAAAGTTAACATCATTAAGTATTTAGTTTTTTTTTTCTTATTTTGGTTATTAACATATTTTGTTCCAAAGACTTGGATGGATCTACAAAGGAGATTATGGTCAAAGTTAAAGGAGTCAACAACTTACCCAATGGCCGATGGATTATTGTGAATTTTCATGAATAAAATGCTCCATATGGTTAATGTAATATCCTAGTTTTAAACAAAAAGGCTAGAAAAATATTTTGAACCAAGAAGGGTACCAGTTTCCCTTATCTATCATTTCGAGTCCTAAATTTCACCAAGTCAAGGCCTTACACACTTTTGGAGGGCTATATGATAGAACCAAATTCTCAGGATTAAAAGCCCTGGTAATTGTTCCTAAGAGGAAAATATGTTAAAGGATAATTTTTAATAAATTTTATGAAACCTTTAAATATTTTATTTTTAGTTCACAAGTTTATAAAATTTTAAAGATTCCCCAATTTGAACTAAAACAAAAAATTTGTATTTTGATTTATTGGAAATTTAATTTTTATGATATTTTATTTTAATCGAAATGGGGGTATTTCCTTATTTACATTTATGTTTTAAAGTTAATAGAGAGTAATGTAAATAAATGTTTTAAAGTTAATGGAAAGTAATGTAAATAAATGAGGAGTGAGATAATATAACCCATTACTTATTGAAACAAAACCATAGACCGCCTCTCTCCTTCCGTTTCAAAATGCAACCTCCTTCTTCTCTCTCCTTTTTATCCAGTATCTTTCTTGAATCACCACCTCCTCTTCCTTCCTTTTCTCCATCACTAGTCACCAACACACCGCCAGCAAGACCTACACTTTGTAGTCGCCATAGCTGTAGCGTCTTTCTCCCCTTGAGTGGGGTTGGAAACTAAAAACTTGGAGAATCTAACAAACGAATCACATTTACTTGGTTCTTTCTTTCCCAGTTGCTGCCACCACCGTGCCATCAACCACTGCCGTACCTAGCCTCTCCCTATTGTGATACAAATGGCAAAGTCCTCCCCATTTCCTTGATGGTTCAAGGCCTGCTACTTAATTTCTTGAGGATATAGAAGTACCCACTCATTCTTCTTCCTTCCTTTAGCTATCAAAGGTATATTAGGGCTCAATCTTACTTCCAATTTCATAAGCTACCTATATTATGTTATGGGTATAGAATTAGAACTTTAATGTGTCGCCTTAGCGATTCCAATTTGGGGGATTTGATTATTTGAAGTTAATAGATATAATCTCTTATGTTAACTGATGATTGATGATTATGTGATGATGTTTATGGCATTAGATACTCTGGAGAGGCATCCCACTGAATCTACCACAACCTAGGCTAATTAAAAATGATTTTCGTATCGTAATTATGTCTTGAAGGTTGCATTTATTAGTTCAAATACCCTTAACATTGTTATACTTTAAGAACATGGAATGAGTTTTAATAACCATTATTGATACAATGTTATGTATTGCTATATTGAAACTAGATTATGGGACAAGTATGTTTTTGGAATGCTTATGCTTTTGGATAAAAGCTTCATGACTTGATTTTCTTAAGCAAGGTTAATTGAGAACCAAACACATTAAGTTATTCTTTTGCACCTGAAGAATATTGAAAGCAATTCCATTCTTTATGTTTTACTCACAAGATTGGTTTCTTAAAAGGAAAGTACATGAATGAAACTTAAGTTATTTGATATGAAAAGTTGATTTTTAAATGAGGTATCATTGACAGGAATCATAGCTAATGGTGGTGGCATTAGCCTTGGTGCACCTTGTGATAGACCTTAGCTAGCAGGGGGTTGCTAGTGCGGTATGATAAACCAACATATCAGTATTAGTAGGCATTGGGAATGGATGTTAGGGCCACCCAGATACTTTGTAACCACTATAGGGATAGGTGTGAGCCACCTAGAAGTGATGTGAACACATTAGGGATAGGTATGAGGGTTGTCCAATTGTGGAATTGATTTTGGACATTATTCTAATAGTGACCTTCTTAAACTTCTTTTTATGTGTTAATTGCATAATTCTGTTTTATTATTATTGTTATAAGAGGTTTGTATGAGAATCTTATGCTCATTTGATTGGATTTATGTTTTACCACTTGTAATGTTTCTTCTAGCTATCTCAATTTAATTGGAACTCATTTTAGTTAATTGTAAACATGTTATTCCTCACTAAGTTTCATAACTCACCACATGGTTATTTTCCCTATTACAAATTCAAGTGTAGATCCAAGTCTAGCTCTTCCCACTTAGTAGAACTCGAGTCATTATCTTTTTTTATGAGCCCATCGATGGAGTATGGACCAATATTTTTGTTGTTTCCTGTCTTTTACTTTTGTGACAAACCATATATGTTTAGGTGCTCCAGTTGATCACAGGCAAGGATCAGATTAGTTATATTAATTAAGTATGATCATGCTTGAATTTATCTTACATTTTGCATAAGGTAGTATGGATAGAGAACATGTAGACTTCCTAATCATAGACTTACATATGTATATATGTATAAATATCTACCTATTATCTTGGCTGGACTGTGATTATTATATGCCACATGTTTTATATTTGGGAAATGCTTGAAAAATAGAGGAGATAAAAGTTTGCATGTTTAGGCTTGCAGGGGAATGTGTTCCCTATGCACCAGCCATAACCAAGGATAGGTTGTGACAAAGTTGGTAACAGAGCTCTAGGTTACCTTGTGATTAATAGAGCAAGTGTCCTTAGTGATGTCATGATTTTTGAAATGGAAGCCTGCCCATTCTTATAAACATGATGCTACTAGAGGCTTTAGTAGTTCTTATTTGGGTCATGTCTCTTATTTTCCTCCAATTAATTCCTTGTTGTGAGTGGATTTTGTTATTGTCCTAAATCATTTTAGTCCATTTTAAGGTAGATGGATGCTTCCATGAACCCACACTCAAACCAAGGTGACGTACTCCTCAAGAAGTCTAGGATTTGGAATCCAATAGTGCCTATCCTAAAGCAAGAGGAATGAGCCATGGTAAGGGTTCACTCTTCAAACCTTCATGGCTCTATTCCGTTTCTATGCTTGCTTTATTCTACTCATGTCTAAGATTTCACTTGTTGAACATTCTTATAATCTCTAATTTATGATGCAAAATTTATCAAGAATTTGCTCAATTTGCTACTTAGATTTATGCTCAAAATCTCTTTTGTGTATGTAGCTAGGAGTCTTGGTCATAACTTGGAAGAATCATAGGAAAGAAAAATATTACAAGCATTATGAGTGGGGTGGAGATCCTTTAGAATGGGTCAATGTATGTTGTATATGCTATAAAGAGATTTGTGTGAAGTATAAGCAATAACTCCGCCTAAAGAACACAACACCATTAATCAGCTTTTAGAATACAGAAGTCCTGCATTAATAGTAAACTATAGCAATACCTTTTTCTTGATTTTAACCACTGTAAAATAATATTATGGGACTAGCCTGATACATAATTGAAATGTTATTAATTCCTTGACATTTGCTTTGGATTACTGTTCAAGACTATCATGATTTGAGTCCCTTTGTATGTAGTTGCTTCATGTAATGGTCTTCTACAGATTATATTTATTACGAACTGAATATCCATATTGAGGAAAGGCAATTCATTAGAGCTATAGATTCGAAGATGGCCTTGTTTGTTTTTGCATGTGTGCTACTATTGTTGTTTTTTTCAAGCTTGTGGATTCGATCACAATATTCCTTTTTGTGTGTGTTATTGTTGGAGTTATATCTCGGTATGACACAGCATCACAGAGTTTGCTCATTCCCTGTTGTTTTGTGTGCTACTATGACGTTATGTGAGTGCTAGTATGTTTATTTCTATTATACTATTTTCTTATTGTTAGTCCTTTTTGTTTGATACACATATAGTTTATGAACATGATGGCTCGTCTTTTTTAACTCCTACCTGATTTGGCATGATTGAACTTTTAGTTACAATATATATACGTGTGTATATATATATATATAATAATTTAAGTGTACAATTTTACTTGTGTGCCATGAATGAAATTTGAAATCGTAAAACAAAATTTACTGAATTTATTTTTTTTTTTTATCTTAATATGTTGCTAAAATGGCTATATACTAGTATAGATATCTCATTTACTATGTGACATGCTAAGGATACCTAAAGCATGCATTTTAGTGTGATTTGATTAAGTAAAATTATCATGCTTCCATTATCATTGTTTGGCCTTCACTTGAATTAATAGGAAATAAATAATAATAATAATAATAATAGCTTGTTTTACAATTGCAAAGGTCTCATGATATTTTGGGTTGTGTTGCCTTTCAGAAATTTATTATATTCTTAGCTTTTTTCTAAGACTTAATTCACGATCCACTTATATTATAATCACTAGACCAACTTGTAAGAGGCCAACCTTATGAATGAATTGATAGTATAGAATTTTGACTTATGTGACAATAGCTATGTAATTTTGCTTTGGGGCTGCATAATTGTTGCTTTTGGGGCTTAAGTTATGTCACTTTTAATGGGTTGCTTAATATTGGTTTACTTAGTATTTAAAACTGACATGATTTTACATGCAAATCTTACTCTAATTTGAAAGATTCAAACTAAAATTTTGGAGAATAATTGCAAATTTAATTCCTAACTATGTAAAAGTGTTTATGGCTATCCACAGATAATACAAACATTAGCTTCTATTATACAAAGCCTATCCATATGGAAGAATTAAATTTGCTAAAGCCATGCCGATAGGAATGGATTAAGCAAGACAAGTCACTAAAATATTCCTTGAATGATTTGCTCTTAATACGTATAAGCAGAGAAGGATTTTGTTGGGTGCATTCTTGCTATCACGAGCTATGTATGGAGCCAATTACCTAGAACATAAGTAACTAGTGTTAGCTTTGAAAAATCCTCTAAGATTTGGGTGGCTTATACATTACAAACAAGTTGACTTGACTAGTATGTTTTTGGCATAATGAATTTGAACTCTTTTAAAGCTGAGTGTGTAACATCCTAAATTTTAACCCCCTTCATGCTTGAGTCATGTTAAGGTTAACTCTTTGTTATTGCATTCGGTCTCATAAATTTTTTTATAAAATAAGATATAAGGAAAATAATGGTAAATTTTTTTTTATAAAAATTAAAATAGAAGCCTTGCGCATAGATAAATCATTTACAATATTTATTTCGTGGAAGCTCACTAACACATTCATAAACATATACAAATCATCCAATGTTTGAATACTTTACGCACAATAAATATGTAGATAAACCCAAATAATATGTCATAAATAGTAAATAAATAGCAAAAACAATAAATACTATCCAACTAACATGGGTCTGGTAATCAATAAAGTAATTAAACTTCGAATAAAGTTATATATAACTTATCTAAGTAAGTCACTTGAACTAGAATACAATCCTAGCTATTGTCATAATTTGAAATAAAATCCTATATACTTTCCTTGAACGTGTTTTTCCAATTGACCCATAGTTACTTGTTCCTCATTTGGGGATGACACAAAAATAAAATGGGGTGAGAACTCAAAAGTTCCCAGTAAAATACACATAATAAGGTGTCATTGAAATCATTTCCAGCCACCTTGGTTTATTTTTGAAAAAACGTAAACATATATTAAAATTCAATTAATAAGTTTTGAAAATCTTTACCTGAGGTAAACATATCTTTTAATATGGATGTAATACTACATTTCATGTATGCATGACAATATAAATAAACATACACATACAAATAAAATTATATTCTGTTACATAAAGTATATAATTTAGTCTTTTCGTTTACTTTCTTTTTCTTTATTCACCCTTTCCTTTATACATCTCTTCCTTTAGATATCTCTTTCTTTATACGTTCCTTTCTTTATACATATATTTTCTTATACATATATTTCTTTATACATTTCTTTTTGTATTCATCACTTTCTTCATACATCCAATTTATCCAGTCAGTGGGGGTAATCAACTCATACTAAAAGTCGATCATCATCGACAAATACAGTAGGCATAAACAGGGTGTTAGAATAGTTGAGATCACCTTTTTCTATCGAGGATTATTTCCAAATCAATAGGGTCCAAGACTAACATCTTTACCATTTTATATCACATTAACACTTTATCCATGGAGACCAATGTCTAGTATCTTTAACATTTTATCAGTGGGGATAGAGCCTAACATCTTTAACATTTAATATTGCATAAATACATTATTAGTGAGGACAATATCCAACATCTTTTCATATCACATTAATAATTTATCAGTGGAGACCATATCCAATGCATTTTCATATTACATTAATATTTTATCTGTAGGGACATACATCTATTAACCTTTCATGTTGATATATATATATAGCACTAATGCACATCATGAAGGTAGAAAAATGGACGAGAAAGGAGGGTTGAATCGTGCTTCACCTTTCTTTTCTTCTTACTTTCTGAAAAACTCAAATAGGTAACTATCAAGTGTTAAACTTGAAATGCAGCAGAAACAATATTAGATATATCATAAAGTAAACTTTTTGAGCTTCGATATCTAATAAATTGCATATGAGCAAGCTTTCTAAAAAACACAAAATAATAAACATGTGGAAGTAAATAAAAAGGAAATGAAGAAGAATAGTATACTACACAAGAGTTTTATACTAGTTCGGCCAATCCTGCTTATATCCAGTTCTCAACAATTGCTGAGTTCCACTAAAATCTTTCTCAACCCGAGAAAGAAAGAGGATAGTCTTTACAGTAGCCTTCCCAAGCTCTTACCTGTGACCAGTAACAAACTCTACTCTTGCAAATCGAGTAGCTTTTGACTAGTGTCTCTAAGCTAAACCAGTGAGCAGCAAGTACACTTTACTATTACAACTTGAGTAGCCTTTAACCAGCCTCTTCAAGCTAAGTCATGACTAGTAGTTCACTTCTACTATCACGTTGAAAATTGTCTTTGTTTAGCCTTTCCAAGCTAACTCACACCGATTACTATTGGATTAAGGATACAAATGTTTGTGTTTAGGTTTGTCACTCAAACTAACTTACACTCAAGTTTCCGTAAGATATACAATAACAGACTTGGGAAAAAATTGAATGCCTTCTTTCTATGATTCTTCCTAGGAAGAATGTATTATCTGCTAAGAACGTAGAAAGAAGATTTTTATAGACAAGAAACTAATTACAAGAAGTAATGAACTTTACAAAAGAATAAGTAGAAATTTTCCTAGCGTCTCAGCACTTATGCAATGTCAATCGCTTCCTTACTATAAGAACAACATCTCTATTTATAGATGGTTTGCAATTATGACCGTTGTCCTTGATCAGTTTTCCAAGTGACACATGTTGATAATATGTTTGTGTCTTGAAAAGAAGTCTAGAGCAGTTGCTCATTGTTTGTTAGAACTGTTGTAGAAGCCATCATGAAATAAAGGTTTCTGAGGTCAACTTCAGAAATTACTTTTTACTTTTTGAACCAGGTTCCTGAACTTTTCCTTCTAGAAGCTAGGGTAGTTGACCAAGTTGATAGAAGATATGACACGCCAGTCTATAACTAGGTTTGACTTTAAATTTCAAATTTCAAATTTCTGTCTTATTCTTGTAAAGTGCACTGTTTCATTGTAAAGTGAAATTTTTGAAGTGCGCTATCAGTTTATTGATATCTCTTTGATCTTCCAGTCTTCAATCAGAGCCTGTAGATAATGAAGTGGTTGCGATCATGATGATTGAAGGTTGTAAAACACATTGGCTTCAGAGATGGATTGAAATCTTCACTTGAAGCCTACTTTTTGAAGTTGCGTGCTAAATTTTGAGGATTCGTGAATTGGTTTCTTGTACATAATGATTCTCCTCAATTCGTTAAGCATGTATATGTTCATTCCATGATATAAATTTCACTTGCATTAAGTTCCTATCTCTTAAAATGAGATAAAACATGTTTGCACATGTAGAGTGAAATTATTTACACTTTAGGAAACATGTTATGCTAGCGAAAAGACCTATTTAATACTTGAAAAAGCACAAGGTAGATATTATTCTTTTTCAAAACATTTTTTGTAAATTGGTTATGTTATTACTCAAAACATTTTTCATTAATGAACATTTTTCATTAATGCTCTCTGAAGAGTTTTTGGAGCTAACACATCATACAATCACATTTAACTTGCATACCATCATAAACTTAACAGATCATGTACAATATCATACTATAACTCATTCATAACATAATAATCAAATTTGCATAATATACCAAAGAGAAATTTAGAAGGGCTTGTCCCAAGAATGACTAAAATTTCAATTATAACAAACTTTCAAAAGGTTACAGGACAGTTAACATAAACATGATTTGATGACATTCACGCAACTAATAAATTAATTTATTGAAGTCTCCAAAGGATGTTTAAATAAAATCTGATCATAAGATAAACATAATAATAGATAATTCATATTCTATCAATATATAATAAAAGTAAAGTGTTATTAGAACATATCAACATAACTTAAAGGTGCACATATTGACGTAAAGTTAAAAGAGCTAACAATGACAAGAGTAAGTTTATACATATAAAAATGTTACTATTGCAACGTAAAGTAAAAAAAAAAAACTAATAACGTAAAATGTTTCTCTTTTCTTTTTCAATCAAAGAAAATATACGCGCAAAGATATATAATAAGAGTACCTAGTATTTGTTAAAAAAAAAAAGAAAAGAAAAATACCTAGGCCTATCAACATTACAAGGAATAATCAGTTAATATAATAATATAATACTGAAGAAAACCTGTACACAAGCTATTGCAAATTGGGGAAACAACAATAAACTCATTTTCAGGATGAAAGAAATCTAGTGCAATTAAAATAATAAATTTTAATAAAAATTTATTTTTGGCTAAAGTCTCAAATACCAGAATTCCAAATGTTCATAAGCAGAAAGTTTGACACAAAAACTCCTATCTGAGTGGATATCAAATGAGGCTAGAGACTTCTATGAATTAACAAAGTGGATCCAAGCGAAAATCTTCTCCTTTTATCTATGTGTAACCCACAGTCTCTCTTTGTGTGTCTGTTGGGATATATATATTATCTTCAAAGGTGGTGAGGTTTATTATCTTCAAAGGTGGAAGGTATTTGGTAAAGAATGAATAGAGTGATGGGAAGAAAAAGGAGAAAAATATGATGATGGAGAGGGAGAGGGAGAGAATAGATGAGGAGACTAAAATTGCAATCAAGAGGAGAGAATGTGCAAACCTTTTTCTTATATAGTGGGTGTGATTAGAGTTTATGTGTCTTTTTTTTTCGATAAATAGAAACTATTTGGGTAAAAAATAACTATCTAACTTTAAATTAAATATCATGTTTATCTTTATCTTTTTTTTATTATTATTTCTATTATCCTATTATTATTTATTTTATATGTGTTACGAGTGTGTGAGTATGTGTGTGTGTATATATATATATATATATATATATATATATATATATATATATATATGATTTATATAACTATTATATATATAGTTGGTTTATTATATATAATATTACATTATATACTATATTTTATTATTATATTACATTATTATAATATATAACTTGTGTATGTATAGTAATTACATTACGTTTTTCCTTATATATATATAAGGATAGATCAATCAAAATTTTAAATCTCTTGCTTGTTTGTTCCCAAAAAAGTAGGGATTTGAAGAATGATTATATCTTATAGTTAGTGTGATCATAGAGATTTAGGGAGATATCATTATTTAAAAATTGAAATATCAATTTTTTAAAATTTTTATAATCTTTTGTAATTTAAATATTAGCTGGGTGTGGGTTGATATTTTACAATCTTATTTTTTTATTTTTAACTATTAAAATTAATAAAATTATTAAATATTTAAAATTTCCTTTATGCTCTTCATTTAATTAGATTGACTTTTTCTAATTAACTAAGCTTTTGTTCATTTATTAATTAATACTTGATTAAGTTATTAATTAATTATTGTAATAATTCATAAAAATTAGGTAATTAATATAAGCAAAAATTGGGGGTATTACAGAGTGGCCAATACTTGTGAAATGTGCACTATGTGATCCAAAGAGTGGAAAATATACATGGAAATTTTTTTTTTTTGAAAATAAATGACAGGCGGTTTCAATTCAACAACTCACCAACTCACCTTTCTTTCCTTACTGTATTAATGATGTTTGAAGACTGGTTTGATGTTGAGTGAAATAATTACTCCTAATTTTACTTTGATTGTTATTTTGTTCTTTAAAATTTATATAAGTTAAGAAGGGGTTGCCCACGTCACACCTCGATGCTTGAAAAACACATAGCACACTCTTCTTCGTATGTTTGCTTCTTCGTTGGGCTACCTTGTTGGATTTATATATTTGATAGAATAGTAGGTTGGTGTTGTCTGGTGTTAGCAACCCTGCAAAATTCATGATTATTGAATTGGATATCGAAAGCTGTTTAAGGAACAATTAGAAAATTTTTATGTGATTTTTATGTGTTAGGCTTCATTTGTCTTTTGCTTCATCTAAGCCTTTAGTTTGTAAGGTGTAAAATGGGAATTTTCATGATGATAAATTGTTGCAAATTCATTTTCTCATTCATGCCCTTTCTGAAGTGTTTCATGTTTTATATATCACGTGGATGGATGTTAAAGAAAATATATTTTATTTACTATAAACTTATAACACTATGAGTTTGGAGTTCACTAGAGGCTTATGTAAATGAACTGAAAAGTTTACAGTAGCTTAATTAAAGTTTTGAAATTATCCTTTTTAAACAGATGAAGAATTTACTTGTGTACTACATTACAACATTTCTTGCTTGTTTGATTCGTTAGTATTAGGTATTTTAAATCAAGATAATCTTCATTTATATCTTGAGTTTGTTATTGTGGAACACGATGAATGCACAAACATAGATGAGTTTAAGGTTCATTAAGTCATCTCCCTTATTTTAGCCAATTAGGGATTGTAAGATAGATTTGACATATTAATGTTATGAAGGTTATGAGATGATCCAAGTGGCAACAATGTTGAGGAATATTCTATGCATGATGTGAACGTTTGAAAGGAGTTGAAGTTATTGTTTGGCTTGTTGAGCATAACCAAGAGGTGTTGCCTAGTATGAGTGCTTTGCATGTGAAAAAGCATGCTAACTTCTATCTATTGTCTACCAGGACGTAGGTTGACCGAACTTTTTATGTAGTAGTGATAGTATTAGTTTCAACATCCCATCCAAATCCAGTTTGTTGCAACAAATGAGAAAATATTCCATGTTGTTGCCTCAACCTATTACATTTATGCTTTATTTCAAGTTATATTCACGCCCAGTTCTATTATTAAGAGAATGCAGCATGGCTTGCCACACCTTAGGTGAAAATACGTTATTCCCCATATTCTCTATGTTAACCTCATCAACCATAATTTCTATAAAGATTTTGACAAATGATGGTGGCCAAAGTGAAGACTCTTTTTTCTCATTTTTCATCTACAACGGTGATCACAAATAAGCAAAAAAGGATATATAAAAATAAAAAGATATTAGGGGGAGCATAACTAAAAAAAATGGCTTTATAGTTCAAATGAAAATTTTACATATAGTCTAACAATGACACAAAATAAAGAAAAGAAGCTAGTAAGATAAGGTATTTTTTCAGTAGTTCATCAGTATGTTGCCCAAAAATGATAACAAAAGCAGCAAAAGAAAATACCCTACAAACCAAAGTGATCAAAACTAAGCAGGGAAATAAAAAAATTGCAAGTAATCTACTAAAAACAACATGACCATTATAAATCAATTTATAAATCGTACGAATAGAATGAAAAATGGATCAGATATAAAGTCATCAACATTCATAGTTCTTATAAAATTAGTTAATATGCCATATCACTTTCAATAAAAAGGATTATCTTAATCCATAGCCATTAATAATGTATAAACATCATATGGATCATACATATAGTATCTAATCTTATACACAAATAATGCTTCAAGTTTAGCAACAAAAATGAAGAACCATGTAGTAGCACCATTGTAAAGATATTGACAGCGACAGACATAAGTACAATGATCAAAGTTCTTTTTTTTAATTTAAAAATAATTTTTCTAGAGTTATAGAAGAGACGAGAAGATAGGGGTAAAAAAATTTTTGATAGGTCAAAACCCCAAAATATCCATTTTCTCAAACAATATCAGCATTATATTTGCCACCAATAGCAGAATTAGTCTACATAATATTCAGATCCATGAATAAATATCAAAACACACTTAATTATAAAAAAAAAAAAATTGAGCTTCATAGCATTTTTCTTTCAAAAAACATGCCTTATGGATGGAGATAAAACAAAAAGAACATAGAAAAAAGATCACAAGCAACACTCCAATGCAACTAGAAACATGCAACAACAACCACAAGAATGACAAATGTTTGGGTATATTCAGACATTCAAGAGAGAAGTAGAGGAAGAGAAAGAGAGAGGGAGGGACTCACTCCAAAGACTTGAGGGAGAGAGTTGTGACTTGGTGGCAACTAGGTCGCATGCATCGATGAATGAGGGAAGAGCTCTATTGTGCTGCTACAGAGGATGGTGGAAGGCATGAATGAAAGGAATGCCTTTAGGATTTTATATTTGGGGATAGTTTGTGTGGTGAGATTAAAAGTAAAAAGAAGTCCAAATCAATAAAACACAAATACTACTAAGTTGCCACTGCATTTTCCCTTCTTTTTTAAAACAAAAGTCTTAAAAACAAGTCTAACATGTTTTTGGTTTTCTGTTTTAAAAAAACATTTTGTATTTTTCAATTTTAAAACTAACATGAAAAAAATAACTTCTTAAATAGGTTCTTTTAATCTTTCGTTTTTTAAAATAAAAAACTGTTTTGTAAACCGTTGCCAAATAGGGCCCAAGTGCTTTGTGATTATGTTTTGGTCAGAATATGGGCCTTATTCGGTTAGTCTGAAAGCCCGTAAGTGAGGCTCCAAAGCCCATAGCAATTCTTTAGAGCAATTCTTTCTCCACTTTTCTTGCTAAAGGCCCCAATTGCTTTTTTTTTATGACAAAAACCACAAAGGGAAGGAACTCGGTGGAGCGTGCAAGCCACATTCCGCAACTTGTCAACTTCACGAGAGAGCAGCCACGGCACAAATCAGTCCAATCTAGGGCATCAATCTTCTTCTTCTTCTTCATCTTCAGGTAATAATAATATTTTATCACAAACTGTGCTCTGTTATGTTTCTCATATGCTCCTTTGACTAGTTAGTTCTGCGTTTTCTCATCATCAATCTTTAGACATCAATTTGTTCCGTACTCCAATGATTTCCCGTTCGTAGTTCGTATGGGGTGGAGCGAATTTGGTAACAGTGCACAAGAATATGAGTTTTAAAATTTCTAGTGGCTTTCACAAGGTCTTTGGGAAGAAGATGAGATTAAAACCGTTTCTGTCATAGTTTGAGGATCCATCCATTTTTTTTTTCCCCAATTAAAGACTAGTCAGTTATGATTTCCTGATGCACGATTTTTTTTTCCTTTCTTAATTATTTTGTTATTGTTTGTTTGGCTTCTTCTTCATCTTGGTTATGGTTGTGTAGGTGTCAATTTTTTTCTGTAATTGTTTGATGTTCTTACAGGATACTCAGAAGTTAGTATAGAGTAGAAAATTTGTATATCTGTCCGATTTTACCTTGAACTTTTTTTTAAAAAATCTTTTCAAATATTTGTGTGCCTCTATGATTTTTCAACCATGATGCCTAATAATTGTGTTTTTTCTGTGTACATCCAGCTAATTAATTTACCAATTGAATGATTAGATTCATTTTCGAATATATTCAGCCACTAGGTATAGAGTTGTAAATTGCAATATTCTGGGAACATGCGGTTTTTGTTTTACACTTAATCCCATAAATAAGTGGCCAAAGTTTGGGATTTAGAACTTCTGCTAGGTCATAGTGCGTGTTTACTTGCATATTGAAAGATGACACAAGGTTTCCGCTTAAAATGATAATAATCCTGAAAGCTCAGTTAACCCAATTTTAGATGCCATCTGCATGAATGTCTGGACAGTTTAAAATGCAATTGCTTTTGGAACTTGCATGTTTTCAGAATCAGTTTACAGAATCTTGCATGTTGGCTTTTACATCTATGTGCAATGGTAAAACAGTGCGAGTATGTTTAATCGATGTAAAAAACTGTTTTTTTTGGGGCTTTTTTATCCTTTGCCGATTATTTGTAGTCTGAAAATGCAACTTTTGTATTAGCCTGATTTTTTAAGTTGGAAAAATTGTTCCAAGTTATTGTTGAAATGATTGTAGAATATGCTTTGAACAACTGCCGGTGCTAATTTAGCTTGCATTTATTTTAGCCTGTTAGGCTTTACCTCCTTTTGGCAGTGCATTGTGATGAGATAAAATCTGGTAAATATTATAAAATTGAGCAGGGAAGCAATGGCATGGAGAGGACATCTTTCGAAGAGCATAAGAGAGCTTCGGTTTTTGATGTGCCAGTCCTCACCTGCTAGCTCATCTGCAAGGTTATATTTATATTTTCTTTCTTTGGTTCAAAATTTCAGAGCATTATTATTTAGTTATTTACATAATTACATATTTTATAGTTGATTTGTTACACACTTATATTTGATAGATATTTGAATTGTAGTGAATATGCTTTTTTGTTGTCTCAGGGCATTTGTGGAAAAGAATTATACAGAACTGAAGACATTGAACCCGAAATTGCCAATATTGATCCGTGAATGCAGTGGAGTTGAACCCCAATTATGGGCAAGATATGGTATAACCCATCTTAAATCTCATTCTTATCTTTAAATTTGAATGTCACCCTGTAATAACCATTCACATGCTATATCATCATTCTAAATCCTTTTTGTCACCTCGTTTTCATAGGCACATGCCACAGTTATGACAATAAAACCAATATACTAGTCAATACATAAATAAGAATTAATATATCCAAATTTGGACTTATATCCAAATTTGGACTTTTATCCAAATTCAAGATATTATAGACTTTCTTGTATACATACTTAACAAATATCCCACTATACGTACATAGATAGAGTTTATGCAAGCATGTTACAATCTATGATGCACGAATACTTCAAAATAGTCAACGTATCCGTATCAGATGCATATCATATCATATACCGATACGATACTTTTACATAATTTTTAGTTATATTTTACATGTTTTTAGTTTAATTTATAACGTATTTTCGTATCATGCCTGTATCGTATCGAATACTCGTACTAGTATTCGTGCAACATAGATTACAGTGATATATCCCAAATTTGGGAGACTGGTTTTATCACGATGAGTTTTGTGCCTTCTGAAACCTCCAGGATGCTCTATTTCTAGGTATCCTTTGTTACTCTAAAACAAAATAACTTTACATCTTCCTAGTTGTAAAAATTACCCCCATTCACACTTTTAGGTTGTTGCTGAGAGAAAATACAGTATTATTTTCCTTTTTAAATATCGGTCGACATGCTTCATTATGTAATGTGAACAAAATAGCTATACATAACAAATTCGCTAGGAGGAAAGAACCTTGAATTTAGGGAATGATTCTTGCTCTTGCTTTAACAAAGGCATGAAGTTATGTATAATATACAATAAGGTGTGTGATTGTGTGGCTTGATAGCTATGCTGCACCAATACAAGATGAGTTTCCGGTATGGTATGGGGATATGGCATCTTATGAAAAATTAAAATATGGATGGCACATAGACACACATATATATCTGTCTGTGTGTGTCTGTGCGATGAAAAGGTTTGGCAAAACGATGAATCAATTCGCTTACGCTACACAGATTAAATCTCACAGGATAGGACCAAACTTGCCCCCACTATGCTATATGACTGTTGTTTCATGCTGGAGCTCCTCATGAGTGGGTCAATGGAATTGAATGAAAGATTGGCGTCTTTTCCATGATGAAATATCAAGTCATTGAGGAAAATGAAAGCAAAAAAAAAAAGAGGGTGCTGCATTTTCCAAGTGAGCAGCATGTGTACCCATTCCAGAATGTGTGGGGAACGGAAACGTCGACATTTTTGCTGTTTTGGTGCTTCATAGCTTGATAATAATTTGCCCGTTTTGGATGACCTTGAAATTTGAATAATGCTTTAAGATTCCACTGACATGTAAAATGTGGATATACCATTTAATGAGAATTTCATGATAGTTACCCTGCATAGTCTACTGTCTATCTTAATGAACCTTTCTGATAATTTTTTCTAGCCTATTTATTTTGGAATGGTTATCTGTTTATGATGAGCCCTCACTTCCTGTAATTTGTTCCTTAATCCTAGACTTTGGTGTTGAGAAAGGCATCAAACTGGAAGGCTTGACAGAGGCACAGATCTCCAAGGCACTTGAAGATCTGGTAAAAGCAGGAGAGTCTTTTAAAGCTTGATATTGCTGCTTCTGGACTGCCTGAAATGGAATGATGCGCTCATGCTGGACATTTTAATTGCACTTTGCTTCTTGGTTTATAATAAGCTGGATATATATATATTTTCTGTTTCTAATAGTCTCTAGTTTCAGTCTGTCTCTTTCTGCATCTTTTAGTCATTTCAAGTATGATCCTGTTAAGTTGAAAGTCCTGGTTCTGCATGTTGAACACACCTATCATGGGAGATTTATTCAGAACTCAGTTTTGATCTATCTGCTTTGGCTCTTATCATTAGTCTTTCTCATTGAAAGGTTGCCTTGCCAGAGAACTTGATTATGTGTTAGCCAAATAATTTGGTGTAACAAGGCATAAACAGATTTATGTGTTGTTTCCTTCTCCAGACCTTTTGCTGGTATGAAGTTTTCGGTCCCAGTTTCAGTTGTATACATTTCTGATGTGTAAAGTGAAAAACTTTGTGCTCACTATGAACCATTAAATCTCAAACATGATTTTTATTCCCCTATAAATCATGACAACTTGCATTGGAAGTATAATTCTGTAGTATATTGAAATCCATTTTTGATGTACAATATACCAGTAACTAATTTTTAACCTCTTTTTTTTTTCACCAGTAACTTAAGTACTTAACACTTATTTATTTATCAATGTCTCAAAATGTGGGATATAATTTGTAAGAAGTTTATTGCTCATTTTTAAGAATGTATTTGGTAAATTTTGCAATGTTGTAGTTTACACTTCTACAATGATTGATTGTATACTAGTGTTAGTAGTCTGAAAAGAAAAATGTGGAGCCTAGAGCAATGGAAGAGAGCCTGTGGCTGAGGTGCTATAGGTTGAGCTGATGGCCATGGGTCATCCTAAATAGTTTGAAAACATGTGCAAACTGAGTTAAAATAATTATAGTAAAAAAAAAAATTAGTTTGATTTAACCCTACTTGAATTGGCTAAATCTATTTTGGATCGGGTCAATTTGATGACCCAAACACTAATTTTTAAATAATTAACTAATACGTGAGTTACTACTTGAATTTGAACAATTAGGCTTATTTCTTCACTTACAGAAGATTAAATTAAAATAAGTTTGAAAAAAAATTAAGATATAGCACTTCATATTTATATCAATTACTAAAAAAAGAAACTACCAAGTTTGATTTCTTATTCCTCTTGTAAAGTAAGAATCAGATTATCACTTACTCATTGCCTTTGGTTACTGACCTTTTGTATGGATCATAAAATTTTAAAATAATTGAAAAAGTCAATTTGAGATGTGGCTATGGTGGTTGATTAATAGGATGTTTGGAATGTTTTAATAAGATATAATTGAATTATTCAATTCATATGTTTGTAATAAGTTAATAAATTAAATAATTAAATTCAATGATTTGGAATACATCTAAAAATTAATTGATTTTATTTTTTTTACTATATTGTTCTTCATAAATAGGTTAGGAACAAAATATTATATTAAAATAAGGTTATTTTGATAAGGAACGATGTGTCAATATTAGGAAGATATGCACTTGCCGTGGGAAGAAATTGAGTCCTGCTACAAGAAATATGACTACCCTCGTGGATACAAGATTGTTTTTGCAAATTTTGTAGAGGTTGATGAAGGCTTCATTGTGGCAAACAATATCACACAAGAACAATATCAAGAACTCACAAACCTTATCTAGTAATTAAGACAAAACAATATGGAGTCCTTTAACCAAATTTCAGCCTCCAATCCCTTCAATCTTGTGCAACCCTCAAGTAAGAAATCTATCTCACTGGCAAGCACTAGAATGTCTCAGCTCTAGCTCTAACAAATTAGAATTTATGAAATAACCGAATTGGAAAGAAAAATATAGCACAGTGATGCAACTTGGGTCATCTCATGTGAATGTTCGGCCATTACTTAATTAAGAATGTATAGGAAGTAGGGGTTTTGGTTTTTAGGATTTAACACAAGGAAATGAAAATGGAAATAAAACAAAATGACCAAACTAGCAATTAAAAAGCTCTAGCTCAAGATCCCTAGGAACATGTGGTAGCTCAATCATTGACATCGAGAATGTATCAATTGCATAACTATGAGATTAAACCTCTCTAAGCCAAGACCCCTAACACTCAAAGATATACAACCTAAGATCCAATTGGAATCCTGATTCCTCATATTCCCAGATTCACACTCATGCTTATAGACCTACAAACATAAATGCAAATACTTAACTAACATGCAATATCAGTCATTACCATACACCCACACCACAAATATAGCAAAGAAGGGAAATGAGGAGATCATATCATATAATTAAATACAATTCATGTTAGGTTAGGCTTAAACCCCAATTCTACCTAATTCCCATGAAGATCAAGCACATGCCACTATATCAATCAACATATATTTAAGCCAACCCAATCACAAATACACATCTCAATACCATGACAATATATAGTCATAATAGGAAAGAGAGAAAAGAGCAAGAAATACAAATTACATTACCAAATTGGAGAACAAAGTCTCAAGAGCAACTCCAATATCCAAGGTTCCTCGAGCTAGATTAAAAACTCACTCCTCCATTAATACAGGTTACACGAGAAAAATAACCCTAACCCTAAAATAAAAGGTGAAGAGAAGAAAATAAGAGAGGGTAAAGGTGATGGAGGAGAAGATGTGACAAAGAAAGAGGAAAGGAAAAGACAAAAAGTCCTAAAAGTAAGTCTAACCTAATCTAAAAATTGAGCTAAGGGTTGTATGTCTTCTTTGTCTTTTTCCTTGAAATTTTTGCCCTCAAAATAACTAAAAATGGGCCCAAAATAGTTAGGATGTGTCAATCCAATTCTATTAGGAAAACATAGTAAGCCCTTGCCCTTGCAAGGGGTCCTCTCATTATGGCAAGATTTTCTACCATGAAACCTTCGAACAAGCTTTTGGTGTCTTTATGAAAGTTGTAGACTTTTTTCTTCTCTTCAAAATGGACATCTTTTTTGCTCATTTGGATTTGAGATGAAAGAGACATGTCATAATTATTGAAGCATGTTCAATCCTGAAATTAACCACCTCAATTCTGACTTTCGGGCTTATTATAACAGCTAGACTTTCAAACTGGCTTTCATGCTCCGCATGAAAGTTGTAAATAATACTCTTAGCTTTTCTACAAGATACAAAACACAATTTTTATAGGTCTACAACTCTAGTTATGCTTAAAATACAAAGCAATGCTAGAAGTGCAATTATGCAAAAAAAATTCATTAGTACTCAAATTGATCCCCAAACTCAAATATTGTACAAATGCACCCAATTAAGTTTAAAAGAGAGTTAGGATACTAGTAATAAGGATTAAATATAATATGTCTAAAAATGCATACTTATCACTCACTTGAACATATGAATCAATGGATTCTTCACACAAGTACAACTGTACACATATGCTTTCAATTAGATATGCTTTATGTGTACAAAAGAATTAAACTTGCTCATGTAAAGCTCCCTCATGGATCTTTCATTCAAGCAAAATTTTCAGGAACCATTCGCTTTACATCATCTTTCTATCTCACTAAAGTTCTCTTTATACCAGATTTGCTGTTAATCTCATTTTCGTGAGCAGGTTGATTATGACTTTACACTATAGATTACATTTTTCTATTAGCAATTGTGTCGTACAGGAATCCCTAACATAGATGATGATTGGATCAGCTAGATTACATACTGATGGCTTCTATAGATTGGATGATCCTTGTAGTGCTAAACTAGTGATATGTTGTAATGTTTCTTCATGAGTTTCCTTTGATTTTTTGGCATTATAGATTAGGCCACTTAACCTTTGATAAACACAACTTGTTACTCTCTTGTAATAAAGAAATTCAATTCAATAAAATACATGATTTGTGACATATGCCATTGGTAGACAAAGAAAATTGCCCTTTCCTTCTGGTACCTCTAGTAGTAATTCTTGCTTTGAACTTGTTCATGCTGATATTTGGGGCCTTTTTGGAGAAGCATCTTTGCAAGGTTATAAGTATTTCCTTACTCTTGTAGATTATTTTTCTAGAAATACTTGAAAATCCCTCACAAGCTACTGCACTTTTCTTGGGCCAGCTCTAATATCCTGGAAATGCAAGTAACAAAGCATGGTTGCTAGATCATCCTTAGAAGCATAATATAGAGCCTTAGTAGCCACTTGTTGTGAGCTCTAATGGCTACACATTCCTCTTCATGACTTGCAACACACCCTTTCTATTCTTACTTCTATTTACTGTGATAATCAATACGCTATTTACATAGTCAATAACTAAGTTTTTCACGAGAGAACCAAGTACATTGAGATTGATTGTCACCTAGTTCAGGAGAAAATCCAATCCGAACTAGTTCATTTGCTGCCTATATCTACCAATCAAATGGCGGATATCTTCACCAAGCCCCTCACTTCCCCACTGTTTGATCACCATCAGTCCAAGCTAGGAATGATTGACGTCCATTCCTCAGATTACAGGGGAATATTAGCTAATACATAGGTTTAGTTGGTTCAATTAATTTTTCAGTTAGAGTTAGTTTAACTTCGAGTAGTTAGTTTTCATTGACCTCAGCTATTGCCTCTTGACCACATGTATATATACTTGTACTTCTTCTCTCTTTGATAAGTCAGTTGTAATTTTGTCTTCTCCTACATCAATAATATTCTGAAGTTCTTCATCCCCTCCATCTTCTTTCCGAACTTTGTTACATTTTCCGTTATGGTGGCGGGGGTTCTGAGAGCCTCTGTCAAAGGCATTGATTTTTTTTTTTTTTCACATTCGCTTTTACCCATGTTTGATTTTGACATTCTCGACTACCTATATATCTAGAAAAACGGATCATGTTGTATTTTAATCACAATATTTAGTATATTTTGCTGACAAATTGTCATGACTTTCGACTCCTGATTTTCAGATTCCTGATTTTCAGATTGTGTTTTGATTTCAAGTGTTGTAATTTTGAGAAGCTAGCTATACCATAATCAACACGCCTGTTATTCCCAATGGCTAAGCAGATATGTGCAAAAGCCTGTCCACATAGATAGCATGAATGAATGGCCTCTTCCAATTAGATATAATACTTTCCTTGTATCAGAAGGTGCTGATAAAATCTTAAGTTATCTATTCGTGTTTGGTCTAACTGTGAATAGTGGTTTGAACAAAGTTAGGACAAAAATTGATTTCAATTCCCTTTCCAGGACCAAGGTCTATAGATGAATGATGTTTATAAGATGCAAACCGTGTGCGAGAGTTGTCTTCAAGTGAAGCCAGAATCTCTACGAATTTGCACCCAATTATGCAACTAGGCGGCAAATAGGTGAAGTGACGCATTGTCGCATACATGGGGTCCTACAACAAAGGATACATCATAAAGACACAATATCGATTAATAACTTGTTTGCTTTGCCCCACCAAAACTACTGGCTTCCCTTCACTGGTTTTTCCAACATTTTGGCTTTTACTTACCTACACCGCCTTTGGAATCTTAAGCTTGAAGCTTCCCTTAATCCCTATAGTGTATGTAAGTAATTCCTAATCTCCAGTTACTTCATCAAACATTAGAAACCTGCTAGTGTTATTCTAACTACTCAGTTACACCACTATCAACTTCAATTATTTACTCTTAACCCAAAAAAGCATAGAAAATAGTATTTGTGATCAGAATAGCATTGCTAGATGAAGCACCGGGCTGTCCGCAGGTGGAACCACGCTTTGAAATCAGCTCAACATGTAAAAAGCCATGTTGGATCATCGTCACAGGCAAAGAAACTGTCATCTTCTGCTGTGGCTTCTTCTGTTTCTTGCAGACTAAAGGGAGAGAAGGAGAAGCAGTCTGAGAAGTCCTTAAGGACTGTTATGTACTTGAGCTGCTGCTGGGGTCCTAACTAGAGCACTAAGGGCAGTAGAAACAACGATTTTGATTTTTGAAACTAGCCCACAAAAACAATTAGTGTCTGAGATTTATATTGCCATATTGGCTTTGTATTGAATTCTGTGTAGTGCAAGAAGGTATTATTTGGTCCATCGTGACTGACAGTTGTATCATGTAAGTTGTAGCATAGAAAATATCAGTCAGATTTTTTCTAATTGGAAATAAGTTCCTCTTCATTTGATTATGGTTTTGGCAATTTGCAATGGCATTTTCGTATGAGGAATGTCGCAACAAATGTGCTTACTCTTAGTCTGAAAAACTTAAAATTCTGTTCCTGTCAGCAATTGAAAGTCACTCACTCTCAATCTTGTAAATGGCTTACTGCTAACTGCTAATCATTTGGATTTCAAAGGAAACAGAAGGGGGCAAAATACAATTCAAAAATGAAGAAGGAAAATGGCTAACAAAGTAGTTAACTTTCTGATTACAACTGGTTATACATGCCTGTTATTGCAAATGGCTCTGCGCAGAGAATGTTTCATTTCTTTCCATTTTAAGTGCTATACAAAATGGTTATTAATTAGAATTGAAGATAATGAGAAATACCATAAATTAGTTTGTAACAAGGATGTTCTGGTGGGCATGAAATTGAACTTTATTTTGAAAACATTTTCCTGCCCTCCTGCGAAATCAAATTGTACATAACTGAAAAATGAAACCTCGCCTGAACAACACTCCAAAGCTCTTTTGTGCGATTTGTTTTCCCTCATTTCTCGTTACCGCAGCCATTGCTTCTTCTTCCATGACCATGTTACATTCTGATATATATATGTTATTCGTGTTTTAAATTGCGGACTGCATCACGGGATATGGCCGCAATATTGCAGTTGCGGTCCGCAATGCAACCGCAGCGGGCCACAATGCAAATGCATCAGACTGCAACAGGTTCCTTTTCAAGTTGCAGACACGCAAAATTTTTCAAGTCGCATTAGCCACAATGTGCATTGTGATGGCCACATTATCCGCAACCGCAACAAACGCAACCGCAATTTAAAACACTGGTTATTCTCATTCAATTTTACAGACATAGAATTTAAATGCCTTTCTATATTAGTGGATTATCTTACACTCGGGAAAAGCTGTTAAAATCTCATCATTCGAAACAAACCGTGTGCGCCTTGTCTAGTTGCAAAGCAGGAGGAACATTATGTCACGAAGATAAGTGGCTCTACTACCCCTGATGATGATGTATTACAGTTTTAGTTTTAACTTTATGCCAAAAGGCAAAACCACTGGTTTCCCTACTCCAAAACCACTAGCTACGTTATTCTCCTCTGGTGTTGCAAATCTTTGGCGGCATCTTTGTCTTTACTAAGTTCGGCATCTAGTACTCCCCTATATGTATAAGAAACTCCCTTCACTCCACTTCCTCCATCAACAAACATAGCATATTTCTAGTACTCTTCACTTTCTCATTAAGCTTCAATACCATCACCTTCACTTGTTTCTCTGTGATATCAGAAGACACACAAAAGTGTTAATTAAGAAGAATTCCAAGATGAGTTCAGCACTCACAAGAGCATGGACTGTGGCAGCCAGTATTGGAGTTGTGGAGGCCTTGAAGGATCAGGGCGTGTGCAGGTGGAACCATGCTTTGAAATCAGCTCAGCAAAATGTGAAAAACCATGTCAGATCACTGTCTCAGGCAAAGAAGCTGTCTTCATCATCTTCTGCCATGGTTTCCAGCACTCTAAAGGATGACAAGGCAAACAAGTCAGAGGAATCATTGAGAACAGTTATGTACTTAAGCTGTTGGGGTCCTAATTAATTAGAAGAAGCCATAGTATTAATTTTTCCAATTCTCTGTCTTCCTCAATCTTGCCATATCATTGGCATGTAACCATGTGCAGTGACAAAAGAGTTTTGATGCATTGATGTAAATTAAGACAAATGTTAGTTGCAACATTGATTTTTGTTTGCAACTTCAGTTTCCTCCAAATTATTAGAAATTTAGAACTGTATCGGTCATAACCTATGCTTCATGTCTCTCATATTTGAGTCTGACAAAAGATCAGAAAGTATACCGAGAAAAGAAAGAAAAGGAAAGAGATTAAGATCAGACCTTTGGAATTCCGGAGTTCTCAAATTGACAAAAGGATTTCTTAGAAATTGCTTGTTCTGTGGGTTTTAACAAACACGACTGCCACTTAATGTCTGCAAAATATAACAGAGTTCAGGTAATCTCCCTTTGAAGTGGAGGAATGACACGGCACACGGTTCAAACTTATAAAGGGTATATCAGTATGAAATATTGAGTATGGCCAGAAGCCGAACACAAAAACCAGCAACTTTCAAATGGGATATTTGAATGGAATATTCGTATATAAACCACGTCATTCATAAAAAAATATATATAAACCTCGTCAAAAAAAAATTATCATGTACAAACAACTATAACTTCACTTCCAAAGGTAAAATGATTTTTATATATTCAGAAAAAATAATTGCTAGATAATTTTTAAAAAAATCTTATCCTTTAAAGTAAACCAACCAGTCAAATCATGATTGGCAATCATGCGCGCCATGTGGCACACAGTGGCGCCATTAACTATCGACGGGTTTACTGACAGATTGTCATGTAAATTAACTATCACAAATTTAATATTATAAAAATGCAACAACCCGTCAGTAAATACATATCTATTGGTAATAATCGTCATTATCATGTGGATTTCTAACAATGATATAGTTTTACCAATTCTATGTACTTCTTCTATTTGGGAATATGGTTATGGTGGTGACTAGATATTATTTTGAAAAATTGGTTATGCATCAATTCGAACACTCCGTGCTTATTAAAAAAAAAATCATCAAACTATTTTTTCTTTGTTTTCTTTTTGCAATTTTTTTACTTTTTGACAGGCTAGTCCACTAGCCCACCAACCCGCCAATATGCCTCAAAATAGAATGAGCTAGTTGTTTCAACCCATTTAATTTTGGTGTGCAGTAGACTAGCCCGCCTTGCCTCATTTTCTGTGGGTTTTTAGGAGGGTGGGCCAATCTTGTTTGACATTTCTACTCTGCACTTCAATCTAATCACACTAGCCCTCCTAATCAAGTTTTCATTATATGTATTATTATGTTTTTATTTATTTACTAAGGTTCACTTATTAGTGTGAGTGTGTGATCATACCTAGGGGTAGAGACCTCCTATTTTTAGCTAGGTTATCCCCTGAGCAAATGCGTGTTAGATCTTTCCTTGAATAGAAAGTTTTCCCATGATTTTATAGGAGATAGATATGCTCTGTATCTAGGGAGATATTCCCTAAATTTAGGCTTATGTAATATAGTAGAGGATTTTATCATAATTGTTCCTAATCTTCTCATGCGAACTAAGCTATATCTCTAGCGGATCTTAACGGAAATAGCATGCCATGTAGGTGATTAGTGGGTCCCTTCGATCTAGTAAATAAGCCTCGAGCTTGGTTATAGGCTGTGTTGTTGATGTTAAGGTCTTTAGGCCAAGGTATTGTGAATAGAGGACTTGTGTTGAGCTCAATTGAGCCAAATTCGTATGTGTCTTTTCAATTGCTGCAACAAGAATTATGGGAGAACATGCCTTGACAAGTGTCACAGCCTGGAGTGGTGGGCAATCATGTTGAATTTAAGTGGAGAAAGTAAGGAACATGCAAACTATTGGGTTAAGGTGAGCAGTGCCTAACCATTAGATCGGACAAGCATCTCATATGCATTTCTAAGTAAAGGGAAATGCTGGCCATTGTTGGATAAGCTCAGTGAGTTCAAAATAGCTTAAAGCTCAAGAAAGAGAACCTTTTGTTGATCAAACATACCCTCTCACTTCTTCTATTGCTCTCTGTGATTAGTTTTGCTACTCAAACGTTCTCTACCTATATTCAAGTGCTTCCAATTTTCACTTATAAATTTCAATAATTTGTTTGATTCTTTGTCCCATCTTCTATTTTGGTTTTTACTTTTGCACTGGAACCTTAGGCTAGTTGACGTTGTTTCTCCTCTTGGAACTTCTTTCCCTTTTTGTGAGATTTTACTCTTCCTAAAGCTCTGTTTTCTCTTCCATTTGATTAGGTATTTATCAATGGCCAAAGAAAAGGGTGTGTCTTCCTTGGGAAAAGGAAAGGCTATGTTGGATAAGGCGGAGTATGACCCCTATTGTTCGGTCAGTGTCGAGGCCAAAGAGTTGCCTTTATTTTTATAATGATGAAAGGATTCATAGATTTAGGGAGTGTTGTTTAGTGTCTTCTTTTGGTGAGGAAAAAATTAAGTGTGTTCCTTGTGATCCCACTAATAGAGTGTGCCACTATAGGATGGAATTGATTGAGGCTGATTTTATATATATATATTTGTGGTTCTTTAACCCCATGAATACACTAAATTAGAACCTCATGCATGTCTTTACTGTTTTATTACATATGGGATAGGACACAAAGGTTATCATTGTTAGGATCCTAAACATCTTTTAGCGTATTCATGTTTAGCGTCCTATCATTTTCTGGGTACATCGTATGTTTTTGTCCCTATCTTCCTTCAAGTCTATTCCTTTCACCTTGAGTCCCTTTTTAACTAATGCTTATGTTGATATTTTTCTAGTGACATTGATGCAGATTCCTCTCATGAGCTCACAATTTTTTTTTCTTTTATGTTTCATATTTCCTAATAATCTTGTCCAAAATGTCAATCATTCACCCACTACCCTTCCTCCTCCTATGATTAGCGTCCAAATGGATTTAAGAATCCATTTCCCTTCTTAATGATTATCATTGCTTTCCTATTATACTTAACTTGCATGAACCTCAGCCTTAAAAAGAAGCCTCCATAGATCCCATTAACAGCTTGCTATGTAAGAAGAATAATTACAACCATTGGAAAATACTTACACTTGGGAACTGGTTAATCATTTTTATTATAAGACACTTGTGGGATGCAAGTGGTTATACAAAATCAAGACTCACTCTGACATCTCTATAGAAAGGTATAAAGCTCTTTGGTTGCTAGGGAATTTATACGAGTATGGCATCGATTATAAGGATACTTCTGCTCCTATTGCTCATATTACATTTGCCTAGGCTCTTCTTACTATTTCAGCCACTCAAAAGTGGGCCCCTAGTTGGATGGATGTGAAAAATACTTTCCTCAATGGTAACTTGACCTAAGAAGTGTATATGCAACCACAACTAGGCTATACTTGTCCACTGTACAAACTTTGCCCTCTTTATAAAGCCTTGTATGGTCTCAAACAGGCTCCTCAAGCATGGTTTGACAAGTTCAGCTCCACTATCCATCAATTTGGGTTTCCCTCAAGTTTTCTTGACTATAGTCTCTTTATTTGCCAAACTAATTGCAACATTGTATTACTATTACTTTATCTTGATGACGTGATCATCACTAAAGATGACACCTCTAGTATTGCAAGGATAGTTTTTAAAAACTAGCTCGGACCGACCGAGTGAACTGGATAATCATCCAATCCGAGTTGAACAAAAGTTCAAACAAATATTTAAACCAAAGTAAATCAATATAACCTGACCGATTTGACCAAAAACCAGCAACCCACCTAAATAGAACCAACTGAGTCATATATTTTAAAACGAAAATTTAATTTTATAAAATTTTAACTATTAAAAATTAATTGGATCAAATTTTTTCTCGGCCCAAATTTTCAACTATTGAGCCCATCCATCAAAGTGGATACAACTTCTATAAAATTTATGCAACAAAGACAATCCTCTCATTTTATGATACAGCCACTTAATTCCAGACTTTCTTCCCACCAATGTGGGACTAACTTCTCCCTGCACTTGAGTCTAGCACCTATGAAGGCTATCTCTAATGGGGCATGCCAACATGAATTATAATATTGTTTTATTTTTAACTTTTAACTTTGAGTGAATAGTATCAACAATACAATGTTATTATGTTAGTGAGTATACTCATTTCTTACCAATAAATTGTGAATTTTTTCTAAAAAAATACTTGGCCCATGGTTCAAGCCCGCCTTGACCTACCTAAACTCGAGGGTTAAGTGGCATGGGTTAGACGAATTGGAATTTTTTGGCAGGTCCAAACTTCAATCCAGCCCGCTAAATTTGGTGGTTTTGGTAGACCAACCAAGCAAGCTCAACCTGTTTTGACATCTCTATTCCCATTGTTGTTCCTTCATATATTGTTTATTGCAGATTTTGGCACTTATATTGTCAACAACAAATAATTGACAATTTCCTTGTGTAGGAGGCCAAATTGTGCTAAACCAGGCGTATATCGACAAACTTCAAGAGTTTGGATGACAACCTTTGCTTTTCAAGATCTCAGTTCGAGGAGAAAAAAGCTACTCCTCCTAGGTTTTTCACCAAAAGAAGAATCGAGTGTCAAACTATGTTTTATGATTGACGATGGAATGTAAAATGATTGTAATGTGATGTGTTGTGACAGTGTAAATGAGATGTTTTGACAAATTAAGGAATAAGAAGAACTTACAGAATATAAATTGATTGACAAACTAGAAATAAAGTACATAAAATGTAAAGAAACTAAAAGGAAATCTAATCCTAAGAAAGCAAAAGAGAGGATTGAGAACAATGCTCAATGAACTCTGGACTCTGTGTAACATCCTAATTTTTAACCCAATACTCTAGAACATATTAGGTTAATCATTAGGTTGTCACTTTTTAGTCTCATTCTTTTATGAAAATATTTAGCGGAAATACGGATAAATTTTTTTTTTGAAATATAAAATCAAAGTGAGAACCGCATATGACGTAACAAAGACTAACATATAGAAAAGAGATCTCATATCATTCATGGTCACAAAACACAAACATTGTTCATTACATCACAACATAATTATATTATCATAGATACATAATTTACGACTATCATAGCCCTATTATCACATCAAAAGAAATACACTTCCATATGCATATAAATCTAAGACGGCATCTCCGCGCTTCCGTTGCATCCCACTGATCTGACTCTTAACACATGCCCTTTGCCCACGCCTTAGTAAGGGTTACGAGATACACCATCATCTTCGTCTGGAGACGACACGGGAAAAAAGAGAGAGAGGGATGAGAAACTTATTCAAGATTCTCAGTGGGGATTTCCGACTCCAACACACGTGTCATCGTCATCGTCCCCAGCCACTTCGGTTTTAATTATAAAAAGGTGGTTATGCACAATGTTTAATTTTAAACTTCTCAAATCTATTTATCCGAAGTGGGTGTCTTTTAGTATGGGTCTTAATGGTATGAATGCAACAAATATAGGATGAATGCATGACAATACATCATGGAAACAGTCGATAGAACACAACATCAACAGAAATATTAACATATAAGTGGCATATAACTTTTCATATAAAACTTTTTCCTTTCTCATAACTGTATGACTTTAAAAACATCATATCTCTTTCTCATGCTTGAACTATTAAGTTCTTTTTCTCAAAGACCACCCTCTTAAACATATCCACCTAATTCCAACCGACATACCGCCCCGGAGATTTTTATCATGGCCTCCTAACTCCGTCTCACCTAATCGCCTAGAAATGAGCTCAATCCTAACTAGTCGTCACTAGATTTAATATAGGGAAATTGAGGGGGTAACATATAAATATTTCATTCTTTGAAACGCTCTACTGGCCTCGAGTACACAGCGAATTGTCCGCTTTGGTAAGGCTCATGTCAATACCCTCACAGATTTGCCTTCTCCTCACCGTAGCAGGAGAAGTACGTCTCAGTGCTTTGTCACACAAAAATCTCCTGGGGGTGCCCGGCTAAACCGTGTCACCCAGGTTTTTCAATCTCAAGTGGTACTTCAAAACATTTTCCAAAACCTTTGGGTTTGACGAAAATTTGGCAGCATAACAGCGGTTAAACCGAATTCCCTTCAAGCCGTCTTTATGCCACAAGCTAATAACACAAACATATTTCTCATTCTAATCTCATGCTCATAACATCTCAATGAATCATTTCCTCATGTATCATCAAAACATATATCCATCTCAACATACTTGCATAAATAACACCATAGCATTAAAGGATTCTTAATGTCTTATGCATTGACCCTTAAGGTCTTTAACTCACAATCTAAGTTATAAATCATTGCATCTTAATCTCTCGGGTACCTATAGGGTCATATCTAAGTATTCCTCACTCCATACTATGATCATAAACTTCTCTAAACCTCAAGAATGCAGAATCTAAAATTCTAACTTTACGGGTACCTAGGAGTCACAACAATGACCCTTTCTAAGTCCGGTTTGCTCCTAAGGCATCAAGATCAAGTCCTAAACCATTTATAAGTCATTCCTACACATTTAAACCAATTTAAATTCATGATTATCATTTCTAAACCATGCTGGACAGAATCCAGAAAAATCATTTACTAAGGGATCTAGAACTCTCAAATTAATTCTTTTCTAGTTACTAACTCCTCTAATCTTTCACATATGAGTTTTAACATCAATTATCCACAAACATACTCATGTTATCATCATCCAAACAGCATAAATAGTGAGCATAACATGGCAAGGCAGAACCAAAAATACATCTCCATACAAAGGCATAAAACTTGGTTTCTAAAGCACATAAAATACTAGTTTCTCTTGGAATCTTTTTAAAACTATCAAAACTCATTTATAAATATTTTTATCATTTAAAATCCTCAAAGTAATCTCAAAGGCAGTAGCTAAATTAAATTTATCTCAAGAGGTCCTAAATTCATAAAACCTTGTTTTAGACATTTCTTGAACTCATATAAGCTTAGAAAAATTATGAAACATAGATTTTAATGCTTGTAACAAATGTAGCTCCTTAGGGCCGAAATCAAAGAGCTAAACAACATATATTTTTAAACCTTTGTTTGAGGTAATAATGGGCAAGTCTTTGAGCTCTAGGTTCTCTTAAGTGTTGACATGAAAATAAACATGCTCATGCACTTGTTTTAACTTCCATTAGAAAATAAAGTGAAGGCATAAAATAAATATGAGATGCAACTTATTATTATCTTTGATATTTAAGTGAGGACTTGAAATATAAACATGATAATGCAAAGCTTGAAATATAAATATGATAATACAAGTTCATTTATTATTCTTGATGTTTAGTGATGGCAAGGAAAGTAAATATGATGTGCAAGGCATAAACATAAATATGAATTCAATATTCATTTTAATCTTATCTAGAGCTCTTACAAGACTTTAGAAATACAACCCAACACTTATCTCACCACAAAGAGAGCTCTAGAGTTCTTGAACCAAGTTCTGAAAGGAACTAAGTGGTTCTTGAACATCATCATCAAGCTCAAAAGAAACAAACTTTTAAAAGAAAATAAAACTTTAAAGAAGTAAGGACCAAAACAACATTCTTTCATGGCATAAAATAGAAATAGAAATACTCTAAAGTTCCTTTGAGTTGAACACAAGATCATCATCTATGAACACTCATCATCAAGCCATCATAGTCATGAACAAGGCCTTGAGGCCGAAATAGAAGGAAAAGAAGAAACAAGAGAGAGCTTAAAAAAGAAACCAAGAGAAACCTTAAGAAAACCATATTTTTGAGTAAAAACAAAACATGAAAGCAACTCCCTACCAAATGTGAAGACAAAAGATTGGTCTTGAGGATGAAAATAAGAAGAGTAACTCCCCCTAAAGTGGAGATGTGGCTTCGACCTTGAGAGAAAGAAAGGAAAGGAGATGTGTTCTTGTTGAGCTTGTGTTTGAGGTCAAGTGTTTGAGAGATTTAATGATGATTTAAGGTTGTGAGGTGGTGTTTAGAGGTTATGAGATGATAATGTGATGAGAGGATGAAGAAGATGAAGATGAAGAGGAAAGGAAGCTCTCTTGAAACTTGAGAGAAAAAGGAAGAACTCAAGGAAAGCTTAGAAAACTTGAAACTTAGCAAATGATCTAAAGTGTTTGCAAGCTCAAGTAAGCAAGGTAGTTATAGAAAATGAAAAAAAATGAGAGTCCAATGGGAGGAGGGAGAGGCCGTAGCAATTGGGAGGGAAAGGAAGAGAAAATATCTCTTACAACTTGTCATTCAAGCATGGTTTGGAGTATGGAGGTTATGATACAAAGCATGGCTTCAAGTAAGGTGATTTGGAGTGAAATTTCTTTTAAATTTGAAATGAAATATCTCTTCTAGAAGCAAGAAGGGCTGGCTGAATTTGAGCCACACAAAATGAGAGAAAAAGTCTTCTAGAAGTGGTCATATGAAGCATGGATGAAAGCATGGCGTTTGTATGACAAAGTATGGTTTATGATGAGGTGGAAGCATGGTCTTGGAGTGTCAAAATTTTGCACATGTGATGGAAAATGGGGGAGGATGGCTTCAGCTAGAATGGGTAGCAAGGAGGGAGGAAAAATCTTCTATGTAATTGTGTGTTAATGATAGGTTTAAGTGTAGGTTAGTTTAGGTATAAGGTTAGGAGTCATTAAGCATAAGTTTAGGTAACTAAGAATGGGGTTTAAGAGTTTTATGACACGGTTAAGGAGTGCTCATACACATTTAGAGAGTTTAAAATTCATTTTATGAGTAAACAAGGTAGACAAAATTTCCATGATTTAAGGAATTGGAAAGAGAAAACACTATTCAAGATTCCATGACTAGGAATCTTGAATTTAAAATAAGATTTCAAGTTGTAATTAAGCATTCTTAGGTTCTAATCAACTTTAATAAATTATTTTGACTCAAGATTAATTATGGAAATTAATTAATCTTCGATTAGAGCCTAATATTGCTTAGGTTTGCTTAATCACATAATTAAGCTTAAAAACACAAAACTAAGGGCAAAACCGTAATTTTGTACCAATTTTTCCCGGGACCTCTGGGACCAAAACTAAAGTCACAGAATACATAAAAATGCCTTTTAAAACCATCTGGAGAAGTTTCGGGTTCATCCGGCACTTGCAAACGGGTAAAACACCACAGGGGTATTTTGGTCATTTTGACCCGAAAACTCGAAAAATGAGATTTCGATCCCGGGAAGGTACACAAGCCAACTAATCCCCTTCCAACATTGAGTTTGCCCTCCGAGTACTGTTAGGTCGGCTTTCCTCGAATTTTAGGCCGAAAATGACCTTAGGGGCATTTTGGTCATTTTCACTCTGACAGAAAATCGGGGCGTTACACTCTGTGTAGTCATTGGAGACGTTTTTAGAGTGAGTGTGTGAGTGAAAATTCCAACCCCATATAATATGTACGGAACTAGTATTTGTAGACAGCTTAGGACTTTAAGATTTTGACACTTGTCTTCTGGCTGCCCTTGGATGTTGTCCACGTGGCTTTGATAGTTATTTTCTTTGTCATTTATCCTCTGCCACTACTTTGCCACATTCTTGTCAATAACCGCTAGTAACCGTCGATAACCGCCATTCGACGAACACGTGTGAAGCAATTATCTGATAGTATCTTTATCATCTTCAAAATTTTTCTAAGTCTCCTCGTGACAAACCCCCACTTCGACTTGTTGAACCTCTACAATGAAGATTGGTCATTCTTAGTCTTTAATTGGTCTTGAAATATTAAGTCCCAAATGCCAAACTTTAACTTTGACTTGTCGACAGTCGAATAGAAGAATGACAAACTTTAACTTCGACTTGTCAAAAGTCGAATAGAAGAATTTTGACAATGTAGAGTTGTCGAATTAGATATCCAAGTTTTATCACAGCTGGACCCTTCTGTATGTCATCATATTATCTAACAGACTAGATGCTTTGTCAACTCTTCCCTCAACAAGCTTTTGACTAACTTTCAAGCTGTCAAAGTTAAACGTCAATTTGACAATTTGATAGTGAAATTTGGTGCCAACATATATGTTTGGTCGTTGCATCACTAGACTCCTTACTTTCCTTTGCTAGCCCCTCAAAACAAGCTAGAGTCATAGCCGAGATTGTTGTCAGTGACAAGGAATATACATACATGCATTGTCATATATGCAAAAGAATGGTAATTTGACATGTGATAAGATGAGAGGGACCTTTTCGCTAATGAGTGAATCACTTGTATCTCCTAGTGCCATGTAGCTAGCCATGTTGAAATTAAGTGGCCCATAGAAAGTAGCTAGGAAAGACAAACTTAGTGGATAGTAATGAAACTCCATGTTTGAAGATCTACTTCTGACAATGCATGTATATCATACACGTTTTTTTTTTTTTTGGTGATATTGCAAGTTTTGTTCTTTTTTGTCATCTTTTTATCTTTCATTTTTTAATTTTATCAATTAATTTAAATTTTTAGTTATAAATCACAGGATAAGAAATGTTATAATGGGATCGCTAATATAGTACTTGTGTGTGTATTACTAAGGTAGCATGACCTATATATTTCTAAGATTCTTTTGATAATGTGGTTTTATGATGATCTGGGTCTCACCCAATCCTCCATTACTAATCTATACTATAACAACCAAAGTGCTATTCATATTGCATATAATGATGTCTTCCATGAGTGCACTAAACATATTGAGATTGACTGTCATCTCATTTTTCACAACATTCTTCGTGGTGTTCTTTATCTCTTGTCCATTGGGACTCTCGACCAGCCTACTAATCTATTTGCCAAAGCTCATAATTTCGGTTGCTTTCGTGCTCTGCTTTCTGAATTCAAGTTAGTCTCATTACTATCGACTTGAGTTTTAGGGAATGTTGCGATATGATTATATTTGCACTGATTGTGAATTATTTTATGTTGATCGTTAATTGATTTAAGCAGAAATTAGGATCATGTTGATTTTATATTGATTTATCATATTTATTTGTCCATACCTATAAATAGGCAGCCTCCATTATTCATTCACATACACAGCAATATGCACAATCACTTAGCCATTTCCTCTGTGTTTTTCTTTGCAAGCTTAGTCTCTAACAAACAAATTTGTTTTTTCCATATTTGATATTATTTTGACTTTTTCTTCATTTCTAACTTTTACATCCAGAAGTTAGTTGATTTTACATTTTATTTTGGATTTTTTTAAAAAATATTTCGTCTCCTTTAAAATCAATTAAATCTTAAATAATTTTATAATTTTACTTTAGCTATATTAATTATTACTTCAAAAGGTTGACTTATTTTTATATAGATGAATTTAATTTTGATACACTATCAATATATGTTAGGATTTAACCTAAAGTCCTACATTGGAAGAATTGAAATTTTATGAGGTTTGGGTTATAATATGGCCTTTGCATATTGGGTTTAGACATCCTCCAAGAGTGAAAGTAATCCATTGTATGGATAGTTTTTACGAATTATCCATGCAATGAAATATTTGTAAGGATGATTTGTAACTTTAGTCATTAAAAATTGCATAAATTGAAAGATTTTAGGTTGATTTGTAAAGTCGTGAATGTAGGCTGAACCACGTTAAATTTTGTGCTTGTTTTTTGTATTTTTTGTTTCTTCTACTGCCTAACAAATGGAATTAAAGCCAATGGTTTGGGTTAGTTGGGCGAGAATGGTAATTTTTGGATACATGTGTGGGACCCCTTGTATGTCAAAAGTCTTCCTAGGAATGTGAAGGTCAAACAATGAGTTCCTTGAGTAGCAATGGTGCAAGGAGATAGCTTGTATCGAAAGTCTTCTCGGTAATGTGAAAGTCAAACAGCGTATTTCGTGTGCAGCAACAATATAAGTGAAGGGAGCAAGACTTGCTCATCCACAAAATAATGATACAGCACCGCAAGTGGGTCAAACTAATTCAATTATCATTGAATTTGAAATACACATGTATTGTTGATTGAAAATAAAGATCGTCAAATTTTTCTATCAAAACAGGATGCATCAACAAAGTCAATCCATCATTTGCCTCTGGATTAGTAACTTTTGAGAAATTTTGTTAAATTAGGAATTCTAGAGGAGGAGAAGGTTAAGGGGAAAATAAGACTTAGGAGTAGATTTAGGAAAGTATTTTTTTATTAGTTGGTGGAGTTAATGTGGAGAGGTTACATTATTTTTTTATTATTTAAGTATAATTTTAACAATTTAATTTGATCTAATGGTTGAAAATGGTCACCTACGCAATTGAAAATACATCCACAAAATCATGAAGCACTAGTTTAGGGAATATGTATAAGATGCAAGGGCGGAGATAAGTTTTTCCGAGCATCATAAACTAAAACGAAAAAGGAAGAATATATATAAGGGATTGCAACGGTGTTGGCTTGAGAAGAGAAGACATGGGAAGATTTTTATTTCTGATGCCGAAGAGGAGAAGATTAAGGGGAAAATAAAATTTAGGAGTAGACTTAGGAAAGTATTTTTTATTAGAAGGTGGAGTTAATGTGAAGAGGTCATATGATTATTTTATTATTCAAATATAATATTAACTGTTTCATTAGATCTAATTGTTGAAAATTTCTTTGTAATTTCTCATCTAAGAATCTCATTCTCATATATATCATTGATCCTATTGACTTTGTTCATTTTAATATTTATTTATTTGTAGATATTTTAAAAAATTATTATATCAGTATAAATTATTAAACCCATTTGCAGATATTAAATCTAAATCTTTAGCTTTAGTCGCCCAATATAATATATGATTTAATGGAGTTCTTCAATTTTGACTTCTTTGAATAATCACAGTTCCCCTGTTTCCGATATTTTCATATATTACTAATTTGAAGGGAAATTGCAGTTAACCCCTGAACGTCTTATGTTTTTACTCAAAATTTTTAAAATACGTAAATCAAACCCTAACATTTTTTAAATATGCAAATCCACCATTTTGTTGATTTTTTCATCTACTGCTAACAAAATAACACACATTCAAATAAAGTTAAGATCTAGTTACACATTATTTATTAGTCTAGAGTATGATGAACCTATTTTTTTAAATAAGTAAAAATTTAATAAAAGAATTAAAGTGTCGGGATTTAACCAAAAGTCCCATTGAACAAAATTAGAACTCTTGTAATTGTTTTGGCATATAAATATGACCTTTGATTGTTGAGTTCAGATCCTTCAATAGTGAGAATGATTAGGGTGTAACATTTTCTTAAAATTACACCAGTGTAACCTGATTATAACCCATGTAAAATTTTATATATAATATATGTATTTTGTGATAGTTTGATGATAGAGTCAATAGTAGAAATTTCAGTTGGTAACTTCATCACATGATGAATGTTTACCAATTCCATGATGTGTAACACCAATTCAAAGAGGTACATCAAGCCCTATATATGTGTTTTTAATAATCAAAGGGGCACATCAACTCGCTTGCGCCATATTATTTGTACTTTATCAACACCTTTAACGTCCTTCTATAAATTTTATTACATATAAAGTATGTAGCAAAACTAATAATCAACATGCGCCAATTAATAAAATACATCTATTTATAAAAATTTTAAAGTTATTATCTAATTAAGTAAACATATTTATTAATGTGTCGATACATACTTGGATATTTGTTTATACACTAATAGTAAATATAAATTACGTTCAAATATTTTTATATATTGATAGTATAAGATATTTTTATACTATCTACTAATAGAAATTTATTAAAGTGACAAATTATAGAAAATATTTGTCTACTATCACAGTCAACCATCATAATTTGGTAGTTTTTAACCCAAAGTCCCAACCAGTAGAATTACAAGTCTTGAATTGTTTTAGGATATAAATATGGCCTTTTGTTGTAGAGTTCAGATATTTCAATAGTGATAATGATCCATATGAATAGTTTTTATGAGTTATCTATGTGACGAAATATTTGTAAGAATAATTTATAATTTCAATTGTTCAAAAGTTGTAGACAGTAAAAGATTTTGGAACATGTTATAAGAGTAATGAATGTTTACAATTAAGGTCAAACCACTTTAGTTTTTGTCTCCTTTATATTATTTTTCTTCTTATATTATTTTCTCTAGTGAGAGATAATTTAATTTTATATTTCTTTTATTTTCACTGTCCAATATAAAGTGAACATTCAAAAAATGTTAGGAGATTGATTTATATATTTTTAAACTTTTTGAGGTAAAGTGAACAAAATCTATAATTTAAAGAGTAAAATGTAATTTTATCTTAATCTTAATTTTAATGTCAATTTCAGTGAAACGTCAATGAAGGTTCGAGATATATATTTATCTTAATCTTAATTTTAATGTCAATTTCAGTGAAACGTCAATGAAGGTTCGATATATATATATATATAGAGTAGAAATTTCACTTGGTAGCTTCCTCACATGAAGATTGTTTACCAATTCCATGATGTGTAACACCAGTTCAAAGGAGTACATCAAGCCCCTTATATATATGTTTTAAATAATCAAAGGGGCACATCAACTCCCTTGCGCCATGTAATTTGTACTTTATTAACACCTTTAATTTCCTCCTATACATTTTACGACACATAAAGGATGCAGCAAAACTGCTAATTAACATGCGCCGATAAGATACACCTTCTTGTAAGACTTTTAAAGCTATTATGTGATTAAGTAAACATATTTGTTAATGCGTTAATATATAATTAGATATTTATTTATACATTAATGGTGAATATATATTAAATTTAAATATTTTTATATACTGATAGTATAAAATATTTTTATACTGTCAACTAATAGAAATTTATTAAAGTGACAAATCATAGAAAATAATTATCTTCTATCACAATCATCTATCATTATTTGTTGTTTTGATGAAATTCTATTAGCTGACAATTTAAAATTAAACGCATGATTTGTTATTTTACATTATCTGTATGCATAGTGATTAAATTTATTTTTATATAGAAAATTATAAGTGTTTTATATATTTCAAAATATGAAATTATAGAATAATGTTTAAATTATGATTAGCTACGTATGAAAAGAGTTTTAAAATGATAATTTTTTGGTATGCGTATAACGCAAACTTAAAATAACACATTTATCCTTACCACGAAAAAAATCTATAAGAATAAGAATATAATTTAAACAACTTCCACTCGGATCAACCGCTCAAACCCGTCGCTGTCTCCATTCAACTATGCTCAGGTCAACGTAAAGAATGTCATAATAATATAATATGAAAATGTAATCATAATGTAATAAATTATTACTGACAAAGTCAGATATAGAATGTATGCCGTCCATCAACATTTGACCCTTATGAACGGTTTAAGCTACTCTACTTGTTTCTGTCCATCACTTAACCACCTATTTATAATATTATGCTCAGCTGTTATTTGAGAACAACAGGGGGAGCAGATTGCAATGCTAATGCGTAAATAATTCGAAGAACCCCATGAACCTCACCATGCATAAATCTTCCTTTAGGTAAAGTTTGTGATACATGCATCGCTTTGATTCTTTGCACATTGCCAAAACTCTAGGGTGTCAAAAGCTTCAATTTTTCTTTTGTCCGACTTATTTGCTTGTATTTCATTAAAATCTCATTAATCTGTCTTGGCTAAAGACAAAGTTTGTAAATTATATGTCTCGGGAAGGTTAGTTAGTATTTTCGATGGTGGATATATGAGATCACCTATTTGAGTTTGAATCGATTTATTATAAAGTAAAACTCTTTAGGTGTTTTCTTTTTCCAATTAAATTAAAAACTCAAATTTAATACATTAGTTGAGTAGAATACATATTGAAACTTCAATGCTAGGAGGAGAATCTTCCTCAAGTTCTTCAAATAATGCATCATCATCATCACAATGGACATTCAATTCCATGTTTTCTTGAGCTTTGGAGGAGGAGACGCACGTTTAGATTTCACAGACCACTTATACACTGCGTTGTTGCGAAAGGGAATCATAACTTTTCGAGATGACATTCAGCTGGAGAAAGGAGACATGATTGCGCAAGACCTCCTCAAAGCAATTGAGCACAAAAATAGAGGTTTATCATTGACCATTTATTATTAGCCATTAGATGATTACAATTTTTATTATTAGATAGTTTAATCCAACAACTAATAATATAGGATTCATGATAGACCTAAAGATAAGAGGTTCACCGTAAAACCCATCCTAGTTAAAGCCTTGTGTTATTGCATGATAGTATATAGACTAAGTTATTTGATGCAGGTCCAGGTTTCCAGTACACGACATGGGTTACAAATATCAGATATCCCAAACATTATAGCCAATGAAAAGAAAACAACACAGCCATGGTTGCACCTTAACCAGTGTTCTGCATGCTAGCAGCTATACCCTTCATTGTCAAAATAAGGGTATCCTCAAAATAAGGTTAGGCTTCTTATGTTTCTCTTTTATACTTGTTATTTGTTTTTGTTTGGATTTGGCTTTTTTTCTTGTTGGACATGTGTGTACCTTGCTCACCTTTCCCTAGGTAATTTGAGCTTTTTACAGTAGTCATCACAAATTATCATATTGTTAAATTTTTCTATAAAATATTATTTTATTCAAACATTAAGAACCAAATATATAAATTCTGATGTACCATATGGTGTTTTCCTAACCCAACTTTTTCACTCAAAATCTTTTTCCATGTGGCCTAGTTTGTTAGCTACCTTATTACATGATCCAGGATTAGATTGGGCTTTAAATTGATGAAAGGTCCTTCTTAGTACACAAATGTCATCTATATCTTCACCATTCTTAAATTGGTCATAGACGATTCTAGGATCCCATTTTAAAATAATATGTTTAAGCCTCTATCAATGGATGAAGCCAACCTTGCACATTCAAGCATTGCCATCATCTCCATATTTTGCACACTCCTTCTTTTGGCCTTGATCTTGTATAACGTCTCCACCATGAGCCCACTAGATTTATGAATCACTGCTTCAACACCAACACTTCCTTCTTCATTATAGTTTGCCACATCCAGATTCACTTTAACAATAGGAGAAGCTATCGACACTAATGCATAGCTCTAGAGATTTGAGGTATATGAATTTCAGCCTTGTAGAAAGATAATTTACTCCTTGGAGTAAGAAATTTCAAAAAGTGGAAGACCACCTCACCTAGTGGCCCATGGGAATGACATGTCCACATGCAGATCCATTTAGACAGTGATCAACCTCCACTGCAATCGCAACCATTTGAATAATTTCTGGCACCAAATTCATTGGTGGGAGGTTGGCATGAGATTAGAATAGGAAAGGGATTTACAACAGAAAAAATGGGGTGATCTGTGAGAAAAAAATGAGGAATAAGTAAGAAAGAAAGATGGAACCTGTGGAGAAAAAGAAGAAGAAGAAGAAAAAAAAGATGAAATAGATGGAGAAAGAAAGAGAATAGGTTTGGAGAGGGGAGGCGGAGGAAAGCTTTGGAAGGATTGAGGGTTGAATAGGGAATGGATTTGTGTGGGAGGGAGTGTATGATATTAGTGTTAGGAGAAAGCTTGCTTTTTTTTTTTCTCTCTCTTTTGGGCTCCACTTAGGGTTTTATTTTGAAATTTGAATTTCAAAATGAAGTGGGTAGACATCCATTAAATCTTTGCATATTGTCCTTGCTTTGGCACATGTATTCGATTGCATTTGCGAGATTTTACAATTGATGGGTAAGAAGATGGCATGTAGCCGATGTTGACTTAAATTACCTAGTTGTATTACTGGATTTTAATAATTGATTGAAGATTATAGATATATTACTTTTTAATATAAGATAAATGAAAATAATAAAATATTCAAATAGGAAAAAGTATTAGAGAGAGAAGATTAATTAGGAGTTAGAAAAAAATCAATGAGATAACTAATATGAATAAATTCAAATTACAAATTTATCCATAATTGTAGTAATTAGTCAAAGAGAAGAGAGGGTATTTTATATCCAAACAAAATGTGGAGCTTTTAGCAATCCCCTATTTTTTGTAAATCTCTTTTTAATAATAAAACAACTAAATATAATAGAAATAATTAATACAAAAATATATAGTGCTAGCGATTGTGAAATTGAAACTGCTGCATGTAATGTGAGAGTGTTTTTGTTTATTCCAAAGACATTGGAAGTTAAGCATAGTGAGTTAGAAATAAAATTTTTAATATATATATATATATATATATATCAAATTTCAATGTTATGATCAAGCACATAAGTTTGACCTTTTTTTGTATATTCTCTATTTTATAAAAAAAATGATATTATGTGTTTAAATTTAATAAAATGGTATTTATATTAAAAAAAGAGTTTAATTTTGATGCATTGACAATGTAAAAATATTTTACATTGTCGTCCAATAAAAATATTTGGTTTGGATGACTTTTCAAGTAGTGATGTAAAAGTCAATTATCATAGTTTATATTATAATATATAATTGAATGAATGTGTAAAATTTTTTTACCCTATCAATACATTTCAATTAAATCCTTAAAAAGGGATATATTATGAAACAAGAGGAGAGGATGAAAGGATCGTGTAATAAAAACATTTCTTAGCGGGGAATGTTTACTCAATTTTTATTTTTATTTTTCCATACTACCATTTATAATTTTAAATTGCGTGAGCAATTTCAAATGAATGGAGTTAACAAATCCTAACAAATAAATGTAGGGTGACAACATTCAGCATCTTGTACTTGATAATAATAGAGTTATTTCCTTCAAATTTCAAATTCTCGATTTGCCGTTTTTCTTCATTTATGAAAAAAGAAAATTGAAGTTTATATCTGTCTACGTTTTTGGTTTCCATCATCAAATAAGGCAACCAAGATGTACACAAGATTCATCTTCTGCTCAAGAATAGCCATACAGGCACACCTTTCTTTTCACGAATGGTTAAATACTAATATTCTTAAACACTTTTATTAATAACTAATAAAATATCTTCCTTCACTCTTTTTCTTTTCTTTTTTTTTTTGGCTTTGAAGCTCTAGTTTTATGGATTTGGCCGTTGTATTTGAATTTTCTCTCCTACTGAATTTCAATTAGAATTGAGTTCTGTGGACATTCTTATTTAAGATACGACTTGGTTTTATTATGGTGGTGAAGTGGTAGTTAGAATTGTATATGGAAATCTTGATGGTAATGCTTCACCCTAGTGATGTTTCTCGCATGCAGATTCAAGCTCAATTGTTGAATACTTCCGTTGTGTAAGTTCTGTTTGAAGCCAATCCTACTTATCATTATTAAGCTCAGTATAGTAAGTTGCGCTTGAAAATCTAGAATTGAAGTGTCATGCTTACAAAACGATAATTTAGTTAACATGTCACTCTACAACAAATACTTTAACATTCTTGACATTCAAATATTCATTAATAATAATGCTTATGAATGCGTTAACTAACCTTATTTTCCCCTAAATCATGTGAATATTTTATTTCTTTATAAGTTTTTTTATTTAACCGGAAGATAAATATCTGATGATTTAAGTAGAACTTTATTTTTCCTTATATAGTCATGAAATTAGTTACTTTGCAAATTCTTTGCCAACTTTATTTCTGAATATTGCAAACTGCAGGCAACTCCCGAGTTGGAGTATGGAAGAATGAACATTGGCAGTCGTCCATCAAAACTAAAGCCAAGTGGAGGAATTGAATCACTTCGTGCTATACCTTGGATCTTCGCTTGGACTCAGACAATGTTTCACCTACCAGTTGGGCTCGGCTTTGGGGAAGCATTTAAGCATGTAATTGAGAAGGATCCAAAGAGTCTCCAAATGCTTCACGATATGTATAATAATGGCCTTTCTTTAGGGTCACCCTTGACTTGGTTGAGATGGTGTTTGCCAAGGGAGACCCGATTGCAACTCTGTATGACAAACTCCTAGTGTCAGAAGAACTTTGGCCATTTGGAGAGCGTTTAAGGGCTAAATATGAAGAAACCAAGAGCCTTCTCCTCCAGGTAATCTGTCATTACTGCTTGATAATTTGCCTGATATGATTCTTTTACCACATTTTTTTTTCTTTTTTTCTCTGCTGTAGATGACACATTCTAAATTTTAATTCAGAATTTCGTCATACATCATGAAGGTTAACTATATGTTGAAAAAGCTCAATTGGAAGCAAATATAAATTTTAACGAACTGATTATGAAGCATTTAATTTTTCGGTCTGTGGCTTCAATTTTTGAGTAGAATGAAGATGTTTAAAAGATGGGTTCCCCCACTTGCAGCACACAGACTCCACTTTTCTAGTTGTACCACAAGACCCTATGTTTCATGTTATTCCCTGCCATACTCCTGGCAAAGTAGTGAAAATGAATATTGAATATTCTATTGTCTTGGAACATTAATGACTGACTTTTTTTCTTATCTTTTATCTGTAAATCTCGTCTGTAGGTTGCTGGGCACAAAGATCTGCTTGAAGAAGACCCTTACTTAAAGCAAAGGCTTCGTCTTCGCGATTCATACATCACAACTCTCAATGTCTTGCAAGCCTACACGCTGAAGCGGATCCGCGACCCTGACTACCATGTGAATTTGAAGCCACATTTGTGCAAGGATCACATGGAATCTAGCAAGCCAGCAACAGAGCTTGTAAAACTTAATCCCACAAGCGACTATGCTCCTGGTCTTGAGGATACCCATATTTTGACAATGAAGGGTATAGCTGCTGGCATGCAAAACACTGGTTAAGGTGCAACCATGGCTGTGTTGTTTTCTTATCAGTGTCTATAATGTTTGTGATTTCTGATATTTGTAACCCATGTCGTGTACTGGAAACCTTGACCTGCATCAAATAACTTAGTCTATATATTTTCATGCAATAAAACAAGGCTTTCACTGGAATGGATTTTACGGTGAACCTCTTATCTTTAGATCTATCATGAATCTTCTATTATTAGTTATTGGATTAAACTATATAACAAAAAGTGTAATCATCCAATGACTAATAAGAAGGAGTTAATGATAAACCTAAAAATTTGAGTTCGACTTTATCATTTTTCTTTGACTTCTGCCAGCAAGGTTTAGGTTTGTACGGAACTTACAGCTTCTAATATTATTCTCCTTTTGGGTGTAGTGTTCTTTGAAATTGTTGGCTGATGACGTATCCCTTGTTTTTTGTCCGCTCAAATTGCTCTTCCTACTCACAAGTTGGGTTTCACGAGTAAAAAATGCTTGCATAGGTATGGTAGTAACAATTCGCATTTGTACACAAAATAAAATGAGTGAAACCCCAAAATAAGGGTGTGTTGAATGAAGTTGATTGGATACATATTTATAGTTAGTATGCTTAAATATAAAATGTGATATTTGTGTTTATGCAAGAATATCTTGTATTTAATAGCTCCATTATTTGAAAGCTTTTTATTACAATAATGTTGGCTAATCTGGTGGAAAGTAGTGAACCTTTTTTTGCTAAATTAGCACCAATAGTTTGTCTTTTGTACCCACTCAATGATCAAATTTCAGTTTAGTTATCATTTATTTTGAGCATTTGGATGAATATTTTTTTCAAAATTATATATTTTTCTATAATAAAAAACTATTTCAATATATTTAAATAATTTTTAAAAAATATTTTTGAACTAGTGACATATGTTTCACCACAACAATTTTGAGGGTATGTGCCATTGATCTATATAACAAAATTGAAATCGAGACTTGAAGATCCTGTTGGAAGATTTGCAGAAGTTATAACAAACACGTCTGCTTCTTATTGGACTCTTTGAAGGAAAAATAATGTGTAACTGTAGTCTCATATTTTATATAATAAATTAAAACAAGGATCTAATAAAGACAAATCTATAAAACGTCATGTGATAGTTTAAGACACAGACAAGTGTCTCATGATCAAATTGAGAATTTTAATTTGAAAATCAGAAATTTTCGACTCACTGTTTATCTAATAAAATTGTGAATAAATTTTTAAAAAATGTTAATAAAGTATCAATGTAATTTTTTTGTACTACGCATACACTATAAAAAGAGAATTGGGTTTTCTGTGAGTTAATTGTAATAATATTAACAATATATCGTTGAATAATATAACAAAGAATTCAACACTAACAATGAATGAAAAAGATAAACATAAAAACTATTAATATATACGGGTGAAAACATGGCGAGGCTAGGTTTCTCCTTAATGAATTTGATTCGTATATACTTAACATATGAAAGAATTCTATATTGTCAATCAATAAAAATAAAAAATATATCAAATTATGTTTGATAATTATTCACTGTAATAATTACTTATTATAATTTGATGCTTTTATTGATTGATAATTACATTATCTTTTTTTAATAAATGTTGACAGTTTACACTAATATTTTTATGAATTAAAATTGTGAGAGATGTTGCTCTCTCAATTTCAAAAATTTGATAGCCAATTTATAAAAATTGGATCCTGACAAGTACACCAAGTCTCAAGTAATAGAGTGAGAAAGGGATCGTCGTCTCATGGGGATTAAATTTTCAAGTACCAATTCAACTTGTCACTTTACTATTTAGGAATAATTGTAATTGAAATATACAAGTGGTTTGAATTAAAATAAAAACTAATCAAATTAAAATTTATTGTGAAACAATAGAAAGAGAACATATGCTAGGGGTCAATTTCATCAAAGTTTTCTAGCTTTACACTACTCAATTGTTAAAATCTTTTTCTAATAATATTATTCCTGATCGAATTACTCATTGTTAATAGTTATATTATGGTCTCTCACTACTATAATCCTTTCAGGATAAACCAGACAGTCAATCTCTTATACTATTTAAATTTATTCTATGGTTGGAAAACAAAAACTTATAAAGACAGTGCACAAGCACTTTTATCTCTAACTGGTTTTACTTATGTTAAATTTTAGTTTGATTTATTTTATAAAGTGAAATCTCTTTTGACAGTGTAAAATACATCATTTAATGGGTTATCAAGTCAACAATAGCATCAAAATTGTAGAAAATAAGGAATTTATTAAAAGGAAATTCAAATTAACAATGAGGGTGCAAAATAAAAATGGAAAGAGCTGAGTGTTGGAGCATTGGGCTTGGGCTGAAGTGTTTACGAGCTTGAGGCACTCAAACTACTGCACAGCAATATTGGCTCTATCGCCTGGCACTAGCTTTCGGTTATCAAATTTTCAATTTAAAATCGAATATCCAACCAATCATCCACATATCAAGTTCAAATCCATTCCAAATATTTCTCCAACCTCCAGTATCTTATACCGCAAATTAAATCAATTTAGTAAGGAAATTTTGCTGATAAATCTCCATAAAATTATAATTCACTAAATAAATCAACAAAAAATATTTTCAATTGATTTCTTAATAATTTAATCAAGAATAGATCAAATTAAAAGTGATTTGGATCAAATAACTTTTCGAGATTCGAACTTATGTCCTCATCCTTATTAGGGGACTTAGCTACTTATCACTTGTTCAATAACTTGTTGGTATTGACAATTTACACTATTAATACAAACAAATTAAACTCTTTCTCTTATATATCTTTGATTTTTCCTTTCAGGAAACATACAACTTGAGTGTAGTCAATATAATTTACCTAATTTACTCAAGCCCTTTTTTATGGCATAAACTTATCTCTTTAAAACCTTGGCATGGCCTAAAAGTCTGTTCATGGCTATTCTGCACTAAGATATTCAATTAATGTAAGAAATTTTATCCTAAATAGGTTAGCAAGCCTTTAAATAGGATAAAAAGCGTGAATTTACAGTCAAGAGTCTTTAAATAATCCATGACTAAGCATTAGTTCCAAAACAATTAAATCTAAAGGGTAAAGTGAAATTTATGTGAAAATAAGCAAAAATGGAAACAAGAATGTGTAGTTATTGAAAAAAGTTAAAACTTAAAACCCGAACTAACTTATTAATATATTCAAGGACCACTTCCGTTTATCTATTAACATTTTATATTAATTACGTTCACTATCACTATTATTAAAATGTCCTTAAGATTATTATAATAGTTAACTTTTTTTTTTTAAAAAAAATAAATTAAGAAGCTTTTGGTGTTTTGTACGTTTTGTTTGTTTACGTTCATGTAAATAATAGTGTACATTCATTGGACAATGATTTTTTATTTATATTTATTCATTGGCACTATTATAATAATCAACAAATAAATGTACTTTATTTTAATCAATATTATAATAATTACACTAATTAATATTAAAAAATTAATCAATTATAATTAAACATAATATTTAACTTGAATTAAAAATACAGTAAAATACAATTCAAATAACTTACAAATTTAATCAAATATAAAATAGACCACTTTTTTTAAGTCTTACTTAACATAATTCATCAAAAGTTTTTAAGCAATATTTTTCTGTCCAACACAATAATACACACACATACATATATATATATATATATATAGTGAAAAACTTTGTTAAACTAATTAGAAGACATACTACACAATGTCATATGTATTTACTTGAATAAATCCAAGTTTAACTTACTTTTTGCAACTATAGTTAATTTTTGTGTAATATTAATTAGCACATTTATTAAATATGAATATAAAGTATCATAATAATAGCATATTTATTATAGATATAAAATAAATTTTTGGTTAAGGATATCTAGAAATGTCACGAATAAAAAAATTAACAATTAAAATAACCTAAGGACATTTTAGGAGCAGGGTAAATAAATGCAATTAATATTGAGTGACAATGCATAAATAGGAGTGGGGGCCACTTCCTAGATTCAAGGATTGGCAAATCTCACAAACTCAACAACATATGAGTACGTATTGCTGGTTGTGGTTGATGTAGAGAAGTCAGTGATGACAAACGGTAATGTTGCAACATTGGAGTTGGGCTACATATTGTGGCGGCAGAGCTAGCAGTGGATCTTCCTCTCAATGCATGGTTACCGTTGATTTTTGTTGCGGACTCCACCGCATTTTTAGAGTCTGGTTGGTTAGTGGTCGAAATGAGTGGTAAATCTTTACATAAGTTATGATAATTTATGGGTCTTTTTTTTATATGGTTTTTGAGTAGTGTATTTACATCAATATGGTGTTTTGAAAAAAATTCACACAATATAATGTTTTCAGTATAGAATCCGCCAAAGGCGGATTCAACACTTTGTTTTAATATTATTTTATTGAATTCGTCAAAGGCGAATTCAATAAAAAAATATTTATGTACTGAATTCACATCGAATTCAGTGTAAAAAATATTATTTTATTGAATCCGCCATTGTCGGATTTAATAAAATAATATTAAAATAAAATCTCACTGTCAAAGTCAGTTTCATAATCTATCAAAATAATATTTTTTTATTGAATCCGCCAATGACGGATTCTAAAATACCATATACAAGTAAATTTGTTCATTTTATTATATTAGTGTAAATCACCTATACCAATACCATATATAAATTATTTTTCCATAATTTATACCTCATTTTTATCTCGTATTTGAAGAGTAAAAAATAGAGTAAAAATTTTCATGGATAAACTTGATACATAAAATTACTCATCAAATTTGTCCTTGAATTATTCTCCTCTTTTCTTACCTATCAACAAATACCCTCCTAAATTCAGTTGAATGGTACATGATCAATGTGGAGGAAGAGAATTGCTCTTCCTCCACGTGAATACAAGAATTTTTCCTTAGGTGGCTATGTCACGCTGCTCTGGTGGTCAACAGGCTAGGTAGAAGGAGCACAAGTAATCGTTAAGTCGGTGGTAATGTCAAGGTAATATATGTTGTGGTGAAACTGGCGGTGGATGTCGATGGCTGAAGTATCAAAAGAAAAGGTCACGCGTGCTGATGTTTTAAGAGAAGGTCATCTTTGTGAGATGATAGGCTTACTAAATAATTATAACATAGATAGAGAAAAAAAAAAAAACAAAGTGATGGGCTCAGAAAAATTAAAAATTAAAATGGGTCTACCATCTTATTTATTTATTTATTTTTTATAAGTATGTTGTGTACATATTTTTTAACTTTAAAAGAATTGCCATTGCTGCTAGATCTGCAACAGTATCGGATTTATCCGAGCATAATTGCTTTGTATTGATTCAAGAAATTAGTTTGTTTTCGGTGAAATCAAACCAATTATTGTCTTTTCTATTTAAGCTTTATTACTTCTCAATCTGATCACGCAACCATCCAACTCGAGCACCTAAAAAATTATTTATTTTATGTATGTCTAAATTTTAAAATTTTGCGCCTAGGTTTGTGGTGATGGGATCACATTTTATTTTCTTTGTTTAAGGAATTAATCTATTTATGCTATTATGCTAAAGGTTTACATTATTGTTTGTTGTAATTATAATAACTTTTTTTTTTGAAAAAAAAATACTATTATTAATTTTTTACTTCAAATCGATGAACTGAACAAAGCCAACCCGATTGATTCGAATTTATTGGATTTTTCTTTTTGTTTTTAACTAGACCAAACCAACCTAATTTATGAGTTTTTGCTTATCCTGATTTCATGAATATTTATGAGAATAAAATCTATAAAATTCTTGATTGGAGCAGCACCACTCCTATATACCACATAGATGAGATCTTTTGATAAATGATATTATGAATCTATTAAGAGTTTTAATTACTCTCCTTGAAACTAGTGTTAATTTTATTTTAGCAATAGTCTCTTTAACTTTATCCTATAACAAACCTTTAGTCAATGACACTCTGATAAGTTCCCTTTAGATTTAACATATATAATGGTAATTATATAATCTCCTATTAATTGTCTTACAAACTCATGTCCCAATAGGCATGGTTGATTCACTATCGTCAGAAGATCGAAATGAAAGCCAATGCATTTGGCCACATCTCTATATAATATAACAAATTCCTACGTCATTTCACTTTTTTACCTATGTCTTATACAACTATAAAAACTCAACCTCCACAATAGAATATGAAATACATGTTTATTTACTTGAGGTCCAACTTTTTGTTTCAACCATCCATTGTGAACATCCTTCCTAAAGTGGAGACTCATTATCACTTAGATTTGCATTTCAAATAGTGTAGGAAAGTTGAAAAATCATGAGATGAGAGGTTGAATCGTGATATTAAAAAACTTGTTTCAAACCCTAAAAAAACATAAACAAGATCTCTTTAAGCATTAGAAACTTAAAATGCAAAAGTGTATGTTGGTTTAGAAAGACAACTTTATGAAGAAAGTGTTAGGGATAAAACACATAACAATCTCGTACTTGCAAGAATAAGAGGAACAATAACAATGCCAAAACAGTGGCAATAAACAAATCACCAAAAACAAGAAAAATAGGAGCAAAGCACCAAGATTTTTTATGTGCAAAACCCTATCAATGTGAAAGGTAAAAACCATGGGTTATTCAGACCAAACAAACAACTCCACTATGATAAAATAAGGGTATAAGAGAGTCTCAAATAAGTGCACAAATCATGCTTACAATAAGCCAAACCATTCAAGTACCAATGAGTAAAATGGGAACTAAGAAAGATGAAAATATCCCAAAAGCAAAGCTACTGTTCAAAATCAATATCTCTCACTCTAGACCATTTTCAATGATCTAACTATTCAAAATGAAAAACCATACATCCAAAACTTGTTATCAATGTGATCAAGCAAATGTGAAGCATCTCCTTACAAGCTTTGGTAATGACAATGAACTCAGTCTTTGTAGTGGACAGAGCAATACACTTTTGCAACTTTGCAAAGCTACAACTCCATTTCCAAATGTGATCAAACAACTTCAAGTAGAACTTCTAGAGTCAACATCTCCTGCCATGTTTGAGTCAGTGCAACAACCTAGAATAGACTTACACTTTCCAAGACATAACTTGAAGCTAGATGTACCATAGAGATATCTTATAAGCCACTTTATTGCATTCTAGTGCTCTTTTCCTAGGTTTAAAGGAAAATGGCTAAAACTACCAATAGCATGAGCTAGGTCTAGTCTAGTGCACATAGTACCATAATCAAACTACCTACGACGAAAGCATATGGAACTCTTTCCATGTCTTTCTTCTCTTTTTCATTTGATGGACTTTGCTTGTAACTCAATTTGAAGTGTGTAGCAAGAAGAGTGATAATAGCCTTAGCTTTTTCGATTTGAAACCTTTGTAGCACTACTTCAATGTCCAAAGTTTGTTCACCTTCCTATCATGGATGATTCTTATAAAAAGAATCCGCTTTGCTGGTCCAAGATTTTTCATTGAAAATGAATCCCAAGTTAGCTTTTTAAACCTGTCAATTCTGGAAGCATTTTGACCAATAATAAGCATGTCATCAACATATATTAAAAGGATAATAAAATCACCTCTAGCAAACTATTTAACAAAAACATAATGATCAGAAGTAGTCTTCTTGTAGCCTTGCTCTCCCATAACAAACACAAACATCTTGTACCATTGCTTTGGAGCTTACTTCAAGCCATATAAGCTCTTCTTCAATTTGCATACATAGAGGAAAACAATTTTCACATTCATTTGCTTTATCACTAAAGACACACAAACAAACTTAACATGGTCCTAATAGAAGACATCTTTACAATTGGAGAAAGGATCTCATCATAATCAATCCCCTTTTTCTATCTAAAGCCTTTAACTACTAATCTAGCCATATTTATAAGAGAAGAAGCATTTCTTTCATGTTTCTGTTAGCTCCAAAGCCTTTTAGAAAATGTCAATGTAATATGTTTTGAGTGATGACACAACAAATTTAGAGAAAATATTTTGAAGAACGACTAATGTTTTCCCTTGAGTTTTTTGAAGGAGCAAATAGGTTCTTTCGTTTGCATGACACATTTCCTGAAGTGAAAATAATTTCACTTTACATGTGCAAACATGATTTATCTCATTTAAAGAGATATGAACTTAAAAGAAGTACAAATTACATCATGAAATAATCGTATACATGCTTAACTGATTGAAGAAAATCATCGTGTATAAGAAACCAAGGCAAGATCTTCAAAGAGTAGGACGCGACTTCAGAAAGTACACCTCAAATTATGATTTCAAACTAGATCTGAAGCAAATGTGTTCTACAACCTTCAATCATCATCATCACAATCAATTCATCATCTACATGCTTTGATTGAAGTTGGGAAGATCAATTTTTTCCCTAAGAAACTAATACTGCTTTTCAAAAAGTTCACTTAACAGTGAAACAGTGCTCTTTATAGGAAAATAAGTGAAATTTGAATTTCAAATTTAAAGTCAAACCTAGTTACTAACTAGCGTGTCATCACTTCTGCCAAATTTGTCAACTACCCCAACTTTTAGAAGGAAGAGTTTAGAAACCTCATTCAGAAAATAAAAAGTAGTTTCTAAAAGTGACTTAAAAAACCTCCATTTCATAATGGCTTCTATAATAGTTCTGACAAAAGATAAGCTACTCCTCTAGACTGCTTTTCCAAGACACAAACAGATGACCAACACGTGTTACTTGGAGAACTGATCAAGGGCAATGGTCATAAATAAAGACCATCTAGAAATAAAGATTATGTGCTTTAAAAGAAAGGATCTTGACGTTTCATAAGTGCTGAAACTCTGAGAAAAATTCTCCTCATCTTCTTGTAAAGATCATTACATCTTGTAACTAGTTCCCTATTTGTAAAAATCTTCTTTCTACGTTCTTGATATATCATATGTTCTTCTTAGGAAGAATCTTAGAAAGAAGTTATTTAAGTTTTTTCCCAGGTTTGTTATTGTACATCTTACGGAAACTTGAGTGTAGGTTAGTTTGAGCGGTGAACCCAAACATAAACCTTTGTATCCTCGATCCAATAGTGATCGGTTTGAGTTAGCTTAGAGAGGCTAGTCAAAGATTACTTACAATGCGACAGTAGAAGTTAACTACTAGTCATAGTTTAGCTTGGAGAGGCTAGTTAAAGACTATTTAGGTTGTGACAGCAGAGTGTATTTGCTGGTCACTGGTTCAACTTGGAGAGGGTGGCGAAAGAGTACTTGATTTGTGACAGTAGAGGTTGCTATTGGTCACAGGTAAGAGCTTGAGACGACTACTGCAAAAACTAGCTTGTTTCTTTCCTGAGTTGAAAAAGGTTTTAGTGGACATCAACGGTGGTTGACAACTGGATGTAGGTAGGTTGGCCGAACCGATATAAAAATATCTATGCAGTATCTTTTTTTCCTTTAAATCTTTTACATTCATTGCTCTATGCTTATTATCCTATATTTGCTGAAAACAATTTTATTTGCACTTTAATTATTTACATTGTAGCTCATAAAGTAACTTTCTAAAGTACCTAACATTATTTCTGATGCACTTCAAGCTCAACGCTCGATAGTATCTTGTTCAAGTTTTTCAAAAGCTAAGAAGGAAAGAAAAAGTGAAGCACAATTCAACTCCCTTTCTTGTGCGCTTTCTACATACAAGTGGCATAAGAGCTTAGCTTCTAAGGGGTTGAGCATTCTAACAACTGTAGAGGAAAAAAATCCAAGGGACAATTGGCATAGAATATTCATATAGTAGAAGGACATTCCATCAACAAACCACCATTCTTTGATGGTGGAGACTATGCCTATTGGAGAGACCACATAGAGTTGTTCATAAACTACACAAGTCTTGACTTGCGGGAAATGGTATAAGAAGGTGGCTATGTTCCAACAGAAGAGGTTCCTGGAACTGATGATGCATTTTCAACATCAAGTCCCTAGGAGCAGGTCGACAGAGTAACATAGGGCTAGAGTTCAGTTGAACTCTAAAGCTAAGTACTTGTCCATGTGTGCACTAAGCAAGGCTAAATATGACAAAATCATTGCTTGTGACACAACAAATGAGATATGGGACAGACTACACATGTTGCACGAAGGCATTGATCAAGTTAAAGAAACTAAGATTAGTATATTGATTCATCAATATGTGATGTTTAAAATGATAGATCGAGAAAGTATTGATGAAATGACCACAAGGTTTATGCACATCATAAACCAACTTAAGCGACTAGGAAAAAAGTATTCTAACTTTGAAATGGTTAGAAAAATTTTGAGAAGCCTCTATGCCAAATGGCTACCTAAGGTCACATCCATTACTGAATCTAAAAACATTGAAATTCTCAATCTGGACATACTCGTTGGGTCACTCAAACTCCATGAAGTATTACTCTCCGAAATGCATGGCAAATCCATAAGAAAGAACAAGTCCATGGCCTTAAAGTCATCTCATCAAAAGCAGAATAGAGCTAAAGCAATGAAAGTTGCTGATACCTCTGATAGAAAAGAAAAGTCTGATAATGAGATAGATGAAGAAGATGGAGATGAGATCTCCATACTGGTTAGGAAGATGCCAAAAGCTTGGAGAGCCAAGACAAAGAGAAGAAGAGACATCAACCTTAAAAATGACAAAAAGGGTAAGGTATAGTTGGAAAGCTTCATTTGCTACAACTGTGTAGAGAATGGATACTTTAAACCCAAGTCTCCCAAGCTCAAAAGTCCACAGAAGAAGTTCATCTCCAAGAAAAAATGTATGCTGGCTGTAACATCCCCAAATTTATAACTAAGATAAATATTAATCTTAATTAGCGATAGCAAAACCAAGAGAATATGGACAAATGTTACATTAAACACAACAAATAGACTACTTAAGTATGTCTAGAGAAAAATGCAAAGAATTACGAAAATGTCATCACTTAATAGAAATTACAAAAATGCCCTTGCTATGTAAAGGAAATTACCAAACCACCCTTGCCTTATTAAATGACGAAGATACCCTTACTCTATGAATGGAATTACAAGAATACCACTATCATTGTCTAATTACAAAAATATCCTTGTCTTAGTTAAAGAAATTACTACAATGCCATTTGCACAAATCCCTAGACTTGTCTTTAGACAAGAATGAATCTAAGCCATTGGATTAAGATGATAACACAATAATTTAACCACATACATCATACACATTTCTGAATCACATACATGCACTAAAGGTTAGAAAATCTCCACTAATATCTTTGCACAAAACATGGAGCATTTTCATCCAACATGTTTATATAAAACATGGAAACGTGTTTGTAAAAAACATGGAAACATGTTTGCACAAAACATGGAGCATTTTCATCCAACATGTTTGCATAAAACAAGGAGCATTTTCATCCCAAAATTCAGCCAACATGTTTCCATAAATCATGCTCCAAGTGCTTTCCTTCTTCTGTTTTTTTTCTCTAATCTTTCCACTATAAATACTCCTCAAACTCTCTTCAATTCAGAAACTCCCTAAGTGTTCTTTCTTTCTTATTCTATCATTCTTCTTATGTTCTTCAAAGACTTCTCTTGATCCTCTAAACTTCATCCAAACACTTAAATCCTAAGTCCAAACTTTCACTAGCCCTCACAAGAGTTACAATCTTTAACTCTAGTGAGAAATATTTTCTTAAGCACTCAAGTTCTAGAGCCAAGATTCAAGGAGGGTCATCCACTCCAAAGACTCTTGTTCAAAGCTTAAGGAAAAAGAGAATGACCCTTTTTAGACCCTGCACAAGAGGTAGGAGTTTCTTCTTTATTTGTTCAAGTATTGTTGGCTTCTAACTTTGCTCATGGATAGAATGCCTCAAACTTGAGTTATTGTCAAAAGTTTTGAATAATTATATTTTTAGAAAACACATGTTCTATTCTACTATGAGTACTTTTATGATGTTATCAAACTCAAATATAACTTAAAAGATTGTATGTGAAACTTGAGTTAATAAAGATAACTTAAGACATGAACATGGTAGGTGCTGGAATTTCTAGTTATTTCTGGCAGTAGTTACTTCGAAAATTAGTGTTCATAAAATATGAAGGATCTCAAAAAGAAAATATTTTTATTATAAACTAGACTCATTGTAGAACACTCTCCAAAAAGAATCACCTAAAATGGAGTTTCCTAGCCCAAGATATAAATTGTTAAAGTAGAGCCTAAGACTGAAACTCTTAATCTGACCTTGTAGTAGTAAAATAGGTGTAACTCACTATAGCAAAATGCAAATGGACTGATTTCAACTTTGTGGAAAAGCTAACACATCTACAAACACACTTATATATTCTATGCATAAAGTTTTATACCACGAAAATACAGAATGAGAGATATATTTTCGGGACAGTGTGCTGAGAAAGTCTTGTAGGTAGCGTGATACTGTGAGAGTGCAATTTGGAAAGGTTCTGGCTAAGGAAAGACTTGGTATTTAAGCGTGTCCATTGTGACCCACCTCTCTTTCCTGGGAATCCTTCTATGCACAATTACAGTTGATTTACACTAATCTAAGATGTAGTGCTACAAATTTTATTCTAAAAGATGTCAGAACTCTAAATAAAAGATTCAAGTCTTGTAAAGAGATAATTTTAAGGATTTAAGCAGAATAATAATCTTTAGGAGATATATATAAAAGTCATAATAAAAATATATAAAGAACCTCTAAAAATATCTTAAAGGGTATTAATGTATTAATGGAAATACTAAGAGTACAAAGAAGACTAAGAGAAAAAGATAATACCAAGATATCCATAACCTATTAGGAACACTAGAGACCTAACTTGATAACTTAGGTTGCTTAATGTGAATTATTTATGAGAATGTTTACTATGAGATTTACATGATATTGTCTATGTTACATGAAGTGATATATAGAAATGTAAATGTATTGATGAGATATGAAATGATAATGATAAAATGATTGACTGTGCCATAATTTATTAATGTGCATACATTCATATTTCAAATGAAATAATAAATAGACCAACTCACTGCTTAATCCTCTTTGAGGATTAAGGTATTGATGATTTCACTCAATGAGAATAAAAGTAAAACCTGAAAAAGTAGCAATGATAGTCTGGAAAAGTGGACTTGAGCTAAACTCACGGCTTAACCCCCTAAACCGTTGAGATCATGGCAACGGAAAGAAAACCAAAAGGTTGTGGCGACGGCCACGGTATGAGCTCATTACCCTTTTAGGGTGGTCTAAGGCATTGATGCATTCATCCCGTGAGTAATTAAGAAATATATTGATGAAATAAATGAAAGATGATGATCACTAAACAAGTGAATGTTGAGGATGAGTAATCATGAAATGCATGCAGCTCCTAAATGATTATTGCTTATTAGTGGTTTTACATTATATGCTTATATGTATGCTTGATGAAATACTGAATGGATATTTCTGCTAATGTTCAAGATTAGTTTAAAAGTAACTGCACTTCGGCTAATCACGTTTGTGAAAGTTTGATAATTGAATTCTTACCTGTTCACCTTTTTATAATAAACCCGAAGTGACTGGGACGACAACGATGACACTTTTAATACAAGTAGGAACTCCTATTGAGAAATCATGTATTTCTCACTCCTATGTTTATTTTCCGTTGTCGTTACTAGAGACAGACGTGTCCACCTAAAGCAATAAAGCTGTAGCTGAGGAAGGAGGTAGCGCGTGAAGATTTCAAACCTTTCAAGTAGGAGCATTCCGAGCTTTAGTTACATTATAGTTTGTGAGAAATAATTAGTAATAGTAGAACTTATATTGTTATTTGTAATAACTTATCAGTATGATATATGCCCTGTTGTGACTTATATATTAAGTGATTATATTCCAGTTTATGTGATAATAGTTCTACACTTAGTCTCTTATTCCGCTTATTTAATTAAGTGCGCAATGTAACTTGATTATTATCTATAAAAGCGCTATGTATTTCACTTCTCATTACAAGCTTAAGTTTTCAAAAAATTAATTTATTTAAAGAAAAAAAAACTTCCACTATTTTTCTAAGTTAATTTCAAAAGAAAATAAATGCAAGGCATAAGTGACAACTAATAGAATCCAAATGTGAACTTAAGCACAGTGAGGTTCTATTAGGGTGTTACATTATGGTATCAGAGCGGTTCATCCTGTTTAAGCCTAAGGAATGGACTGACTATGCTTCTGTCTATGATATCATGCTATTAATCATATCTGTATGATGGGATATAGGATTTAGAAATGCATGATCGTCTTGTGATACTACCATAGTTGCTACCATGCTTAGCTATAGTATTGAGCCTGATCAACTCGATGACTGTTGTTTGGTGTGTCTAGGAACTAATGGCAAAGAAATGCACGTGACGCATGGGGCACGCGGTGGAGGTAATCGTGATGAACTGGCAAATGCACTCCAGGAGATGGCTAGGGCTATGCAAGCACAAGCAACAGTGATGATGGAGCAGATGAATAGGAGGTCAGAGGAATCAGTTGGGAACCAAGAACATGGAAAATTCTCAGAATTCAAGAGGGCTGGACCTCCAGAATTCAAAGGGACAACTAACCCGAAATAGGCGTGGATGGATTCAAGAGATGGAGAAGGTTTTCTCGGTGGTAGAATGCTCTGATGAACACAAGGTGGCATTCTCTACTTATATGCTGAAAGGAGAGGCTGCCGCGTGGTGGAAGGGTGCAAAAGGCTTGCTCGAAAGTGCTGACATACAGATTACGTGGGAGGTCTTCTATGCCACATTCCATAAGAAATATTTTCCAGATCCGGTTAAGAAGGCAAAGGAAGTAGAATTTCTATTGCCGATCTGAGGAAATCGAAGTGTGGCTGAGTACATAGCTAAGTTTGAAGAACTGATCAAACACTCAACTAGCTACCAAAGGGATCCCAACGAGGCTTGGAAATGCATGAAATATGAGAGTGGTTTGAGGCCAGACATTTTGGCATCTGTGGCTCCACTGGAGGTCACTGACTATGCATCTTTAGTCAGCAAAAGCCAAGTGGCTGAGAGTTGCAATCGCCAACTAGTTGCCCACCGAGTTGAAGAGAATAGGAAGAGGTCTGCTCAACAAGGTCACCAAGGGTTCCCACCCCCTCACAAGAAACCCTACCAAGGAGGTGGATTTAAAGGGAAACAACCCCAACACCCTATGATGAATCAACCTAGGACACAAGCTGTTAATCGACCTAGGATGGCTGCTGTCCCTGAACCTATGACTAGACCCCCTTGTGCCACTTGTGGAAAGATATATGGAGGGGAATGCAGATTTGGTAAAAATGTTTGTTATCGGTGTGGACAGGCAGGACACTATTCTAGAGAGTGCCTAAAGTTCAATCAGTCCTCTACACTCAAGCCTAAGGCACAGGGATGGGTGTTTGCTATCACTGCTGAGATGCCCTCAGAATCCGATAATCTGATTCAAGGTAAGTGTATAATTAATGGAAAACCCTTAATTGTATTGTTTGATTCTGGCGCAACACAATCATTCATTTCATATGATTGTACTAATAAGTTGAGGTTGTATATATCTGACTTAAAAATCATCTTAGTTGTCTCTACACCCACTATAAATACTGTTAGAACTGATCAAGTCTGCCTAAATTGTGAATTTGAGGTAGCTGATAGGATTTTTCATCATGATTTAGTTTGTCTACCCTTGTCTGGTTTTGATGTAATCTTGGGCATGGATTGGCTTTCGGCTAACCGTGTGTTACTACATTGTGCAAATAAGTCACTAGTATTTCTTCCCAAACCATCTTTACCTAATCCCTCTAAACTTGATAGAAAGGTACGACTATACCTAAACTCCATTATCATGGGGGATAGTAGGAATGAAAAGCGAGGATATGTCTTCCTAATGACAAGTGAGAAAGAAGTGGAGCAAGCTCTAGAAAAGATCCTTGTAGTAAAGGAATTCTCAGATATTTTTCCTGATGACATACCTGAATTTCCTCCAAAAAGGGAGATTGAGTTTTCTATAGATTTGGTACCAGGAACAGGACCCATATCTATAGCTCCTTATAGGATGCCATTGGCCGAGTTAATAGAGTTGAAAAAGCAATTAGAGGAACTACTATAGAAGAAATTCATTAGGCCCAGTGCTTCACCATGGGGAGCCTCCAAAGGTCGCTTTGTCAAGAAGAAGGATGGGAGTATGCGATTATGTGTGGATTATAGGCAGCTAAACAAAGTGGCTATAAAAAATAAATACCCTTTGCCTAGAATAGATGACCTCATGGACCAATTAAGAGGAGCCCAAGTGTTTTCCAAGATAGATCTACGATCAGGATACCACCAGATTCGAGTGAAGGAGGAGGATATACCAAAAACAGCCTTTAGGACTAGATATGGACATTATGAGTTTAATGTGATGTCGTTTGGGTTAACCAATGCACCGGCAGTGTTTATGGACTACATGAATAGGATATTTAGGCCATACTTGGACAAGTTTGTAATAGTGTTCATCGATGACATTCTAGTTTACTCTAGAACTGAAGAAGAGCACGAAGAACACTTACGAGTGGTGTTGGAGGTGTTGAGGAACAAGAAACTTTATGCAAAGTTGTCAAAGTGTGAATTTTGGATGAAGGAAGTTAAGTTCTTAGGTCATGTAGTGTCACATGGGGGAATAGCAGTAGACCCAAGTAAGATAGAAGCGGTGCAACAATGGGAAACCCCTACCACTGTGAAGGAGATTAGGAGTTTTCTAGGGCTAGCTGATTACTACCGAAGGTTCATTAGAGGTTTTTCCCAAATTACCTTACCCCTCACCAAGCTAACAAGGAAGAATTCAGCTTTTATATGGAGCCCAGAATGTGAAGAGAGTTTCCAAGAACTAAAGAAGAAGTTGACCACTACCCTGTCCTAATCCTACGACCCAAAAAGAAAATTTGAGGTGTATTGTGATGCCTCGGGAAGAGGACTAGGATGTGTTTTGATGCAAAATAGGAATGTAGTAGCCTATGCCTCTAGACAGCTCAAACCCCATGAAGTTAATTACCCAACCTATGACTTAGAGCTAGCAGCTATTGTTTTTGCCTTAAAAATCTGGAGACATCATCTTTATGGTGTAAGGTTTGAAGTCTTTTCTGACCACAAAAGTCTGAAATACCTCTTCAACCAAAAGGAACTCAATATGAGACAAAGGCGTTGGATGGAGTTTCTCAAGGACTATGACTTTGGGTTGAACTACCACCCAGGAAAGGAAAATGTGGTAGCAGATGCTTTGAGTCGTAAGTCCTTGCATGCCGCTTGGCTCATGGTGAAAGAAAATGAGCTGATAGAAGATTTTAGGAACCTCAACTTAGGATATAGGGGACTTGAACAAATTCGGTTAAGCCAACTAAGTGTAACCAGTAGCTTTAAGGATCAAATAATTCAAGCCCAAAGGGAAGATGAGGATTTCCTTAGAACCTTAACCCTTGTCGAAGCAGGAAAGTTGAAAGAGTTTGTCCAGGATAAGGAAGGAGTGTGGAGATACCAAGGGAGAATCTGTGTACCTGCAAAGAAGGATTGAGAGCTAGCATTTTGGAAGAAGCCCACAAGAGTCAATTTAGTGTACACCCGGTATAACCAAGATGTACCATGACCTAAAAAGATGTTCTGGTGGCCAAAGATGAAAGCAGATATAGCAAATATAGTACAAAAAAATGTTTGGTATGCCAAAAAGTGAAGATAGAGCATAAAAACCCCTCCGGAGTGCTGCAACCTCTCGAAATCCCGAATGGAAGTGGGAAGGAATATCCATGGATTTCAAGTTATGGGATTGCCAAGAACGCCTACCGACATGACTCCATATGGGTAATTGTGGATAGATTGACCAAATCTGCTCACTTTTTACCCATTCGAGCAAATTACCCTTTGGAAAAGTTAGCTCACTATATATCCAAGAGATAATAAGGCTCCATGGAGTGCCCAAAACCATTGTCTCGGATAGGGATCCAAGGTTCACCTCAAGATTTTGGGGAGCTTTGCAAAGGCGTTTGGTTCAAGGTTGTGTCTAAGCACGCCTTATCACCCTCAAACCGATGGACAATCGAAAGAACAATTCAAACCCTTGAGGATATGCTAAGAGCATGTGTCTTAGACCAGCCAAAAAGTTGGGACAAACAGCTTCCATTGATTGAGTTTGCATATAATAATAGTTACCACACTAGCATTGGGATGGCACCCTATGGGGCTTTGTATGGTAGAAAGTGTCAATCACCACTTTGTTGGTATGACCCGGGAGAGCAAAGTATTTTGGGCCCTGATTTGGTAGAAGAGACAACTAAACAAATAAGGAGAATTAGGGAAAGAATCCTCACTGCTCAGAGTAGGCAGAAGAGCTATGCTGACAAGAGAAGGAAACCTCTCGAATTTCAAGAAGGAGAACACATATTCTTGCGAATTACTCCTACCACAGGTATAGGTCATGCAATGAAAGTCAAAAAGCTAAGCCCTAGATTCTTAGGACCCTTCCAAATCCTCAAAAAGGTAGGTCCCTCCGCCTACCAAATTGCATTACCTCCAAATTTGTCTAACCTACACAATATTTTTCATGTGTCCCAATTGAGAAAGTATCAGTCAGACCCTAGTCATGTGTTTGAGCCATAAACTATACAATTAAAAGATGACTTAACTTTTGAATTACCACCGATGAGGATAGTGGATCATGGCATCAAGCAGCTGAGAAACAAATCTGTATCTCTGGTCCGAGTAGCCTGGGGACAAGATGGAATGGAAGAGCACACATGGGAGCTCGGGAAACCTATGCGAAAAGAATTTCCGAACCTATTCACAAGTATCAAATTTTGAGGGCAAAATTTTTAATAAGAAGGGGAGAAATGTAACATCCCCAAATTTATAACTAAGATAAATATTAATCTTAATTAGCGATAGCAAAACCAAGAGAATCTGGACAAATGTTACATTAAACACAACAAATAGACTACTTAAGTATATCTAGAGAAAAATGCAAAGAATTACGAAAATGCCATCCCTTAGTAGAAATTACAAAAATGCCCTTGCTATGTAAAGGAAATTACCAAACTACCCTTGCCTTATTAAATGACGAAGATACCCTTACTCTATGAATGAAATTACAAGAATACCACTATCATTGTCTAATTACAAAAATATCCTTGTCTTAGTTAAAGAAATTACTACAATGCCATTTGCACAAATCCCTAGACTTGTCTTTAGACAAGAATGAATCTAAGCCATTGGATTAAGATGATAACACAATAATTTAACCACATACATCATACACATTTCTGAATCACATACATGCACTAAAGGTTAGAAAATCTCCACTAACATCTTTGCACAAAACATGGAGCATTTTCATCCAACATGTTTGCATAAAACATGGAAACGTGTTTGCACAAAACATGGAAACATGTTTGCACAAAACATGGAGCATTTTCATCCAACATGTTTGCATAAAACATGGAAACGTATTTGCACAAAACATGGAAACATATTTGCACAAAACATGGAGCATTTTCATCCAACATGTTTGCATAAAACATGGAAACATGTTTGCACAAAACAAGGAGCATTTTCATCCCAAAATTCAGCCAACATATTTCCATAAATCATGCTCCAAGTGCTTTCCTTCTTCTGTTTTTTTTCTCTAATCTTTCCACTATAAATACTCCTCAAACTCTCTTCAATTCAGAAACTCCCTAAGTGTTCTTTCTTTCTTATTCTATCATTCTTCTTATGTTCTTCAAAGACTTCTCTTGATCCTCTAAACTTCATCCAAACACTTAAATCCTAAGTCCAAACTTTCACTAGCCCTCACAAGAGTTACAATCTTTAACTCTAGTGAGAAATATTTTCTTAAGCACTCAAGTTCTAGAGCCAAGATTCAAGGAGGGTCATCCACTCCAAAGACTCTTGTTCAAAGCTTAAGGAAGAAGAGAAGGACCCTTTTTAGACCCTGCACAAGAGGTAGGAGTTTCTTCTTTATTTGTTCAAGTATTGTTGGCTTCTAACTTTGCTCATGGATAGAATGCCTCAAACTTGAGTTATTGTCAAAAGTTTTGAATAATTATATTTTTAGAAAACACATGTTCTATTCTGCTATGAGTACTTTTATGATGTTATCAAACTCAAATATAACTTAAAAGATTGTATGTGAAACTTGAGTTAATAAAGATAACTTAAGACATGAACATGGTAGGTGCTGGAATTTCTAGTTATTTCTGGCAGTAGTTACTTCGAAAATTAGTGTTCATAAAATATGAAGGATCTCGAAAAGAAAATATTTTTATTATAAACTAGACTCATTGTAGAACACTCTCCAAAAATAATCACCTAAAACGGAGTTTCCTAGCCCAAGATATAAATTTTTAAAGTAGAGCCTAAGACTGAAACTCTTAATCTGACCTTGTAGTAGTAAAATAGGTGTAACTCACTATAGAAAAATGCAAATGGACTGATTTCAACTTTGTGGAAAAGCTAACACATCTACAAACACACTTATATATTCTATGCATAAAGTTTTACACCACGAAAATACAGAATAAGAGATATATTTTCGGGACAGTGTGCTGAGAAAGTCTTGTAGGTAGCGTGATACTGTGAGAGTGCAATTTAGAAAGGTTCTGGCTAAGGAAAGACTTGGTATTTAAGCGTGTCCATTGTGACCCACCTCTCTTTCCTGGGAATCCTTCTATGCACAATTACAATTGATTTACACTAATCTAAGATGTAGTGCTACAAATTTTATTCTAAAAGATGTCAGAACTCTAAATAAAAGATTCAAGTCTTGTAAAGAGATAATTTTAAGGATTTAAGCAGAATAATAATCTTTAGGAGATATATATAAAAGTCATAATAAAAATATATAAAGAACCTCTAAAAATATCTTAAAGGGTATTAATGTATTAATGGAAATACTAAGAGTACAAAGAAGACTAAGAGAAAAAGATAATACCAAGATATCCATAACCTATTAGGAACACTAGAGACCTAACTTGATAACTTAGGTTACTTAATGTGAATTATATATGAGAATGTTTACTATGAGATTTACATGATATTGTGTATGTTACATGAAGTGATATACAGAAATGTGAATGTATTGATGAGATATGAAATGATAATGATAAAATGATTGACTGTGCCATAATTTATTAATGTGCATACATTCATATTTCAAATGAAATAATAAATAGACTAACTCACTGCTTAATCCTCTTTGAGGATTAAGGTATTGATGATTTCACTCAATGAGAATAAAAGTAAAACCTGAAAAAGTAGCAATGATAGTCTGGAAAAGTGGACTTGAGCTAAACTCACGGCTTAACCCCCTAAACCGTTGAGATCATGGCAACGGAAAGAAAACCAAAAGGTTGTGGCGACGGCCACGGTATAAGCTCATTACCCTTTTAGGGTGGTCTAAGGCATTGATGCATTCATCCCGTGAGTAATTAAGAAATATATTGATGAAATAAATGAAAGATGATGATCACTAAACAAGTGAATGTTGAGGATGAGTAATCATGAAATGCATGCAGCTCCTAAATGATTATTGCTTATTAGTGGTTTTACATTATATGCTTATATGTATGCTTGATGAAATAATGAATAGATATTTATGCTAATGTTCAAGATTAGTTTAAAAGTAACTGCACTTCAGCTAATCACGTTTGTAAAAGTTTGATAATTGAATCCTTACCTGTTCACCTTTTTATAATAAACCCGAAGTGACTGGGACGACAACGATGACACTTTTAGTACAAGTTGGAACTCCTACTGAGAAATCATGTATTTCTCACTCCTATGTTTATTTTCCGTTGTCGTTACTAGAGACAGACGTGTCCACCTAAAGCAATAAAGCTGTAGCTGAGGAAGGAGGTAGCGCGTGAAGATTTCAAACCTTTCAAGTAGGAGCATTCCGAGCTTTAGTTACATTATAGTTTGTGAGAAACAATTAGTAATAGTAGAACTTATATTGTTATTTGTAATAACTTATCAGTATGATATATGCCCTGTTGTGACTTATGTATTAAGTGATTATATTCCAGTTTATGTGATAATAGTTCTACACTTAGTCTCTTATTCCGCTTATTTAATTAAGTGCGCAATGTAACTTGATTATTATCTATAAAAGCGCTATGTATTTCACTTCTCATTACATGCTTAAGTTTTCAAAAAATTAATTTATTTAAAGAAAAAAAAACTTCCACTATTTTTCTAAGTTAATTTCAAAAGAAAATAAATGCAAGGCATAAATGACAACTAATAGAATCCAAATGTGAACTTAAGCACAGTGGGGTTCTATTAGGGTGTTACACTGGCTACCTGGAGCAACTTAGAAGAAGATAAGAAAGAATCAGAAGGTCAGGGAGAGCTATAAGATGTTGCCAATCTATGCTTTATGGCTGGTTATACTTCAGAAGGTGAACCTAAGGTAAATAAATATGACTTTGATATCTCTTACAATGAATTATTAGCTTTATATGAAGAGTTGCTTGAAAATTATCAAACTCTTTCCTTTCATTATCTCAACCTGAAGAAGAAACATCAAAATGTTGTTTTAGAACTTGAAATGGCCAAGGCAGAAGCTGAAGTCTAAGGCTTGAAAAAAAAAGAATTAAAAGGATAAAATAAAATTTTAAATGTGAAATCCAATGCCTTAGAATCTGAGGTCTCTGATAAAAATGAGGAAACTCAAAAAATCATTTCTAAGCTAAAGAGAATTTCAAAGCTTCTTATGTCTGACCTTGAAAAAATGGTTAATGGTTCAAAGAATCTTGAACTAATGCTTGGAAGTTAGAGACCATATTTTCACAAGACAAGGCTGGGATATAAAGAGGAAATGGATGATAAAGGAAAAGCAACTCAGCCAAAGAAAGTAAAGAATAAAGGTTCTTGTACTTTTTGTCATAAGAAGGGACACCCGCTTGACAAGTGCTTCATGAGAAAAATTCTATCAAAAAGGTTGGGATACCTCCCCCTTGAAAGACTAACCTAAGAGAACCCAAGAAAAATAGGTAACAAAATTAAAAACTATGTTTGTTGCAGGTTTCCCTGGGAATGCGCGTTGAGCTTGACAACAAATGATATATGGACAGTGGTTGCTCTAGACATGTGTCCAAATCTAGAAGATGGTTTAGAAATCTGAGGCCTAAGAATTCTAGATCAGTGAAGTTTACCGATAGAGGTAAAGCCAAGGTCACAGGCAAAGAAAATGTTGGTAAAGATGATTTTCACCAAATTTCTAATTTGTTGCTTGTTAATGGTTTGGCTCACAATTTGTTGAGTATCAGCTAGTTCTATGACCAAAACTTTAATGTTTTATTTAATGCTCGTGCATGCAAGATAATAAATCCCATTTTAGGACAAGTCATTTTATCTGGTAAGAGGCATGAAAAACACTTATGCGCTATTTTTGAATGACCTACAAGATCAAGATGTGAAATGTCTCGCATCGTTCAGGGATGATAAGTGGTTGGGACATAAGAAGCTTGGGCATGCTCATGTGAAACTTATTTTTGAGCTTGCTTAGAAGGAGCTAGTTAAAGGCAAGCAAAGATCAAATTTGACAAGGATTTGACTTGTGATTTCTATGAGAAAGGTAAGCAAACCAAAGCTTCTTTCCACAATAAAAATATGGTTTCAACCATCAAGCCGCTTGAGCTTTTACACGTGGATCTTTTGGACTAACCAAGACTACTAGTCTTGTTGGAAAAAGATATTGTCTTGTCATGGTGGATAATACTCAAGATTTACATGGGTTATTTTCCTAACTTTTAAAAATGAGGTGGTCGAAGGATTTAAAGTTTTTGTAAAACATGTTTGTATTGAAAATGATTCTTAAATCATCTTTATCAGATCTGATCATGGAGGAGAATTGGAAAATCATGTTTTCAAACAGTTTTGTGAAAAACATGGTATTCTTCACAAGTTTTCTGCTTATAGAACTCCTCAACAAAATAGGGTTGCTAAAAAGAAAACAAAAGCTTACAAGAGATAGCCAGAATAATGCTTTTAGAAAGTTGTTTATCAAAAAGTTTTTAGGTAGAGGTTGTATACACCTTTTGCTACATGCAAAACAAAATATTTCTACAACTGATTCTCAAGAAAACTCCCTATGAGTTATGGAAGGGTAGAGGACCATATATATATATCATATTTTCACATCTTTGGCTTATCATGTTTTATTCTTAACACCAAGGACAAATGCGTAAAGTTTGATCCTAAGTTTGATGATGAGATTTTCCTATGTTACCCTTGAGTCTTTCAAGCTTACATGGTTCATAACAAACATATGTTTTGTGTAGAAGAGATAATTCACATCAAGTTCAAGGAGCTCAAGAAGGAATTTTCTGATGATCTTGAAGAATTAGAAGAAAAACTTGAGAAAATAAATCTCAAAAAAGCTTCAAAAAGCAAGCAGATGAAAGCCAAACCTTTAGAAACTAGGCTCCAGAACGTAGACACTTCAGAAAGCTTACTTACGACTCCAAAGCCATTAGCAAGTGATATTTCTAAACATGAATAAGAGAAATATGAAGATGAAAGAGAAGCTGAAGAACCTCAAAGCTACATAAACTACAAGGGAGTTTCTGATTTAAGACAATTTCTCAGAACAAAGTTCTAGGAGACATTTCCAAGGATATGAGAAGCAGATCATCCCTTAGAAATATGTCAAATGTTCTTTCATCTCTACCATCAAGCCTAAATACATTGAGGAAGCTTTGAGAGATCAAAGTTGGGTGGATGCTATGAGGCTGTCTTGTGCCCCTTCCCTTTTTAAGTGAAACGTTGTGTTTTAGTTTTTTTTTTTTTTGGCATGAGAAATCGCTGCAGTGGTCAAATACCACTAGTGTGACTACAGAAAGTGTAAATTCTGCTGTAAAGTGCACCTATTCATTTGATAGTAGACACTTGTACACCATACAGACAAAATAAAATAAAATAAAATAAAATAAGAATACCTAAATAAGAGAACCAAAAATGAATAAATTGTGGGTTGTCTCCCACCTAGCACTTTACTTAACGTCCCGAAGTTGGACATTTAGGACCTTTATGCATGGTAAGTGGCTTGTACTAACTTAACTGCCAAGGACAAATCATGTTTATCAGATCTGATCATGAAGGAGAATTGGAAAATCATGTTTTCAAACAGTTTTGTGAAAAACATGGTATTCTTCACAAGTTTTCTACTTATAGAACTCCTCAACAAAATAGGGTTGCTAAAAGGAAAACAAAAGCTTACAAGAGATAGCCAGAATAAAGCTTTTAGAAAGTTGTTTATCAAAAAGTTTTTAGGTAGAGGCTGTATACACCTTTTGTTACATGCAAAACAGAATCTTTCTAAAGCTAATTCTCAAGAAAACTCCCTATGAGCTATGGAAGGGTAGAGGTCCATATATATATCATATTTTCACATCTTTGGCTTATCATGTTTTATTCTTAACACCAAGGACAAATGCGTAAAGTTTGATCCTAAGTTTGATGATGAGATTTTCCTATGTTACCCTTGAGTCTTTCAAGCTTACATGGTTCATAACAAACATATGTTTTATGCAGAAGAAATAATTCACATCAAGTTCAAGGAGCTCAAGAAGGACTTTGCTTATGATCTTGAAGAATTAGAAAAAAACCTTGAGAAAATAAGTCTCAAATAAGCTTCAAAAAGCAAGCAGATGAAAGCCAAACCTTTAGAAACTAGGCTCCAGAACGTAGACACTTCAGAAAGCTTACTTACGACTCCAAAGCCATTAGCAAGTGATATTTCTAAACATGAATAAGAGAAATATGAAGATGAAAGAGAAGCTGAAGAACCTCAAAGCTACATAAACTACAAGGGAGTTTCTGATTTAAGACAGTTTCTCAGAACAAAGTTCTAGGAGACATTTCCAAGGATATGAGAATCAGATCATCCTTTAGAAATATGTCAAAATGTTCTTTCATCTCTACCATCAAGCCTAAATACATTGAGGAAGCTTTGAGAGATCAAAGTTGGGTGGATGCTATGAGGCTGTCTTGTGCCCCTTCCCTTTTTAAGTGAAACGTTGTGTTTTAGTTTTTGTTTTTTTTGGCATGAGAAACCGCTGCAGTGGTCAAATACCACTAGGGTGACTCCAGAAAGTGCAAATTCCGCTGTAAAGTGCACCTATTCATTTGACAGTAGACACTTGTACACCATATAGACAAAATAAAATAAAATAAAATAAGAATACCTAAATAAGAGAACCAAAAATGAATAAATTGTGGGTTGTCTCCCACCCAGCACTTTACTTAACGTCCCAAAGTTGGACATTTAGGACCTTTATGCATGATAAGTGGCTTGCACTAACTTAACTGCCAAGGACAAATCATGTTTATCAGATCTGATCATGGAGGAGAATTGGAAAATCATGTTTTCAAATAGTTTTGTGAAAAACATGGTATTCTTCACAAGTTTTCTACTTATAGAACTCCTCAACAAAATAGGGTTGCTAAAAGGAAAACAAAAGCTTACAAGAGATAGCCAGAATAATGCTTTTAGAAAGTTGTTTATCAAAAAGTTTTTAGGTAGAGGCTGTATACACCTTTTGTTACATGCAAAATAGAATCTTTCTAAAGCTAATTCTCAAGAAAACTCCCTATGAGCTATCGAAGGGTAGAGGTCCATATATATATATATATATATATATATATATATATATATATATATATATATATATATCATATTTTCACATCTTTGGCTTATCATGTTTTATTCTTAACACCAAGGACAAATGCGTAAAGTTTGATCCTAAGTCTGATGATGACATTTTCCTATGTTACCCTTCAGTTTTTCAAGCTTACATGGTTCATAACAAACATATGTTTTGTGCAGAAGAGATAATTCACATCAAGTTCAAGGAGCTCAAGAAGGACTTTGCTTATGATCTTGAAGAATTAGAAGAAAACCTTGAGAAAATAAGTCTCAAAGAAGCTTCAAAAAGCAAGCAGATGAAAGCCAAACCTTTAGAAACTAGGCTCCAGAACGTAGACACTTCAGAAAGCTTACTTATGACTCCAAAGCCATTAGCAAGTGATATTTCTAAACATGAATAAGAGAAATATGAAGATGAAAGAGAAGCTGAAGAACCTCAAAGCTACATAAACTACAAGGGAGTTTCTGATTTAAGACAGTTTCTCAGAACAAAGTTCTAGGAGACATTTCCAAGAATATGAGAATCAGATCTTTCATTAGAAATATGTAAAAATGTTCTTTCATCTCTACCATCAAGCCTAAATACATTGAGGAAGCTTTGAGAGATCAAAGTTAGGTGGATGCTATGAGGCTGTCTTGTGCCCCTTCCCTTTTTAAGTGAAACATTGTGTTTTAGTTTTTTTTTTTTTTTGGCATGAGAAACCGCTGTAGTGGTCAAATACCACTAGGGTGACTCCAGAAAGTGCAAATTCCGCTATAAAGGGCACCTATTCATTTGACAGTAGACACTTGTACACCATACAGACAAAATAAAATATAAAACAAAATAAAATAAAATAAGAATACCTAAATAAGAGAACCAAAAATGAATAAATTGTGGGTTGTCTCCCACCCAGCACTTTACTTAACGTCCCGAAGTTGGACATTTAGGACCTTTATGCATGGTAAGTGGCTTGTACCAACTTAACTACCATTTCTCCCCCAAAATCCATGGAAGTGTCATGGTACATCTTCAGCTTGTGTTCGTTAACCTTGAAAATTTCTTTGGATTTAGGGTCCTCAATTTCCACAGCACCAAAAGGATATACTTTTGTGACCGTGAAAGGTCCATCTCAATCAAAGTTCTACCTACAGCAAGAGTCTTGTCAATTAAGGCACCCCTACTAGCAACATCAATCATGATCCTCTCCATAACTAGCATTCCCTCATAACAGTATTGAATGAGAAGCTACTCTAAAATCTGATGTTTAGGACAGCTAGCACACAATCTCTTGAACCTCTCCCAATACTCATAGAGAGACTCGCCTTGTAGTTGTCGAATACCACAAATATCCTTTCTAATGGCAGCTGCTCTGGAAGCTAGGAAGAATTTCTCCAAAAAGATGCGCTCCATGTTAGCCTAGCTGTCAACTGTTCCATGGGGGATGTAAAAGAACTAGTCCTTTGCAGCTCCTTCAAGGGAAAACAGGAAGGCTCTTAGCTTGATTTGGTCCTTCGTTATCCCCTGAGGCTTCATTGTCACACATATTACATGAAATTGGTTGAGATGTTTGTGTGGGTCTTCCTTAGATAACCCATGGAACTTGGGCAAGTGATGCAAGAGTCCCAATTTAAGCTCAAAGTCACCTACCTGGTCGGGGTAAATGATTTTTGATGCGAGTTGTCGCTACCTGCAACAAATTAAAAATTTATAAAATGCTAAGTTGCACAAAAAATGTAATATAGAGCACAACTCAGGTCGTTTCACAAGGAAGTGTTACTAGTCAATTACAAATTGGGGGTTTTGAAGAATGAAACTAAAATAATTAAATTAAAAGGTAATAGCAACAATGAAAAAGGCACTAGTGCAAGGTATTCCTAGGATTGGAAATTAGTTATCATTGACCAAACATTAAAACCATTGGTGGCTATTAGTAATAAATTATTGGCAATTCTACTAGTGATCGATCGACCTCTAGAATTTAATCAATGCAAATAACTAATAAACAACAATCGCCAATTTATTTAGAAATCACATTAATTTAATAAACCAATTGCTATAGCCTAACTGCCAATCGGAAAGTTAATTATAATGTTCTCCCTCAAACTTAAATTAATAGATCTATGAATTTATGTCCAAAGGGTTTCCCTAAACGACGATCGCCAATTTAGTTATCCCAATAAAAATTATAGTAATCACCACAATAATTATAGGAATAGAAACTGTAGAACATTAAGAAAACCAATACATGTAATATCAAAAGAGGTATCAAACATCATTCCAATCCATCTGGAAACCCTTACACTAGTAAAGAAATCTACTCAATCTCTGAAGGATTACAACAATAAAGATAAAAGAACCTGGAAATAATAGCAATGATCATCGCCACAATCTCCAAGACAAATCACCTTCATTAATGGAACCCTTAGAGAGAGAAGATCGAGAGAGATGGAAAAAGATGTAAAGTGAGAGAGTTTTTAATCCTCAAACTAAACTAGGGTAGGAAAATTGTTTTCCAAGTCTCCGAAACGGAGTTAAAATACCAAAAGCCCAAAACAGCATACAAAGTTGCGTAGGAACGCGGAATGGAAATCACTTATGACCGCTTCTACGACCACTACTAGACCGCTATAGCGGTCCTGTCCATTTGCTCATGAGCACTGCAGCCAATTTGTCTCTCTAGTGACCGCTATAGCAGTCATGTGCTCACTCAACATCGCTGTGTATACTTCTAAACCCATTTTGAGGCCTAAACTGTTCAAATTAGCTCTTGTTTCTAGAAATAGAAGTTGTAGCTCTTTGAACAAGCTTTCCAACGCTATAAGAATCATGTCAATTAGACATCTGTAGCTCCAAATATTGGCAAAAGACTGACTGAGGGTAAAATTGGACAGTATCACAACATCAGAAACCTTTAATCTTGCAACCTAAAAGTCTCTGCCAGCAAATAACACTCACAAAAAGGGATAAAAGTACAAGAAGCTCCAAAATATATTTATTTATCAAAATGGTGCAGAAAACCATGATTTTATTCAATGATACACCATTAGGACCAAATGCAAGTCTACTAAATATTTACCAATTAAGAACATAAACAATGCAATATGCCTAGAGGTGAATAGGAAATGGGGTGCATGAATGCAACCCATCAATTCTCAATAGGTGGTAATTCAAGTCTTGGGCAGCGAGCTCCTTCAAGGTCCTGTTATTTTCAGCCATGTTCCCTGAAACACTAGCAACGTGATTAGAAAGTTCAAGAGAATAAAAAAAGTATTATATTTCCAACTTGTATCAGAAGAAAAGGGGTTGTCTGGTAATCTAATTATCTTTGTCGCTTCCTTTCTAAGCCTTTTAGCAGTTTTCTTAATCTTCGATTTAATTGGAAGTATAGGAAAATTAGGAAGGGAACATGTTATAAAATTAAATTACAGCAACAATTAAATACAAAAGGGAACATGACAAAAGGTAAATAAAATTAAAATTAAATTGAACTGAATTTTTTTTAAGCAAATAAAAGGTAGAAATTAATAAATAACTAAATAAATAAATAAAATAAAATAAATAAACTAGGTAATTAATTAAAACAAGGAAAAGAATCAATTAGCACCACTTCCCTGGCAATGACACCAAAATTTAATGTGGGCTGTCGCTACCTACAACAAATTAAAAAGTATCAAAGTAACTGAATAACACCAAAAGTATAGATAGGGTGCAATCCAGATCGTCTTATGTGGAAGTGTTCAAATTAATTCAGGAATTAGGGGGAATTTCTTTAGCGTTGTTGAACAGAATTAAATTAAAAGAATTACAATAGTGAGAAGTTGCTTGCATAAGGATTCTCTCAGATCAAGAGTTGTTCGATCATTGATTCAAAAGATAAATTTTTAATGATGATTGCTTTCAAATCATATTTTCACGCAATAATGGTATAATTCTACTTAACAGTTATACAAACGCATTCCCATTAATGGTTTGACTAACATATGAACTAATAATTCACTATCGTGATTCTATGAACATAAGCTAGTTTAGCCACCAATTATGGCAACCTAATTCCTAAACAAAATTAATTATTTAATTCCAATCCTTTACCCAATGAATAACATCATATGGTAAAACAACTCTTGAAAATACAATCATAATAATTGACATAATTAAAATTTAAGAGAGATAACAAAAGGGAAAGGAAAACCAACCACAAATTTTGATAAAAACATATAATCTCATGAACACTCTTAATCTTCAGTCATCCTTATGCATGGTAAAAGGATTACTTTTCCATAAGAGAAGTGTCACAATCATTGTTGGAAGAAAACATCAATTCATCATCCCTAACAGGGAAAAAACAATGATTGAAAGCTCCTAAACCTAGAGAAAGTACAAAGAGAGAGAGAGAGAGAGAGTTTTAAAACTAAGAACTAAAACTAGGTTATGAATGATGGGGTCCTCGTAATCCCCTTGTCTCCTTACAATAGCTACTAAAAATTAAAATTAAAATTGGGCCTAATCTAAAAAAATTGCACCGCGCTGACATTGGTTACTCACATATGACCGCTGAGGTGGTCTTGCATGAATTTGCAAAATTTTGTTTCTTCTGTCCATCGCTTGGGTGGTCATTGACTGCTGGGGCGGTAAACAGTGTGCTTGAATCCTTCCTTCTTCTCTAATGCACCAACCTGGAAGCTCCTATTACCAAGCAACACTCCAAAAAGAGATTAAAAGCATAGAGGACTTCTAAAATATGAGTATTCACTAAAAATGGTGCTGATAACTACAAATTTATTGAGTGATGCATACTGAGGACTAAGTGCAAATTCACTAATTTGACCATTAATTAAGTATAATTCAAATGCAAAATATTCAGAGTTAGGATGGAAAATGGGTGCATAAATGTAACCCATCAAAATGATTTTATATGTATTCAAATATTTTATGATTTTAAAGAGTAGAAAAATTATATAGAGTTTTAAACCTATAGAAGAGTTAGAATAAAGTTTTAGAGAAATAATTAGTTTTTATGATGTAGAGATTAGACGATAGCTATAGAGAAACAAACATTAAGTTAACGACTAGGAAAAATGATCGTTAACCTTGGTACCAAGTTGTCCTTAGGGGCAATCTTACAGAGCAGAAATGGAACCTAGTTAGGTGTCCAATTTGGATCCTTGAGGGATCCTAGTGATCAGAAAACTTGCTATGCCATGCTTGACATGCATAACTAGAAAATATATTGTTATGCAATGTATAACAAGAGATCCATGTTTCTCTATTAGAGTATTGTTATTATATTTTCATGATTTATTGATGCTTTTCAAAGAATATTTGATTTAAGAGCTATTATGTATATGTATTGGAAAATTATTTCTCGTTATAGTAAGAATTTAGAGATGTTTTTCTATGAATTTATAAATATAGAACTATCTTTTCTATATATAGTTATGGATATGAATATCAAATGGTTTATGATTGTTGCATGTATATTATATTACATTCATTGGTTGGGTGATGGGTGAGATTTTACTCATTGAGTCCATTGACTCACCCTTCTCCCTTCTTCTCATAGTTGCAGGTTTAGAGATGATTCAAATTCCTGTCCATAGATGCAGCTATTTCCAGTTATGAGTCTTACTTTGCAGTAAGGTCTAGAGTAGGACTATGTTAAAGTAGAGTGCTCCAATAGATGTGCAGAAAGGATCCAACCATGTATTTATTTTCAGACTATGTATTTAATTTTAGAGATTGAAGTATTTATGTATATGTTCTCAGAGTCCAAGTATGCAATTGAAATGTAAATTATGGATACAGATTTACATAATTAGCAAGATATGAACTTATGATTTGGCTTCAAGTGTTAACTGATTTTCAGAGTATGATTAAAATATCCTTAGGGTTTTGGTAGATTAATTACTTCCAATTTGATGAATATAAATATTATGTTTTAATTGGAGGAAATGCTAAATATTTAGAAGATGTTATATTTTAAGTATTATATTATGCATTTAGAGAGCCACGTCACCCAGAAGGCTTACGTGGGGAAGGGATTCCTCACATGTCGGTCACGTTTCCAAGTTGGGTCGTGACACAGTGTGTCTTGATACCTCCAAAAATCCAGCCTCTAGCTGTTTAGTTACTTCCTCTTTTATTTTTAATGTCATGTCAAGTCGCATTCTTCTCAACTATTGAATTTTCGGCTCAGCTTATGGATACAAAGGGATCTTATGTGAAGCTATTTTTGGATCCAACCCCAGCATATCATGGTAGGTCCATGCAAAGACATCTAGGTATTCTTTAAGTAGTGCAATCATTTCTGCGCATTTAGGATTTTCCACTATTTTTAGCTCTTTTCTCTCTTCCTTGATGCCTATGCATGTTAATCACCTCGACCACCTCATTGTCTAAGTCAAACCCTTTTTATGTATGTTCCAGTTGGTTTGAAAATTGTCCAACAGTTTCTTCATCCTCTTTAGATTCATGGTTATCACAATCTGGTGCAGTAAGTGAATCAATTGATAAGCCTCCAAAGCCCCCTTCATTTGGCAAAATTTCTATAGCATTTAAATTCCTGGAAAGCAATTGTAATGAGTTAGAATGCCAAAATAGATATTGGATAAAGTACAAATAATGCAGAAGAAACACAAATTAACAAGCTGAAAAAAAATGGTGGTAAAGATAAAAAGAGAAGGCAAAAGAATAGAATATAGAAACAAATAAAATGGAAGACAGAAAAAAATGTAAAAGATGAGTGGAATAGAAAAGAAAGATTGCTGAATAAACATGCAATTTTATCTAAATGATGTCTTCAAGTAGCATACGTAAAAGCATAAACAATCTTTACTAATACAATCCAAATAATTACTTTCCAGCAATAACATTAATCGTTTGTTCAGTTGTCCAGTTCATTAGCATCTCATCATTGCTAGCAGCATGAACCTTGTTGTTTTCTTCAGTTGTCTCGGCATCCAATATGTTGATGGTGAGGTGGTACCAAGGGGAGCAAACTTCCTCGGCTATGATTACTTCAGCTGGACCAGGAAATGTCTCCTTTAAGTGAGGAATTTGCTTCATTTTTTCTTTTTTTCTTTTCTTCTGCTCCAAAATCAAGGCACTCATCTCTTCATCCAATGAGGTCTCATATCCTAAACCAAATCGGTAAGACTTTTTTGAGACCAATATAGGCGCTTGGATACCTTACAACCATGACCCTAATCCTTTACCCTCCAGATATTCGTTCTTAGCCATGATATGAGCCACCACTTGATTTTGCATTATGGACTTATTCTATTCTTGTCTCAGCCCTACTACCTCTAGGTTGTGCTATAAATTGCTTTCTACCAGCTCCATATTTTCAACAGATGACAATGTAACTGGGTTGGATACTATGATATCTTTCTCTCCAAGGATGATAATGAATGAACCATTCTCAATGTACATAACCTTTTGATGCAAGGTTGAAGGGACAGCACCAATGTTGTTTATCCATGGTCTTCTTAGCAGCGTATTGTAATATGACTCAATCTCCATTACATGGAATAACACCTTGAATCTGCCTAGGCCAATCTCCAGTAGCAACACCATTGCCCCCAAGGATGCTCTTTTAGCCTCGTGAAAAGCTATCACCACCATTACTTGCGACAATATATCATTCTTACTCATCGACAAGTAGCTTAAAGTCAACATTGGTAAGTCGTTTAATCTCAACCCTCAATTAAGTAGGACTTTGGGCACTATGTAGTCCCTATATTTGAGGCTTATGTACAGTGCTCATGGGTTGGCCTGCGACACAATTTCTTCATTTAAAAATGAGATCATATTGACACGCTTCACCAGATCCACCATATTCTCCAATGAGATGTCAGGCTTAATATAGGCTTCCTTCAAGAACTTTAACACTGATTTTTGATGAGGTTCATATGACAAGATTAGTGGCAAAAGAGATATTCTGGTGGGAGTCTTCTTTAATTGTTCCAGAATATCGAACTCGCTTTGCTTCATGATCTTTAGGAACTCTTCTTCTTCATCTTCCTTTCTTTTCCTCCAAAGTCTGAGTTCTTTTCTAACATCCCCTTCGTCAACAAACTTTCCTTTTTCCAGTTATCTAGGACCATAACACCTTCCACTTCTCGTTATGTCTGTCACTTCTGTTATACTAGTCACCACCCTATTTGCTTGGGCCTTTGAGGTCTCCCCTGCATCTCCATTTTAGTCTTATAAATCCAAGGAACAACATGTATATTTTCATAACCAAAGGGTATCGGCTTCTTCATAGTGATTACTACTTTTTCTGGCTTTGGAGCTGGATTAAGTGATGGTACTCAAAGCACAAAGCATTCGATGACATTTACTTCTTCAGGGAAATTTAGCCCTATTTTTCCTTGTATGACGCCCAAGTTTAGTAGTCCCTGTACACTAGCCTTGAAATCCTAACAATTTGCTATATCATGGCTGAGGCCTCCACAGTGGTATACGTAGCTTGACTTCATATCATACTTTTCATTCTCCTTTATTGTGAGAGCAAGTGTTGTTATGTTGTAGCTAGCCTTCTTCAAACAAATGAAAATGTTGTCTATAGGTGTTCTAAGACTCAAACCTTCTTGATCAATGGTTCTTCAATTTCCACGACATTTACTCGACTTTGTCCTTCATGATTTGGGATCAAATTATGGACGATATCGAGTTTTGGCTTATTTTGAAGGTCCCTATCATCCACAACCAATTAGTTTCTTCATCGTCATCTTAAAACCTTCGCAATCCTCGATTGAATGTCCGGATACATCGATATGATATTTGCAAGTTAGACTCAGATTGTACCAACTCTGGTTAGACAAATCTAACGGACACACGGGACATGGTGAGATCAAATAAGCATCAAACAGTCTTTGGAAAAGGTCAGCATTTGAGATGGATAACTTTGGAAAAAGGTGGAATGTTTGGAAATCATTTACAATTTTGGTTTTGGAAATTTGGTCGGGGTATTGGGGTGTTTGATTGATGTTGGGGGGGGGGCATAATTGGATTGTGGGTATATGTTGGGCGAGTTAGTTGATATGGTCGTATATGGATATTATTGACTTGAGGTTGAGGGTATGTGATGGTGTTTGCGATTGGTGTGGCTTGGTATAGTGGTAAGGAGGGATGGATGGCATTTGGGATCTTGGTTGTGTTAATGCATATTTTGGGATGAAAGGTTGCTTACCCTGTATATAATTTACATTTGCCTCTTTCTTCCTAGGCAGGAATCCCCTTTTTGTGTCCTCATTAGTCATGGGTAGTTTGCCGACCTTAGCAAATCTCTCAATTCTTTCTTTAGTAGTAATCAACTCGGAGAAATCCTTGTATGACGCTTCCACCATTGCCCCAATATAAGGGGATCCCAAAGTCCTCAAAAAGTATGAACACATCTTAATCGGGATAAGTGGTGGTTACATTAAGCTTTCCATCTCTGGGCATATTGTTTAAACGACTTATCCTTCTTCCTCTGCATTGTCCTTAACTGTTCACGGGTGGGTGCTATTTCCAGGTTGAGTTTCTATTGACTCATGAATTGATCAGCTAATTCTCTCCAGCTGGAAATCTTTGAATGGTCTAGTTGAATGTAACATTGTAAACCAAGTCCGGTTAAGCTTTCATGGAAGAAGCTAATGAGAAACCTTTTGTCGTTGGACCATATTGACATATTGGTGCAATAACTCTTCAAATTAAATAGTGGACTTCTAGTCCTATCATACTTAGAGAAGTCCGAAATCTTAAAATCTTTAGGAACTACCATGTCACTAGAAGGGCAAAGTTGTTCAACTTCAACATGACCATAGGGGCTAGGTCCTTGAATAGCTCTAATTTGTTCTTGAATCTTTTCTATCTATTCCTCTCTAAACTCCCCTTTTTCAGCCTCTACATGACTATTCTCTAAAGAAAATGGTTGTTTCTAGATGACGACATGAGGTTGCTCCTAAACAGAAGTAGCATGCCTATGCCCATCAGTATGATCGTTTTCTAAGGAATGATAGCCTTTTCCGATAGGGATCACTAATGGCATCGTGGGTGGTGATTGTCCATGAAGGTTATTCAAAATGTCACCCATGATGTTCATCCCCTAGGTGCCAACTATGGCCTCATTTGATACCCTAGGCATAGATATTGCAGCAGTATCAGGTTGCACAGTCACAGGTATATCTATTCTATCTTGGTTTTTGTTTACTCCCTACAAGTCAAATGACTCTTTCATGGATTGAATTATTTCTTCCATTCTTTCTTAGGTATTCAACATTTCATTCAACTTCCCTCTCATTTCATCAGCTTCCACACTCAGGTTCCTTTCTGGTTCAAAATTAGTTGCAACTGAGTGAGCTCTTCTTGATTCAGAATTTCCTGCAGCCATCTTGGTCTGAGCTCTTGTATTATAAATATGAGTTTGATCGGTAATTGCTTTCTTCGAGCACCCAATGGTTATGGATCTTATCAAATATTAACAAGATCCTAAAGGTTAATTATTTTTCTTTTCTCTTTTTTTTTTTGGTTACAATTATCTTTTGATATATACAAAAATAACAAGACAAAAGTGAACAATGGTCATCAAAAGTTCTTTGCACAAATAAATATGCCCCATGCCCGTTCTTATGGGTATGTCACCCTATAAGTCAATGTGCAATTTATAGTGAATCCCTAGGAAGAACCTACTCCTCTATAGATGCTATCTAATGAGCACTAGCAATGCAATTCTTCTTTTTCATATGATAGATCCTCTCACATTTTTGCACAAGTATAAATGATCTTAAGGCAAAAAATGTGATTGATCATTTTCTAAAGGAACATTTGCTCCTTTATAGAAAGCATCAAGCGAGCTAGAGATATCGTAATTGGCAATTCAATGTAGAAGCACCAACATTGAAAATTTCATTCATTCTTAGGTAAAGTTTCGAGTACAAATCATTTCAAAATACATCACATGTGACTTGACTTTTCTTGATAATGGACAGAGAAAATAACTACATCAATAGCCTTATCTTCTTTCCTGAACGATAACTACATCAAAAGTGTCATCTTTTTCCTCCTGAGATGTTTAGTAATGCTTTCAAATGAATCCATGAATGGTGGCATCTTACTAATTTGTTTGCTTGCCTTCTCAAAGCGACAAACAAAGTTTGGGATGTAATGAGTCAATTCATTAGTTAGCTTTCCATACTTTTCTTCCCACCCAAAGCTTTTTCTCTCCATGATTTTCCAAATTCTGTTACATCAACAAACAAATAATGAGATTGATTTGCTGATGTCCACCCTTGAGTGGCATCATGCTTTGTCCATGTTAATATTGTTGACAGGTGTTCCACTTGTTCTTCCAGCTTCTTTCTCGCATCTTTTTCTCTACTGACCTACATTCTTAGGCTCTAAACACATTTATCTCACTTGCTGACTTCTAGTTCTATTCTTTCCGCTATGCAACTTTTCTTATTAATCTATTTCTCTAATTTGCCCCTTTCTTTTACAAACATATGGAGCCTTTCATGGATTGATATCCCAAAAGGAGACTCAATTGACATCCCAAGTAGAAGTAATGAAGGCACAAATGCGATTCTTAGAAGAAAAAAGGAGATTGCCGATTTAAAAATTATCTTTCTTCAAAACCAATGCGAGAGAATGACTAAGGAGATTGAAGCCTTGAAATATGATTGCGCCAAAGTAGCATAAATTGTAAGGCAAGTAGAAAATCAATGCGAATGTGAATTCATGTGAAAGCATCGCTAAAGATCTCAAGAGGAAAAAAATGAAGCTTTTGATGTAGTTATCGTTCATGAATGAAGATAGGGCTATTGATGTAGTTGTTTTCTATTTGTTGTCAAGAAAAGTCAAGTCACATGTGATGTATTCTGAAATGATTTGAACTTGAAACTTTACCTAGGAATGAATGCAATTTTCAATGTTGGTACTTCTGCTTCAAATTGCCAATTACGATTTTTCTAATTTGCTTGATGATTTCTATAGAGGAGCAAATGTTCTCTTAGAAAGTGATCAATCACATTTTTTTCTTGAGATCGTTTATCCTTGTGCAAAAATGTGAGAGGCTTTGTCATATGGAAAACAAGAACTGCATTGCTAGTGCTCATTAGATAGCATCTATAGAGGAGTGGATTCTCCCTAAGAATTCAATATTAATCGTACTTGACTTATGGGGTGACATACCCATAAGAACAGGCTTGAGGCATCTTTATTTGTGCAAAGAACTTTTGACAACCATTGTTCACTTTTGTCTTATTATTTTTGTAAATATCAAAAGATAATTGTAACCAAAAAAAAAGAGAAAAGAAAAGAAAAAGAATTAACCTTTTGGGCCTTTTTAATCTTTGATAAGCTTCGTAACCATTGGGCAGGCGAAGAAAGTAGTTACCGATCAAACTCATGTTTATAATACTAGGGCTCGAACCAAGATGGCTGGAGGAAATTCAGAATCAGAAAGAGCTCACTCATTTGCAACTAATTTTGAACTAGAAAGGAATCTGAGCATGGAAGTTGATGAAACAAGAGGGGAGTTGAATGAAATGTTGGATACTAAAGCAAGAATGAAAGAAATGATTCAATCCATGAAGGAGTCATTTGACTTGTGGGAGTAAGCAAAAACCAAGACATAATAGATATACCTGTGACTATGCAACGTGATATTGCCGCAATAACAATGCCTATGGCATCAAATAACCTTTCGAATAACCTTCATGGACATCCACCACCCATGATGCCATTAGCGATGCCTATCGGAAAAAGGCTATCATTCCTTAGAAAACGTTCATGCTGACGGGCATGGGCATGCTACCTCTGTTCAGGAGCAACGTCATGTCATCATCCAGAAATAACCATTTTCTTCAGAGAATAGCCATGCAGAGGCAAAAAAAATGAAGTTAGGAGAGGAATGGGTGGAAAATATTCAAGAATAGATTAGAGCTATTAAGGGACCTAGCCCCTATGGTCATGTGGAAGTTGAATAACTTTGCCCTTCTAAAGACATGGTAGTTCCTAAAGATTTCAAGATTCTTGACTTCTCCAAGTATGATGGGACTGAAAATCCTGTGTTTCATTTGAAGATTTATTGCATCAAGATGTGAATATGGTCCAAGGATGAAAAGTTTCTTATTAGCTTCTTCCATGAAAGCTTAACCAGACCTGTTTTAGAATGGTACATTCAACTAGACCAATTGAAGATTCCAGCTAGAGAGAATTGGCTGATGAATTCATGAGTCAATACAAGTTCAACTTAGAAATAGCACCCACCCATGAACAGTTAAGCGCGATGCAGAGGAAGAAGGATGAGTCGTTTAAACAATATGCCCAAAGATGGAAAGCTTTAGCAATTCAAGTGCAACCATCACTTATCCCGAATGAGATGTGTTCATACTTTTTAGGGACTTTGGGATCCCCTTATATTGGGGCAATAACGGGAGCAGTGTACAAGGATTTCTTTGAGTTGACAACTGTTGGAGAAAGAATTGAGAGCTTTGCTAAGGTCGGCAAACTGGCCATGACTAATAAGGACACAAAAAGGGGATTCCTGCCTAGGAAGAAAGAAACATATGTAAATTATGTATAGGGTCAACAACTTTTCATTCCAAAATATGCATTAACATTCCAAAATCCCAATTGCCATCCATCCCTCCTTACCCACTATACCAAGCCACATCAATCGTAAACACCATCCCATACCCTCAACTTCAAGTCAATAATATCCATATATGACTATATCAACTAACTCACCCAACATATACCCACAATTTGATTATGCCTCCCTAACATCATTCAAACACCCCAGTACCTTAACCAAATTTCCAAAACCAAAATTGTGATCGATTCCCAAACATTCCATCTTTTCCAAAGTTATCCATCTCGAATGTTGACATTTTCCAAAGATTGTTTGATGTTCATCTGATCTCGTTGTGTCCTGTGCGTGCATTAGAACTGGCTTACTTGGTTTGGTACAATATGAGCCCAACTAACAAATATCAAATGGAGCAGCAGGACATTCAATCCAGGATTATGAAGGTTTTAAGATGACGGTCAAGAAACTAATTTCTTGTGGACGATTGGACCTTCAAGAGGAGCCAAAACCAGATATCGTCCATAATTTGATTCCAAAACATGAAGGAGGAAGTTGGTTGAACATCGTGGAAATTGAAGAACCATTGATCAAGAAGGTTTTGAGTCTTAGAACACCTAAGTAGAAATTTTTCATCGGTTTGAGGAAGGCTAGCTACAACATAACAGCACCTACTCTCGCAATAAAGGAGAATGAGAAGTATGATATGAAGTCAAGCTACGTATACCATTGTGAAGCCCTCGGTGATGATATTGAAAATTAATGGGATTTCAAGGCTTGTGTACAGGGACTACTCAACTTAGGCGTGATACAAGCAAAAAAGGGGTTAAATTTCCTTGAAGAAGTAAATGTCGTTGAACGCTTAGTGCATCAAGTACCACAACTTAATCCAGCTCCAAAGCTAGAAAAAGTAGTAATCACTATGAAGAAGCCGATACCCTTTGGTTATGAGAATACACATATTGTGCCCTGGAATTATGAGACTGAAGTGGAGATGTAAGGGAGACTTTAATGGCCCAAGCAAATGGGGTGGTGACTAGTATAACAAAAGTGAAAGGCATAACAAGAAGTGGTAGATGTTATGGTCCTAGAAAATTGGAAAAAAGAAAGTTTGTTGATGGAGGGGATGTTGGAAAAAAAACTCATACTTTGGAGGGAAGAAAAAGGAAGATGTGTAACGCCCTGATTTTTCTTGCAGTGTAAAATTTCCAAAATGCCCCTAGGTAACTTTTTCATGAGAATTAAGGCCTTTTAAGGCTTGAACAGTAATATGTGCGAAAATTACAAATCACAATTTTTTCTGTGTGCAAATGACTAAAATGCCCCTAAGATTATTTTGCTCAAAAATCAAAGATAACCAATCCTTTTTATTCTCAGGGGGTTAGTTTTATGTTTGAAGGGGATTATTTGTGTTATATTGATGTCATGGTAAAAATCTCAACTCCTGGTTTTTACAGTACGTAAAATTACCAAATTACCCCTCTGGTAACTTAGCGCGAGATTAAGCAATCCTTGAACCCAGTTATCACCGGAGAAGTTCAAAATGTTTATTACAAGTATGACTTGATATCTAGAAATGTTAGGTAATTTTGGGAAGTTTTTATGTGAAATAACCATTTTACCCCTAGTTAATGCTTAATGAGTTTACTTAAATAATTAAGGCAATATTGGGCTCTATTTCAATTCAAATTGTTTTCATTCATTAACTTTGGGTTAAAAGTAATTACTTGAAGTTAAAAATAATTACTTGGGGTAACTAGAGTCTAAGAATTGTTTAGGGAATTTAATTTCCTTTCTTAATTACAATAGCTCATAAAATCAATAATGTTAAGATTAAGGTAAATCTAATGCATTTTCTTTCTTTGTCTTAAGATTAGGACTTATGTTACTAATTAATCTTCAACTCAATTGAGATAAACTCCATTACTAGTGTAAGATTACTCTTGTACCTTGTTTTGGTAAATCTTACATATTTGATCTTTACCATTTATACAAAATTACTAATTCCTAACCTACCATCTAATTAAATATACCTTTAATACATGTCCTACCACTCACAAAAATTGAAATTCTTGCTCCTTATTACAACCATGAATGCAGCGGATATCTTCCCCATTTTATGTCCATAATTCAATTTTTTATGAAGCCTATCAACTCCTAATCCACTACCTAATTAAATATACCTTTCATACATGTCCTACCGCTCATAAAAATTGAAATTCTTGCTCCCCATTATAGGCATGAGTGCAGTAGACATGTCTTCCCATTCCACTCTCATAATTCATTTTTTATAAAGCCTAATGCACTCACAAACACTCATTGCCTTACCATTTGTTTTTGGTAGTTGTCTTGTTCAAAGATTGATCAAAAGATTCTCTCTTCTCTCTCTAAACTCAAAGGTTTATTCTTCTTCCCCCTCCATCAATTAGAGACTCCATTTTTTTACATTTATCCAAGTTCTCAAGCTCAAACAAACACATATCCACCATAAACCAACTCCTAAGCACCTAAATTTTCCATTTCTAAACACAAGAACACAAGAAAAATCCTTCCTCCATTACAACCTCCTTTGGCCGAAACCATCACTAGCATTAGGATCAGATTTTGGTTCTTGTTGCTCATAGAAAATCAAGCTTTCTCTTTAATAAACAAGAAACAACTTGGTAGAGATTTTATTTCATGTTCTTTCTTATGCTTTTTCTTTAATTTTTCGATTTTCATAGCTTGATGATGACCATGGCTTGATGATGAGGAGTCATGGTTATGGTTGTGAATTTTTCATATAAATGATCTTTAGAACTCAAGGTTTAGTTCTTGTTGTCAAAAGATTAATAATATAATTTGGTTTTTGTTTTTATTTTCTTTAAGATTGATTCTTTTTTAGCTTGATGATGAGTACAAGAAATGAGATTCTTGGAACCATGGTGTTAAAGGACTCTAAAACTCTCTTCTATTTTGTTAAGATTAATTTGGGGTTAAGATTTGTACTCTTTAAAGTCTTATAATGAGATTTGGTCTTCATATTCATGAATGCAAGTCCACTTTACATCTTACTAGAGCTCATTATAAGACTTTAAAGAGTACAAATCTCAACCTCAAATTAATCTTAACAAAATAAAAGAGAGCTTTAGAGTCCTTTAACACCATGGTTCCAAGAACCTGATTTCTTGGACTCATCATCAAGCTCAAAAAGAATCAATCTTAAAGAAAAGAAAAACAAAAACAAAAATTATATTATTAATTTTTTGACAACAAGAGTTAAACCTTGAGTTTTAGATATCATTTATATGATGAATTCACAACCACAACCTTGACTCCTCATCATTAAGCCATGGTCATCATCAAGCTATGAAAATAAAAAAATTAAAGAAAAACCATAAGATAGAACATGAAATAAAATTCCTACCAAGTTGTCTCTTGTTTATTAAAGAGAAAGCTTGATCTTCTATGAACAATAAGAACCAAAAATCTAATGCTAATGCTAGTGATGGTTTCAGCCAAAGGAGGTTGTAATGAAGGAAGGATTTTTCTTGTGTTCTTGTGTTTAGAAATGGAAATTTTAGGTGTTTAGGAGTTGGTTTATGGTGGATATGTGTTTGTTTGAGGTTGAGAACTTGGATAAATGTAAAAAATAGAGTCTCTTGAAGATGGACGAGGAAGAAGAAGAAAGCTTTCAGTTTAGAGATAGAAGAGAGAATTTTTTTATCAATCTTTGAACAAGACAACAACCAAAAACAAATGGTGAGGCAATGAGTGTTTGTGAGTGAATTAGGCTTTATAAAAATTGAATTATGAGAGTGGAATGGGAAGACATGTCCACTGCACTCATGGCTGTAATGGGGAGCAAGAATTTCAATTTGTGTGAGTGCTAGGACATGTATGAAAGGTATATTTAATTAGGCACTGGGTTAGGAGTTGATAGGCTTTATAAAAAATTGAATTATGAGCATAAAATGGGGAAGATATCCGCTACATTCATGGCTATAATGGGAAGCAAGAATTTCAATTTTTGTGAGTGGTAGGACAAGTATTAAAGGTATATTTGATTAGGTGGTAGGTTAGGAATTGGTAATTTTGTACAAATGGTAAAGATCAAATATGTAGGATTTACCAAAACAGGGTAAAAGAGTAATCTTACACTAGTAATGGAGTTAATCTCAATTGAGTTGAAGATTAATTAGTAACATAAGTCATAATCTTAAGACAAAGAAAGAAAATGCAATAGATTTACCTTAATCTTAGCATTATTGATTTTATGAGCTCCTGTAATTAAGAAAGGAAATTACATTCCCTAAACAATTCTTAGACTCTAATTAGCCTAGGTAATTATTTTTAACTTTAAGTAATTACTTTTAACCCAAGATTAATGAATTAAAACAATTTAAATTGAAATAGAGCCCAATATTGCCTTAATTACTTAAGTAAACTCATTATGCATTAACTTGGGGTAAAAAGGTCATTTCACGTAAAAACTTCCCAGAATTACCAGAACATTTCTAGATATCAAGTCATACTTGTAATAAACATTTTGAACTTCTTGAGTGATAACTGGGGTTCAAGGATTGTTCAATCTCGCACAAAGTTACCACAAGGGTAAGTTGGTAATTTTATGTGCAGTAAAAACCGGGAGTTGAGATTTTTACCACGACATCAATATAACACAAATAATCCCCCTCAAACATAAAACTAAGCTCTTGATGATAACTGGGATTGGTTATCTTTGATTTTCGGGCAAAATAACCTCAAGGGCATTTTGGTCATTTGTACACTGAAAAAATTGGGATTTGTGATTTTCACATAGATTGCTATTCAAGCCTCATATAATGTCGTCCTAATGTTAAATGGTCTCAATTCTCATGCAAAATTTACCTAAGGGTATTTTAGTAATCTTACACAATAGGAAAAATCGGGGCATTGCATTTCGCCCCTCTTTAGAAAGAATTTCGTCCTTGAAATTTGTTACCTGTGAGTAGCTCGGGATACTGAGTCTTCATTTATGATTCCAATTCCCATGTAAAATTCTCCTCTTTACCCTGTCCCCATGCTACCTTGAGCAAAGGTACGTCTTTGTTCCTCAACTACTGGACTCTCTTGTCCGTAATCCTTATAGGTGATAGATTGAAGGTTAAGTCCTCCATTAATTGTACTTGTTTTGGCTCCAATACATGATTAGGGTCAGATTGATACTTTCTTAATTGAGATACATGGAAGACATCATGAAGGTTGGACAAGTTCGATGGTAATGGTATTAAGTATGCTACTGTCCCGACTTTGTTAAGAATTTCAAAGGGACCAAGAAATCCAGGGCTCAACTTTTTGACTCTCATGGCTCACCCTATGCATGTTGTGGGGCTGGTCATAAGGAAAACATGTTCTCCCTCATGAAATTCCAATGGCTTTCGCCACTTATCTGCATAGCTCTTCTGTCGACTTTGAGTAGTAAGAATCCTATCCCTAATCTTTTTGATCTGTTCAGTTATTTCCCTGATAACCTCAGGTCCTAACATGCTTTACTCACTAGGTTCATACCAACACAAAGGGGATTGACACTTCCTTCCATATAGGGCCTCGTATGGTGCCATATCGATACTTGCATGATAGCTGCTGTTTTATGCAAACTCGACTAACGGTAGGTACTTATTCGAACTTCCTTTCTGGTCTAACACACATGTCCTCAACATATCCTCTAAGGTCTGAATGGTCCTCTCTGATTGGCCATCCGTTTAAGGGTGATAGGCCATTCTTAGGCATAGCTTCGAATCAAACGCCTTTTGAAAGGCTCCCAAAATCTGTGACGTAAACTGCGGATCTCGGTTTGAGATTATCATCGACGACACACCATGCAACCTCACGATCTCTTAGATATACAACTGGGTTAACTTATCCAAGGAATAAATCACTTTAATAGGTAAAAAGTGAGCCGACTTAGTTAGCTGATTCACAATCACCCATATGGTATCATAGCCAATTTGGGTCTTGGGTAGCCCTGTTATGAAATCCATTGAGATGCTATCCCATTTCCATTCGGGAATTGATAAGGGTTACAGCAATCCAAAAGGTCTTTGGTGCTCAATCTTTACCTTTTGACAGACCAAGCACTTATTCACCCATGTTACCACGTCTCGCTTCAAACTAGGCAACCAAAACATCTTTTTCAAATCCTGATACATCTTGGTGGCACCAGGATGAATGGTGAAGTGGCTCTTATGAGCCTCTTGCAAAATCTCTTTTCGTAGATCGCCACTTGCTGGCACACAAATTCTACCTTCAAACCTCCACAACTTATCATTTCCCAAGGCAAATCCTTTCAACTTCCCCACTTCTATGGCTTTTAAAGTCTCCTTAAATTTCGTATCCTCTTGTTGAGCTCGAGTAATTCTCTCATTAAAATCACTCGTCACATTGAGATGATATATCCGCATGTCTTCAGTGGTCAATGTCATTCCTAAATTTTGATATCTAAACTTCTCAATCAATTCCACCTCCTTAACCATCATTTGAGACAAGTGTAGTGACTTTCAACTCAATGCATTAGCCACTATATTAGCCTTGCTGGGATGATAGTTCAACCCAAAGTCATAATCCTTCAAAAATTCCATCCACCTCCTCTGCCTCATATTCAACTCCTTTTGTTCAAAGAGATACTTGAGACTCTTGTGATCAAAGAATACTTCGAAGTTTATCTTATGCATATGATGTCTCCACACCTTCAATGCAAACACAACTGACTCTAGGTCATAGGTGAGGTAATTTGCTCTGCATGGTTTGAGTTGCCTAGATGCATAGGCTACTACTTGTCTATTTCGTATCAACAAACCCTTCCCCGAAGTGTCACAATATACTTTGAAAGGCACATTGGGGTTAGGTAATACTAACACGAGGGTTGTGGTTAATTTCACTTTTAGCTCATGGAAACTCTTTTCACACTCCGGAGTCAAAACAAAAGGGGTGTTCTTCATAGTAAACTTGGTCAAGGGTAAGGAAATTTGAGAAAATCCCTTAATAAACCTACGGTAATAGCCAGTAAGTCCTAAAAAGCTTCGTATCTCCATGACCATAGTAGGTTTCTCCCAGCTCATCACAGCCTCAATCTTACTAAGATCTACTGCGATACCTCCTTTTGACAATACATGTCCTAAGAACTTTACTTTCTCCAACCAAAATTCACACTTAGACAACTTTGCATACAACTTCTTGTCCTTCAGAATCTCCAAAATTATCCTCAAATGATGTTCATGCTCCTTGCGAGTTTTTGAATAAATGAGTATATCATCTATGAAAAAAACCATGAACTGGTCCAAATAGGGTCTGAAGATCCTATTTATGTAGTCCATGAACACAGAGGAGCATTAGTCAATCCCAATGACATGACTGTAAACTCAAAATGGCCATCCGGGTCCTAAAAGCAGTCTTAGGTATGTCTTCATCCTTTACTCTAATAAGATAATATCCCGACCTCAAATCAATTTTTGTGAACACTATTGATCCCCTCAACTGATCCATCAAGTCATTTATCCTAGGTAAGGGGTACTTGTTTTTCACTCTCACTCGATTTAACTACTGATAGTCTGCACACAGCCTCATACTTCCATCCTTCTTCTTAACAAACAAAACTGGTGCTCCCCATGGTGATGCACTAGGTCTCACAAACTTCTTTTCCAAAAGCTCCTCCAACTAGGTCTTCAACTTGGTTAACTCTAGGGGTGACATCCTATAGGGTGCTATGGATATTGGTCTTGTTCCTGGAATCAACTCTATGAAGAACTCTATTTCTCTTATCAGAGGAAACTTAGGTATGTCATCCAGAAACACCTTAGGATAGTCTTTTACTACAAGTACAACATCAATTTTCCTGCTCAGAGTCTACTTAGCTAGCGGCTAGGAGAACATATCCCTTACTATCTTCCCCATAACAGTCGACTTCTATGACATTTAAGTAAAGGTTTAGAGGTTTACTTGACACGAGAGGGATCGGGAGAAAGATAACAGACTTTGTATAACAGTTCAATATTACACAGTTAGCATAAAACCAATCCATGCCAAGAATTTTGTCTGGACCATGCATAGGGAAGCAAACTAAATCCAATATAAATAATCTACCTTCTACAATGATATGGCAATTTAAGCAGCATCTACAAGTTTTAATAGGCCTACCAGTGGGTGTAGAAACAGTAAGATCAAAAGGGAGTTTTGGCACACATAATTGCAATGACTCGACACTAGCATGGGATATGAATAAATGAGTTGTGCCAGAGTCAAACAGTATAATTATGGTCCTACAGTTCATTTTACACTTACCTTTTATGAGATTTTTGGACTTTGACAAGTCTTCAGCATTGAGAGTGAAGACCCTCCCTTGACATTATGGTTTGGGGTTAGGGACCACTATTAGTTTTCGTTCAGAGCATTCCCTAGCATAGTGACTAGGTTGTCCACACTTATAGGAAACTCTCTGGCCTAACAAGCAAGGCTGATCTCTATGTGGCTTCTCACATTTAGGGCATAATGCAATGGGTGTAGGCCTAAGGGTTGCAACTGGAGCTCTCTAGGGTGCCCATTCAGGTGCCTTGCCCTTGAAACCACTTAATCTTCCCTGATGAAAATTCCTTTGAGGTCTTTGTGGCCTGAATTGTGGCTTGAACTGTGGCCTGAATGGCAGCTTAAATCTCAGAGCTTGTGGCACCAACTTCTTAGTGGAATTTTTAGCTCTTGATATGCTTAATTTCTTATGACCGTCTTCAATGATACGACACTTGTTGACTAAGGCAGGGAAGTCTCTAATCTCCATATGTGCAACAGCAACATTGATCTCCGCCTTTAGCCCGGACTCATATTTTATGCACTTCCAAAACTCATCAGGGTTACCTTGAAAGACCCTCGAAAACTTGATCTATTCCTCAAACCTTGTAGTGTATTGTCATTACCCCTTGAGTTAACTGCATAAATTCTATGTCTTTGCATTCCTTACCAATTCAGGAAAGTACTTCTCATAGAAATAATGCTTAAATACCTCCCAATTGATCAAAGTACCAGATGTCTCCGATAGTCTTCAAGTACTAGTCAACCAAAATTCAACTTTCACCTCTAGCATGTAAGTAGCAAAAGTCAACTTCTGTTCTTCGGTACAAACGATCACTGAAAATATTTTCTACATGCTCTTAATCCACTTATCACCTAGGTTTGGATTTAGAGTTCCTCTAAAAGATAGCGGGTTCACCCTACGAGATTCTCCAAATCGGGCATGCTTCAGACCTTCAGCATTAATAGGACAGCAACCGGCTTCGCCTTGATGGTCCATCCATTCAAACATCTTTTCCAAGGCCCTTGCCATGTCCCTGAGAGCTTCAACGGTCTCATTACCTTGCTCATTTTCTTTTGTAGTCCTACTCTGTCATGGTCGTGCCGTTGGTTTATGAGCACACAAAACAGCAAACACTGAGGTGATCAGGCTTAATACTTCATATTAAGTGAGCTAGTTATCGTGGCACATACACACACAGCAGTCATGCATTTCTATCCTATAGCTCATTCTATTAACAAAGCAACTACACATGACATAACTATCATATCATACTTGAGAAGTACAGTTAGTCCAATCCTCAAGCTCCGTGAAGATCGAATTGCTCTGATACCAAAATTTAACACCCTAATATTTAACTCAACACGCCTAGGTCGTATTTAAGTTAATTATTAGTTTTTACTATTTTGTTCTAGTTTTTAACTTAAACCATTGAAAAATACTTTAGTAAAAATATGGTAAATTTTTTTTAAAAAAATAAAAAACGTGAGCCGCACATACTAACTAATTTGCGTTATTCACCTTATATATAAAAGTAAAAGAATAACATCAAGTCACTGATAAATATGAAATACCTCATTCAATTAATATAATAACGCCATTATAAATAATGATCATTTCTCATCGAACACCAAGACATACAAGAATCAAAGCAGCACACCACTGACATAGGTCAAGTTAAATACAATAGCCCAACAGAAATACCATGCAAATAAAAACTGAACAAACTAGCATAAGATTTTTCTCCCATGTCTCCTACTCAGTGCACCTAGAATGGGTCTTATGAGTCTGCTCATCATGTGAGGCAAGACATCTCGCAGGTGGAACATGAGTACCTCGGCGTGGACAAGTGGCTCCTTTCACTAGTTGTGTGACAGTAGCTTCTCCATTGCTATCGTCCTCCTATTCCATTAGGGCAGTGGGGGCAAATTCGCATGAAGAATGACAGGAGGGTGTATCCTCTGATGGGTCCGACCATAACCTACTGGAGCGAGGTGGTGACTTGGGTGTACAGTAAGGAAAATCCCAAACTGCCAATACAAAAGGGCGAGGGCGAGGAAACTGCTAAGGACGCAGATGTGCACACTCAAAAGCAAGGTCATTCGGAAAAGAGAGGGAAAACTATATGCTAGAAACGAGGTACGCAAAGGGACGATCCATAAATATGTACAAGCGAACGACACAACAACCCATAAAGTAGTATGACCGGTTAGCCAAGTCGAAGTGCATCTCCCATAAATGGGCATCAACATAGATTACAAACATCACCATCTACCTCTGAAGACGATATGGAGAGAAATAAAGAAGGAGTGAGAATCTTATAAAAGAGTCTTAGTAGGGCCTTCGCCTCCTAATATGTGTGTCATCATCATCATCTCCAAGAACCTCTAGTTTCATTATGAAAATGTGAGCATATATAAGATTAATTTATTAAGTTCTAAATACTATTAGCTGAGGTCCCTATCTTTTAGCATGTGTTTTGATGTTATGAGTACAGCATACTATTGTCATGAATATATGTCAATGCCATGTACATTATCACATAGGAGTTCACATTTAAGTGCACATCATATAAAACATAAATCCCTCTAACATAATTTTTCCTCAATAAGCTTTTAAGTGACTTAAATTTCTTAATCTCTTTCCTTGGATCTCGGCCCAGGGGGAGGGCGCCCTATATTTTCTCTCCTTTTGAGAGTTCTAGGTTATGAGCTAATACCTAAACTAGTCATCACTAGTCTATACATGTCCTGTAATAAGCTAATTCCCGACTCCTAGAGTGCAGGTTAGGGGGCTTAGAAACATCTTTCATAACCATTAATTCCTGGAGTCTAAAGGGTCCTTATTGGATCACCTCTCATAACCATTAATTCCTGGAGTCTAGAGAATTATCTCCATGTATCTTATGTCACCTTAAATCTTAACATGTTTAGTAGAGATAGATGCATGAGCTTATGATCATAGATTTCATCACAACTTATCACTTAACATTTTATGCTCATATTCTTGATAAATTTTCTAAGTTTACAAGTTTAGCAGAAATCCAACAGCATAATGGTTGGGAACGGAGTTTTTCCCAAATATGTTTTTGGCCATATGTTATATTAACAAGCATCTTGATTATCAAATCATAATCATACATGCCACAATTGATCACATAATCATACTTTACTTTCGTATATCCACAAGCATGCATTATCATCATTTTATTGAGAAATAAACATGCTCTTACCCAGTATACCAGAATCAAGAGCCGAACTCAACTAACGCATATGCTATGCTTATCAAGGCACATATACAGAGTAGTAAAAGTCATTACAATACATTTATCATATAATTATCTCTAAATTTTTGGTAAAAGCACTTTTAATTCGAAATGGGTTAAACTTGCAACTCGGCTAAACCTAATTATCGAAATTATTCTTTTATGCATCTATAAGAGCAATAACCATAATTTCCACCAATTTTTAACCTCATAATCAATTCCAAATCTTGCTGTCCAGCTAGGGCAATATTCTAAAACAACTAGTTTTCAGAGTTCTAGAAAATACATTTTTGACCCTTTATAATTACCGGCTCTTCCTAAGTTGCTAAGACAATGATTTTGACATATTAATCCACTCTCAAATATCTTCTTATAGAGTTTATATCACCAAGGTAGTAGCTAAAATTTTATTCCTTAAAGCATTAGAAATTTGTGAATACCATATTTTGTCCGAAACATTTTATTTTCATTATTTTTTATTTTTATTTTTATTCTTATTCTTTTTTGGTCGGCCGATTTGTAACAAAAAAAATCAAACCAGTCCAACCTAGCTTATTCCAATTTGACCCGCCCAGTTCATTTTTTTGTTAGCCCGGTATGATAGAAGCCCAACCCATTGTTGCCCACTTTCATTCCAAAAAAAAAAGGAAAAATAATACTAAAAAATAAAAATCCTCCCAATTCTGAGTCCTCACTCGTGACATAACAAAACAAAAAGAAAAAGAAACCTCCATGTGACAGAATCAAACAAATGAAAAAGAAAAGGGAAGTAAAAAAAAAAGAGTGGGAATGTCATAATGATGCTCTTCCTTGGTCCTTGTAAAAGGAGGGTGATCATTTGCGTACAACCAACAAGATGAGTGGCAGTCCCCACCAGCAGCCTATAAAGGTAAGAGGAACAATGATTTGGTCAATGGAGAAAATGCTATATAGAAAGTAATCAATTGCAAAATGGAGGAGGGGATCCAAAAAAAAAAGCTCACAATTTTTATCCCATTCTAGGAGGAACCGATTCACTAACTCATCATCAACAAAACTCATCCACCATCTCATTCACCATCTCCTCTCCACCATCCTTCCAAGCCATCATTGGCCTTCATCATTTATCATAAAATCACCATCATCATAAACTCATCACCATCCATCAACAGTCACAATCATTGTAATCTTCCATCATATACAAAAAAATAAAAAGTAAAAAATATTAGAAGCAGCACTCTCAATCACTCATCCAAATAAAACACAAACAATAGCAACCCATTCCCAGGACTCCAATCAGAACCCAACCAAAACATCTCCAAAACATAAACCAAAACCTGTTTTCAAACCTCAAATTAAAGAGGACTTGCGGCCCAGCCATCCCTACCGCGAGGCCACAGCCCTCTCCGCCTTGGACCTGCTACGCTGCCACGACCCCAGGCGCGAGCTCATCTCCGCCATCCAGCACCCTCCGCATCGCGATTCGCCATTCGTGATAGCCGCTTCGCACCCCAGTCTTCCTTTCCACCACTGCGTCGCGCCGCACCAGCTTCAGCCCCTGCTCATGTCGTCGCCAAGCCACTAGCAAAGCCCACTCATAGAACTGCGAGGATCTACACCTGAAGGTGGCAGCACCGCCACAATCGCGATAGGGCCGCCGTGCGCAGGAGGATGTCCAGACGGTGCCACCGCGAAGCCAGCCTCCCTCTCCCCTTTCCCATCCTCGGCAGTCTCTCTCTGTCTATGCATGTAAAGATCTCTTTCTCTCTCTTACTCTCTCTCTCTCAGTGCTCACAAGAAATGAAATTCCAAATTTCAAATCCCCATTCTACGTTCCTTTTCTGCCTTTGCTACTTTTCAATTTTTTTCTTTTTTTATTTAGCATTGCATTTGGACTTGTGGACTAATGTGTTTCCTTGCATAATAGTTTCAGTGGATTTTCGAGCCCAATAGAAAAAATGGACACTTGTTGGGCTATTTACTCTAAGCTCAAAATGAAGTCTCTGTACATATGTGTTATGTTTTTCATGTTGTCTATGGTTCATTTGATTTTAATAAATCATATATGTGTATATTTTAAATATGTTTGTGTATAAAAAAATGTCTTTAATTATGTTGTTGTATTATACGCTTCCTTGACCAAAAAAAAAAAAAAATTTTTTTAGCAATCACTTTAATTCATTGAGAAAGTTAAATAAGTTAGTGATTTAGTTATTGTTTACGTCTTGTTCAAGTTAGTCATGCATTTCAAGATTTAGCATTGTCGATTCATATTGAAATTAATGTCAAAAATAAATAAATGTCTTCCTTTTTGCAAATAAAATTTTTTAGAAACAATAATTTTGCATGCTATGAATAATAATAGTGATTGAATAGCAAATGTTATCTTCACTGTTGTTAGACCATAAGGATTTATTGAGTAGCTAAGTGCTAACTTAAATCTTAAGATAAAATTTGTCACAAAAAAAAAGAAAGATTTTTATTTATTAAAATTGACCAACACACAATTATTTTCTACAGAACGACGTGGTTTTGAGTTCCTCATTGTACCAGAGGATACGTCGGCGTAGCCTACAACTATCAAACCAAAATTAATTTGTATTGAATTATGTTTTTATATTAAATTTCCCTTTGACTTACTTATTTTATTTTATTCAGTTTATTTTGTTTCATTTCATTTTCTTCACATAATTATGTCTTAACTTTATTTTTTAAATAAATAATTATCACTTTTAAATATAATTACTAATTTTAATTTTATCTCTATTTTTTGTAAATATTTAATTATTGATTTTATCTTTATTTTTGTAGGTATAATTACTAATTCCAGCTTTATTTTTACAAATATATAATTACATTTTGGGGAAAATAAATATTTTAAAATTATAATTAATTTGCATAATAAACTCTAGGGTAACCGTATTTATACGGATGTATTAGAGGTGCAGTGGGATTAAGTTTCCACCATTCTCTAATCATAATCAGACTCCCGGACTCAAAACTCTTAAAAGACCAGTTTGTAAACTAAAAGGTTTTCCAATTTTAACCAGGATTAAAGTTGGTGGTGACTCCCAATTCATTTTCAAATCAAAACGTTGTCATTTGTGTTGCGACGCCCTCTGGATACGTTGTGACAGCTTGGTGACTCCACTGGGGAGGCTAGAGAGTCAAGCCTGTTAGAGTTAATTATGTAGATGATTATAACTTTATTATGTTTATTTTTCCCCTTGTGAGATATTTGTTTTATTGTTGTAAATATTTTATTTTCCTTTCTGTAAATATTGACTTATATTTTTTTGTACTTTTGTGAATATTTTATCTTAGTTAGCTATTTAATTTTTTAAATAATGATTTATTTTAGTACTAAATATTTAAAACCTTTTTGTAGATATTGGTTTATTTACATTTGTTTTCCTTTTATAAATATTTTATTCTCCTTTTCTGTAAATATCAGTTTATTTACATTTGTTTTATTTTTGTAAATATTTTGTTTTCATTTTTATAAATATCAATTTATTTAATTTTGGTTTGCTTATAAATATTTCTTATTTGAACATTAGGATAGAAAAGTTTTATTTTTGTATATATTTTTTGAACCTTAGGATAGAAGACTTTGTTTTATTTATTTCTTTTGGATAGTTGATTGTGTTTCTTGAATATATACTGGCTTGTTTTCTTTTTCAGGAAATAGTAGTTTAAGATTACAAGGTTTGTATGCTCCCTACACACACTTGTACTATCACTGTCCTCACACACTATTTGGGCTCTATACCCTAGCCTTGGAAAACCATAGGACAAGAAGGGGTTTTGACGTTGTTATTGTGAGGCTTATGCTTCCCTGATAGTCGTTGACTCACCGCTCAGGTTGTTACTAGAACTATGGGTTGCCATATTGTGACTTTCATGTCCCTGTGGTTTAACTCATGGAACTAGGTCTTTATCTTATTGATAAAGGCAACCTGGGGACCATCATCTTTTAGGGGTCTAGATCAATCCAAAAGTTGTGCACTACTAGAGACCTTAGTTGGCTAACCTCAAATAGGGTCGACCGTAGAACCATCAAACATTAAGTCCCACCCTGTTAGGACACAAGGGAGCATATTTCTTCCCTCTTTTATCATGCATCATACATTGTAAATATGTTGCAGCTTTTAACATAGACATTATAACATGCATAATTATTTTTTCTTTTTGCATAAATAATGCATATTGTAATCATGCATAGCACATGCATTTTTCTCATCAAACATATATACTTTTCAAACATGAGAAATAACAATCACATTTTAATTGTAATTATTCATGTCGCATGCATTCTTCTCATCCAACATACACATTTATTTTTATTCATGACATGCATCTCATTCATTTTTCTTCTTTCTTTGAAAAAATATGTTGGTGGCAGAGGAATAACATCATACTTGACAGTAAATGATGGAAGGAGCACAACACACTAGCAATGTATCCAGCTCAAAGAAGCACTTCAATGTGATGGGAAATACCAGTTCTCTAGAGAAGTTATATAAGTTGAGTCAGTTGTTACCTAATGAAGATAGAAGTGCTTTCTCAAACAAGTATGGGTCTATTTTAGATCTGCTACTCATATCAGTGGAAACTTCTGTCATCAATGCTCTAGCTCAATATTGGAGTCCCGCCTTGAGATGTTTTGAACTGCTAAGCATCGACATCACTCCTACCATTGAAGAGTATGCTTGCATGTTAAAATTACCAATGAAGAAAAGTTTCTCTATTTATTTTCATCTAGAACAACCCTCTCCAGATGTAAAGATAGTAGAGCAATTCGGAGAATTACTAGAGGTACCGGTGACTCGAGTGAAGCTAACGGGGCATGCAGATTCAAAAGGGGTGACTAAAGCATTCGTGGAAGATCGTTTAAAAGACTTGGGGCATAAAAAAGAATGGACTACTTTTTCAAGAGTACTGGCATTTGCTATCTATGGGCTAGTACTATTTCCTTCTGCTCCAGATATAATTGATCAAGCTGCCATGGATGTTTTCTTTGTCAGAGAGAATAAACAAAGAAATCCAGTTCCTGCCGTGTTAGCTGAAACATTCTTGACCTTAAACTTCTGTCAGCAGAAACAAAAAGGAAAACTTCGATGTTGTATACATCTCTTATACGTGTGGATCATCACACACATGTATGCAGGAAATCACATTAGAAATTTCTCAGATCCACTAAGAAGCTTTCATTGTATTCCAACCAAGCCAAGAGAAGTCCATGAATGGAGGGCCAAATTTGATAACATAAAGGAGCAGTCGTTCAAATGGGTTTGTCCATGGTATGAGCATCAAAGAGGTGATATCATTATTAACTGTGGAAAATTTCAGAATGTACCACTAATGGGTCCAAGGGGTTGCATATCATACACGCCGACAATAGCTCTCAGACAGCTTTGTTGGACACAAAAGAAACCACAAGAAGAGCAACTTGGAGGACTCTACTTTTGGTATAAAGAAGGTGAACACACTAAGATGTTATCACGAGAAGTCAAAGAGGCATGGAAGGATATTCACATAGCAGGCAGAGGTGAGTTAGGAAAACCACTTGTAATCAGTACTCATGAATATGTCACATGGAGGGAGACAAGAAAGGTACCTCAAAATGTCCCTAATTCTCCTCACAAAAAAGGAAATGATCATCAATTGGCTGAACAAATAGAAGTCATGAAAGCACAGATGAAGCTTCTGGAACAGCAAAAACAAGTAGCAGAGCTAGAAGTTGTTATCACACGAAGTCATTGTGAAAAGAAAGAGAAGTTGATTGAGCAATTGAAGAATGAGCTTGCTGATGTCACTGATCAGGAAAAAGAAAGACAAAGGATCCAGAACTTTGAAAAGAAGATTAAAATGATGGCCGATGAGAAGAATAGATTTGTGAAGCATATTAGCCAACTGAATGAAGCAAACAAAGAATTGAAGAACAAACTTGGTCAAGAAAAACAAATGAAGGAAGAATTGGAAGTCGAAATGCAAAAGCAGAAAGAAGAGTTAGAGCTGAAGATAGAAAAGTTAAATGCGTGTTTAGCACAGGCTAAGGAAGAATGTGACCAAGAATGGGTTTGCTTTATGTAATGTCGAGATCAACTTCACCATACAGAAGATGCGGGTAGATTCTGGAAAAAGCAAGCCGGTGACTGGGCAATGAAGGCTGAAATGTGGAAAGAAAAACATACAAAATTAACTGAGGAAGTAGGCCATCATATTCCAAAGTTTATATACCATTTTGAGAGGGCAGAGAAAGAAATTCAAAAGAATCTCAAGCTTCATCTGCCTGGTGAAGTGAGCGACTTCATGGACATGAGTGGGGGCCTTGTTAGAGGTCTTAAGAGAAAGAAAGTGTCCACTCTTGACTCAATTATGATGTAATTGCACTTTTTGAATAAATGAAATAAATTCATCCTTCAACTTTCTCTACTTCTCTTCGAATAAATGTGCAAGACTATATCTATCGTGGAGCAAAATCTCCCTTAGATATTTTGTCAATTACATTTCTACCTTATTGGAAAATTTTCTTTCTGTGTAGAATGTAAGAAAGAAGATCAAGCTTTACATTGCTAGTGTGCTCCTAACAAAGTATATTGTGGACTAATAGCCCCCTGTATTTTGGTCAATCATATACCCTGTCTTATGGATAAAACGTCCTCTGAACAGGATATGAGTCAAGTCTGTTACCATCAAATATAGATTTTATTCCTCGCTATCAAAGAATTTTTAACTTTACTTTTCATTTGCTTACCTTTTGTTTTTGTGACACAAGGTCATCAAACATTGCTCCTTCAAAGAAAGCTTTGTCTGATAGTAGTGTGCCAGCTAGAAAGCCGTACGAACTTCGATCCAGAGTTAAGAAAAAGAAAACTGAGAAAGGTAAAGACAAGGAACAGACAATGGCTGCAGAAGGCAATAATGAGGGAAGGAATCTGAGTCAAGAAATTGATGAGCTTAAGGCCATGATAAAGTCCATGTTCGGACCAGAATTCAAGAAATTCATCGTTGACACTTTGAAAGAAAATCTTTGAGAACGCTGACCCTGAAGATCAGCCAGGATATGAGAATGATGAGGGATCTATGCCAGGCAAGCAAAATGATAACGGCTCTGCCAATGAAATTGCAAGGGAGTTAGAACGAACAAAGTTAAGAGAAGAGTTAGAGGAAAAGATGCAAGAGCAATTCCGAGCATTAAGTGGACCAAGTCCATTCGGTTCTATGAATATTAAGGAGTTATGCCTTGCTCCCAATGTCAACATTCCTAAGGATTTTAGAATTCCAGAACTCGTCAAGTTTAATGGCACCTCTAACCCCATCATGCACTTGAAGATGTACTGTACTAAGATGGGTATGTGGTCTCGAGACGAAAATTTCTTAATCAGTTTCTTCTCTGAAAGTTTAGAAGGGGCTGCTTGGGAATGGTACATGCAACTGGACATGGCTCATATTCAGTATTGGGAAGACTTGGCTTTGGCATTCACTAACCAATACAAGTTTAATTTGAACGTTGCACCCATTAGAGATCAGCTGAAGGGGATGAGGAAGAAGGAGAATGAAACCTTCAAAGAATATGCCCAGACGTTGAGGGCCATGGCTGGAAGAGTTATCCCACCAATGTTAGAGCAAGAAATGTGCTCTTACTTCATTCGTACCTTGGAAGGTCCCTTTTTCAAGAACATGCTTGGGACTCATGTGAAAGAGTTCGTGGATTTGGTTGAAATAGGAGAAAGAATCGAGACAATATCCAAGAAGGGAAGTTGGAGCTAGCAACGGGGGAGACAAGCGAACCCAAGAAAGGTCCCCATTTAAAAAAGAAGGAGAATGCTGTCAACTACATCCACCCTCAACCTCATCAACCTAATACTCGACTAAACCATTACTCATCCTACCCAAATCACTACCCATCTTATCCACACACACAACACATATCTTACCCACACCCACCTCCAAGAACCATTCCAACCCAAACATCATTTGTACCTCAACCGCACCAAATCAATCATGTCTCCTACCCACGACCTTATGCCCTAACAACACCTAGACCTCGCCAAGCACTACCCCCAACCCATCAGATAATCAGTCCATCCAACACCAGCAATAGACCCTCGATTGAAAATCGGCCACTACCTGATTTTCACATGAGCAATGCTGAACTATGCAAATGCTTGTGTGGAGACAACTTGCTAACCCCGCGTCCCGGGAGGACCTTCGTGCCACCATATCCTCGGTGGTACAATCCAAACCAGACGTGCGACTATCATTCAAACTTTCCTGGACATTCTGTTGAGGATTGTTATGGGTTTAGGACTGCAGTATGGCGCTTGATTGACCGCGGCGCTATTAAGCTGGAAGAAGAGCCAAGGCCACACATAAGGAACAACCCATTCCCCAATCATGGTGGAGGACAAGTGAATTAAATCCAAGAAGTAAAGAATGTCAAACTCCCAATGAAACAAATCCTGGAAACCCTGAAAAGGGCTGGTTATGAGATGGAAGCTGAGGGAAGGAAAGGCAGAAGAATAGTGGAGGGAGACGAAGGTGATTTATTTTGTAAATGTTCCGGAAGGGAGCATCACATAGAAAAGTGTCCAAAGCTGAAGCTCTTTGTTGAAAGAATGATCAAACTAGGGGTGCTTGAGATACCAAAGGTCACCAAACAGAGCATCAATATGGTCCACCAAACACCTCCTGTTTTTAAGGTTTATAAACCTGAACCGGCGCTTGTTTTCAAGGTACCTACGCCGTTTTCTTATGAAAGCAATCACACAGTTCCGTGGAGATATGACACTGTCATAGAACCCCGTTCTGTGAAGCCTGGAGAAATAATCCCTAAACAAGAGGAGGTACCTGTCTTTAAAGTATCTAGATTGCCTTCTCATCTTACAATCCGTGCAAAGCTTGATCAACCAAAAGCAGTTGAAGAACCCGGTAATAAAGAATGCTTGGAACCCCTTGCGTCAGAGTCCATAACCAATGTCACAGGAATAGAAGGAATCACTCGAAGTGGAAGGTGTTATACTCCCGGGAAGCTATTGAAAGACCCCCAGGTGATACCTGAAAGCAAAGGAAAGGGCCAGGAAGACGAAGACGAAGAATTTCTTAAAATAATGAAACAAAGCGAGTATGATGTGGTAGAGCAGCTGAAGAAAACACCGGCAAAAATCTCACTTTATTCATTGATCTTGTCTTCAGAAGCTCATCGCAACGCGATCAAGAGAGTATTGAATCAGGCGTACGTCTCAAAAGATGTAACCCCGGACAGGGTTGAAGGGATTGTAGGGGCAATCAGAACCACTAACACTATCACCTTTAAAGAGGATGAAATTTTTCCTCACGTAGTGGGACGCCCGAAAGCACTCCATATCACCCTAAAATGCCAGGGTTGCAATGTTGCCAAAGTACTGATTGATGGAGGATCAGCTTTCAACGTGCTCCCTTACTCCACTGCAGCGTGATTACTAATCGATCCTTCTATAATTGAACCAAGCGAGACAATCGTCAAAGCATTTGATGGATCGGTGAGAGAAATCACAGGTACCATTGATCTCCAGCTAGAAATTGGGCCGATCACGTTCCTGACTATATTCCAGGTGATGGACATTGAACCTGGGTACACGATGCTGTTAGGAAGACCATGGATCCATGAAGCAGGTGCTGTTCCCTCTACTCTTCATCAGAGAGTGAAATTCATAGATTCTGGAAAACTCGTTACAGTAAAAGGAGAAGAGGAGTTGTTGGTGACTAAACCAGTGGCAGTGCCATACATCGACTGTGCTGAAAACACTCTCGAGGTCTCATTTCAAAATCTCGAGATAGTTGAACCAGTAGAACGAAAAGGAGACAGGCTTCCAGTGGCCGCTAGAATAATGTAAAAGAGTGGGTTCGAGGAAGGTAAAGGGTTAGGAAGACAATTCCAAGGAATCAAAGATCCAATTTTCCTCCATGACAATCCCGGAAAGTTTGGTCTGGGATATGAAGTCATAGGAGAGTCACAATTTTTTGAGCTTGTCAAGAAGAAAATCCCACATATCAAGGACACATTTCCCACACCTGCAGCAGTGGTGATGATTGAAGGAACTGGAGCTGCTAGCACTCTAGACAGAATTGAAGAAACTCCTCGATTGATCTACCTGAGTTGCGAACCATTAGACAATTGGGATTCTGTGCCCTTTGATGACTTATTGTATCATGAGTAATGAACGCTTTGGTCACCTTTGTTGTACTTTGATTTTAATTAAATAAATGATGATTATGCATGGTTTTCTTTTCCATTCTCCTTCTGTTGTTTTCTTCTTTTCATTTATCTTTTTTCTTTTTTTTCTTTTATTTATTTCTAGTCTCATCTCAATTCCAGGGACTTATCTCCTTCAGAACTTCTATTTTGTGCAAATGATTGTGAAAACTCATTAACTGATTCTTGCGTTACAATGGACTTGAATGAAAATGAACAAGATGAAGATCTTGAGTTGTGCCAACAATTTGCCAAGATCATAAATTCAATGGAAAAGGGGATAAATCCACATGATGAGATTGTAGAAACTGTGAATTTGGGGACCGACGAGGATAAGAAAGGTGAAAATAGTTGACAACCCAGAAAGGGAAGAAATGATTGCACTATTCTATGAATTCATAGACATTTTTGCTTGGTCTTACAAAGATATGCTTGGTTTGGACCCAGAGATAGTGGCTCATAAAATCCCGTTGATTGAGGGGATAGAACCTAAATGGCAGAAGTTGCGAAGGATGAGTCCAGAAATGTCACTTAAAATCAAAGAGGAAGTCAAAAAGCAACTCGATGCAGGCTTTTTAGAGGTCCCACTATACCCAAAATGGATAGTCAACATAGTACCTGTGTCGAAGAAAGATGGAAAGGTTAGAATGTGTGTGGACTATCGAGATTTGAATAAAGCAAGCCGAAAGGACAATTTTCCCCTGCCCCATATAGATGTCCTAGTCGATAGCACTGCGAAAAGTCATCGATTCTCCTTCATGGATGGTTACTCAGGCTATAATCAGATCTTGATGGCAGAAGAAGACAAGGAGAAAACATCTTTCATCACTCAATGGGGAGTATTTTGCTATCGGGTGATGCCGTTCGGATTGAAGAATGCTGGAGCAACTTACCAGCGAGCGATGGTGACCCTTTTCCATGACATGATTCATAAGGAGCTAAAGGTGTATGTTGATGATATGGTAGCTGATAAGCAGTGTTTACACCGCATATTTAACCCCTTAACCTTGGATTTTTGCATAAGTTTTTGATATGTTATTGAGGAAAATAATAGTGTTTTATAAATTGAACCTCATTGCACAATTTTGATAAATCAATGACAATTCCTCCATTTTTCTTGATAAATAAATCTTGTTACAATTAACTTGTCTCCTTGAGTTAGGTTTTTGTGTACAGGAGCATTGCATTGAGTGCAAAGCATCAAGAGTAGGAGCTGAGACTGAAAGGAAGAAAAAAATGCAAGAGCTTGCCATTCGGGTGGCTGCGGCCACTCTTAGCATGCGGCATTTCGACAACATGGTGATCTACTTTGCAAGAAACCCGTTACGGTGGCCATTTGCGGCCTCTTAGTGACTGCGGCGCTCCTACGATGATTTGATTTTTGCCTGCTATCTCGTATGGGCCAAATTTTGGACCCATTTTCTTGGAAGCTACAGTATATGCACAGGAGACAGCAGCAAGGGAGGCAGCGGCTAGGGTTTTGAAGAATAGAGAACTCTCTCTCTACCTCATCTCTCTCTCTTTTCTCTCTAGGTTTAGAGGCTTCCTTTCATAATTTATTTTCAGTCTTCCACCATTGTAATTTTATAGTTTTTTATCAATCTTTGACTGTGAAACTTCTCACATGGAGGAGTAATTCCATTACCACGCATAGAGACAACTAAAGATCAAAATTGTTCTTGAGGTTTCCGATTCTCAATTTCAGTTCATGGTTAGTTTTTCGCCCCCATTGCTTTCTCTTCTAAACCTTAATTATACTGATTAATGTGATTATGATTTTAGGAGTCGTTGATTATGAATTCATTTGTTTGCATAATCTGAATACCGTTTGGGAAATTAGGTCGATTGATTTGATTAATTCCAATTGGTAAGGGGTCGGAATTAATTCCGTTAGGATTTAGACTACCGCAATTGTTAATTAAATTAGCATAGGTTTATAGGGTCATGATTGTGATCACTAGCTCTTGTGTTAGTTGAATCCTTGATGGTAATACGATTGTATGACTATTAAGTAGTATTGCGACGTCATCTGTGCAAAGTATAGTTGACGTAGGTAGTCACTGCCATGAATTTTATCCGTTTGAACCAATGATAGAACATATTTTGATCTGAAGGAGTCTTTGTGCAGGTAATTTCTGGCTATTATATCTTCATAATTTTATTTTGTTAATCACGTCAATAATACCCCTTTTTGCAATTTGAATCAATTTAAATACTTCCTCGTGAGACGACTCGGATTGCACTATAACTACATTATTAGTGTAATTTGGTTATTACAAATTACTTTTAATTTGTCGCGGGTTGCGACAGCTCGCGTCAAATTTTGGCGTATCTCTTGGGAAGTGATTTTAATTGATTCTTTTTCTTGTTTTAATTTATTTTGGTGCTAATAGGCTTGTATATACCTGTACATAATTGAGCATCCTTGCATTCATCATTCATTTTTTTTTTCTTTCTTTTCTTTTTCGGTCATTTACGGTGTTTTTGGTGCTGAAAATAGGTGCTGTCCTGTTTTAAATAATCTCGGTTTCCTATAAAACTTGGTATCCCAAGTATTTTGGGCATTTTAAACAAGACTCACTTTAGTGAACCCCACCCTATTTTTGCCAAATTCTACCGTTTACACCACTTTTTCAATTTATTTTGATTTTCTTGCATTTTTTTTTCTTCTTCATACTTGTCTTTTCATTTTTTTATTTTTTTATTTTATTTTTTTTATTTTTATTTTTGCATCTTATTATCCACCGATATCTTGCATAGCATTTTATTAGTTCTTTTATGTCAATTTAGAGTAGCTTTTCATTTCCTCCTGCCTTTTCTTTTATTTTACTCATTTCCACTTGAGCTAACATGAGCACTAACCTTTATTTTAGTTTCCAAGAGTATGGTTCTTATGGTTTTGCAGGCAATGGAGCAGTGAATAATCCTTACCAAGGATTGGAGGAGAAATTGAATGAGATAAAGTGCTTCCTAGAGCAATATGTGAAGGGAATGCAAACCCAACAACTATGTTTTGAGCCACAACCATTCACAGATTACCAACCACCACCACTACCACCGCTTCCAACATATCCTGAACCAAATTCAACACCCTACCATGAGCCATACACATACCCATACTATGAGCCTTACCATGACTTCTACCAACATCCATATTTTGGGCCACCATCATTAGACACATCCCCATACCCACAATGTTACCCACCTTCCTTCCATCAACCACCCCAATACACATACAATCTACCTCAACCATCATCTGAACCATCAACCCAAGTGTCGTGGGACCAATTGTTGGAAATGTGCAAGAAGTCTGCGACCGGGATGATCGGGATGATTATAAACCCTTTTTATCCCAACCTCTAATTCCATATGAAGAGCCAAATGTTGAGAAGCCATCATCAAAGCTAGCTGTGAGGATTGATGTTCCGAATTCTAGTATGATTGAAGAGCTTATGGGGCCATTATCTGATGAGAGTTATGTTCTGGAGCAAGTTGTTGAGGCTCCACAAGAGACATTGGCTAAGGCACTTGCAGGGGAGTTTGATGAGGAGTCCGATATAGAGATTATCTTTGAGGAGCCACCTCCGGTATCAACTGAGAAGATGGAAGTTAATTACTCTAGTGTGATTGAGGAGGTGTATGAGGAGTTCCATGTGCAATCCTATTTTTCCTTGGAGCCCCCGATTGAGATGATTGAGGAAACTGCATTCCCTATACCTTCTTTGGAAGTAGAGCAGATTGTGAAAGCAGAGGTTGTTGACCCTTTGAGTGATCCATACCCTCTACTTCCTAGCATGAATCTGAATGATGGGGAAGTTTTTGTATGCCATACCTGTCATGATGGTTATATATGCTCCATATGCCAAGAGATTGAGGCTAGCATTCAAGGGAAGCCTGTCATTATCAGCATTAATGATGAGTTTGGTATGTTGGAAGGAACACCTCTGGTGCGGACATTAATGAGAATGTTGTTATTGATGTGAGCTGGGATTTATCTCCACTTACAATTGAGCCAAAGATGGATGGTTGGGGCCAATCACATATTCCTATTTTTGGGCCGCATGAGCATAGTATCTTGGAGAATGATTTTCAGCTCTTAGACTTATGTGAGGTTCCTGCAAAAGACCAAATACACAATTCTTGGGGACTAAATAGGCAAGTAGCAAGAGAATGGAAGCCTCCTTTTGGGAACATGCATCTTTTCCCTATAGGAGTGACTTGTTGTTGGGATGTTCGAGCTAGGAGGAGCTTCAAGGCTCCAATGACTGCATTACAAACTTCACCATTTGGATCTAGAAATTTGTGCGAGACAGTGACTTGTGGTATGGTCCAAACCATATGGGACCCAGGTGGAGCTAGGAGATGCAAACTTGGATGGGAGCTCCGAGATCAGTTCAAGCATAAGCCACCATAAGGGAGTTCTCATCACCTTTTCTCTTTTAGTTCTCTGTCTTTAATTTTCAATAAAGCATGTATAGTGTAGGATTTCACATGCTACTAGTTTTAGGTTGTTAGTTGTTGTTTAGTTGTGTTGTGTGTCATTCAATGGATACTATTGAGGATTTACTTGCTTGGCTTTTAGCACATTTGGCACTTTTCCTAACTTACTTGACTTTGAATTATGCTTTGTGTAATGCATACTTGGTAAATTGCTTTTCATTGCATGGATTGAGTATATGGACATAACCCTTGGTCGAGCTTTTGAGCCTTTCATGGATGGATATGTTGCATGCCATTCTTATTTTGTTTTTCTGTGTGTTCTCTCATTGGTTATGCATTCCAGAACTTGCCTTTGGTCTTTCTTGAAGCTGTGTCATTAGCATGTGCATGCATTAAGATGATAGAGGCATTTTAATTTTTCTTGTTTTAAGCTACTTGACCATGCAGCCAACCTTCCTTATTGCCCTTGTTTGCACCCACTTTGAGCCTTAATGACCATTCTTTTGTTTTAGCACATTATAAGCCTAAGTGAAAAACAACGAAATTACCTAACCCCTAGGCTTAGGAGAGCATTTGTTCATCCTTCATATGTGCTTGAGCATAAGTGTAGGGGTTGCATGAGGACATGCATTGTTTTAAGTGTGGGGGAGTGAATGATCAAGTAAAGAGAAGCTCCAAAAGGAAGTGTGGCAATAAAGGTACACACATTTTCATGATAAAAAAAAAAACAAAACAAAAAAAAATTAAAAGAAAAAAAAAAGGAAAGAAAAAGAAAATTTTGCAAAATGAAAGTTGTTATGAATAAAAATTTATGGGGAATTGGTTAAGTTGTGAGAAATGAGGCTTGTTGAGCATGTTTTATTTGGAAATTGCACCTTCTTGCATCTTTGCTCTTGTGCATATACATTTGCTCTCTTAATCTTAGGCTTAACTTTGCTTGGCCTTTTTGATATTTCCTACCCCTTACCTAAGCCCCGTTACAACCCTGAATAAGCCCTCTTGAGTTGTGTATGCATGTGTGTAACTAGTGGAGAGTGAGATGACTTGCAAGCCTATGGTAATGCATTTCCATTTGAGAAGTTTTGAGTGTCAAAATTTGAGCCAACACATATTGAGAGACTTGAGTGGTAAACACTAGACTTGTGAGGTCCCATGTCCTTGATCTTTGCATGTTATGAGTGAAATTTACCTTGTTTGCTCTCCTTTTGCGCAAGTCATGCTTGGAAGGATTTGGTGCTCGATAATTTGCTTTTGCCCTTTATGCTTGTTTCCTCATAGTTCGTTAGAATTGACATTTTAGTTGTCTTCCTTATTTTGTGTCAAGTTTAGGATTTGTGAGTCGTTAGTAGTTAGCTTGCAGATGGTTTGATTGCTTTGACGTTTGACCATTGCTTGTTTGTTAGTCTTGCATGAGGACATGCAATTGTTTAAGTGTGGGGGAGTTTGATAAGCAGTGTTTACACCGCATATTTAACCCCTTAACCTTGGATTTTTGCATAAGTTTTTGATATGTTATTGAGGAAAATAATAGTGTTTTATAAATTGAACCTCATTGCACAATTTTGATAAATCAATGACAATTCCTCCATTTTTTTTAATAAATAAATCTTGTTACAATTAACTTGTCTCCTTGAGTTAGGTTTTTGTGTACAGGAGCATTGCATTGAGTGCAAAGCATCAAAAGTAGGAGCTGAGACTGAAAGGAAGAAAAAATGCAAGAGCTTGCCATTCGGGTGAGCTGGCGCTCTTAAGCTGCAGCGCTCGACAGAGAGCATGACTGATCTACTTTGCAAGAAACCCGTTCTGGTGAGTGCGCCGGCCCTCTTAGCGCTGCAGCGCTCCTACGATGATTTGATTTTTGCCTGCTATCTCGTATGGGCCAAATTTTGGACCCATTTTCTTGGAAGCTACAGTATATGCACAGGAGACAGCAGCAAGGGAGGCAGCGGCTAGGGTTTTGAAGAATAGAGAACTCTCTCTCTACCTCATCTCTCTCTCTTTTCTCTCTAGGTTTAGAGGCTTCCTTTCATAATTTATTTTCAGTCTTCCACCATTGTAATTTTATAGTTTTTTATCAATCTTTGACTGTGAAACTTCTCACATGGAGGAGTAATTCCATTACCACGCATAGAGACAACTAAAGATCAAAATTGTTCTTGAGGTTTCCGATTCTCAATTTCAGTTCATGGTTAGTTTTTCGCCCCCATTGCTTTCTCTTCTAAACCTTAATTGCGCTGATTAATGTGATTATGATTTTAGGAGTCGTTGATTATGAATTCATTTGTTTGCATAATCTGAATACCGTTTGGGAAATTAGGTCGATTGATTTGATTAATTCCAATTGGTAAGGGGTCGGAATTAATTCCGTTAGGATTTAGACTACCGCAATTGTTAATTAAATTAGCATAGGTTTATAGGGTCATGATTGTGATCACTAGCTCTTGTGTTAGTTGAATCCTTGATGGTAATACGATTGTATGACTATTAAGTAGTATTGCGACGTCATCTGTGCAAAGTATAGTTGACGTAGGTAGTCACTGCCATGAATTTTATCCGTTTGAACCAATGATAGAACATATTTTGATCTGAAGGAGTCTTTGTGCAGGTAATTTCTGGCTATTATATCTTCATAATTTTATTTTGTTAATCACGTCAATAATACCCCTTTTTGCAATTTGAATCAATTTAAATACTTCCTCGTGAGACGACTCGGATTGCACTATAACTACATTATTAGTGTAATTTGGTTATTACAAATTACTTTTAATTTGTCGCGGGTTGCGACAGCTCGCGTCAGTAGCAAAGTCACAAGAAGGAGAAAGCCATGTGGCTGTACTCAGAAAGTTGTTTGAAAGACTGAGGATTTACAAGCTTCGATTGAACCCAGCAAAATGCACCTTTGGAGCATCCACTGGAAAGTTGTTGGGGTTCATTGTTAACAAGAGAGGCATTGAGGTCGACCCGGATAAAATTAAAGCCATCCAAAACATGCCTGAGCCCAAAACAGAGAAAGAGGTTCGAGGTTTCTTAGGTCGGCTAAACTATATAGCGAGATTCATTTCTAATTTGACCAATACATGTGAGCCGATATTCAAACTACTAAGGAAAGACAATCCAGGTAAATGGGATGACAGATGCCAAGAAGCCTTCGATAAAATCAAGAATTACTTGTCAAATCCACCTCTCCTGGTTCCACCTACACCAGGTCGACCGTTGATACTTTACCTCACAGTATTGCATGGGTCTATGGGAGCGATGTTAGGGCAGCATAATGAGTCTAGTCGAAAGGAGCAAGCCATTTACTACTTGAGCAAGAAATTCAATGATTGCGAGTCTAGGTATCTGGTTTTTGAAAAGACTTGTTGTGCATTAGTATGGATGGCAAAGAGGTTAAGACAGTATATGCTCCACTATACAACTTTGCTTATATCGAGGGTGGATCCCATGAAGTACATCTTTGAAAGCCCACATATCTCCATGAGAATGTCCAAATGGCAAGTGGTTCTAGCAGAATTTGACATCAAGTATGTGACCAGAAAGTCTATAAAAGGAAGTGCGATAGCAGACCACTTAGCCGAGAATCCACTAGATGAATATCAGCCAATAGAACTTGAACTTCCCGATGAAGATATCTTAGCAGCTGTAGAGGAGGATGGCAAAAGCAGGGAAGAAGGAGACCTAATGTGGAAAATGTACTTTGATAGTGCTGTTAATATTCACGGGAATGGAGTTACAGCAGTTTTAGTGTCCCCCGATGGAAAGCAATTCCCAATCGCTGTCAAACTGGCATTCGATTGTACCAATAACACAGCTGAATATGAAGCATGTATAACAGGCCTAAAAGCAGCGATATCCCTTGGAGTGGAATACCTGGACGTCTATGGGGATTTAGCTTTAATCATTTTTCAGGTTAATGGGGAATGGCGAGTCAAGGAACACAGGTTGTTATCATATTATGAACATCTCGTGAGCTTGAAAGATGAGTTCAAGGATGTCAGTTTCCATTACCTACCTCGTGAACAGAATCAATTTGCAGATGCTTTAGCTACCTTGGCCGTGATGACCAAGCTCGATCTGGAGGTGGAAGTAAGACCCTTGCAAGTGGCTATTAGAAGAGAGCCAGCATACTGTTCTAACATTGAAGAGGAGCCAGACGGCCGACCATGGTTCCATGATATCAAGAGGTTCATTAAGGATGGAGAATATCCGGCAGCAGCAAATGAGAATGATAAAAAGACACTCAGATGACTATCAATGTCGTTCTTCCTCTCGGGTGATGTGTTGTATAAAAGAAACTATGACGAAATCTTATTAACGCGTGTGGACGCTGTGGAAGCTAACTCCATCATATCAGAAGTCCATGAGGGTGTTTGTGGAACCCATGCTAACGGGCACACATCATCCCGACAGATCCTCAGACAGGGATACTATTGGCTCACTATGGAGAAAGATTGCATAGGTTTCGCCAAAAAGTGTCACAAATGCCAAATCTGTGCTGATCGAATCCATTCTCCTCCTGTGCCACTGCATACTCTGACATCACCTTGGCTGTTTGCAATGTGGGGCATGGATGTCATAGGACCAATTAGTCCTAAAGCTTCTAATGGGCATCGATTTATTCTGGTTGGCAATGATTACTTCACCAAATGGGTAGAGGCTGCATCTTACGCCAATGTTACACGGAAAGTGGTGGTGAAGTTCCTAAAAAACAATATCATTTGTAGATATGGGTTGCCAGAAAGACTCATCACAGATAATGCTACTAATTTCAACAACGCAGAGGTACATAAACTATGTGAGCAGTACAAGATCAAGTATCACAACTCAGCTCCTTATCGACCAAAGATGAAAGGAGCTGTTGAAGCAGCAAACAAAAACATCAAGAAGATCTTGGGGAAGATGGTGGTCACATATAAGGATTGGAGTGATATGCTGCCTTATGCATTACACGCCTATCATACTTTTGTCAGATCCTCAACTGGGGCAACTCCGTATTCACTGGTGTATGGGATGGAGGCAGTAACACCCATCGAAGTGGAAATTCCATCTTTAAGAGTCTTGGTGGAGGCTGAATTGGAAGAAGCTGAATGGGTCAAGGTGAGATATGATCAATTGAACATGCTTGAGGAGAAACGGCTGAACGCTGTCTGCCATGGCCAGTTGTACCAGAAGAGGATGGCTAAAGCATTCAATAAGAATGTTCGTCCTCGAACATTTCAACCAGGTGATCTTGTTCTGAAGAAGATTTTGCCGAATCAAGAGGATAACAGGGGCAAATGGGCACCCTCACATGAAGGCCCTTACATTGTTAAAGATGCTTTTTTAGGAGGAGCTTTGATCTTGACTGATATGGAAGGCCGAATGCTTGCTAAGCCAATCAATTCAGATGCTGTGAAAAAGTACTTTGCTTAAAAATATTAAAAAGCTCGCTAGGCTGAAAACCCGGAAGGGCGACCTAGGCAAAAATTAGAGCACACACAAAAAAAAAAAGAGAGAGAAAAGAGATGCTCGCTAGGTCGAAAACTTGAAAGGGTAGCCTAGGCAAAAATTAGAGCACCAAAATGGATGGGAACTGGGTTGAAAACTCAAAAAATGCAGTCTATGCAATGATCACAGGCTGAGAAGCTACGAATGAATCTGACACTGGGGCAATTTGAATGTTAGGGGGTCGCGGCATATTTGTTAAACACAATAAAGGATTGCACTTATTGTCATGAATTCAAGTTCAGTGTAACCAATGAATCAGGAGAATGGGTTGACCACATGAAAGCAGCACTACTAGTCTTGTCTTTCTTCCTTCCTTATCTTTTAACAGTTGGTGAAATTCTGTAAATACTTTCCAATTTGAAGTCCAATAAAATCATCTTTCTCTTCCTTTGTGTCTTTATTTATTTTCTCCTATCAAATCTTTGTCTCTTTATTCTATTTTGAAGCCATGCATAATCATAATGTTAAAGTTGAAGTACGATAAGTGACTAATTTGCTAACAAAACTCAGAAACAATAAGTTAAACAGATGACTCAGGATTGACTGTCAAAGGAAAAGAAGCAACTTGCTTGGCTGAGATTCGAAGGCAATAGCCTGAATGTAGATATAAGTGGATTGAATTAGTCATTTGATTTTGAAAAAACCCAGGCCCACAAATTTGATGCAAAAGTGGGAACGATGATAATATGGGGCAGAAAAGAGACATTGAAATGTCACCAATGGAAGATGTGTTTAAAACTGCAATGAAGAAGTTCATAGAGCTGCTCAGATAAAGAATCAACTCATTTTAAGAAAAAAAAATAAAAGCTTTCTTGAAGGACAATGCGAAAATGCATAAAATCGGGGCAAATTTTTTTTGTTTTGAGATATTTTTATCCTTACATCATGTTTGCAGCAATTCATTCATCATATCATCAACATATCAGTTTTGCATCAATTCATTCACTGGTTCACATTAGTTTCATGTCATTCATGTCATCATGGCATCAATTTTCCATGATTCATTCATCATCACATCGATTCTGCCTCATCATTTCATCAGATTACCAACCATGCACTCACAGTTGTTTTTCATATATATTTAACTTCACAAGTTTACATTTCACAAGTCTTTAAGTTCACATTTACGTGCTTTCACATTTAAATGCTTTCATATTTACAGCTTTCACATTTAAATGCTTTCACAATTTAACCGCTTTCACGTTTATTGCTTTCACGATTTACAGCTTTCAGAATTTATAGCTTTCACAGTTTACTGCTTTCATATTTGCCCGTTTTCACAATTTATCAGCTTTCACATTTATAAGCTTTCACATTTTCAAGCCTTCACGTTTACAACTTTCACATTTAAATACTTTCACAATTTACTGCTTTCACAATTTATAACTTTCACAGTTTACTGCTTTCATATTTGCCCATTTTCACAATTTATCAGCTTTCACATTTATAAGCTTTCACATTTTCAAGCCTTCACGTTTACAACTTTCACATTTAAATGCTTTCACAATTTACTGCTTTCACATTGACTTGCTTTCACATTTACAAGCTTTCACAATATACAGCTTTCGCATTTACAGCCTTCACGAGACATTTACAGCTTTCGTAGATATTTACATGCTTTCACAGACATTTAATTACTTTCACAGATTTTTACTTGCTTTCACAAACTTTTACTTTCTTTCACTCTTACTCGCTTTCACATTTACAACTTTCACAGTTATCAGCTTTCACATTTACATATTTTCACAGATTTTAAATTTTCACATTTTACAGGCTATCATTGCTTTCACACTCACTTTCACTGCCTTCACATTCACTTTCTCACTTTCATGTACTTCACATCTCATGCACATTCCGCATTCACAAGCTTTTGAATTCCTCATTCTCTTCTAGTTTCTTTTAAATTTTTTGCATGCATTTCATTTTCACATAGGTTTCATTTCCCATTTGACAATAGCAATGTGCATTCATCACGAGATCATTATTCATTAAGAGCATCATCATCAATGCATTCATCTACAGCATGCATTTGGACAAAATATGTATTCATATCTTAACTTGTCTCTTACAGTAAAATATTAAAGTCACAAGCTTTATATTTTTCAATAAGAAACAAGTAAAGAGGGGCAACTGTGAATACCATATTTTGTCCGAAACATTTTATTTTCATTATTTTTTATTTTTATTCTTATTCTTTTTTTGTCGGCCCATTTGTAATAAAAAAAATCAAACCAGTCCAACCCAGCTTATTCCAATTTGACCACTTGATTCATTTTTTTGTTAGCCCGGTATGATAGAAGCCCAACCCATTGTTGCCCACTTTCATTCCAAAAAAAAAAAGGAAAAATAATACTAAAAGATAAAAATCCTCCCAATTCTGAGTCCTCACCCGTGACATAACAAAACAAAAAGAAAAAGAAACCTCCATGTGACAGAATCAAACAAATGAAAAAGAAAAGGGAAGTAAAAAAAAAAGAGTGGGAATGTCATAATGATGCTCTTCCTTGATCCTTGTAAAAGGAGGGTGATCATTTGCGTACAACCAACAGGATGAGTGGCAGTCCCCACCAGCAGCCTGTAAAGGTAAGAGGAACAATGATTTGGTCAATGGAGAAAATGCTATATATAGAAAGTAATCAATAGCAAAATGGAGGGGGGGATTCGAAAAAAAAAGCTCACAATTTTGATCCCATTCTAGGAGGAACCGATTCACTAACTCATCATCAACAAAACTCATCCACCATCTCATTCACCATCTCCTCTCCACCATCCTTCCAAGCCATCATTGGCCTTCATCATTTATCATAAAATCACCATCATCATAAACTCATCACCTTCCATCAACAGTCACAATCATTGTAATCTTCCATCATATACAAAAAAATAAAAAGTAAAAAATATTAGAAGCAGCACTCTCAATCACTCATCCAAATAAAACACAAACAATAGCAACCCATTCCCAGGACTCCAATCAGAACCCAACCAAAACATCTCCAAAACATAAACCAAAACCTGTTTTCAAACCTCAAATTAAGGAGGACTTGCGGCCCAGCCATCCCTACCGCGAGGCCACGGCCCTCTCCGCCTTGGACCTGCTACGCTGCCACGACCCCAGCCGCGAGCTCATCTCCGCCATCCAGCACCCTCTGCATCGCGATCCGCCGTTCGCGATAGCCGCTTCGCACCCCAGTCTTCCTTTCCGCCACTGCGTCGCGCCGCACCAGCTTCAGCCCCTGCTCATGTCGTCGCCAAGCCACTAGCGAAGCCCACTCATTGAACCGTGAGGATCTACACCTGAAGATGGCAGCACCCCCACAACCGCGACAGGGCCACCGCGCGCAGGAGGACGTCCATACGGAGCCGCCACGAAGCCAGCCTCCCCCTCCCCTTTCCCATCCTCGGCAGTCTCTCTCTGTCTATGCATGTGAAGATCTCTTTCTCTCTCTTACTCTCTCTCTCTCAGTGCTCACAAGAAATGAAATTCCAAATTTCAAATCCCCATTCTACGTTCCTTTTCTGCCTTTGCTACTTTTCAATTTTTTTTCTTTTTTTATTTAGCATTGCATTTGGACTTGTGGACTAATGTGTTTCCTTGCATAATAGTTTAAGTGGATTTTCGAGCCCAATAGAAAAAATGGACACTTGTTGGGCTGTTTACTCTAAGCTCAAAATGAAGTCTCTGTACATATGTGTTATGTTTTTCATGTTGTCTATGGTTCATTTGATTTTAATAAATCATATATGTGTATATTTTAAATATGTTTGTGTATAAAAAAATGTCTTTAATTATGTTGTTGTATTATACGCTTCCTTGACCAAAAAAAAAAAAAAGTTTTTTTAGCAATCACTTTAATTCATTGAGAAAGTTAAATAAATTAGTGATTTAGTTATTGTTTACGTCTTGTTCAAGTTAATCATGCATTTCAAGATTTAGCATTGTCGATTCATATTGAAATTAATGTCAAAAATAAATAAATGTCTTCCTTTTTGCAAATAAAATTTTTTAGAAACAATAATTTTGCATGCTATGAATAATAATAGTAATTGAATAGCAAGTGTTATCTTCACTGTTGTTAGACCATAAGGATTTATTGAGTAGCTAAGTGCTAACTTAAATCTTAAGATAAAATTTGTCAAAAAAAAAAGAAAGATTTTTATTTATTAAAATTGACCAACACACAATTATTTTCTACAGAACAACGTGGTTTTAAGTTCCTCATTGCAGCAGAGGATACGTTGGCGTAGCCTACAACTATCAAACCAAAACTAATTTTTATTGAATTATGTTTTTATATTAAATTTCCCTTTGACTTACTTATTTTATTTTATTCAGTTTATTTTGTTTCATTTCATTTTCTTCACATAATTATGTCTTAACTTTATTTTTTAAATATATAATTATCACTTTTAAATATAATTACTAATTTTAATTTTATCTCTATTTTTTGTAAATATTTAATTATTGATTTTATCTTTATTTTTGTAGGTATAATTACTAATTCCAGCTTTATTTTTACAAATATATAATTACATTTTGGGGAAAATAAATATTTTAAAAGTATAATTAATTTGCATAATAAACTCTAGGGTAACCGTATTTATACGGATGTATTAAAGGTGCAGTGAGATTAAGTTTCCACCCTTCTCTAATCATAATCAGACTCACAGACTCAAAACTCTTAAAAGACCAGTTTGCAAACTAAAAGGTTTCCAATTTTAACCAAGATTAAAGTTGGTGGCGACTCCCAATTCATTTTCAAATCAAAACGTTATCATTTGTGTTGCGACGCCCTCTGGGTACGTTGTGACAAAATTGTATTTTTTATTTGTTCTTGTTACCAGTTTTTTCAAGGATTTTAAAATAATTTTTGCAACACTTAGTATAAATTTTTGCACATCAAAACTTCTTCAAACATCACCTAACAGAAATGGAATTCCCAAAATAGTGACAAAAAATTTTGGTTTCAAAAGAGCTTGAAATCATATTTTTGCTACTTGCTAGTTACTAGTTTCTCTTAGTAATTAGTTTAAGATACATGAAACACTTTGAAATTATTTTTGTCTCCTTAAATATTCATAAAATGATGCTTGAAATAGCCATCAAAACCCAGTTTTATTAATAAACCTTTTTCTCATGAAAATGTTATCTTTATCATTCCTTGGATTTTCCAAGTCTCACAAAAATTCTAAGATATCATTTGTAATAACTCTAAAACCCGAGTCTTGGCCTTTATGACTAAATGAAACTCATTTTAAGTCCATCATCATCAAGTGGCCAAAATATACATCCATAAGGATGTGTCCATAATCAAACTTCTATTTGAGATACAGATAATAATCGTAAACTTGCTATGCATCCTCATTTTAAGTCTTTAACTTTATAAGGTGAGGACTTGAAATTAAATGAGATGCAAGTTCATTTTTATCTTTAGAGTTTAGGTGACGACTTGAAATTTAAACAGGAGATGCAAAGCTTAAAATTTAAACATGGAAATGCAAGTTAATTTCTTTAGTCTTTAAAATTTAAGTGACAACTTGAAAATAAACATGCTATGCAAGGCATTGAAACATAAACATGAATGCAAGTTCATTTTACATCTTACTAGAGCTCACTATAAGACTTTAAAGAGTACAAATCTCAACCCCAAATTAATCTTAACAAAATAGAAGAGAACTTTAGAGTCCTTTAACACCATGATTCCAAGAACCTCATTTCTTGGACTCATCATTAAGCTAAAAAAGAATCAATCTTGAAGAAAAGCAAAACAAAAATTATATCATTAATCTTTTCATAACAAGAATTAAACCTTGAGTTTTAGAGATCATTTGTATAATAAATTCACGACCACAACCATGACTCCTCATCATCAAGCTATGAAGACCGAAAAATTAAAGAAAGAATATGAAATAAAATCCCTATCAACTTGTTTCTTGTTTATTAAAGATAAAACTTGATCTTCTATGAGCAACAAGAACCAAAAATGTGATCCTAATGCTAGTGATGGTTTTGGCCAAGGGAGGTTGTAATGGAGGAATGATTTTTCTTGTGTTCTTGTGTTTAGAAATGGAAAGTTTAGGTGTTGAAGAGTTGGTTTACGATGGATATGTGCTTGTTTGAGCTTGAGAACTTGGATAAATGTAAAAAATGGAGTCTCTTAGAGATGGAGTAGGAAAAAGAAGAAAGCTTTGAGTTTAGAGAAAGAAGAGAGAATTTTTTGATCAATCTTTGAACAAGACAACTACCAAAAACAAATGGTAAAGCAATGAGTGTTTGTGAATGCATTAGGTTTATGAACATTTGAATTATGAGAATGAAACGGGAAGACATGTCCATTGTACTCATGGCTGTAAGGTATATTTAATTAGGTACTGGATTAGGAGTTGATAGGATTTATAAAAAATTGAATTATGAGCATCAAATGGGGAAGATATCTGCTGCATTCATGGCTATAATGGTGAGCAAGAATTTCAATTTTTGTGAGTGATAGGACATGTATTAAAGGTATATTAAATTAGGTGGTAGGTTAGGAATTGGTAATTTTGTATAAATGGTAAAGATCAAATATGTAGGATTTACCAAAATAGGGTAAAAGAGTAATCTTACACTAGTGATGGAGTTATCTCAATTGAGTTGAAGATTAATTAGTAACATAAGCCCTAATCTTAAGACAAAGAAAGAAAATGCGTTAGATTTACCTTAATCTTAACATTATTGATTTTATGAAATCTTGTAATTAAGAAAGGAAATTAAATTCCCTAAACAATTCTTAGACTCTAATTACCCCAAGTAATTATTTTTAACTCCAAGTAATTACTTTTAACCCAAGGTTAATGAATGAAAACAATTTGAATTGAAATAGAGCCCAATATTTCCTTAATTATTTAAGTAAACTCATTAAGCATTAACTAGGGGTAAAAATGTCATTTCAAAGAAAAAATTCCCGGAATTACCTGAACATTTCTAGATATTAAGTCATACTTGTTATAAAAAATTTAACTTCTCGAGTGATAATTGGATTCAAGGATTGCTCAATCTCGCGCTAAGTTACCACAAGGGTAATTTGGTAAAAACCAGGAGTTCAGATTTTTACCATGATATCAACATAACACAAATAATCCCCTTCGAACATAAAACTAACCCCTTGGATAACTAGGATTAGTTATCTTTGATTTTCGGGCAAAATAATCTCAGAGGCATTTTGGTCATTTGCACACAGAAAAAATCAGAATTTGTGATTTTCACACAGATTGCTATTCAAACCTCATATAATGTTGTCCTAATGTTAAAATTCCTTATTAAGGATTGCTCGGCCTCAATTCTCATGCAAAATTTACCTGGGGACATTTTGATAATTTTACACAGTAGGAAAAATCGGGGTGTTACATAAGAATTTAATTTTCTTTCTTAATTATAAGAGCTCATAAAATCAATAATATTAAGATTAAGGTAAATCTAATGCATTTTTTTTGTTTGTCTTAAGATTAGGACTTATGTTACTAATTAATCTTCAACTCAATTGAGATTAACTCCATTACTAGTGTAAGATTACTCTTTTACCTTGTTTTGGTAAATCCTACATATTTGATCTTTACCATTTATACAAAATTACCAATTCCTAACCTACCACCTAATTAAATATACATTCAATACATCTCCTACCACTCACAAAAATTGAAATTCTTGCCCCCCATTACAGCCATGAATGCAATAGATATCTTCCCCATTTTATGCTCATAATTCAATTTTTTATAAAGCCTATCAACTCCTAATCTAATACCTAATTAAATATACCTTTCATACATGTTCTACCACTCACAAAAATTGAAATTCTTGCTCCCCATTATAGCCATGAGTGCAACAGACATGTCTTCCCATTCCACTCTGATAATTCAATTTTTATAAAGCCTAATGCTCTCACAAACACTCATTGCCTTACCATTTGTTTTTTGTAGTTGTCTTGTTCAAAGATTGATAAAAAAATTCTCTCTTCTCTCTCTAAACTAAGCTTTCTTCTTCTTCCTCCTCCATCTCCAAGAGACTCCATTTTTTACATTTATGCAAGTTCTCAAGCTCAAACAAACACATATCCACCATAAACCAACTCCTAAACACCTAAACTTTCCATTTCTAAACACAAGAACACAACAAAAATCCTTCCTCCATTACAACCTCCTTTGGCCGAAACCATCACTAGCATTAGGATCACATTTTTTGTTCTTGTTGCTCATAGAAGATCACGTTTTCTCTTTAATAAACAAGAAACAACTTGGTAGGGATTTTATTTCATGTTCTTTCTTATGCTTTTTCTTTAATTTTTTGGTTTTCATAGCTTGATGAGGAGTCATGGTTGTGATTGTGAAATTATCATATAAATGATCTTTAAAACTCAAGGTTTAATTCTTTTTGTCAAAAGATTAATGATATAATTTTGTTTTTTTTTTTCCTTCAAGATTGATTCTTTTTTAGCTTGATGATGAGTCCAAGAATGAGAGTTTTGGAACCATGGTGTTAAAGGACTCTAAAGCTTTCTTCTATTTTGTTAAGATTAATTTGGGATTGAGATTTATACTCTTTAAAGCCTTATAATGAGCTCTAGTAAGATGTAAAATAGACTTGCATTCATGTTTATGTCTCAATACCTTGCATAACATGTTTATTTTCAAGTTGTCACTTAAATTTTAAAGACTAAAGAAATTAACTTGCATTTCCATGTTTCAATTTCAAGTCCTCACCTTATAAAGTTAAAGACTTAAAATGAGGATGCATAGAACGTTTACAATTATTATCTGTATCTCAAATAAAAGTTTGATTATGGACACATCCTTATCGATGTATATTTCGGCCGCTTAATGATGATGGACATAGAATGAGTTTCATTTAATTATAAAGGCCAAGACTCAAGTTTTAGACTTGTTACAAGTGGTATCTTAGAATTTTTGTGAGACTTGAAAAATCCAAGGAATGATAAAGATAGTATTTTCATGAGAAAAAGGTTTATTAATAAAACAGGGTTTTGAAGGTTGTTTCAAGCATCATTTTATGAATATTTAAGGAGACAAAAATAATTTCAAAGTGTTTCATGTATCTTAAACTAATTACTAAGAGAAACTAGTAACTGGCTAGTAGCAAAAATATGATTTCAAGCTCTTTTGAAACCAAAATTTTTGGTCAATATATTGGCAATTCCGTTTCTATTAGGTGTTGTTTGAAGAGGTTTTGATGTACAAAAATTGATACTAAGTGTTGCAAAATTATTTTTAAAATCCTCAGAAAAACCGGTAACAACAACGGATCGAAAACGCAGTTTCTAATGTTTTGAGGAAATAAAATTTTAGCTACTGCCTTAGTGACATAAACTTTGTAAGAAGTTGTTTGAGAGTGGATTAATATGTCAAAATCATTATTAGATGATGTAAAAATCATCTTAACAACTTAGGAAGAGCCAGTAATTATAAAGGGTCAAAAACATATTTTCTAGAACTCCAAAAACTAATTGTTTTAGAATAATGCCCTAGCTGGACAGCATCATTTGGAATTGATTATGAGGTTAAAAATGGGTGGAAATTATGGTTATTGGTCTTATAGATGCATAAAAGAATAATTTTGATAATTAGGTTTAGTCGAGTTGCAAGTTTAACCAGTTTGGAATTAAAAGTGCTTTTATCGACAATTTAAAGATAATTATATGATAAATGTATTATAATGACTATTACTACTCTGTATATGTATCTTGATGAGTATAGCATATGCATTAGCTGAATTCGGTCCTTGATTCCGGCATACTAGGTATGAGCATGTTTATTTCTCAGTAAATTGATGATAATGCATGCTTGTGGATATATGAAAGTGAAGTATGATTATGTGATCAATTGTGGCATGTATAATGTAACACCCTAATAGAACCCCACTGTGCTTAAGTTCACATTTGGATTCTATTAGTTGTCACTTATGCCTTGCATTTATTTTCTTTTGAAATTAACTTAGAAAAATTGTGGAAGTTTTTTTTTCTTTAAATAAATTAATTTTTTGAAAACTTAAGCCTGTAACGAGAAGTGAAATACATAGCGCTTTTATAGATCATAATCAAGTTACATTGCGCACTTAATTAAATAAGCGGAATAAGAGACTAAGTGTAGAACTATTATCACATAAACTGGAATATAATCACTTAATACATAAGTCACAACAGGGCATATATCATACTGATAAGTTATTACAAATAACAATATAAGTTCTACTATTACTAATTGTTTCTCACAAACTATAATGTAACTAAAGCTCGGAATGCTCCTACTTGAAAGGTTTGAAATCTTCACGCGCTACCTCCTTCCTCACCTACAGCTTCGTTGCTTTAGGTGGACACGTCTGTCTCTGGTAACGACAACGGAAAATAAACATAGGAGTGAGAAATACATGATTTCTCTGTAGGAGTTCCTACTTGTACTAAAAGTGTCATCGTTGTCGTCCCAGTCACTTCGGGTTTATTATAAAAAGGTGATCAGTAAGGATTCAATTATCAAACTTTCACAAACGTGATTAGCCGAAGTGCAGTTACTTTTAAACTAATCTTGAACATTAGCAGAAATATCCATTCAGTATTTCATCAAGCATATATATAAGCATATCATGTAAAACCACTAATAAGCAATAATCATTTAGGAGCTGCATGCATTTCATGATTACTCATCCTCAACATTCACTTGTTTAGTGATCATCATCTTTCATTTATTTCATCAACATATTTCTTAATTACTCACGGGATGAATGCATCAATGCCTTAGACCACCCTAAAAGGGTAATGAGCTCATACCGTGGCCGTCACCACAACCTTTTGGTTTTCTTTCCGTTGCCATGATCTCAACGGTTTAGGGGTTAAGCCGTGAGTTTAGCTCAAGTCCACTTTTCCAGACTATCATTGCTACTTTTTCAGGTTTTACTTTTATTCTCACTGAGTGAAATCATCTATACCTTAATCCTCAAAGAGGATTAAGCAGTGAGTTGGTCTATTTATTATTTCATTTGAAACATGAATATATGCACATTAATAAATCATGGCACAGTCAATCATTTTATCATTATCATTTCATATCTCATCAATACATTCACATTTCTGTATATCACTTCATGTAACATAGACAATATCATGTAAATCTCATAGTAAACATTCTCATAGATAATTCATATTAAGCAACCTAAGTTATCAAGTTAGGTCTCTAGTGTTCCTAATAGGTTATGAATATCTTGGTATTATCTTTTTCTCTTAGTCTTCTTTGTACTCTTAGTATTTCCATTAATACATTAATACCCTTTAAGATATTTTTAGAGGTTCTTTATATATTTTTATTATGACTTTTATATATATCTCCTGAAGATTATTATTCTACTTAAATCCTTAAAATTATCTCTTTACAAGACTTGAATCTTTTATTTAGAGTTCTGACATCTTTTAGAATAAAATTTGTAGCACTATCATCTTAGATGAGTGTAAATCAACTGTAAATTGTGCATAGTAGGATTCCCAGTAAAGAGAGGTGGGTCACAATAGACACGCTTAAATACCAAGTCTTTCCTTAGCCAGAACCTTTCCAAATTGCACTCTCACAGTATCACGCTACCTTCAAGACTTTCTCAGCACACTGTCCCGAAATTATATCTCTCGTTCTGTATTTTCGTGGTGTACAAATTTATGCATAGCATACATAAGTGTGTTTGTAATGTGTTAGCTTTTCCACAAAGTTGAAATCAGTCCATTTGCATTTTTCTAGAGTGAGTTACACCTATTTTACTACTACAAGGTCAGATTAAGAGTTTCAGTCTTATGCTCTACTTTAAAAATTTATATCTTGGGTTAGGAAACTCCGTTTTAGGTGATTCTTTTTGGAGAGTGTTCTACAATGAGTCTAGTTTATAATAAAAATATTTTCATTTCGAGATCCTTCATATTTTATGAACACTAATTTTCGAAGTAACTACTGCCAGAAATAACTAGAAATTCCAGCACCTGCCATGTTCATCTCTTAAGTTATCTTTATTAACTCAAGTTTTACATACAATCTTTTAAGTTATATTTGAGTTTGATAACATCATAAAAGTACTCATAGCAGAATAGAACATGTTGTGTTTTCTAAAAATATAATTACTCAAAACTTTTGACAATAACTCAAGTTTGAGGCATTCTATCCATGAGCAAAGTTAGAAGCCAACAATACTTGAACAAATAAAGAAGAAACTCCTACCTCTTGTGTAGGGTCTAAAAAGGGTCCTTCTCTTCTTCCTTAAGCTTTGAACAAGAGTCTTTGGAGTGGATGACCTTCCTTGAATCTTGGCTCTAGAACTTGAGTACTTAAGAAAATATTTCTCACTAGAGTTAAAGATTGTAACTCTTGTGAGGGCTAGTGAAAGTTTGAACTTAGGATTTAAGTGTTTGGATGAAGTTTAGAGGATCAAGAGAAGTCTTTGAAGAACATAAGAAGAATGATAGAATAAGAAAGAAAGAACACTTAGGGAGTTTCTGAATTGAAAAGAGTTTGAGGAGTATTTATAGTGGAAAGATTAGAGAAAAAAATAGAAGAAGGAAAGCACTTGGAGCATGATTTATGGAAACATGTTGGCTGAATTTTGGGATGAAAATGCTCCTTGTTTTGTGCAAACATGTTTCCATGTTTTGTGCAAACATGTTTCCATGTTTTGTGCAAACATGTTTCCATGTTTTGTGCAAACATGTTGGATGAAAATGCTCCATGTTTTGTGCAAAGATGTTAGTGGAGATTTTCTAACCTTTAGTGCATGTATGTGGTTAAATTATTGTGTTATCATCTTAATCCAATGGCTTAGATTCATTCTTGTCTAAAGACAAGTCTAGGGATTTGTGCAAATGGCATTGTAGTAATTTCTTTAACTAAGACAAGGATATTTTTGTAATTAGACAATGATAGTGGTATTCTTATAATTCCATTCATAGAGTAAGGGTATCTTCGTCATTTAATAAGGCAAGGGTAGTTTGGTAATTTCCTTTACATAGCAAGGGCATTTTCGTAATTTCTACTAAGTGATGGCATTTTCGTAATTCTTTGCATTTTTCTCTAGACATACTTAAGTAGTCTATTTGTTGTGTTTCATAACATTTGTCCAGATTCTCTTGGTTTTTGCTATCACTAATTAATATTTATCTTAGTTATAAATTTGGGGATGTTACATATAATTATGATTTGATAATCAAGATGCATGTTAATATAACATATAGCCAAAAACATATTTGGGGAAAACTCAGTTCTCAGCCGTTATGCTGCCGGATTTCCGCTAAACTTGTAAACTTAGAAAACTTATGAAGAATATGAGCATAAAATGTTAAGTGATAAGTTGTGATGAAATCTATGATCGTAAGCTCATGCATGTATCTTTATCAAACATGTTAATATTTAAGGTGACATAAGATACATGGAGATAATCCTCTGGACTCCAGAAATTAATGGTTATGCGAGGTGATCCAATAAGGATCCTTTAGACTATAGGAATTAATGGTTATGAAAGGTGTTCCTAAGCCCCCTAAAACGCACTCTGTGAGTCGAGAATTAGCTTATCACAGGATAAGTATAGAATAGTGACAATTAGTTTAGGTATGAGCTCATAACCTAGAACTCTCAAAAGGAGAGAAAATATAGGGCGACACCCCCCCGGCCGTCGCTGCCCAAGGAAAGAGATTAAGAAATTTAAGTCACCTAAAAGCTTATTGAGGAAAACTTATGTTAGAGGGATTTATGTTTTATATCATGTGCACTTAAATGTGAACTCCTACTTGATAATGTACATGGCATTGACATACATTCATGACAATAGTACGGTGCATTCATAATATGAAGACTCATGCTAAAAGATATAGGCCTCGGCTAATGGTATTTAGAACTTAATAAACGAACCTTACATATGCTCACATTTTCATAATGAAACCCGAGGTTCCTAGGGACGATGATGATGACACACATATTAGGAGGTGAAGGCCCTACCAAAATTATTTTATAAGATTCTTACTCCCTTTTTATTTTTCTCCATCTTGTCTTCAGAGGTAGATGACGATGTTTGTAATCTACGTTAACGTCCCCTCATGGGAGATGCACTTCAACTCGGCTAACCAATCATACTACTTTATGGGTCGTTATGCCATTCACTTGTACATATTTATGGATCGTCACTCTGCGCACCCTGTTTCTAGTATGTGGTTTTCCTCGATTGCCCCTTTTTCGAATAACCTTGCTTTTGAGCATGCACATCCACGTCCTCGGCAATTTCCTCAACCTCGCCCTTTTGTATCGTTAGTTTGGGATTTTCCTGACTATACACCCAGGTCACCACCTCACTCCACAGGGTCGTGGTCGGACCCATAAGAAAATGCACCCTCCTGTCACTCTTTAGGCGAATTTGCCCTCGCTGCCCCTATAGAATAGGACGACAATAGCGATAGAGAAGTTACTGTTACACAACCAATGAGAAGAGCCACCTATCCATGCCAAGGTGCTCATGTTCTACCTGCGAGATGTCTTGCCTCACGTGATGACCCAACTCATAGGACCCATTTTAGGCGCACTGAATAAGAGAAATGGCAGAAGAATCTTATGCTAGTTTGTTCGGTTTTTATTTGCATGATATTTCTATTGGACTATTGTATTTAACTTGACCTATGTCAATGGTGTGCTACTTTGATTCCTATATGTCTTGGTGTTCGATAAGGAACGATCATTATTTATAATGACGTTATTATATTAATTGAATGAGGTATTTCATATTTATCGGTGACTTGATGTTGTTCTTTTACTTTTATATATAAGGTGAATAACGCAAATTAGTTAGTTTGAGTGGCTCACATTTTGTATTTTTTTTAAAGTATTTTCAAGGGTTTAAGTTAAAACTGGAACAAAAGAGTAAAAACTAATAATTAACTTAAATGCGTCCTAGATGTGTTGAGTTAAATATTAAGATGTTACAAGAAGAGTTCCTAAAGATCATGAAGCAAAGTGAGTATGATATTATGGAGCAATTAAAGAAGACTACTGCTAGAATATCTCTTTTGTCACTAATCTTGTCATCTGAACCTCGTCAAAAAATAGTGTTAAAGTTCTTGAAAGAAGCTTACGTTCAGCCTGACATCTCATTGGAGAATATGGTGACTATGGTGGATCCGGTGAAACGTGTCAACATAATCACATTTTCAGATGAAGAAATTGTATCACAGGCTAACCCACAAGCACTATAAATAACCTAATAATGTATGGACTACATAGTGCTCAAAGTCCTCATTGATAGAGGTTCAGGATTAAACGACTTACCAGTGTCGCCTTTAAGCTACTTGTCGATGAGTAAGAATGATGGTGGTGAGAGCTTTTGACAAGGCTAAAAAAAGCATCCTTAGGGCAGTGGTGTTGCTATTAGAGATTGGCCCAAGCAGATTCAAGGTGTTATTCCATGTAATGAAGATTGAGTCAGATTATAATATGCTGCTAGAAAGACCATGTATAAACAATTTTGGTGTTGTCCCTTCAACCTTGCATCAAAAGGTTATGTACATTGGGAATGGTTCAGTTGTTATGATCCATGGAGAGAAAGATATCATAGTATCCGAACTAGTTACATTGCTATCTGTTGAAAATGTGGAGCTGCTAAAGAGCAATTTATGGCACAACCTGGAGGTAGTAGGTGTAACATCCCCAAATTTATAACTAAGATAAATATTAATTAGCGATAGCAAAACCAAGAGAATCTGGACAAATGTTATGAAACACAACAAATAGTCTACTTAAGTATGTCTAGAGAAAAATGCAAAGAATTACGAAAATGCCATCACTTAGTGGAAATTATGAAAATGCCCTTGCTATGTAAAGGAAATTACCAAACTACCCTTGCCTTATTAAATGACAAAGATACCCTTACTCTATAAATGGAATTACAAGAATACCACTATCATTGTCTAATTACAAAAATATCCACTAACATCTTTGCACAAAACATGGAAACATGTTTGCATAAAACATGGAAACGTGTTTGCACAAAACATGGAAACGTGTTTGCACAAAACATGGAAACGTGTTTGCACAAAACATGGAAACATGTTTGCACAAAACAAGGAGCATTTTCATCCCAAAATTCAGCCAACATGTTTCCATAAATCATGCTCCAAGTGCTTTCCTTCTTCTATTTTTTCTCTAATCTTTCCACTATAAATACTCCTCAAAATCTCTTCAATTCAAAAACTCCCTAAGTGTTCTTTCTTTCTTATTCTATCATTCTTCTTATGTTTTTCAAAGACTTCTCTTGATCCTCTAAACTTCATCCAAACACTTAAATCCTAAGTCCAAACTTTCACTAGCCCTCACAAGAGTTACAATCTTTAACTCTAGTGAGAAATATTTTCTTAAGCATTCAAGTTCTAGAGCCAAGATTCAAGGAGGGTCATCCACTCCAAAGACTCTTGTTCAAAGCTTAAGGAAGAAGAGAAGGACCCTTTTTAGACCCTACACAAGAGGTAGGAGCTTCATCTTTAATTGTTCAAGTATTGTTGGCTTCTAACCTTGATAGAATGCCTCAAGTTTGAGTTATTGTCAAAAGTTTTAAATGATTATTTGAAAAATATATTAGAAATATGACATGTTCTATTTTGTTATGAGTACCCTTATGATGTTATCAAACTCAAATATAACTTGAAAAGATTGTATGTGAAACCTAATTTAATAAAGGTAACTTGAGACATGAAAATGGTAGGTGCTGGAATTTCTAGTTGTTTCTGGCAGCAGGTACTTCGAAAGCTACTGTTCATAAAATATCAAGTATCTCGAAATTAAAATAATTTTACTATAAACTAGACTCATTATAGAACACTCTCCAAAAAGAATCACCCAAAACGGAGTTTTCTAGCTCAAGATATAAATTTTTAAAGTAGAGCCTAAGACTGAAACTTTAAATCTGACCTTGTAGTAGTAAAATAGGTGTAACTCACTCTAGAAAAATGCAAATGGACTGATTTCAACTTTGTTGGAGAGCTAACACATATAGGAATACACCCATGTATGTTATGTATAAAGCTTTGTACCACGTAAATACAGAATGAGAAATAAATTTCGGGATAGTGTACTGTGAAAGTGCAGTTTGGAAAGGTTCTGGCTAAGGAAAGACTTGGTATTTAAGCATGTCCATTGTGACCCACCTCTCTTTCCTGGGAACCCTCCTATGCATGGTTTACAATGGATTTACACTATTCCAAAGATGTAAATGCTAAAATTTGATTTGGAACTACCTTTACTAAGCTGAGATAACAAGTATACAGAGAATTATAAACTTTCTTCTAAAAGATGTCAAAACTATAAATAAAAGAATTGTAAAAAGATAATTTTAAGAATTTAAGTAGAATAATAATCTTCAAGAGTTATACGAAAACCATAATAAGAATATATAAAGAACCTATAATAATATTTTGAAATGCATTAATATATTAATGGAATTCTAAGAGTACAAAGAACACTAAGAGAAAAAGATAATACTAAGACATCCATTACCTCTTAGGAACACTAGGAACTCAACTTGATAACTTTGGTTGCTTAAAATGAATCATTTATGAAAATGTTTACTATGAGATTTACATGATATTATCCATGTTTCATGAAGTGAATTATAGTAAAGTGAATGTATGGTGATGAGTTATGAAATGATGAAGATGAATGATTGATTGCCCATGATTTATTGTGATTACATGATGATATGCATACATTCATTTTCAAAGGAAATAATAAAAGTAAAGTTTGAAAAAGTAGCAATGAAAGTCTGGAAAAGTGGACTTGAGCTAAACTCACGGCTTAACCCCTAAACTTGTTGAGATCATGGCAGCGGAATGAAAACCAAAAGGTTATGGCGACGGCCATGGTATGAGCTCATTACCCTTTTAGGGTGGTCTAAGGCATTGATGCATTCATCCCGTGAGTAATTAAGAAATATGTTGATGAAATAAATGAAAGATGATGATCACTAAACAAGTGAATGTTGAGGATGAGTAGTTATGAAATGCATGCAGCTCCTAAATGATTCTTGCTTATTAGTGGTTTTACATGATATGCTTATATGTATGCTTGATGAAATCTTGAATGAATATTTACGCTAATGTTCAAGATTAGTTTAAAAGTAACTGCACTTGACTAATCACGTTTGTGAAAATTTGATAATTGAATCCTTACTGTTCACCTTTTTATAATAAACCCGAAATGACTGGGACGACAACGATGACACTTTTAGTACAAGTAGGAACTCCTACTGAGAAATCATGTATTTCTCACTCCTATGTTTATTTTCCGTTGTCGTTACTGCAGACAGACGTGTCCACCTAAAGCAACGAGGCCGTAGCTGAGGAAGGAGGTAGCACGTGAAGATTTCAAACCGTTCAAATAGGAGCATTCCGAGCTTTAGTTACATTATAGTTTGTGAGAAACAATTAGTAATAGTAGAACTTATATTGTTATTTGTAATAACTTATCAGTATGATATATGCCCTGTTGTGACTTATGTATTAAGTGATTATATTCCAGTTTATGTGATAATTGTTCTACACTTAGTCTTTTATTCCGCTTATTTAATTAAGTGCGCAATGTAACTTGATCATTATCTATAAAAGCGCTATGTATTTCACTTCTAAATTCTGAGCTTAAGTTTTCAAAAAAATTAATTTATTTAAAGAAAAAAAAACTTCCATTATTTTTCTAAGTTACTTTCAAAAGAAAATTAATACAAGGCATAAGTGACAACTAATAGAATCCAAATGTGAACTTAAGCACAGTGGGGTTCTATTAGGGTGTTACAGTAGGGCTGAGACAAGAACAAAATAAGTCCCCAATGCAAAATCAATTGGTGACTCATATCATGGTTAATAACAAATATCTGGAGAGTAAAGGATTGGGATCATAGTTGCAAGGTATCCAAATGCCTATATCGGTCTCAGAAAAGTCTAACCGATTTCATTTAGGATATGATACCCTATTGGATGAGAAGATGAATGCCTTGATTCTGGAGTAGAAGAAACAAAAATGAAAAATGAAGCAGATTCCTCACTTAAAGGAGACATTTCCTGGTCCAACTGAAGTAATCATAGTTGAGGAAGTTTGCTCCCCTTGGTACAGCCTCACCATCAACACATTGGATGCCGAGACAACTAAAGAAAACAACAAGGTTCATGCTGCTAGCAATGATGAAATGATAATGAACTGGATAACTGAACCAATGATTGATGTGATTGATGCAGAGTAATTATTTGGATTGTATTAGTCAAGATTGTTTATGCTTTTATGTATGCTACTTGAAGACATCATTTAGATAAACTTGCATGTTTATTCAGCAATCTTTCTTTGCTATTCTACTCATCTTTTGCATTTTTTTGTATCTTCCATTTTCTTTGTTTTCGCCTTATATTCTTTTGCTTTCTCTTTTTATCTTTACCACTATTTTTTTTAGCTCGTTAATTTGTGTTTCTTTTGCATTATTTGTACTTTATCTACTATTTTGTTTTTGGCATTCCAACCTACCACAATTGCTTTCTAGGAATCCAAATGCTATAGAAATTTTGCCACATGAAAGAGACTTTGGAGGACTATCAATTGATTCACTTGCTACACTAGATTGTGATAACCATGAATCCAAAGAGGTTAAAGAAACTGTTGGACAATTTTCAAACTTAATGGAACATATAGAAAAGGGGTTTGACTTAAACAATGAGGGGATCGAGGTGATTAACATGGGCATTGAGGAAGAGAGAAAAAAGCTAAAAATAGTGGAAAATCCTGAATGCACATAAATAATTGCACTATTTGAAGAATACCTGGATCTGTTTGCATGCACTTACCATGATATGTGTAACACCCTAAATCTTAACCTAATACTACTAGTATGTATTTAGGTTAATTCTTAGAATATTACCTCTTGGTTTCATCTTTTACTTTGAAAATTACTTAGCGAAAATATGGGCAAAATTTTTCTTTTTTGAATTAAACCAAAGTGAGAGCCACGCATGATTCTTTGAATGGGAATTCATACAAGGCATATGAGCAAATCATAATAAAACACATAAATAACATGGATACATCAACTGATCATATATATAGATAATGTGCCTACCAAAAAGGCAGGACTATTCGATACATAGAGGAACAAAATACAACTGAAAAGCAAATACAAGGAAATCATAAAAGCAAGTACAAGGAAACCATGAAAGCAACACCCATACCCGTGTGCACCTAGAGTAGACAACCTCATATACAAAAGAAGGTTTGTCCTCAACTATGTGGCGTGTGTGCACTAGCTACTACCCATCCTATGCACCTACTCCTGCAGTGCAGTCTTGAGGGGTGGAATCGATCCACTGGCAGATCTCGGCGGGAGTGGTCGTGCGGATCATCGGAGCGTGTCCACCGCGGCGAGGGCGCATGGATGGCCTACAAGCCAACCTCGACTGAACCACTGTCTCCTCACTCCCAGCTCTCATTGGAGGGGGAGTAGGGCTGGAGCTCCAACTGTACATATGCGAGGGCGGGTCCTCTGATGGATCCGTCTCCGAATACTGAGTCTGGGGCACGTACTCTGGGTAGTCACGTACGGCTGATGCCTCGGGCTGCATGCGGAGGATCTGCTCGTCGCGTGGTCTAGTTCGCTCGAAAATCATGTTATGATGGTAGGGGGCAGTCGGGGTGAAGCAGTAGCTCACATCTTGGAGTCTTGTGAAGGGTAGATCTGTAAACATAAATACTCTAACAGTGCAGCTACCCTTAAAATGGTATGACCCGAGTGCTGGGTCATGGTGCAGCTCCCATGTCGGGGTGTCGATGAAGAGTACGAAGGTCGCCATCTGAAGATGTGATGGAAGAAAAGAGAGAGGGAATGAGAATCTTCTAAAAGAATTCTCAATAGGGTAATCCCTACCTAAGTGACATCATCACATCCTCAGGAACCTTGGGTTTTATTTCTTAAAAAGGTGTGCATGCATGTAAACTTCGTTTAAGTTAGTTTTCTAAAGTATTAATTATCCAAGGTCCATCATATTTTACAATGCGTCTTTATGACTAAGCAGGGAATACACTAATGACATGAATGCATCATGAAAATAAACCAATCAATGAAATAACTAAGAAACATTATAACATTGGCATAAGGAGACAGGTATAACTTTTCTTGGTTTTTCATAGCACATGTGACATTTTAAACTTTAACTTTTATCTCATGGGGCCACTCTAAAACATCTCTAGGTTATGAGCTCATACCTTAACTAGTCATCACTAGTTCTTACTTATCCTATGATAAGCGTAACATACATTATCCCGACTTAAAGTACGGGCTAGGGGACAAATTAAGGATTACCTCTTAGGGTCATTTCCTCTTTGAAACGCTCTACTAGCAACTAGTGCATAGTAGTATTATCCGCTTTGGCAAGCTCTATGTCAATACCCTCACAGATTTGTTTTCTTGGGGGTGCTCGGCTAAACCGGTGTCACCCAAGAAGGCATCTCAGTGTTATGTCACATTTAAGTTCTCATAATTTTCAAAAAGATCTTTTTCTAAGTTCCTCAAATTTGATGGAAATTCGGCAAAGATGACATTGTAGACCGAATTTCCTCAAATTTGCTTATGCCATGAAAACATATAGGTCATGCAAACATATCTTATGAGGTATAGCATATCATCATATAAAACCTCTTCATAGCACATATCAAACTTATCATAGACAAAGCTCATGTATCATATATCATATTTACATAAATTAAGCATCATAAAAACTCAAGACTTTTTAATGTCTTATGCATTGACCCTTAAGGTCCTTAACTCACGTTCTAAGTTATCGATCATCAAACCTAATCTCTTGGGTACCTAGCAGGTTATAACTAAGTATTTCTCACCTCACACTATGATCAAGAACATCTCTAAACCTCAAGGATGCAGAATTTATAATCCTAACTTTACGGGTACCTAGGAGTCACAACTTCGACCCTTTCTAAGTCTGGTTCGTTCCTAAGGCTTCAAGATCAAGTCCTAAACCATTTATGAGTCATTCCTACACATTTAAACTAATTTAAATCCATGATTAGCATTACTAAACCTTGCTGCACAGAATCCAGAAAATTCAAACATTAAAGGATCTAGAACTCTCAAATTAATTCTTTTCTAGTTTCTAACTTCTCCTATCTTTCACATATGAGTCTTGATATTATTTTTACTCAAACATAAGCATATTATCATCATTAAAACAGCACATACAGTGGCAAATAATTAGCAAGGCAGAACCAAAACAAAACTCTCCATAAAGGCATAAAACACAATTTCTAAAGCACATAAAATACTAGTTTCTCTTGGAACCTTTTCAAAACTTTCAAAACTCATTTATAAACATTTTTAACATCTAAAATCATAAGAATATTCAAGAGGCTAGTGACCAATTCATCTTTGTCTCAAGAGGTCCTAAATTTATAAAACTTAGTTCTACATATTCCTTGTACTCATAATAGCCTAGAAAAAGTATGAAACATAGTTTTCAATATTTAGAAACATCAAAACCTCTTAGGGCCGAAATATGAACCAATGGAAATAAACATTTTTAAACCTTTGTTTGAGACAACCATGGGCAAGTCTTTGAGCTCTAGTTTCATTAAAGTGATGGCATAAAGATAAACATGCTTATGCACTTGTTTTAGCTTTTATTAGAAAGTAAAGTGAGAGCATAAAATAAATATGAGATGCATCATATTATTATCTTTGATATTTAGGTGAGAACTTGAAATGTAAACATGATAATGCATAGCTTGAAATATAAACATGACAATGCAAGTTCCTTTATTATCTTGGTACTTAGTGATAGCAAGAAAAATAAACATGATGTGCAAGGCATAAAAATAAACATGGTGCAAGGTTCATTTTATGGTTAGTTAGAGCTCATTCAAGACTTTAACAAGATAACAATCCAACACATATCTCATTACAAAGAGAGCTTTAGAGTTCTTGAACCAAGTTCTCAAAAGAACTATAAGGTTCTTGAACAACATCATCAAGCTCAAGTAAACAACTTCCAAAACAAAACCAAACAAAATCTCAAGGATCAAAATACCAAAACCGAAAACCTTACAAAAGAAAAAGAAAGCGAAACTAAGTCAAGTTCTTTATTAAATACCCAAAACCCCTATCTAGAGAAAGATCTCTAGAACGTGCCAACCAACTTTAAGGTTGACAAAGGTAGGCTTGGACTTTTAGAAATCCTTAGATTAATTTTCTTAAGTTGAAAAACCATGTGAGCTAGATATCATATAGATGAAGTTATAAGAAAAGGAAAACTCAAGCTTTAGAGGTTTCTTTGAGATGAACACAAGGTCATCATCTAGAAACTCTCATCATCAAGCTATCATACTCATATTCAAGGCCAAGAGGCCGAAATGAAAAAGAAAAGAAGAACCAAGGAAAGTTTAAAAAGAATCCAAGAGGAAACTAGAGAAGAACATATTCTTGAGCAAAACTAGTTTGAAAAGCAAATCCCTACCTAGAGTGAAGATGAAAACTTGAACTATTTGAAAAGGAAAACAAGATGATGAGCTCCTCCAAGAGGCAAGATAGCTTCGGCCAAGAGAGAATGAGAAGGTTGGAGTTGTGTTTCAAGTGAGGTTATGTTTGAGGTGTGGTGTTTGAGAGGTTTGATGGGGTTCAAGGCTTTGGGGTGGTGTTTCAAGGTTGAGAGATGATGAAGAGATGAAGAAGATGAAGATGGAAAGAAAGGAAGAACTCTCTTGAAGCTTGAGATAAAAAGAAAAGAACTAGCAAGACAACTCTAGAATTCTAAACTTAGCAAGTGCTTCAAAGTGCAACTAAGCTATCACAAGCATCCTATTTATAGAAAAACAAAACCATGGGGCTCACCAAGGGGAGATGTGGCTGTGGCTTTTGAGGAGGAAAATGGAGAGAAAAATATCTCTTACACAAGGTCATTCAAGCATGGTTTGAAGCATGGAAGCTAAGCTACAAGGTATGGCTTGATGTGAGTTAATTTCCTATCAATTTTTGATGAAATTAGGCTTCTAGAAACAAAGCATGGCTGGAACTTTTCCAGCCACAAATAAATAGAGAAAATGGGCTATTTTAATTAGTTATTTATTTGGAAAATCAAGCTTGATTGAAAGTTATGACAAGGTATAGTGTATGTGACTTGAGGTATGGCCTTGGAGTGTTGAAAAATTGAACATGTGATGCATATGGGGAGGGAGGGGCTTCGGCCAGACCTGGCAGCATGGGGGGAGTGAGGTTTTGATCATCTAATTGGGTGTTAATTGTAGGTTTAGATGTGTATTAGCTTAGGTACAAGGTTAGGAATAATTAAGCTTAAGTTTAGGTAACTAAGAATGTGTTTTAAGAATTTTATGACAAGATTAGGAGTGCTCATACATCATTAAAGAATTTTAAACTCATTTATGAATAAACAATGTGTAACACAATTCCATGATTTAAGGAATTCGAAAGAGAAAACACTATTTAAGATTCCATGACTAGGAGTCTTGAAATTAAAATATGATTTTAAGTTGTAATTAAGCACTTTTAGGTTCTAATCAACTTTAATAAATTATTTTGACTCAAGATTAATTAAGGAAATTAATTAACCTTTGATTAGAGCCTAATATTGCTTAGGTTTGCTTAATCACCCGATTAAGCGTAAAAACACGAAACTAGGGGCAAAACCATAATTTTGCACTAATTTCGCTCGGGACCTCCGGGACCAAAACTAAAGTCACAGTCTACATTAAAACGCCTTTTAAAATCATCCGGAGAAGTTTCAGGTTCATCCGGCACTTGCAAACGGGTAAAACACCGCAGGGGCGTTTTGGTCATTTTAACCCTAAAACTCGAAAAATGAGATTTTTGATCCCGGGAAGGTACACAAGTCATCTAATCCCCTTCCAACATTGAGTTTGCCCTTCGAGTACTGCCGAACCGGCTTTCCTCGAATTCCGGGCCGAAAATGACCTCAGGGGCATTTTGGTCATTTTCACTCTAACAGAAAATCAGGGCGTTACAATATGCCGGGGTTGGATCCAAAAATAGCTTTACATAAGATCTCTTTGCATCCATAAGGTGAGTAGAAAAAGCAATAGATGACAAAAATGTGACCTAACATGTCATTAAAAATAAAAAAAGAAATGACTAAACAGCTATAGGCTGGATTTTGGAGGTATCAAGACATACTAATTAGGTGGCTAACATTGTGCATGTGCCTAAAAAGGATAGGAAGGTCAGAATATGTGTAGACTATTGGGATTTAAATAAAACTAACTCGAAAGATGATTTTCCTCTCCCTCACATTGACGTCCTAGTTGATAATACAGCTGGAAATCACTAATTTTCATTTATGGATAGATATTCCGAATATAATCAGATTCCTATGGATATTCATGACAAAGGAAAAACTACTGCCATAACTCCATGGGAACATTTTGCTATATAGTCATGCCATTTGAATTGAAGATTACCAGTGCCAGCTACCAACGTACTATGGTCGCATTATTCCATGACATGATGAATAAGGAGATTGAGCTGTATGTGGATGACATGGTCACCTGTGGCAATTCTATGAAAGCTGTTCAAAAGGCTTAGAATATATAAACTCTGATTGAACCGAACAAATGAATTTTTGGAGCTTCTACAATGAAATTACTCGAATTCATTGGTAGCAAAGAAAGGATAGAGGTGGATCATGACAAGGTGAAGGTGATACAAGAAATGCTAGCTCCTTGTACTGAACGAGAAGTGAGAAGTTTTCTTGGGAGGCTAAACTATATTGCTAGATTTATTGCCAATTTGATGAGTACTTGTGAGCCTATATTCAAGTTGCTGCGAAAACATCAACCTAGAGAATGGATGGAAGAATGACAAGAAGTATGTGACAAAATAAAGACTTATTTAATGAAACCTCCCATTTTGATACTGTCGATGCCCAGTCATCCTTTAATATTGTAACTCACAATGTTGCCTATGATGAGTCTAGAAAGAAGGAACATGCAATTTATTATCTGAGCAAGAAGTTTAATTGTTGTGAATCCCGTTACATGGCGATTGAAAAAACCTGTTGTGCATTAGTATGGATTTCCAAAAGGCTGAGACAATATATTTGTACTATACTACTTGGTTGATTTCTTAAATAGATCCATTGAAATACATATTTGATAGTCCTCATGTGCCGTTGAGAATGTTGAAGTGGTAAGTGATACTATCTAAATTTGATATTAAGTATGTGAATAGAAAGTTTATCAAGGGAAGTGCGATTGCTGATCACCTAGTTGAAAACCCTCTTGAGGGTGGTTAACTAACCACATCTGAATTTCCTGATGGTGAAGTGCTAGCAATGGAAAAATAAGAGATGGAAGAGGAGAATGTGTGGAAGATGTACTTTGATGGGGCTGCTAATATGAATGGATGTGGAAGAGGAGTTATAGTGGTGTCACCAACTAGAAAACAATACCCAGTTCCCATCGAGTTGGATTTTGAATATACCAACAACATCACAGAGTATGAGGCATGTGCAAATAGTTTGCAAGTTGTAATTGACTTGGGGATTAAAGAATTAAAAGTCTTTGGGGACTCTGCACCCATAATTTATTAAGTTAATGGACAATGGTGAACAAAGGATCCAAAGTTAGCACCTCATCAGAAGTACTTGTCTCAACTAATTGAGCAATTTGACAGTGTGTCATTCTCTCACTTAGATCGAGACAAAAACCAATTCGCGGATGCTTTGACGACTTTGGCTACAATGACTAAATTGAAATTCCACACCAATGTCCAACCTATCCATGTAGAGATGCAAAATGAACCGGTATACTGTGGCAATATGGAAATTGAGTCAGACGGCTAGCCCTAATATCATGACATCAAATAGTATATTCAAAAAAGAGAATACCCAGCCGGTGCAAATGAGGTGAATAAAAAGACAATTCGTCAACTGGCTATGGCCATTTTCTTGAACGATGAAGTCCATTACAAGAGGATCAGATATGTAGATGCTCATGAAGCTAGCATAATTATAACTGAGATCCATGAAGGAATTTGTGGAAACCATGCTAATGGACACATGATAACACGCAAAATCCTAAGGAGTAGTTATTACTGGTCCACCATGGAGAATGATTGTATCAATTATGTTTGAAAGTGCTACAAGTGCCAAATATATGCAGACCGAGTCAATTCTCCTCCAGTTCTATTACACAACATGGTATCTCCTTGACCTTTCTCGATGTGGAGCATGGATGTCATCGGCCTAGTTAATCCCAAAGCATCCAATGGTCATCATTTCATTTTGGTGGCAATAGACTATTTCACTAAATGGGTGGAAGCAATTTCGTATGCCAATATCACACAGAAGGTGTTCATCAGATATATCAAAAGAGACATTATCTATAGGTAGGGGATTCTAGAAAGAATTAGCATAGATAATGCTCCTAACTTCAATAGTGCTAAAGTTCAGAAGTTCTTTGAGACTTTCAGAATCAAGCAACATAACTCATCTGCTTATGGGCCTCAAATGAATAATGCGGTAAAGCTGCAAATGAGAACATCAAGAAAATCATCACCAAAATGGTGCTGAATTAAAAACACTAACATGAAATACTACCATATGCTTTACACGCATATCGTACCAACATACGATCAAGCACATGGACAACTCCCTTCTCATTGGTATATGAATGGAAGTTGTATCTCTCATAGAAGTGGAAATCTCGTCATTAAGGATGCGTTTGGTTCCTGTCCCAGGATAGGAAGACAGGGACAATTTTTTATTTTCTGTCGCTGTATCATGTTTGGTGATGGGGACGGAAAAATTTTCTGTCCTAGAGACAAAAATTTCCTGTATTTCTGTCCCTCCAAAAAATAGGGATAGTGGAGATAGAAAACGAGGACAATGGTCCGGCCACCTGCCACCGCCAGTCAACGGCAGAAGTCAACGGTCAATGTCGGTCAACACGGTCAATGCCAAAGTCAACACGGTCAACAACCGGTCAACGCTGCTGGTCGCCGGTCAATGCCGGTCAATGGTGGTCAATGGCTAATATTTTTCTATCTCCGTCTCCACCACCAACATGATACAGGGATAAAATTTTTCTGTCTCTGTCTCCACTGTCTCTGTATTTCTATCCCTATCCCTCCTGATACACAAACCAGACGCTACCTAAGGGTTCTAATGGAATCTGAGTTGGAAGAATTTGAATGGGTGAAGGCTCATCATGAATATGATAAAAAAAAAGAGATTGGCAACTATTTGTCAGGGCCAATTGTACCAAAGTAGAATGACCAAGGCTTTTCACAAGAAAGTTTGTCCGAGAAAACTCTGCCCTAGAGATTTGGTTCTGAAGAAAATCCTTCCCAATAAAGAGAACGCAAGAGGAAAATTGGCTCCAAATTATGAGGGCCCTTATATTGTCAAGTAGGCATTCTCAAGAGGGGCATTAATCTTGCAAGATATGGACAGACAGGAACCGCCTAGACTAGTCAACGTTGATGCAATAAAAAAGTTAAATGCTTGAAAAAAAAGCCTATTAGGTCCCCCCAAAAAGGTGGCCTAAGCCAAAAAAAATAGAAAGAAAAAGAAAAAGCCCATTAGGTTGAAAATCCAAAAGGGCGGCACAAAAGTTAGGGCAAATAATAGGCATTATCTCAAGCAACTTATACTGAGGCAATTTTCGGTATTGAATTTGTCCTATGAACCAAGCAAACTAAGACTGAAACTAGGGCAATTTTTGGGGAAGGAAAGATCGAAGGCTCAACAATGGAGACATTGGCTATGGTGTCTGATTTGCTGCAAGAAATCAATTGAATAAGCCATTAAGAACCAAAATTGGGGCAAACTTTTATGTCTTTAGCTATCCTATTTTCATGCAGTTTTGTTTCCTTCTTCCGAAACATGTTGTGTTATTGTCATCCAATGTATCAAATAATAAAAATATTCATTCAGTTAATCCTTTCTTCCTTGAATGCATGTTTATTTATGATGTCTCAAGTAGGATAGATTTAAGTTTAAATTATACAACCTAATAATGTTTATAGCAATACTTCAACGATTTATAGCTGGAATTTTTTTTTTTAAAAAAAGAGACTAAAAGGAAGAGAAGGGATCCCTAGAAGAAAGCAAAAGAGGCCTTGTACATGCTAGAGAGTTCGATGCATGAACTACGAGTTTGATCAATTGAAGTCTTCCTCAACGACTATTTGATTTAGTTACGAATCATTTCACCAGGAATGGATGATGAAATTGATGATTTTGCATACAACCAAAAAAATACCGGAAAAAAAAAAAGAAGAAGAAAGTTGAGTTTTTAAATTTCTTATCGCTTATCAACCCATATCTAATTGGCAGCAAGCTTTTACTTTTCAGCCCCTGTCAATTTTTAAACTTCTAATCAACCCCTATTAGCTTTTAAATTTCCTGCTAGCCCCCATTAACTTTTAAATTTCCTATCAGCCCTCATCGACTTTTAAATTTCCTATCAGCCCCCGTCAGCTTTTAAATTTCCTGTCAGCCCCATCGACTTTTAAATTTCCTATCAGCCATCGTCGACTTTCAAATTTCCAGTCTGCCTCTATTGCCTTTTCCTTTTTCTGTCTGCCCCAAATGGTTTTTACATTTCTTGTCATTTGCGAATCCATATCGAGTGGTTCCCAAGTTTTACCACCTATTGTCATTTGTGAAACTCATTTCAAGATAGTTAGCTCGTTTTCTTTTCTCTTTCTCTCTTTGACTTTTACACTGTTGATTTTCTGTATAACATAGTTTGCATTTGACTTTCTTGAATGTCTGTATTCTTTTGTTGTTTGGATTTATATTTTTTCCATTTCATGCATTGTTAAACAAAATCAATGTTCATGTCTTTACTCATTCCTTATGAAGGCAATATGTAAAACTTGGATTTTTCATATCCACTTTTAAGAAATGAGCAAAGAAGGGCAATTGTGAACACTTGATTTTGTCCGGCCCATAAATAGAAAAAAATAAAAAAGTTTGCATATTTCATAATTTAAACGAATTTCCTTTATAGCCTTTTCATTTATTTCTTTTAAACAAAAAGAAATTGCTCAGCCCATTTCCACATTAAAAAAAAGGGCCTAACCCATTTCAGCCCATTTCCTTTTCGTAAAAAAAAGAAAAGAAAAGAAAATAAAGAGAGCAGAAGAGCGATGGCTATGTCATTCTCCTATCTATTCCCTTCCATGATATACATGAGAAGAAATATTAAAATGGGGATGATGGGAAGTATAAAAAATAAAAAGGATGGCAGACAGAATGATGGTGTTCCTCTCCACTACTTGCGAAATGATAAATTTTCTTTTAGTGATGTGTTAGGAATATCTGACACACAGTTATAAAATGAGGTATATAATGGATATATAAATCATGGCTATGAGAACTATAGGGGGAATAACATCTGAATTTTTCTTGAAACAAAAGAAAAAAAAAACAAACACAAGGAGAGATAGAGTAAGTAAGGTATGGTGAAGCATTTGTCCATTTTTTTCAAAGTCATCATTTTTCATTCCTAAATTGAGCTATCTCAAAACCCTCCTTAATCCACATCCAACAAACAAACCATCCACTTTTTTCACCCAAGTTGATACAATTTGCACATAAACATCAACCAAAAAGCATACCACAATCAGAAATCCAACCACTGCAATATGAACCAAACACAAAACAAACCATGTCAGCTCCAAAGTCACAAACCCAAACTTTTCAACAATAAATCATAAATCATAATCAAACCCTCCCATAACACCAACCAAACCCGTCAACAAAAAAAAAGAGAAATGAAGGCATAACAAGAAATCAAAATGGAAGAAAAGATGGGAATGAGGTCCGCAGCTGTCACTGTTACTAGATCGGCCACCATGATCCCACCCTTCACGGCCGTGAGCCACCCATCACCACCACTCACCTTCTTTCTCTGTCTTTGTGCTCCCCTTCATGCCACCACCATGCTAGCCGAGATGAACCAGCCCTTCCCATCTCTGATCTTCCATCACCACTACTTACTACTAGTCTTTCTCGATCCCTCTATTCCTTTCTTAGCCATAAAATCACCCATGGCAACAACTTCGTGCACCTTTCCCTCTCTTCGCTGCATCGCGCTGTTCCTTATGTCCCTCGCATGGCCGCCGTACACTATATGTGGTGGACCATACCATTGCTGCATGGTGGCCAATTTCCCTTCCTTCTTTAGCAACACCATCGCCTCACAAGTTAAGCGTGTTTCGCCACCCTTCCTCAAGCTCAAACACCCTCAACTCATAATACCATTAAACCAAAAAATTGATGAAAAGAAAAGGAAGAGAGGCCGCGGCTGTCACCGCCACTACCGTGCTGTCCACAGGCGTAGCTCATGAGCCGCATTGCCGTTAGCGTTCACTTAACCTCCTTCCCCTTATTCCTCTGCAAGAGTGCTACCTTTTTCCCCTTTTCTAGAGAAACCCCAATGTCATATTCTAAGGAGTAAACCCTCAAGGTGGTACTTGACAATTTCAGCGTCGGACAAACTAGTCCCTGACAACTGGAAAATGTCACCTTGGTCCCGAACAATGTCAAAAGTCGGACAATTGTTAGTCCCTGGATGGAAAACAGTAACGGTGTTAATGACAATTTCATTATTGGACAAATTAGTCCCTGACGTCCTTCATCCCCCATCCTTTTCTTTCCTTCATCCCTTATCCCTTTCCTTCCTTCATCCCTCATCCCTTTCCTTCCTTCATCCTTTTCACCGCTACCACCACCACCATCACCATCACCACTATCAAATCTAAATGATTACAACCACCATCACCACAACCACTATTATCCTTTACACAACCCCATATGGTCATATCACTCTCTATCCCTTTCCTTCCTTCATTCTCTTTACCACCATCAACACTACCCCCACCACCACTAACCACAACCCATACTTTTTCATCATTAGTAGCCCATTTCAAACCACAACAAACACAACCTTAACCCATTCATTATCATCCATAACCCCATAATCATCATCCATTAACAAAAATTATCTAACACTATCACAAACACACTCACTTTTACCTAAATAAAAAGAAAAATCTAAATCCCATAACCAATTTTAAACTACAAATCTTAAAAAAAAAAGGAAAAAGAGCTGAAGCACCATGATTTTAAGTAATGAAAATTTTCAGATTTTATAAAGGAAATATTGAAATTTTTGAAAACTATAAGATTTAGTTTTTAGTATTTTCTTCATAAAATCCTAAAAATAAAAAAATTGAGAACTGAAACTAAAGATGCCTTAACTAACTTCCCTAGTTTTTCTGTTCAATCTCCATTCTCCTCACCTTCAAGCCTTTTAGTTTCTTCCCTTCAATTTTTTTTTTTGCCTCTAATAATCTGCAAGAAAATACGTCCAGAATCTAGCAATAAATTGCTCAATTGCTTTAGAAAATAAAAATTTTTAAAGCAGTGATCACAAGAAATAAATTTGTAGATTAATGTCTTTAAAGCAGTGATTAAAAAATTGAATAAAAATATAAAATGAAAATTTTATTTACATGCAAAATATAAATTGTTATTTTCTAAAATAATTGGGCAACTTAATGAATTAGGTAACTTACTAGAGCGCGTTAAATATAAGGACAATTTTATTAATTTCTAGTAAGAAAATCTAGTTGCTTTCAGGACATGCTTGTTGGTGGGATAGAAGCACCATCAATAACTATAATATGGGCAATGTCAGAACTCATGAAAAATCCCAATGCCTTGAAAAAATCATAAACCGAGTTGAGAAAGTTCTTTGACTCTAAGGGATATATGGATGAAATGAACTTCCACAAGCTAAAGTACTTAAATTCAGTTCCAAGAGAAAATAGAAAGGCATGTATAATCAATGGATATGAGATACCCACTAAGAGCAAAATCATTGTAAACGCTTGGATAGTTAGAAGATATGCTAAGTATTGAGTTAAAGCAGAGAGATTTGAGGCAGAAAGATTCTCTGATAATCCGGTTGATTTTAAATGAACAAACTTTGAATATAGGCTTTGGTTGGTGGTGGCGGGGGTAGTGGTGAAGGTGGTAAAGAAAATGAAGGAAGGAAAGGGATAAAAAGTGATATGGGGTTGTGTGAAGAAAGATGATGGTTGTGGTCATGGTGGTTGTAGTCATATAGATTTGATAGTGGTGGTGGTGGCGGTGGTAGTGGTAATAGAGAAGATGAAGGAAGGAAAGAAATGGGGGATGAATATTTTTTTTTAAGAAAAAATGACTTCAGGGACTAATTTGTTCGATAATGAAATTGTTATTAACACCTTACTGTTTTCCATTCAGGGACTAATGGTTGTCCGACTTTTGACATTGTTAAGGACCAAGTTAACACTTTTTAGTTGTTAGGGACCAGATTGTCCGACGCTGAAATTGTCAGGGACCACCTTGGGGGTTTACTCTATTCTAAATCACTAACCATGTTCCCTTTTGTTTGTATGTACTGACTTCTTTGCTTTTTTTTAATTCTTGTTAAAAAAAAGGAAAATATTTTAATGGTTCTTTCTTTTTGGGCATAAGTGAAGACCGAAGCCCACTATGCTTTAATACTTTAATTTGATATGTTTTGTCACTGGGTTGGGTTGAGGTTGATACTTGGGTATTTTATTGTTATTTTATTTTTGTTACCATTGGGTTTGTCTTGAATCATTGTTTTAGCGTTAGTTATTCATTTTTTTAAAAATCTTCATCTTCATGAAGCATAATCTTCGAAAAAGAGGTGGACATGCATGAGTTTGTTTACACTGGAGTTTGTTTAAGTATACTTTTTTTCCCAAAAAAAAGGGAATTTTCATGTATTTTAGGTCTAAAATGAGCTTTAAGAAAAAAAAATAGTTTTATTTAATTTGGGGTTTAAAAGGAATTCTTCAATATTTTTTCATTTTAAAAAAAATTAGTCATTAGATTACATTTTAAAAAAAGGGATTGATTGAGCCGTGACAGCTTGTTAATTCTAGATTCTGGAATATTTTAGCCGTGACAGTTTGATATTCTAAAATTTCTTTTCAAAAATAAAATCAACTAATCCACAGTTATTTTCTATAAAACTACTTGACTTTGAGTTCCTCATTGCACCAGAGAATACGTAGGAGCAAACTAACGCTATCAAGCCAAAATTAATTTTTTGTAATTTATGTTTAATTGTAAATATTTTTACCTCCTTTTATTGAAAATTCTTTAGGGGTTATTAATTAATTTGCATAACTTAGTAAGGCACTATCCAAGGACAAGTGTATTAAGGGTGCTATAGGATTAAGTTCCTACCCTTCCCCATACATAATCAACTCCTAAACTCGTATCTGGTTTTTCAAAGACTATTTTCTATAATAAAATGGGTTTTTCCATGTTTTCCCAATTTAAATAAACATGGTGGCTGTAACGCCCCAATTTTCTGTTAGAGTGAAAATGACCAAAATGCCCCTGAGGTCATTTTCGGCCCGAAATTCGAGGAAAGCCGATCTGGCAGTACTCGAAGGGCAAACTCAATGTTCGAAGGGGATTGGATGACTTGTGTACCTTCCCGGGATCGAAAATCTCGTTTTTCGAGTTTTTGGGTCAAAATGACCAAAATGCCCCTGCGGCGTTTTACCTGTTTGCAAGTGCCGGATGAACCCGAAACTTCTCCAAATGATTTTAAAAGGCGTTTTTATGTTGACTATGACTTTAGTTTTGATCTCAAAGGTCCCGGGAGAAATTAGCGCAAAATTACCGTTTTGCCCCTAGTTTTGTGTTTTTACGCTTAATCGCGTGATTAAACAAACCTAAGCAATATTAGGCTCTAATCAAAGGTTAATTAATTTCCTAAATTAATCTTGAGTCAAAATAATTTATTAAAGTTGATTAGAACCTAAAAGTGCTTAATTACAACTTAAAATCATATTTTAATTTCAAGACTCCTAGTCATGGAATCTAGAATAGTGTTTTCTCTTTCCAATTCCTTAAATCATGGAATTGTGTTACATATTGTTTATTCATAAATGAGTTTTTAATTCTCTCATGATGTATGAGCACTCCTAATCTTGTCATAAAATCCTTAAAACACATTCTTAGTTACCTAAACTTAAGCTTAATTATTCCTAACCTTGTACCTAACCTAATACACATTTAAACCTACCATTAACACCCAATTAGATGATCAAAACTCACCTCCCCCATGCTGCCCCTGGTTTGGCCATGCACTTCCCTCTCCCATATGCATCACATGTTCAATTTTTCAACACTCCAAGGCCATACCTCAAGTCACATACATTATACCTTGTCATAACTTTCAATCAAGCTTGAATTTCCACATGAATAAATAATTAAAACAATCCATTTTTCCCATTTATTTGTGGCTGGAAAAGTTCCAGCCATGACAAGTTTCTAGAAGCCTAATTTCATCAAAAATTGATAGGAAATTAACTCACATCAAGCCATACTTTATAGCATAGCTTCTATACTTCAAACCATGCTTGAATGACCTTGTGTAAGAGATATTTTTCTCTCCTTTTTTCCCCTTAAAAGCCATGGCCACTCCCCCCCTTGGTGAGCCTCATTGTTTTGTTTTTCTATAAATAGGATGCTTGTGATAGCTTAGTTGCACCTTGAAGCATTTGCTAAGTTTAGAATTCTAGAGTTATCTTGCTAGTCCTTTTCTTTTCTCTCAAAATTCCAAGAGTTCTTTCTCTTCTTCCTCATCCTCTCTTCACATTATCACCTCACCACTTCAATCTACCATATCCTAACCTTAGATCATCATCAAATCTCTTAAACACTAAACCTCAAACACAAGCTTCCTCAAAACTGATCTCCTTTCCTTTTCTTTCTCTTTGGCCGAAGCCATCACGCCACCTTAAGAGAAGTTGCTCTTCTCATTTTCCTTTTCAAGTTCAAGCTTTCATCTTCATCACTTGGTAGGGATTTGCTTTTCAAACTTGTTTTGTTCAAGAATGTGTTTTTCTCTAGTTTCCTCTTGGATTCTTTTTTAACTTTCTTTTGTTTTTCTTTTCTTCTTCATTTCGGCCTCTTGGCCTTGATTATGAGTATGATAGCTTGATGATGAGAGTTTCTAGGTGATGACCTTGTGTTCATCTCAAAGAAACCTCTAAAGCTTGAGTTTTCCTTTCTTATGACTTCATCTATATGATATCTAGCTCACATGATTTTTCAACTTAAAAAAATTAATCTAAGGATTTCTAAAAGCTCATGCCTACCCTTGTCAACCTTAAAGTTGGCCGGCACGTTCTAGAGATCTTTCTCTAGATAGGGATTTTGGGTTTTTAATAAAGAACTTGACGTAGTTTCACTTTCTTTTTCTCTTGTAAGGTTTTCGGTTTTGGTATTTTGATCCTTGAGATTTTGTTTGGTTTTATTTTGGAAGTTGGTTTACTTAAGCTTGATGATGAAGTTCAAGAACCTCATAGTTCCTTTTGAGAACTTGGTTCAAGAACTCTAAATCCCTCTTTGTGATGAGATATGTGTTGGGTTGTTATCTTGTTAAAGTCTTGAATGAGCTCTAGCTAACCATAAAATGAACCTTGCATCATGTTTACTTTTATGCCTTGCACATCATGTTTATTTTCCTTGCTATCACTAAGTACCAAGATAATAAAAGAACTTGCATTATCATGTTTATATTTCAAGCTATGCATTATCATGTTTACATTTCAAGTTCTCACCTAAATATCAAAGATAATAATAGGATGCATCTCATATTTATTTTATGCTCTCACTTTACTTTCTAACAAAAGCTAAAACAAGTGCATAAGCATGTTTATCTTTATGCCATCACTTTAATGAACCTAGAGCTCAAGGACTTGCCCATTGTTGTCTCAAACAAAGGTCTAAAATATTTATTTTCCATAGTTGAGATTTCGGCCCTAAGAGGTTTTAAGGTTTCCAAGTATTGAAAATTATGTTGTATAATTTTCCTAAGCTTATATGAGTATAAGAAATATGTAGAACTAAGTTTTATGAATTTAGGACCTCTTGAGATGAAAATGATTTAGCCACTGCCCTCTTAAGTATTTTTATGATTTTAAAGGATAATAGTGTTTATGAATGAGTTTTGAAAGTTTTAAAAAGGTTCCAAGAGAAACTAGTATTCTATGTGCTTTAGAAATTGTGTTCTATGCCTTTTATGGAGATGCACATTTCGGTTCTGCCTTGCTACTTATTTGCCATTGTATGTGTTGTTTTAATGATGATAATATGCTTATGTTTGAGTAAAAATAATATTAAGACTCTTATGTGGAAGATAAGATAAGTTAGAGACTAGAAAAGAATTAATTTGAGAGTTTTAGATCCCTTAATTATTGAATTTTCTGGATTCTGTCCAGCAAGGTTTAGATTTGATAATCATGGTTTTAAATTAGTTTAAATGTGTAGGAATGACTCATAATTGGTTTAGGACTTGATCTTGATGCCTTAGGAGCAAACTAAACTTAGAAAGGGTCATTGTTGTGACTCCTATGTACCCGTAAAGTTAGGATTATAAATTCTGCATCCTTGAGGTTTAGGGATGTTCTTGATCATAGTGTGAGGTGAGAAATACTTAGTTATAACCTCATAGGTACCCAAGAGATTAGGTTTGATGATTGATAACTTAGAATGTGAGTTAAGGACCTTAAGGGTCAATGCATAAAACATTAAAAAGTCTTGAGTTTTTATGATGCTTAATTTATGTAAATATGATATATGACACATGAGCTTGATATGTGCCATGAAGAAGTTTTATATGATGATATGCTATACCTCATAAGATGTGTTTGTATGTCATATATGTTTTCATGGCATAAGCAAATTTGAGGAAATTCGGTCTACAGCAGTCATGCTGCCAAATTTCCATCAAATTTGAGGAACTTGGAAAAAGGTCTTTTTGAAAATCATAAGAACTTAAATGTGACACAACATTGAGACGTATTCTTGGGTGACACCGGTTTAGCCGAGCACCCCCAAGAAAACAAATCCGTGAGGGTATTGACACAGCGCTTGCCAAAGCGGACAATACTACTATGCACTAGTTGCTAGCAGAGCGTTTCAAAGAGGAAATGACCCTAAGAGGTGATCCTTGATTTGCCCCCTAGCCCGTACTTTAAGTTGGGATTATGTATGTTATGCTTATCATAGGATAAGTAAGAACTAGTGACGACTAGTTAAGGTATGAGCTCATAACCTAGAGATGTTTTAGGGTGGCCCCATGAAATAAAAGTTAAAGTTTAAAATGTCACATATGCTATGAAAAACCAAGAAAGTTATTATGAGATTTATACCGGTCAACTTATGCCACTATTATAACGTTTTTGTGACTTTGTTGATTAGCTTATCCTTTTGATGCATTCATGTCTTAGTATATTCCATGCTTAGTCATAAGACGCATTGTAAAATATGACGGACCTTGGATAACTAATGCTTTAGAAAACTAACTTAAAGGAGTTTATATGCATACACACCTTTTTAGAAATAAAACCCAAAGTTCTTGAGGATGTGATTATGTCACTTAGTTAAGGATTGCCCTACTGAGAATTCTTTTAGAAGATTCTCATTCCCTCTCTCTTTTCTTCTATCACATCTTCAGATGGCGACTTTCGTACTCTTCATCGACACCCCGATGTGGGAGCTGCACCATGACCCAGCACTAGGGTCATATCATTTTGAGGGTCGCTGCACAGTCAGAGTATTCATGTTTATGGGACGACCCTTTGCATACCCAGTACGAAGCTACCGCTTCACCCGACTACCCCCTACCATCATAACACGATTTTCGAGCGAGCTAGACCACGCGACGAGCAGATCCTCCGCATGCAGCCCAAGGCATCAGCCGTACGTGACTACCCGGTGTACGTGCCCCGGACTCAGTATTCGGAGACGGATCCATCAGAGGACCCGCCCTCGCACATGTACAGTTGGAGCTCCAGCCCCGCTCCCCCACCGATGAGAGTCGGGAGTGAGGAGACGGTGGTTCAACCGAGGTTGGCTCGTAGGCCATCCATGCGCCCTCGCCGCGGTGGACACGCTCCGATGATCAGCACAACCACTCCCGCCGAGATCCGCCAGGGGATCGATTCCACCCCTCAATATTCGGACCAGCAGGAGTAAGTGCATAGGATGGGTAGTAGCTAGTGCACACACGCCACATAGTTGAGGACAAACCTTCTTTTGTATATGAGGTTGTCTACTCTAGGTGCACAAAGGTATGGGTGTTGCTTTCATGGTTTCCTTGTACTTGCTTTTATGATTTCCTTGTATTTGCTTTTCAGTCGTATTTCGTTCTTCTATGTACTGAATAGTCCTACCATTTGGTAGGCACATTATCTATATATATAATCAGTTGATGTATCCATGTTATTTATGTGTTTTATTATGATTTGCTCATATGACTTGTATGAATTCCCGTTCAAAGAATCATGCATGGCTCTCATTTTGGTTTTAATTCTAAAAAGAAAAAGTTTACCCATATTTTCGCTAAGTATTTTCAAGTAAAGAATAAGACCAAGAGGTAATGTTCTAAGGATTAGCCTAAATACATACTAGTAGTATTAGGTTAAGATTTAGGGTGTTACAGTGGCAACTCCAATTTTTAAACTCTTTTTCGTCGTCCCCTCGCGATCTCGGTCGTGACGGATTTTATTTTTTATTTGAGCTAGTTCTTGAATTTTTGAATTTTTTTTCGCATAATGATGTTAATTTAGCCGTGACAGTTTGTTAGCTAAATATTTTAGACATCTAAGTTGCAACGGTTTAATGCTCTTAAAATTTCTTTTAAGAAAAGCATTTGTTTTCTTTTTTCTGTAAATTTTTTCTCAAAAATATATTTCAAAAGGTTATTAATAATTAGAACAATCAATTAAGGTAAATGTAGCGATACAGATATATCAGGGGTACTGTTAAAATAAACTTATCCTTCCCTGTGCATAATTGAATCCCGAACTCAAATATGATTTCGCAAACCATTTCTTTACAAAAAATAATTGGTTTTCCATTTTTTTCCCGATTTAAATAAAATTTGGCTGCGACTCCATTCATAATCACTCTTTTTTTCTGTCCCCTCGCGATCCCGGTTGCAATAGATGGCGACTCCACTAGGGATAGTTTGAGAGCCAAGCCTAATATAATTAATTGTGTATATTATTATAACCCCAATTCTTCTTTATTTCTTTAGTTGTTTATTGTTCTCTTTTGTGGTATAGTATGTTGTCATCGTGTTTGTATAGCCTTTTTATCTCTTTTTTTTTATTATGACAATTCTATGATAAGCGACTTTTGTTTTGTATTGTCTATTTTGCAGGTGTTGGTCATGGGTAGTTTTAGGGTCTTAGGTTGGTACGCTCTCTTCACACATAACACTCACACATTAATCACACTCTTTAGTGGGGCCCTATACACGAGTTTGGGTGCAACTTGAAATAGGTAGGAGGTTGTATAGAGGAAACCATTTTGGATGTACGTCCTATTTAGTTATTGTGAAAATCTCATCTAGAGTGTGACTATTTCGTGAATGTCCTACACCTAGCAATTCACCAATTGTTGTGGATAACATTACGAAAAGAGCCCTTAGCTCTAGAAGTTGTAGAGTCCTAAAATAAAAAATCCACCTGGTGAAAGCCTTCGTAAAATAGAAAACTTATGAGACTATAGGATAGCCCTCCACAGTTCACCTTAAATAGGGCACAAAGGGAGCATACCTTTTCTTTAACTTATTTTCTTTATACATAAATCTCTTTAACATACCCAAAGTGTTTATTGTTCCATTTTCCTTTTAAACTAAAATAAATCACTTTTTCTTCTTTGCTTTAGCATGTTTGTTAGAGAATCATATCGAATTCTTGTTGTGAGTGTCTTCAGAAAATGGAAGCAAACATGAGACCAAACAATCATGAGGAAGAAAAATTAAAAAAGACTTTGCATCTTAAAAGCCAAGAAACCCGACACAAAAAGCCTGAGATCCTTAGGTCAGCTATTGAGTGTGCTACAATGTCTTTCTCTTACCAGAAAGTATGGAAAAGTTTTAAGCCTATTAGAGATGGAAGAACAAGTAAAGGTAATCATAGGACTGGCACAGTATTATGATCCTCCACTCCAATGCTTTACCTTTCAAGAATTCTAATTGACTCCAACCCTTGAAGAATTTGAGCGTATCTTGGGGTTACAACTTGAAGGAGAGAAACCTTACCATTACCAAGGACATTATGCTTCTTTACATACTATATCAATGGTCCTAAAGGTAAAGGAAAAGGATTTGCATGAAGCACAAAAGTATAGAAATAGGACCAAAGGACTTTCAAAGGATTACTTAGAAAGGCATATGCACCGCTTGGCTCAAGTTGAAGATTGGGACACCTTCTCAGATGTGTTAGCCCTTACCATTTATGGCACTATCTTGTTTCCAAATATTAAAGGTTTCATATATTTTGCAACAACTGACGTATTCCTTGCTCGCAAATTTCATGGTCATAATCCAGTTCCACCCCTCTTGGCAGATGTCTATTGTTCCCTGAATTTTTGCAATGAGGAATGACAAAAGAATTTTATGTTGTTACCAATGTTATATGTGTGGGTCAGTGCACATATATTCCAAAGAAATTATAAGGCACCCTGCCCTATTGATGATCTAAAAATATATCGTGTCAAGAAGAAAAGTGGATGAGAATAGGCTGAACAACTGGCAATACCATTGGTGGGAAGATGGGTAGTTATTCATTCATCAGTGCAAAAACTTTCCAAATGTTCCCCCCATGGGTACCCGAGGGTGTATAAATTACAATCCAACATTGGTGTGGCGCCAACTTGATTACCCCACAATAGAACCACCTTCTGAAGCTATGATTACTCCTTTCGTCTTGCATTACTTAGACTTCGATGACATTGGCCTACCATAGAAAGTCCAACAAGGAAAAGAATTAGGATTTAGGAGCTGTGCAATAAAAGAAAGCTATCGCCAATAGGTGAAAAGTAGAGCTCAAGAGATTAAACTGCCATTTAGAGTCTTAACAACTACACTTGACATGGCATCGACCTCGCATTTTGATAAAAATCAAGAGATCAAAGAAACGAAAGAAAGGTTGGACAAGGATAAGCAAGAAAAGATGCAAGTAAGGTTCAAGTTGAAAAACGCCCACCATAATTATGCAGCTTTAAAGTGAGAAAGCATTAAAAGAGATCAGGTTCTAAAAAGGACCAATAAGAAGTTAAAGATGGGGCATGAGCACATGATAAAGACTAAAAGGTGCTTCAAAGCTGCCAATAAAGAGTTAAAGGTTTGGAGGCAAGAGCATGACAAGGTATTAATAGAAAATCAGGAACTAAAAGAGCTAATCTGATAGGCCAAAATTGCTAAGAAAGCTACATTAAAAGGTGAGAAACAAGCAAAGCAACAAATGGAAGAGTATAATAAGAAATACCAGAAGAAGGTTGCGAAATTAGAGCAATATATGAAGGATGAGACCATGGAATATCAAGCTGCCCTAAGAAAAGAGAAGAAAAAAGTTGCAAGTTTGGATTCTGAGGTGCCACACCAAAATCACATCATTCATGAGTTGAAGATTTGCTTTTCAAACTTGGCAGGGTTGGCTAATGTAGCAATAAAAGATGTTCCAAGATACCTAAGAATAGCTGAGCAAGAAATTATCCCTTTTGAGACCTCGACTGAGATTAGCTACTTTGTTGAGAATTGCAAAGACTTGATTGGGAAAATAGAGTAAATGATTACGGGAAGGCATTGAAGAAGCATTAACTTTTGCTATCAACGTTGTTTAGGGAATAATGCATGGCTTTATGATGTATTTCTCTTTGGGGAATGGTGGTCAGAAAAATGATAATTATAACACAAGGTGAATGAAGGAATGATTATTTCTTTGCATTGTGTTGGTCTCATGTGATATTTACAACAAGACATCTGGTTGAACAAGAGCTTCCTTCAAAACCTTTATCAATGCTTTTTGATGGGGCTCTAATGACAAGTTTAACAACAAGCTTCCTTCATGTGATATTCACTTTGTTTCATGATTTTCAGGAACTCCTCCTAGTCTTCTTCTTCTTCTTTTTCCTTCCTTTCAAGGTCTAGGTCCTTTCTGATGTTCCTTTCATCAGCAAGCTTTCTTTTTTCCAATTCTCTAGGGCCATATCACTTTCCACTCCTCATTACCCTTCTTACTTCCATTATGCCAGATATTTACATGTTGTCATTAACCTTGTCGTGAGAGCCCCATCAAAAAACATTGATAAAGGTTTTGAATGAAGCTTACGTTAAACCGGATGTCTCGTTGCAAATATCACATGAGACCAACACAATGCAAAGAAATAATCATTCCTTCATTCACCACATGTTACAATTATCATTTTTTTTACAACCATTCCCCAAAGAGAAATACATCATCAAGTCATACATTATTCCTTAAACAACATTGCTACCCAAAAGTTAATTCTTCTTCAATGTCTTCCCGCAATCATTCACTTCATTTTCCTAATCAAGTTTTACCAATACTCGACAAAGCAGCTAATCTCAGTCGGGGTCTCAAAAGGGATAATTTCTTACTCAGCCATCCTTAGGTATCTTGGAACATCTTCTATTGTTGCATTAGCCAACCTTTCCAAGTTTGAAAAAATGAATCTTCAACTCATGAATGATGTGATTTTGGTGTTGCACCTCAAAATCCAAACTTGCAACTTTTTTCTTCTCTTTCTTAGGGCAGCTTGATATTTCATGGTCTCATCCTTCATATATTGCTCGAATTCTTCAACCTTCTACTGGTATTTCTTGTTCGACTCTTCCATGTGTTGCTTTGCTTGTTCCTCACCTTTTAATGTGGTTGTTAAGACTCTAAATGATAGCTTAATCTCTTAAGCCCTATTTTTCACCTATTGGTAGTAGCTTTCTCTTACTGCACTGCTCCAAACTCCTAATTCTTTTCCTTTTCGGACAACATTATTCCAAGCATTTTGAACTTTCTATAGTAGACCAATGTCATCGGAGTCGAAGTGATATAAGATAGAAGGAGTAATCACAGCTTTGGAAGGTGGTTCCATTATGGGGTAACCAAGTTGGTGAAACACCAATGCTAAATTATAATTTATACACCCTCACGTACCCATGAGTGGTACATTTGAAAAGTCTTCGCAATGATAAATCAATGATTGCCCATCTTTCCACCAAGGGTACCATTATATCATTTTTTTTCCATTTAATTTAGCCATGATACATTTTGGATTATGACCATGAAATTTGCAAGCAAGGAATATGTCAATTGTTGCAAAATATATGAAACCTTCAATATTTGGAAACAAGATAGTGCCATAAATGGTGAGGGCCAACACATCTGAGAAGGTGCGCCAATCTTCAACTTGAGCCAAGCAGTGCACATGCCTTTCCAAGTAATCCTTTGACAATCCTTTGTTCCCATTTCTACACATTTGTACTTCATGCAAATCCTTTACCTTTACCTTTAGGACCATTGACATGGTATGTAAAGAAGCATAATGTCATTGGTAATGGTAAGATTTCTCTCATTCTAGTGGTAACCCCAAGATTCGCTTAAATTCTTCAAGAGTTGGTGCCAATTGAAAATCTTGAAAGGTAAAGCATTAGAGTAGAGGATCATAATACTGTGTCAGTGCTATGTTCACCTCTACCTGTTCTTCCACCTCTAATAGACTCAAAACTCTTCCATATTTTCTAGTAAAAGAAAGATGTTGTGGCACACTCAATAGCTGACCCAAGGAACTCAGGCCTTTTGTGTTGAGTTTCTTGGCTTTAAAATGTAAAGTCTTTTTAAATTTCTCTCCCTCTTGATTGTTTGGTCTCATAGTTGCTTCCATTTTCTAAAGACACTCACAATAAGACTTTGATATGATTCTCTAACAAACCTACTAAAGCAAAGAAGCAAAAGTGATCTTTTTTTTTTTTTAGTTTAAAAGGAAAAGGGAACAATAAACACTTTGGGCATGTTAAAGAGTTTATGTACAAAGAAATGAGGTAAAGAAAAGGTATGCTCCCTTTATATCCTATTTAAGATGAACTGTGGAGGGCTATCCTATAGTCTCATAAGTTTTCTATTTTGTGAAGACTCTCACCAGGTGAATTTATGATTTTAGGATTCTACAGCCTCTAGAGCTAAAGGCTTTTTTTGTAATGTTATCCACAGTAGCAGGTGAACTGCTAGGTGTAGGACATTCACGAAAGAGTCACACTTTAGACAAGATTTTCACAATAACCAAAAAGGACGTACATCCAAAATGGCTACCGCTACACAACCTCTTACCTATCTCAAGTTGCAATCAGACTCGAGTATAAGGCCCCACTCATGTGCATAATTTATATGTGAGTGTTGTGTGTGAGGAAAGCATACTAACCTGAGATACTAAAACTACCCATGACCAACACTTGCGAAATAGACAATACAAAACAAAAGTCGCCTATCCTAGGGTTGTCATAATAAAAAAAAGAGATAAAAAGGCTATACAAACATAATGACAACATACTCTAACACAAAGAGAGAACAATAAACAACTACAAAAAGAAAGAAGAATTAGGGTTATAATAATATGCACAATCAATTATATTAGGCTGGACTCTCAAATCGTCCCTAATGGAGTTGCCATCTATCACAACTGGGATCACAAGGGAATGGAGAGTGATTATGAATGGAGTTACCAGCAAATTTTATTTAAATCAGAAAAAACATGGAGAACCCATTTTTTACTAGTGAATTGATAGTGCAAATGCCTATCAATTCACAATTTTTTTTAAAAAATTAAAATTTATTGTTTTATTTATTTATTATATCTTTTTTAAAAAGTTTATTATTGGCCATTTTAGGAAATTGGAAATTTGGACACCAAAAGGTAGTTAAAGTGAGGAATTCCCTTTATATATAGTATAGATAAAGAAATGGTTTACGGAATCATATCCAAGTTCGGGATTGATTATACACAGGAAAGGGTAAAAGTGTATTTTTGCAGCACCCATAATACATTCATATCACTACGGTTACCTTAATTGATTGTGCTCATTATTAATAACCTTTGAGATATTTAATTTTTTTAAAAAAAAATTATAGAAAAAAGAAAACGAATGCTCCTTAAAAGAAATTTTTGAAACATCAAGTGATTACAACTCAAATGTCCAAAATATTTAGCTAACAAACTGTCACAGCTAAATTAATATCTTTATTCGAAATAAAATATTCAACAATCCGAAAACTAGCTCATATAAAAAATAAAATATCTCCTATAAATAATAAATATTTACAGATAGGACAAAAGATATGAAAATTTAATTTTTGACTTGACAGGGATGCCTACTCTAATGTGTCCTATAGTGCAATTAGGAATTCAAAGTCATGTAGTTCTGTAGAAAATAAATGTAGGTTGATTGATTTTATCTTTCAAAAGAACTTTTAGAATATAAAGATGTAACAACTCAAATATCATTAAAATATAGAATCAATGAGCCGTCACGGCTTAGTTCGAACCATTATTTAATTGATTTTTTTCTTATTTCTTTGGCATTTTGATAAATAATACAAGATGAAACAAATAAACAGTCAAATGCATACCACAAAACAAAAGGATCGACAACTAAGCTCAAACTTCAACTAAAAGGATAAAATCATATATCATTATTGGTTTTGAAGGAAGCTCACGTTAAACTGAATGTCTCGTTGTAAAGTATGGTGAATATGGTGGATCAATGAAACGTGTCAACATGATTACATTCTCAAATGAGGAAATTATATCACGGTCTAACCCACAAGCACTGTACATAACCTCAAATGCAGAGACCATATAGTACCCAAGGTCCTTATTCATGGAGGGTTGGGATTAAATGTCTTATCATTGTCAACTTTGAATTACCTATCAGTGAGTAAGGATGATATATCACCACAAGTGATGGTTGTGAAAGCTTTTGATGGGTCTAAGAAAAGCATCCTTGGGGAAGTGGTGCTGTTGATAGAATGATCGCTCCCAAAGGAGAGTGACACTAGCAAGTATACTAGGTCGTCAAGTAATATAGTAAGGATGGGGTTGTCGTACCCACAAGGATAATTCAATTACCGATTCTAGCTAATTAGATAACAAGTTGAACAATTGAAAAGAGATGATATCAAAGGAATTTGAAGGCTAAAGTGCTAAAACAATGTAAAAACAAATCAAGAATTGATGGAATTAAATGCTAGGGTGATTTACTTCAACTATGTGTAAACAATATGAAACATGAACATCAATATGCCTTGTCCAAATTCAATCAAGTGATGGCAGAGTTATCATGTCATTAAATTCTTTCTCAAGATCATCTAATGCCACCCAAATAGAATCAAGCACCTAATCTCTTAGCATACTTAGGTCTACGAGTAATTCTCAAACCCTTAAATACCACATGAATCATGTTTGTTTATCTCTAGGTGTCATTCAACTTATGGCATTGCATTCATAGGCATGACTCTTACTCATTTTCTCAAATTTGTCAAAACCCTATAATCCTGAATTAGTGATCAAGCAATTCAAGATAAATAAACTCAAATACAATGCTCACTATCAAATGAGAACAAGACACATATTCATTCATATTAGCATAATGTCAAACACATAACATCGATAAATCACCCTTAGCAAAGGGTTTAGTTACAAGTCATGCGACAAATGATATGAAAATAAGATGGATGACAGAAAGGAAAGAAGAAGCCATGAACAAGAAAATACATTAAGAGTTGAAGAGCAATCCCAAGAGAGGTCTCTCTCCTAAGCTCTTGAAGCTCCAAAACCCTTGCTCACCAAGCTCCAAGCTCTAGCCTCATTTCCTTCCTAATTTGGTATTCTGATGTCTGATCATGTTTCAGCATGTTTGCCTAGGTTTTTGTGCCAATCACGGGCTGCCAAAGTCAATACAGAGGCCAAGTCCACATGTCAGATTTGTGCACCCACGCTGTAGCGTGGCAATGACTCCACTAGAGCGTACCTTAAGTGAAAATATGAGAATTCTGACAGCAAGCCACGCTGTAGCATGGGTTTCCACGCTGTAGTGTGACTTCAATTTCAGGACCCATGCTCCAGCATGGAATTTTGGCATCCCTTCAGCTCCAATTATTGCTCCTTTGCACTTCTATCTCAAATGCTTCCCTAATTCCTTTTCCAAAAAGGTATAAACCAATGGAAAACATAACTAGAATGCAAGGTTAATGTGAGTGTAATCATGCAAGAATTTGAACCAAATAATATAAAAGAGGGACCTATGAAAACCAAAACTAACTATCAATAAACTAAAAGTTCTAAGAAAATTAAAGTAAAACACAACTCCTAAGGGAGTTATCACAACCCTCAACTTAAAGAACTTGTTTGTCTCCAAGCAAGTCTCAAAACAAAACTACACAAGCAAGAAAATATTTACATTTCAAAACATTTCCAAGGTGTTGGTCCACAAACACCTCATAATTGTTCTAAGAGTTAATTCAAAAGTCACCAAGATCCACAATTCGAGCAATTGACCATCTAATTGTGCAAAACTTTTTATGAGAAAATCAAACCTGTGTGTGTGTGTGTAAAAAGTGACAAAGAACTAATTCTCATCATGCCAATGCCAATAGTTAAAAAGAGACAAGTAACAACTAGCCAAAGATCAAAAGGACTTTAACTAGGCTTGTAATGGTAAGCCAAGGCTGAGCTATGATGACAAGTCATTTAAGCTTGTTAATTACCTCAACTTAAGAAACCCTTCATATCTAGTCCACTACCTTCAAGCAACCCCAACTTATTTTATTGCTACCCCTATTTCAATTTGTTTTTGACAACCTATTTTCATTTCTCAATTGAGCACCAAACAATTCCCAATCAACACAAGCCAACTTTCCTTCATTCTCTTTTTTTTTGTACATGGGAATACACTTTTTTTTTAAATCATTGACCCATGAGGATCAAGTTAGGAGCTACCCTATTCTCATGAACTTAGAAGCTTTAGGTTTGAGGGTAAACTAGGTTCAAAATTGGGAAATGAAAAAAAAGGGATTCCTAGTATTGTAATGTGGCTCAATTAAGAAACAGAAGTCCAAAGGCTCAAAAGGGGTGACAAGGGTTAGTGTTAAAAGGTGGGCCAATGGTCTCTTTGTGGCTTCCAAAAATAGCCTAGTCACTTCTAAAGCTAGTTTCTACTCCGACTATTCTAGAGAGCATCAAGTGCAAAGAATGCATATCACAATTTAACTATGGCAGTGAAACATGATGATCACTAACCCTAAGTCACTCATGATGGCGCATGCAATATGGTCAATGTTTCCCAAAAAGAATAATGCACAAGATTTTCAACCCTCAAATGGCCAATCCCAACTACTAAAGAATTAACAACCAAAACAACCAGTCATATCATTGGAATAGACCACAACAACAACAATTTTTTTTTGAGCTACTCCTAATAAGAAAAATTAAATCAACAATTAAAAAAAACTAAAATCAGTTAAAAGTTAACAACTGCCTACTCCAACTACAATCTAGGTCCTTTACCCCCAACTTAAAAATTGTGCTTTTCCCCAAGCACACACATGCACAATAAAATGACAAAAAAAGAGGGAAAAGGAAATAAAGCACCCTATGGTCAATCTGAGTCCTCTATAGCATCAGGGTCATCATCATCTTCTGAATGGCTCTCCTCTTCTTCATCTTCTACGTCATCATCCTTAGCATCATCTGAATCACCCATCTCCTTTTCTTCATTTTTATCTTCAGCATCATTTTCTTCATGATAGGCATCTAGATTGCCATGCCTTATCATATCATCCAAGTGGTGGAATCCCCTATCCACCCGCTCATAGATGTTGTTCAACCGCATGTTCATTGTCATATCAAGCTCATCTATCCTCGCCATCAATGAAACAATATCTGGACCCTGAGAAGATGATGAAGCTTGATACCTCCTACCCCTAGAAAAGGTTATGCTCCTTTGTAAATTGCTGCTGGCACCTCCTCCAATCTTGTTCCTTGCCCTGGAGATAGTCAGGTTGATGAAGGCAGGGGATATCAATGGCTCAACAAAAGTCTTCTCTTCATTTTGCCGGATAACCACACCAGCTGATCGAGCCAAGGCAATAATCAAAGAAGGACAAGACAAGATATTTCTACTGCTCGGGATATGCCTCATAATCACTAATGATAGTCCCGACATTCACCCCCTACTGAGTTAGGATGCAATATAACAAGAGGCAAGGTTCTTTGGGAATAGTGTGGACATGAGAGCATGGCCAGATGCGAGACATAATGATCAAGGCCCACACTCGAGCTGAATCAAAGAGGTGAACGTTCTTGATGTTTTACGGAGTGGTATGTTCAATGTCATTTTCATAAAATGTCCACTCCGCTCCCTCTCTACCAATAACACGGAGAACCTCATCCTAGTTAGGGTTTTGTTGAGCAATGAAGTATAAGCACAATCCGCTACGGGTTGGAGTTCATGATGTGCGTTGATTGTCTTTGATGACAGCCAAATCCACTTCCCTCTCAAAAAGATCTTGCCACTTGGAAACCCATCCTCACCCTCCGTGAGCATGTTAGGATAGAATTCTCGAACTAAGGGCACACTATCAACTGCTAGAGTATTAAAAAGGAAGTCCCAACCTCATCTATTAATCTCATTGATTACTCTTTGGAAATCTCTTCTACCCGACTGCCCTTTAAGTAGGATTTTCACCCCCTCTCAACAATGCATTTTCTGTTATGAAAGGAAAATTTGTACTGCTATTCTGAGTCAAGGTGGATAAATTTACCATCTGTAGAAGCAGAAAGAAGGCCAGCTTGCCTGTTACTTCTTCTGCCCTTCTTAACAAAAAATGCATTGTTGAGAGGAGGGTGAAAATCCTACCTGAAAGGTAGTCAAGCGGAAGAGACTTCCAAAGAGTAATTAATGAGATTAATAAATGAGGTTGGGACTTCCTTTTTGATACTCCAGCAGTTGGTAGTGTGCCCTTAGTCCGAGAATTCTATGCTAACATGCTCAAGGAGGGTGAGAACGAAGTCCCAAGTGGCAAGATCTTTTTGAAAGGGAAATGGATTTGGTTGTCATTAGAGACAATCAATGCACATCATGAACTCCAACCCGTAGAGGATTGTGCTTACACTTCACTGCCCAATAACCATCCTAACTGGGATGAGGTTCTTTGTGTTATTGGTAGAGAGGGAGCGGAGTGGACATTTTATGAAAATGACACTGAACATACCACTCTGCAAAACATCAAGAACATCCACCTCTCTGATTCAGCTAGAGTATAGGCCTTGATCATTATGTCTCATATCCGACCATGCTTTCATGTCCACACCATTCCTAAAGAACCTTGCCTCTTGTTATATTGCATCCTAACTCAATAGGAGGTGAATGTCAGGACTATCATTAGTGATCAAATAAGGCATATCCCGAGCAGTAGAAATAGCTTGCCTTATCCTTCTTTGATTACTACCTTGGCCCGATCAGCTGGTGTGGTTATCTAGCAAAATGAAGAAAAAATTCCTATTGAGCCATTGATATCCCTTGCCTCTATCAACCTCAATATCTCCAGGGCAAGGAACAAAATTGGAGGAAGTGCCAGCAGCAGCTTACAAAGGAGCATAACTTCTTCTAGGGGTAGGAGGCAGCAAGCCTCATCATCTTCTTAGGGTCCAGATATTGCTTCATTGATGGCAAGGATAGATGAGCTTAATATGACAATGAGCATGCAGTTGAACAACATCTATAAGCGGGTGGATAAGGGATTCCACCACTTGGATGATATGATAAGGCATGGCAATCCAGATACTTATCATGACTACCTAGCCATTTTTACTCCAATATCCTCTAATAATGATGCTAAGGATGAAGATGAAGTTGAAGATGATGAAGAAGATGAAGAAAATGAAGAAGAGGAGAAAGGTGATGCAGATGATGGTAAAGATGATGATCTAGAAGATAAAGAAGAGGAGAGCCATTCAAAAGATGATGATGATGACACTGATGCTATGGAGGACTCAGATTGACCATAGGGTGCTTTCTTCTCTTTTCCCTCCATTTTTGTCATTTTATTGTGCATATGTGTGCTTGGGGACAAGCATAATTTTTAAGTTGGGGGTAAGGGACCTAGACTATAGTTGGAGTAGGTAGTTGTTAACTTTTAACTAATTTTAGTTTCTGTTTTTTCCACGCCGAAGCATGGAGTTGCAAGCTATAGTGTGCTGTATCATTTTTCTTTTCTTTTCTTTTTTTGCAACCTTTTTTCTTTAAACAATTCACGTTTCAGCATGAATTGTCATGCTATAGCATGCTGGAATTTTTTTTCAAAAGCCACGCTGGAGCATGGTGAGCCACATTGTAGCGTGTAAAATTATTTTATTTTATTGTAGTTTTTTTTACAGAACAAGACATGCCTAGTCATGCAGGAGCGTACTGTCTTGCACCAGATTTAATTTCAGGGACCTCTATTCTATAGCGTGAGGTGCTATGCTGCAGCATACTGTTTGATAGGCTACTACCCACGCTGTAGCATGAGTTTCCACGCTGTAGCATAGATTGTTCTGCAGAATTATGCAAAAAATTTGCTTGTGCACTACTACCAACCTTTGCATCCTGTTCCAGCAATTCAGAAACTCTAAATTCTAAATCACAATTAAATAACACACTCAAGAAAAGTTAATTGGATCAAATTAAGACAAAATAACAGAAATGGAAAATGAAATGAAATGAAGTCAAATGCAAAAATATGAAGAAGAGACAAGATGAGTAAAAAGGTAGAAAGAACTTAGGTTGTCTCCCAAGAGCACTTTGATTTAGTGTCCCTAAGTTGAACATTGATGTACCAATCAAGTAGGATCCAAGAGGTTGTTGCTTGAAGCATTCAGTCTATCCAAGTCTCCATCAATGTATGGCTTCAAGAATTGACCATTCACCTTAAAAGTTAATTGGATCAAATTAAGACAAAATAACAGAAATGGAAAATGAAATGAAATGAAGTCAAATGCAAAATATGAAGAAGAGACAAGATGAGTAAAAAGGTAGAAAGAACTTAGGTTGTCTCCTAAGAGCACTTTGATTTAGTGTCCCTAAGTTGAACATTGATGTACCAATCAAGTAGGATCCAAGAGGTTGTTGCTTGAAGCATTCAATCTATCCAAGTCTCCATCAATGTATGGCTTCAAGAATTGACCATTCACCTTAAAAGTTAATTGGATCAAATTAAGACAAAATAACAGAAATGGAAAATGAAATGAAATGAAGTCAAATGCTTCAAGAATTGACCATTCACCTTAAAAGTGCCTTTGGTAGGATGTGTGACTTCAATTGCTCTAAATGGTGAGACTTGAGTCACTTGAAATGGTTTAGACCACCGAGACCTCAATTTGCCAGGAAAGAACTTCAGTTTTGAGTTGAAGACCAGAACCTTCTGCCCCACATGAAAATCTATTCTCATAATATTCTTGCCATTCCATATCTTGGTCCTTTCTTTGTAAATCTTGGCATTTTCATATGCCTCAAGCCGAAACTCATCAAGTTCACTTAATTGCAATAACCTCTTCTCATTGCATATTTGTAGTCAAAATTGAGCAGTTTGGTGGCCCAATAAGCTTTATGTTCCAATTTAACTAGGAGATGACACGCTTTACCAGAAACCAACCTATATGGAGACATTCCAATAAGGGTTTTATAAGCAGTTCTATAAGCCCACAGAGCATCACTAGCTTGATATAACAATCTTTCCACGATGAGCTCACAGTTTTCTCAAGAATCCTTTTAAGTTCCCTGTTAGAGACCTCAACTTGGCCACTTGTCTGAGGATGATATGGTGTAGAAACTTTATGAGTCACGCCATATCTGGCCAAAAGAGCTTCAAATTCTTAATTGCAAAAATGTGTTCCTCCATCACTGATTATGGCCCTTGGTGTGCCGAACCTTGAAACCATATTCTTCTTGAGGAACTTGGTTACTACCCTGGCATCATTGGTGGGAAATGCAACTGCCTCCACCCATTTGGATGCATAATCCACTGCAACCAAGATGTATTTATGATCATAGGAAGTAGGGAATCGTCCCATGAAGTCTATGCCCCAAATGTCAAACAGCTCACACACAAGGATGTTGTTCAGGGGCATTTCATGTCTTCTGGAGATGTTCCTAGTCCTTTGGCATTCATTACATTTCTTCACAAACTCATGTGCATCTTTGAATAGTGAAGGCCAATAGAATCCACATTAAAGCACCTTGGAAGCTGTTCTTGTTGCACCAAAATGACCTCCAACTGGGGAAGTGTGACAATGATGAAGGATGCTAGCAACCTCCTCATGAGATACACATCTTCTGATCACTTGATCTGCACAGTGTCTGTAGAGAAATGGATCCTCCCAAAATTAATACTTGAGATTAGAGAAAAATTTCTTCTTTTGAGCATAGGAAAAACCTTCTGGCAGGATCTTCTTCAGCAAATAGTTCACAAAATCTGCAAACCATGAGGATGAATGCACAACCAACAATTGTTCATCTAGGAAAGTCTCATGAATCTCTTCTTTCTCAATTTCAAAAGGAAAAACCAGCCTAGAGAGATGGTTTGCCACCACATTTTCAGCACCCCTTTTGTCATGTATCTCTAAATCAAATTCTTGAAGGAGTAATATCCATCTAATCAACCGAGGCTTCACTTCCTTTTTGGTCATCAGGTACTTCAAAGCTGCATGATCTGTATAGACAATCACTTACCAAGTAAGTAAGAACAAAACTTGTCAAAAGCAAATACAACAACTAAAAATTCCTTTTCAGTTGTGGCATAGTTAAGCTGTGCATCATTCAAAGTTCTACTTGTATAGTAAATAACATGCAACAATTTATTCTTTCTTTGTCCTAGCACTACACCTATTGTAAAATCACTTGCATCACACATAAGTTCAAAAGGTAACTCCCAATCTGGGGCTACAAGAATAAGTGTAGTAACTAGTTTTTGCTTTAGAGTTTCATAGGCGTGCAAACAAGTCTCATCAAAATCAAAAGGAATGTCTCTAACTAGCAAGTTATTAAGAGGTTTAGAAATCTTAGAGAAGTCCTTTATGAAAGGCCTATAAAACCCTGCATGGCCTAGAAAACTTCTTACCCCCTTTATGTTAGAAGGTGGTGGAAGTTTCACAATCACCTCAATCTTGGCTCGATCAACTTCAATGCCTTTAGTAGAAATTTCGTGCCCGAGAACTATGTCTTGCTGCACCATGAAATGACACTTTTCCTAATTTAATACAAGATTAGTTTCCTTGCATCATTTGAAAACCAAAGACAAATTATATAAGCAATTATCAAAATTAGAACCAAAGACTGAGAAGTCATCCATAAAAACCTCAATGAATTTTTCCACCATGTCATGGAAGATTGCCACCATGCATCTCTGAAAAATGGCTGGAGCATTGCGTAACCCAAAGGGCATCATTCGATATGCAAAAGTGTCAAAAGGACAAGTAAAAGTAGTTTTCTCTTGATCTTCTAGGGCTATATGAATTTGGTTATACCCTAAATACCCATCCAAAAAGCAGTAGTAGGCATGCCCTGCAATCCTCTCAAGCATTTGGTCCATGAATGGCAATGGAAAATGGTTTTTCCAGGCAGCATCATTGAGTTTCTTGTAATGAATGCACATACGCCACCTAGTAACCGTCCTAGTAGGAATGAGTTCATTATGGTCATTTTTCACCATAGTTATTCCCCTTTTCTTTGGCACAACTTGGACTGGACTCACCCAATAACTATCTAAAATGGGGTGGATGATTCCAGCATCCAAGAGCTTAACAACTTCTTTCTTGACAACTTCTTTCATTCTGGGATTTAGCCTCCTTTGAGGCTACACTAGAGGCTCGAAATCAACTATCATGAAGAATCGGTGAGTGCAAAAAGTAGGGCTAATGCCCCTCAAATCTGAAATCTGCCACCTACAGCTGTCTTGTGATCTCTCAATAGTCTCACTAGCTTCTCTTCGTGTAAATCATGCAAAGAAGCACTTATGATGACCGGATAGTTGTCTCCCTCACCCAAAAAGGCATACCTCAAGTGACTGGGAAGTTGTTTCAATTCAAGCTTGAAAGGCTCCTGCACATGATCTTGTTTTTCATTCTTTTGCTCCAAAAATTCAATAACAGGTTAAGCTTGCATAAGCTCATGGCTCCACTCTATATCATCATCATGAATCTGCTCCAACACCTTTGTATTGGTCATATATGCCTCCAAGGGGTCAATGGTAAGAATAGTATGAAATGAAGTAGCCACTTTGTCATCAATCACCTCCACTCTAAAGCATGAATTCGTTTCTGTAGGAAACTTAGCCGCATCAAAAACATTGAAGATGACTCGCTTATCTTGCACTCTTAACTCAAGCTTGGCTTCATAGACATCAATCAAAGCTCTTCCCGTAGCCAAGAAGGGCCGCCCCAAAATAAAAGGTACCTCGCAGTCTTCCTCCATATCAAGAACAATAAAATCTGCTAAAAAAATGAACTTATCTACCTTAACAAGTACATCCTCAATAATGCCCTTGGAATCTTCACGGATCTATCAGCAAGTTGCAATGAAACAGTGGTAGACTTAACTTCTCCAACCCCAAGTTTCTTGAAAATAGAGAGAAGCATGATATTCACACTTGCCCCTAGATCACAAAGAGCCTTATTGAAATAAACATCACCAATCACACAAAGGATAGTAAAGCTCCCTAGATCTTTGAGCTTTGGAGGCAATTTATTTTGGAGGATTGCACTACACTCTTCTGTAAGAACCACGGATTCATCCTCATTAATCTTCCTTCTTTGTGAGATGATGTCCGTCAAAAACTTGGCATAACTTGGCATTTGAGTGATGGCTTCGACAATAGGGATGTTGATCTCCAACTTCTTGAAAATCTTAAGAAACTTGGCAAATTATTTGTCTTGTTGCTCTTTCTTCTGTTGCTTTACCCTTGGAGGATAAGGAATTGGAGGGTCATAGGGAGGCAATGCCACATAAATAGAAGTTCCTGCATCCTCTTCATCCATTACCCTTCTTCTCATGGGAATTTCATATTTCTTCTTCCCTTTATTATTGGTCTCTTCCTCCACTTTTTCAACCTTGCTCTAGGGATCACCTCATTCTTTCCTACTTCTAAGAGTAATAGCTTTCATATCTTCTCTAGTATTCTTGACTGTGTTACTTGGCAAAGAACCTTGTGGCCTTTGAGCTAGTTGTTGAGAAATTTGCCCTACTTAATTTTCTATATTGCAGATAGAGGCTTCTTGATTCTTGAATTGAGCATCATAATGCTTGAATTGAGCTTCAGTCTTCTCCACATGAGCTGTAACATCCTAATTTTTAACCCAATACTCCTAAAACGTATTTAGGTTAATCATTAGTTCATTACTCTTTAGTCTCATCTTTTACCCAAAATACTTAATGAAAAATATGAATAAATTTTTCTTTTTGAAGCTTGAAAACAAAACATGAGCTGCGCGCTAATATAAAACCTAACGTTCGCCGTAAACATAACATACAAGAAAGAGAAACCATATCATTCATAACCACAAAATACAAATGTTATACATAACAACAATAACATCATAAATACATAGATTACTACTATCATAGATCTATTGTCACATCAAAAGAAATACACACACACATATATATATATATAAAGCGACATCTACGTGCTTCCATTGCATCCCTTTAATCCAACTTGTAGCTTGTGACTCATGCCCATGCCTTAGTAGAAGTCACAAACCACATCATTATCTTTGTCTGGAGACGATACGGAAGAAAAGAGAGGGATAAGAAACTCATTTAAGGTTCTCAGTAGGGATTTCCAACACTAACACAGATGTCATTGTCATCGTTCCCAGCCACTTCAATTTTAATTATGAAAAAGGTGTTCATGCATAAGGTTTGGTTTTAAACTTCTCAAATCTATTTATCCGAAGTGGGTGTCTTTTAGTATGAGTCTTAATGACATGAACACAACAAATATTGGACGAATGCATGACAATACCATATGCACAATAACATGAAAATCATGGTATTTAAGCACAACATAAAGAATCATAAGTCATATACATGGCATAAAAGGCACAATACTTTCATATAACTTCTTTCTCACATTTCGAACTCTTAAGTTCTCTTTCATAAAGACCACCTTCTTATCTTGTTCACCAAAATCCAACCAACAGCCGGCCCCAATGATTTTTATAATAGCCACCAAAACTCCACCTCACATATCGCCTAGGAATGAGCTCAATCCTAACTAGTCGTCACTAGATTTAATATGGAGCAAAAGAAGGGGTAACATATCATTTGACTTATCCTAGATAAGTATAAATAAATCCCGACTCCTAGAGTACGGGTTAAGGATTACCTAAATACATCCCGGCTCCCGGAGTACGGGTCAAGGTTATCTTCTTTTTCAAAATGCATCTACGGCACCCAATGCACAGTAAATTTATCCGCTTTGGCAGGTTGCATCTACCATACCCTCACGGTTTTGTTATCTCCTTACCGTAGTAAGAGAAATGCGTCTCGATGTACTATGCCAGAATGCATCATAAACACATGTTCTCAATTATCATCATGACATTTCATTCAAAACGCATCTCAATTATCATCCCGGCTCCCGGAGCACGGGTCAAGGTTATCTCCTTCTTCGAAATGCATCTACAACACCCAATGCACAGTAAATTTGTCCACTTTGGTAGGCTGCATCTACCATACCCTCACGATTTTGTTATCTCCTTATCGTAATAAGAGAAATGTGGCTCAATGTACTATGCCAGAATGCATCATAAACACATGTTCTCAATTATTATCATGACATTTCATTCAATATTTCATGCTCATCGAATCATGCAAATCATCATAGCATGCCACAAAGTACACAATACTCAAACCTCAAATTTATACATTCATATGCACATAGCATCAGCACTTTAACAAGTCAATAAACGTGCTCCTACCCAGAATGCCGGAAAAGGGACCGGGCTCAGCTAGCGCAAATGTTATGCATCAAAAACTATATTAATAAGCAAATAAACACCTTGAATCATTAATTCTCACATTCATCTCCTATCTTACAGTTCCTTATGCTTTTGACCCTTACGGGTCTTAAACTTCCGATCTAATTAATCTATTACCCGAATTAGGTCTTTTATGTACCCAAAGGATCATTACCAATAATTCTCATTAATTATTATAATTATGACCAATCCTAAATGTCATTAGTGCAGAATCTATGTTTCTTAAATTATGGGTGTCTAAGAGTCACAACAATGACCCTTTCTAAGTTCCGTCTTCTCCTAAAGTACTATAATCAATTCCTAAACCAATTATGAGGGATTCCTACACATATATTCTAATTATAAACCACTTTTACTATATTTAATCATGCTGGAACAGAATCTACGTTTTTAGCTTCTAAGGGTTCTAGAAATCTCATTTCTAATCCATTCTAGTTACTTGTTGTTCCTAACACTCACCAAATAATTTTCCTTCACTCAAACATAATTTTCCTTCACTCAAACATAATTTTCACACATTTTAACTCATAAAAACAGCATCAAACAGTGGCCATAAAGTTCAGGGCAGTGGCCAAATCATACATGTCACATAATCACATAGAATCACATTTTCAAGTACACATAAGTTACTAGTTTTCTTTTGGAATTATTTAGGACCTCAAACTCTGTTAGAAACTAATTTACTTCATAAAAATCATAAAAATCTAAGTAATGGCAGTAGCTATATTATTTTGCTTGTAGTTGAGATTTAAAACATAAAAACATATTTATAACACTTTATAAGTTCACCTACACTTGAGATAATTCTTAAAACATAGTTTATTGGTTCTTGTGACTAGATGAAACTTATGCTAAGCTCATCCTCATCACATGGCCGAAAATAGTATTTATGGAAAGCTCTTATTTTCCAAACTTCACTTGAGATAAAATAGGCAAGACTTTGAGCTCTAGGATCTTTAGGTGAGGACATAAATTTAAACATGCTATGCACTTTATTTTATTCTTCATTATAAAATAAAGTGAAAGCATAAAAATAAATATGATATGCAAGCTCATTATTATCTTTGGAATTAAGTGATGGCTTGAAACATAAACATGAAATGCAAAGCTTGAAATTTAAACATGATATACAAGTTCATTTCTTTATTCTTGAGATTTAGTGATGACAAGGAATAGTAAACATGATATGCAAAGCATAAACTTAAACATGGATGCAAGTTCATTTTATTCCTACTGGAGCTCATTCAAGACTTTAAAGGAATATAAACCTCAACCCAACACATATCTTAGCAAGAAAAAGTGAGCTTTAGAGTTCATTTTATGGTTTGAACATCATCATCAAGCTCAAGGAAAAAGAGTCAAAAGATCTAAACAAGTAGCATTATTTCTTAAGTACCAAACCAAAATGAGAACAAGAAAGAGAAAAGGAAAAGAGAATTGAATCTCATCAAGAAAAGGAAATAAAAATCGAAACCATGAGGGAGCAAAGAAAGGAAAACCAAAACCATGTTCAAGGAAAGAAAGGAAAAACCAAAAATGTTTCAAGACCAAGAACAAGTTTCAAGCTTTATAGGTTTCTCAAATGTAAATCTCAAGATCATTATCTTGAAATCTCATCATCCAGCTAAAGTTTTCCTTTCAAAAACCAAGCTTCAAAATAAAATAAAACAAAGAGGAAAAGAGTTTGAACCAAGAGAAAACTAACACTTTTTCATATTAAAAAATCATTGTAAAGTAAAAGCTTTTTGAGAATAAGACCCCTACCAAGTGTGAAGATGAAACTTGGTTCTTGAAGTGAGGATGAAAAGAAAATCTCCTTCCAAAGTGAAGAGGAAGATTCGGCCAAGGGGGTGGGAAAAGGAAAGGATGGGTTTTTGTGTGAGCTTGTGTTTAAGGGTGAAAACTTTGGTGTTTGGATGGTGGTTTATGGTGGTTGTGTGGTGGTTTGGGGTTGAGATATGGTGGATCAAAGAGGAGAATGGAGAAGATGAAGAAGAAGAGAAAATGAGAGAACTTTTGAACTCTTGGAAGAAAAGAAAGAAAAAAAAAGAAAACTCAAGACAACTCTTGAAGCTAATTTGCAAGAATGAGCAAAATAGACCAAGTTCTTCTAACACATGCATTTATAGAAATTTGAAACATGAAGGAATGAATGGAGGAAGGCCACGATTTTGAAGGCTTTGGGGAAGAGAAAAATATCTCTCAAATGGTCATTCAAGGCATGGAGTAAAGCATGGGTAAAGTATGGTCAAAGGTATGGGTTAAGGCATGGCCTAAAGCATGGCTTTGGAGTGTTTGAAATTCAACATGTGAAGAATATGGGAGGAAAAGGTTTCAGCCATGTGCAGCCCATGGTGAAGGAATTTGTGTCATTCAATTGTGGTTTAGTGATATGTTTAGGTGTATCTTTGATTAAGCTTTTGATTTGGAATTTGTAAGAAAGTGTTTAGGTGAGGTAATGGATTATTTGAGATGTCTAGACATAATTAAGGAGTGGTCTTGCTTCATTTAACAAAATAAAAACTCTTTTTATGATATAAATAATTGTAGACACAATTCCCTAATTTAAGGAATTGGAGAGAGAAAATACTATTCAAGATTCCATGACATAGAATCTTGACTTTTAAAAAGAGATTTAAGTTTAATCTAAGCAATTTTATGTTCTAATTAACCTTAATAAATTATTTTGACTCTAGATTAATTATCAAAATTAATTAATCTTCGATTAGAGCCTAATATTGCTTAGGTTTGTTTAACCACATCATTAAGCTTAAAAACACTATACTAGGGGCAAAATCATAATTTTGTACAAAAACTGCCCAGGACCACCGGGACTTAAACAGATACCATCAAACACATAAAAACATCATTTAAAACTTTTTAGAAAGTTCCCAGGCTCAAACGGCACTTATACCGGTGTAAAAATGCTACAATGATATTTTGGTCATTTTGACCCGAAACATCAGAAAACACGATTCTTCTACTTTATTAACATCCATTCACATATAATCCCCTTCTAACATTGAGTTGACCCTTCGAGGACTGCTAGGTCGGCTATCCTCGAGTTCCGGGTGGAAAATGACCTCAGAAGCATTCTAGTCATTTTCGCTCAGAACGAAAAATAGGGGCGTTACATTAGCAGTGAGTCTTCATGAATTGCTTAAACATATCTTCCAAGCTAGACTTCTTCTCTTGTTAAGGAGAGGGGTTGTATTATTGCTTCTGAGGGCCTTGGTTGCTCTAAGAGAAATTAGGGTGATTCCTCCACACCGGATTATAGGTGTGGGAATAAAGGTTGTTTCTAGGAGCTTGCCCCACGTAGTTGACTTGTTCTTCTGGAGGCAGGTCAGGTGAGCACTCTCCATTGAAATGGTTGCCTTGACGAAAGTCACACCTTAACATATTAGTAGAAGATGAAGCATTAATCATTACCAACTGTTTCTAAATAGCTACATTTTGAACTGAAAGAGCCTCCATTTTTGCTATGAGAATAGCTGTAGTATCAACCTCAAAAACACTCTTGGCTTTCTGCACTCTATCACTGGGATTTTGATAGTTATTACTTGCAATAAGCTCAAAGAGGTCTTGAGACTCTTCAGATGTTTTGTTATGAAGAGAACCACCTGCGGTTGCATCCAACATCAGTTTTGTATTGAAACCCAAACCATTGTAGAAAGTTTGGATTTACATCCAATCCAGAATGCCATTATGTGGACATCTTGCCAACAAAAAATCCTTATACCTCTCCCAAGCCTCATAGAAAGTTTCTCTCTCATTTTGAGAGAATGAGGTAATATCATTCCTCAACTTCACAAACTTGCCAGGAGGAAAGTACTGCTCTAAGAACTTTATAGCAACTTGCTCCCATGTAGCCAAGGTCCCTTGTGGTAGATTCTTCATCCAAGCCTTAGCTTTGTCCCTCAAAGAAAATGGAAACAACCTCAATCGAATGGCGTCATCTAGTGCTCCATTGATCTTGATAGTGTCACAAATCTCCAAGAAGTTGCTAATGTGAGCATTGGGGTCCTCACTTGGCAACCTGGAGAATTGGTAGTTTCCTTGAACAAATTGTAACATGGAGGTCTTCAACTCAAAGTTATTGGCTTGAACGGGAGGTCTCACTATTCCAGGTGCATATCCTTCCAAGTTGGGAGTGTTATATCCCTCAACGCTCTACGATTGTTGTTGACATCACCCATCTCTGGATCTTGATTATCTACACCTACCACAGTATTGCGGGTTGCTAGTTGTGCCCTTCGTGCAGCGTTGTTCTATTTGCAAGTTCCTTCAATCTCAGGATCGAATAGTAACTCACCTGTGGACCTACTCCTACGCGTAAACAAAAAGAAAAGAACTACAAAGACAAATATAAGATTCTGTGAGTGTAAAAAAAATAACTATAGAAATTTAAGAGAATACTAAAACAAGAGAATTAAAAGTAAACTAATTTAGTAAGTCAATCAACAAAAATAGAAAACAACAAAGTAAACAAACAATAAAAGAAAGGCTTAATCTAGTTTCTAATTACCAAAGGTGATATTGAAATAATCCCGACAATGGCGCCAAAAACTTGATTGTTACCAAAGGAGAGTGACACTAGCAAGTATACTAGGTCGTCAAGTAATAGAGTAAGGATAGGGTTGTTGTACCTACAGGGATAATTCAATTACCGATTCTAGCTAATTAGATAACAAGTTGAACAATTGAAAAGAGATGATATCAAAGGAATTTGAAAGCTAAAGTCCTAAAACAATGTAAAAGCAATTTAAGAATTAATGGAATTAAATGCTAGAGTGATTTACTTTAACTATGTGTGAACAATATGCAACATGAACATCAATATGCCTTGTCCAAATTCAATCAAGTGATGGTAGAGTTATCATGTCATTAAATTCTTTCTCAAAATCATCTAATGCCATCCAAGTAGAATCAAGCACCTAATCTCTTAGCATACTTAGGCTTATGAGTAGTTCTTAAACCCTTAAATACCACATGAATCATGTTTGCCTATCTCTAGGTGTCATTCAACTTATGGCATTGCATTCATAAGCATGGCTCTTACTCATTTTCTCAAATTTGTAAACCCCCCCCCCCCCCGGTAATGCTAAATTGGTGATCAAGCAATTCAAGATAAACAAACTCAAATACAATGCTCACTATCAAATGAGAACAAGACACACATTCATTCATATTAGCATAATGTCAAACACATAGCATCCATAAATCATCTTTAGCAAAGGGTTTAGTTACAAGTCATAGACAAATGATATGAAAATAACATGGATGACAGAAAGGAAAGAAGAAGCCATGAACAAGAAAATACACTAAGAGTTAAAGAGCGATGGGCATATGACAGTCGAAGAGTAGTGACGAACGAGCGATTAACGGACTTACGGAGGCCAACTATGACGAGTGTGTGAGTGATAAGCGATAGGAGGCTGCAGATGGGCTGCGATTAGCAACGACAATGGGCCGATGGCGATTAACGACTCATGGGCGTCGAGCGGTCTGCATTCAACTGCTGTCAAAGACAATGAGTAGGCAATCAACGTCTAGGTTGGCATCGATCGACAGTGGAAAGGTAATTGATGAGTGGTAGGAAAGCATGCTACAATCAATAGAAGGCAGTAGAGCAGCGACTACTAGCATGTGACAAACAGCAACGATGGGCGAGTAGAGAGCAAGGGAGGCAGACAACGACCGATAACAAGACGGCAATGAGTAACGATCCGTAAAAAGAGATGATGGACAAGCAACGACCAATAGAGGAAGGGCGATTGATGATTGATGACTGATAACTAATAGCAGCAGTAGATGGACGATAAATGACAATGAAGATGGGAAGGCAACAATTAGTGGAGCAAAGGCCTCGAATAGGCGATTGGAAGGCAATAATAGGCAGGAGGTGATTGGCTATGATGATGGGCAAGTGGCGGTTAGCAACTCATGGACGTCGAGCGATCGACAACCAACAACTACTGAAGGCAGACTGGGTGGGCGATCAAGGTAGGTCGACCGGCGATTGAGGTTAGTCAAACAGCGATCGACTTCGAGGTAGCCAATGATCAACAACAGGCAAAGACCAACAATGGTCAAGTAGTTATTGGCGGTGATTGGTGGTGGGAACACATGTTGTAATTAGCGAAGAGCCAGATGGCAGCAGCTATAAGCAAGCAAAAAACAACTTTGGTGGTCGAGTAAAGACCAAAGGAGGGTGAGCCGTGATCAACAAGAGGGCAATGAATAAAAGCCAACAAAGAGTGATGATGCATAGGAAGTGACCAGTGGTGAAAGGGCGAGTGATGAGTGATGGCTGACAATAGGCCCAGCAACAAATGCAATACATTGGGTAGGCAACAATTAGTGCTACGAGGTCGTCAAATGGGCAGCAACTGACAACAAACAAAGATAGACAAAGGTGAGATGACCAATCATTAAAGTCAACAATGATAGTAGCAAAGAGCTATGATCAATGATAGACAAGCGGCAAACAACAGCAAATGAAGAGCAACTATTGATGATAAGCATTGGCAGGCTAATATCGACAAGTGGCAGGCTTGCACAAGAGGTTGAATAGTAATGAACAACTAAGCGCAATTATGAGCAAGCAGCAATCAGCAGTGGGCGATTAGCTATGGTAGAAGGCGAAAACGGGCGGTATACGATGATGACTTGCAGTAAGCATGCAACGACTAGTGTCGGGAAGGCAACAATGGGTGAGCAGCGGGCAATGGCAAGTAATGATGAGCGATAGGAGGCAACTGGTGGGCGATGATTGGCAATGACGATGGGCTAGTGGGGATCAACGAAGCAAAGGCGTCGAGCAATCAACATCCAACGGCTGTGAGAGGTAGACGATGGGTAGGTAATCAACGTCGAGGCGGACGGCGGCCAATGACAGAAAGGAGATTAACGAGTGGTGGGAAAGCATGTTGTAATTACCGAAGGGCAGGAGAACAATCACTATAATGAGCGACAAACAACAACGGTGGTCGAGTAGACCAAGGGAGCACGAGCTGCGATCAACAATAAGAGGGCAACAAGTAACAGTCAACAAAGAGCAATGATGGGAAAGCAGTGACCAGCAACAAAAGGGCTATTGATGAGTAATGAATTATGACTGACTGACAACGATAGTATATGGCTGCAATCAACAATGGCGATGGCTAGGGAGCAATTAGTGGACCTAGGGCATCGAATAGGCAACGACGACTTGTATTAGACAAGGTAGCGTCAGATGGCTGACAATTGGTGATGGGTCAGTGGCGTCAGATGGCCGACAATTGGTGATGGGTCAGTGGCAACTGGCTACCGGCTACCAATGGGAGGCAATATCAACAAAAGGGGGACGAGTGGGGCGACGAGTGACGACAAGTGAATTCGAACAATGGGCGAGCCAAGTTCACACTGTAACTAGCAACGATGGTAGGCTAAGAAAGGCGATGCGAGTACAGCAGTCGAGGTCAAAAGAAGACCGGTGATGGACGACCCACAATATATAGCGTCCATTAGCACAAAGGCAGTGGGTAGCATCTGGATGGAAACAACAGAAAACTGGCAAGGAGCAACAATGCACTAGTATCGAGCGGCGACCAACAATGACAAGTGTGCGAGCGATGACCAATAATAGGAGGCGGCATGTGGGCGACAATTGTCTACAACAATGAGCGAGCGGCAATTAGCGACACAAGGGCGTCAAGCAATCGACATTCAACGACTGTCGAAGATAGACAATGGGTAGCGATTAACATCAGTCGAAAGCCGATCGACTTCCAGGTGGGCGGTGATCGACGACTGGCAAAGAGCAACATTCGTAGTGATTGGCGGTAATTGGTGGTAAAGCATGTTGCAATCAGCGAAGGATGGGAGCAGTGACGGATTGAGAAAATTTTAGCACTGAGGGCAAAAATAATGCATTAGTATAAAAATTAATAAAGTACATTATATTGTTATTTTATCTCATTTAAAATTAATGTAGGATCAAACTTAATTAAATTATGGGGGCAAAATATACTATATCTACATCATTATTAAGAAAACTTAAAATTTTTATGGGGGCATAGGCCCCCATTTTACCCAATGTAGATCCATCTTGGACTGGAGTGTAACGACTATGTGTGAGCAATAAGCAGCAATGGTGGGTAGGTGAAAATAGGGAGGGTGGGCAATGTCCGACAACAAGATGGCAACGAATAACAGTCTACAAAAATTGATGATGGGCAAGCAGCAATCGGCAGCTGAAAGGCAAGTGATGAGTGATTATTGACAGCGGTAGCTAAAGGGCAGCAACTAGCAATGGCAATAGGCAGGCAACAATTAGTGAAGTGAAGACGTCGAATGGGCACAACTAATGAAAGTCAAAGACAGACAATGGTTAGGCAACCGATGGTGGGGGGTGGCAACTCTTAGCAACAAGCGTTGGCGGGCTATCGACAATAAGTAGAGGGCTTGCACTGAAGGGCAATGAGTAATGAACTGGTAAAAGCAGCATGAGCGAGCAGCTGTCAATGGCAAGAAGGCAAGGATGGGCAACAAGTAACGACGACTTGCAATTAGCATGCAGCATTTGGTGTCGGGAGGGCAGTGCAGGTGGGCGACTGCTGGTGATGGGTGGGTTGCAACTAGCTACCAATGGGAGTCAATATCAACACAAGGGGGCGATTTGGGCAATGATCGACAACAAGTTAAGTGACAAGCGAGCCAAGTTCATGTTGCAACCAGCAGCCGATGATAGGCAAAGATCAACAATGGAAAAGCCGTGGAATGCTGCATCCAATGGCACAAAGGCGAGCTATAACATCTGGATGGCAACAAGAGAAGACTGCCAAATAGCAACAATGAGCAAGTAGCGAGTGATGGCTAACGATCATGAGTATGCGAATAACGACCGATAGGAGGTGGCAGGTAGGTGGCGATTGGCTACGACGATGGGCAAGTGGTGATTAACAACACGAGCGTTGAGCGGTCGGCAACTGATAATTGCGTAACATAGACGATGGTTAGGCAATCGATGTCGGGTGGGCGGCGATCAACGTCGGGCAGGCAGTTAACGACGACAAGCAAAGAGCAACATTGGTCAAGTATTGACTAGCGGTGATTGCTGGAGGGAAGGCATGCTACAATCAGCGAAGGGGCAGGATGGCGGCGACTACAAGCAACAAACAGTGACGGCAGGTCGGTAGAGATTAAGGGAAGGCAGGCAACGATTAACAATAAGAGGGAGACAAATAACAGTCGGCAAGGAACGATGATTGGAGGGCATCGACCGACGACAGAAAGGCGAATGATGAGTGACGACTGACAGGGGTAGCAGACGGGCGGTAATCGACAATGGCGATGGGCAGCAACTGATGACACGTCAAAGATAGTCAATGGTGAATTGACCAATGGTGGAGGTGGCAACTAACAAAGGGCAGGAATCAAATGACGATGAGAGGGGCGAAGGCAGGTAACAAGAAGGCAATATGGCAAGCGGTATCAAATGACAACTGGTGAATAGCGGCTCTCGATAGTGTGTTGGCAGTGAGTAATGATGGCAGGGTGACAAGTGACAACAAAGAACGAGCTATGAAAAGCGAGTTGCAACAGGCGACGGCAAGTATGCAAGTGATAATCTACAATGAGCAACTTGTGGGTGGCGATTGGCCACGACGTGAGTAGCGATTAGCAACTTTAGGGCATTGAGCAAGCGACGATTGACAACATGTGAAGATAGACGATGAGCAAGCAACCAATGTGGGCGAGTGGGGGGGCTAGCGAGCGAGCGACGACCGACGACCGACACTGAGCGACCGAGTAACGACTGATGGCGAGCGAGCAATCGACAATGAGCAAAGAGCGACAATGGGGAAGTGGCGACTCGTAGTGACTAGCAGCGAGAAGGCATACTGCAGTCAGCAATGAGTATGTGGGCTACAACCGAAGGCAAGCGGGCTAGCACAGGTAGGCCAACAGCCAGCGGCAACTGACGGCAAATGATGATTGGCTGTAGAAAGAAGGTGAAACAACGGTCAACTACAGCAGGTTGAGATAAACGATGGTCGTGTGGTGGCTACGGTAGGCTAAGACAGGCAATGGGTGTGCAGCTATTAACAACGTCCAATGGCATCCGAGCGGAGACCAACGAAGTCCGAAGACCAATGATGGGCAGGCTGTGATCAATGGTGATCGATGACAGGTGGAGTGCAGCAACAAATGATAGGTGGAAGGTGAGGACCAAGCATGTGGCGACACAAATGAAAGGGAATTTCAATTCACTTTCCAAATATGGAAAATAACCCATTAAAAAAACTTGGAATTTTTAAACCCTTTTGTGTTAATTCCAAACAAAGAATTTCATGCCAAGTAATTTGAAATCCTCTCAAAAAATACATTATTGTCTAATAATACTCTATCCAAACACACAATAAAAAGCTCACAACATTTATAAGAGGGAGACGAACACATAATGGGATCTTGATCGCATCTAAAACTATTCATTGAATGAAATCAAGGAGAAAGAAGGTAGTTCTTTTGAAGCTAGACTTCTATAAAGTTTATGATATAGGAAAATGAAAGTTTATGAACCATATTATGAAGGATGAGCTGTGGTGATACTTAGGAAATGGATTACAGGATGCATTACTACACCTAGGATTTCAGTACTTGCAAATGGCTCTCCAAGACTCCCCCTAAAACATTACAAATGAAAAGACCAAGGGGTTCCAGTTCCCCCTTTTCTCTTTCCTGATAGCTAATGTCCTCAATAAAAGGGTTATCAAAGCATCGAAAATAGGGTTTATCAATAGCTTATGTGTAAGGGAGTAAGCAGAGTTATCATGTCTTCTATTTGCCGATGATACTAGCTATCACGTCTGGTTTGACAAATAATTTTGAGAAATCATATTTGATTCCCATTTGCTGCCAGTCAAAGTGGGTAAAAAAGTTGCAAGGGAAACTAAGCTATAAGGCGTTTATGGTTCCCTTCGAGTATTTGGGTATTATGGTTGGGGAAAATCAAAGGAGAATCAAAGCTTTACCCATCACTGAGCAGTTGGAAAAGGAAGTTAAACCATAGAAACTCCAAGTTGTTGTCGATAGTTGGTAGATTAGTTATTATAGAGACTGTTATGAATAGTTTACCCATGTATTTTACGAGTTTATTAGCAGCAACAAAACCATAAAGAATATCAATTCCCTATATATGAATTTTTTTGGGTGATACACACCAAACTAAGCCCAAATATAGGAGTTGGATAGAAATTTAGGAGGAGGAACAGAAAGGGGCTGGACCAAAAATTACAATAATAGGAGACAATTCAAGAGTTTATAATTATGATGATTAGGTGAGAAAAAAAATATTAGTCTTGGTTTGCAAGACCTACATATGTGAGGGGAGGGGGGAGTTAGGTCAATTTTGAGTGAGGAAATAAGAGGGTGAAGGGCCTACTGGGATCACAAATTGAGTAATAATACAAAAGATCATTCAATATGTCTTTTTATTTTACTAGTATCAATAGTCAAATAATGGCAAGAAAAGTGTTCCTTTGGCCAAGTGAAGCTCAGAAACCAAAGGAAGAAGGAGGTGTCAAATGAAAAAGGTAGCCCAGTGCCGAGGCTTCCATCTAGTGGAGTCTATGGAGGATTGATATACGCAACCTTACTAAATAATGGCAAGAAAAATGTAGCCTTACTAACCAATGGTGGTGGAGTAATCAGAATAAAGGCAAGACATTATGGAAGAGAATAATATAGTATATCCTTAAGTAGAATCTAGAAAGCAAGTTTGCAAATGAGGGAGTTATTGCTGGGAACAGCACTAGGGTGTCTATCACAAATATAAGCATGCATAAAAGAAATGTTGGTCAGGCAATGAGTACAAACTCATGTTGGAAGAAAGGTACTAGGATGAAACTCATGTTTGGCTCTATGATATTTCCATGATAAAGAGAGAAAAGGTGTAGATAATGGTGTATGGAATGAGGAACTATAAAAGTGGAAGCTATAATGGGGGGAGAATTTTTTTTAATGTGTAATATGTTTGGCAAAGGAACTTACGCCAAGGATTAAACTTAGGATGGAAATTTCAAATTGCTTATAGGGGGGAGATAGAAAAGGTGTATTTGCTGTAAATTCTCTTTGTGCCAGCTCACAAAAATCAGGAGGAGGATGTGTCTATGTTAGAAGGAATAGGAAAGGGAAATAGTTGGGCTGAGTTTGGGCCCCAATTGTAACAAAACAGTGACAACTGGGAGAGGATTAGGAATTGGGCAGGAAAGATTGTTACTGGTAGTTAGGGAATAAAAAGGACAAGAACAGTGATGGAATCTAGTTATTGGTGATTTCTTAGGAGAGGCTGAGGTTCTAGAATTCCTCAAGGGTTTGTGTCTAACAAGTAACAACATCTTAAGTTTGTGTCTAACAAGTAACAACATCTTATGTCCATGATGAGTATGAAAAATTACCAAAAGAAAAAAAGAAAAAAAAAAAAAAAAACACACACACACACACACAAATGGAAGCCGGTTTTAAAATTTAACAAATCAGGCATAGTTTATGCAAATTGAATTAGCATATATAATAATGGAAACAATTAATAGAGTTACTTTTGATTCTTTCTCTTCAAATATGAGACACAGCCCATTATGGTTCAACTGCATATCTCCATCCTGGAATGTGCCGCTAGCAATCCTGTTAATCAGACAACAACCAAATCAATTTAACAAATGGAAAACCCAAAATTAAAAGGAATATTACTTTTTGGTCATATGAAGAAACCAAGTTCATGAACCCCAAATCAAGACAAGAATCTAAAAAAGCTAATCTCTTGCAGATTGAAATTTAGTTGAAACCTTCAATTGCTAATCTAGCACATTTTGGCATCTAGCAAAAGAAATAGAGCACATGCAGTAATAAACGAGTAATAAAGGAAAGTTAAAAACACAAGCTTCATACATGATTTCGAGTGATGAAGCTAAGAAGATGAAATGGGGTGGTAAAGTGAATCCAATAACATCAATCTACTTTCTTGTTATCAGGTATTTTAAATATAATTTCTTTGTTGCCAATTTCTTACAAACAAATGTAAACCTCAAGGGAAAAGAGTATTATAAATCATATATAGATGTGAATATCCTATGTTGGATGATCTTACATGTAGCCTAGCTTGCACAAAAAAGTAAAAGTAACGTAAATAATGGCAAATGTTCCTTTAAAAGGAAATCAACATTAAAAACAAAAGCAAGTATAACAAACACGTCAACTTTTTAATAGTCGGATATCCCAAACTCTGGACTCTTCATCTTATTGGTTAAGTTCATTTTTTTTCTCAAGTTTCTTAGCCCACTTCCTGTAGTCCCATATGTAACTTTCACTAGCTAATTGTGATGAAAAGAGAAAGCACTAGAGTTTTCTTTTTATTTTAATTTAAATGAGATTGATTCATAATGTCATTGGACTAGCAGTTCATTCAGATGCTATATCCTGTCAAAAATTAACAAGAAACCTAAATGAATAATTTTCTTTGTCAACTCAAAACACTTAGCAGAAATCAAACTTCAATCGTATGGGATACAAATAGCAGCAGAAAATTGTTCATACCAGTTTTTTCAAGGTTTGGTCAAGGCTCAAGATCTTTAGACCTTGTAACAATAGGCAACATCACATACATGAACATCTAGACCAGGGAAATCAAAGCATTTACATTTTGATGACAAGAGAACATGTATAGTGTTTTACCTTACCTTATGGTTTAGCTTCTTAACAACAGTCTCATTAATATATGGCTACTGCAGAAATGTTGCAATGTATTTGGGTGATCGACCAGTAATTTTTTAGCACTTAGAAGAACAACCTGCAGTATAGGTCATAAAACAAGAAATGAACTTCAAATTAAAATGGCTTTTTAAAAAGAAGAAGAAGAAGAAGCAATGGCAAAAATATTAAATAGTGACATCTTTAAATAAAAATGATTTACTAAACAAGAGAAAAAGAAAAACCACCATAAACAAGGCTAAAAATAACCCCTTTGTCCATCAATGTCAAACTTTGAAGGACAATCATTTTAGTAAACACTGAAACTATGGACCAAATCAATTGATTGTGGAAGGCATCCTAATGTTACAGGCTGTCTTCTAGAGATGGAAAGTGAATGGAATCAGATTAAGCCAATCCCAATGAACAGAAAGACAAACAAAAACAGCCCGAGAGGAGTGAAAGAGTAATAAAACATAAAGGGGGAAACAAGATTATAAAAAAGAACAAGAAAACAATCAATGACCAGTGACGCTGATGAGGTAACGACGACGGACAGGGAGAATGAGAAGCAGGCCTTTGAACTCTGACTTTACCGAATGTGAACATGGCATGAGAAGCAGCTGCAAAAAATGAAAGGATTATGCACTCAACAACTTAGAGGAGAAGAGGTGGTTATCGATCCTATAACACTTAGATACTACAAATAACAAGCATAAAATAGGAAACAATTCTTAGGGGGCAAGAACTTTCTTCATACCATAGAGAAAAATATTTATACCAGAAAAAAAAGGGAAAGAAAACAAAAAAGCTCATCTGAAGGCTAAAACATGAATTGAGCATGATAAGAAACTGATAATTTGGTACAAACACAACGGATTAAACATGAATGCAAAGAAAGGATGCAGCACCCACAAACCAAACCAAGACCGACCAGATCGCACCACACCACACCAAGATCAACCATCCAAGACGCGATTAAACAAGAATGCAAAGAAAGTATGCAACACCAACCAACCAATCAAACCCAAGCCAAGACTGACCAACCAAGAAAGAAAAACAGCAGAAAGGGACTGAAGACGATGAAGTGATGGGGTTTTCAAGACACAACCATAAATCCAAGTAGTTGACTCTCTCAAATCAGAACAAAACACAAGGGAAAGGACACGAAAGGGGAAAGGCGTCTTCCCCACGCCGCTCCTGCGCCTTCGTACGCGATCACCGTCGAAGCAGTCCCGCCGTCTCCGCTTGCTCCGTCGTGACAATGACTGCTCCTCCACCACGATGTCGTCAGGCTCCTCTTGCCACTGCATCAACCAAACCACCCTTCCATGTCGTCGGCGATGTCGCGAGGTACCGTCTGGAATCCCGGCGCATGCAGCCCTGCCATTTCCCTCCCATTCTCTCTCTCTCTCTCTCTCTAACGCTCTCTATTTCTCATTCTCCCTCTCGTGCTCTTTACTCTCTTTGTGCTCTTCAACCATGAACGCTTTCAAATAAATATGGGAACCTTCTCATGACCGTTGTTTTGTTTCCGTCTGTGAGCCCCTTTTCTTTTCATTTTCTTAATATTTTAAATTTCCCTCATAATGGATTGTGGGTTGAGTTTAGATGCTGAAAAGATTTCTTATGCTTTTTGTTTATGCTAAACTCGTATGCCTCAATTTCAATTTTTTAAAATTTCTGTCATCTTTTTTTTTATCCTTTCTTTATTTTCCTTTTTGTTTACAATATATTGTATTTTTTATTTATTATTTCTTTTGAATTTTTTTTATTTCTTTCTCTTTCATCTCTTCTTCTATAATTTATTTGATGACAAATTAAAAAAATGTAATTCTTAATTGTATGTTTAGGGTCAAAGTTCTTTAATTATAATTTCTAAGTAATTTTTATTTATAAAATAAATCACAAAAGATGAAAACATTGGAAAAGAATCAGAATACTGATTGATTAAATATTTTCTAAATTCTCAAGCCTACATATCAGATTTTGTCAAAAGCACTAATAGGGGATTTGACTTCAACAATTAATAACATTATTGTTATAACCCAGCTATATGAGCCCAATTAAGGGCCCAATATTGCATTGAAGAAAGGCCCAAAAATCAATCTAGAGTCAAAACCCATGAATGTAAGCCGTTACAAAATGTACATGCTCGGGGTCCAACCTCGCTTGTCATAATGCCGCATGAACCCACGATCACAGTGGCATGGACACGTCATAGAGCCCACCTCCTATATTCTGAAATAATGGATGGGCACCTCTGTTTCCTACTTAAGGAGTGCTTCAAAATGAAATATGTGTGTGTGTATGCGCGCGTGTGTGTGTTCTATTTATTCCAATATACCAAAACACCTTAAACTTAAACTGATCCCCTAGGTGGAGTGCTTTCAGGTACCTCACCCTTCATCCCAACTAAAGAAAGAAAGCGTAAAGAGAAGGATCAAATCTTCATCGTGTTGTTTTATCACCAAGTAACCTCTTAGCATACTACCTTGTTATATTGGCGCCATCACTAAGGACACTATAGCTTTCCATGCTCTCTCTCTCTCTCTCTCTCTCTCTCTCTCTCTCTCTCTCTCTCTCTCTCTCTCTCTCTCTCTCTCTCTCTCTCCCCCCCCCCCCCCCCCCCCAAAAGAGCCACCATGGTTGGAATTAAGACCACGAGATTAATCATTCCCCAAGGAGATGTAGCTTCGAACCCCCAAAAGTACAGGACGGAAGGAATATGTCATCAGAAGCTGCATTTCAAACCAATGGTCGTGGCCCAAAAGTTCACCAGCGACTATGATCCATAGTCTAGAGGCATGTGATCCCAGTTTTGAAGCAACATGCTCATCCACCCCCACAATTCGATCCTTAGCAAGTCATATTAGATCAAATCCAGGAACTCAACAAAGCATCAAGGGCAAGAGCCCCCCAAACCCTCAACTCTCTGATATTTTCCATATGATGTACGACTAGGCCATCCGAGTTCAAGCTCTGGAAAATGAACTTGAGCAGACAAGGCAAAATGATGAAAGACTGTAGCGGGAGCAAGCCAGAATGCGAGAAGAAAAGGCCTCTGGTGTAAAGAAGAACAAGCAAAGAGGCTTGAGGATCGCCTAAAATCCCGAGAAGACACAAGACAAGCCCAAGTACCTCCTCGAAGGAGTGGCTCGTGCCACGATACTCCATCACCTCCAGGTAGGCAGCCTTAGGATCAAAATTTAGAAAGAAAATAGACTAGAAGATGTCATTCCCAATGTGAGCACTGTGTGTCACCAAGCATAAAAAAGAGTGAAATGCCTTCGAAAAGAGACTGGAGCTTGGAGAGATGAGGAAACAGACCAAGCTTAAGAAATTAAGACCATAATGCTAAGAGCAACAATGAAGATGGTTCTTGGCATGCAAATCCTCAACAAATGTTAGAAGATTTTATTTAATACTCATTTTATTTAAACTATTAAACAGTTACGATGACACTAATTGAGAAACTAAAAATGGAATCAAAATTTAATTTTAGTCTTTTCATTTTGGGGCACTTGTATAATTAATAAAAACTTGTCAATAGCTTTGTAATACAAGCATTAGTGCCTATATTTCACAAACCGTCATGGTCCAGGGCCATGTTAGACGAATCCATCTAGCATTAATCACAACAAAAAGGAGAAGAAGTAGAACAATAAAATGGATCTAACAACAAACTGGAAAAAATTGTAGAGATTAAACACCAAAGTCTCTCCTAAATCAGTAACAAGACATCTTGAGACCCACAAAACATTCACCACCGATTTACTTGATGGATGAAGATGCGCACAAATCCAAAACACAACTTTTGATATGAATCAAATATAGTACACTACGTCAATAAAGCATCAAAGTTTTCAAAAAAATATTTAAAAAAATATAGGATTTCGACACTAACAAAAATTGAAGGAAACATATGCAATATAGTCCTATCATTTCAAAAAATATAGTCCTACTTGCAATTACACGGACATTTTTGTTGTTGTCGATCTCTGTGCACAACCAAAGTTCATTTGGATCCTTTAACATCTTCAAGGTGTGGCCGGAGATCTTTGGTTTTCGTCGATCGAAGTGGTTCCAAAATTTGGGGTGGCCCTGGCATGCATCAACAGGAACATGAGGCTAAGTGGCCAATTCAAAGTTGTTGACAAAAGGATGCAGATAGACAATGAAGGGATGGTGGCAAGAGAAATAAAAATATTATTCTAATACTTTAAAATGAATGTCCAATTGAGACAGTCATTCTATTATCGTTGGATGTGATGGTGATCCCAACTTTATTCATTCATATATCACATTCAAAGGCAATGTAGTAGATATCCTAATTGAATACTCATTTTTTGGTATTAGAATAGCAATACTATAAAAAAAAAATAAGGAAGAGAAGAATGAATAGTATGGGAGGGCAATTAAAAAATTAAATAAAGATATTTTAATAATATTCGTATAATTAAACGAGGAACATTTGCATTTAAAGTGCAAGACATATATAGGACCAAATTATAAGTCACCCTCAATACTTTCTCATTTATCAAAATTTACGTCAATCAATATTTGCCACAAAGGCTACCAACCCTTCAATAGAGTGTATACAATATGGCTTCAGAAACCTCAGCCCCAACCTTCCTTATAGGAAAGCTAAAATTACAACTTAAATTCTTTCTTATAAATTGCCCTTGTACTCTCTAGTTGGGACCCCAACAGCTTAAGTACATCACAGTCCTGAATGACTCCTCTGATTGTTTGACCTTGTCGTCTCTTAGTCTTGTGCAAACCATAGCAGAAGAGGAAGAAGAGAGCTTCTTTGTCTGAGAGAACGATCCAACATGGTTCTTAACATGCTGATGTGCTGTTCTTATAGCATAATTCCACCTGCACACACCTTGGTCCTTCAAGGCCTCAACAACTCCAACACTAGCTGCCACAGCCCAAGCTCTAATTGCTGAACTGCTCATAATTGGTGATCTTGTGGTTTCTAACTTAAACACTCTTAATTGGCTTTATAGATGATATAAAAAAAACCAGTCAAGCTGGTAATAGTAATATGGTTGGTGAAGATTTAAGAATACTAGTAAGATTTGAATAAGTGGGGTGAAGTGGTTCTCATATATATATATATATAAGGGAAGCATATACATTAGAATAATGCCAAAGTAGCAAAATTATGGGACAACCAAAGATCAGGAAAAACCGGGGGCAGCAAGCTGATGGTTTTTGCAGAAGCCAATGGGTTGTGAGAAGAAGTGTGTAATTTTGGAATAAATTAAGTTCATTGAACACGTGAGTTTGCTGAATAAGTGACATGCTTGCACTTAAGCAAAATGGAAGAAAGTTTCACGATAGGCTTTTGGGTAATTTTCTTCCATTTTTTATCCATAAAAATTGGCTTTTGAGATTAGATTATGGGTAACTTCCAAACGGGGCGCACACAGTTTGCGATCAAACCATTTGCCTTGCTCTTGCTATAATAATGTAATGTGATGTAATGGTGACTCAACCTTGAGAAATAAAATGCTGTTCGAATCACAAATAGCTGACAGCTGTAAAATGAAAACATAATATTGGACACGTAAATAATACAATATCAATATAATTAAAGCTGTGATAAAACATAAAATATTAAGAAAGGGCATAATTATAATATGATAAAAAATTTCTGTTAAGTTAATATAATGATACAGAATAAAGAAAGCAGCACAAATTATTATCAATATGTAAAAGTATTATTATTTATTTGTTATTGTGGCATTTTATTTATACTGAGCTAAAAAACTTTGGAACAAAAAAAATTTTCAAATATTATTAACTCTCTTCATAAGTGTTCGTGATGTATTTGAAATTAACAGATTAATTATTTTAAAGTATCCTAATTTCCCAAACTAATTAACTAATAATCACACCACCTGAGATATGTTTGATGCAGAGATTGGAGTCTCAGCAAGCAAAACTAATGAAAAGGCCAACAATCTGGGAAAACCGGTGGCTTGAAAACGATTTGTGCTTGTTTGGTTTGCCAATTAATAAGTTTAAAAGTACTTTTAGTCACCCTAAATGAGAATACAAAGTTTTGAAACATGTTTGGATACTTAATTGGCAAAATAAAAATTATTACTTTTAAGGTTGAAAAGTAATTTTGATGGAAGGAAATCTAATTTATTTTTCATTCATATTCAAATAAGAAAAAATTTACTTTTATATATTTATCCTCATTAATCAAGTTTTTACTTCCAACTACCCCTCTTTTATTTCTTAGTAATTATATTTCTAAAAGTAATTGTACTTTATTCTTTTCAAACAAAATTTATTCTCTTAAAATTACTTCTTAAATATCAAAATTAAACATAAATCAAATTTTTTCAACTTAATTATTTTTAAAGTACTTCTACCGATAGATAAATGAATCAGACTCTATACTATACAAGGAGCTACATTCTTTTATAAATAATGACAGTTTTCTAAACTCTAAACCCCAAACCCTAAAAAAAAAAACCATTACTAGGTCCCATTCTCAATTTCTATAGAAAATGAATTAGAAAAGAATTAGAAAGAATAGTAATAAACTGAACAAGTTGCATTCAAAGTCATATGTATACAACAGCACAAGATCGATTATATTGGAGTGGTATATTGCTATCTCTTAATCAATAATTTCATATTCGACAAGTTTTGAGTATGAAAAAATTGATATAAGGAGAATTACATCATCTATAAGATCTCAAAAAAAAGTCATAGAGAAGCTTACTCAAAGCAAATTCAGAAAAGTATGGCATAGGTAAAGATAAAGCTGATAGCCTGTCAAAAAAAGAGATAAAGCTGATAGAAATGTCATAGTTATAACACATGTCCAATTATCATTTACAAATCACAAATGACGTACTAATGAAAACAAACTTAAAAGTTTGGATAATTATAAGAATATCTGAACGTCAATCATTTATGCCACTATAATATGTTAATAAAGAACTAAGATTACTTATTAACTAAATTTCCTCTCTATGACCAGAGAAGTTGCAAAAGTGTTATGCAGATAGTGTCAAAATTTTGGCTGAATTTCGATTTACAAAAGTATATTGATCAGCTCTATAGATGGGCCAGGTTCTCAAGCAATTTATTAATTTCAAAACTCTAATATTCCGGACAAGATATGCTATCACAAAACATGAAATTTTACATAATTTAATTAAAATAGAGTTTTAAGAAAAATCTCTTTTTCTAAAAGTTGCTGATAGTTCATATATACAGACCCTTTGAAGTTTGAACCGTATGTGCTTCCTGCACTTCATGAGTAGATTACCGATTACCTATACTCAAATTTTGTTTTCCAGACAAGAAGTTATAGTCATGTGCTTGTTATAAAACTCACACAACCAGCAATTTTCTTAGAAATCCCGGTTATCACTTTGGAATCCGTAATTGCAGAAGTGAGAGGCCTCGTCTCAATTTCTTTGTTCCCTTTCCTTTTCTCGTTGTATTTTCTCTTTTTTCAGACTTAAAGATGAAAGTTATAAAGCATAGGTTAGAAATATCTACATAATTCCAATAATTTGGAGAAAACTAACATTGCAAACAAAACAATTTTGCAACTGATATTGTCAATTTACATTAATGGGTCAAAAATTTTTTCATTACTACACACGGTTGCATGCCAATAATATGGCAGAGTATAGTCCTTCAGTAATTTTCTTGAAAGACTTAAGAAGCCTCAAACTCCAAGGATATAGAATTGGAAAAACTTAAAAATAAATACTATGGCCTCCTCTAATTGGGACCCCAGCAGCTTAAGTACATAACTGTTCTTAATGATTCCTCTGATTTCTTTGCCTTGTCATCCCTTAGAGTGCTTGAAACCATGGCAGAAGATGATGAAGAAAGCTTCTTTGCTTGCGACAGTGATCTGACATGGTTTTTCACATGTTGCTGAGCTGACTTCAAAGCATGGTTCCACCTACACACGCCCTGATCTTTCAAGGCCTCCACAACTCCAACACTGGCTGCCACGGCCCATGCTCTTGTGCCTGCTGGACTCATCTTGTAAAGTGAAGCTTGGTGTGAATTGTGAAATTAAAGAACACTTGCAAGATTTTGTGTTTGATGGAGCAAGTTGCGTGAAAGGGGTTCTATATATAAGGGGGCATGAGTTATTGACTATTGAGTATTAAGCTAAAGAAGCAGCCAAAGATGTGGTAAACCAGGGGTGAACAGAACAAGATAGCTAGTGGTTTTGGGTGCGGAAACACATGGTTTTGTCTTTGGGATACAGTTAAATTAATACATACTCACTACTCAGTCATCAGTAGTAGAGCCACACGTCCTTGTCCAATAACCATTCTCCTGATTTGTGGCAATACATTGTGCAAGGAACACGCGGTTTCTATATGTCAGGATAAGAGGGTAGAATCACCCCCACCGCATTCCTGAGTCATAGCAAATAAATGTGAAAAAAGGTAATATAAATTTCTTTATTAGAAAAATAATATATAAATGCAAAGTTAATTAGGGGCGTTTGTGGGATTAGATTCAACTCAAATCAAATCAATCAATCAAATTAGCTTGGATCTATATGGATAATTGGTTCATTCCAACTGAAAAAAGATCAAATTAATTAATTTTAGCGAGCGGTTATCAAATTTATTATTTTCCATCTTGAAATCTAACTAAATATTTAATTTATATGCACTTTTAATCTAAAAAAAAAATCTATACATACATATGCAATTATATTAGTAAAAATATTTGACCTAGACCTAGCTATTCACTATCTTAAAATCTAAATAAAAACATATGATTAAATTATTGATCTGAATCGAAATTATGAAGCAAAATCAAGCATAACCAATAGGAATGCCTAATAAAATAGTAACATGATTAAGGGGTCTAGAGTAGAGTATAGAACAAAAAGGCCCCATGATAATAAAAATCTCCTCTATTATTTACTGAAACTTTGAGAGTGATCCCTTAGTCACCCTTAAATGTAAGACAAATGTTACTACCACCTAGTGTTTGTAATGTTGCCCGTTAGATTAAAGTGAAGTGAAATCCCACCATTGTTTTTATTTTAGTCATGTGTTTTAAGGATATTTTGCTAAGAGTGTTTGCATTATGTAATTTTGCAATCAAAGTCCCTATGTTTACTATTTATGAGTCGTACAGAGGGTGAACAGACATCCAATGACTTTTCCAACGACATTCGCAGTAAGGAAACACGAGCCCAGACGCCACATATGCATAAAAGGAGAGTTCAAATGAGACTATATTGATTGATTAAATATTTTCTAAAATTCTCAAGCCTGCATATCAGATTCTGTCAAAAGCACTAATGGGGATTTGACTTCAACAATTAATAACATTATTGTTATGACCCAGCTATATGAGCCCAATTAAGGGCCCAATATTGCATTGAAAAAAGGCCCAAAAGCCAGTCTAGAGTCAAAACCTATGCATGTAAGCCATTATAGAATGTACATGCTCAGGGTCTAACCTCGCTCGTCATAATGTCGCATGAACCCATGATCACAGTGACACAGACACGTCATAAAGCCCACCTCCCATATTCCGAAAATAATGGGATAGTGATAACGGGCACCTTTGTTTCCTATTTAAGGAGTGGTTATATATGTGTGTGTGTGTGTTTTATTTATTCCAATATACCAAAACACCTTAAACTTAAATTGATCCCCCATGTGCAGTTCCTGCAGGTACCCTACCCCTCATCCCAACTAAACAAAGAAAGCATAAAGAGAAGGATCAAATATTCATTGTGTTGTTGTTTTATCCCCAAGTAACCTCCTATCACACTACCTCGTTATATCGGCGTGTCACCAAGGACACTATAGCTTTCCATGCTCTCTCTCTCTCTCTCACCCCCAAAAGAGCCACCATGGCTGCAATTAAGACCACGAGAAGAATCATTCCCAAGGAAATGCAGCTTCGAACCCCCCAAAAGTGCAGGATGGAAGGAATATGTCATCGGAAGCTGCATTTCAAACCAATGGCCGTGGCCCAGAAGTTCACTAGCAATTATGATCCATAGTCTATAGGTAGGTGAGGCCAATTTCAAAGTAACATGCTCATCCACCCCCACAACTGGATCCTCAGCAAGTCATATCAAATCTAATCCAGGAACTTAGCAAAGCGTCAAGGCAGGAGCCCTTCCTCCCAACCCTCAACTCTTTGATATTTTCCATATGATGTACGACCAGGCCATCTGAGTTCAAGATTTAGAAAATGAACTTGAGCAGAGAAGGAAAGATGATAAAAGACTGTACCAGGAGCAAGCCAGAGTGCGAGAAGCAAAGGCCAAGCTTCGGTGTAAAGAAAAATGAGCAAAGAGACTTGTGGATCGCCTAAAATCCTAAGAAGACACAGGACAACCTAAAGTACCTCCTCGAAGGAGTGGCTCATGCCACGATACTCCATCACCTCCTGGTAGGCAGCCTTCGGATCAAAATTCAAAAAGAAAATAGACTAGAAGACGTCATTCCCAAGGTGAGTACCGTGCATCATCAAGCATAAAAAAGATTGAAACGCCTTCGAAAAGAGACCGGAGCTAGAAGAGATGAGGAAACATACCAAGCTTAAGAAATCGAGACCACAATGCTAAGAGCAACAATGAAGAGGGTTCTTGGCATGCAAATCCTCAACAAATGTCAAAAGATTTTATTTAATACTCATTTTATTTAAAATATTAAGCGATTACGATGACATTAATTGAGAAACTAAAAATGGAATCAAAATTTAATTTTACCATTTTTAGTCTTTTCATTTTTGGGCATTTGTATAATTTCTAAAAACTTGTGAATAGCTTTGTAATACAAGCATTAATGCCCATATTTCACGGACCATCATGGTCCAGGGGCCATGTTAGATGGATCCATCTAACATAGATCACAATGAAAGGGAGGAGAAGTAAGACAATAGAATGGATCTAACAACAAACTGGAAAAAATTGTAGAGGTTACTAGAGTAGCCAAACAAGAAACACCAAAGTCTCTCCTAAATTAATAACAAGACATCATGAGACCCACAAAACAATCACCACCAATTTACTTGATGGACGAAGAAGCACACAAATCCAAAACACAACTTTGGATATAATCAAACCTAGTACACTACGTCCATAAAGCATCAAAGTTTTCAAAAAATAAATAAATAAAAAAAAGGATTTCAACACTAACAAAAAGCGAAGGAAACATATGCAATATAGTCCTATCATTTGGAAAAATATAGGCCTACCTACAATTACATGGCCATTTTTGTCATTGTCAATCTCTGCGCACAACCAAAGTTGATTTGGATCCCTTACACGCCGTCAAGGTGTGGTCAAAGATCTTTGGTTTTCATCAATCGAAGTAGTTCCAGAAATTGGGGTGGCGCTGGCGTGCGTCAACAGGAACATGAGGCTAAGTGGCCAATTCAAAGTCATTGACAAATGGATGCAAATAGACAGTGAAGGGATGCTGGCCAGAGAAATAAAAATGCTATTTTAACACCTAAGAGTGAGCGTCCAATTGAGATAGTCAGTCTATCAATGTTGGATGTGATGGTTGTCTCAATTTTCTCCACTCATCTATCACATTTAAAGGTAATATAGTGGATGTCCTAATTAAACATTCATTTTTTGGTATTAGAAAAGAAATCCTACCGAAGAAAGGAAGGAAGAGAAGAATGGATAGTATGAAAGAAGAATTAAAAATTTAAATAAGAATATTTTAATAATATTCGTATAGTTAAACGAAGAACATCTGCATTTAAAGTCATAGAACCAAATTATAAGCCACCCTCAATACTTCCTCATTTATCAAAATTTACGTCAATCAATATTTGCTACAAAGGACTACCAATCCTTCAATAGAGTATATACAATATGGCTTCAGAAACCTCAGCCCCAACCTTCCCTTACAGGAAAGCTAAAATTACAATAACTAAAATCCTTTCTCATAAATTGCCCTTGTACTCTCTAGCTGGGACCCCAGCAGCTTAAGTACATTACAGTCCTCAATGACTCCTCTGATTGTTTGACCTTGTCGTCTCTTAGTCTTGTGCAAACCATAGCAGAAGAGGAAGAAGAGAGCTTCTTTGTCTGAGAGAACGACCCAACACGGTTCTTAACATGCTGATGTGCTGTTCTTATAGCATAATTCCACCTGCACACACCTTGGTCCTTCAAGGCCTCCACAACTCCAACACTAGCCGCCACAGCCCAAGCTCTAATTGCTGAACTACTCATAATTGGTGATCTTGTGGTTTCTAACTTAAACACTCTTAATTGGCTTTATAGATGATATGAAAAAAACAAGTCAAGCTGGTAATAGTACTGTGGTTGGGAAAGATTTAAGAACACTTGTAAGATTTGTGATTGAATAAGTGGGGTGAAGTGGTTCTCATATATATATATAAGGGAAGCATATATATTAGAATAATGCCAAGGTAGCAAAATTATGGAACAACCAAAGATCAGGAAAAACCGGGGGCAGCAAGCTGATGGTTTTGGAGAAGCCAATGGGTTGTGAGAAGAAGTATGTAATTTTGGAATAAATTAAGTTCATTGAACACGTGAGTTTGCTGAATAAGTGACACGCTTGCACTTAAGCAAAATGGAAGAAAGTTTCACAATATTGGCTTTTGGGTAATCTTCTTTCATTTTTTATCCACAAAAATTGGCTTTTTAGATTAGATTATGGGTAACTTCCAAACGGGGCGCACACAGTTTGCAATCAAACCATTTGCCAACTTGCTCTTAGTATAATAATGTAATGTGATATAATGATGACTCAACCTTGAGAAATAATATGCTGTTCGAATCACAAATAGCTAACAGCTGTAAAGTGAAAACGTAATATTGGACACGTAAATAATACAATATCAATAAAATTAAAGCTGTGATAACATAATAAAAAAAAAAAGAAGCTGTGATAAAACATAAAATATTAAGAAAGGGCATAATTATAATATGATAAAAAATTTCTGTTCAGTTAATATATTGATACAGAATTTGAAAGTAGTACAAATTATTATCAATATGTAAAAGTATTATTATTTATTTGTTATTGTGGCATTTTATTTATACTGAGCTAAAAAACTTTGGAATAAAATTTTTTTTCAAATATTATTAACTCTCTTCATAAGTGTTCATGATGTATTTGAAATTAACAGATTAATTATTTTAAAGTATCCTAGTTTCCCAAACTGATTAACTAATAATCACACCACCTGAGATATGTTTGCTGCAGAGATTGGAATCTCAGCAAGCAAAACTAATGAAAAGGCCAACAATCTGGGAAAACCGGTGGCTTGAAAACGATTTGTGCTTGTTTGGTTTGTCAATTGATAAGTTTAAAAGTACTTTTAGTCACCCTAAATGAGAATACAAAGTTTTTAAACATTTTTGGATACTTAATTGGCAAAATAAAAATTATTACTTTTAAGGTTGAAAAGTAATTTTGATGGAAGGAAATCTAACTTACTTTTCATTCATATTCAAATATAGAAAAAAATTTACTTTTATATATTTATCCTCATTAATCAAGTTTTTACTTCCAACTACCCCTCTTTTACTTTTTAGTAATTATATTTCTAAAAGTAATTGTACTTTATTCTTTCCAAACAAAATTTATTCTCTTAAAATTACTTCTTAAATATCAAAATCAAACATAAATCAATTTTTTTCAACTTAATTATTTTAAAAGTACTTCTACTGATAGATAAATGAATTAGACTCTATACTATACAACTAGGAGCTGCATTCTCTTATAAATAATCACAGTTTGCTAAAATAACTCATTACTAGGTCCCATTCTCAATTAATTAGAAAGAATAGTAATAAACTGAACAAGTTGCATTCAAAGTCATATGTGTACAACAGCACAAGATCGATTATATTGGAGTGGTATATTGCTATCTCTTCATCAATAATTTCATATTCGGCAAGATGATATAAGGTGAATTATATCACTTATAAGATCTCAAATAATTAAATATATATGATTATCACTCATAAGAGGATACTCATGAGAAAAAAGAAAAAAAAAGTTATATCTCTAGAAGCTTACTCAAGCAAATTCAGAAAAGTATGGCATAGGTAAAGATGAAGCTGATAGCCTGTCAAAAAAAAAGATAAAGCTGATAGAAATGTCATAGTTATAACACATGTCCAATTATCATTTACAAATCACAAATGACGTACTAATGAAAACAAACTTAAAAGTTTCGATAATTATAAGAATATCTGAACGTCAATCATTTATGCCATTATAATATATGTTAATAAAGAACTAAGATTACATGTATTAACTAAATTTCGTCTCTATGACCAAAGAAGTTACAAAAGTGTTATGCAGATAATGTCAAAGTTTTGGCTGAATTTCGATTTACAAAAGTATGTTGATCAGCTCTATAGATGGGCCAGGTTCCCAAGCCATTTATTAATTTCAAAACTCTCATATTCCGACAAGATATGCTATCAGAAAACATGAAATTTTACATAATTTAATTGAAATAGAGTTTGAAGAAAAATCTCTATTCTAAAAGTTGCTGATAGTTCATATATACAGACCCTTTGAAGTTTGAACCGTATGTGCTTCCTGCACTTCATGAGTAAATATTGTTTTCCAGACAAGAAGTGATGGTCATGTGTTTGTTAAAATTCACACAACTGGCAATTTTCTTAGAAATCCAGGTTATCACTTTGGAATCCCGTATTTGCAGAGGCGAGAGGCCTCGTCTCAATTTCTTTGTTCCCTTTACTTTTCTCGTTTTATTTGCTCTTTTTTCAGATTTTAGAGATGAAAGTTACAAAGCATGGGTTAGAAATATCTACATAATTCTCATAATTTGGAGAAAACTAACATTGCAAACAAAACAATTTCGCAACTGATATTGTCAATTTACATTAATGGATCAAAATTTTTTTGGTTGCTACACATGGTTACATGCCAATAATATGGCAGAGTATGGTCCTTGAGTAATTTTCTTGAAAAACTTAAAGAAGCCTCAAACTCCAAGGTTATAGAATTGGAAAAAGTTAAAAATAAATACTATGGCCTCCTCTAATTGGGACCCCAGCAGCTTAAGTACATAACTGTTCTCAATGATTCCTCTGATTTCTTTGCCTTGTCATCCCTTAGAGTGCTTGAAACCATGGCAGAAGATGATGAAGAAAGCTTCTTTGCTTGAGACAGTGATCTGACATGGTTTTTCACATGTTGCTGAGCTGACTTCAAAGCATGGTTCCACCGACACACGCCCTGATCCTTCAAGGCCTCCACAACTCCAACACTGGCTGCCACGGCCCATGCTCTTGTGCCTGCTGGACTCATCTTGTAAAGTGAAGCTTGGTGTGAATTGTGAAATTAAAGAACACTAGCAAGATTTTGTGTTTGATAGAGCAAGTAGCGTGGAAGGGGTTCTATATATAAGGGGGCATGAGTTATTGAAGCAGCCAAAGATTTGGTAAACCAGGGGTGAACAGAACAAGATAGCTAGTGGTTTTGGGTACGGAAACACATGATTTTGTCTATGGGATACAGTTAAATCAATACATACTCATTACTCAGTCATCAGTAGTAGAGCCACACGTCTGTCACAAAACCATTCTCCTGATTTGTGGCAATAAAATGTGCAAGGCACACGCGGTTTGTATATGTCAGGATAAGAGGGTAGAATCGCCCCCACAACATCCCTGAGTCATGGCAAATAAATGTGAAAAAAGTAATATAAATTTTTTTATTAGAAAAATAATATACAAATGCAAAGTTAATTAGGGGCGTATGTGAGATTAGATTCAACTCAAATCAAATCTATTAAATTAGCTTGGATCACAATGCATAATTGGTTCATTCCAACTGAAAAAAGATCAAATTAATTAATTTTAGTGAGCAGTTATCAAATTTATTATTTTCCATCTTGAAATCTAACTAAATATTTAATTTATATGCACTTTTAATGTAAAAAAAATCTATACATACATCTGCAATTATATTAATAAAAATATTTGACTTAATTATTCACTATCTTAAAATTTAAATAAAAACATATGATTAGATTATTGATCTAAATCAAAGTTATGAAGCAAAATCAAGCATAACCAATAGGAATGCCTAATAAAATAGTAACATGATTAAGTGGTCTAGAGTGGACTATAGAATAAAGAGGCCCCATGACAATAAAAATCTCCTCTATTATTTATTAAAACTTTGGGGGCGATCCCTTGGTCACCCTTAAGTGTAAGACTAATGTTACTCTCACCAGGTGTTTGTAATTTTGCCCCTTAGATTAAAGTGAAGTCAAATCCCATCATTGTTTTATTTTAGTCACGTGTTTTAAGGATATTTTGCTAAGAGTGTTTGCATTATGTAATTTTTCAATCAAAGTCCCTTTGTTTACTGTTTATGAGTCGTATAGAGGATGAATGAACATTCGATGACTTTTCCAGCAACATTCGAGTAAGGAAACATGAGCCCTGATGCCACATATGCACAAAAGGAGAGTTCAAATGAGATGTAATATGGTTTTGCAAAAACGTGGGTATTTGGTTTCAATTTGTAGTTTTCAATTTTTATTTTTAATTTTTTAATTTCAGAGTTTTATGAAAGAAATACTAAAAATCAGAGATCAAAATTGAAAACTGAAATTTGTAGCTTCTAGAATTTTCAGAATTTCCTTCACAAAATTTGGAAAACTAAAAATTATAAACTCAAACTAAATAGGCCTCGTTGAACCACATTCGTAGAAAAAGAAGACATTGGAACTTCTTCAGTGATAAGTGATTAGTGGACACAGGGTCCAATTTTTATATTATAAATTTCGCTAGAAAAATCATCCACTTATTATTAGCAATATTGGTATGAGTTTAGACAAATTTCATAAGTCAATAATTATTGATTTCAATGTGTTTCTTACACAAATGACAATAAAATGCTCCATTAGATATTTCTACCGTATAACAACAAAGAACAATTGCTGAAGACCAAACAACAAGTCAACAAAACACTCAAGCTCCATAATCAAAAACAAAAAACAGAAAGAAAAAAAAAACACACACACACACACATGCTCCTCCGAATTGACATAATGATGTTACCATGGTTGAAGTTTTGAACTAAATAAATTTTATAACTTTATAAACCACACAACAGTTCAGAATCGTGGGGTAAAAATGGGGATAAAATTTTTCTCAATAAATTTTATGTGTAAAATTACATATGATACAAATTTAGGAAATTTTGACCCTCATTTTTACTCTACAACCAAATACACACGTTGTGCCCTATGCTCTGGGTGAGTGGAAATTAAAGGAATTCATGTATTAGAAACATAAAAACTAGTTTGTTTTTTAATAACTAAACATACAAATTGAAAATTGAAACCATAACCATTATCCCTAGGATACTGGTAAGAAAAACCCTTCATGTAAGATGTTAAAATTTGTCGTGGTAGCTTCATTTTGAAAATCACTTTCTTTTTTGTTTTTTATTCTATGGTTCCAAACATAATATATTAATTGCAAGGGACAACACTGTGATAACCAATATATAAAATAAAAATAAAAAGTAGTCCACCTATATACCTTAAGTGGTATGACTACAATAGACAACCCCTTATGTTTCTTTTTTCTTCTTCCCTCTCCTTTCCTCCTGTCCTTCCCATCACTTTCTTCCTTCCTCTTCTTCCTTTTTCATTTTCTTTCTTCTTCTTCATCTCCATCTCTCGATTCTCTCTCTTGCTTTCATAGGACAACATGACGCGCCACGCACCGCCATCGTACTGCTAGTATCTCTGCAACTTTGTCTTTCTCTCCACCCATCTCTCTCCTCTGTTGGCAAGTTTCTCTTACTCTAGGAAGGGAACTCACTACAGCAGTGAGACTTTGTGTGTTTTCTCCATTTTCCTTCCTCTTGATGTAATGTGTACATGGTAAAATCCCTTTACTGATCCTATTGAACTCTCTATGTGGTTGTTCATGGTGGATTTGGGGGTTTTTGGAACCCTAGGATGTAAAAATTGGGGGTTTTGATATGTAGAGCTCATATATATTAATTGGTGGCATTATTAGCTCACATATATTGCTATTCTCTTATTCCTAAAGTTGTAGAGCAATTGGACACCAAACAGGAAGTTTTGTTAGCTTGAAGAGTGCTCTCTGGTTCCTTGGGAACTATTGTTGTGTATAGATTTAGTATCTATAGTTAATTTCTTAATCTATATATTATTTATGAATGTTATTGAATCTCTGTTGTTCCTTGTTTACACATTTATGCGATTTAAGCATCTAAGAAAATTTATTTATTGCTATTAATTGAAAATAAACATGTTTAAGGACCACATGAGACAAATAAAATATTTTACATAGTATTTCAAGAAGAACGATCTAGGTACGATGGATATGTGAATTTTAGAATTTGAAAAATGATATTTGGGTTGAATCTCAATTGTATTGATAGACTGGAAAGCGATTGTAACTGAAGTACACTTATACCAATGCCTATATTTGGTATTTGGATAATCATAATGGGAAAAGTTAATAAAATACGAAAATGATTGGTTAATTTATAAATTGTTTTAGAAATTCTTGAGAGAAGAACTGCAGCTAACGGCAAGTGGTGTTAGCCATGGTGCACCTTGGTTGATAAGAGTATTACATGACCATATGAGAATGGTACATGATGGATGAATGTACGTCCACTATTTGTGGTTCCTGATGGAAGGCAGGATCACACAAGGGAATGGTTGCCCGAGTGTGTGATCCTGATGGAATTTCCTGTCTGAGGCTACTTCCCTATATGTATTTGTTTTGATTATGAATATGTTTTCACCATATTATTTATATAGTTTTCTAATATTATTGGTTTGATTTTGTTATTGTCTCATGTGGGATATGGATGCTTTATCTACTCACTGAGTTGTCAAACTTACTCTGTTATCTTCCCTCCTTTTTCAGATTCAGGTGTTGGTCCGAGTTCCAAACCCCTCTAGTTTAATAGATTTCGGACCCTTTTTTTTGGTAAGCCCACCTTGATTCGTGCCCCATGTCGAGGGAACAGTTCCCTATTCTTATGATAGATGTTGCTCCTTTTTGTGACAAGCAGGATCAGGAATGTGTTATGTTTTAAATCTTATTTTGATATATATATATAAATGTGATGGCTATGTATTATGTTTCCTGCATATGTAATTTGATAGTATAACATCGTACCTTTTTATTTCCTAAATCTAAATATTATGGATTGATAAGTTTTATGGTAACTTATGCTTTGAACTTAAAATGATGTAGTTGATGAGAAAAACTTTATTTTGAGACTTATAGGTATATATAATTGCAGTATTTTGGTTGTGCTGTGGTATTGGATATTGTAAGAATGTATTTTTACAGGTTTTGTGTTTGGAAAATGTTCGAAAAACATAGAAAACTCTGTCTATTTTTTGGGAAAATTTGGGTCTTAAGGCTAGCTAGGGAAAATTCTCCCTATGCGTTGGCTCAGGCCAGATTGGATCATGACAAACACCTTAGCAATATATGCCTGCTTACAAGTATAACAAGCTCCACCTATATGCAATTTGTATTGCCAAGGTCTTTGAATTTGATGGTATCTTGCATAACAACACTATGTACTTGCATATGAGTATGTCAACTTAGTGGTATGAATTTGTGATTGCTTGTATTAGCACTTATTATGATGAACTAATATAATCTTAGACATCAGTCTCTCTTTCAACAAAATCGGTGATATGTCTTTGAGTTCGAATTCAAAAGGAAAAAGAAGGGAATGAAGGGTTTATAAAGTACATTTTTAAATTTTATTCTACAAATCCTCTTTCCTTTTTTCTTTTCCCCCCAAAATCCAAACTCTAATAAATATCTTAACCTATTCTAGCATCAATCATGAAATACATTAGGATGATCTCTTGATCCTCCTTATCAGCTCTTACTTTGAATTTTTCACAACTTATAATATGTGACTTGGCTCACATAGAGGGGCGGAGGGAAGTGGGGACTAGTGGATGCTATGGTTCCCCCAAACTTTCTACTTTTATTGCATAATTACATGTATATTTTGTTTTATGACTTCTTTGAAAAATTAAAATTAGTCATCTATACACATTGTATATATAACAAGGTGATTGTTTCGGTACTAACGATAAGTAAGCGGTATCGAAACATATTATTACATGATATATTTTTATTGGTTCTTTTTTTTTTTTTTTATGCTAGCGCTTAGTAGCATTAACGTAGTAAATTTAAATATTAGAGCCCATAACTTTTTTCTTTATTTCTAATTTGCTCTCAGGGATCATTTAGCAAATACACAAACCTAATAAAATTTTCAAGTCTTCTATCCTCTATATTGAATCATTTGTTAAGAGAAAATAGAAAAAAGATGATGAAACAAATGCTAATTTATCAATAATTTGGATAAAAAAAACTATATATTAATTTATTTTATACGTTCTATATTATAATTTTTTTTTATATTATTTATGTTAACTAGTTTGACCCCTACCTCCAAAATTCTTTGCTCGTCTAGGCTTGGCCGTACGCTCCAATCATATAAGAGTAGAATAAAAAGACACCATGTCGTAACACTTCCTTCTGTTTGGCAATCAAAACCAAAATAAATGAATACCGATCAAAGTAATATTCCATAAGCCGGAGAAAAAAAAGAAAATAGTTTTTGGACGATAAAATTAAACACCCTTTTTTTTGGCACGTTGGCTTGGGCCATTGCTCTTCTGTGCCAACAAATCTATATGATGCAAGCTTTGGACAAGTTCTCAAATTCGACTTGAGTCCCTGCCAAATATGAATCGCCTTCCCCAGTCAGATACCACCAACGCCCTTGTTCTCCAGCTCACTTGTTTGCTGTATGTTTTTCTGAACCGTTAGAGGATTACAGCATACTAACACCAAGTTTCCATAAGTGAATTTCAGGTCGAACAATGTTCTTTATATTACTTATTAGGATATTTTTAAAATGACATCGCAAAGTGTTTGTTAAACATTAGTTAAGAGAAAAGTTTGAGATTTACCCGTAACTAGTATTTAGGGGACAGTGAGGGTGCTTCTTTATAGATATTCTGAAAAATTATACAAATAATATTTTTCTTTTTATTGTAGATGAATTACCTTGTATACACGGAATACCACAGCCACTTGGTGCTTTGGCCAATTGAAATCCAATCTCCTGGAAGCTGAGCCGCAGTTTGATCTCCTCCTAAAGGAGCGAATTGTCCCAAATGCTTGTACCTTAAAATGAACAAAAAATTATCCAATGAAGAAGCTGAATGTAAATTAGCCCATATCGTATTTGTCACTTTGTCACTGGGAGAGAAATAAGAGCGGCTTAGTGCACAAGGCTCCTATCTAGTAGGGTTTGGGAAGAGAAGATGTAGGCAGCCTTAGTCCCACTTTACGGTGAGGCTGTTTCCAAAATTTGAACCCGTGACCTCCAGGTCACAAGACAGCAACCTTATCGTTACGCTGACACACACTCCACTGTGAGAGAAATTATGATAAGGAAAAGTTGTTGCTTGTTGCTACATTCCATCCAATGTATGTTGTCATGAAATTATTTCTCCCAAAAGTTTAAGTCGACGGGTAGAGGCACATGAATGATTATATATTCTAACATGTCCCTTACGCAAATGGCTCTTCTAGGCATGTAGCTTGAATAATTTTATTACAATGGGGTTCACCTAATACCATTTGGTCACAATGATTTTGATATCATGTAATGAAATCATCTTTCTCAAAAGCTTGAGTTAATAGTACAGACATATGAATGACTTTATACTCTAACATATATCACATCAATTATGATACTAAAATTCTTATTAAAGTGGTCAATGAGCTATAGCTCAAGTCGCACTTCCCTGGTACTTGTGACTAGAGGATTGACGTTGATTGGGTCAAGGATTCAATCCTCATTTGCTAATCTACTCCACTCTTCCCTAGTAGCCAGTCCAAGTGTTCCCAAGTCTCAAAAGAATATGTTATAAGTGTGTGAACTCTAAACATCATGAGCAACATAATTTACATAAAGTAGGAAACATGGAATGGTACTAAAACATTTTATTACACTGATATTTCAGAGTGCAGTTATGCACCATTTGATATTTTAATCACAATTCATTATATCCGTTAGTTTCATATTTTAAGAAAAGTGGTTATGAAACTTAAATTTTATACATAATTAAAAAAAAGTTAAAATCTCTTTTTTTGAAATTTCAATTATTTTAAAAAATTTATTCAAATATGCAAAAAAATATTTTTGTAAAAGGAAAAAAGTGATTTTTCACCCCAGGAACCAAAACAAGCGCCCCCTCAATCTATACTAGTTGCCATTGGTTGTGCTAACATTAGCTTGATACACTATCTGGTTACATTAATGAAAGCATTGAGCATGGCGAAACTTATGTGTACCTGAATGGATGAAACCTATGGCGTCCTGTTCCCCTGAACCTGAGAGGGCCTTCAGGATACTGCTCACACAACTCCATGCGATTGAAGCAGTCTGCAAGATAGGCGCCTTGTTGAGCAGCAACCTGGAATGATTGAAATTTAGAAGCCACCACCAAAGGATAAGTAAGATGACCCTTAGGGGTTATTATAATATGAAATGTATCAAGTAATTACCCAAAAATAAAAATAAAAAATAAAACTTAAGTACTTTAATGTACCTGAGCTGTTGCAGGAAGATTTTTCATCTGAGAATCTACCTTGGAAAGAGCAGACTTAAAAAATTCGATGTCCACTGTAACTGAGCTTTCTTGAGAGGTCTTTAGCAAGGTGGCCATGTCTTTCATTTGGTTCTTCTTCAAATAAATCTCCACTTGTGGGTACCTCTCAATAATGTCACCAACCACACCTTGAAATTCTTTAAGATCTAACCTTCCAGAATTGTTCTTGTCTGCCATGCTAAATATCACGGCTATATCTTCCTAGTAAAACCAGGGCAGACAGGTAGGACACTTAAGTATACTCATGCTAGAACTTAAAAGAAGCAACAGCACCAAAATAGAATCTATTAAAATGGCAATGATTTCTTGCAAAAAAATAACAAGTCAATGGTCATAAAATCAATGATCAACAAAAAAAAAAGGGGGGGGGGGGGTAGCTTCCACAGTTTTAATTATATATATAGGCTAAATGCTAGAAAAAAAATATACAACTAGTAGAATCACTCTAATGAATCAAAAGTAATATTCAGGATTTGAAGGTGTCTTATAATGTGAGGTTAATGGACATACACAATGCATAGGTTGAACATACCATAACTCTCCGCTGGTTAACAGTGGCACAATCACCTAGAGCATAGATGTCGCCATATCCTTCCACTCTTAGCCATTCATCAGTGGCTAATGCACGTCTGTTAGTCTGTCACAGAACGAATTCCAAGCAAGAAAAATTTGAACACTGACAGTGACTGAATTCCAAAGTTAGCCTTTGGATTGAAAGCAAGACACAGAGACAAACCTGACCAATCTGCTTCATGAATTCAAGTATTTCATGGCGAGGACCAATACCAGTTGACCAAACTACCATTCCATGAGGTATAGAAACAACTTGGCCAGTTCCTCTGTCTTTGGCAGAGATTTCCTTTTCGCTCACTTTGACAACCATAGATCCCAACTTCACATCAATGCCATCTCTTTGGAACTTCTGTTCAGCAAATTCTGCAATTCTCTTGTCAAAACTGCAATGAATTAAGAAATTTATTAACCAAAAAAAAAAAAAAGCCATGGATACAAAAATAAAATTAAAATAAAATGAAAAAAAAATGTAAAATTGAAAATAGCACAAGAAATTGCTTAATTGGAGTTCAAATGTGCAGTTAGAAAAATAAGGAGATGAAAGTTGACACAATCTCCAAACAAGAGATGGCCTTTGTATGCTCAATATAACAAAGTGGGCCGGTTACATAAATCAAATGATGCTGTTGCATCCAGTGATCCAATTATATTGTTGATCCAAGTTCTTGAAGATTCAACAAAGTTTTACAATGCAGTCGACTGCCTTATACAACTCTCCTCCTTTATCTAACTTTGAGACTAACTATATAAAGAGTTGCAATAAAGCGCAACATAGGCTAAGTTGCATCATATTCTCAATAGGAGTTAAAAATATTACGTGTTTAAGATATGATCGCCTGCCTCCAGGAGAGTGATCTTGACATAATCTTGAAGAGAAGGGTATAATTTAGATAGATCCTCATGTACAAAGTCATGAAGCTCTGCAGCAAACTCTACCCCAGTTGGACCGCCACCAACAATCACAAAACTCAGAAGTTTCTTCTTCTCTTCCACAGGTAAAGATGGGAGGCTAGCTCTTTCGAAAAGGTCAACCACTTTCTGGCGGATTCTTAGAGCATCATCCACTTCCTTCAGAGAGATTCAAGAGTTGTTTAGCATATAATCTAAGTAAAAGGACATTTTGTATATGATCATACTCCATCCAGTCCTATACATGCTTTGTCCAGTGAAATGAAAATAATATATAGAATAAATTGCACTAACATATCATTGGTGATAATACTTACGAACCCCAAGATTTGCAAAAATATGTTCTAACCTCTCCAGAGATATAAATGATATTACACTTGATACCTTATATCTCGTAGAGTGTGACACTGAATATAAGCATAATATTGATTAACTGAGAACTGCTATAGGGGAGGTCAATGTAAGCATAATAAATCGATGGAATTCATGTGTAATATCACTTAATCAACAGTGAAGGTCAGTGTAATATCCCATAATATGTGTACCTTCAAGAAGTGAGCATGCCCCTCGACACCAGGCGTGTTAAAGGTATTTGATTTTGCTCCCATAGCTATTACAAGGTAATCATAATCAATGGAAAAATCTTCTAGGCCACCCATCTTTTTGTCATGACCAGCACGGCAATAAACTCTTTTGTGCTTGGGATCGATCTTATAGCATTCAGCTTCACTGAATTGAATATTTACACCACTCTATTGCAGCAGAAACTTCTCTTATAAGTACATACTCAATTACATTGTGCGTAATTTAACAAACATAATGCTCCATACATAGAGAATAGAGGCTAAAGTGGATGCATAGACACGAAAAATATTTCAAAATGATGTGATACTTCAATTTGATTTTATAATAAAGTGCACAATGCATGCATGCATGCTCAAATTCTTCAAATTGCACAGATAAAGATGAAGATAACATGAAAATAACTGTGATTTATGGCAATGAATTACAAATTACCTTCTTTGTGATACTGCGAATCGGTTCAACAATGCTCCGTGCTTCCACAGTGCCACATGTGACACTTGGTAACAAAGGGGTGAATGCAAAATAGTTGCGTGGCGAAATCACGTGGATGTCATAATAGGAGCTTTTTATATTTTTCAGAAAACTGGTTGCAGCCCAGCCAGTGCCAAGCACCACCACTTTCTTTCTTGGGCTTTGATTACCATTTTCACTTTGTACTGCCCTGGCATCAGCATATGCCACTAGACCTCCAGTGCTAGAACCCCAAAAAGAAATAGATGAATAATTTTTTTGAAAAACACAACAAATTGAGAAAAAGATCAATAATTTTTCTAACTTATGAAACTACACTGATTGCAATGAGGTTTGAACCTATGATCTCATGCATACTACCCAAATCTCTTGCTACTTGACTAATTTTAGCAGTTTTATTACATTCAGGCTCCTAATTAATATTTCAGGACAATAATTAATCAAGAACTTGGCTCCTCTAAGTTGGTAAAGTGCTAGAGTAAGGAATTAATTATCTTTTGATCAATAACTTCCATCACGTATGCATTGTATGTGAATCCCACTAAATAATCTAAGGATAATTAACCCCTTATTTCTACGCTTTGCCAACCTCCTCACTTTATATTTAAATGAGTCAAATTCATTAATCAAATATATAAAATAGAATTTTGTTATTTGAGCATATTCTATCGATATGTCGATTGACGTATACGTTAATGGTAGAGAATTTACACCGATTAATGGAGAACTCAGGAACTGTGGTGGTAAATTAACAAATCATATTGCCATCATCAGATTTCCTAGTGATCTATGGAATTATGGATAAAATCTCTAACCATTTGTACACAACAATATTGCTACTCACCATATCAGTCCCTCTATTTTCCATTCACCAAACTAATTCCCTACCATTATTAACATGGGCATTCTCTATTGGTCAATCAACATACTCTTTTTGGATTGTATAAATAACATCTTTCAAAATAGCAGCAATAAGGTGAGGATTGAGAATGTGTTTGCACCTGACAAGAGTGCATACAACAACAGACTTGGACCAGGATGGATACTCATGAAAAACCCTTGAGGCTGTATGGTAGAAGGAAGACCAACGCATTGTGAAACGCTCTGCTAGCTAGCTAGTTTCTCTTATTACCACTTACCTTCGGTTTTATGTTACTTTTTCCTTTTGCCTCTTTGATTCCTTCTACTTTCTTTGCAAACAAGGAAAAAGACAGTGAGTGCTCGTAAAAAGGGCTTAGTAACATATTTTTAGGTACGGTTTTAAGTACTGGGTAGCTGGGTCAAAGTGTTATAGCCACGTATATAGGATGTGATGCATTTTCTTTGGTTGATTTGTCAAATCAGGAGCATTGAGGCACTTGCCTTTTGATATAATTTTTTTTTTGAGACACTTGCCTTTTTGTACGAGGTAGAGATCTCCAATATATGCGGAGTTGGATCACGTTAAAAAATGCAAAGCCACTAACAAAAGCAGATGTTGCAAGAATGACTGAACGGGAGGAGAACAACACCAAGAAGAACAGACATAGCGCTTTGACGGCTTAGCTCTAGGATCATTCAAGATGTTACGCAACAAACAGCAGTGTCTAATAGTCGACGTGTACTCTTTTGTCTGTCTAATCGTATTGGAATATTGGACTGAAGCACCCTTGATCTATTTTATATAAGGAAAATTGCGCTGCCCATGAACAACAGGCTATAACAACTTCAATCCCTGAACTTAAAAAAAAAAAAAATGCAAATTAATCCCTCACACTTTTACAAATATATATTTTAAACCTCCTGAACTTTTCTAAAAGTACAACGGGATATCACAAATCTTTTTAAATTTATGATTTTTTGTTAACAACTAATAGAAAAATTGACTGAATGATTAGTTTACACATTCAATAAAGTTTATGAGATCGAATTGCATATTTTTTAAGTTTAAAGGTCTAAAGTGTACATAACTTAAATTCAAAGGCATAAAGTGCACATTTTCCTATTTTATATGCAATTTTTTTATTTCCTTCATCAATTAACATGATCTCTATCAAAAGTTCTATCAATATATATATATAGAGATCATGCTAATTGATGAAGAAAATATATACTATGACCCGCACTTATTAATTTATCTAAAGGTTATCTATTATTGCACATCATCTAAATACAAAATTCTAACAATTTCGGGATGGCATTTAGGCATCCACTTTTTCTAATAAATCCAACTTTGATCACCACAATGCGACTACTGAAACTAATATTATACTTTTTTAATGCTAAGTTTGGCCTCCATTTTTTTAATTTAAAGGAAATATATACTTGATGCATAAAGTTAGAAAGTTAGTTTTTTTTTTTTTTTTGGTATTCTAACGTATCTATAGCAGACAACGATAATTAATCTCTTTGAGGCACAAGCTTTGCTAAAAGAATAAACCTCTAACCATAAGATATTTTCCATATATACTGCCAAAAATCAAATCCCAAACTAAATATTTAAGGAATTCAATTAGCTGCAAATTGTGCTAGGCCTCATGGTTAGACAATTTTTTTTCACAATATTTTTACACACATTGTAATGTCATTTAATCAAACCCTTGAACACAATCACCCCAGAAAAACCCTCTATAATTTGTTTTCAAATATGGTCAAATTTAGTGACATACACACACACACACACACACACACACACAAAAGCAGAAAGTTAGGTTTAGGAGAAGATTTACCTCACTCCATAGTCAACACATATCTCTCTCTCTCTACTCATTGAGCACTTTTTACATATTTATAGATAGATTATCTATCAATGGAGAATCCTAAATTATAATAAGATATGAGTAAAAAACCAATTGAGTGAGTCAATCTCTCTTGGCAATAGTGATAATCTCTTATATCAAGATAGTAAGGGGTGGAAGTAGATCAGGCAGCTCGTCAGCGGTCTTCAACTTAACCTACATTCGGCCTAATTTGACCTAACTTATTTAGTAAATAAGCAAGACTTAGGTATTTCAGAAAGTTTTTTAGTTAAATAGGTCAAGCTCTTGTAGTACCCCAAATTTTAAATAAAAGAGTTAGGAAATTTTTTCAAACTAAAAGGGTGTCAACTACCATCACCTGTTGTTTCGGGTCCTGAATTTTTCCAAGTCTAGACCTTCGTTGGAGGGCCATATAATAGAGTCATGTTCTTGGGACTAAAAATCCTGATAATTGTTCCTTAAAGAAGAATAAGTCAAAGAGTGATTTTTAATAAATTTTATTAAACCTTTAAACACTCCGTTTTTTATCCACAAATTTATAAAACCGTGAGAGTTGCCGGATTTGAACTAAAACCCAAAATTTGGTTTTTGATTTGTTAGGATGTTGATTTTTCTAACATTTATTTGAATCTAAATGGGGGTATTCCCTTATTTACATTTATGTTTAAAAGTTAATATGAAGTAAAATGTAAATAAGTGAGTGTTGAGATAACATAGTCCGATAAATACCAGTATTGAAATTGTAGCTCAAGTTGACAGAAAAACTATTCTGGTGAGTACTGCAATGGTCAGGTAAATAGTAAAGCGGTGCAGGAGACAAATTTTAAGCTCTCTAGTGAGCGTTGCAGGCACTGCAATGATCAATAGAGTTATAAAAACCCTTGTTTCGGGATCCAGAACCTTCAAAATCACCAAAACACATTCCCCACCCCTCCTTTCAGCAGAAAACGCGACTCGTCCCCTTCTACACCTAATTTCTTCACCATTTCATCATTTAAACTCTATTTTTCTTTCTTCTAAGGATCTAAGGTATGTTATCTTACTAGTTTTGCTTCATTTCCTTTAAGTTTTCCTTGTTTAGAAGGGGTTCTCTATGATTCTCAAGGGAAAGGAGCTTCCTACCTTGTTAGAGATGGATTCTTAGACATTTAGAGGTTTTAGAGGTTGATTTAGAGTTCTATTGCCTCTATGTCAGATATTACTGTCATTTCTGCTTCCAAGAGTCATGTTGGTGCTGTGTCTGTACATCTCATCCTCCAAGTAAGTGGGTTCGCATATGTTATCTCTATGTTCTGCATTAGAACTATTTTCATGAAACTATGGGTTAAAGTATGATTTTTAGATATTGTTGTACAAGATTTGAAGTTTATGTTGATTTATGAAATTGTGGTTTTCTGAATAGCATGAACTATGTTTTAGAAAACTCATGGGACCATTATTGATAATGTGAGCTATTTAGGGTTGGTTTTAATTGTAACTATAAGAGATTTACGATTGTTAACGTGTTATTTTATGTTGAATATAGATTATGCAAGTGATTGGTAGAGAACCTTGAACTTTTGAGGAATGTTATTATGATTTTTTAGAATTTTCAAGCTTATGAAAGAATGTTGTTGAGAATTGGTTTAGAGACTCAAACATAAAAAAGATTTTAGAGCTTGAATTTTCATGAGATTCAGAGCAGTTGACAGCTACATATTTTGAGGATATATGAAATGATAAATGTCTACAAAAAGGTAATCCCTTAGGCATGATTTCATGGCCATGGTTATGCTAAAGTCGGATTGTTAGAGTTGTAAACTCATAACAACTGCCAGCTACATCTTCTATGGCCTTTGAAATCACAATGCTTTCAAGTTGATGATCCCTTAGACACGATTTCATAGTCACAGTTATGCTAAGGTCAGACTCTTAGAATCAGATAGATTCAGAGCTCACAAGAGAACAAAAAGGGCCCACAAGGGGCAATTTATTCAGAGAAATCATGAAACTTAGTCCATGAGGGACAATTCATTGAGAGAAACTATTAAACTTAGTCCACGAGAGACAATTCATTCAGAGAAACCATTAAACTTAGTCCACGAGGGACGTCGTTCACGAGAAACTGAGAACTCACAAAACATAACATAATTAGAGATTATTGTTTCGTTGGTAGCTACTACACGATAAGTTAACATGGTTTCAGATATGAAAAATGAATTAAGAAAAATGTTTTGGAGTTTGGAAAAGGATGACTAGTATATATCTATGTATGTGTAACTTAATTATGTAATACTTTGAAACTATTACTGTTATTATGATTTCATGCATTATTTCTTGGGTGTCCCATGAAAGGGGTTATAGGTGGGGATTCACTCACTGAGTTTTGGTCTCAAAACTCACCCCTCTACTTCTTCTCATATTTTATAGATACAGAAGCAGTTGTCAGTCTTTCCCAGCCACCATTATCTCAGTAGTGCTGGAGTTCTAGTAGTGAGCCTCACTTAGGTGAAGTGCTTATGATTTTGTTTTAGAGTGTTCCAGTGTAGATGCTGGCAGGATCCCAGACCTAGAACATGTTTTAATTTGCATTTGATGTACCCTAGTCACATTTGTTTGTATATAATAACTTGGACATTCGTATAAGTGTATGTTGACTTATATAGATAAATGATTTCAAGGTTTGGAACTTGTTGAAAGATTTGTTACAGGATTTTAGATATAATTATCTTGATTTTAGAGAACATGTGGTTAGTCTGCAGAAAATATAGTAATTTAAACAAACTTTATGAACAAAGCATGCATTTAGAGACAATCAACGAGTATCAAGACTTGTGTGGGAACATAATTTCTCATGTACCGGTCACATACCCAGGTCGGGTCCTAACAGCTCCAAGGATTGAAAATAGTCTATTTGGTCTAATAGGCTAATATAATTATATTTATATTATTATTGATATTTTTATTTAAGAAAATTTAATGATAATTAAAATATTTTAATTTATATAAAAATATATTTTTTAAATTATTTAAGAAACCTTTTAACTAATTTTAATATATATATATATATATATAATTTTAAAATATATAAGTTATTTGACTTATTTAAAAGTATTTTTTTTATTAAAATTATAATCAAATAAGCCTCTACATAAATTTTTGGGCCAAGTTAGGTTTTGTAAAAGGCTAGAATAAGACTATAAAAAAAAAAAAAAAAAACTTATGTTAGGAGATAGGCCTAGACTCAAGCCATCAATTGGGAATGCATGACAGGCCTATTTATGTCAAAATCTAACCTAGCACAACCTACTTCCCATTCCTACAATTGACTTGATATATAACTTTTTTCTTGTACAGAGTCACAAGATAGTGATTGATTTAATTTCAGATAGGATCACTTCATTTGGAAAGCTGTTAAATAAATAAATAAAAAGATTTTATTCCAATTGTGTCCCCACAAAATCTTGGTGGGATTTGAGTAAAATATGACATCCAAAATACATAAAATCAAATTATATAATGTAAAAATTAAAATTCATTTTTTATTTTAAGTGACGACACATTTCTCAATCTCTCTCAAATATAGGTAAGAATTAACAAAGAAACAATAGTGTCACAAAATTATTCATACTTTCTTTTCTTGCTTGTAAGACCAGTTAAACACGACTTGAGTCCCTCCCAAATATGAATCTTCTTGTCCAATCAGATATGACCAGCACCCTTGTCCGCCAGCTCACTTGCTTGCTGCATGTTAGAACAGGAAATAACATTGCTCTTAAATAAAACTTCTTGTGCACATAACTTAGCTGCCTTATGTCAAATAAGTGTGCTTTGAGGAACAGATCATTACCTTGCATAGACAGAATACCAAAGCCATTGAGTGCTTTGGCCAATGGAAACCCAGTCACCAGGCAGTTCTGCAGCTGCCTGCTCCCCACCAAGAGGAGCAAATTGCCCAAAATGCTTATACCTTCATAATAACAAGCAACCAGCATCCACTGATTAGTTAGGCCTAAAGCAAGCACATTGCATGAAACAAAAGGGTAAATTAACCAACCTTCTCCCATGAGGTTAGGCGATATTCCAATCAACACCGCTTAATTTGCAGAAATATACTTTAACCTTAACCTACCCTGAGATTTTGGTGATATCACACTCGATACCCTTATATTTAGTGGAATGTGACATCAAGTACGCCAGTAAACATGACATGAAGTACCCCAACAAGGCACAAAGGGTATAAGCATGGAAAATTGGGAGGTATCGTGTGTAATATTACCAAACTTCAAGGGAGTTTAGTGTAATTTACCCAAAACTAAATTTCCTATTTTATGTCCTTGATAAGAGCAGAAGCTAATCCATATAACCGTTCTCAAAACAGATTTTCACCCAATTAGTATATAATTTGAAACCATAACCATTTTGTGCGATGCCATATCTTTTGGTTATTGCTCTCTTCATACCTCATCATAAAATACATGTTTAGCCAAGTTGGATCTCAAATTAGATCAACAAAATAGACATTAATATTTGAATCGGTCAAATCTTTTATCTTTTCACAGCTGTTTAACATCAAATCCCATTTTTTTATCTAGCTTGAGCAAGGGGTCTGATATGTGACCACTTGAAGTCATCATAGGAACATAATCTCATGTAAAAGCAAGATGCTTCAGCTCAAGACGTAGAAAAAGATCCTCTACAAAGAATTCAGGCCTAAACATCAATCCAAAACAGCTATGTATTAGCACTTTCCACACAAGCGACCAAAAATTTACATTTCTGAAGAATAATATCTTATTTACGTCATTTATACTCAGCTAAATAGACATATAATTCCATAAGTGTGGACTTGCTGTAGTATTTTTCTAAGGGCTGCTTATCTGCTGCATTCAAATTTGAAGCAGTCATTACATATTCGGATGGGGAATGCATGTGTTATCAACTGCTTTCAAATGTAACTGTTATACCATAAGAGTTATGTCATTTGACATACTCATAGACATAGGACAATGCATGCGTTAATATTGAAGATTTCACGTTAATTAATAGCGAACCAGAGGAATTGCTACGTTAAGTCATAGTGATGTCATTTGCTGGTGATTCATGCATAAATGAGTGGAGGATTCACTTACATGACTAGGGAATCGGGATGACAACATCTGACTTATCAATTGTGATCGTAGTTACCTGATCCATAAAATCCCCACCACTATTAACACGTGTTCCCTTATGTTGATGGAGACCCGAAAAAGCTATTAACAAATGTTATTATTCCATACCATATTTCCCTGTATTTCACTTAGATGCAACAGAAGCAGACAAGTTTGCAATTTCCACTCCGAAGATAGGAAATACAGAACACATGAGATCATAAACACGATGAATTGTATGATTTACCGGAAGGGAAGAAACTTATGACGTCCAGCCCCTCTAAATCGTCGAGGACCTTCAGGATGGTCTTCACAATGATCCATGCGGTTAAAGCATCTAGCTAGATATGCGCCTTGTTGGGCAGCAACCTAGATATACCGATCCAACAAAAACCCTATGCTCATGATATATTTGACTGCAAAAGCAGTTGGAAGTCACGTGCATTTAACTACTGGCGAAATGATGCAAACCTGTGCAGTTGCAGGCAGACTCTTCATCTGTGAATCTACATGAGAAAGAGCCAGCTTAAACCCTTCTATGTCTATTTCCTTTCTTTCATTCCCTTGCGAATCTTTCCACAAGGTAGACAAATCTAGAAGATGTTTGCTCTTTAAATAGACTTCGACTTGGGGATATCTTAAGATGATATCATCCATCACATCCTGGAACTCTTCAAATGTTAAGGTACCAGAGTTATTTTTGTCTGCAGCCTTAAATATGGCTGAGATATCGTCCTGGAAGCAGGGTAATGAGTTAACTATGACAGATAAATTCAATCATGCTTTATATAACTGTCTAAAGAAGATCTCATTATTTCTTCCATTCTCATCTCAAAGATGAAAAGTATAGTGGTTTATTGAGTATATGTAACACATCTGTTGAATTTATCATGAAATGATCATATGAGAGGCACAATGAGCTTAATTTTAATTTCTTCATAGAAACACATTGGTCACATATGTATTAATTTGGATAAAGACCATTATGGATGGCATAAGAGTCTAAAAAAATCTTTTAAAGGTTTAAGAGATACCATGATTCTGCGTTGATTTATAGTGCAACAATCACCAATGGCATACACATCTTTGCATCCTTTTACACGCAACCATTCATCAGTTGCTAGTACACGCCTTTTAGCCTGCACATAGAGCAATCCTAGCTTAAGATTACCCAAATAAATGACCGTGGTTTAAAGCCACTGAAAACATATTGGATATCACATATCACATGTATAATAAAAATTCTAGACTATCATACCCACCCCATGCATGAATACACAAGAAGTGAAGAAGAAAGGGTGGGAGGGAACTGCATTTCAGAAATGCATGGAATTGAACAGCACCTGACCAATTTCTTCCATGAAGTCCCTTACAACTGGAATAGTTGCAATGCCAGTGGACCAGACAACCAATCCGTGGGGCACAGAGCAAACCTCTCCTGTTGATTTCACCATCATAGTAATTTCTTTGTCACTAACATTGACAACACGGCATCCTGTTAGAATGTCTATACCATCTCTCGTAAACTTCTGCTCAGCAAATGAACTTATTCTTTGATCAAACCTACAAGATTAAAGATGACATTTTATTGTCACTTACTATATAGCATGAGTTGTGGAAAAAATGAATGGAATATTTAAACATAGTCAGACTTGCTCAATTGGTGCAACTTTATGCAATACCAGAAACTTAGGAAAAATGCTGACGGTGGGGCAGAATGCATCAATAATAGGAGGCTTTAATCGTAGAAAGGAAAAAGTAATGGCGGGAAGTTATAAGTTTCTACTAATTAGCAAATATAGTCTTCCATCGAAGCTAAAGAGAACAAAATACATTGTTGTTAGTAACAGCTGGACGTACACAATTCAGATGTCAATTACCAAGATGTAAAAAATTTTACAAGGAATCTATTACGATACCAGCCCTTTCTGAATCAAAAGCACTTATCTGAAAAGCCAAAGAATTGGTTGACAGCCTAGGTGATTTATGATGCCTGACTGCCTGACCTAAGATAATGAAGCAAAGCCTAAATACCTCTATCATAAGACAAAGTTAATCTTCCATTTATGTATGGATTCTAAGAAATCCAATTCCTCCTTTCTGCTAACTTTAACCATATCATACTGTTATTCTGGTCCTCTAATACAGAGTTACTTTCAGGTGGAAAAAGTAATACGTAAGACGGAAGCTTATCACACTGGAAGGAGCTCTAGCTCTAGACCTAATACCGTTAGTTCTATAAGAGAGGTAACACTCTGGCTGACACAAGTAAAACAATGAATAAAATGACGGTTTGGTGAAGACACCAGAGTTTCAATTTTATGCTTTCCTTACATGTTCAGGATGTGATCTCCTGATTGAATCAATGTTATCTTCACTATATCTTTAACAGTTGGATATAATTTTATTAAATCTTCTGTGACATAATCATGCAGCTCTGCAGCAAATTCCACACCAGTTGGACCCCCTCCAACAACTACAAAATGAAGATTTGATCTTTGCTCTTCTTCTGATAGACTAGGAAGAACAGCCTTCTCAAAGCAATCTGTGATAGACAGTCGGATCCTCTTAGCATCCTCAACATCCTGCCAGTGATGATATAATACATTTTGAATTAGTGACAGACTTTGGATTAGCGACAGACTGATTAAAAAGCAAGAGAGTTCTGATAGTAATTTTTCCTCACCACCAAGTCCAGAGAATAATCAAATCACCTGATAAACCAACAATCCCAAACCAGTGGACCCTTTTGGAACCCTTAAATGAGTATACACTATATGTTGTAAAAAATAAAATAAAATCACTTACCTTCAGAAAATGACAGTTCTCCTTGACACCGGGCGTATTAAAAGTATTTACTTGTGCTCCTACAGCTAGAACCAAGAAGTCATAGTCCAAAGAAAATTCGCCACTTCCCACTAAGTAATCAATATTGGACTGACAAAAAACCTTCTTGTTTGCAGCATCAATCTTGAGACATTCTGCCTCCCAATATTTTATTTCTCCTTTTCGCTGAAATGTGAAAGAGGGTGAAAAAAAGCTAGCATATTAATTAATTACTGAACATAAGCATTAAAATAACAGGGAAAAATTTCCAGAAGCAACCACAAGGTGATAACTTCAATGTACACATAACACAGTGATGCCTCTAACATATCAATAGTAATTCTTAGAGCTGTAATTTTGTTTCCCCCACCTTTTTTATGATGTTTCGGACTGGCTCCACAATGCTCCGTGCCTCAACTGTCCCACAAGTTACACTGGGTAATAAGGGAGTAAATGCAAAGTAGTTACGTGGTGAAACAACCTGAACATCATATAATGAAGCATCCAGATCCTTAAGGAAGCTGGTACCAGCCCATCCTGTTCCAAGAACCACCACTTTCTTTTTTGTGGCCTCATTAGCATCAACAATAGGACGTTCAGTTTCTGATTGTGATTCTGAGTATGCCACTACACCTCCACCACTGCAGTTTCCAAGGGCAGGCAAACTCAATGAATTACAAAATTTGTCACCAAAAAACTATCAAATACAACACAAGTGCAGGGATAATCAAAGAAAAACATTAATTGATGAATGCACATAGACACAAATATTGAACAAGCATTGAGCAAAATATGTGTGAGCATGCTTTAGGCTAATTGCACTTTATGGAAATATTGAGGAAAGAACGACAAAGAAAACAAATTGAACTGGCCATCTCTAATCACTATTATTTGAAGAAATATAGTATTGATACAGAAAACATATGGACAGAGAAGAAAAAATGATAATCTAGATGACATTTTTTCCGGCAAGGCACTTACAGACATTCAATTGTCTTCAATTACATGCTCTCACTACTTTCTATTGACAAAAGAAATGATATTACTTTAGATTCAAAGGCCGTTGGTCTACTCTGTAACTATTTTTTATCTTCATACTTGCCAACACCAAATAGGGGATTTTGGAGGAACCTCTACTGTGATCACCATCACTCTCTGAAACAACATTGGGTGACTGATCAATGATTTGCAGCAAAACCCAGTCAAGCTTTCGGTCAATATCTATAATCATCTTAGGTTGCAGGGTTAGAAAGACGGTACACTATTAAAAAAAAAAACTCTTGAATCTTGATAGAGAGGAAGTAATTTTCCTAGAGCATATCAGAGTTACATCTTAAAAGCTCAATTGCTCAAGAAGGTCATTGGAAGCATAGTGCATAAAGTCAAACTGCTGGGATCCATTGAAAAGGGGCTAATCCCTCTTCTATAATGGCACCTACTGAATGAATTGATTAATAGCACATGGGCCAAGTGCTAAGTCAAATGCTACCCAAATTTCAGATATCTTATCAAGCGGTCTAATATATGTGGCTGATTGTGAATGTACCTTGATCAATACTCTGGAGTCTGGACATTTAACAGACAACAACCACTCACTCTCACAACACAAAGAGTTATGGTCAAAACTTGGTCAACAAGGTCATTAAACTGAACACAGTTTTGGAGTTATATTTTTTTTCTCTTCGATTCTCAAAATCTCATATCGGTTCTGTCTTCCTTGAAGTAATGGAATGAACAGTCTACATCTGTTCGTTTGCAAAATTTTGGAGAAGCTGATAAAATAAATGAGCACACCCCATCAGGCCAAAGACCATGTCAGGCACATAATGAAGTGCAAGAATTCCCATCTCTTTGGAATGTTTTCACACTTCATCAAGAGAGGATAACTTGAATGCGAGAGAAACAAAAACAGAAGAAAGAGTGGACGGTCAAAGAAGAGGACCTGAGAGCGCAGAGAAGCAGAAGCTTGGAGGATGAAGGGTGTCTTTTGATAGCAGTGGAGGCTCTGATGAAGAAGGAAGCAATCGTCATGGTTAGAGCCAAGTTGGTGAGACTCTTCCAGAGAGTCAGAGCTGAACAATTTTGGCTGCTAAAATAAAAGAGCTTCAACTGCTCTTCTGATCTCTTCTTTTGTTCTGTTTCAGGTTCCACTTTTCAGATTCGGAAAATGGCTTAGTTGTCTTGACACGTGTTATGATGGCTTACCCTTAGTTAAGTATTAACGTTGACTGTGGATATAGGAGTGTATGTATTGAAGTTGTTATCCCAGGTAGCTTCGGAACAGTGACAAAGGATTCAGACAATCACTTTTTTTTTCATAAAAAAAAATGTTTAAGACCAAAACTGTCGGAAAAACAAAAAAGTATTAATTTCGACTTTATTTATAGACATTTGCTGTGCTTGTTTTTTCTTTCGTAAGGTAAGCTTTTTTTTTTTATCAACTACGGGGCAAAGAAGCCCAAGACAAACAGACAAATTAAATAACACGAGGGAACTTGGCTCCCATACTATCAGCAATAAAAGCTAGCAAGACCAATGGAGGAATAGCTTCAAAACACGTAACCTCAGTGGAGCAAAGGTGGCCATGTTTAGCAAATGTAACTGCGCAATAGTTCATTTCCCTGTAGATGTGAGAGAGACGCCTTGAGGAGAAATTATCCATAAGCTTGAGGATATCTCGAACCAAAGGTGCAGCAGAATGAGAATCCAGGATCTGACCCAGAACAAAGTTTAACAGCAGCAAAAGAGTCAACCTCAACACTGACCCTGTTAAAACCTTTATCAAGAGCAGTTTGAAGCCCAAGAAAAATACCCCACAACTGAGCAAGAGTAATAGAGCACATCCCAACGTTGCAACTATAACCTGCAATGAAATCCCCATTAGCTCCACGAAGGATTCCCCTACAAGCAGCAACGCCTTGATCCAACACTGATCCATCAGAATTCAATTTGATCCAACCTTCCTCAGGTGGGGACCAACTTACATGAATAATGGACATATCACCCACAGAAGACCCAATAATAGCAGAAGTTTGGAGCGCAGCACAATACTCCTTTGCCAAGTAGAAAATTCTTTGTTTAAGACCACTTACATCTAGAAGGAGACCACCAAATATAACACGATTACGATGGTACCAAAGCTCGGCAACAACAGGCCCCAAAAAGTAGAGGCCACTTCACCTCTTGAAAGAAACGAGTTCGAACACTAAGATTATCTTCCAGCCAGCTGACAAGAAGGCTAGAGAAGAAATTCCCAATGAAAGAACTTGTTGGAATTTAATCCAAAGTCCCACATCGATAAGAAATAGAAGTATTCCTCGTATTTTGGCCTATAAATATAGTTTTGATTATTTGAGTTTTATTATTCTCATAAAATGTGGGAGTGATCCATATGAGTAGTTTTTAGGAGTTGTTCGTGTGATGAAATATTTATAAGGATAGTTTGCAACTTCAGCCATTCAAAAATTGCAGATAGTGAAAAATTTGGAACTCTTTATAGGGGTCATGAATGTAGACAGTTAAGACCGAACCACATTAAATTTGTCTCCTTTATATTGTTTTTCTTCTTGCGTTGTTTCCTCTATTAAGAGATAGTTTACTTTTGTATTTTGTAGCTTCCGTTGCCCAACAGAACTGATGCCAGTGCCAATCCAAATATTCCTTGCAACTTCACAGTCACAGAGAATATAGAGCACTGATTCATTCTCACCGTCACAAAGGATACAAGCAGCTGAATCAGTCAAACCGCAGTATAAGCAGCTTGAGTTAGAAAGTAAAGCTTTATTAGCATCCAACCACAAGAAGGGCCGCAACCTTTTAGGGGGGGCCTCTAACTGTCAAATAAGCTTGAAAACTTTCACAGGGCTCATAGAGTCAAGATGGGTCAAAGTCTCATAGGCCAATTAACAAAAAAAAATACACCATATGCAGAGTGAAACCAAGCCATCAAGTCAAGTACATCTTGATTGGAAGGGGTTCTAATAGTAACAAGGTAACATCCCAGACACCCAACAACGCAAATATTGTCCGCTTTGGCAGGCTCGATGTCCATACCCTCACGGATTTGCTCTTCCCCTCTTTATGGGAAAATGTGTCTGCATGGGAGAGGTATCCACACCCTCATAAGGCATGTTTCGTTCCCCTCCCCAATCGATGTGGGACTAGTTCCACCCCTCCTAATGGGACCCAGCGTCCTCGCTGGCTGGCACACCGATCCCGGGACTGGCTCTGATACCATCTGTAACATTTGTCACATCTAGGCATGCTACGTATTGCCGTTCCCAGTGTGAATTCTGTAACACCCGGCAATGTAGATATTGTCCGCTTTGGCAGACTCGATGTCCATACCCTCACGGATTTGTTCTTCCACTCTCTACGGGAAAAACGCGTCTGCAGGATTGATCGTTAACCTTGGTACCAAGTGGTCCGTTAGAGGACTAGCTCATCCATAGTAAGGAACCTAGTGAGGTGTCCATTATGAGACCTAGTTAGGTACCCATCAGATTAGCAAATGGCTCAGATTTAGCTATCAAGCTCAGATTATATTTATGTACAGAATAATTTATGTTTCTCTACTAGTTGCTGCCATGGACTTAGTTAAATTATTGTTTCCATTATTATTATATGTAATTATATATAAAATACTTTACACAGTTGCATGTATATATTATGTATTCTTGTTGTTGTCCCATGTGGGTTATGAGTGGAAGCTCACTCACTGAGTTTTGATGAACTCACTCCTCTCTTTTCCTCCCCTACAGATTCAACATGTGTTCGCAAAAGACAAGATCTTCCCCAGTAGTGCTGCAACTTCTTTTGGTGAGCTTCGCTTCGGAGTGGGGCTTATTATAAGTTATGTTAGTTTAGTAGTGCTCCAGTAGTTGTGTAGGCAGGATCCCGGACATGCATAATATGAATTTATTTATTTTATAGATATAAGCTATTTTATTAATTATGTTTGATTTTGGGCAAGATTATAGATTTTATGCAGTTTTAAATTCAGGATTTATGTTTGGAGATATTATCAGATTTATGGAGTTTGGTTAAATTGGAAATATTATAAATATATTTTGATTTATTTATGTATATTAGATAGTCACGTTACTAGAGGCTTCCGTGAGGACTCAATACCTCACGTGCCGATCACGTTCCCTAGGCAGGTCGTGATAAAGTGGTATCAAAGCAATAGGTTTCCCTACATATTACTGGAGCAAGTTTCCACAAATAACATGACATCTATGTAAATGGAAGCGCGCTCATTTGCATTGATGTAGTGCTATTTGAGGCCTTTAGAAAAAAGTCAGTCATGTCTAGGTTCAGTAAGGATATGTCTTTTCTTGGCACTCATGACCTTGTTATATATCCTCCCTTTCACATGTGTGACCATGCTACCTGTACACAATTGACGCCTTCGTCATCATCGTAGGAGCGACGCATCCAGCGACAGTGATCGCCTTAGAGCTTTTGAGCAAATGGTAGAAAACTTGACAAATGTGATGACTAGGCAGCTAGAGGCGACTACACAGCCGCCCCCAGTCAGAAGTACTGATGATTCAGCCTTGGAGCGTTTCAAGAGGATGGATTTGCCCACTTTCAACGGGCGTTTGACGACTGAGGATCCCCAGGAATTCCTTAGGCAGGTGGAGAAGATAGTTGCTGTCATTCATTGTTCTTCAGAGAGAGCGGTGGAGTTGGCTGGCTTCCAGCTGGGAGGCCAAGCAGAGTTATGGTATCAGGAGTTCCGACAAAGGCATGAGACCTCCAGTTCTCCCTCTTGGGAATAGTTCAAGGAAGCTTTTATGCGAAGATTCATATCAGAGAGCCGGCAGGCACAGACAATTGAAGAATTTTTTAAGCTTCGTCTAACTCCAGGCATGACAGTTACAGAGTATGATGAGCGTTTCACTTATCTGGCACAGGCAGCCTCCAGCATAATAACGACAGAGACAGCTACGGTGAGACGTTTTGTTCAGGGTCTTCCTAGAGATATGTTCCTCAGTTTGCAGCCCCACGTCGAGACCATGGACTATGCTCGAGTAGTAGACACAACAATTGACCTTGAGAGTGGTTTAGCAGAGTGCAGGGCAATGTCAGAGGCTAACAAGAAGACCAGGGTTCATGGCTCTTTCTCGAGCGAAGCAGGTTCGAGCAAGGGTCAGCAGCGGGGTCAGTCGGGTAGGGTTGCCTTCTCAGAGCCCATCTTGGCACGGCCAGTTGCATCACAGACTCAGAGCAGAGGTGGAAATTGATACAGTGGACAGGGTTCATGGCATTCATATCCAGTGTGCCCGACATGTGAGAAAAGACATCAGGGTCAGTGTTTATTTAGTTCCACAGTATGTTATGGGTGTGGCCAGCCGGGCCACAAGCGCAGAGAGTGCCCGATGTTTCAGGGAGCTTCTAGTCAAGGGTCAGCTTATCCCTCCAATGACCAGTCGGCTCTGCTGTTCTACAGTCGCGGTCGGGAGCAGAGGCCCTGGTGGCAGAGGTGCACGTGGTAGAGGGGCAAAAAGTAGAGGCCAGAGTAGTGGGGGACAGCCCCATTTGTTCGCTTTAACTCGTCAGGATGCTCAGGCTTCAAATGAAGTGATAACAGGTATGACGATAGTATGTTCCTTTGATGCTATGACTTTATTTGACCCGGGGTCCACCTACTCTTATATGTCCCCGTTCTTTGCTGTATAGTTTGGGAGATTCCCTGAGGATCTTGAGGAGACGTTTTTATTTGGGGTACCTTCGAGAGAGCCCATCCTTATTAAGACAGTGTATAGATCATGCTGAGTCAAAGTTAGTGACATGGAAGCACTAGCAGATTTGAAAGTGTTGGATATATCTGACTTTGACGTTATTTTGGGTATGGATTGGTTAGCCCCATGTCATGCCAATGTAAATTGTTGTAGCAAGGTGGTGAGGTTCGAAGTCCCAGGTGATGAGCCAAAAATGTTTCAGGGTACAAGGTGTTCGACACTGATGAGCTTGATATCAGCTATGAGTGCACTACGGTTGATAGATAGAGGTAGTTATGGGTTTTTAGCTGCAGTCAGGGATATAGAGGCAGAGATACCAAGTTTGGACGTGGTTCCAGTGGCTAATGAGTTTCCAGATGTGTTTCCAGATGATTTGCTGGGTATGCCACCAAAGAAGGAAATAGAGTTTGGGATAGAGCTTAAGACATAAGTTAGGCCCATCTCTATACCCCCATATCGCATGGCTCCAGCGGAGTTAAGAGAATTGAAAGAGCAGTTACAGGAGTTGTTGGACAAGGGGTTTATTCAGCCAAGTACTTCTCCATGGGGTGCTCCAGTGTTGTTTGTCAAGAAGAAGGACGGTTCAATGAGAATGTGTATATATTACAGGCAATTAAACAAGGTGACGATCAAGAACCGATACCCCTTGCCTTGCATTGATGATCTTTTTGACCAGCTTCAGGGAGCAACATGTTTTTCCAAGATTGACCTTCGATTTGGTTATCATTAGTTGAAGATTAAGGATGAAGATATATCCAAGACGGCCTTCAGGACTCGCTATGGACATTATGAGTTCTTAGTGATGTCCTTTGGGTTGACTAATGCCCCAGCAGCTTTCATGGATTTAATGAACAGGGTGTTTAAGCCATTTCTGGACCAGTTTGTGATTGTCTTCATTGATGACATTTTAGTATATTCCAAGAGTAAGGAGGAACATGAGCAGCATCTAAGGATAGTTCTACAGACTTTAAGGGAGAATCAATTGTATGCCAATGTTTCCAAGTGTGAGTTCTAGCTAGATCATGTGGCATTTCTTGGACATATAGTGTCAAAGGATGGTGTTCTGGTAGATCCAAAGAAGGTGGAAGCAGTACAACAATGGCCTAGACCTACAACAGTTTCAAAAGTTCATAGTTTCTTGGGCTTAGCAAGATATTACAGGCGGTTTGTTCAGGACTTCTACAAGATTGCGGCACCCATGACCAAGCTAACACAGAAGAATGTCAACTTTCAATGGACAGAAGAGTGTGAAGAGAGTTTTCAGAGGCTCAAGAAATGTCTGACCATAGCACCAATTTTGGTATTTCCTTCAGGGACGGGCGATTTCTCAGTGTTCTGTGATGCTTTGAGATTTGGACTTGGTTGTGTTCTAATGCAGCATGGCCGAGTTGCAGCTTATGCATCACGGCAGGTCAAGAAGCATGAACATAATTATCCCACACATGACCTAGAGATAGCGACAGTAGTTTTTGCCTTGAAGATTTGGAGGCACCACTTATATGGAGAGACTTGTGAGATATTCACAGACCACAAGAGCTTGAAGTATATTTTTCAGCAGAAGGATCTGAACTTGAGGCAACACAGGTGGCTTGAGTTGTTAAAGGATTATGACTGTATGATCTCATACCACCTAGGGAAGGCAAATGTAGTGGCAGATGCACTGAGTAGGAAGTCAGCAGGCAGTTTGGCCCACATAGCGCCAATGAGACAGCGGTTAGTGGAGGATATCCATAAGTTGGAAGCTGAGGGAGTTCAATTCGATCTTAGTGATACAGGGATATTTTTAGCTCACATCAGGGCTCAGTCAACCTTAGTGGAAAAGATTAAGGCACAACAAGGTGAAGATCCAAAGCTACCTAAGTTGGCTGAGGATGTTCGTAAGGGTGATAATGCAGAGTTCTCAGTTGATGTTGAGGGTGTGTTACACTTTGGAAACCGTTTGTGTGTGCCTGCAGTGGGTGAGCTAAGGAGGAAAGTGATGGAGGAAGCCCATAGTGCAGCATACTCTGTGCATCCAGGATCAGGTAAGATGTATCAGGATCTCAAACAGTTGTTCTGGTGGGATGGTATGAAGAGAGATATCGGTGACTTTGTAGTTAGGTGCTTGGTGTGTCAACAAGTCAAAGCTGAGCACCAGAGGCCAGCAAGGTTACTCCAGCAGATAGATATTCTAGAGTGGAAGTGGGAAAGGATAACCATGGACTTCGTAGTCGGGTTACCTCAGACCACCAAGGGGTTTGACTCCACATGGGTAATAGTAGACAGGATGACTAAGTCAGCACATTTCTTACCAGTAAAGACCACATTCAGTGCAGCACAGAATGCACAATTGTACATTGACGAGATAGTCAGACTTCACGGTGTCCCAGTATCTATCATATCAGACGGAGGGTCCCAGTTCACTTCGCGGTTCTGGAGGGCATTCCAAGAAGCTCTTGGGACGCGTGTGGATTTGACCACAGCTTTTCATCCCCAGATAGATGGCCAGTCAAAAAGGACAATACAGACCTTAGAAGATATGATCAGAGCTTGTGTGCTAGATTTTGGAGGGAGCTGGTGTGATCACCTACCCTTGATCGAATTTTCATACAACAACAGTTACCAGGCAAGTATCCAGATGGCACCATTCGAATCCTTGTATGGAAGGCGTTGCAGGTCCCCTATCGGTTGGTTTGAGCTTGGGGAATCTAAGTCCCTAGGCTCGGACCTAGTTCAGGAAACCTTAGAGAAGGTTCAATTGATCAGGGAGCGTCTTTTAGCAACACAGTCTAGGCAGAAGTCATATGCAGATAACCATCGGCGTAACTTGGAGTTTGCGGTTGGGGATCACGTGTTTCTGAAGGTATCCCCTATGAAAGGGGTAGTGAGGTTCAGTAAGCGGGGAAAGTTAAGCCCTCGTTTTATCGGCCCATTTGAGATTCTAGAGAGAGTTGGAGCAGTAGCCTATAAGTTGGCTCCCAGTTTATCGGCTATACACCCAATGTTTCAAGTCAGTATGCTCAGGAAGTATATGCCCGACCAGTCTCATGTGCTAACTTCGCAAACAGTCCAAGTCGATGAGAGTTTGTCCTATGAAGAGGAACCAGTTGCTATTATGGATAGGCAGATTAAGAAGCTTCGCTCAAAGGAGGTGGCCTCAGTGAAAGTTATTTGGAGGAACCACTCTGGTAAGGAAGCGACTTGGAAAGCTGAAGAAGTTATGAAAATCAAGTACCCCTACCTTTTTCCACCTCAAGGTACGTCGTTTAGATTTGGGGACCAAATCTCTTTTAAGGGGGGTAGTATGTACTATCCTAAATATAAAATTCGGTGATATATAATTTATTATTACTATTGTTATTATTATTATTACTTCAAAGGTATTGATATAGGTTATATTAGTTTATATATATATAAAAGTATTATTATAATTATTATTATATTATTAATATATGTAATAGTGCGCAAAGCATCAGCATGCGCACCGCTAAGTATTATTATTATTATTATTTTATATATATATAACGCAAGTCAGGAAACGCGCAACAAATGTTGCAAGCGTTCTTAATATATATATATATGTAAAAGTGATGGTAATGCGTGCGCTCGCTCAGGTTTCATTTTTCAATTTCTTTCACACACACACACACACACACACACACACACACATATATATATATATTCAAGTAAAAGGTAACGAGGCATAGAGCCTACTCTCGGAAATTACAAATCTTCCCTCTGTAGAACGCGTATGCGAGGTGCTGTGCGGTGTGCAGGATGCCAAATTTGTTCTGCTTTCAGTCATATATTTACCTTGTAGTATATATTTGACACATCATAATATCCCCAAATATTTTTCTAAGAACCCTAGCCGCCAAGAAATTTCCCTAGAGAGAAAAACATGGTTTCTCTCAATTTTCTCTGATCACTCTCTTCTGGTAAGTGATCTTCATGGAATTTAGTTAATTCCTTCTCTCTTTTATCTAATCTATGAGTTTAAGCACTGTTAGGCATGATTTTCTATTATCATTCTTCCTCCCTATCATCCCAAACTCAGTTTGGGCAAATAAATTAAATCGTTTATGTCTTCATTGTATTGTTTGGCAGTTACCGGTGTCATTCCTGCTCCCCAAGGTCAAGTTATCAGTGAAAGCACACTCCCGGCTACCAACGGTGAGTGGGTTTAAGCTCATGACCATACTTTTGGTCATTATTTGTATTTTTCCAATATTATATAAATTATTTATGGAATTTTATAATGATTTATGCCTAGAAATTATGCTTTTATGAATTATATGAATTATTTATGGAACTGTAGAATGATTTATGCCTAGAAATTATGCTTTTATGAATTATATGAATTATTTATGGAATTGTAGAATGATTTATGCCTAGAAATTATGCTTTTATGGTTTATAGAAATTTTAGAAGATTATTATTTTGTATTTATCATGAAAGATTATCATTTTAGAAAGATCATGGGACCATACTTGTTGTATGTATGATTTAGATTTGTTTCATCAGTCATAAAATTTCATGAACCTCAGTATTGTATGAACAGTGAATTTTGTTGCTATTATTTTTAGCCAATAATTAGTGAAAAACAGAACAGCGAGTTAACGGCTGCAGGATTGATCCCTAACCTTGGTACCAAGTGTTCCGTTAGAGGACTAGCTCATCCACAGTAAAGAACCTAGTGAGGTGTCCATTATGGGACCAAGTTAGGTGCCCATCAGATTAGCCAATGGCTTAGATTTAGCTATCAAGCTCAGATTATATTTATGTACAGAATAATTTCTGTTTCTCTACTAGTTGCTGCCATGGACTTAGTTAAATTATTGTTTCCATTATTATTATATGTAATTATATATAAAATACTTTACACAGTTGCATGTATATATTATGTATTCTTGTTGTTGTCCCATGTGGGTTATGAGTGGAGACTCACTCACTGAGTTTTGATGAACTCACCCCCCTCTTTTCCTCCCCTACAGATTCAGCTACAGGTTCATTTGCATCACAAGATCTTCCCCGGTAGTGCTGTAACTTCTTTTGGTGAGTTTTGCTTCGGAGTGGGGCTTATTATAAGTTATGTTAGTTTAGTAGTGCTCCAGTAGTTGTGTAGGCAGGATCCCGGACATGCTTAATATGAATTTATTTATTTTATAGATATTAGCTATTTTATTAATTATGTTTGATTTTGGGCCAGATTATAGATTTTATGCAGTTTTAAATTCAGGATTTATGTTTGGAGATATTATTAGATTTATGGAGTTTGGTTAAATTGGAAATATTATAAATATATTTTGATTTATTTATGTATATTAGATAGTCACGTTACTAGAGGCTTCCGTGAGGACTCAATACCTCACATGCCGGTCACGTTCCCTAGGTGGGTCATGACAAACAAGGAGATCAATACAATCCAAAGGTAAAACCTGTGATAAATGATGCTAGTCCCAATGACCCTGATTAGAAACATAATCAGCTACTTTCTGATTTATCATCTCCTCATCAACATCAATAGTTGCAAAATCTCTAAGCCTGTAGATATTCAGAATCTAATGCTAATTCCAAAAATCAACTTGTTGACCATTACCCAATCTCCAGATTAAATTATTAGAAAGATGATTCCACACACTGCAACTGCCTTTCCAGGCATTAGAGGAGATCAGTTTGGTTTTAACGTTAGGAAGAGCATCAGTACCACCCCCATGTTTACTTCTCTTTATCTGAACCCAAAGGGCATCTCTATTATGAATAAGGTTCCACACAAGCTTCATTAAAAAGACCTTGTTCATCTCTCGACAACGACAGAAGCCTAAAACCCCAGCAGATTTGGGCTACAAATTTTTCCTAGCTGATCAAGTATAACTTCATTTTATCACTAGAACCATTCCATATGAAGTCACGACAGATTTTATCAATTCTATCACAAACACTCATAGGAAGTTTAGTTATTTGCATTACATACGAAGGAATTGTAGCCAATGCTAACTGAGCCAAAGTAACTCTTCCTGCTAGAGAAAGAGTACTAGCCTTCCAACCATTGAGTTTTCTTTCCATTCTGTCAAAAACACATTGAAAATCAGCACCTGAGATGCGATCATGAAAAAGAGGAACCCCAAGATACTTCTCCAAGTTCCCAGTTTGATGCATTCCCAGGATTTTAGCTATTTCTTGAGATCTGGTGAAGTGGACATTCTTGGAGAAAAACACACGAGATGTCCACATTCACTTTTTGACCAAAACATCTGCAAAATAAATCCAATACATTTTTTTTTATCATTTGAGCCTGATCACAAGATGCTTTTGCAAAGAGAACTAGATCATCAGCAAAGCATAAATGAGTCAAATTAGGACCACCTCTAGACAGGGTAATAGATTCCCAAGAATGATCCATAACTACACACGAAATTAAATGGGAGAGACGCTCAATACAAAGCACAAACAGGTAGAGGTACATAGAATCACCCTGCCGTATACCTCGGGAAGGCGTAAAAGCATCAGAAATACTTCCATTCCACAAGAGTCTCACCTCTGAAGAGGAAAGACAACAGCGAATAGTATCACATAATACTGCAAGAATTCCAGCATGGGTTTTTTTAATTTCAAACATTCTCCACATTATTATTGTTTCTTAATAATTTAAATTTCTCTGTCTAAACTTATTGTATTTTCATTTGTTTTATTTATTTCTTGTTAAGAATACAAAAGAACATCGTAGAAAAAAAACTACAAAAGAACATTTTTTATATTTTGAATCGTCTATTTATACATAAAAAAAAAGGAGTTAAGTAATTTCGTTGTTTGTAATTTGTTAACCAATGAAATTTGATAACGAGACGAATGGGTGATTATTCAAGTTAAATTAGTTTCAAGCCATAAAAACGTTGGCCCAACCCAACCTATTTGGACATGGGCTAGCTCATGAGATTTTTTTTCTTCTTATTCAATATTTTTTAAACTTTATTGGTAAATAATAATTTCATTCTTGCATTATGTGAAAATAACAAATAAAACTTGATTTTCTTCAATAATTGAATTTTTGACAACTTAACTTGATTTTAAAACTGCAGTGAATTAACAAAAAATTTATTATCAATATTTGATTTTAGCTTAGACCTTTCAAAGTAAAAATATAGGTTAAAGGATCCAAATTCAAGTAGTAATAACTTATATTTTTTATTGATTATTTGATTAAAAAAATTAATGTTGGACCGATCGGATTGGCTTTACCCAAAGTGGGTTGGGCCTATTATTGTCGGGCGAAATTGAGTTGAACCAACATTTATTTTTACTTCAATTTTTTCAACTCAACTAATTATTTTTTCTGAACTATTCGGGTTGGCCCATTGGGCTTGACCCATTTCAATTGTTTTAATTGGGTATAGAACTAATAAACCTATTGCACTTTTTTAGACAAGAGTAAGGTTCAAAGCCTAAAAGATAGAAATATTGTAAAAAGCCAATTAATCTCAATAGTGTTTGAGAATTTATTAAATGTCCCCTTCCCCTTCCCTGTCACTACCATTATTGTTGTTCTTCAATCTTCATCATCATCCATCATCACCACCACCCCAAATAATTTTAGTTTCTCCTTATTTTTTTTTTCCTTTTTCATTGTCTAAACAAAAAAAAAAAGCACAAACACATGGTCCTCTCTCTAGCATTCTTTCTTTCTCAGTAACACTTTATTTTCTCTCTCCCAAGGGTGAAGAAGGAGAGCTTTGTGAGATCTGGAAAATGGCGAAAGCGAGCGCCGTTGACAATGGTGAGCTCCGGCTAGCATGCACAATGGCGACAACAAATGGAATGGACTGTTCCAATGGAGCACCAACTGCAGAAGGCTGAGGAGGAGATGAAATGGCAATGGGCCGAGCAAGTGGTGGTGCCACACAAGGCGGTGGTGGAGAAGCCAAAGAAAGGAGGTGAAGGTGAAGAAGTTGGAGATTCAGAGGTGTGTTGTTGCCTCAGAAGCAAAGGTACTCCAAAATGATTGGTGTACCTGTACTGGTATTTATCTGGTATTGGTACTTGCTAGGTACTCTAGATACTTGTTAATCAACAATTCCAATAAATAAATAGTATTTAAATACGAATTAATTCTTATAAAACATTAAATTTTACAATTAAATAAATTAAACTATTATTTTATCATTTCAAATCTTGTATTTATTTATATATTTTTACTTGAACATTATAAAAAATCATTTATTTTATGATATAATTATTTTGTTGGTTATAATTTTATATTTTTATGCAATACATCTTTCTGTATCCGTATTCTAGTTTTTGAAAAAATTTTGTACACCGTACCCATAATCGGGTACCATACTCATGTATATGCAACATAGGCTATTGCTGTATCCAGTAATAACAGTAGTGGTGAAAGGGAGTTTGGGAGGTCTTTATCAAAGAGAAAATTAGTTATTTCAGGTTAAAAAAAAACTAGTCACAAAAGAACATAACCAGCTTTGTTTTTTATTTAAAAATATTGTAACTTAATTACTTGGGTGATAATGGAGGATCAACAAGGCAATTGTGATGGTGGAAGATGATGATAAAGAACAATGGTGGTGGTGATAGGGGAAGGGAAGGTGATAGGAAGGGTGGGGTGGGTTTTCATTTTTTTTTTTCATTTAAAATTATAGTGAAAAAATATTTTAGGAATATTCTATTTAATTTAATATTTTTGTAATGCTTTATAGAGATAGGGTCTTGATTGAAAAAAATTATGCAATACAAAGATATAATTACAGACTTTTAAATTGTAAAGACCTAATTAAAAATTGAATGAAACTATAAATACTTACAAATTAGTCCTATATGTTAAAAAAGTTAATTAACCATAATTTGATCCTAAATTAGTTGAAGTTATACAGTATTTTGATATACAAGGAGGTTATAACATATATACCAAACAACAAATAAGGATCCAACTAAAAGTTGGAAATGACGGTTTGGGCGTTTGGATGAAGAGCGTAATCTCCTCCCTTGGCAAGTGAGCCTAACTGTCTTGGGCCTTGTGTGGAAGCTTCTCCTAGCTGTGATAATGTGCTAACCATGCTCTCTCTTTAAAATTCCAACACTGTTGAACCATACGACAAAAAAAATAAAATAAAATTGATCGATATGGTCAGTCAAATGAAGTGATGCTTGGTGCTTTAGCCTTGCTTCCTAGTTCTCTTGATAATGATGAGTCCAGCCCTGGAGTTTGGTTTGATTTGGCTCGTTTTAATTTGATTTTAAGATAAAAACTAACTAATCCAATTAACAAATGTTATGTTCTTTTGGTTTGGTTTGATTACTTTTTAATAATAGGACCAAACAAGACCAATTTAAATCAGTTTGGATGGATTTGATTTTTTATTTTTATTAAAAGATTTATAAAATATAAAAAGTAGCTATAAGTAATATTAAATTAGACTAATCGTTATTATAAATTATATAATTATAAAATAAATGATGATTTTTAAAAGTTATGCAAATATGAAATATACTAGTAAGTAATAAGGTAAACAAATAATAAAATATTTAAACAAAAATCATATTGATTGAATTGAAAGAATTAATGTATAATTGAAAACCCAAAAATTTGAGTTAAAATATGGAATAAATATAATTTAGATATGGATAGAAAATTTCAATAAATAATACATCTAATTAATATATGTAATTATTAATAAAATATGTTATTAATATAATATATTATCAGCCCGATTTTATTTAGCTCAATTTCAAAAATAAGAACTGAAAACTAATTGATTTGGTTCAATTTTCATAAATTATGAACAAATCAAACCAATTTATTTTGGTTTTGATTGGTTTTCAATTTTTTTAATCAGTTTTCAATTTTAATTCATTTTGGTTCGATTTTGAACACCCCTATTTTCCCTTACCCATGAAATTAGAGGTTGAGGTGCAACGAGTATCATCATTCATCAATCATGGTTTTGAGAAGGTTGTAGATTTATCTACGCGTTTTGTGGAGGAATAGATTTTGACTGATATCAGAAAGAAAAAGAAAGGGAGGCGATCAAAGTGCTGTTCAAAAAACAAGGAAAGTAAACTCTTTAAGAAACATGCTGGGAAAAGAGTTCCCATATCACATGAATTCCATTGTGGTTGAGGATGAGGGCAGTGCACCACACCTGAATTGGGGAACTGCTTCGGACTCTCATCATTAAATAAGGATGAGGTTGTTTGTGCCTTGACAAATGCCCAGATATATTACCAAAGTTGAAGGGTGTATTACCGTAGTTGAAGGGTGTGCTCCAAAACAGCAAGCACCATCTCAGAATCCTCAATCCGAGGAAAAGAGTTGAATAATGAGGAAGGGGATGAAGAAGAGTGAACTCTGAGGTGAAAGGAATCTGAGTTTTGAGAATCAAAATCTAAGAGGAAGACATGGTGAAAATGGAAAGTAAAAATTGAGCAAGAAGATAAAGTTTCAAAAGCAGAAAAGATTGAAACAAAAATTTGGGGCAGGAAATCTGTCCCAAGAATCACGCAAGCAAGTTGAAGAAGAAAAAGTAGTCCCAAATGAAAAGGGAAATAGCTTGAAAATGGGCTTGTGTAATCTAAAAGTATCAACCAAGTAACACAATGAAGTGCTATGAAAGCCCATGGAAGCATGAGTAGTGACTGCTAAAAATATGAATGTCCATGGAAGTATAAATAGAACATCTTATGTGTAACAAAGACATACAACAACCTCCACACAATTAGCCAATTTTTGTAATATTTGAGTTAATCAAATCAAATCAATTTTAACTGACTAAAATTGGATCAAATAACTTTCGAGCAGATCTAATATCAACTTATCAAGCGTGATACATCATATTTTGACATATCCTTTGCCTTCAACAAAGTCACATGCGACAAATATTTTTAATTTACAGTGGTTTTGATTTTGGCATAATATAAGCATTGAGCCTTCATTTTGAGAGTTAGTGGGATAATTTAAGCTATTACAAGATGTTGAATACGATATTGTTTATAATTATTGCTAAGTTATTTGAATCCATCAGAAAATGTTTTAGACAGAGAATTTAGTAGGTTTAGGCTATGCTCGAAATTTTGAACCTGCACAAGTATAAGGAAGGGGATTCTAAGAAAATTAATTAATGGCCCTGTAAAGGGTTTTGTTCATTAATGGCAGACCACACTAAAAACAATCCCACAAGGAGGGTAAACAAAAGGGGATTCTAAACCGATGTAGTGCTGTTATTTAACTCCTATCTCGTGGGTAAACAAGAGATGAAGCTGATGACAACACACAATTTATGAGTTTTTCAGACCCTGATCCATTTTAGAATAAAGCAGGGTATAGTTAAACTCAAGATAATTTGCACGTACCAGATCTACCTAAACAACAGTTATCTACGAAGCAGATAAAAGCTATTTATGAATGAGCTAAACCATTCTTTTCAGTGGACAAAGGCCAAAGAGAAACCACAATCTTCTTTTAAAATCAAGAAACACTTAGACATGTTTGATTCGAGTTCCAGTTTTTATTTTTTTTATCCTCAATTTTTCAGATTTTGTAAAAGAAATAATGAAAATTATGAAAACTATAAATTTTAATTTTCAATTTTCATTTCAAATTTTCAAACTTTTCTTCACATAATCCAAAAAACTGAAAACTAAAATCACACGGCCCTTAACTTTCTTTCATGAAATAGTGCCTCAGTAAAACCCTATGTTGTCATGTGAATGTAGCTTCACCAAGTAGGTTCTCCCTGAAAACAGGGTCTTGGCTCCACAGCACCTCGAACAAGTTGGATTAAATCATCAAAGGCAATCGTACGACCAAAACCACCACTCCTCATTATACAAAAAGTTTATATACAAAAAATATGCAATTGAAAAGAAATAGACTATTTCATAAGAACGAATGAGAATCACAGTGAACACAATTTCATGCAACACTACTGAGACGCTCAGGATGTATAACAGCTTTATTAATCACAGTTTTTTCAGAAGCAGAACTGGCAGTAGAAGCTGAATAAATATCCTCATAGCCAACTATTGCACCAAAATCGACATTGTTTTGATTCAAAAGCAAAAATTGAAAATATATTTAAAAGAACAACAGAGTTAAACTAGGCTCATATCAAGAAATTCAACCATTGTTTCTCCATTATGCTTCATCGAGATTTCTCAGAAGCGCGGATAAAATGTAATCATTGCCAAGAAAAAAAAATTGCAAAATTTAAAAAAGAAAAATCAAATTGAACAAAAGTATGTTTCCGGCAATTTCAGAGGAACAACATTGAGAAGGTAAGAACCTCCATATTGAAAACGACCGAAACTCGATCTGTGCCTCAAGGACTAGCTCCAATTTCATGGAACACATTTTGTGTTCGAAAACAAGCTGAAGGCATAGCGAGGCAAATTCAAATTCAAATGCATAATCAAACTACATTCATTGGGATTAGGGGGATTTAGCCGTTGTTTTGACACAGATCAGCCATGATAGAAAAAAATTTGGGCTAAACTGCAACACGAACGGCGGCGATTTTGCACGTGCATTGGGGCATTCGCGTCACGGATCTCTCAGAGAAGCCCGGGAGGCATCGTGCGAAGAAATTAGACGAGAATTTGATAGGGAATATGCGCGTTGTGGAGTGATCTGGGAGGGAATGACGAAGACTTTGAATAGCTGCGGCCAAACCCTAACTGCTGAATGAATAAGAAGCTTAAGAGGGATGAAGTGGGATAGGGAATTATATAGGCACAGCAAAACCTCAGAAACCCTAGAAATTTCTCACCACATGTGGAGCGTATTCGTGCCGTTAAATGGGTAGTGGCCCGACTCGAACACCGATCCGACTGGATTTATGGGTCAAGTTGTTACCATGGTATTAAGAGTGTAAGGCAGCGCTTGAAAACTGTATGTGGACAGTGGTGATAGTGGAAACAGAAATATAAAATATACCATCTTGGTATCATATTTGGTTGTGAAATATAAGATGTGATAATTATTATCATATTTTGTTTGAAAACACGGTAACAATACAATAAATATATGATAAAAGACATATATACCCCTATCAAACCATCACTCGATTGACCGGCCGCCGTAATGCCGCTAGCTATTTCCGACAGATCGTTTATGAGTACTAACATCTATTTTCACACTATTTTTCAATCAAATCATTTCATTTGCATGACTTTTCAAATAGTGGATATAAGGCTTGACTATTTTTTTGATATGACAATCCATAATTAAATAATAGTATACAAAAAATTTACATTATCAGTATGTAGAAATTTAATTCTTATATTAATGTAATTGTCTTAATTTTTATGTATTTTTACTAATATCCAAATTTTAATGTACTTCAAATCTCCAACTCCCACCAATTATATTGGACCTGGTTTATGTGATTTTCTCAACAACAAAAAAAATCTTATATTTCAAGGAACCTTACAGCTTCTTGAGATACAGAGTTTATAAACATAGATTTTATCTATATTTTTTAAATGATCTTCTAAAATAAGTCTTATAAGAAGTAAAATTTATTTTATATATATTTGGATGCAAAATTAATCTATATTTGGATATAATATTAAAATATTTTTATTTATTTTTAAATATCTTTTTTATGTTATAAAAAATATCTCTTCTTTCTTGACATTAATAATTATAATTTTGAATTTTTTTTTATCATTTTAGTGATTTTATTTTATGAAAATATTTTACACAAACATATAAAAAAATACATAAAAATACATTTTTCTAAAAAAAAAATTTCTTATTGAAATAATGAAACACAAACGAGTCCTTAGTCTCATTTGAGCCATATTGATATATACTAGAAATAAAGCTCTGCAATCTAAACTATTGGCATTGATCTAATGATACAGGATTTGAATAGTACACATAAAGTTCTAAGTTCAAACCTCAATATAGTCAGTATAATTTTAGAAATACAAAAAATTTAAAACCTCCATTTTTTTTTTTTTTCATTTACGACTCAAGACTGGAGAATTCATCCAACTTGTAGTAGCCTTAAGGCAAGGTTTAATGATGCTTTCTAAAAGGGTGCTTTGATGTATGAATTTGTCAAATCAAAAAATTATGGTGTTTTTGGTTTCATCTTTTAAAAGTGAAGAGTGCTTTTGAGAGCACGTCATTTGATACTTTTTAAAGCTGGATTTTGGGATATGGCCTTACTCTAATTAATGATAATAAATGTAGAAATTATCTTCTCTAATATTTGTATTCATTATAGTCATTTTTTTATTTTTAAAGCATATTTACTACTACTATTGTGGCTTTTGATTATTGAGAGCAACTTCTACATTATTTTACTACCAAATAATACTTGTATCACATTTTAAGAGTATCTTTTTGGGAAGCACAAAGAGCTCAACAACTCTAAAAAAAAAAAAAAAAAAAGGCAATATCAAACCAAGCCTAAATATTTATCTTTTCTTTAATAAAAAATGTGTACATTTTCCATTTATTAAAGAATTTAGTCTTGCTTCACTGATGGTGTTTAAAAAGTATGCAAAATCATTTGATTGTGTATCGCCATATAAGTAAATATGATTAATTTCTACTCTCACTATTTAAAAAATCATGTACATAAAGAGATTTGATTAAATGATACTGTAAAAATATTTTACATTAACTGTGTATCAAAATTAAACACTTTATTAAAATAGATGGTTCAGTTATTTGACTATTGAATATATAAGTGTCATTTTAGCAACCTTTTTTATCATCTGGAAAAATTGCATGATTGGCTTAATTTATAAAATTGATGCGAGCAAAACTTTTGCACAATTCAAATTACAGTTTTGGAGGTTTTCAAGATATCTAATAAAGAAAATGCTAGTCTGTTCACTAGTTAAGAAGAAAGAAAGGAAGATAATTAAGACGTTGTAGAACTAAAGTTAAAATCTTATCATCAAAATTCTTAGAGTTTAATTTTTATTTATTTCAATACAATGTAGTTTTATACTAACAACCAATAAAAATAAAACAAAAAAGTAAAATGAATTTTATCCCTTGAATCTTAGGTCATGTACAGTTTACAGCCTGATTTTTCAAAATGTGCGCTGTAACCCTCTCAACTTTTCAAATAGTATAAAATATTTCTCAACATAATTTTAACAAAAATTAACCCTTGATGTTTCTAATTTGTGCTCTTGACATATTGTTTATGAATTATCATATGCACTTAACCTCTTTATTTTTTTCATTATGTACAACTCAATATCCTACTATGACATAAGGTTTTGTATTGTTTAGAAAGTTAGGTATTTTTTGCATTGTTTGAAAAATTCAGAGTGTCACAATACACGTTTTAAAATGTCAAAATATAAATTACACATGACCTAAAATTTATGAGTAAAATACATTTAACCCTTAAAAAATGTCAATCATACTTGTTAATTACCCACATAGTTTGACGCTTTCTTCAAATTCTATTAGTTAATAATGTAAAATTATTATATGTTATCAATACATAAAAATTAAAATCAATTCTTAAATTTCTTAAATATTTCATTTATATTTTAATTTTAAGAGATTAATTATGATATATTATTAATATAGAAGAGTTTAAAACTTTTATTTAATTGTATGCTTCTATTTTGCTCAAGACTTTTTTTTTTTTTTTTGGTTGGGGAAGGGGGGCTATTTGGGGTGGGGTGGTTGAGCACCCTCAAACTTTGTTGGGGGTTCAAATCCAATGCACCATTCAATAGAGGCAACTGCTTTTACCAACTGAATTGGCCTTTATGTGCAGACTTTTAAATAGTGCATGATTCACTCAAACTTTTTCGGTGAATTGAAAAATATATAATTAAGTGTTTGTGCAAAATTTTTTACAATAATAGTGCATTTAAATTAAATCATATATTTTCTACAATTTTTTTAATTTTCAAGTTAATTAAATAGAAATTTCCTTCTCTGGTTAATCAAGAAAACACATGAAAAATTATAGTTCAACCAACTAAAATGAATCATAACAAAAATGATTGATGATTTAATGAAATAATAAAATTATTATCAAATTTAAAAATGTTAAAACAACATTGATGTTAAAAAGATATTAAAATGAAACTGATATCCACTTCAAAGTATTGGGATTAAAAAGAACATTTACTTATGTTAAAAATAAGATTAAGTTGCATTGGGTGGGAGGGGTTCCTCTCACGTCCACGTTCATTATTGATTTTTCATTTCTTTTTTTTCAGTTTCTAGCCTTTTCGACCGCTCACCTTTTCAACCGGACCTATTAAATGCTGAAAATATGCACATGGTCAAGTCGTGTAATTTGCACATAGAGAAAAAAACGTGTAATTTGCACACCAAGAGATTTTCTCCGACTGCTGGCCTAGCAACCATACATCAATCAGAACTGCAGCTGCAGTGTTTGCTTGTGATTATTTTAGGTCCAAAAGATTTATTTTTTATATATTTGAATAATTTTTAAAAAATAATTGAAATTTAAAACAAATTAGTTTTCAATATTTTTATAGAAGTTAAAATTAATAGCTTAAAAAAAATTAGTTTTCAACATTTTCAGTTTTATACATTTAGGTTTCATAATCACTTTTTTCAAAAACTGGAATAAATGCAACACTTTAGGAATGCTTGAAGCAAGAGTCTCCACTGGATATACCAATCTCAACCTGATTTAATTAAAGAACTTCACAGGAAAATTGTTGCTTAAATTAATGAGTTTATGGTCCTTACTATCATGTTATCTATCATCCTTGGAAATACTCTCTATTACAATGCAATATAGCAAATTGAAGCCGCTGACTCTATTACAATGCAATAACAAAATTCCAACAAGCAAATGTGCAAAGCTTGGGATGCAAGCCTCAATTCTACACCAAGCAAAGAACACTGGCACAAGTGCAACGAGAACAGAATAGTAACTGCTGTAATCATCTACATCACATGCTCCCCCAAATATGATAGATCAAAAGACTCCGTTCTTCTTAAGACACAAGAAAAATTTGCTCTAGCCAGTCACACTATCATCCATGTCAAGTGCCGGTACCCAGCCCACTTAGCAGCAAGCCGTAAACCAATTGCTAAGGCCGCAACAAGAAGTGGTGCCGGAAGCCTCCTCTCTGTTGTTTCAACTTCGTCAACTTGTTTCCCTTCAGAAAGCATTCTAGAATGCTGATAAATAGCTAAGGCCACAAATGAAATAAGCACCAAAACTCTAACCCAAGTCTCCCCAACAGCAGCTAGTACAGCTGCAACAGGCATAGCAGACGAAACATCATCTCTCTTTTTGAGTAATTTTGAGAATGCATACAGCCCAAGCAGAAGGGTCCAGAAGAAGGGTTCAGAGATATAGCCTCTAACAGCAGCATAGCCAATAAGACCAGATAAAGTCAAAACATAAGGTTGGTTGTTGATACAGTTTGGAACGGTAGCTTCAGCAATGGCTAAAACAACTGATGCCAGCACAATGATTATAGTCAGGTCTGGTACAGGAGCATTGGCGATTGTCCAGGAGTAGAAAGCACGAACAGTGTAAAACAGATCCTCAACGCATCCAATTGAAAAGGTGATTGGATTTCCTATGAAACGATAGACTAAGGCCAAAGCATATTCGAAGACGTACCCTATAAAACGAACAATAGCGAATGCAGCATTCCTCCAGTTTGACAGTTCAAATAGAACAGCTCTCCAAGAGTAGGTGAGAAAAGCCAGTACTGTACAATAACACAGAATACAACATGAGCATACAAAAGAAAAAACCTGCACAGTTCGACCAGAAAAGGTTTAAATGGCAACTGGAAGCTTATAATTTTCAGTTTTTCAACATACACATGCAATGTTAAGTCCATATTGGTAAACAACATCAATAATAGAGGAAGGAAACAGCTAAATACACAGCCTTACATAGGATTTAAGATTACACTGCAATCAGAATTACTCTAAACATGAACATTAACTTCTTTCCCCATATAATGAAATGGAGATAAGACAAACACCAGAAAAATTGGTTAATGAGTGAAGACCCATTTTCTGCAATACATTGATACGTATACAAATGAGCGAATGTGTGTCTAAAATGCTCAGAATCAGCACTCCAACAAAACTAATAGATAACAGCAGCAACAAAAATAAAAAATTGGAACTGAGTTTCAACATAACTGGTCAATTTCATCTAACCACATTGCATCATTTTACATGTCCGAGTCACAGCACCTTATGCAAATGCTTATTATGCTTAATTGATTTCCAATGAAAATAACGTGACAACGGCCAAATGCTTGGGTGCCTACCAAGTCATTGGAATGCCAAAAGGCAAAAAACGTAATAAAAATTCACACTTAATACAACAACAACAATATGGCCTGTTCTAACTAGATGGAGGGGTTGGCTGCATAGATCAAATCATCGAGCACCAACCTATACACCATGTTTATAGACAAGTTATTAAAATCTAAATCATTCTTGATAGGTGTTAGGGCGGGGGAGCCCAACAACAAAGACTTCCTTCTTCTACCCAACCCGCAGACATCACAGTCGGACTCGCAGACATCAAAGCATAGTGCCCAGCCCGCAACAATCACAGTCGTACCTGCAGCAATCAAAGCATAGTGAGGCAAGCCCCCTGATACAACCAACAGACCAAGTGAGAGCACCACAATGCCAGGTTGGACGCCACATCTTGACCCAAAACTTTAAGGAAATGAGTCGTGACTCCTCCCACATTATATACTACTCACACTTAACCCCAACAATCTCCCCCTTAAGTGTGAGACCCACCACATTGCTCCCCCCCATCAGCTAACCGCTCTTCTCGAACCGAGCCCAACCTTGGCTCTGATACCACTTTTAGGGCGAGGGAGCCCAACAACAAAAACTTCCTCCTTCTACCCAACCCGCAAACATCATAGTCGAACCCGCAAACACCAAAGCATAGTGCCCAGCCCGCAGCCATCACAGTCGGACCCGCAACCATCAAAGCATAGCGAGGCAAACCTCCTGATACAACCAACGGACTAAGTGAGAGCACCACAATACCAAGTTGGATGTCACGTTTTGACCCAAAACCTTAAGGCAATAAGTCGTGATTCCTCCCACATTATATACTACTCACACTTAACCCCAACAATAGGTTCATCTATAATTTTACTTGGTATCCCTCTACCTCAATCTATTGAGCTCCAGTTCATCAAATCTACTCTTCTTACTAGGCTTCTACAAGTCAAGATTCTTCCATCTTTTCTACCATACAAGCTACCTTTCTCTCTAATTCACTCCTAAATCTACCACACTTTATAGTTTTCGAAAAAGAAGGGAAAAAAAAAAAAAACAGCTTTCCCCACTTAATAAAAAGCCATTCTTATTGAAAATTAAAAAATAAAGGGGGAAAAACCACTAAGACGGTCACTCCACGGAAACTAAAAGAGCAAAGAAAAATTAAGAACCAGCAAATGAGATAAATCAAGTTTATATTTTCTTTTCCCCTTCCCATTTTCCCACATTTTCTGGATAACCAAAAAGCAGAAACACATGCATAGAGAGAGAGAGAGGGGGAGAGAGAGAGAGTGCACTGACCCACAAACCAAGGCCACCTAACAGGAGGATCGGGAGCTTCCTTAGCGAGGTACCTAAACCGCTCCGGCATAGTACTCCGCCTTCTAGCCTCCTTCTCGGCTTCGTCCCAATCAACGACACCGCCGCCGCCGCCGCCATCGTCTTTTGCGGCAAAACGCTTCACCAGAGAGATTCTGGAAACTTTGGGCGAACAATACCCAATATGGCTGCGCCTGAGCTGAGGCGTGAAGGGTTGAACTTTGGTGGATGGGAGTTGATGGTGTCGTCGGTGAGGGACTGAAAGGGTAGAATGCGGTTTGAAGGAGAGGGCTGGAAATAGAAGGGGTGGGGTTATGGTGGACATGGCTATGGGTAACAGGTAATGGGTTGGATTACAGAGGGATTCGCATTGTGTTTTGAGCCAAACTGCGAACAAAAGGGATCAATTTGTGCACTGTGGGCAGTGAGTGATAAAAACCAAGCTACTGGGCACTGCTGATGTACCCCTTGCCTTTGGGGTATTTCCTCTCCTATTCTACTGGGAGTCAACTTTTCTTTTGCTGATTTTTTTTTTTTACTCATATTCGTGATTTCTGATCCATTTCCCCATAAAACCAAAAAGAAAAAAAAATACAAAAAAATATGTCGATTACTTTGGTTTCTTGAAGATAAAAATAATATTTTCCATTCCTTTAGAATTATAGGACAAATAAATCCCTCTTTATAGTTTATAATAGATCTTAATGAAATGACAAATGAATTCCTCTTTACAATCTATAATAAATCTTAATGAAATGACGCACATGTGGATGAAACATAGCCCTAAGTAGTCTCAAACCCTAACTCCTTTCATTGAAGCTAACAAGCATGATGCACAATGTCCATTGTGCCAATCGCTTTTGCTTTTTGCAATTATATGACATGTTATGTTATACGCTTTTAATCACACTCACACTCACACTCAGTATTGTCAAATAGGCCCTTGGCCTTGGGGCTGGTTCCCAACCTCGATAATTTGCCCTATCCCACAACTTAAGTGGGCTTTATTAGCTTTATCCCACACAGTTTGCTAAATTTGTAAATTGAGATTATTCTTCAATACCATATTTTCACTCCCCCATTCTCTTTTCTTTTTAGTCACACCTTCAATCCCTTTAGAATCTAGTAGAACTACTATGGAGACCACTAAGAGGAGGCTTCATCAAACACTACATTTCGTGATGATATATCATCTGTCAATTGTGGGATCACAACATCTTCATCCTTATCTTTGACTGTTGTATCCCACAAAGAAGCAACAAATAGCCTTTTAATCCATTTAGCTCGTCAAGTGGTCTAGAATAAAGACATAATGCACGTAACCAAATACATGGAAATGAGTTACCATGGGTTTGAGCTTCCATAACTTCTCAAACAGTGAGAGAACCTTAGTGTAATATCCCAAATATAAAATTCAGTGGTATATAATTTATTATTACTATTGGTATTATTATTATTACTACTTCAAAGGTAATAATATAGGTTATATTAGTTTATATATATATATATCTGCGAAACGCATATATGTAATAGTGCACAAAGCATCAATATGCACAGCGCTAAGTATTATTATTATTATGTGATATATATATATATATTGTGTGTGTGTAAAAAAATTGAAAAATGAAACCGTAAACAGAGCCTGAGCGAGCGCTGCTAGACATGGTTTTCTCTCTCGTTTTTCAATTTTTTTACATATATATAACGAGGCACAGAGCATGTGCTCACTCTCGTAAATTACAAATCTTCCTTGCTTTTTGAACGCGTACAAGAAGGTGTTGTGCGACGTGCATGGGATGCCAACTGTGTCTTGTTATCAATCACATATTTACCTCCTAGTATATATTTGGCACATCCTAATACTCTCAAATATTTTTCTAAGAACCCTAGCCATCAAGGAATTTTCCCTAGAGGGAAAAACGTGGTTTCTCTTAATTTTCCCCGATCAATCTCTTCCGGTAAGTGATCTTCATGGAATTTAGCCAATTCTTTCCCCCTTTTGTCTAATCTATGAGTTTGAGCACTGTTAGGCATGATTTTCTCTCATCATTCTTCCTCCCTATCATCCCAAACTCAGTTTGAGCAAATAAATTAAATCGTTTATGTCTTCATTGTATTGTTTGGCAGTTACCGGTGTTATTCATGCTCCCTAAGGTCAAGTTGTCAGTGAAAACACACTCCCGGCTACCAACAGTTAGTGGGTTTAAGCTCATGGCCATACTTTTGGTCATTATTATTATTTTTCTAGTATTATATAAATTATTTATAGAATTTTAGATTGATTTATGCCCAGAAATTATGCTTTTATGAATTATAGAAATTTTAGAAAATTATTATTTTATAGTTATCATGAAATATTATTATTTCAGAAAGCTCATGGGATCATACTTGTTGTGTGTATGATTTCAATTTATTTTATCAGTCAGTAAACTTCATGAACTCCAGTATTGTATGAACAGTGAATTTGTTGCTATTATTTTTTAGCTAATAATTAGTGAGAAACAAATTAGTGAGTTAACGACTATAGGATTGATCGTTAACCTTGGTACCAAGTGGTCCGCCAGAGGACTAGCTTACCCACAGTAAGGAACATAGTGAGGTATCTATTATGGGACCTAGTTAGGTGCTCATCAGATTAGCCATTGGCTCAGATTTAGCTATCAAACTCAAATTTTATTTATGTACAAAATAATTCCTGTTTCTTTACTAGTTGTTGCCATGGATTTAGCCAAATTACTGTTTTCATTATTATGATATGTAATTATATATATATAATGCTTTACACAATTGCATGTATATATATTATGTATTTTTGTTGTTATCCCATGTGGGTTGTGAGTGGAGGCTCACTCACTGAGTTTTGATGAACTCACCTATCTCTTTTCCTCCCCTACAGATACAGCTATAGGTTCAGTTGCACCACAAGATCCTCCTTAGTAGTGCTGCAACTTCTTTTGGTGAGTTTCGCTTTGGAATGGAGCTTATTATACGTTATGTTAGTTAGTAGTGCTCCAGTAGTTGTGTAGGCAAGATCCCGGACATGCATGATATGATTTTATTTATTTTATAGATATCAGCTGTTTATTTAATTATGTTTGGTTTCAACTCAGATTACAGATTTTATGCAGTTTTATATTCAAGATTGATGTTTGGAGATATTATCAGATTTATGGAATTTAGTTAAACTCGAAATATTATAAATATATTTGATTTATTTATGCATGTTAGTCAGTTACGTTACCAGAGGCTTCCGTAGGGACTCAATCCCTTACGTGTCGGTCACGTTCCTTAAGCGGGTCGTGACACTTAGCTTGGCTTGTGGGAGTCGATTAATTACATATGCTGAAATGTTCATACACTTGGCCCATAATCTTCTTAGGACATTTTTGTCATGCAACATGCTCTGACAAGTCTTTGTCAGATGTTGATTCTTCCTCTTTGCTGTGTCATTCTTCCTCCTTCAAGAACTTGTAGAATTCTTTTGAAATTTACCTTCCCCCCATTGTCTGCACAGAGACACTGAGACTTCTTTCCAACTTCACTTTCAACCTTGTCCTTAAATTATATGAATTTTGCCAATGTCTCTAATTTTACCTTCATAAAGTATACCTATACATACCTTAGTAATCATCAATGAAGGTCACCATGTTGTGATATCCAACAATCAAAGGTTGTTCAACTAGCCCAGGCATATTTGAGTGAACCAACTCCAACGTCTCTTTGGATTTATATGTCAAACCCTCATATGGAAGTTGATGAGCCTTACTTTATTGACATCCCGCACATATAATGTCTTCTCATACTTCCAACTAAGAGAAACCCTTGAGAATAGTCTTCTTCGTCATCACTTCCAACTCATGATTTCTTATGTGCCCAAGGTATGCATGGCACAAATCCATAGTGTTTTTCTAAATCTTATCTATGTAAGCGAATTCTACAAACATTACATAGATCGACTCTAAATGCCGCCTTTTAAGCAATAAATAAATCTTAACATCTTCCAAGCCAAATACCACACATCTCCCTAACTTTCTTATTTGTGGCACTAAGAGTAAAGGTTTATCTTCATTCTAGGCACATAATAGACATTTTGAAGAGTACTTGATTGTCACCACAACAAGGTGAAATTATCACTTTCCCAACATGAATGATTGGGAACCCTGAATTGTCTACTGTCATCACAAGTTGATTATCTTTATACTCTATTGTGCTCCCCAACTTCACCTTGTCAACCATCATGTGATTAGAGAAACATGGATCAATAATTTAATCCGTGTTGTAGTCAGTAGACGATTGGGGCCGTAAGTGCCATATCTACCTCTGATGACTCCACAAGGTTTTCGCAATAACTTTTTCCTTCATTATAGCTAATGTCTTATTCGACTGCCAATGAAGCAAAAACACCCCATCCTTCATCGCTATTATTTTCTTTTTCTATCTAACAACTTCAAGTTGCAGTGTTGTTCTATGCCTACTTCTTCTTATACGAACAATTTATTGCAAAATGTCCCCACTTTTCGTAGTTGAAATAGGCATCATCACATTTATTGATATTAGCTTGAGATGTGCTTGGATAGGAGTTTTCTTCTTGCTTCTTCTTGCCCTTGAAATTTTTGTTAGTAAATGGATTTTCTTTTCCTATTTTTTTTTAGCAGTGAAGGGTGCTTCTTCTTTACTCTTTGTTGATACTCTTGCTATTTCTTTTGCAAACACATGTTAGTTAGCCAACAAATTTTCTAATTATAAAAGAGAGGTTAGATAGGTCAACCTTGAATGGCATGGGTCTTAGACCATGATTAATATTTTCTCTTTATGCATTGATAATATATTTTACAATCATTATCTAACTTTGAGATTTATTAGTAAAGAGTCTTTACCTTGATGAAGTATTGGTTGATTGTCATGTCTCCTTGAGCTATTGATAAGAACTTTTTCTCCAACAATTGTAGCCTTATGTCATTCTTCTTGGAAAACAATGTTACAAAAGTTTTCCATGCTTCCTTCGGTTAGGTGCCAACAATTGGATCTGTGGTACTATTGGGAGTGATCTTCGGTTCTTTGGAACCACTTGTACTAGACAATATGTCTATAATTATTTTTATTCATGCTATATTGTTTCAAAATATATTTTAGTAATTTAGGCACTTAAAAATATTCCTTTGGCTATGTTAGATACATTTGAGGAATTTGAAGCTATTATGTTAGGTTATGTTTTATAAAAAAAATTGACACGAGACGATATGATATTGATTTGGAAAATTTGTATTGCACGAAGAAAAGTTGGAACTCATGAATTTGAAATAAAGGAAAAATTATTTTATCTCTATTATGGATTTGAGGAAAGGACTTGAGAAATTTGGGGAAGAGGGATTCCAATACTGGAGTTATTATGAACTAATTGAGTAATACGTATAAATTATATTATATGTTTTGGAGAGAATCTCTGACATGATCTATAGCTAATGATGGTAGGCATTAGCCTAGGTGTACTTTCTCTTTCTTGATTTAGGGCACATGATTGATCCTCATATTCTACAACTACTCGCATTGGTAGGACCATCCTATTTTAGGATCACATGAAGGAATGATAGATTGAGTATGAATCCTCTTGTTTATCATGAATTTGATTATTCCCTAGCATTTTATATAAAAATATTGATGTTTTCAAAAGTCTTTCTGTGTAAAAGTAATAAATTGTTGAATTCATATATGATTTATGGCTTTACTTTTATTAGCTATTTGTATATTGTCTCATGTGGATTATATATAGTCTGTTTGCCACTGAGTTACAAAACTTATCTCGTTGTTCCCTTATCTCTTTCAGATACAGGTGATGATTCTAAAACTATTCCTCCAGCTCAGCAGTAGTTGATTCTTGAATCGGTGGGCCTTCTTGAGAAGACATTCTTTTATCGTTGAATTTTAAGGTCCATTAGCATCTCAATCGTTTCATTTGTCACAGGCAGTGTCCTTGGATGCTTACATTTATGCATGCATTTGTATGAATTTAGATATGAAGGTTGTCTTGGGAAAGGACTTGTAAACTTTGATATTATGTTTTTGAACTAATAATTGGTTCATGTTTGAATATGCAACTTGATTGGTTAATTGGATTTGTTCTATGAATACTTGAAGCCCTGATTCTGCATTTATACACGTTGCTATATATAGGAACAAAATTGTAGTTGGGAAATGTATGAAAAAAAAGAGAAAATTCTATCCATTTTTTTAAAAAATTTATGTGTTAAGGCTTCATGGGGAACATATTTTCTATACACTGGTCATGGCCTAAGCTGGATTGTGACAAAAGTGCAAACTTGGTTTATACTGTTTCGGTCACCTCTTGTGACCTAAATCTAGTAACCAAGCCAACACTTGAGAGAATTTTTACTATTCTCTAATCTTGAAAGCCTTTTACAAAAGAGAACTCCCATTCCTTGGGATCCCTTGTCCTTTGTGTTTGAACCTCTCAAGAGCAACATATGCCCCCACTCTTTGTTCTCATAAGGGATGCCTCACCTTTTGCCAAAACTCAATTACAAAACAAAGATTCATTCTCTATATGGACGAAACATTAGAAATTAAAGCATTAGAAAGTTTTTTATGAGATAAGACTTTTTTGCAACAAGTTTTGATCAAGAAAATGATGAATGCAAGCAATGGTTATGTGAAGTTTGTAATTAGCTTTTCATGCCTTAAATGTGTCAATTGATGGGTATTTATTGACCTAAAATTTGTGCAAGCTGTTTGGGATTTATCCCAAAGTCTCTTCAAAAAGTGTTTGCACACTTTCAGTTGTTGTAATCACTTACATTAGTCAAATTTGAAATTCTAGATAAGATGACGATCAAGATAAACATCTTATATATCTTTGTAAGCACTTCCATGTAATTGCTTACACCTTGCTATAAGTGCTTACGTGAATCTAGATTTTGCTGAAATTAATTTGAAACATAGTTAAATTGATTTCTCGACCTTATAAACCAACCTAAACTTGTTATAATCATTTTCTTTTAAATTAAACTCTTGCTTTCTTAAATTTAATTCCAATTCTTTTATAAGCAAAACAATTAACTCATTCTTTCTCTTCAAATCAAAGTTTTTATTTAGAATTGAAAACTCATAATTAAGTTTGATGGAGAACCTGATTAAAAATGATTTTGAAACTAAATTTAAAATTTTGAAACCCTAAACTCATAATTACGTGAATCTAGATTTTGCTGAAATAAATTTGAAACATAGTTAAATTGATTTCTTGACTTTATAAACCAACCTAAACTTGTTATAATCATTTTCTTTTAAATTAAACTCATGCTTTCTTAAATTTAATTCCAATTCTTTTATAAGAAAAACAATTAACTCATTCTTTCTCTTTAAATCAAAGTTTTTATTTAGAATTGAAAACTCATTATTAAGTTTGATGGAGAACCTGATTAAAAATGATTTTGAAACTAAATTTAAAATTTAAACAAGAAAGTTGCCAATCATCTTACCAAGAGAAAAAACCTTTAGCTCAAAATCTCAATCATAAGAACCTATCAATTTAAGCTTTTGGACTCATTCTTCTCTTCTTTAGTTCATGTCTCTTAAATTAAAATCAAACCTAACCATTTGACATTATCAAAATCTATAACATAACCAATTGCAATCACACACTCTCAATAAAATGTACTCACAATAGAATTAATCTCATGCACATACTCTGCGATGCATCTTAGGCACACTCTTGTGCTTTGCACTCTTGCACACACTATATTTCTTACACATTATTTGTGTACACAACACAAATGCACCTCAAGCCTTTGAGTAACATTTGTTTTGACTCACATTTTGTGGGATATCATGTCGATATATTTTCATTCACAATTGGATTGGGTGTGGAACCTACTTAGTTTGGGTCTTACACCTCATCCAATGATGAATGTGAGTATATCAACAGGGTGTCCCACAAATTGTGAATCAAAATAATATTTCCCAAACCTATTTATAGGTCTTTTATGTCGGTGGCTTAGATGTTGACGAGAAATTTTGAAATTTCATAATTATAGATATTTCTTGGCTTTAGTTCCTCAAAAATCACGTCCTAGAAAATTCCAGTTGTGTTCAAAAAATTGATTCTCCATTTTCATATGTGTAGAAGGCACTCACTAGTGCTAATATTACTCAGTGTATTGAAAATTTTAAAAATTCACTTCTCACTATAAAACTTATCACATTTATTTCCTTTACAAGTCTCATAAGTAAACTCGTTTAGGACAAAAACCCATGTTTTAAACCATATATTTTCTTTTGGGATATTACAATTAAGCGCTCATGCTTCATGTCCCAGTATCCTCCCAAAGTCATGAGATGATCGAACATTTTTCTTCAACATAATTTTTAAAATAAAAAACCACTATATATATTTTTTTAGTTTTAATAGTTTGAGTAAAACATAGTAAATCCTATGTTGAAGGTAGCTAAAATTCAGATCTTACGTAGGATCAGAATGGGAATAATGCAAAGTTGTAAAATGTTAAATCGTAACATGGATCGGAAGATCCTACCAAATAACCTAATTACATTTATATAAATAAATTTTAATTTACCATGCATAAACTACAAAATCCATATTTGATGTTATTTTATAAAAATTTCAAACCATATTTACCCTTGATCTCAAAGTCTCAAACTCTTTATTTTATTTTTTAGAGTAGATGTAAATAAAAAAATAGATCCAAAATACAAGTGTTAACATTCATTTAAAGAATGCTAGCTCAAAAGCCCAAATGATAACACCAAAAATGAAAAAAAAAGAATAAGAATGCAAAAATAAAATACTGAGAACTCTGAAAAAAAAAATAGTGAGAAGAAGCTTCTCTATAGGCAAAGGCTGGCAACAAGAAATGGGGAAAGAGGGAGGCCATGGGAATGTGGCAATGGAGGCGGTGATTTGCAGTTCAAAACCTAGGCATGCAATTGGAACTACAACTTCAACATCGACATCCATCAGGGCAAAGCTCGGGGAAGAGAAGAGAGAGTGCAACCAAGCCAAGCATCAAGGAGTGCTTCAACCAGTCAAGCAATGGTCACAACTTCGAAGCCTCGAATAGATACCAAGGACAAAACTCCTCATCGTCCTCAAAGAGTAAAGAGAAGAGAGAAGAGATAGCGAAGAATCAAGTGACATAGAGAAATGGAGAAGCGAAGAGTGAGAAACTCACTTGGTTGGGGTTTCCTCTCGGGATTGGGTTATGTCGCAAATTGGTCAAGTTTTTTTTTTCCATAGAAATGGCTTGGAGCTTCCTAGCTCCTGGGCACCTGAAGGACGCAAAAATGGGCCGATTCCACTAATTTCACAATCTCCACTGGCAATCCGGTGGTGGCGAGCCAAGGACTGGAATCAGGATTACCCATACCATCCAAAATCATGGAATCGTGTGATCCTATGGTTTAAAGCGCAATCCCAACTACCTTGCCTACATTTTTATTAAAAACGTAACATTATTAGTATTTTAAGAATATATATATATTTGTTCAAAACCACATGTATCCTTCTATTGAAAGCAAGTTTGCTCGAGTCAAGTAGGATTACTAATTAAGATAACAAAGCTCTTCCTCACGAGTTTTAACGCAGTTGTACACCTAAGGCTCGAACCCGAGAACTTTGGCTAATCTAGACAATCCTTACGAACATATATTTGTGATTATCTATCAAAACATCATAATTATATTATTCAAAATAGTAAATTTTTTTAAATTCTGAATATATTAAATTAGACAATTTTATATTTTCATAATAGTAGCTATTAAATGAAAACATAAAAGTAATAATGTCTTGAAAACATTAAACCATTTGATTTTCAAACCAAAATTCGTTCACAAGATATGAAATTATTGGCTGCTCACATACAGTTGAGCGTCAATACAGTTTTTACAGTTGCTTTTAACCACATTTTATAAATGTGGTTAAACGCAATAAAAGTGTGGCCAAACATCAGCCTGTACCAATGGGTTACCAACGTCACTACCACTCACAGCCACACCACCATCATGATATAAACAACCCAAACCACCACACACCCTCACCACAGCCAGAAACAAGAACAATAACCCAATCAAATACTAAAACCGCAAACCAAAAATAAAATCATCATGAACCCGGCGCAACCGAGAGGAAAGGTTGGGGTTACAGGGAGGAGGAGGTGTGCGCCGGAGAGGGAGAGGAGCTCGCAGTGGTGGGGCCGGCCATCACCAGTTGACCGATTCACCATTGCCAGCGCGCTATGGCGGCGCGAAGGAGCAGAGATACCGCGCACGGGATGCAGGCTGGGCTGTACGAGGTCGTAATAGAAGGCGGTGCGCTGCTGGGACGGCGGCGATGGGGGGGCAGAGGCGTAGCGGCTGAGTTTTCGACGGGGGATGACCAAGATTGATGATGATTTTGGTTTCGCAGCCACCGTTATTGAGCCATAACCTCCACCTATGTGTTCGGAGGAGGGGGAAGGGTGGGGCATTGGTTCAGATGAGGTGGGCATGGAGGGCTTTTATGTCATTTGGGTGGTTCGATGTGGTGGAGAAGGTGCGGGTGGTGGTGGCGGTGGGTTTGGATGGTGGTGTCATGGCTCATGAGGGAACAAACAACAAGAAGGCAATAATGTTGAACAATGCGAGGAGCTGGTGGTGTTGTCCAGTAAGAGAGCTAGAATTGTTCAAGTTTACTGACTCCATTTCTGTCAATGCGTCCGCCACACGTTTGCTCATGGAGTTGGTGGACAATTATAAAATGGTGTTTGGCTACACCTTTTTTTAGTTTAACCACATTTATAAAATGTGGTTAAAAGTAACTGTAAAAACTGCATTGACCCTCAACTGTATGTGAGCAGCCACCATATTAAATACTTTTTATTTTTCAATTACGAATTTTTATTTTAATTTCTTAACTAAATTCTTAAATTCTAAATATGTGAGATACATTTCTGTTTCCATCATCCGAATCTCATTTACTTCTTTGTATGGTGAGAAATATGATTTACTTTAATTTCGACCTTGTCTCCATTTTCGATTAAGAATTAGTATACTTTTACATTGAAACAACTCTCCCAGAAAAGAAAAAAGAGACTTGTGTGACTCCATGCTTCTGCATCGTTGCGGCATTATTGTTCTTATGTCTTTCCTTTTGTCCTTGGTTTTGGAAGAATAAAGCTCTATCCTTGGTTACGACAAATTATACAATTCAGCATTGTCACAGGCAGACTCCGAGAGACGCTCTGCTTAAGTACTGGAGCCTCTTATCCATGGATGTGTATCTTTGAGCGACAAAATTGGTTGTTTGATCTGAAATTTATAGATGGGTAAATTTTTTTCGATAGACATATTATATTCCTTCGTCACATTGGTTACGTAAGTTATTATTAAATTATTTTATAACATTTTGTAATAATAGTGTTAATTGGATCAGATTGATTAAGCAATTCAAATATTTAAATTAAATTAATGGAGTTGATTTAGAACAATTTCCATCAACCCAAACAAGGTTAGCTTAACGAAAGTGGGTTGAATATTGGGTGACTTTTACCTATGAAGTTGGGGATTTGAATTTTGAAAAACTCTCTTGGAGAGGGTCATATTGTTTACTACTCTAGATTTCAAGTGTTTAGGTTTCCCCACCTAACCTTTTACTCACCAAAAGAATAATCACCATCTTATCGAATTAGTTTAAGTCAACATTTCATTCAAATAAAAAACTATTGTTTCTATATTTGAATTTACAATTTTTTTAACATTAAATCCTTCACTCAATCCAATTAAATATCATTCCAATCATATGTTGTCAACTAAGTAAATATATTTGACTTAATCACCCCTTATCTTAGAAGTTTTGATGAAAGTGCAAGTCTCTTTTACACGATGCATCAAAATTAATCTATATAGATACATGAGAAATGCTAATCTCCATATCTTCATGTGGAGGTTAGCAAACTACACATTTTCTTTTAGACCAAAAGCCCACACTTCTCTTATCCAAAGAAACTTATAGTTTAGGACAAATTTGTAATTTTACTTGAATAATGTTTTGTGTATAATAAAATTACACAACAAATGCACATCATACACTTTATCACCATTATATGTGATGTGTGGTCTCCACTCACCCTCACTCACCCGACTCACTCATCACATTCAATGGTAATAATGAGTGTGGTGTGTATTTGTTGTGCAATTTTATTCTATACCAAATATTACTCATTTTATTTTATTAATATTAATTACTAGTTTAGTTTTCTCTCCCCACGTTAATGGTATTTTCATTATTATAAAAGGATATTATCAAATAAAAACAAAAAACAAATTTGCTATGTGCTAACGCGTTTACGAATATACTATATTAAAAAATAAATAATAAAATATTATGCAATGGATAATATTAAATTATTTTTTCTACTTCACCCCAAAAATTTATATTGTCCAAAGTTGTACTCAAACGTTTTAGTATTTTACGTAACAGTATCATTAATGCATTATGCAATGGGAATAGGTACTTCAAACTTTGTGCTAAATATTTTAAATAAATAACTATATGCACTAAATATTATTTAATTTATAAATTTTTAATATATTTTCAAAAATCCTTTTAAAATATTTTCTTAGTTTATTTTTAAAAATGTCATTATTAAATAGGAAGAAAAACATTAATGAGGTGAGAGAGAAAACTAAACTAGTAATTAATGTTAATCAAACAAAATTACAAACTGATCTTAAACTATAAGCTTCTTTGGATAAGAGGAGTGTAGGCTTTTGGTCTAAAAGAAAATGTGTATCTTGCTAACTTCCATATGTATGTGTATATATATATTGTTTTTTTCATACAAAATAAAACTTTGTTTTTATAATGAATTTTGAAATCAAATAAGAATTTCTCTTGGTTTACTTGGTTGGAAAGAAATCTGGCCAAAGGAGGTAATGCTGCCGAGAAAAAAGTAAGAAATAAGCATCTAATTATATCTTAGTATCTTACCAAATGAAAAATGGTTATTATTGGTAATGTTTTAATGATGATTTTGAGTGTTTTTTCTTTCCTTCTGTTTTTGTTGTTGATTGGGATGGGATTGTTCATGATTCAATTCCCACATTCTCGCTGTTTACTCAAGAATTTAGGATAGATTTGTTGGGCTCAGAGACGGATTCACATTGCAATTAAATAATACCAATGTGTAACAATGAGTACCAAAATTAAATCTGATAGAATTAAATCTACCAATCGGCGCAGCGCAGTGAAAATATGAATCAAGATGAATAGTAAAATTTTGTACAGTTGGGCCCACTGGTCACTATTCATGTGGCCCGTTAGTTACTATTCACGTTATTCATATTTTCGCTGTGCTGCGCCGATTGGTAGATTTAATTCTATCAAATTTAGTTTTGGTACTCATTGCCACACATTGGCATCATTTCTGCTGCGTCGATTGGATTTAATTCTATCAGTTTTAGTTTTGATACTCATTGTCACACATTGGTATCATTTAATTGCAGTGTGAATCAGTCTCTGAGCCCAACAAGATTAGCTCTTTCATTTTTCCAAGGCGAACCTGTATTCTTGCAGTGTCTGTTTGGTGGGTTCATCACAGTCCATTTCAGGTTTGATTTTCTCTGCACTTACAGTGTTAATGACTTAATGTTGTTGGTTAGACCATTCTACTCTATATTCTTAAAATATCTTACTTTTAGATGTTTTTCGTCTTGTCTTTTGTTGTGCTTGGTTTTGACCACATAAGAAAAAGAAGATCACCATAAAGAAAGGGGTTAATATTGAGTTATTGACTAGGTTATAAGCCCTTTGAAGCCTAAAAGCATATAATTATTCTTTATTAACATTTGTATGCTAAGTAATTTCAATCCAGTATTAATTGGAATTTCAGCTAATTACATGGATTGGTAAAACTATGGCTTCGTTGAATATTTTATACACCTTTTGCTTCTACATTTATGTGTATTTTAGTCAATTTTTTACTTATTCATGCATGATGCCTGCATGTGCTTGTAATATTTTTGTTATTGTTATATCCTAAATTCTTTTGTTTTCACAGGTGTGATTGCTGAGATATGAAGAATCCAAAAAAGGATCATGAGGAACCAAAAGGACAGAGCGATTCAATTTCTATTCTTATGAACTCTATATGTCCTCTTGAGAATGACACCATTCTTGTGGACAATTGTGACTCTTCACCAAATGAAAGTAGAAATGTTGCAGGGACAAATGGCACTGTTAATTGTGAACTGGACAGCCATTTTCAGCAAAATCAAGGTGCAAGTCGGAGCGAAAGGTTCGACAAGCTTTCTTATGTAAATGGAGGAAAGAGGAATGATTGGTTGGATGACAAAAATGCGGTCAGAAATGACCACTTAATGAGGTCCAGGGAGTTGGGAATGTGTTGCAATTCTTATCTAACAACTCATGATCATGCAGCGAATCGAGCCAACAACTCTAGATTTTTGCAGGTGAGTCTTGTCCTAAACCAGAAACCATTTCTTCTGTCAGATGCATCATCATAGAAATTAATTGCTATGTATTAATCGCATTAAAATACATGCTTTTGATATGAGATTCTGAGCAGAACTTTATGATTGACTGCTTTAGACAATTTAATAATTTTTTATCACTTGAAATATCTAATTTGCAGTTCCATAATGTTTTTTGTGGCAATATGAAAGGCTTTGTTACAAGATTGTCCTCATTTCTTCGTTCACACATTCCTGGAGTCATAAACCCTCATGGTGAAGCTGTGCAGCAGTGGACCAGATTCTTTATCATTGCTTGTTTGGTGGCAATTTTTGTAGACCCCTTGTTTTTTTTCTTGCTGTCAGCAGATGAGGTACAATAGTCTCTCTTTCGTTTCATTTTCCTGAATAAAAATAGAAAATGAGTTATTGATATTGACTCATTTAAATGTATGTCTAGCTTGTACTTGTTTCTGTGATTGGAAGTTTCTACAAGTTTTGGGTTTAGACTTGTATATTGGTGATAGTGCATTGATCCTTTGATCGCAATGAGTTTCACACTTTCAGTTGAGGATGGCATGCTATGTCTTAGTATTCAAACAACTAAAGAAAAGCTATTACCGCAGGAGCAATGCACCATATATTTTGGAACCAGTCCCTGCAGTCATTCGCTCATTCTTTACAAAATTTAACAAAGCAGAAAGATGAGGACTAGTTGAAATGAAAATATTAGAACATGAGATGTTCTAATATACCAAAATGTAAAGGATCATTTGAGGACTAGCCACTTGGTGAGAATTTAATGATAGGAAGCACAACAAAAACTTGTGGGGCAGATTCAGTATGGCACCCATATCTGAATTGGCGACCCCCTGATCATGGTTTACATTCAAGATATATACATGATCAGAGGAAAAAAATGATAGATTGTGCACCTTTTGGAAACTTGTTAAAGTTGTGCCATTTTTTATTATATATAGGGAAGCTTCCATCAGATAAAGAGACAATGATGATCTTTGCTACTAAGTTGTGGAGGATTCAAGTAAGAAGACTCTACGTGTTTCAACCCAATCTTTAAATTTATAATGTATTACTGTAATATTTGATTTGCATCCGTCTTCATTACTATATGATATTGTCTGTAATAAAGAGACAAGTGCATGAGAATAATTTGTGACTGTTATTCCTAATGGCTTAAATACTGTAATCATCTAGTGCAATAATGATATTCCAATATATTTAGTGTGAAATTTGAGTACTGAAATTCGCAGCATGTAGTAAGCCTCCGTACTTTGCTGGTTTGTCTTCTTTGACAAGTATCACTTTACATGAGTGGGTTTGCAGTCAAAGGTTCTGAATTTTTCTTTCCTGTCTTAATCATGATGTTGCTTTCACGTGCTCTAGGGATGCTTAATTAAAAACGAAAGAATTTGGTTGTCTACTTTCGCCAGCTAATGCATTTCCCTTTACATTGACAGAGTTTTTCCATGCTTTGTATAGGATCTTAACTGCATAGACATTAAGTTGGCCAATAGTTCCGCTACACAAGCAATTATAACTTCTAGAAGCATGACCGATGTTGTATACTTCGTGCATATACTTCTCCAGGTAGTTGCTAATTGCTTCTTCCATTTCATTTCAAAATTTTCCCATGGTTGATGTGATTGGAAAAGCTGAGAGGAATATGAATTGATAATATTTAGACTCAAATTGAAAATTGTGTGGTAGCCAAAATATCTTATACTGCAAAGGCAAACATGTCTATAAGGGGTCTTTGATAGAAGAAAATTGGGGTATGTTTTCTGCAAAGGTAGAACTAAGGTACCCACTGGGGGTGATAATATGAATAGTACCTACCTATTTGGAGAACTAAGTTTACTCCTTCATACACATCTTACGCTTCATTCCATCGAACCTTAGATCCAATTTATGACAAGCCAATTTTATTCTTTTCCTGACAAGATAATGATTATCTGGTGTTTCTTGGTTTGTCGTCTGAACGTGCAACACAAAGACATAGTTGGATTGGATCAATTCTCAAGCATAAAAAATTATGTAATATCTTTCCTTTTGCAGTTTAGGTTGGCTTTTGTGGCTCCTGAGTCTAGAGTGGTAGGTGCTGGAGAAGTGGTTGAACATCCAAAGAAAATTGCACTCAATTACCTTAGAGGATACTTTCTGATTGATATATTTAATGTGATTCCACTTCCTCAGGCAAGTATATTTCTCAAACACATTCTTGCTAATAATGTATAAGTTCTTGTTCAACACTCAATGATATATCGCTGTTCAGAATTTCTCATCTTTAGCTAAAATCATAAAGTAATAGAAACAACATACTAACTTCCTTCTATTAACTTATAAGATGTATGCAGTCATCGATAATTTACATGGGGATACAAGATTAAATAATGCACAAATGTTTATAATTTTTTTTTATTTTTTAAATGCACAAGCTTGTACGTGCATCTTAAACTATGTTGGCTAGGAATATGTTATTTAGTCTGAAAATTGAGTTGATTAGTTCTTTCCCAAACATTTATTTTCTATCCTTGCATAATTTATTTTTGTTATTTCTCTAATAATTTTTTTTTTTTTGTGCAGATTATTATATTATTTGTGCTTCCAAATTCTCTTAATTCTTCTAGTTCTAAAGCTGGAGCTAACTATGCAAAGAATCTGTTACGAGCTTCTATTCTTGTTCAATACCTTCCCAGACTATGCCGGTTTCTTACTCTACTTGCTGGGAAGACTCCAAGTGGCTTCATTTTTGAGTCAGCATGGGCGAATTTCATTATCAATCTTCTCATCTTCATGTTGTCTGCCCATGTTGTTGGTTCATGCTGGTATCTCTTTGGTTTACAGGTGTGTCTAGGTCATTACAGAGTAAAGAGTCTCATCACTGTCAATACTTCCCTTTGTTTAAGGATTCACATTACATTGTTATGTGTCTAATTATAGTTATCAACATTCAAAAGTCATTCAACAATAATTGCAGGATTAAGACGTGCCAAGAGCTTTTCTTTTGACATAAACATCAGACTGATCAGGCCACCACTCCATGCCAAGGATATCATTCAGAATAGAAAATGATATATTTTTGGTGAGATCATCATGACACGAGTTGCTTTCGGCTTGCTAATGTATTAATATTAATAGTAGTATTAAGATGCATATCTCTTTGGCTGATGGGCACAATATACTAGTAGCTTTTCATTTTTATTGAATTATAAAACTGGCAAGGAGGTTGATTTACTTCCAACACTCACTGCACCTGCTGATAGCATATATCCTTTAGAGCAACTTTATTCTTCATGTTTCCATGCATAATATTGAATAAGTTGATTAGTTTAATTTTTAGATAAAAGCTCAGTCTTTAATTCATATTTCCATCCTTTTACCTTCTGTTTATCCAGAGAGTTAACCGATGCCTTAGAGATGCCTGTCATGCCTCTAAGTTACCGGGATGCATGAAGTTCATAGATTGTGGGTACAAAAATAGTTTCTCGTCAGATCCAATGTGGCGCATCTGGGCAGAAAATAAGTACTCTGAAGCTTGCTTTGACAAAGATGGTTTCCCTTATGGAATCTATGTTCAAGCTGTTGAACTTACTACAAAAAATTTTATCCGCAAATATGTTTATTCATTGTTCTGGGGATTACAGGTATTCAATTGTTCTCCTTATTCCCTACATTTGATTGCATATTTAGCCAGAATTGAGGCATGCTTCTTCAAGAATTTTTCTAGACCAGGCCTTTGGGAATACTGTTACAGATTAATTACAAAACAATCTGTTTAAAATCTCTGTCATTTGTCTAGCCAGGAGGCATACTTCAGACGCCTTCCTCATGCCTTTGCCTTTTTTTTTTTTTTTTCAATTTTCACTTTGTTTTAATTATCATTTGCTGATTGTTATCTATGCATGTTATATTTATAATACCCATTCTGCTTAATTGATTGATGTTGTAATAAGGTGAGTCTCAAAAACATAAAGAAAGTAGCATAAAATAAATATGTGAAAGTATTAGAACAAAGGCTCAAGGAATTAAGGTGATTTGGTTTATAGCTTATATTTATAGGCAAAGACGACAACTAAACATTTAACTAGTAGTAGCTTCATTTTCAATTTGAAAGCAGTAAATGCTTTAATGTATAGGTGCATCAATTGTTGAATATAAATTCAAACATGTGCACCGAAAGGTATGACTTGCTGCAATTTTGGCTTCCATCGCCATTTGTGTTTTCATTCATTGGCTTGAAAAATCAAAACATTTTTTCTACAATTGAAGTCTGAGAAGTTCATCTCAAAGCTTTTGAGATATATATTGTGTGCTTTAGAGTTTCAAGGTTCAAATTGCTCACATAATAAACAAGCTAAGAGTCGATTTGTGAATTGAATAACTGCATACTGCTAAGCTAATGTTTTATGAGAATTTGGAGTGCAGAATGCGAAATTTGATACATCTTCTTATGTATGTTTGCACAGCAAATCAGCACCCTCGCTGGAAATCAAGTTCCGAGCTACTTCATATGGGAGGTTCTTTTCACCATGGCTATCATTGGGCTAGGCCTATTACTTTTTGCTTTCCTCATTGGAAATATGCAGAACTTTCTTCAGGCTCTTGGACAGAGGTATAATTTTCAAAGTGGTTTTTCTTTCTCATGTATGAGAGTATGGCATGGATTCATGGAATAGTCTTAGGTTGCTGCATTGTTTAGTCAGTTCATCACTAATTATGGATGAAGGATGATCAAGTTGGAAGAGTTCAACGAGTATAATGTCCCAACTTCAATAATGAATTGTTGTCATGCTTTTTGGTAAGGAAACCATGGTTGGAATAGGTAGCTAGAATCTATCCCAAACACAGTTGAAACTTGAAAGTTCCATCATCTTAAGGTCTGGTTCATTTCTGTTTTGAATTTTTGTTTTTGGTCTATTTTCTGTTTTTTATAATTTTATGAAGGAAATAATAAAAATCATAATTAAAAACAGAAAAAAAATGAAAGTAGAAAACGTTTTCTGAAACTAAGTAGACCCTAACATATATTGGGGTGCCTAACATTATGCACTCTGACTGATCTAACATGAAGTGCGAAGGTTTTCTTTAGGTAGGGTTTGGTTAATGAGTCAGGGATAGAAATATGGAGACATTAGAGACAGAAAATTGTTTGGTGATGGAGATAGGAACAGAGGACAAAAATTTTCCATTCTCGAGACAAAAAAACACAAAATTTCTGTACTTCCAAAATCTGGGGACAGTATAGAAAACGGAGATAGATATTTAATATCTTTTTCTTTCAATCATATTTCTATACATATTTAATATTTATATCTCTGCTTCCATCTCTGTATTTCTATCCCACCAAATGCAGTATTCATTATCTGTCTGTATATGCTGATCCTTATTGTTGCTAGTTCCTTCCTCGTTGAGGATTATTTAAGCTTCTCATTAGATTGGGGTGATGGTTTGTTTCTTGTATCAGGAGATTAGAAATGTCATTAAGACAACGAGATTATGAACGGTGGATGAATCATCGATGCTTGCCGGAAGAACTAAGAAGGTAAGTGAATTTATTTTGTTTTAAGGGAGCCGTAAAAGTATCTTATGCGATAGTAGTGTTCAAACATATTGCAATTATGCAATTCAAACTAGATAGTTGTTAAATTTAATTTCACATACTACTAAGGGTATTTGTTTCAAGATTTGAAATTATGTTATTACGAATCGCATTCCTAGGTATGATATTGCTGGGAATATTATTTCTGGTTATCTTTAAAAAATTGTTTATTTAGCATTAAACATTACTAGAATTATTTGTTAAAATACCTGGGATTAAATTTAAAACATGTTTGTTTATAATCTATATTCGTAAGAATATATGTCATAATTTTCAAAATACTCTTATGGCAAATAATTGTGAGGAAAAAGTTAAATAATTGAGTGATAGTTTAGTAATTGTGCTTAATAATTGTGATTATCAAGCCATTGGAATTTTTTTTTCCCAGTCTTTCAACTTGGAAATAAAATTTCATTAAATCATAGGAAAATCTTTTTTATGGAATAATTAATATTAGAGAAAAAAATTGTAAAACTTGTAACAAATATAAGAACATATCATTACCAACTATCTATTTCTGAAAATAATTAAATATACCCGAAACAAACACCCACTAATGTTTACACTGTTTTGGATTGCATTTTATTAAAAATATTTAACTTTTTTAACAACCATTTCAAAAGTCATGATAATATATGACAAGTTAACGACGGAAGAAAACCTTAGAATGACAGCTTTTTTTTTCTCGATGTTTTGGTGCTTATGGAATGTAGTTTTTAAACTCTAAAATGTTGCCTTGCGACTTCATTTAAATGATACATTTTTTAGGGATATAGAAATAATACAATTTTATCATCATTTACGTGGTAAATGCTTCACCAAACAGTAAAGTGGAAAGAACCCGTGTTGACATTGTAGGCAAGTGAGGAGCGCTGAACGGTACAACTGGGTTGCCACTAGAGGAGTAAACGAGGAACTGCTTTTGGAGAAACTGCCTGAAGAACTTCAAAGAGATATAAGACGTCATCTCTTCAAATTCGTGAAGAAAGTGAGTGCTATTTGCTTAAGTAAATCCACTTCTTCTAATTATATGATAATGTGTTTGTATTAATAGCACGTTGAATTATGGCTCGTTTGGATGAGTAAAATAAATTTTTTACCTCTTTTTAAAACTCCTAAAGAAAGGAAAAGTTATTTTATAGTTAGATTAAGATTTGAGGAGTGTATGTAGCTTCTAAGTTAATTAGTTTTGCATTTTCTAGTAGATAGAGAAGATTTTTAGTGAAAAAGGAAGAGGGATGTTTTGTAATAAGGTGCTTCCTCTGGTGCGTATGGCAGTCAATGCCTATGGCATCATCGACCGATCATTGAATCACTGTTGACCACCACCGGCGGGCATTGACCAGTGTTGATCATTATTGATTGAGTGTTGAGTGGCGATGACTGTCGCTGGTTGGTCACCGAACCACCCTGCACCACCACATTTTTTTGAGGACGCATTGGGAAATAACAAATATGTATAAAGATTTTATTGGAAAAATAATATTAAATTTTTATCTCTGTATCATGTTTCCATTTTTTGGAGGTATAGACATTTTGTGTTTTCCTATCACAGAGATTAAAATTTTTTTTTTATCTCCTAATTCTGTTTCTACCACAAAATAGTTTTGTGTTTTTATTGTCTCTGTATTTCTATTCCTATATCACTAATTAATTTAACAATGCCATAGACACGAAAAGTATTGACTGCATTTGGTACCGGAGCAATGACTGTAACATCCCCTGCTGCTTTATGGATTGACGACTGTCCCTACAAACCAACACAGATCTTTTCAGCATGCTTTGTCCTCACTCACATGCTTCCTGGGAAAACTTCCTAGAAGGTCACCCATCCCAAAATTACCCCAGGTCAAGCACGCTTAACTATGGAGTTTTTTCAGTTTAGGCTACCGAAAAGAAGATGCATCTTGTTGGTATAGGTAGTGCAAATCAATTCATATAAGCCCTCCTCAACTGTATAGTCCCATACCTATACAATCTTAGGATCCCTCTTATTCGGGTGTGTAATCGGTTCATTCATGTACCCCTCCGCTTAGAGGACATTGCGAGGAGCCGCTCCTTGTCCGTGCCCTCTTTGCACCGGCGATTACTCCTCGTCTTCGTCCCCGGGCGTTACAATGACCTTGTAATAAAGGTTATGCCACGTAGGTATTTGCCCCTATTGCCATCCAAATTTGTCAACAACCAGGTGGGGGTAGTTAGAGACTATGAGAGAGAGAAGACCATTCAATTGATTCTTCCATCCACATGTATGGATGGAAATCACCTATAATCATTTTTTGTCACGTTGAAAATGAATAATATGTATTTTGTAGCTATTTAAAAGTTTTAAGCTCATTTTTCATATAGCAAGAAATGACTAGTGCGATAAAGAATGAGATATGATTTGAAGATGGATAATTTTCATACACATACACATGTATAGTGATGAAGCTTAGTGTAGACAATGGGAGCATAGCCCCCCTCCTCCACAAATTTTTTCTTAAAAATAACACAAAAGAAGAGGGGAAGAGGGGGGAAGGGGGAGGGGGAGGGAGAGATTAGAGAAATTCTATGATAAATAGTTTTAAGCTTTTAACATGCTAATCTACATAAAATAATACTATATTAAGTAAATGAATTCTCCAACTTCAAGTTGGATAGCTTTTTTTTTTCAACTAAAACATCAAATTTTAATTTAAAAAAATGCTATAATTGCTCACTATTTCCAGGTGAAAATAATAATTTTCTTTGTTACAATACACAAATAATTACAAGAATTGAATAACATGTTCAATAATCAATTATTGCACAATGAATTTTTGAATTTTTAAACTCAGCTTTTATCCTTAAATATGCTTACACAACTTTTGATATTGTTAATTTTAAATGGGAAATCCATATATAATTATTGAAAGAAGTTTCTTTTAAGCTTTTGATTATGGATTTAATTTGAATGTAATGATAATGTAAAACATTTTTACAATGTAACCCAATTAAATCTTTCCATATGCATATTTTTTAACATACTAGAGTGAGAGTCAAACTCTACCTTGCTTAGTTGACATAACAAAATATAATTGACTAATAACGTAAAAAAAATTACATTGCGAGTACATTACAATTAAACTATTTGATTATAAACAAAAACCAATTATGTAAAAATTATTATGCTTTTACCCAAATAACCCTAAGTATTAAATATTACAAAATATAAACAAATCATTTCATATTTTTTAAAAAAATTTACCACACAAAAACAATTAGTTTTATACAATCTAAGCAAAATACAAGTACTTTAAGTTGATACATACAAATATGAAATCTATTTAGATAATCACTGGCAAAAAAAATATTATACTTATAAGGGGAAAATACATTTATCTCACTTGAGGTATCAAGAAATGACATTTCACCAATTTTCAGAAAATCTGATCGGCCGGGTCGATCAGAACCTAGCCGGCCCATCCGAGTTGGCCCTCAAAATCGGCCAGGAAAAAACCGGTGAGGAACCAACTGGGAATTAGTAAACCGGGCAAACCGGCCTAGCCGAGTCAAACTGGTTTTTTTTGTTTTTAATAAAAAAGTTTCAAAATGACATCATTTTGGGCTTTTTTTTTAAAAAAAAAACTAAAATATCATTTTTCCTAATTCTTTTTCCTTTTCTAGTATGAGAATTAGTAACTTGAAAGATTTGATCTGTATGGATAATGTTTATTTTGATTAAGAGATGAATTTTGTTATATTCTATGGATTTTGTTGATACCTAATTTAATTTTTAGTGATTTATGACATATATTTTATTTTATATTTTTATATATTTACATAAATATATGTTTTATTATATACCGGTGATAATCTGGTTGGACTCCCAGTTGAACCTTTGAACATCTGAACTCTTGCCCTGATCGGTTTGATGTCCGGTCAGATTTTCAGAACTTTGCATTTCACCCTATTTAATTTATTTTAGAAAGCTTACACTTCACCTCATTTCACTACGAACGTGTTTAGATTATTCTCTTTTGTGATTTGATTTTTTTATAAACTATATACTAAATAATAAAAATAATTATAAAATGAATAATTAGTTTAATTTCTATATACTGATAGTATAAAATAAAGTATTGGTAGAAATTTTTTTTATCAAATATGCCACTTTCTTAAAATTTTATCGGTTCACGATTAAAACTATTTTATACTGTTGGTTCATAGAAACTTAATATATAATTTATTAAAATCAAATCATGAAAGAGAAATCAGAGACACCCTCAATAAAATGGGGGTAAAGTATAGATTTTTCAAATAAATGGAATAGAGTGTCATTTTTTGATACCTTAGGAGGGTAAATATATTTTGCCCTACTTATAATTAATTATTGAAATAACTTTAATCTCCCAATTAATCTAAACACGTAATGATAGTTGATGCAATAATTTTCCACTTTAAAATTTCTATATGTGGAGTGATATTATTTTTAATTTGTTTGCAATTATTTAATTTACACTCTTTAATTCACTTGTAAAATTTTGGCCCCTTCAGACATTTTGTTCAAGCTCCTGCCACTGCACTTGCATACATGCACATCTATTAACATCTATGTTTAAAAAATAAATATGACACCCGTTAAGTACATATTCTGAGGGATGGGAATATTATGCAGGTTCGGATTTTTTTCATGATGGATGATCAAGTCATAGATGCCATTTGCGAAAGGCTAAAGCTGAAGATATTCATTGAAGAAAGCAAAATTCTATACCCTGGTAGTCCAATTGAGAAGATGATTTTCATTATACGTGGAAAACTGGAGAGCATTGAGGACAAAACTACGGTTTCCTTATCTGGAGGAGATGTTTGTGGCGAGGAACTTCTCACATGGTGCCTAGAAAAGTATTCAGTGAGCAAAAGTACAGTCTATCATCAACTGCTTCTTAAACAAAAAAAATGAGAAAAAATGTTATTTAAGGGATGCTCTTAGATGTTTCCTAAACAATGGCTGAAAGAGAGTCTCAACTCTGATTTCAACCGATGTGAAAGGGACATTTCCGAGTGTCCCTTGGAAGGTCTTCCAAAAAAATGGCATAAATGCTGGTGTCCCTTGAAAGGACTTTCAAACACTCTTTTGAACTCTTCCATAAAGAGTGTCAATCAATAACACAGCTGAATTTAATTATGTCTTTTTTTTTTTCCGCAACAACATAGTTTGGTCTAACATATTCAGTTGCAGATGGGAGAAAAGTAAGGATTGCTGGTCAGAGACTGCTCAGCAACAGAACTGTTAGATGCTTAACTAATGTAGAAGCATTTGCACTGCAACTTGCGGATATTGAAGAGGTCACTAGTCATTTTGCAAGATTCTTGCGGAATCAACGTGTTCAAGGAGCTATCAGGTAAGTCTCTGCAGCATAATTTTCAAGCTCAATTTAAATTGCTGTTTCGTCATACATAGTACAGCCAATTGAGAACTCTGTAATAGCAAGGCCTGCTTGGTTTTACTTTTCAGTTAGGATTTTTTAACGAAAATATTGAAAACTAAAAATGAAAATTGGAAACTAAAATTTATAATTTTTAAAATTTTCAATATTTCCTTCACAAAATCTGAAAAACTGAAAACTTAAACTAAACAAGCACCCATTTTCCTAGCTTTTAGACAAGAGAAATGGCCAATGAGCTTGAAGCTCAAGGTCCAATGTGTCGAGTAAAAGGGAGGGCATCAATAAACTGGGGAGATCTAGATTGATGAATGAAGTGGGAAACTATAATAACAGGTCTAATGCTATATCTTAATCCAAAAACAATGCTATGGATCCTTTCATTCTTATATTTTTTCCATTTTTAACTAATGTGAAATTCGTACCACTCATACTTGAAATTCCAACACAACGTAACTCCTCCATTACATGAATTCAATTTAGCTTTTGATGATAGAATATGATACCAAGAGTAGAAGAGGCATAAAAGAAAATTCATCATACAAGACTTTTGTTTTTTCAATAAACGATATACCACCTAGAACAAGTACATCTTAAGAATTTATGCTATCTGCATCTGCCATGTGAAATGGCTGAAAAACATATACCAACCTCTTTGTTGAATATTGGTATGTACCAATATAAAACAATTTCTGATGAGGTGGGGCAAGTAAAAAAGACTATGGTTATATTTCTAAACACATAATTAGATGATGTTAAGTGAAGTTTTTCGATGTGCTGCTTCTTTTTGGTTTTAAAATGATAAAATTTGCTTCTGATTTTAAATAAAAAGTTTATGATTAACTTGCATACTTGTGGTAGGTATGAATCCCCCTACTGGAGGGCCTTTGCAGCAAAACGCATTCAAGTAGCATGGAGATACTGGAAGAGACGTCAAACGAGTGAACATTCATCTCCTGAGTCAAACCATTGATCAAATCAGTGATTTGCTGGTGTTTCTGTAGCGAATTGAATTTAATAATTAGAGTGCATGCCTATGCAATATTGTACAGGACTGCGTACGTTCAGAAAGACATAAACAATCTCCATGATCTAACATAATAACAAATGTTGTATCATTGTTCTATTGAAATTGAATTTAATTGGTATGCATAATTGTGGAAGAGTTATGTGTGTGTGTGTGTGTGTATATATATATATATATATATATATATAATATGTGTATTATAATATCTCATCATATTATTTTTGGGACCTTTTTTCCTGTAAGAATATTTCTTGGATTTGACCACACATGAGATGTTAAAAATCTTTCAACTTTGCAGTGTTTTTCAATTAAACTCATAATTTTATTATACAAACATTCTAATTTTCTCGAAAATTTCCTATAATTTTGCAATGCAATATGTGAAGTTTAATTTTGATACAATGACACTGTCATGCGATCAAAGTACTCCTTTGAATTGGTATGACTTTTTACATAGTGGGGAAGAAAATAATCACATTTTCTTATGTGTCATTACATGATTAGATAAATGTATAAAACTTTTTTACACAATCAGTGCATTTTAATTAAATCTGTAATATATGATGCTTTTGAGTGTATTGTTATTAACTGTTAATTAGGAGGTGTCAGAAAAAGTGGCTTATATTTTGACAAAGGAGGCTTGCAGTTTCTTCAACAATAAAACAAAGAAAAACTTCCTAAAGAACTGAAAGCAGAAAATGTGGTTGGGGAGTTGTTGTGCATAGTGGCCTTTAAGTCTCTATAAAGAGGCCAATGCCAATGGAGGAAAGCATCCCAATCTGAAGCAGTTCCAGCTTTAGAAAGAAGCGATATTAGCTTCTTATAGTGAGAGAAAAATAGAGAGTATGTGTAACAAAAATCCAAGAGTGTAGTGTGAGCATACACTGGGAGTTTTGTATATATTCTCTATATCTCTGTAATACTATAAATTGTAGCAGAAGAGAGTCTCACTAGGGATATATTATATTGTAATTACTCTTTAAATATAGTGAAATATTTTTTAGAATTTGGCCCATGGTTTTTTCCACAAAATTATAGGAGGGTTTTCCACATTAAAATTTAGTGTGCAGTTCTCTTTATCTATTTTGTTAGTGTGAATAGTAATTACTATTTATTTGTTCGCAAATAGTGATGCGGGTCCCACAGGAGTAATATTAACACAATTTTATTGTAAGGTATTATTCATATGAATAGTGATAAGTAGGTCTCACTGTGAACTACTAGTCACATGCTATCTTTATCCGTTGCTCTCCATAAATTTAGGCATGTTTTCACTCATATTCATAAAGTGTTTATTATGGTTGAGGTGTACCCAACTCTCATATTCCCTAACAAGTGGTATCAGAACCACTTGGTTTTATATCCAAGATGTCAGTGCCAAAATTTGAAGTGGAAAAATTTGGTGAGTCCATCGACTTCAAGCTATGGAAGCTGAAACTGCAGGCATTGCTAAATCAGCAAAGTCTTGCAAAGGCATTGGAGGGCAAAGAAAAATTGCTGGAGTCATTACTTGATGATAAGAAGAAGGAGATGATGGTTAAAGCACGAAGTACAATTTAGTTGAGTATTGCGAACAATGTTTTGCGAGAGGTCATGGAAGAAAACACCGTTGATTCCCTATCGAGGCCTTAGAAGAAAAATATTCCATAGAGACCTTGTCCAACAAGCTTTATAAGAGGAAGCGACTGTACACGTTCAAATATTTAGGAGGAAAATCAATGCAAGAGCATGTAGACAACTTTAGCCAGATGACCTTCGATGTTGGAGTGGTTGGAATTAAAGTTGAAGATATTGATCAAGCCATTATTTTGTTAACTTCACTACCTCAATCTTATGATAACTTACGTGATACCATACTTTATGGTAGGTCTGACATCTTAGTTAAAAATTTCAAATAATCATTGATGATAAAGGGGCATCAGAAATTAGTATCTGAATCTAGTGCCAAAGGTCTTGTAGATGGGTTGTTCATGACGAGAAGGCATAGTTAAGAAAGAGGATTAGGAAGTAAGAGCAAGAGAAGATCAAAGTCCAAAAGCACAAGTCTGTAAAGTGCTTTTATTATCACCAGACAGAACATATCATAAGAAATTGGCCATAGAAAAAGGAGAGATCAGGAGATTCTACCAACATAATAATTGAAAGTTATGATGATAGTGATGCTAGTGTTGGTTTGGCCTTTAAAGTATTCACAGGAGACACAATAAATAGTGGATGTTGGATTCTATCGCATCTTTTCACATGAAACCTAATTGAAGCTTTTTCTCATCCTATAAAAAGTGGGACCAAAAAGTTAGATTTAAAGATAATAGAATAATTTTGATTGTATGTGAAAGAGATGTGCAAGTAAATTTGGATGATAGTACTAAAAAGACATTTCAAGCACGACATGTTCCAGAATTAGGTAGAAATCTAATCTTATTGAATGCCTAGATAATCGAGGGTAAAAGTTCACTAGAGAAGGTAGTCAAAGGCTCAATGGTAGTATTGAAAGGAAAGCTGCAAGGCGAGATCTATCTATTGTTGGGAAGCACAGTAAATGGAACTGCTACTGTTCTATCCTCTGAAAGAAATTATGATGCGATACGATTATGGCACATGCAGCTTGTTCATATGAATGAGAAAGGAATGACTATACATGCTGGTAGAGGCTTACTGAAAGGTCTAAAGAATTGCAAACTTTATTTCTATGAAAATTGTGTATTTGGAAAGCAGAAACGAGTAAAGCTCAGTTTTGGTAAAGATAACATCAAGGGGATATTGGAGTATGTCCACTTGGATATTTGGGGTCCAGCCCCTATTAACTCCTTAGGTGGAGCTCGCTATTTCCTCACTCTAATAGACGATTATTCCAGTAAAGATTGTATTTATTTCCTAAGGGAAAAAGAATAGGTGTTCAACAAATTCAGGCAATGGAAGGCTAAGGTCGAGAAGCAATCCAGGCGATCAGTCAAGAGACTGAGAACAAACAATGGTGGGGATTTTGCAGCAAAGAATTTGTGGAGTTCTATAGAAATGCTGGTATAGTGGGGCAGCATACTATACCAGGAATGCCACAACAAAATGGAGTTGCAGAACAGATTAATAGAACACTTCTAAAGCATGCAAGATGCATGCAAATCAATGTTGTACTTCCCAAAACATTTTAGGCCGAGGCAGTCAATACAGTTGTATACTTGGTAAATAGATCTTCATCAACTACTATTGATCTAAAGATTCCACAAGAAGTATGATCTGGTCAACCTATAAACTATTCTGATTTGAAGATATTTGGTTGTCCTATGTATGCCCATATAGTGATGGTAAACTTGAGGCGAACGAAAGAAGGTGTATATTTCTAGGATATGCATGAGGGGTGAAAGGTTACAAACTGTAGTATACAAAAAAAAAATAAGTTCACCAAAATCATTGTCAACAGAGATGTCACTTTTGATTAGGCGACAATGCTAAATAAAAAAAAATGAGTCTAACTTAGAGGAGGCAAAACCAAATCATGGTACTAAGAAGTAGGTGGAGCTGGAGATTGACTATGGGAAGGTAAAGCAAAAGGATGCAATGGATCAGTCAAGCACTTCAGGGATTGCTTAACATGAAGTAGAACAACAAGATGAATCTGACTATGAGGATACTTGTCGCAACCGGGATCGCGACGGGGATGGCGAAAAATGATTTTTTGATTTGAAATGGAATCGCCACCAAATTTTTATTTAATTGGGAAAAATTATGGAAAAAACCATTTAATTTAAAGAAAATGATCTTTGAAACCAAATCTGAATTCGGGAGTCGGTTATGCTTAGGGAAGGGTAGGAACTTAATCCTACAGCACCCCTAATACACCCGTCTTTAAACGGTACCTTAATTAATTGTGCAAATTATTAATAACCTTTCAAAATATTTATTTACACTTTTATTTTAAGAAAATTATTAAAGAAAATCTTTTTAGAATAAGAAAATTTCGGAGTACCAAACTGTCACAGCTCAGGTATCCGTAATATTGAGTTAACAAGCCATCACGGCTAAATTAACCTCTTTATTTGAAATAAAATATATACATTTCAATGATTAATTTAAATTAAGATAATAAAGAAAGAGGAGGATAATAATAATAATAAATAAATAAATGAATAAATAAACAAATATTTACAATAATAATAATAATAATGAATAAGAATATTTACATGCAAAACAGAATAAAATAATATCATAAATAAATACTAAATAAATATTTACAATAATAATAATAATGATGAACAAAAATATTTACATGCAAAACAGAATAAAATAATGTCATAAAATTTAATTTTAGCTTGAAAGTTTGAAACATCAAGCTGTCGCAGCTTATATGCCCAAAATATTCAGTTAACAAGCCGTCTCGGCTAAATTAACATTTTATTCAAAATAAAATATTTAACAAGTAATTGATTAATTTAAAATTTAAAGAATAAAAGGGTATTAAAGAAAGTATTTACATGTAATACAAATTATAAAAGTCTAATTTTTGTTTGAAAATTTAAAACATCAAGCTATCACAGCTCAGATGTTTAACTGAGTTAATAAGCCGTCACGGCTAAATTAATATCCTCATTTAAAATAATTTGATTATTAGCTGAAATTAAAATAATACATAACAATAAAAGACAATAAGTATTTATAAATAAACAGAAATAATAATAAATATTTACAAATAAAAAATGAAATAACATAAAATAACCTAAAAATCTAATTTTGACTTGACAGGAATCACCTGCTCCTACGTATCCTCTGGTGCGATGAGGAATTCAAAGTCACGTAGTTATTTAAAATAATTGTGGGATGATTTTATTTTCGAAAAGGAGTTTTAGAATATCAAGCTGTCGTGGCTAAAATATTCTTTAAATTTAGGATTAATAAGCCGTCACGGCTAAATTAATCCTATTTTGAAAAATGCAATAATGCAATATGTTATTTAACTTGTTAAAAAAAAAAAAGTCACAATCTAAATGAATGAACTGATAACATGGTCTATCTACAATATAAAAATCCCACCACAAAAATAAAGAAGTCCCAAGCGGTCCATAATAACACAAAACACACCCCACATAAAATAATACAAAGCTCACTCCACATAAACCAAAATAAGGTCCCACCCATCAAAACCCAAACGTGACCATACAAAGACCAAACGCACCACTTAATAAACAAAGCAAATAAATGTAAACATCACTTAATAAACAAAACAAATAAATGTCAGCATCACTTAATAAACAAACACAATAAATGTTAGCAAGGACCATGAGAACCACGAGAAGTGTCTGGCACAAATTTTTTATGCATTTGGGTTTCATTTTTTTCATGCCATAACAGAAAGCAAGAGAGAGACATGGCTGTGGCGCGAACTGACCAATAATAGGAAGAAAACTAATCCAAGAACTCAATCATAACGTGAAGACAAAATAAGAAACAAAATATCATAAAAAAATAAATAAAATAAAGGCCAAAAGAAAAAGAGTTCACGTGCTATTATTGACCATGATTTCATGTTCCTCTTTGTGACCCAAACAGAGGAAGTGTTTGTCTACAAACATTTGAGAAAGAAAGAGAGCTAGAGAGAGAGAGTGAGGTTCGTGTGAGGGAGAGAGGGAAAGAAGGAACAATATGCAGAGGGGGAAGAGAGGGCCATGCGGCCAAGGGAAAGGTGACTGCTACCACCGCAACCTCAGCGCGGTGCGGCCAAGCATGGACGGTGGTGTAAGGCGCAGCACAAAGAGAAAGGGGGTACACAAGGCAAAGATGCCACAAAGAAGCAGGGGAGAGGAACCAGTGGAGGCACGGCAGCGAGCAGGATCTATGCGAAGGGGGGCAGGGGCGTGGCGTTGCGCGATGAAGGGAAGGATGCACGATGGGTGTTGGCAGACGCGGTGGTTTAGAGGCTGTGCGTCTTTGAGCTCCGTAACTGGTGGCTTCGCGGACGCGACCTGGTTCATGGAGGGGGGTGGCAGTGATAAACCTCGCCGTGACTAGGAGTAGCAGAGAACAGTGAGTGTGGCGGTGATCCGGGCTTGGTCTGGCTCACGACTCTCACGACGACCGAGGGAAGTGGTGGCGCGCAGTAGTTTTTCCATCACCCTTCCAGCAGCAACTTTTCGTGGTGGAGATACCAACAGCAACTGCGAACTATGATTTCTTTTTCCTCCTCCTTATTTTTTATTTTTTGATGATGCTGTAATTTTATGTTGAATGAAGGTTGAGTGGTTTGCTATGATTTTTGATGGGTTCAAATTTTGTGATTTTGTTTTTCAGCTTCAATGTAATTGAAGTGATTTTGATGATTTCAGCTTATGGCTTTGATTTGGTTTTTGTTGTGATGGTTGAGAAAAGAATGGTTCTTAATGGAGGATGCTGCTTGGCATGATCTTAAGGATGGTTTTTTAATGGTTGGTGATGGGTACTAATGCTGGGTTCTTTTTTATTTCTGGCTTGGCTTTGGTTGATTTTTTTTTGGATGATGGCTGTTGTCCCCTCCGGATGAAGATGGTGCTGATATTAGAGCTAAAAAAAATGATCTTCCCCAGTTCACATGCTCTCTGTAGCCGAAAGGAGTTTTGGCTCATTGTGAAAAATTGAGCAGAACATCATCATTGTATTCTTTTTCTTTTTATTTTTTTCTAATTATGTTGTTGCTTCACTTGGAGAGTCACAGAACCAACATCCCGTGACTTTCCTTTATTATTTTTTTGTTTCATTTTTTATTTTTATTATTAGATTGGGCTGGGCTTTTTTTTTTTAATATATATATTACTTAAACAAATAGAAATGTACCAGAGTGAATGGGTTGACCAAAAATATTTTTTTTTTATGCAGATGAAACAAAAAAATGTAAAACGGTAATAACTGAACTTAAACAAAAATTAAGTTTGGATTAAACACAACTAAGAACTATCTATAAACAAGATTTGAAATGGTTTGAAATTTCACTTAACAAAATAAAATTACCACATGAGTCTTTAAAGGGACTAAATTTTACAAACATGCTAATTTGAATTTTTATCTTATAAGCCGAATAAAATCGGGTGTTCACAGTTGCCCCTCTTTACTCATTTCTTATAAGAAAATACAAAAATTTGAATTTTAAATATTGTCTTCATAAGGAACGAGTAAAGACATGAACATCGATTTTGTTCGACAATGCATGCAATGCAATGAAATTTAAATTCGGAGCAAAAATGACATAAACTTTCAAGTAAAGTTCCATGAGACGCGGTTCAGAAATCAAATATGCGTGAATCACTCAAAGAACAATGGCTAACCAATTTGACCGAAATTCACAACTTACAAGAAATGTTAAAAGACTAATCAGAAAAATTGACACTTTGAGACAATCTGTACATGTAAAAGAACAATTTGAGGATGATGGAAAAGTAAAATGGCAATCTGAGGGTGACATGAAAGAAAATGGCAATCTGAGACCGACTGAAAAGTAAATTGGCAATTTGAGGCCGATAGGAGAGTAAATTGGCAATCTGAGGCCGACTGGAAAGTAAATTGGCAATCTGAGGCCGACATGAAATGTAAATTGTCTATCTGAGGCCGACAGGAAAGTAAATTGGCAATCTGAGGCCGACAGGAAAGTAAATTAGCAATCTGAGGCCGACTGAAATGTAAATTGGCAATCTGAGGCCGACTGGAAAGTAAATTGGCAATCTAAGGCCGACATGAAAATTAAATTGGCAATCTGAGGCCGACAGGAAAGTAAATTGGCAATCTGAGGCCGACATGAAATGTAAATTGGCAATCTGAGGCCGACAGGAAAGTAAATTGGCAATCTGAGGCCGACTGGAAAGTAAATTGGCAATCTGATGTCGACTGGAAAGTAAATTATGGCATGGAAAACCACGATGTCCACATCATCTTTTTTTTTTTTTTTAGGTTATATGCACAAGTCATCAATTTTCAATTTATTTCAGAAAAACTAACCGTAACCAAATCAAGCAAGCCTCAAGGAAGACTATAACCGATCAAACTCATAATTCACGCGCTGGACCTTTTGGCATAAACTTTCTTTTCTTCTGTAACTTTGCTTACTTCTTTCCCTTTTTCCTCTTTTTGGATGATGATTGCTTTTCTGCCAAGTTTGACTGAAACTTCTGAATTTTCTTGGTGTGATTCTAGCCATGGATGTATTGCTGTTAGAATTATTAGGTTGTATAACTTTAAACTTAAATTCATGCTTACTCGAGACATCGTAAATAAATATGCATTTAAAAAGGAAATGAAAAGATTGGCTGAATAGACATCTTTATTGCTTGGTGTATGAGATGACAAATATTTGAAAGGTGGGAACAACACAAAACTGAAAGACAAGATTGTGAGAGACATGAAATTTTGCCCCAGTCCCAGTTCTTTGTGGCTCATTCAATCGATTTCTTACAGCAAGTTGAACACCATAGCCATGATCTTCGATGATGTTTTCAGACCCTTCTTTTTCGAACAATTGCCCCAGTTTTAGTCTTGGGTTATTTGATTCACTGGACAAATTCAACACTAAAATTTTGCCCCAGTATAGGTTGCTTGAGATGATGCTTATCTTTTTGCTCTAATTTTTGCTTAGGTTACTCTTTCGAGTTTTCAACCTAACGAGCTTTTTTCTTTTGTTTTTTTTTTCTTTTTGTATTACCCTAACTTTTGCTTAGGTTGCTCTTTCGAGTTTTCAACCTAACGGGCTTTTTCAACATCTTTTCAAGCATAAAACCTTTTGACTGCATCAGTATTGATCGGTTTGGGCAATTCTTGTCCATCCATGTTTTGCCAAATCAACGCCCTACCTGAGAATGCTTGCTTGACAATGTAAGGACCTTCATAACTTGGAGCCCACTTGCCTCGTGCATCCTCTTGATTAGGGAGAATTTTCTTCAAAACCAAATCTCCTGGATAAAAACCTCTAGGCCGGACTTTCTTGTTAAAAGCCTTAGCCATTCTACCTTGGTACAATTGGCCATGACAAATAGCTGCCAACCTTTTCTCTTCTATCATGTTCAGCTGTTCATATCGAGCCCTCACCCATTCAGATTCTCCCAACTCGGCCTCCATTAGAACCTTTAATGACGGGATTTCCACTTCTATAGGAGATACAGCTTCCATTCCATACACCAATGAGAAAGGAGTTGTTCCAGTACTTGACCGTATATTAGTTCGATATGCGTGCAAAGCATATGGCAGCATTTCATGCCAGTCTTTGTAATTCACCACCATCTTGGCGATGATTTGCTTGATATTCTTATTTGCAGCTTCAACCGCACCATTCATTTGAGGTCTATAAGGAGCTGAGTTGTGATGCTTGATCTTGAAAGTCTCAAAGAATTTTTGAACTTCGGCACCATTGAGGTTAGGAGCATTATCTGTGATAATTCTTTCTGGAATCCTATATCTGCAGATGATATCTCTTTTGATGAATCTGAGAAACACTTTCTGTGTGATGTTAGCATATGAAGTAGCTTCCACCCACTTTGTGAAATAGTCTATCGCCACCAAGATGAAACGATGACCATTTGAGGCTTTGGGATTGATTGGGCCGATGACATCCATGCCCCACATTGAGAAAGGCCAAGGAGATACCATGTTGTGTAATGGAAATGAAGGAGCATTGACTCGATTTGCATGTGTTTGACATTTGTGACACTTTCGAACATAACTGATGCAATCATTCTCCATGGTAAACCAATAATATCCACTCCTTAGGATCTTGCGTGCCATTATATGCCCATTAGCATGGGATCCACAGATTCTTTCGTGGATCTCAGTCATAATCATTCTAGCTTCATGAGCATCTACACATCTGAGGAGAGTAGTGTCATGATTCCGCTTGTAAAGGACTTCACCATTTAGGAAAAAGGTCATGGCCAATCGTCGAATTGTTTTTCTTTGTACTTCATTTGCTCCAGTCGGATATTCTCCTTTTTGAATGTACTGTTTGATGTCATGATACCATGGTCGGCCATCTGGCTCAATCTCCACACTGTCACAATACACCGGCTCATCTTGCACCTCTACATGAATAGGTTGTACACTTGCTTGGACCTCCAATTTAGTCATCATAGCCAAAGTCGCCAAAGCATCTGCAAATTGATTCTTGTCTCGAGTCAAGTGAGTGAATGATATATCGTCAAAGTGCTCAATTAATCGAGACAAGTACTTTTGATACGGTATCAATTTTGGATCCTTTGTACGCCATTCCCCATTAACTTAGTAGATTATGAGTGCAGAGTCCCTAAAGACTTGTAGTTCCTTGATTCCCAAGTCAATTGCAACTTGCAAACCATTTGCACATGCTTCATATTCTGCGATGTTGTTGGTGCATTCAAAGTCTAGTTTGACAGAGACTGGGTACTGCTTCCCAGCTGGTGATACCACTACAGCTCCTATTCCACATCCATTCATATTGACAGCCCCATCAAAATACATTTTCCATACATTCTCCTCTTCTATCTCATCTTTTTCCACTGTTAACACCTCACCATCGGGGAATTCAGGTGTGATAGGCTGTATATCCTCAAGAGGATTTTCAGCTAGATGTTCGGCAATTGCACTTCCTTTGATGGACTTCTGAGTCACATATTTGATATCAAATTCAGATAGCATCACTTGCCATTTTGACATTCTCAACGACACATGAGGACTATCAAATATGTATTTCAATGGATCCATTCGAGAGATTAACCAGGTAGTGTAGTATAACATGTACTGCCTCAATCTCTTGGATGCCCACACTAATGCACAACAAGTCTTTTCAATCGCCAGATAACTAGATTTACAGTCATTAAACTTCTTGCTCAGATAATAAATTGCCTGCTCTTTCTTTCCGGACTCATCATATTGTCCTAACATTGCCCCAAGAGACGTGGGCAACACTGTGAGGTACAATATTAAAGGACGGCCTGGTACGGGTGGGGCCAGAATTGGAGGCTTCATTAAATAAGCTTTTATTTTATCAAAAGCTTCTTGGCATTCTTCATTCCACTCCCCAGGTTGATGTTTTCGCAGCAGCTTGAATATAGGCTCACAAGTACTAGTCAAATTGGCAATAAATCTAGCAATGTAATTGAGCCTTCCAAGAAAACTTCTCACTTCTCATTCAGTTCGGGGGCTAGACATTTCTTGTATCGCCTTCACCTTGTCAGGGTCCACTTTTATCCCTTCTCTGCTAACAATGAATCCCAGTAACTTCCTCAGAAGCTCCAAAAATGCATTTATTCGGGTTCAATCGCAACTTGTATTTTCTGAGCCTTTCAAACAGCTTTCGCAGAACTGTCACATGACTTTCTCCCTCCTTAGACTTGGCAACCATATCATCTACATACACTTCAATCTACTTATGCATCATGTCATGGAACAATGCGACCATAGCACGTTGGTAGGTGGCACCGGCATTCTTCAATCCAAACGGCATGACTGTATAGCAAAATGTTCCCCACGGTGTTATAAAAGTAGTTTTTCCTTTGTCATGAATATCCATGGGAATTTGGTTATACCTAGAGTATCCATCCATAAAGGAAAATCAGTGATTACCAGCAGTATTATCAACAAGGACATCAATATGGGGTAGAGGAAAATCATCTTTCGGGCTAACCTTATTCAAATCCCGATAGTCTACACACATCCTGACCTTCCCATCCTTTTTAGGTACAGGTACAATATTAGCCACCCAATCAGTGTGTCTCGATACCTCCAAAAATCCAGCCTCTAGCTGTTTAGTCACTTCCTCTTTAATCTTTAATGACATGTGCAGTCGCATTCTTCTCAATTTTTGCTTCTTGGCTCGACCGGGATACAAAGGGATCTTGTGTGAAGCAATCTCTGGGTCTAACCCTGGCATGTCATGATAGGACCATGCAAACACATCCAGGAATTCTTTAAACAATGCAACCATTTCTGTGCGTTCAGGATTTTCCACTATTTTCAGCTCCTTTTTGTCTTCTTCGGTGCCCATGTTAATCACCTCGACCACCTCATTATCTAACTCAAATCCTTTCTCTGAATAATCCAGGAGATTTGAAAACTGTTCAATAGCTTCTTCATCATCCTCGAACTCATGATTATCATAGTCAAGTGCAGCAAGAGAATCAATTGATAAGCTCTCAAATTCCTTTTCATGTGGCAAAATTTCTATGACATTCAAATTCCTGGAAAGTAATTGCGGTGGATTGGAATGCTAAACCAAATGGTGGATTATAAAACAACATGGAAAATGCAAATTAACGAGCTGAGAGTGGTAAAAAAAAACATAATAGAAAAGAGAAAGCAAAAGGAATAGAGGCAGAACGAGGCAAATGGAAAACATAGAGAAAGATTATTGAAAATCATGCAAATTCATTCAAATGATGTCTCTGAGTAGCATAAACAAAAGCATAAATAATTCTTGAATAATACAACCCAGCTAATTACTTTTCAGCAATAACATCAAGCATTGGTTCGGGTGTCCAGTTCATCAGCATTTCATCATTGCTAGCAGCATGAACTTTGTTGTTTTCTTCAGTTGTTTCAGCATCTAAAGTATTGATGGTGGAGAAATAGCAAGGGGAGCAAATTTCACCGGCCATAATCACTTTAGCTGGACTAGGGAATGTCTCTTTCAAATGAGGAATCAGCTTTATTTTTCCTTTTCGTTTATTTTGTTCCAGAGTCAAAGCACTCATTTTGTCATCTATGGAGGTCTCATATCCTAGACCAAATCGGTTAGCCTTCTCTGGCACTGATATGGGATTTTGGGAGCCTTGCAATTGTGGTCCTAATCCTTTTCCTTCCAGATATCCATTTTTAGCCATGATGTGAGCCACTATGTGATTTTGCATTGGGGCCTTATCTTGCTCTTGTCTCAGCCCTACTGTCTCCAGGTTGTGCCATGAACTGCTCTCCACTAGCTCCACATTTTCAACATATGACAATGTCACTGGTTTGGATACCAGGATCTCCTTTTCTCCGTGGATTGTGATGATTGAACCATTTTCAATGTATTTGACCTTCTGATGCAAGGTTGAAGGGACAACCCCGACAATTTTAATCCATGGTCTTCCTAGCAGCATATTATAGTCAGATTCAATTTCCATTACCTGGAATAACACTTCAAATTTGCTTGGTCTGATCTCCAGTAACAACACCATCTCCCCTAGGATGCTTTTCTTTGCTCCATCAAAAGCTTTCACTACTATCATTTGTGGTAGTATATCATCCTTACTCATAGACAAATAGCTTAAAGTCGACACAGGCAAGACATTCAATCCCGACCCTCCATCAATGAGAACTCTGGGCACTATGTATCCTTTACATTTGAGGGTTATGTATAGTGCTCGTGGATTGACCTGTGAAACAACTTCTTCATTTGAAAACGTGATCATGTTAACACGTTTCACTGGATCCACCATATTCACCACATTTTCTGATGAGACATCAGGCTTAACATAAGCTTCCTTCAAGACTTTCAATACTGCCTTTCGATGAGGTTCAGACGACATGATTAATGATAAAAGAGATATTCTAGCTGAGGTTTTCTTTAATTGCTCAAGAATATCATACTCGCTTTGCTTCATTATCTTTAGAAACTCTTCTTCCTCATCTTCTTTTTCCTTTATTTCTGAATTTGAGCTTTTTCCAACATTCCCTTCATTGACAAACTTCCCTTTTTCCAACTCTCCGGGCCCATAAACTCTTCCACTTCTTGTTATTCCTTTCACCTCCATGACACTAGTCACTCCTTCATTTTCCCGAGCCTTCGAGGTTTCCCCGATGTCTCCACTTATCTTGACCTGGGTCTCATAATTCCAAGGCACAACATGTGTACTCTTATACTCAAATGATGTAGGTTTCTTGATAGTAATCATCACCTTTTCTGGCTTGGGAGTTGGATTAAGTAGTGGCACTCGAAGAATAAAAGGTTCGATTACATTCACCTCATCAGGTATATTCAGCCTCTTTTTTGCTTTTATTACTCCTAAGTTGAGTAATCCCTGTACCCGAGCCTTGAAATCCCAGTAATTTTCTATGTCATGGCCAAGGGCCCCACGGTGATATAAGCAGCTTGAATTCATGTCATATTTCTCATTCTCCTTTATTGTCAGAGCATATGCCGTGATGCCGTAACCAGACTCATTCAGGCCAACAAAAATTCTCTCCATGGGTGTTTTGAGATTCAAAACCTTCTTTATCAGGAGTTCTTCTTCCTCTACAACATTTACCCGACCTCCTCTTTCATGATTTGGCATTGGGTTATGAACAATATCTGGTTTTGACTCCTCTTGAAAGTCTAGTCTACCACAAGCAATCAGTCTTCTTACTGCCGTCTTGAAGCCTTCGCAATCTTCAATTGAATGCCCTACTATATCCATGTGGTATTTGCAAGTAAGGTTCGGGTTGTACCAAGCTGGGTATGGTGGTTCTAATGGGCGTACAGGATAAGCCGAGATCAGGTGGGCATCAACTAATCGTTGAAAGAGATCAGCGTTTGAAATGGATAGTTTAGGGAAAGGTGGCAAATTCTAGAATCGGGAACGGCTTTGGTTTTGAGCATTTGGTCGTGGTGGTATGGTGTTTGGGTAGTTCTGAGGATGGATGGTTGGCTTATAGGCATATGTTGGTCGAGCTGGTTGGTATGATCGTATGTGGATGTTATTGACTTGCGGTGGGGAATATGGGATGGTATTTGTGGTTTGTGTGGTTTGGTAAAATGGGTAAGGAGTGGTTGAGGCTTGGTATGGTGGTGTTTGGGGTCTTGGGTGCATTGGTGCGTGTCTTGGGATAAAGGGTCGCTGACTCTGCACATAGTTTACATCAGTCTCCTTTTTCCTGGGTGGGAAACCTTTTCTTGTGTCTTCATTGGTCATGGGAAGTTTGCCATTTTTAGCTAGATTCTCAATTCTTTCTCCAAAGTTGATCAATTCAGAGAAATCTTTGTATCTTTGCTCCTGCCATTGCTCCAATATAAGGAGATACCAAGGTTCCCAAAAAGTACGAACACATTTCAGATGGGATAAGTGGCGGTTGCACTTGAGCAGCCAGAGCTCTCCACCTTTGAGCATATTGCTTGAAAGATTCATCCCGCTTTTTCTGCATCGTGCTCAACTGTTCTCTAGTTGGTGCTATTTCCATGTTAAACTTGTATTGATTCATGAATTGGTCCACCAGTTCTCTCCAGCTAGAAATCTTTGAATGGTCTAATTGAATATACCATTCTAGAGCGGGTCCGGTTAAACTTTCATGGAAAAAGCTAACGAGAAACTTTTCATCTTTAGACCAGATTGACATCTTGGTGCAATAACTCTTCAAATGGAACAGAGGATTACCCGTTCCATCATACTTCGAGAAGTCAGGAATCTTGAAGTCCTTCGGAACCACTGCATCGATGGGAGGGCAAAGTTGCTCAATTTCCATATAGCCATAAGTGCTAGGCCCTTGGATAGCTTTAATTTGATCCTGAATCTTCTTCATCCATTCTTCTTTGAACTTGTCCTTTTCTGCCTCTGCACGACTATTCTCCGAGGAAAATGGTTGCTTTTGGATGACCACACGAGGTGGCTCCCAAATAGGGATAGCATGCCCGTGCCCTGTATGACCATTCTCTAAGGGACGATAGCCTTCTCGAATAGGGATCACTAATGGCATTGTAGGTGGTGGTTGCCCATGAGAATTATTCGGAATCTCATCCCCGTCATTCATCCCTTGAGTGACATTTATAGCTGCATTTGATGCCCCCGGTATAGCTAGTATTGCAGCATCTGGTCGTACATCGACTGACGCATTCACCATGTCTCGGTTTTGATTAGCTCCCAATAAGTCAATCGACTCCTTCATGGCTCTTATCATCTCCTCCAATTTTAGTTGGTTAACTGACATTTCATTCAGCCTTCCCCTTACTGCATCAACTTCTAGGCTTAAATTTCTTCCTGATTCGGAAGCATTTACAGCTGGGTCACCATTACCACCCGCCATCTTGGTACGAGCTCTGGTGTTATGAACACGAGTTAGATCGGTATCTTCTTTCCTTGGGCGCCCAATGGTTGCGATGTTTCACCTGTGTTAAAAAAAAGTTTAAGTAAAAAGATAAAAATATTGCAATTTGTTAGAGATTGTCAATCGTGCTGGGTCTTGATGTGAGTATCTTCAGTTACAACTTTTCCCCAGAATGTCTCGTTCAAAGGTACTAAGTTATCTTTAATGGATATTGCCATAAGACCAAAACAATGAAACAACCATCCATTCATCATAAGAGTATATTACAATCAATTTTTTTTTTATTTATTTATTTTTTACATTCATTCCCAGAAATGACAAAAAGGTACATCATAAAGCCAGATATCGATCCCTAAAAACATCATCACTAAAAGATAATGCCTCTTCAACTTCTTTCGGCAATTATTTGTTTCATCCTTCCAACCAAATCTTTGCAGTAGTTGACAAAGTTGCGAAGTCCAGTTGGGGTCTTGAAAGGGATAATTTCTTGCTCAGCTATTTCCAGGTATCTTGGAATATCTTCTATTGCTGTGTTAGCTAACCTTGCCAGATTTGAAAAACGAATCTTCAACTCATGAATGACATGACTTTGGCGTTGCACCTCAAATTCCAAATTTGTAACTCTTTTCTTTTCTTCTCCTAAGGCAGCCTGAAATTTCATGGTCTCCTCTTTCATGTGTTGTTTTAGTTCCCCAATCTTCCTCTGGTATTCCTTGCTTATCTCTCTCATTTCTTGCTTCATTTGTTCCTCTCCTGCTAGTGCAGCTTCCTCAGCGATTTTGGCATTTTGAAGTAGTTTCTTTAATTGTTGGTTTTCAGCTAATGCTCGATCACGCTCTTGCCTTCGAAGCCCTAGCTCTTTATTAGCAACTTGGAGGCATTCCTTGGTCTTCATCATGTGGTTGTGCCCAATCTTCAACTTCTTACTTGTTCCTTCCAAAATTTGATCTCTTTCGGCACTTTCTCGTTTCAGAACTGCATAATTGTGGTGAACACCTTTTAATTCGACCTCAATCTGCGTCTTTTCTTGCCTGATCTTGTCTAGCATTTCCTTCATTTCTCTGATCCCTTTATTTTCACCAGAATATGAGGACGATTCTTTGTCGGGAGGAGTGGTTATCAAAACTCTGAATGGCAGCTTAACCTCTTGAGCCCTGTTTTTCACCCATTGACTGTAGCTTTCCTTCACTGCACAGCTTCTAACTCCCAATTCTTTTCCTTTTCTGACAACATTGTTCCAAGCAGATCAAACTTTCTGTAGTAGGCCAATATCATCAGAGTCCAAGTAATATAAAGCAAATGGAGTGATTGCAGCTTCCAAAGGTGGTCCCATCATGGGGTAACCAAGTTGACGCAATACCAATACCGGATTGTAATTTATGCATCCTCGAGTGCCCATGAGGGGAACATTTGAGAAGCTTCCACACTGATAGATCAAAGCCTGCCCATCCTCCCACCAAGGGTACCATCGGATCATCTTTTCATTTAATTTGGCCAGGTCTTGAGCCCATTCTTGTCCGCTTTTCTTCTTAATATGATGCATTTTTAGATCTTCAATCGGACAGGGCGCCTTGTAACTTCTCTGGAATACATGTGCAGTGGCCCATACATACAACATTGGCAGACAGCATAAAATTCTTTTGCCATTCCTCTCATAGCAAAAATTTAAGGTACAATAAACATCTGCCAAGAGGGCTGGAACAGGATTATGACCATGAAATTTTCGAGCCAGAAATACATCAATAGCTGCGAAGTCCACAAAGCCTTCAATATTTGGAAACAGAACAATGCCATAAACAGTGAGAGCCAATACATCCAAGAAAGTGTCCCAATCTTTAGCTCCAGCTAAGCCATGCATATGCTTCTCCAAATAATCCTTTGGGAATCCATTGGTCCCATTTCTACACTTTTGAGCTTCATGCAAATCCTTTACATTGACCTTTAAGACAGCTGCTACTGTATGTAAGGAAGGATAATGACCTTGGTAGTGATAAGGTTTTTTCCCTTCTAGTGGTAACCCCAAGATTCGCTCAAATTCTTCAAGAGTTGGTGCCAACTAGAAGTCTTGAAAAGTAAAACATCGGAGAGGAGGATCATAGTATTGTGCCAATGCTGTGATTGCCTCTACCTGTTCTTCCACCTTTAACAGATTCAAAATTTTTCCATACTTCATTGTGAGAGATAGACATTGTAACATGCTCAATAGTTGACCTAGGGATCTCAGACCTTCTATGTTAGGCTTCTTAGCTTTAATATGTAAAGTCTTTTTCAATTTTTCCCCTTCATAATTGTTTGATCTCATGTTTGTTTCCATTTTCCAAAGATACTCACAACAAGACTTTGATATGATTCTCTAACAAACCTGGTAAACCAAAAATGTGATGATTTTTCATTTAAATGGAAAAGGAAATAACAAATTCTTTGAGCATGTTAAAGAATTTATGTACAAAGAAATAAATTAAAGAAAGAGTATGCTCTCTTTGTGTCCTATTTGAGTTGAGCTCTGGAGGTCAATCTATAGTTCTATGGTTATTCTACTTTGTGAACACTTACAACAGGTGGATCTATATACTTAGGATTCTACAGCCTCTAGAGTTAAGGCTCATTTCGGAATATTATCCACAACAGCAGGTAAACCACTAGGTGTGGAATATTCACAAAAGAGTCACACTCTAGACGAGATTTTCGCAATAACCAAACAGGATAAGCATCCAAAATGGCTACCACTACACAATCTCTTACCTATCTCAAGTTGCACTCAGACCCGGGTATAGGGCCCCACTTGTGTGTGATTAAAGTGTGAGTGTTGTGTGTGAAGAGAGCATACAAACCTGGAATCCTAAAACTACCCATGACAACACCTGCAAAATAGACGATATAGAACAAAAGTCTTCTATCCTAGAGTGCAAAGAAACAAAAATAAATATATACAAACAGAATAAAAGTGTTCTATCCTAGGGTAGTCACAAAGAATTAAATATAAATAAATATATACAAACAGTGCAAAATCTTCTATACTAGGGTGGTCACAAAGAATTAAATATGAAAATATATACAACTACGATGGTAACAAATTTTAAAAGAAAGAGAATAATAGAAAACTAAAAATAAAAAAATGAAAATATAAAAAGAAAAAAAATGAGGTTATAATAATAAGCACAATCAATTATTATAGGCCTGACTCTCACAGTCCCCAGTGCAGTCGCCATCTGTCGCAACCGGGATCGCGACGGGGACGGCGAAAAATGATTTTTTGATTTGAAATGGAATCGCCACCAAATTTTTATTTAATTGGGAAAAATTATGGAAAAAACCATTTAATTTAAAGAAAATGATCTTTGAAACCAGATCTGAATTCGGGAGTCGGTTATGCTTAGGGAAGGGTAGGAATTTAATCCTACAGCACCCCTAATACACCCATCTTTAAACGGTACCTTAATTAATTGTGCAAATTATTAATAACCTTTCAAAATATTTATTTACACTTTTATTTTAAGAAAATTATAAAAGAAAATCTTTTTAGAATAAGAAAATTTCGGAGTACCAAACTGTCACAGCTCAGGTATCCGTAATATTGAGTTAACAAGCCGTCACGGCTAAATTAACCTCTTTATTTGAAATAAAATATATACATTTCAATGATTAATTTAAATTAAGATAATAAAGAAAGAGGAGGATAATAATAATAATAAATAAATAAATGAATAAATAAACAAATATTTACAATAATAATAATAATAATGAATAAGAATATTTACATGCAAAACAGAATAAAATAATATCATAAATAAATACTAAATAAATATTTACAATAATAATAATAATGATGAACAAAAATATTTACATGCAAAACAGAATAAAATAATGTCATAAAATTTAATTTTAGCTTGAAAGTTTGAAACATCAAGTCGTCATGACTATATGCCCAAAATATTCAGTTAACAAGCCGTCTCGGCTAAATTAACATTTTATTCAAAATAAAATATTTAACAAGTAATTGATTAATTTAAAATTTAAAGAATAAAAGGGTATTAAAGAAAGTATTTACATGTAATACAAATTATAAAAGTCTAATTTTTGTTTGAAAATTTAAAACATCAAGCTATCACAGCTCAGATGTTTAACTGAGTTAATAAGCCGTCACGGCTAAATTAATATCCTCATTTAAAATAATTTGATTATTAGCTGGAATTAAAATAATACATAACAATAAAAGACAATAAGTATTTATAAATAAACAGAAATAATAATAAATATTTACAAATAAAAAATGAAATAACATAAAATAACCTAAAAATCTAATTTTGACTTGACAGGAATCACCTGCTCCTACGTATCCTCTGGTGCGATGAGGAATTCAAAGTCACGTAGTTATTTAAAATAATTGTGGGATGATTTTATTTTCGAAAAGGAGTTTTAGAATATCAAGCTGTCGTGGCTAAAATATTCTTTAAATTTAGGATTAATAAGCCGTCACGGCTAAATTAATCCTATTTTAAAAAATGCAATAATGCAATATGTTATTTAACTTGTTAAAAAAAAAAAAAGTCACAGTCTAAATGAATGAACTGATAACATGGTCTATCTACAATATAAAAATCCCACCACAAAAATAAAGAAGTCCCAAGCGGTCCACAATAACACAACACACCCCACATAAAATAATACAAAGCTCACTCCACATAAAATAATACAAAGCTCACTCCACATAAACCAAAATAAGGTCCCACCCATCAAAACCCAAACGTGACCATACAAAGACCAAACTCACCACTTAATAAACAAAGCAAATAAATGTAAACATCACTTAATAAACAAAACAAATAAATGTCAGCATCACTTAATAAACAAACACAATAAATGTTAGCAAGGACCATGAGAACCACGAGAAGTGTCTGGGCTTTTTTTTTATATATATATTACTTAAACAAATAGAAATGGACCAGAGTGAATGGGTTGACCAAAAACATTTTTTTTTTTATGCAGATGAAACAAAAAAATGTAAAACGGTAATAACTGAACTTAAACAAAAATTAAGTTTGGATTAAACACAACGAAGAACTATCTATAAACAAGATTTGAAATGGTTTGAAATTTCACTTAACAAAATAAAATTACCACATGAGTCTTTAAAGGGACTAAATTTTAAAAACATGCTAATTTGAATTTTTATCTTATAAGCCGAATAAAATCGGGTGTTCACAATACTGGTGAACCAACTAGAGAAGCAAAGCCATACAGTATTGCTATTGGCAAAGAAAGACGAGAAATTCAGAAACAAAAAAGATATATAGATTCTGTTGCATCTGCACTTGACTCATTAGATGTAGATCCTATAGAATTTTCCTTGGCTATGGTGAATGGTGCAGTTGGAGATGAATCATGTACATACCCTAATGCAATGTAAGGAGTCGAAGTAGTGGCTGATAACAATAAATGAGGAGATCGAATCTCTTAAAAAAAAATCAAACATGGGAGTTGGTAGAGGAAAAGTATTGTTAGCTACGAATGAGTTTGCAAAATGAAAGAAGGAATCATTGGCATTGAGCCTCCTAGATTTAAGGCGAGACTGGTAGTAAAAAGTTATACTCAGAAGGAGAATGTTGACTTCCATAAAGTATTTTCTCCTATGGTGAAGCATAGCCCTATTCAAATCGTGTTAGCTATTGAGTACATTTAACTTGGAGTTAGAACAGCCTGATGTGAAGACAACATTCTTACATGGTGAGCTAGAGGAACAAATATACACGAATCAACTTAAAGGCTTCATAATTTTTGGTAAGGAAGATCATATCTGCCTGTTGAAGAAGTCATTGTATGGCTTGAAGTAGTCTTCGAGGCAATGGTACAAAGGGTGATGATGATTGGTACTGGATATAGTAGAAACCAATATGATAATTGTATCTACTCTAAAGAGCTACCAGATGGTTTGCAAATTTATTTGTTATTGTATGTAGATGATATGCTAATTACAGCTCACAATGAGGCTGAAATTAGTATGTTAAAAACTCAGTTGAGAAAAGAGTTCGAGATAAAGAACCTGGGTGTGGCAAAGAAAATTCTTGGAATGGAGATTCTTAGCAAGCGGCAGAGTGGGGGGTTGTACTTAACGCAACAAAATTACATTATAAAAGTGTTACAACGCTTCAATATAGATTAGTCCAAATCAGTTGGCACTCTGTTGGCTATACATTTTAAGTTATCTTCATAGGAACGTCCAAGAACTGAGGATGAAGTGGAGTGTATGTCTCATATACCTTATTCTAGTGCAGTTAGGAGTCTTATGTATGCCATGGTTTGCACTAGATCAAATATTTCACATGCAACAAGTGTGGTAAGTAGATTTACGATAAACCAAGAAAAACACATTAGAAAACTGTGAAATGAATCATGTGGCACCTAAGAGGTTCCATCAATGTTTGTTTGGTGTTTGAAGTCAAAAGAACCATGGAGTTGTGGGTTATGTAGATTCTGATTATGCAGGTGACTTGGATAAAAAGGAGGTAATTGACAGGCTATATTTTTACAATCTCTGGATATACTATTAGCTGGAAGGCGACATTGCAATCTACAGTGGCATTGTCAATTACTAAAGCTAAGTATATGGCCTTGACTAAGGCCGTTAAAGAAAGCATTTGGGTGCACAGTCTTTTGGATAGTTTTGGGTTGAATTAACTTGTACCGATTATACATTGTGATAGTCAAAGTGTCATTCATCTAGCCAAAAACCTAGTCTATCATGAAATGACAAAGCACATTAATGTTAGACTTCGTTTTGTCAGAGAAATTATTAACAATGGTACTGTTGCAATTTAGAAGATAGCCACAACTGAGAACTCAACTGACATGATGACAAAATTGTTGTCGATTGATAAGTTTAAACATTGCTTAAACTTGATCAATATTTGCAGAGGTTAAAAACCATTGCAAAATGCAAGCCAAGGTGGAAAATCGTCAGAAAAAAATGGCTTGTATTTTGACAATGGAGGGTTGTGTAAGCTCCAGAACCATTCAGAAAGTATGTGAGCTATATTCTTTTGAATGACAACAGAAGCAATTTAATGAAAATATTTTGAAGAATGACTAATATCTATCTTGAATTTCTTGACTAATCATAACAGGTATTTCCGAAATGCATAATATGGATTTGGAGTGAGAATAATTTCACTTTACATGTGCAAACATATTTTGTCTCATGTTAAAAGACTAAGCTTAAATAAAGTGAACATTATATCATGTAAAGTACGTTTATATTGCATCAAGGAATTAAGCAAATCAAATCAAGAACAAGAAACCAAGGCAAGGGTCTTCAAAAAGTAGTATAGGACATCAGAAAGTACTTTGAGAATGAAGATATCATAGAAAACATGAAAGCAACGTGTTATAGAGTCTTAATCATCATAATATTAAATCATTCATCATCATAAATCCCATATTCAAGATCAGAAGGCCAAAGAATCATCAAGGAACTGATAGTGCACGTCAGAAAGCTCACTTCAATATGGAGCATTGAATGCTTCAGGAAAAGGAAGGAAATTTGAATTTCAAATTTCAAATCTCGAGTCAAACTCAGTTTCAAAACTAATATGTCATCTTTTTTTCTTATTTGGTCAACTATCCTAGCTTCTAGAATGAGGAGTTTAGAAATCATGATCAGAAAGTGAAAAAATAGTTTATGAAGGAATATCAAAAACCTCTATTATACGATGGCTTCTACAACAAATGTGACAGACTATCAGCTTACTTTTCTAGACTAAATTTCCAAGACACAAATGGATGATCTACACGTGTCACTTGGAGATCTGATCAATGGCAACGGTCAAGAAGGAAGACCGCTATAAATGGAGATGATGTGCTCAAAAGCTAATGAAGACATAAGTATGGAAACTCTGGAAAAATTCCTCCATACTTCTTGTGAAGTTCAACTTATCATGTAATCAGTTTTCTTAAAGTGTAAAAATCTTCTTTCTAATTCCTAAACATTTGTATACTCTTCCCTGGAAGAGATGCTAGAAAGGAGTCGCTCAAGTTATCTCAGATATGTCTATTGTATGTTTATAAGGAAACGTGAGTGTAGGTTAGTTTAAGTGACAACCCAAACACATAACTTTTGTAACCTTGATCCAGTAGTGATCAGTGAGACATAGCTTGGAGAGGTTAATGTAAAACTAACGTGATGATAAAGGCATTATACTCAGGTTGAGAAATATATTTAGTGGAATGTCAATGTATGTTGAGTACTAGATGTAGACAGGTTTAGCCGAACCAGTATAAAAATATTTGTGTCATATCTTTTTCTCCTTAATCTCTTTTACTTTCACTGCTCTGCTTTATTATTTCATTCAAGCTGAAAACTCGCTTTATCTAACTTGTTTACTGACATGATACTTCAGAAACCTACTTTCTCAAACATCTAACTTGGTTTCGCTACACTTTAAGCATAATGCTTGATAGTATTTTGTTAAATTTTTAGATATGAAAAAGTGGCAAAAATCCAATCTCCATTCTCATGCGCTTTCATACTTATAGCTTGCAATTTCTTCAACAATAGTAGGAAGAAAAACTTCCTCAAGCACCGAATGCAGAAAATGTGGGTGGGGGGTTGTTGTGCATTGTCACAACCGAGATTGCAATGGAGATGGCGAGAAATTGTTTTTTGAAAATTGGAGTCGCCACTAAGTTTACTTGAATTGGAAAAACCAGGAAAAACACATTTTATTTCAGAAAATGATCTTTGATAAATCATATATAAGTTCGGGAGTCGATTATGCATAGGGAAGGCTATGAACTTAATCCTACAGCGCCCCTAATACACTCGTCCTTAGACGGTACCTTAGATAGTTGTGCAAATGAATTAATAACCCCTGTGTTTATCTCTCCTTGTTCCTTTTCTTTTTGATGATCAAGATGATAGCTACTTCTTCTTTTAGAGTCTCTAAAAATTAGATTACTCAAAATAGCAACATGAAATAAATACTGATGATTGATTTTTTTTTTTTTTTGAGAAAGCTGAAGTTTCAAGATTGCAATCATCTCCTTGTGCTTGCTCTTGTTTTTTCGGTTTCTGTGATTTTCTCTCAAACTCTTTCAAAATCTCTAGAACAAAAACAAAATTTGTTTAGAATACAAAGATCGTGATTTGAGAGTCCCCCGCTCCGCATATGAATTTCAATCCTCTTTTATAGATGTCAAAAATTAATTTTGCCAAATCTAGTAGCAGTCATTTTTTATTTTGGAAGAATTTTTCAAACTGCTACAGATTTCATGGGATTTGATTGCATTTAATTTTCCATTTCTCTCTACAATTTTTCCATTTGGTGCTATTCTTTCTAACTTTTATTGCATGCTTCTGACACTTTGAATCTCCGTGACTTCAGTTAGGTGTACGCTCATCTTTGGTTTGGTGCCTGTTTATCTTTTGTCTTTTTTTTTTATATTTTTATTTTTGACTTACAGGATTGAAAGAAAAATAAAAAATAAAAAATGAAGTAAAATAAACAGGCTGAAAATCCTTTTTTTAACTCAAAAATTGAATGGGCTTAAAGTTTTTTTTTTTGTTATAACTCAAGAAGTAAAATAAAATATCAGGGACTGAATTTCTTTTTTTTTTTTTAAATATGGGCTCTACTAGAAAAATGAAATGGGCTGAAAATTTTTCATGAACAATAAAATGAATCTGATACTCATGGTCTTGAAAGAGAATTTGAGTTTATTATATGATTCGGACAAAATTGAGTGTTCACATGTATAGTGGGCTTTGAGTCTCTATAAATAGAGGCTAATGCTAGCGAAGGAAAGCATATCCCAAGCTGAAGCAGTTCCATCTTTAGAAAGAAGTAATATTAGCTTCTTGTAATGAGAGAAAAATAGAGAATTAGTGTAAGAAAAAAAATCCAAGAGTGCAGTGTGAGTATACACTGAGGAATTTTGTGTATATTATCTAGGTCTCTGTAATATTACAAATTGTAGTAAAAGAGAGTCTTATTGGGGATACACTATATTGTAATTACTCTTTAAATATAATGGAGGGTTTTCAACGTTAAAATTTGCTATGCAGTTCTCTTGATCTATTTTCTTACTATGAATAGTAACAAAGTAATATTCATAATTAGTGATGTGGGTCCCACCGGAGTAATATTAATATAGTTTCACTGTAAGGTACTGTTCATGTGAATAATGAGTAGTGGGTTTCAGTGTGAAATACTAGTCACGTGCTGTATTTATCCGTTACTCTCTATAAATTTGGGCACCCTTCTACTCATATTAATAAAGTGTTTATTACACTTGGGGTATACTCAACTCCGATATTCCCTATAATAAGGTGTATTCTAATTAAATCCGCAATATGTGATGCCTTTGAGTGTTTTGTTATTAACTGTTGATTGGGAGGTTCGACGTTCCTGAGTTAAGAAAATTATTATGGTACTAACATTACTTTTTCTACTTGAACTTAGTGAAAACGTAGAGTGATAATATATTACTCTCATCATCATCCTACCAATTAATTTTTCTAATTTAAAATTTTCCTCACAATATAATAATGAGTTACAATTTATATGATGTATTATGATTATTTAATACATATGAGAGAGATTTTGAATTAGAAGAATTTTTTTGGCACACATGTCATTTCTCAAGTATATTTATGTAAGACTATATCTTAATGCACGAGAAATTATAAATCCTGTTTAAATGATGTGCGGTGTGCGGTGTACCTAATAAGTTTTGTAATTCTAAATTTTACTGTCATCTAGCGAATAGTTTTGAATATAAAGTAACTTATAGCTCATGTTATTATTAGTGAGATTTTAAATTATAAAAATCATCAAATTGATTATTATGAAACCTATATCAATATTTCTTCGTTCAGATATGAGAATGAGATAAGCTACTTGAACATCAGATGTAGATGTGTTGGGGCTATTCCGTACTAATTAATTACTAATTACAAGATAAAAAAATATTACTTTTAATTTTAACCATTTATAAAGCAGGAACTACATTTGCAATATTAAAGAAATATACAGGCCTTGATGCCCTGTAGTTAATAAAAACAAAAAAGGAGAAAAATATAAACGGACATTTCGGAATATACACATTCTAACTATAATGTCTATTACAATTGGTAACTATTTAAACTCCTTAAGTATTAAGTCAAAAGTGTGATTTTTGACTATATATATGCAAAGGGTATTGTTGTCAGAGGCAAAACCCATAGAACCCACAGTTGTGATTCATTTATTTTTTCGTTCATCACCAAAACTCTTACGCACACTTGGTTTTGGTGATAATTCCTTGAAGTCATCCTACTTTTATGGGACGAATGTTAGTAAATGCATGAATCATATGTAGCTGACATATTTATGAGGGTTTAATTTATAAGGGACTAGTCCAATAATTTATGATGATAACTAATTAATGACTGCATGGTAGCCATGTTATTGTTAAAGAAATGATTTAAAAGGAACTCCAATTCGACTAATAACAATTTTGAAGGTTTATTATATAAACTATTATTTGCCCATTCTTTTTATATAATAAACCCAAAATGGTTAGGATGACAATGATAACACTTAGGTGTTCGTAGTCTCTACTGAGAAATTATATTTCTCACATTTACTTTTCGTTTCGTCACCAGTGAGCAATGGATTCAAGTTTGACATAGGCAACGGAGGCAGCGTGCGATATTCCCACACTCTCTAGTGATGTTATGATTTTAATTTTTGCTATGTTATGTAGTAACACATTTGTAGTATAAAGACTATATATTTTGAGGATTAATGTTAAATATGTATGAACTTATTACCAATCGCTTGTGCCATGGCATGATTATGTATTAAATATTTACAATTTTATAACAATTGATGTTAGTTTTGCATTTCGATTCCTTATTCTGCTTGATTAGTTAATCATGCAAAATAATTTTGGTTATCAACAAGCAATATATGTCTAATTCTTGCTACTGGCTTAACCTTCTCAAAAACACAAAAAAAAAAAGGAAAAAATTATCCACTATTTTCATTAAAGTAACTCTAGTAGTTGTTAAAGTTTCCGCAAGTATAAATAACAAGTAATAATGCCATAATACGAGTTAAGCATAGCATGTAATTGTTATGGTGTCATAGACTGTAAATTTGATACATTGGCAGTATAAACTCTTTTGCTGCACTATTATCCATCAAATTCTTTACATGAGCATTCAAATAGTGAATATGAAAATTAATTAAATTGTTTAATATGATAATACATGATCAAATGATAATATAAAAATTTTTAAATCATCAATGCATAAAAATTAAATCCATTTTAAAATACTTAAAAAAAATGAAAATAAAAATAATTAAAAAAAAATGGCAATAGCAAAGGGTAATATTTAACCCTTTTTTTTAGTTTCAATTCTATGCTTATATAGTCAAAAATTTACACTTTTACCCTACTGCCAACCAATATAAATTAGAAAAATATCAAATCATAGTAGATAACTACAAACACCATGATTGAAACTTTCTTAAACTTTTATTGGTTAACCGTGTTAGATTACTTTACACTATCATTTCATTCAAATTAAACTTTTATTTTGTTTTGTTTTGTTTTTTGGTTTTTATCATATGTTATTTAAGGGGCCACGCCACTGGGCCCGGTGACATTCATTTTATGGTCCAATCAGCCCAGTTCGAAGGACGCAAACCACGGCGTCGTTTAATAAGATCCCCCTCCCCTTCGAGGCATGTTCGTCCTCCACCCTCACCAACAGACACAAGCACACTCACTCTCTGGCTGTGTCCGAAGCCTCCGACCCAAAACGCAATGGCGTCTGTAGCAGCAACCGCAGCTCGCCGAGCCGCATCTCTGACCTGCGTTTCTATCTCCGCTACCAAAACCACCATTCAGCCTTCCGCCCTCATCCATCGCCGCAATCTCGCCGGAGCCGCCGGTAATCTCGCATTCCCCTTTGTGTTTGGATTGCCTTAATTTCAGATCAAAACAAGCATATAATCAAATCATTACAATAAAACAACAACAAAGCGATTATTTCTCCCAAATTAATAACTACCCAAACATGCTTTCTTTTTTTTTTTTCCAATTATTATCCCTATCCCATTTACCGTTCGTTCCATCGAAATCCCTCTAACCAAACTCTTTTAATCTTTTTCCCTATTTTGTCTGCATTAACGTGCCACTGGTAGGAAGAAAAGTGGTTCTATTGCGTTTTTTTTTTTTTAAGGCTTTTGCGGTTGCAATTTTTGGTTTTAAGTTCCACGTTTTTTTGTTTTTGTATTTGGCCAGATTGATTAATTCAAGTTTATGCATTTACAATTATTGGAATCGAAAGGATGGGACTTTTTCGTTTCCCTTTCTATTAGGTGCCTGTGATTTTTGGGGAAACCTAGGAACCAGTCGGTGAATTGCATTTATCTGAGGAAAATATGTGATTGGAATTGGGTTTTATGATGAGAAGGTAAAAAAAAGAAAGACAGAAAAATAAGGCGAGGTTTTAGAGCTAAAATTGTTTTTCGAAATTTTAGAAAACAGTTTTCAGTTTACATTTTCCCGTTTTAAGTTAGTTTTCTTTTTTTTTTTTTTAATTTTTGGGCGATTTCAGGAAGAGTGAAACTACAAAATTCAATTTTCAGTCTTAACTTTTTTTTTTTTTTTCACAAGATCCTGAAAATAGGAAAACAGAAAAAAAAAAGAGAAAAATTGTAACTGATAACTGTATCTTGAAACCAAACGCATCCTTAACTCTTGAAATGAACATAAGGAGAAATATGTGTGTGGGGTACCAAAAAGTGTAAATAAATAAATAATTAAAATTGGTTGAAATTATTCTAGGTCTTATTTTTGTTTATAATATCTTTTGATGCTGAAACAAGGGCTTTGGTGTTTGGTAGTGTGATGTGCCTTTATGAACCTAAGTGAACATTGTTCAATGAATAGATGTTTGGTTGGTCTTTTTGTTCTTTTGGGTTCGCTGTAGAAATTAATTTTGTGTGTATGTAGTAGTAGGTTTGCATAGAGTACTCAGTTCTGACATTTGTGAAATGGCTTTATCATTTGATTATTGCAGATCACCATGGCCCCCCAAAAATTAACTGTTGGCAAGACCCAATGAGCCCATCTAAGTGGAAGGAAGAGCACGTGAGTTTAATTTTGTGTCTGATTGGATCTTTTGTTTGGTAATTGAATATGTTTTTGAATGTTCTTTTGACTGGTTTGTTTTGTGCTTGCAGTTTGTGATTGTCTCTTTAGCTGGCTGGGGACTATTCTTCTATGGGGGGTACAAGTTCTTCACAAGAGGCAAGGGCAAGAAGGAAGAGGTACTTACAACTGTTGTTAACATGGTTAAGATCATTATGACTCTGCCTGACCTTGTTTGTTACAACTTACAACTAAGTTTTTGAAGGCTATTCTGCTTGCAGTGAGAAGTTCTTTTCTTTGCCTCCCTTTAGCTATTACCTTTCTAAAATTTTCATGGAGTTAGAGATGTCGTAATATTAAATCTTCGGGATTATGCTTTGGATTCCTTATGTTAGAGAGTAAGCCTCGGTATGATGTTAAAGTTGCTGTTGTCTTGTAATTTAGAGGTCACAGGTTCAAATATTAGAAACAGCCTATTTACAAAGTGGAAGTAAGTAAGTAGCTAGGATCACGTGCAAGATCGTGAAATCACATGATCCTATGCTCCCAATAGCCCTTCGCAATCTCGATTCCACCTCTGGGCACGCCGCTGCCGCCGCCTTGATGTGGTATCGCCGGGGAAGATCGTGGAAGTGTAGGAATCGGGCAATCTTGGTGAGTTAGCCACACCTAAACTTCTCCTTCTCTCTCGATCTCTGTCTGCAACTCCTCCAACCCTCCTCTTTTCTCTCTGCTCGACGACCGCTGACACCAAAAGACCGCTGAGGCTTGAGCTCTCCGGTGTGGTTCACGGCCATCGCTGGCTGCTGCTCTTTCTCTTCCTTCTCTCAACTTCAAGCTCACGAGGACAACATGTCATTCCACTCTTATCGTCTTTCTTTCCCTTCATTACTTGGCTCGGCCGCACTTGAACTCTCTCCTCTGCCTCGATGCCGATGTCGACGTCGCACGCCAACACCCTCGACCCACTAACCAACAAAAAATCTTTGTCCTCCAGCGGTTTGAATTGCAAATGCCCGCTCCATGGCCGCATGCATATGATCTCCCTTTCTCCCTTTCTCCCTTTTATTGGATGCCCCTAAATCCCTCACTCTCAAACATAGCCTCTAGCTGCAAGAAGCGTCCTCCACTTTGTGTTGTTTCTGCCTTCCGTTTATTCTTAATTTTTTTTCTCTTTCCTTGTTGTTATTTGGCCTTTTGGGCTGCTTCTCTTTGAGAGAAGATTGATGCTTAATGTTGGCCCATATTGTTTTTTATTTATATAAGCGCAAGAAAAATAATAATTGGGAGTTTGAGTTCAGGGGTAGATTTATATGGTTTAATTGTTTTTTTTAAAAAATTAATTAGCAAATATTATTTATACACTATGGAGTTTTAGTTATGTTAATTGTGACCTATTTACTAATTTACATTATGTTATATGGTATATGTATTTATATAAATGTAATTTTTGTATTTTGGTGGGATTTTACGATCTATGTTATGATTCAACATTGTGCAATTTTGTATCCTCCTTCCGATCCTACGTAAGATCTCAATCTTAGATACCTTGGGAGTAAGGCTGCATACATCTGCCCTCCTCAAACCTGACCTGGAGGAATCGTCATGCACTGGGCTGCCCACTTAGTGTTTTGGGTTCCTTACTTCCTTTTGAACACTGATGGCACTGTCGCATTTCTCATTTGAGAGTTAAGATATGATAGTTTCATGAAATCTTGGTTTGACACTTTGATAGAGACCAAGGATTTGAGGGAATTAAATTGTGTAAAAGAAAAAAGAATACAAGGGTATTATGGATAATATGGGTCAAGATCTGGGGTGAATCATGTGGGGCCCCTTGGTGCTAACTAACTTGCATCTTGGCACTTGTTGTGTGTGTGTGTGTGTGTGCTGGCAAGGGATGTGCATTGTGTGCGTGTCAGGAAGAAGGGTATAATTGTTGGGTAGAAGTAGAATGAGGGAGGCATTTTTCCCTTTTTGGCTAAGGCTAGACATAGGAGAGTAGAGCTGCTATAGTGCTCATTTTCTCTCGTGTACTGCATTTTCTTACTGAGCCAATTCTCTATCAAGTGCAATATAGCACAGTTTCTTCCATTTCTGTTCCTCCTATTTCTGGTTTCTATTATTTGGTACCAGAGCTCTTTCCTAGAGCTGTGGGATCCTTATTTGCTGAAGCTGCTATGGAGAGCCGATTGGAGAACGTGGAGAAGACACTGGAATAGATGATGCGACTCATGAGGGATCGGAGGCGAGTTTGGCCTCAAGAGAGGACGCCGCCAAGGAGGACTCACCCCCAGGTGAATCCGAATGACCGATGGAACAGGAGATCCAAATGGGAAAGGGAATCACGATACTCCCTTGCTCATCGAAGAGAGACCTAAAACTCTCGATTTCAGCATTGGGATGATAGGGACTCACCTCATTCTCGCGGACGTGGAGGGCATTCGCACCACTGGGATGGATCCTCTTGGAGTAGCAGGCCGCTGAACTCATCCCGAAGTAGTCTGCAACCGCGCTGGCGCACACAAGATAGGAGGATGAAGCTCCCTGTTTTTGCTGACAACAACATGCAGCGGCGATGCTATACAAGCAATGAAAAGGAGGGGGTAATTGACAAACCAAAGAAGAATTTCGGGGTAGGCGGGGCAACTAAGGGAACTCACCCTAGCTGCTGCCTAAAGCATAGTCAACCACCGCCACAAAAAGCAGAAGTGACAACGGTGACGGGGAGTGCTGGTAGTGGAAGAAGCAGCAAAAGGGAGAGGAGCGCGTCTGAGGTGAAACACAGGGTCCCACAAACACTGGCGGAACACTAAATCCCGAACCCAGTGCGACCTTAGCTAAGAAAGGGTCATCGGTGATGGAGGTTGCCGAACAAGTCTCCTCTAGCTGCCATGCAAAGAGAGAGAAGGAAGGAGGTGAAGAGGGTAGGTGTACTCCAAAAGTGGGTCAAAGCTTGGTGTTAATGGACCTAGCCCAATTCATTTTGTGGAGGACAGAAGGATCTGAACGGGAGTGGGCCCAAAGTAACTTGCTGCTCAAATAACAGAGGATTATAGAAGGGGGGCAGTAATTGCAAGTCAGAAATTGTGTAAATTGTGGAACCTAATGGGCTTGGCCCATTTGACCGAAGAGGTGCCTTGGTGGACTGATGGCATTAATTTAATTTTACAGCCAATTAGAAAGGCCCAAAATAATGGAAACACAAAAGTTGAGAGCATTTTCAGACTGAGAACAATTAGGTCCAAGGAATTGAAGTCATACCAAGCCCAAGTCAATGGTAAATTTTATGCATTGGGTATCACTTCCTTTATGTCTTTTCTTGTTTCACTCATCCTGTATCTTCTGTGGAGCAAACTATGGAAGAATGGATCAGTTTCACTTCTTATTTTCGGAATTCACATAAGTTCCTTTGCTGCTGAAGACAGTATCACAGCACTTAAAGATGGTGAATTAGTACTTGAAATGACACTTGGTGCTGATGGCTCCTTCATGGCAAGCCCTTTATGTGATGATGGTGGTTACAATATTGAAGCCTCAAGGCCTAGTTATCAGCGAAAACAAGATGGGCCTTCTTCTGCCTTTAGTTGTCAAAAGCTGAGTCGAGGTTCAGTTCACACAAACCACACAGGTGATGTTAGAGAATTCATTTTTGTTCTCTCATCTTTGAGTAGTGACAACGGTTATAAGGTCAACTTAGTAGTTGGGGCTGGAAGAACAGTCATATTGGCTAAATTGTTTTCTGGGAAGTTCTTTTTGTGCCATGTTTGGAAGGAGTATGTTCTCTCACCTCGATCTCTCATTATTCCCTTTCAAGAGAAGCTGTTATTATACAGCTGCTGACGTCAGTAAAGGTGGATGACTATTTTGTTATTAAGTTGCTTATGGTGTGTTATAACCTTAGCCAATGGTTACCCATATTGGTTAATTGTGATATTACTGATTTGGGTATTTACTGGTTCCTTAATTTTTTGGGAAGTTGTCATTCTTTCAAGGAAGCATTTCAAGTGGTAAACTGCTTACTTAACTGGGATCTTAAGGGCTCTAGAACACTTCAGAGTTGGGATGGCCAAGCAAGGGCTAGTGATTTTCTATATGATAAGGTTCTCCATGGATCTAATCAAATGGTGAGGGAGGTTAACCCTGAGGGGCAACAGCCTGCTTATCTGAATTCAACATGGGGATGGTTATGGGCAAGAGTCACTTCCATTGTATTAGCTCCTGTTCTTATGCTAGCAGAGAACCTAGTGTCCAGTAAAACTCATTCAGTTTTGGGTGTATCAAGGGCTGGAATTAGTGATGGTGGAGGAACCATGGTTATTTGGCTGGAAGAATGCTGGGGTTGGCCAGGTTTTTGGATTAATGGACCTATCACACAATCTCCATCTAGTAGTGATGGATTTGCCATAGATTTGCCAAAGTATGGGCTTGAATTTTTCAGTTTGAATAAGATGACTGAGGTTGGAGCTTACTTTAGCAGGAAGGAGATTGATCCCCCTCACAAGAAGTCAGAGCTCTCTCCTATGCTCTGTTTTCTGCTTATTAATAGTGAGGCACAGAACACTAATATCAGAATTTGTCAGCTGGCAGCTGGTAATAATGATGATAGAAAACATGGCGGGGCTGAAACAGAAATATCTTGCTCTGAAATTCATATACATCAGAAAGGAGCTGCTGAGATAGTCCAAGGCTGCAATACAGAATATATGGATGCAATTGCTCAGTTGACAGGAAGGGAAGACAAGAAGAATTTTTTCAGAGGACATGATTACTCTGCAAGTATACTTTCCTCCTCCATTTTCAAGATTTGGGACCCAGGAGGAAGCCTTTGCTATCCAAACATTCACCTTGAGGACAAGGTGATTGTTTAAGGGGAGGGTATTGATAGAGACCAAGGATTTGAGGGAATTAAATTGTATAAAAGAAAAAAGAATACAAGGGTATTATGGATAATATGGATCAAGATCTGGGGTGAATCATGTGGGGCCCCTTGGTGCTAACTAACTTGCATCTTGGCACCTGTTGTGTGTGTGTGTGTGTGTGTGCGCTAGCAAGGGATGTGCATTGTGTGTGTGTCAGGAAGAAGGGTATAATTGTTGGGTGGAAGTAGAATGAGGGAGGCATTTTTCCCTTTTTGGCTAAGGCTAGGCATAGGAGAGTAGAGCTGCTATAGTGCTCATTTTCTCTCGTGTACTGCATTTTCTTACTGAGCCAATTCTCTATCAAGTGCAATATAGCACAGTTTCTTCCATTTCTGTTCCTCCTATTTCTGGTTTCTATTACACTTCTACTTGGTTATCACGGAATTCAATTTGAGTTTAAGGCAAATTTAAGGCAATGTGTGAGTGCTTTAGTTTTCACTTCTACTTAGAAGCAATCTTTTAAGGCAAGATAATAATATAAGCTCGGACTGCATCTGAAAATATTATCTATGTTTCTCAGGTACATGTGCTTTAGGGTATGTTTAGGGTATGTTTGTAAGGTTGGATTTTGGAGAAGGAAGAGTTTGTAAAGTAAATTTTTCTAATTTTACACTACAATCTTTTTCTTTCATTCCCCTCCAAATCCCAAACTAAAAAATATACCCTAAGTATCTTACGACATCTGATTTAGGGTAACGAAATTTATCCTAAGCATAGCTGTTGTCGATACATTTTATCATATAAGCTCTACAATAAGTAGTGTCTTTGTTGAACACTTAATCATGATTATAGATTATAATATGGCCAACTTTGTCTTTTGACAATTTAGTTTCATGTTAATCACATGTGTATCATATTTGGGAGGTGTTGAGTTTTAGTCTTTGCTCACTGAATGCTGTGTATATTTGCAGAAATTGGTGGAAGCATCACATTGAGGTTTGGAGCTTATTATTTACATCCCAGAGTGTTCCTGCTAATAATGCGTGTGCCCGGACTCTTCCGAGTTTTTGCGGACTCAGTCGTGTTTGCTGTCAAACAATTGTTTTCACTAGTACTCGAGGACAATGAATATTGGGAGATGATTCTTTCCAGAACAATGTGTTACATTTGAGTTATTTTTGCTCCTTTTGTGCCAATTCATGCATTCCTCTATATTTGCAATCAATTACTTTTATTGACATATACTACGAGAATGAAGTTGACCATAAGAAGGAAGCTATTTTGCTGGGTCTTTGTCAGTAATTGAATGATCCTGCTACGTAGGACTCGAGCAAACCATGTTCTGACCACAACAGTTCCAGTAAAATAATCATTTTCCCAAAGATACTATGTAATGCACTAATTGACTGCACAGATCCTTTACTCAATGCAGTTTCAGCGAACCAAGGGAAGGGGTTCTGCATCTCGTATACTGGTGTCTTGATTTTAGATTTTGAAAAAAAGTGATTATGAAATTTAAATTTTATTTATAATTAAAAAAATTGAAAATTAAGTTTTTTCAAAAGTAATTTTAGCTTATTCGAAAAAACTAATTTTTTAATTTTGATTATTTTTTAAAATTATTCAAATATGTGAAAAGTGATTTTTTTTTTTGTGAAAAAAGTTATTATTAGCTAAACTAGTCACACACAAACACACTATAAATCTCATTGTGCAACCTTGAAATTGGTAGGTTGTACTTGTGAATTGCATTCTCATTTATTTTGGTGACTAATGGAGGTAAGGAAAGGGTCTAAAGAGTAAAGGGCCCTCCATTTCCCTAAGAAGGGAGTGAAGTGAAGGAATTTAAAGAGTAAAAGGTATTCCTTTTCTCTCCAAAGTGAAACCAAACATCTCCTAAGGTGTTTTTGGTTAGGTGTTTTTGGTTGGGGAATAAAAATAAGGGTAAAAATTAACTAGTTTAGTTTCATGTGTTGTTTTATATATGAAGCTCATCGAGGTAAATTTTATTTCATTTTTATCCCACGACCAAATACACCCTAAATGTGATCTTGAACTTTGCTGATGGCAAGATTGTTAGGTTGAGTGCCAAAGGATGATCAGACTGTAAGGAATGCTCATTTGGCTGGATCATAGATGTCGCGAAGTTTGAGTAGTTTAAAGAAATTGGTGCAAAATGCAAAAAGAAATGTCTGGTACTACTAAATAGATGGCACATTTGTGTCAGTAATTTGAAATTTTCTAAGCACACCAAAGTACCAAATCAACATTCCCCATTCTATTTACACGCAAATACAGTTCAATCACAAATCAGGCTGGAACTCTGACTCCTCTATCTCTTCCTTGTACTCCTCCTTCTCAACTTCAACATCAGATTGGGGATCCTTGAAGAAATCATCATTTTCCTCCTCCTCATCTTCGTCCTCATTCATAAATTTCTCTTGCTTTTGTACGCCCGAAACCTCTATTTCTTCAGGTTCTTCATGAGACGCGTTGGATTTTGATTGTCCTCCATCCTTGCTAGCTCTGTTGACATGCCTCCTGCTCCAGTTTTGATGAACAAGACTGTCTTCTTTATTCTCTGTCTGTTTGATTTCATCCAGTTTCTCTTTTTCTTCGTGAATAGTATTGTTGTCATTATCTCTCACTTCATGATTTGTGTCATTCACTATCATGCTTCTGCCATCATTGGTTTCATGCTTTTCAGGCCTCAGCAATATGGCTTGTGGCTTGTCTTCTATTGGGATACTATTGTCCCATCCCTCATCCTCCCTTTCAGTATTTCTCTCATCAGAAACTCTCCTTCTACTCTCTAACTCCCCATCATTCTCATGCCTGTAAACCTTTCTGTTGCCCCTTTCTTTGACCTCTGCATGACTTTCAGAAATCCGATTGCTCTCCATTAGCTTATTCTTGACAATGGTTTTCCAGCGCTTCCCTTTCGTTCTGCTTACACGGCCATGTTTCCTCTTTACACCTGCGGCCGCAGCCCCTGAGTCGCCTGCCGATTGCTTCAACGTAGAATTCTCATCTCCAGCATTTGTATTATGCTCAAGTTGCGCTGACTGCTCTTCTCTGATTGCTTTCTTTTCTCTACCATCCACCACTTGAGCTTTACTGTCTCTTGAAGTGGCACCTTCTGCACCACCATCATCTTGAGGGTCTTTACTTTTCTCTCTCGGCTTCTCATCATTCTGAATTTCATCTTTTGCTCCAACTGTAACCTCACCATCTTTGAACACAGTTAATTTGCTGCTTTCGCTTGCATCATCAACTACAATGTGCTTGTCATCACCACCCTCATATTTGGCGGTATCAAGTGAATGCTCTTCTTCCTTTTCCTTGTTCTCATTCTCAGTTTGATCTTGTGCTGCAGCCACTGTTCCATTTCCTGTCACAGTTTCAGGAATCATGGTCGTGACCGGTATCTCGAGACGGTGCTTCAAGTCCTGTATTTCTGCTTCCTTTTGTTTAAGATTCTCTCTCAGTGCTGTTACTGTATTTCCTTCTTGTCCCACATTGACCCCTTTTTCTTCCATTGTTCTGAGCTCGTTCTGCTTCTCCTCGAATGCGGATTCCATCACTTTCTGCTCATCTCTCAGGGAATCCATTGTGGATTGCATCTCCACAACTCTTCTATCAAGCTCCATCTTTTGAATCCTCAGGCCGTATATCTTCCCCTTCATCTCTTCGTTCTTGGTTCTCAACTCTTTGGTGCGATCTCTTTCCTTCTGTGTGATTCAAACAACCAAGGTTATATCGATGAACTAACTAACACAACCTACCTATATCAATCACATAATTGAATTAGAAGTGAATTGAAAATGCAGCATCTTTATAATTATTTTCATCCTAATTATAATTTTTCATTACAATGCACCCTATAGGCAAAAGGGTAAGAATTAACAGATTGTTCAGGCAGATTTTTTCTCTTGGTTAAGGTTGAAGCATTGTGCGAATTTGCCAGTTACAAAAGATTGCTTCATCGGTGCTGCAGTTCACACCACCTTTTCTTCAACTTGGCTGTAGAGAGCATTTTGATAATTTTTTTTTTAATGCATGTTGCTGCATACGTGTCATGTTGATTGCATAACACGTCAAAGTAAGAAACTGAACCCAGAGAGAGAGAGAGTTACTGACCTGCAAGAGAAGCTGAAGGGCAAGGATTTGATTGTCTTTCTCTTTCACAAGGAGGTCGTAGATGCGCCTCTCTCTGAGCTTGTGAAGCACCATAACCCCAAGAAGTGCAGCACCAAATGCAATCAGCAACATCAATGCAAATGGCCTTCCCTTATGGCTCCCTCCACTGCTTCCATGCAACCCTTTATTGTAGGCCATTATCTCTTTTCCCTCCAGAGGGGAGGGATGATCAAACAGATCAAGAATATTATTTTGAGCTATGAATGTTTTCTTTCTTTGTTTATATTGTCCTTGGAAGGAACAATGAATGAAAGGTGAAGTGGAGTAATGGGGTTGCTTTTCTTTCCCCTCTCTCTTTCCTTCTAACAGAGTTAAGAGAGTTGTGTGGCTTATAGTGGTGAATTTTGGGTTGCTTGTCATGCAAAAAGAGAGTGCCACCTACCCATACATGGCGCTCTGTATGTGGTCGCGGAGTTCAATAAGCTCAGCTGGGTTGAGGCATGCATAGAAATTGTGTTGGGCGCTGATTCTGGGAACTGCCATTTTCTTTTTCCCTATGTTCTCCTCACTTTACTATGACCCTCCTAAATAAATAAAACTCAGTATTTTTCTAAAAGGAAAACATTTTTGTATCTATATTAGAATTTGTTAAAAAAGTTGTGTTATTTATATTCATTGTGTATGAAATATCGTATCAATTCATACATTATTTATTATTAGATGAGATATGAATTTTATTTAAATAGAATTGATACTCCTATTTAATAGTAGATAGGATGTAAGTAGTATTGGTACCAGTAACATTTTTGTTGATAAAATAACTCGCTTTTATGATACTAATTTAAATAGTATCTTTCATCAAAAGGTAGATTCAAGCAGTGAGTTAATGCCTGGTCCAATTTAATTTAAATAATTGAGAATTAGAGATACTTCCGGTTTACGATACCTCAAGTCAAGTGTTAATGTGGGGAGTGGCATGACTAGAGTACAGCTATCCCCTTAGCCTGTTTAATTATTTAAGGTATTTTAACAACCCTTTTCATTCTATTGTGGGTCATACAACTTGCAAGTTATATCCCATACATGTTATCCCACGGTATCCTGTGAGTCATTCTTTACATGTGAACGCCGTATACTTGTTGCATAATTGCATCCATTAGAAAAGTTCGTAGCAGTTTCATTGATATTAACTGCACTATTACGTAATAACATATATATTTTTAGAATTCAGTTCAAGGCACACGTTTTTCGCTTACATGGATCATTTAACTAGGGTCAATCCTGGCTGTGGCATGGTATTCTGTTAGATTCACTCTCCGTTGGCATTCAAGACACATGTCAATGCAATGAAATACGATTTCTTCTACTCAATCCTCCTCTAATCTTCCTAAATACTTTATTTTAATTTATTTGTTTGATATTTTATTATTTAATTTATTACAAAAACAAAATAAATTTGACAATGAAAAATTCAGTATCGTTTAATGACTCCATACAAAACTTGAGAAACTAACATATTAATCAGGATTATAGTTGTCACAGTATCCCTGTAGATGCTGAGACAATAAGGCAACTACAAATTTATTTGTTAAAAAGTAAATTTTGAATGAAGCCGCTATCAATTTTATTTAAGGGGAAAAATTGAAAAACCTTTTCATTTAGCAATAACTAGTCTTTTGAAAGAGATTAGGTTCCAGAGCCTATATATGATTAGGAAAATATGAAAACTAAATTCTATTACACTCCTAATATATATATTCGTATAAAAATGACAACCCTATAACTTTTTACACAAATTTACTTATGACTTGGTAATATTTTTTTTCTCCTAGAATCATAACAACTATTTACAATTTACAATTAACATATAAAATAAAAGAAATAAAAATAAAATGAAAAATAAAAGAATGAAATTTAAGAAAAAAGGTTAATTTTGGCTTGACAAATTGCCTACTCCTATGTCCCATAGTGCAATAGAGAACTCAATGCCTCATGGTTTTTCTAGAAAATAATAATGTGTTGATTGATTTTATTTATAAAAAAGATAAAACAAATTCAATCTTGCATAGGGTTCAAGATATCATAGGCTATAAAATAAACCCTATGATTCTCACAACCCTTGAAGATGGATAAACCACGTATACATCATTGTAGTGGATTGTTGCATGGATTATATTTTTTTAAAAAAATTCACTCTATCATAAAAAGAAAACTTTTAATAATTAGAGGCCTAGAGACTATTTATAATAGGGAAAAATGCAATTAATCCCCCTGAGTTTTAAGGTTTGTGCAACTTAACCCCTGACTTTTAAAAAGTTACAATTCGACACCCTGTAGTTTTCAAACGGTGTAAAATGCACCTTCTATTAACTTACCATCCAATTTTTCTGTTAAACTATCACGTGACAGTCACATGTATATCTTTAAAGACAAAACTACCCTTCCTTTTTTAATCCTAATTACTAACCCTAATTTGTAGTTCTTCCCCAACTCCATCAATAAATCATATTGCTTTGGGTTTCTGTGTGGGAAAGGGGCAACAGCCACAATCCAGATTTGTAGGTTGACGATGCCCATGGCACAGCCCAGCGGAGGCTGCAAGCTCACGATGGCTTTGGGGGCAAAGATGCTTCGAGTGGCGGTGTGTGGCTGAAAAATAAAAAATCTGTAGGTCGATGATGCAGATCTGTAATCGACGATGCCCGTGGCATAGCTCCGTGGAGGCGGCGAGCTCGTGACTGCTTTGGAGGCGAAGATGCTTCGAGTGGTGGTGTGCGGTTGAGAAGGCAGGGTCGCTATGGCAAAGAATGGACAGCAGAGGCGTGATTTCTGGCGAGGATGGGCAGTAGATCTCCATCGCCCTTCTGCAAGTGTCTCATGTCTAGGAAAGTGCAAGCACTCCATCGCCACTGTGTTGCCCTCGTCTTAAACAGCATCCTTCTCTGCAAAACTTTTTGGTTTGTGTATTGCCATTGTGTTCACAATGGAAGCTACTTAGGAGATTACTTTGTTTTTTATTTAGGGATTTTATTATTCTTTCATGTAACTTCCTTCTTTCTTTTGCCTTTTCAGATTTTTTATGGTACTTTTATGTGGCCTTTAATACATTGTTTGGTTTCATTTTGTTTCTAGCCTTGGTGCTTATGGTGTATGGCTATGGTGATACGTTGGCACCAAATGATGAAAGTCTCGTGTGTTTCTGGAGTTGGGAAAGAGGGGTTTGGGTGGTAAGAATATAAAAGGAAGGGTAGTCTTGTCTAAAAACTTATACATATGACTATTTCGTGATATTTTAACAGAGAAATTGGATGGTAAGTTAACAGAAGGTGCGTTTTGCACCGTTTGAAAACTACAAGGTGTCGAATTGTAACTTTTTAAAAGTCGGGGTTAAATTGAACAAACCCTAAAACTCAGGGGGGTTAATTGCATTTTTTCCCTTTATAATAATTAAAAAGGAACATGAGATAAATAAAAAATAAAGAGTAAATCCCCAAACTGATCTAACAATTACATTGTTGGACAACCTAGTCTATGAAAAACAAAAATTACCTAGTTGGTCCATAATAATATCAAATGTTGGACAATTGTTGGCCTTCGACGTTAAGTTTGACGGTCTTCTACAATAACACCCCAAATTAGTCTCTAACAACCACCCATCCACCCAAGTTAGTCCCCCTTCGAGGGCCTTCACCTTCACCTTCACCACCATCTCCTTCGCCTTCTCTTTCATCTCCTTACCTTCGCTACATCATTATTATCAACCTAAATTACTAACTCTAACTACTATTAACTAACTACAAGTGTTTATGAAAGAGTGACAACACTACATGACACATTGATGATGCCAATGCTTTCCTCATGAATTATTGTTAGAAAATAGACTTCAAACTTTAGAGAAGATGTGCAAAATGCCTATGCTTTCCCTTTTTATATTATATGTTCTATGACTACTCTTGAAATTACCAAATCATTAGTCAACCTTTAAGATGAAATATCATGGAAAAATACGGTAATTTACTTCCTCTTGACACGCATAGATTTGCTTTTTGTGTCATGGGAAAAGCCACCTAGAAGACTAGCTAAGTTGTGTTAGAGCTACTTTTGCAAGCGTAGTGATCATTGTCAAATATGGTTTTTGAGTGAAGCTTCAAAAATTACATTTTACTTTCTGAATCTTTTCTGCTAGAAGCTGGGATGTGGATCAAGTGAAAAAGTAACATGTCACTGCTAGCCCTTTTTGGGGTGTTGACTTAATTTGAAATTTGGATTTTCCCTTCTTTTCTGCAAAGTGTAGAGTTTATGAAAATGAGTGCTTTGTGATGCGTTCTCTCAATTTCTGATCTTATTATTGATCTTCATTTCTTCAGTTTGAGCCTGATAGGAATCTTCTCATTAAGATTGAAGACTGTAATCATGAGTTGCTTCAAGAAAAGATAGATTTCTTCATTGAGTGGCACTTTCTAAATGTGTGAAATATTTTTTGACGATCTGGACTTGGTTTCTGATCTCAAAAATCCTTTCTCGTGTAGTCAACATAGACAGATTTACTCTTAGAACTATTTTTCATATCATTAAGGTTCTAAATATCTTTGATTGAGATTATAATCATGTTAAAACATGACATTATGAAAAATAGCTCGTTGATTTGAATCAGTATGTTTACGAATGGTGCTTTTAAATACTATAAAAACTCAAGTAAAATGTTAGTCTATTTTTCAAAATATTTTAACAAAATTTATTTCATTGTCACTCAAGACTTAAGCTATAGAGCTTTTTGAAGGGTTTTGGAGCTAACACAAAGATAGTCCAAAATAGCAGGTAATTTGGGTGTATGATATCACACTTTTAAACTTTCAATATAAATCTAGGAAAAAATTTGGCATGATACAAATCATATAATATGATCTGCCTCTTCATTTATATTGTTTGGATGAGCTTATTTCACATTAAAAATAGTATATAATAGAAAAAACTTCAACAGACAAGTTTTGTTATTATATCCTACAAATAATCATCTTTCAAACAAGTTCTTTAGTCTTTTCCTTCCTCTCCACATGAGATCCAACCGTCATTCATTTCTAAATGCTTTCAAACTCTTTCTCAAGTTCAACTTATTCCCGTCACTACTTTTTCATGAGAGACAACTTTTTCTCTTCATGAATTAATATGATATTCTCTTTCTCTCTTTCTCCCCCCTCAAATTCTCTCATCCCATTATTTTGGAGTCTTATAAAGCTGGAGATGTTCTCCATTTTGTTGATTGCAAAAACATTTAATGCCAAAAGTTAGAATTTGCCTTCACAAATATCAAGAATTGAATCATGTTTACTGCTTACTTAGGTGACTATTGTGAAATAGGCAACAAAATGCTAAGATATATGTAGTCAAACAATGAAATGAAACCTAGATTTTGAGACAATATTGGAATAATGCACAATAAAGGGATATACATACCGATGTTTGTCGTCCACTTTGGCAAAAGAATTTCCATAGGACTATTTCACCTTTTCTTGCTTGGCCTACTACAATTTCTTAAATTCATCTTCCTTTATAGCTAGAGTTTGCTCAATGATTTGGATTTGATCTTGGAAAAATTTATCTTGTGCATCCATCTAGAGAACAATATATCAACTCAATCAATTTGTTTCATAGTGGGATTCACATTTCTTGTGTGTGTGTGTGTGTGTGTTGAGGAAGAGAAAGAAGAAGAGAAAGGCTAGAATTTTTAAGAAAGCCTAGTGTTATTGTCTTGCTAACCTTTCCATGGTTAAGCTTTTACAAGGCCCAAAAGTATTTATTACTTTTGTATATTTTTTAGGACAAGACTAATATCTAATTCCTTATGTCCATTTCAACCAATTAATTCTCATATCATATAATGACCTATGTGCAATTTTCTTGAAGTGCATGTGTAACTTAGAAATTAAAAATATACACCCTTATAAAAAAAAGGTGCACTTTCCTATTGAAATGAATTACTACCAATATGTATGTTGCATGATATGCATGAATGACATGGAAATATAGAGAGAAAAAGAAGGAAAAATGCAGAGTGGACAAACCTTCTTCTTCTTCTTCTTCTTGAATAATTATGTATGCATGTTATGCATATTGATGAATGATATGGGAAAGATGACTTCTTTGGCTATTGATGTATGCTATGACATACGAAAAAGATGCATGATTTATTATACATGTTGCAACCTAGTGTAATGCATGTCTAATGAGTTTTTTTCCCATTTCCCATGAGTGACAAAATGATGCATGATGCGAATACATGTTAAATGGATTGTTTTTCCTATTTATTGATATGGTTTACAAATGCATTCTATGATCATATCATGTAATTGGATATTTGAAAACATTAGAAAAGCCCAAGATGCATGTTAAAATAATTGAAATGTATGATATGCATGTTTGATGTGAAAGGGATAAGGGGGTAAATAGAGGAAAAAATATATTGTAATGCTTGAATGCATATGAGAAAGGGGAAGACAATGAGCATGAAAATATTCCAAAATAAAAAGTGTAAATTGATTGAATTATAGAAGGAAGAGTAGGGACACAATGGTGGCAAGACGACGTTGAAAAGTGCAACCAACAGTGGCAGTGTCAAGGGTAGAGAGTGTGAAAGAAGAAAGAGAAAAAGGTTTTGCAAAAAGGGGCAACTCATTCAGCAATTATGTTTCAATGGTAATCATTTAATGAAAAACACAATTTCTTAAAACCTGTTATCGAGGGAAAATCCCTGAATAATAGGCTAATAGTAAAACGAATTGTTGTACATGCCACTTAAACCCTAAACTTTAAACCCTAAAACCATGTGTCTCTTGAATTGTTTACCGATGAATTATCCCATGGTAATTAAAAAAATGAATTGTTGTACGTGCCACCTACTTAAATTCAAATATTTAAGGAAAATCTGTGATAATGTTTTTATTAATTTTTATTAAAAAATTGTTTACTTACTAAGGGGATTTCCTTCGCAAAATATAATGAAAGGAAAAAATGCAATTTACTCCTTGAAGTTTAGTTTGTGAGCAATTTATACCTCGACATTTTAAGTGTGCAACTTGAGCCCTTAGAGTTACCAGACCATGCAAAATGGCTTTTATGTTATTGTGCCATACAATTCTCACTATTAGCTGTCATGTGCTCCTCGTGTGGTCACTTTAATGGACAAAAATGCCTTTACCCAAATTAAATTTTCCATTCCTCTCATTCCTCAATTTCATCATTATTTTGGATGGAATTTACTTTTACCATTTCAATTTGAACTTGTTGCAAAAATTAGTTTAATAAACTATCATTCAATGGCATGGTTAAGCTAGTGTTAGAAAAACCGTTTAAATAAATCTCTTAGAAATGTTTTCCCTATTGGTTTTGTTAGAAAAATTTGTTTTCCTTGCTGAAATTAGTTTAATAAACTATCATTCAATGGTGTGGTTTTCCCTGTTGCTGGTTTTGTAGAGAAATAGGTTTATTTGATGGATTTCGTGCTTTAGAAATGCAAAGCTAGATCCAAGCTTAGTGAAATGATCATGAAATTTTAATGCACACAGACTATTTTCACCAAAATTCCCTAAATCCCCAAATGCGTTATTGATCCCATATCTTATCATTTTCTTGAATCCTCTTCATTTCCTCAAAAAATAATGGAAATCCTTTGTTTTCATGATAAATCCCTAAATCCCCAAATACCTCATTGATCTCATATCTTTCTATTTTCTTTAATCCTCTTCATTTCTTTTGAAATCAATGAAAATACTCCATTCTCTTGATTTACTTCGTCACCGGTGTGGTGTCCTTGCTCTGAAGCGTCTCTATTCGTGTTTTCAGCTTTAGATATTCCTTCGTTGCATCTCTCCTTCATGGCCGATGGATCTGACTCATGCTCCCCCTCCCCATTGTCGACAAGGTTTTCTGACAAGATCTAGTTTAGATCTTTATTCTTGGTTCTCAGTTTGGGCTTTTTGGCGTGTTCAGTGGCAGATCTATTTCTTTTCCAACAGTGCTTTACTTTGATAAGTTTAGCTCCAAGAAGACTCGTGCTTTCTCGCAAAAAGCATTAACATCTTTGTTCGCATATGTCCAGTGAGCTTCACTAATTTGGTGTGGTTCGTGTTTTAGATCTCAGGAGGAGCTTCAGTTTTGGATTTGGTTTCTTCACTATTCACTCTTCTCTAAAGGAACAAGTGAATTTGGGGATGGCTTTAGGGCTTCCAATGGAGAAAGAGAAAGTAAGACATGAGGAAGAGAGTGATATGGTGTTTGAAGTAGTGATGATAAAGGGGTGGTATGGTGTCATGGTGGGTTTGATTGTGTTGGAGAGGGTGAGGAAGATAAGGTGCAGTTCTAAAGGTGAAGTAAGAGGGTTTGAAGGCTAAGAGAAGGGTTCTGAAATTAAAGGTATGTGTTTGTTTTGGTGGGGATGGAGTTGGGTTGGAAAATTAAATTTATGTAGGGGTATTTTTGTCCATAAGAATGATCATCTGAGGGGCATATGCCATTTAAGAGTGAGAATTGGTTGGCACACTAACAAAAGGGTCATTTTGCACGGTTTGGTAACTCTAGGGGGTCAGGTTGCACATTTTAAAATGATTGGGTCTAAATTGCACACAAGCTAAACTTCAGGGGGGAGGGTAAAGTTTATTTTTCCCTATAATGAATTTTCTATTTTTTATTTCAGAAAATTATCGAGGGAAAATCCATCGCTATTACTAATGGATTTTGTTTTTATTAGATTTGATGAAAAATGGAGCAAACAAATTTTTTTTTTTTGGATAAGTCATTACTAATGGAAAATCCCTAGGTAAATCTTGTGCACAATATGGTCCCATTTGGTGCCAAAATTTACCTAGGAATTTTTCCTTAGTATATCTCACGCCCAACATGGTACCACCGTAATGACTATCTTTTTCTTTTCACTTGCTCCATTATCCATCATATCTGCCAAAAAATCCATTGGTGATACCATATGGTGACATTACATGCATGATGTATGATAAATAAAGAGATAAAAAAATTATAATCCCTTGTGTCCTAAGAGGGTGGGACCTAATGGTTGGGTATTACTAAAGTTGAGACCTAAATTTGGATAGTTGCTAAACTCAATCTATTATTGAATAGTTTTTTTGATAGATCTAGACCCCCCTAAAAGTCATGGTTAACAGAGTACTCATGTCAATACAATAAGGACCGAATTTTATGAGCTTGATTAGAATGACACAATAGTCACAATATGGTGGCTCGTAGTCCCAATAACAATCCAAAATCAATGACTATCACGGAATTATAAACCTTACAATAACAACATCAAAATCCCCTCTAACCCTATGGTTTCCCAAAGCCTGGGTATAGAGCCCAAATAGTATATGAGATAGGTGAAAGTGAGGTGTGTTCAAAGAGCATAAAAACCTGAAGGCCCTGAAAAAATTATATAATAAATCCTAAAGAATATTAAAAAGAACTCAATTATCTAAAGGTTTAAAAAAATAAATAAAAGAAGTTCATTACCCTAAGGTTTAGGAGACAAATTACAAAAATTAATTTACAAAAAGAAGAATTGTTTATAACTAAAAGAAATAAAAAGAAAGCAGTAAGCTAGGGGAAAAATAAATGTTGTGTAAGTTATAATTATTTGTATAATTTACTCTAATAGATTTGACTTTTTGTCACAACTCGCCTAAGGAATGTGACTAGTGCGTGAGAGATTTAGTCCCCATGGAAGCCTCTAGTAATGCGACTGACTATTATGTATAAATAAATTAAATATATTCAAAATATCGTAAGTTCAACTAAAATTCCATAATCTAAAAATGTTTCCAAAACACAAATCTTGAATATCAAAATGTGTAACAAACATAATCTAGGCTGAAGCCAAATATAATTAATAAAATGGCTAAAATTATGAAAATAATTAAAATAATATAATGCTTGTCCAGAATCCTACTTACACAATTACTGGAGCACTACTATAACTATATGAACCTACAACAAGCTCCACTCCAAAGCAAAGCTTACCAAAAGAATGCTGCAACATTACTGGGGAGGGTTTTATGGTGCAGCTAAACTTGTAGTAGCAGAATTTGTAGGGAAGGAAAAGAGATGGGTGAGTTGATCAAAACTCAATGAGTGAGCCTCCACTCATAACCAACATGGGACAATAATAAAAGTATATAACATATACATGTAATTGATAGAAACATTATATATATATATATATATATAGACACACACATATAACTATACTGAAAACTATAATATAACTGAATCTATGACAATAACAAGTAGAGAAATAGGATATGTACTGCATATAAATAACTTAGCTAATACCTGAAATGGAGCCAATGACTAATCTGATAGGTACCTAACTAGGTCCCATAAATGGACAACACGTTGGGTTTCTTACTGTAGGTGAGCTAGTCCTTAGCAAATCACTTGGTACTAAGGTTAACGATCAATCCTGCAATCGTTAACTCAACTAATTTGTTTCTTATTAGTTATTGGTTAAAAGCTAATATTTAAAATAATTCATTGTTCTTGTGGTACATGCCAAATTGGGTTCATGCAATTTTTCTAACTAGTAAAACAATTCTAAAGCATACATAAGCAAGTATGGCCTCATGAGTTTTCTAAAATAATAATTTAATGATAATTTCAAAATAGGAATTTTCTAAAATTACTATAATCCATGAAAGCATCTTTTCTTGACATAAATCATTCTAAAAAAAATTCATAAACAATTTTTATAATGTTGGAAAAATACTAATAATGACCAAAGGAATTACCATGGGTTTAAACCAACTCACCGTCAATAGCTGGCAGTGTGCTTCCATTGATAACTTGACTCTAGGGAGGAAGATTGGGATCAACAACTGCCAAACATTATAATGAAAGCATAAACAATCTAACGTTGTGCCAAAGACTGAATTTGAAATGTTAGGGAGCAAGACTGTTGTGAGAAACCATGTGTGACTATACCTAAACTCAAACTAGATAAAAAGGGAAGAAACTGGTCGAATTCCATGAAGATAACTTACCGAAAGAGATTAATCAGAGAAAATTGAGAGAAATCGCATTTTTTTGTCTAGTGGAAAATCCTTGAACAACTAGGGTTCTTAGAAAAATATTTAAGAGTCTCATGATGCGTTGAATATATACTTAGAGTATAAAGTATAAGCCCACGCAGCCTTTTCCGTGTTCACCCCATGCTAGCATCGCACGCCGCATTCCTGTCTCAACTATAAGGTATGTGGATTATTTTGTATGTGTCTATATATATATAGAGTAAAACTAACACCAGCAATGATGGTGTGTGCCAACGCTTGCAATGTTAGTTTTATAATAATAATACTATCAATAATAATAATAATTCATATACCACTAAATTTCATCTTTGGGATATTACACTTTCTAACCATCACAATGGAGTCGTCAGACTATGACAACGTTCCTTGATAGTGTTGAGTCAATAAGGCAACTAAAAATTTATCGTTCAAAACTAAATTTTCAATGGAGTTGACACTTTTGTTTATGAGGAAAATGAAAAACCTTTTGATTTTGGAAGAGGCCTCGTAAAAGAGATTAGGTTTTGGAGTCTAATTATGATTAGGGAATACTGAAAACTAAATTCAACTGCACTTCTAAATACATTTATATAAATATTATCCTAGAGTTTTCTATGCAAATTTATTTAACTTTGACAACATTTATAAGAGCATAAAAATTATTTATAATTGGATAAAATTAAAAAAAATAAAAATAAAAGAACAAAAGTTAAGAAAAATAATTTTAGCTTGACAAGTTGTCCACTCTTATGTATTCCTCAATGCAATAGAGAACTCAAAACCTCTAATTCTTCTAGAAAATAATTGTGTTTTTATTGATTTTATTTATGAAAAAAAAAAATATAGGAAACAAATTACTCTTAAACAGGATAGCATGTCCTATACTATATAAGTAATGATATTATAGCCTCAAGTTCACGGTGAGTCCTACACATGACAACATATTAACCATCAAAACACAATTTGAAATTATAAATATATAATGTCACGGGTATGATTTATCATAAATTCTAGTTTATATAAACATTTTTCATATAATAAATCTAACAATTCTCATTACCTTTGAGAATGGCTAAACCATCTACATTAATGTCGCGAATTATTGCATGGATTAAAAGAAAGAATATTTCACTGTCATAAATAAAAAAATTTAATAGTTAAAAGCCAAGAGATAATTTAAAATAAGAAGAAGAGTAAATACCCAAATTGGTCCCTCATAATTGTATGAGGAAAAAAATTAGTCACTCAAATTTTAAAAGTCTCAAATGGGTCTCTCACATTTTAAAAGGGGGATAAATTGATCCCTCTATACGGATCCGTATAATTAAAAAAAAAACTTGCAAAACTGTGCAAAGGGATTCGCCCCCCTCTTATTTTTTTTTTAAACGTGAGAAAACAAATTAGTCACTCAAATTTTAAAAGTCTCAAATCAGTCTCTTTCATTTTAAAAAGGGGATAAATTGATCCCTATATATATATATATTTGTACGATTAAAAAAAAAAACACTTACAAAACTGTGCTAAGGGACTTTGCCCCCTCTTTTTTCTTTTGTTTTTCAAATGTAAGGAAATAATTTGGGATTTTTCAGAATTTGAGAAACTAATCTGGGTATTTTATCTAAGGGTTTGGCTTCTCTAAAGTGAGCAGGTTAGTAAAGTACAAAAGTGGGGGTTTAACCATCCTTAGATGAATAACTTTCATGGTGTGTTTGTCCTATTAAATGATCTAAGGGTGATTAACCCATCACTTTTACACTTTACCAATCTCCTCATTTTAGATAAACCAAATCCTTTATCGAAACATGGAATAAGTCAAAAATAAATTACTCAACTCTAGTCTCAAACTAACTAAAACCCCTTTTTCCTTATTTGTTTTTTATTTTTTATTTATCTTTGTCTTGAAAAAAATAAAAAACCCAGAAAACAAACCAAGAAAAAATCAAATACGACTTGACCTAATATTCAACAATGTTATTTTAACACCTAACAATCTCAAACATTCAAACAACCATACTCATAGGGGTCCACCATTTATTTTTATTCTCAAGTTATTCTTTTTCTATCACTTCTCTCATATCATGATGGGTGTCTACAATTTAACAGATTTGAAAAACATTTCCCATTAAAGAAAAATGATTCAAATCCCAATTTAGTCCCTTAGATTTATAATGAGAGATAAATTAGTCCCTTAGATTTGGAAAGTCTTATTGTGGTCTCTCAAATTTTAGAAATGGGGACAAGTTAGTCCCGAGATTTGGAAAAAGACATTGTGGTCTCTCAAATTTAAAAAATGGAGACAAGTTAATACCTCCATGAAATTGTGGTTTGAGCCATTAATGAAAATATCCACGTATCCTGTTAACTTGCTTACATATACTGTTAATGTTCATGATGAGTCCCAACTTTCTTCATAGCGAGTATTCAAAAAGAGAATATTGTATTGTCAATATCTTTTCGAAGGAGAAATACAAGAAATTTAAGTAATTTTTTTATGAGAGAAAAAGAAAGGTAAGAACTTTAAAAACCTCTATTCTCCACAGAACAAAAAGACAACTTAAAGTCAAAGTCTTTATTATGGGCAGAGGGCTATCATAAAAGAGAAGATAAAGAAGAAAGTCTAAACGACCTTGCTTAGATGAGTGAGGCAAGTTTACAATCCACTGTGGAAATTATCAGTACACATTAGCGAGTTAACTGGCATGTAGACATTTCTGTTAATGGCTTAGAAGACAATTTGACATAAGGACTAATTTAACCTTATTTTTGAAATTTGAGGGACTATGATGAGACTTTCCAAATCAAAGGGGCAAAATTGGGGTTTCAGTAAAATAAAAAAAAAAGTAAACTCTCAAGAAGGTCCCTAATATTTTTCTCATTGAACAACTTGGTCGTGATAAAAAGAAATTACTCACTTGGTTCTTGATAGTGTCAAATGGCAGGCACTCACTATTCTTTAGATGAAAATCAAGACAGAGAAGTAATATGGCATACGGGACCAGTGAGTAAAAGGACAAATTAGTCCTTGGCATTTTCCTTAACCCTCAATTAGTCCCTCACATCATCACCTCCACCATCTCCACCTCCTCCTTCGCGCACTAAATCTTCATCTCCTTTTTCTACATTATACCATAAAGATCAATATTCTTAACCCCAAATTTCCTAAATTTTCAACATGCCAACCAATATAAACTTTATTAAGAAAAGCATCAATGCTCTTCATCTCCTCATTCAATTTGCACGGAGAAAATAGAGAAGAAAAAAGGGGATTATTAGGAACTAGCCAACTAACAATATGAAGCTTGATCTATTTTCTCATAGTCCCATCTTTACGCTTTCTCCATTTTCTAACTTTAATATAAACTATAATAAACTTATTTCTAGCCTCAATCAAAGAAAATGAGACAATTATCTAATAAAAATAATATTTTAAAACAAAAGTTAAAAACAAGCTCAAGCTACATATAGCTAGACACATTAAGCAATGGAGGTTATAATGTGGTGTGATGAAGAAAGAAGTGAGACTTTGAGCGATGGTGAAGAAGTCTCACTCCACCACTTTGATACCTCTCAGGATTTCACTCTAAATAAAGGTTGAGTCACCTTCACCTTCTAGGGTCAGAGGTGATTCTGAGATTGGGGTTTCTGTTTCTAGATTTGGGGGGATTACTATTACATTTGATTGCCTTATTCAAAATTTAGGGAACTTTAGTTAAAAGAAAAAAATTTTGAATTTGGTGGTGTGACATAGAAGGAGATAAATATTGGGTGGGTGTGAGAGATGAAGGAGTTAGAGGAGGAGGAGGAGGTTATAAGGGACTAATTAGTGGTATAGGTAAATGTCAAGAATTACTTTGTTCTCCTGTTCACTTATTCTACATGCCCCATCATTTGTCCATCACGTTTTTCCACAGTGAATGTTCAACATCCAACATTGGGTCAAGAACCAAGTAAATAATTTTATATTTTGAGGGCGGATTCTCCTATGCAGATGAAGGAGTTATCTTCACCTGAATATACAAATAACTGAATGACACATTTTAAATATCAATCACAAGAATAATTCTAAAATAGTCCCTACAATTTAAGCAACATGGTGCTCCTCACCAATATTTTCTTCCCCTTCTCTCTGATCCTCCCTTCTCTCTCTTCTCCACAACATCTCCGAGGAACCACAACCCAACAAGAGAATGTACTACCATTGCCGCCTTCCTCCGTTCTTCCCCACACAACCTCCACTCCTGCCACCCCTAGACGACCACGACCTCACCAGCTTCGCGTCTTCGTCCCAGCACCGCTTGGAACCACCGCAGAGGCCGCGCCCCGCCGCCCTTGTCCCGTGGTGCCTGTCACTTCTCAGCCACCATCCAGTCACGAGCCACCGTACTCTGTGTCCCTGGTGGTGGAACCCACTGCCAGCAGACATTCATGTTGCTTGTCCTCCTTTTTCAAGTTTTGATTTTTCATTTGTGTGCATAAAAAATTTCATTTTTTTGTGTTCTATAGAAAAGAAAGCTGAAAGTTTTGTTACAGTGGTTGTTGTTGAGTGATGAAATCTAAAGAAATTAGAGACATTATTTGTGGTTCATGTCAAAATCTCTTTGTAGATCAAACTATGGAAATCAGGAAGCTATCACTGCCACCGTTGCAGCAGAGATTGTAGCAAAGCACTTCCTTGGTTCTTCAAGGGGGACAGATCTCACCACCACTTGCCACCATAGTTTGTAATCCCACAAAACAAAGGTCTGTTTTGGGTAGGGTGACACTTAAACGTAAGGAAAAGCCATTCTTTCCCCACGACGCGGCCTGCTGGTGGCACAGTGTGACCACATGGCCATCAGGAAGGTGAGGAATGATGGTGAGGGTGCGCGATAGTTGGAGGTGGGGCTGATGGGGGTTATAACCAGTGACTTCCCGATCGTAAAGGAGGCACCTTTGGAGGTTGAGAGCAAGTGCCATGCCTCAAGGAGGCACGCGAGCGCTTAGGTGGAGAGAGGGAAAGAGTTGGTGTTGGGGTCGAGGAGGAGGGCAAGGTCGGGGGAGGTTGAGAGGTTAGAGGGGTGGAGGGCAGCATACTAGTCATGGCGGTTTGTGACGGAGAAGAAGTCGACGATGGCAAGGATTTGGTCGGCGGAAAAAAGGAAGGAGGGTGGAGGTGGAGGGCAAAGTCAAGATAAGTGGAGAAGCGGCACTAGGATACCATGGTGGTGCACGCTGCCATTACATGGATGAGGAGGCAGAAGCTTGGCTGTGAAAAGAGGACAAGATGATGGGGAGCAGGGTGGTCCTTATATTGAGAGGATTATTTTAAAAATTTTTCATGTTACTGGCATTAGACACATGTCACTTAATTATTTGAACCACCTCATATCTGTAGGTGAAGATAATTTTTTTATCTTCACTAGAGAACGCACCTATTTTGAGGGACCAAATTGTTCCACATGAAAAAATTGTTAGTGATCTGTTTTGGGATTTATTCAAATAAATAAATAAACAAACATAGCAAGCTAAGAGAAACACAAAAAAATAACAAAGCACTTAAGTTGCTCCCTCCTCCTAGCTGCAGCCAGCTTCTTCTGAAAAAAAAAAAAAAAAAATCGTTTAGCCATGGACGACGATTTCTTCGATTCTTCGCTGAATCTGGAGGAGACCCATTTCAAGGAAGGCTACGACCAAGGCTACACGGATGGCCTCGCTTCCGGCAAGCAAGAGGCCAGGCAAGTGGGCCTCAAGATGGGCTTCCAGGTCGGCGAGGAGCTCGGCTTCTACAAGGACTGCCTCGACATCTGGGCCACCGCCATCCGGGCCGACCCGGCCCGGTTCTCTTCGCGGGTCCAATCGGGTATGCACCGGATGGAGGCGCTGCTCCAGAAGTACCCTATGATGGACCCGGAGGACCCGAATGTGCAGGAGATGATGGACGAGTTGAGCGTCAAGTTCAAGATGGTGTGCTCTTCGCTGCACGTTAAGATTGAGTACAAAGGGTACCCAAAATCTTCTTCTTCTGAGGCCAATGATATTCAGTTTTGAACGGTGTTTCTTCTTTCTTCTGTGTTGTATCGCAGTTGAAAAAAAAAATTAGGGGAAAAAAAAAAAGAGAGAACACTTTATTGTTCCGTTTTACTAGTCTGAAAATTAGTATCTGGGTATGGTCTCTTTTGTAAGGCCAATGTATATTTTATTTTCCTAGGTAAATTTTGGGTTAGAACAGATTACATAGTACTTTAAATTTAAATTTGTATCTAATTATTTCGAAGTGTTATGTTTATTTATTGGATTGTGTGTCGTTTTGGTCTTTGGGAAGCTTATCCTGCTTTGTTGTTCGACTAACCATTCCGTCAAATAAGTGAGTTTTTATTGTAGTTGGTTGATTTCGTCTGAATTTGTAGAGTAGATCAATCACTGTTGGGTTTGTTAGATTGAACATATGGAATGTGATTTTTCATATGTTGGGGATTTGTGTGTTGCCATTGTCATTTGCTAAAAGCATATATTGACCAGCTCTGAGTGAAGTAGCTACTGCTTACTCATTACAAAATTGCCTGTGTGTGTGTGTGTGTGTGTGTGTGTGAGAAAGCAGAAACAGGAGTGCAATGGGGTCAATTGAATGAGCTGCCAGGCTTTTCCTTCAGGCCACACAATTAGTAAGTTTGAAGATGTGGCCTACATTAGAGTTAGTTAGACCCTTATCTCTGAGTTGGGTACAATTTCCCTCTTCAGAGCCATGTCACTTGACAAGTGCTGTGCTTGCAATGGTGAAGGCTTCTTTCCTTACCATTGACTTCTAGCTGCACTGCATATCTTATCCTCCACTTGGGATTGTAGACCACATATGTGTCTAAACCTGGTTGATGCTTCATTGGACCAAACGGCTAGGACTGCAAGATCAATGGCTGGGGCCACATTGTATAATATTTATCATATGTAGAAGGAGAATGTTATCTCTTGGGGTTAAGGTTTGGAAGTTTCTGTTAACAACAGAGTAAATATTTCTTGGGGTTAAGGCCACATTATGTTTCTGAATTCTGAGGATGCCCTTAAGTATGAAGTTGATCAGTCTCTGCACATTGTTTAATTAAGCCATAAAATTGCAGCAATCGGTAACAAGCGCTCTACCAACTACCAGGAGCAACTTGTTTCACCACTGCCACTGTTAATCTGTTATGCTCCCAAGTTTTCATTTTTTGGAAATTTCGCCCTTGTTCATAAATAACTGAATCCACACACTATTGAACTATCTTTAGTATGCCAATGAATCATCTTTTCAAATTGATATATTTTGCATATTAGTGATAATTGAATTCGTTGCAGTTCCTGCTTTTCGATATGGAGCCGCGCATGAATAGGGGAGGACACTTGATTCAATCAGAAGAATACACGGTTATTTCAAACCAAATTCAAGTGGGAACCAATGGGTAGGGAGGGACAAAATCAGAAATCTTGCCACTGAAGCGACTCCAGCAGAAGTTGTTGTGGTCATTGGAGCAACCACATGGTTTGATAACACTATAGTGCTATGGCACTTGCAAATGGTGAGGGTGTTCATTGAGGTGGCCTTTAATTTTGTTCGATCCAAATAACATTGTTGGAGAAAGAATGCTACAAGAAGTTGAAGCCTTGCAAAGGAAGGAGGTACTTCTGTAGTTACTTGAACCTAAGTCCCATTGTCTGAGGAGAAAATTTGATATCAAAGAACCGGTTTTTTTTTTTTTCCTGTTTAGATTTTAAGTAATTATAGTAACGGAAGATTACCTTCTCATGATAAGCAAGGTTTCGGCCATTTGATTTTGTTTATTTGGTGATACCATATGGCGATTTTTCATTCCAGTTTCTTTCTAGCCTTCCAATTAACGATGTGTTATGAAATATCAGATGACGGATGAACCCAAGCTTATTGATAATAACTGTCAATTAGTTGGCAAGCTAACTACTTGCAAAGTTATACGTCACATTAACATACGATTGGATCTGATGTCACTATTAGTTTTGGGGGTATTGGACATAGGGTCCATGTGATTTAGATTTCGATAAAATTATTTTTAGAAGAATTGATTTGTGCTTGAAAAAATATTAGAAAAGTGGGTTTAGAAGACTTAACGTGAGATGGAAAATAATAAAAATTAATATTTTTAACTGCTATCAGAATAAATTCTTTTTAAAGTGGAACACTTTTTCTAAAAATAAAGTACCGAACCAAACAGTTTCATTTTTTCTCAACTGAATTTTTTTCAACGCATCACGATTATAGTGGCAAACCAAACATGCGGATACTAGTGCGACTCCTATCCTAATTTTGTTCCTCAAAACTGCAGAACTTTTACTAGTATTGCGTTTTCTATTGTTCAAGACTTCAGCTTCAAAATTACACTCTCTCATTATCATAGAAATTTTAAGTAAAAGAAATTTTCAGCAGAGATTTTAATACAATTTAATGTCCATTTAGGCAAAAATAAAATAAAATTGAAGTTGATGCATTAAGATGCTAGGTGCCACAGCAAATGTCATCGACTTGTTCTCAGTTATTATCATAGAAAAAACATACAAGATCTTAATCTCTGGTAACAGATCGTGATCATAGATAGTAAGAAAGAAATTCTATATGCATTGCCTATGAATATACATTCTATTCAACAAGTGATCTGTGTAAGGCATCTTCGGAGATAAGCGCATTACTAATATGATCTGTAGCAATATCACCTTACAGATTTTAATGCTGAATAGAGTGGCTATGCTAGACAGTGTCCATTTCTTAGACTTTATCCATAGTACAAATTAGATAACTGATCAAAAGTTCACAGTGAAATTTAATTGCCTTTAGTAAACTCATGAGAAAAAAAAAAAGTGATTATTGCCTAAATGGTTGGCTGGCATTTTCGTCAAAAGTGCAACTAAACTGAAACAAGCATATGAAAACTGCTGCTGTGAGTGCTTGTTGCTTTCTTCGTGTGAACCTATATTGAGCACAAAATTCTGAAATTTTACATCAGATATATATGATTTAAATAACCAGTTATTTACAATGGACGATATGCTACTTGTCGTGTACCCTCTTTGTCACGAGCACTGCTTGCTTTTAGACTCCTCAGAAAACAACACCCGAACCAGCTCCCTTAGCCTCTCAGCACCACGGCCTGGCCTAAAAACCGTGTCGTTGCCACGCAAAGAACAAGGGTCTGCGCCACCATCTGAGGTCCCAACACACCATGCCCCAGGCGAAAACCTATGCGTGCGCCCCAGAAGCTCTTTGTCAATCTTGTCCAGGACAGGATCATCCTTTGCAAACTTCCGAGCAAAGGCAGCATTGCTTTTAACCATTTTATCAAAGTCTTTCATGGTTAGAGAGAGGGGATGCTGCTTTGGGGGATTGTCCCAAGCAATGTAGTGAAGATCATGGCCTATTGCTGTGTGCCGGAATCCAGTGTTACAAATGACAGTGTGAAAATAGCCCTCCGGCGAGGAGACAAAATTCGAATAATACATAAGCATAGTCCGTGGAAAGTTATCCCACCCCCATATGCAGTACTCCACAAAGGAACGGGTCAGTACAACCCAAGCTGAACCTGTCCACCAAAGCATATACAAAAATATGGGGATCTACCATGTTGATTGCCTATCTAAAAGCATATAAATGTAATTGGGCTAGCTAACTATATATTTTACAATCCTAGCACTGCTATTTGGTTGCGGAAAATAATGTAATAGTACATACAGAATTATAGATATAGATATACCGGTGAACAAGGTAAAAGATGTGGGAAGCGTTCTTCGTTGAGTGGTCCATGCTAAATCAGATTTCTTTGACAAGTAAAGAGCAGGATCGACGATGATTGGTCTTGCTCTTTGATTCCTGAAAATATAAGTAATGATAACAAGAAATTTCAATCAACTGATATGGTAAGCCAATAACAAATGGAAACAAAAGAATTAGAGAAAACAATTCACATACAGTTTCCAACCAACAATGCGAGTGTGTTCAATGAAATTGAGATCCCTTGACAAATTAGAGAAAACATGAAGCAAATCTGCAGAAGCAGGGAAACAAATATCAGATGACTTCACAGTTCACAAAGGCCTCTGGAAGGTTCAAGAAGGATTACAGATAGCTCAAACAACCTTGAGAATATACCATCACATGTTATGGGAGGAACAACAATGAAGGCAGCAACAACAACTTCAAGTACATGATACCAAATCACTAATTGAGAATTTGAGATCCACGGTAGCCAACTCAGAGATTAGAAGAAAATAGTTATCCTTGAACCAAGTGGATGCTTTTTAAAACAGACATGAACTAGGCCAGCATTTTTTCAAGACAAAAATTAAGTCCACATATCCAACATAACATGCCTACAGCAGCCTTACGTAAAGCCAATGCCAGAGCTACAGGCATGCACCATATAAAGACTCCATCAATTATGAATTCGTGGCCAAGCATAATCAAACCCAAATGGCGAATTTGCCAGTTACACATACTTAAAAGCTAACACAATAATGGAAATCAGCGTGTTTCTTCTTTGGAAGGATTACATATCATACCATAGATGAAAAAAGGTGACATTTGGACTGAAGACCTGAAGCTAAGGCTAGTTGAGATTTATATACACATCAATAATCTGAGAATCATGTAACTATCAGGCTTTAGTGCAAACTAATAGAAGAAGCTCAATCACTACATAGAAAAGCATCATCTACGAGAGAGCAAGACATATTTAATCAATCTACTGAACCTTAACAATGGAAAAATAGCCAGTGAAATAAATTAAGAACTTTTCATTACTTGTCAACCTGAAACTACACCCGTGATACCCATAAGAGGGTAAAACTAGGAACACAGGGTGCGTTGATGAGTGAACTACCATGACAATGTAATATTACCAACATGGAATGGTCCAATAAATCAGAGAAAAAGGATTTTATCAGAACAAAATAAGACAGCTTCAACTATTACCGTCAGCCCATCAGGTATGGAAAAGATTTAGCTACAAGATCCTTGTAATCTAAAGTGAATAAAGAGAACAAAGCTAGAAGCTTCCTTGAAGCAGATTTCATGCATATTTGAGTTGATATATGTATGCAATCCAATAAAACTCAAACTCCAAACAGCTTGGAGTGAGCTACATAGACGTTGATTTAATGGGATCAAAACTTAATTGATATTGCATTTAACAACTGCCTAACAGAGTAACACAACTTTAGACTTGTAGTATGAATTTAAACCATCTACTTTCAAAGGGACAATTATCTAGAATGTTTTACATTTTTTCCAGTCAAACTTCCATTTCGATTTGTACAATGGTTCTTTTCATAAAAGAATAAACAAATCATCTTACAGTACATGTCACATAATGGAAGTGATTTCTGATAAGATTAAGCAATTGCTTAGATTAAACTCCAAGAAGGTTTGTAGAAAAGAAAATTCAGACCTTTCAGCAAAACAATGTGTGTATGCCGAAAAGAAGCACCATCTAATACCTCCATAGTATATACTATATAGTAATGATTAATGAGTATCTTAAAATACCTTGCTTTGTCATTTAAGCTAGAAATTCTAGCCCATGAACCTAATTCAGCACGTATTATCTACAAAAGTGACTTTCAAGTCCCGACAAACCAATACAAAATCTATATAAAAAAGCACATGGAGGACCTCCAGAAATGTAAGGAGGCAACAATATCAGTGCAAGGCATACATAAAATAAATAGAAAGACTTCAAACATCGAAATCAAGTGGAATAAGGTTTGTTATTGTTGTAGTCTTACGAGCTAGACTATACTAACTAAGGGATGGTAATTCAAATTGATTCCTCACATTTGGGGACTAAAGGGATCACAGAACCAAAACTAGTGCTCATTGTTCAATATAAAAATAGCATAACTCGCACCAAAGTAGGATTATGAAGACTGACATCCCTTTTAGACTGTACTGCTCTTCTTGTCCGTAAGCACATCAAAGAGGCAACATGAGCCAGCTATTTCTGTCATGTTGCCAATTCACATTTGCCAATTTTAATGAAGGCAATATGAAAGGAGAAGCAAAGAAAACAAGTTTTGAGAAAGTATAACCCATTAATTTAATAGCTCTCATGTCCTAGTAACATTAGTCTGATTTTCAATGATTTTTTTTTTCTGTCCTCAAAGATCAAAACTATTCAATGCTCAGGGAAAACAAGTCAACAGCACGCTAAAAATGAAGGCAAACAACAGATGATGCAGAAGCCTAACTATTACTTGCCAAACTTATCAAAATACAAGACCCAAATGACATACGGTTTTCAAATTTTTAAAACCTCTGAGAAACAGCATCAAATGTTTGAACCGAAAGCATTATTTTGTAAAGGATCCTCCCACAACCAAGAAGACCACAGTTTGTGCATGCAAATTCACAAGAACCATTGCATATAACATCAAGAGGTAAATAAAAGGGTCAGTTACCAACCATCCTGTGTTATAAGTGGATAATCTGATGCACTGAGGTTTATGAACCAGTCCCACTGTGAGCTCTCTTTCAATAATATTGCAATAGCTTGAAGGGTACAAGCAATCATAGTAGGACCCTTATAAGTCACCAAATTGGATTGGGACATAACGCGCACATTCTCTACTTCACGAAACATTGGATCAGCTTTCACTGCATTTGCCAATTCCAACCTTTCCCGGGGTGGCGCCTCAAGATCTAAATGCAAGATGTATTGATTCCTTGGGTGGTACACTGCCTCTAATGTCCTCATCATCCTTTGACTATCACCCTTGGTTCCTGAAATAAGATATGCAAACCTAGCTGCCTCCATTTTCATAACCACACTATCATTAAAAGGCCTTTCCAAATCTGATTCCACAAAATATCCACCAGAATCCTCTGACCTCGTGAACGATTTGATGTCAAACGGTGAATGCTCTCCCACGCCAGCAGAACTTGGTGCCCCAAGCATAGCTGTCAGAACCAGACTCACAGACACCAGCAAACTTGCAAAAAAGGGGATAATCCATTTCCTATCACTAAACATCCTTCCTGAATGGGAACCAGCATTTTTCCTCATACTCTTGTAAAACTGCTGATATCAAAATCAAATTTTGGAACTTTTCCACCTCGAGGGCAAGAACCAAGTTCTCTATCTATACTCAGCTCTTGCACGCTAAAGAAGAATTGAAAGAGTTGAAACCCAAAAGCACAAAGCACCCAACAAATCTTCAGAAGATAGAGAGAGCAAACGAGAAGTGCAATGGTTTTCAACAACAGAACTAGAACCACCTTCTTAGCAAAGCGTAGTTTTAGTATGAATTTAAGCAAAAGGGTCCATGTTTTTCTGCAGGATAAAACATGGTTTTCAAGCGAAAGATGTCTAATTTATATCTGCATCAATCCGCACCAATGCCAAAGATTATGATTTGGGAGCTATAGGAGACACAAACCTATGACATGCAATTGGGACCCACATCCGGAAAAACAGAAAAAGGCTCAGAAACAATAAGTCAATTACTCCCTAATCAGAGAGCAACAATTTTTGAAGGCGCAAAAGGTGGAGGAAACTCCACCATAAGTCATCATCCTACAGTCTCTTCACATGTAACTCCTATTGACATTAGAACTCAGTAGAAAGCAAAAATAGAAAATCCTCAATTCAAACTTCACCTGCAGAGAATTAAATGCAGCTAGTAACTTTTTTCTAGACTTTACTTTTCTATTTCCCCTTCTGGAAACCGTGTCAAAACAAAGATCTATGTCACTAAAAAATTGTGCTTTGTTTAAGGAGAAGAACACAGTTGATGCAAAAGTACTGGGGGTGAGCTCAGATTCAAAACAGGTCTACTTTAAGGTAGATATGATCCAAGTATTAAGTATCCAACCAAACAAGAGGATGTGAAAGAGGGAGGATTCAATGAAGATTCAAAGCGATAGGGGGCTCTCTTTATTTATCATATGTTTGATGGGAAAAAAAAAAAAAAGGAGGAAGAGAACAGGAACAGAAACGCGGTTTGGCTTGAGGAAGTGATAGCTTGAACAGTACACATGTTCTTGTGCTGTTGTGGAGATTCACATATATTGGAAGTTTTTTACTTTTTCTTTTTCTGTTTTCATTCTTTATTCTTAAGTCTTTGCTTTGAATATTAGCAAAAGATTAATTATTAATTATTAACACTAATTTTGTGGATTTTATAACTCATGTGGACCATTTTAGCATTAGGTGATATTCCTGACCATGCTTTTGGATTTGCAAAATTATATTATGATTTATCTTGATCTTACGAATGCATAAGACCAAATCCTCTCAATTATAAACTCTATATAGCAAGAACAATGCTATGTGTGAATTTCACATTAGTTTTGTCTCATCTAATCAATAATATAAATTTACATGATGTTGTCAGGTGGAATTTACAATTAAGAGAATTCATTTCCACAAATATATGCCTAACATCGTTTATTTTTCATAGTATATTATATCAAATACCTAGTTTATCAAAAAAAATTTATATCAAATACTTATTAATAGTTTTATAAATAAAACACTGAATACCTTTATAAAAATTATCAATATAAGGTGATAAATTAAAACTATTTGGTGCAATATCAATTAATTTTGAGGAAACTCAATAAAATTTACCGATAAAAATAAGAATGAGTGTCTTGGTAACAAGTGTGCTAGGAATTTAGGAAAGCAAAATTATCGCACAAAAGGAAAAATTTTAATATTTTAGTATATCTTTTTAATTTTAATATGTGTCTTCGATATACTTGTCAGTATTTTGTTAACGAAATACTACACATAATAATGAACAAAATAATAATGCACCAAAAAATTATATATATACTACATAAAATAATGAACACCTTTACAGGTTAGTTTTTATCGAACAGCTTGAATGTTAAATGTTCAATGTTTGTTTTATCAAAAGAAGAAAAAAAAAAAAGCGTTCATTGTTTGTAACGGAAACTTTGAATTTTGATGCTCCATCTTGAACTGCTATGTTTCTTTTTACCTTATCAGCTAAGCATCTCCGTTTTCATCCGGCATCATAACATCTAAAGAGAAATTTATTGTATTTTATTTTATCTTATTTAACGAATTATGTGCAAACGACGTTTACAGTACACTTAACTACTAGAGATTTAGCCCAATGACAATTCAGTTACAAGTTTATTTCCTTTTTTTTAAATTATTTTTGCCCTATATTTCATTTGAGCCTCTGTAATATGTGTACTATCTGTAAGGGAAAAAAAAAGGATTATGAATAGGAAAAATATTTAATAAGCAACTTGTTAGTCAGCTTTTTTTTAACTTCAAAGTAAAATATTTTCACAAAATTTATTTTGATATTGATTATTCAGATACTACTTTATTAATTTAAATAAAAAAATTATTTTCTTTTCGCTTCTGAAATAAAAAATTATTTTAAAAAAATAGAAGATTTTGTGAAGCTAATAGTAGCCCAAAAAGGTTAGTTTAGTTTAGTGGCCGAGTTTGGTTATTGCATCCCCTAAAACACATATTATGTACTAATGGATGATTTGTTGGAGTGAGAAATATATACTTCTCTTGACTAAAAATCTAAAATTTTAACTCAAATATAAAATAATCAGTGTTGGCAGAGTTATAATCCCTACAAGCTCTTAAGTATTCAAATATAATTGCTTCCTGTATAACGATATCTATGGTGAAAACAAAACGCATTTTACATTAGTAGATTTGATTAAGAAGAAGTTCCACTTACGAACTTGCCTTAGTCTCCTTTTACTCAAATCAAAAGTATTGTTTGAATTCAATTTCAAGGACACCCTGTTGCTGAATTATTTATAAGTCTAAAGAGTCGAGAACCTATACATTAATCTTACATTAGAAGTAAATAATTAGTACATATAATGCAAAAGAAAAAAGAATGTTACATATGCTACGTCTTGTTCTTGTTAACTCCAATTAAAGTTAAAAAAAAATGGCTGCGCCTGTGCAGTTGAGTGGTAATATAATGAATCTGAATAATTTAAGTTCTTTTATTGCACATTTTTTAAAAAAAACAATTATATGTCTTGCATGTTTTAACAATTAACCAATCATTCGCACATTCATGTTAGATTTAGTTTAAAAATAATAGGCTTTCATAAATGCATAAATTTATCTGAAGAATCGTAACACTGATTATGTTAAAAATACAACTATATAAGCGATGCATTCCCAAAGATAACAGCGGTTATGCTAAACATACAACTATATAGGCATTGAATACCCAATGAAGGTTGGTGCAGATGGGAACAAACTTGTATCTCACACGTATAAAAGTTTAATTTCTGTTGTTGATGTGAGGAATATATTAGTATAGGCAATGTGGTAAGCACCCTATATGAACTCAAGGATGTGCATCATGTCGTTAATAGAATAATCGGTATCGACTCTACCTAAATTTTTCTTGGAAAACAAAAAAGAAAAATTAATGCATACATAAATCAAAATAAATCTCAATATCACTATGTCTAACACATATTGCATAACTCTAGGAATGAACATATCATGGGTTAGCCAATTAGGGGATAGGATGGGTATTTAAGTACCTTGGTTTTAGGTTGAGTTTGTAGCTAGGCGAATTCTATGATGGTCCTTGATGAGTTACTGACCAACTTGGTCAGTGAATCTCAACCTTTAAAATACCATATAATTGTTTAAATGTAAAATTTTTTTTACAAAAAAAAAATAGATAATAACTTATATTATAATGTTTATTAAGACTTTCATTTACCATTTTATCCTTTCTTTTCCTCTACAGACCCTCGTGACCACACATCCCTTCACCATCGGCTAGAGACGAATTGAGTATTTTACACACCAGAAGATGAAGAAACAATGAAAAAGAAGTCATTTCTGTTGATGAAAAGGTTAAATATCCAGTAATTATATGCTTCCAGACCCACAAAACTGTTCTTGTAAATTGAAAAAGAAGCCACTTCTTTCATATTAAAATATTAAATATCATCTCTATTGAAGGAGGGAAATTAAAAGGGCGAAACAATGAAATTATGCGGTGGCACCGAGGAAGAAGAAATAACAAGGGGTGAAAAAGTCAATTTATAATCTTTTAAATTAAAATAATTTTTAGAGACCAAGTTATTCATTAACTCATCGAGGACCATCACAGAATCAGCAAGAGTTTGTAACCTTATTTTCAGCCTAATTCATTCTAACCTAATATACGCGAATTGCATTGGATCGAATTTGTACATTGCAAGAAACACTTCAATTAATTACAAACTAGGTTAAAAAATAATATACATTATTATACGTCCATCATTTTAAATAGATGATATACGTGATTTGAAAACGATAATTAATGGTCTCTTTTAGCACATGGCATTTGGGAGATGTATTTATATCAATATGGTGTTTTTTTAAAAAAAATATATACAATATAGTGTTTTTAGAAAAGAATTCATCATGGGTGGATTATTACATTGTCGATGAATAATAAGAATTATATTTTTATAAACAAAGTATTTGCCAAAGTGTGTAGAATCTGCAAAAGCGGATTTTGACCAAGAAACATAGAATTCGCCAAAGGTGACTTCTACATATAATAATATTTACACTCTATATAAACTCTATGGTCTAATCACTTCTTGCACAAATCACTTCTTTGCGAGTTATTGTTTGTGCTCATAGAAATCATGAGGAGTAGTTTTCTTTTCCTCTCTTGCTATTTATGTTTACTTAAATACTAATAAATCTAAGATTGTTAGAATATCTTTTTTGATCTAGCTTTTGTTTTTAGGGCATTAAGAACCTTAGTAGATTATAAAAAAATGGTATGTATAGAAATTGTGAAAGATTGTGAGATACTGTAATAGATTGCATTAAAAAAAAAAAGGAAGAGTATGCTAAAAAACAGTATATTAAATTAAAGAGAGGAAATGAATAGTACTACAAGTATAATAATTTATTTTACTAGTGAAGTTGTTACAAATACAAATGAGGGTGTCATATTTATATATGAGAAGCCATCAAGTTTTTGTATTCCCTTCATCCCAAAGATAGTGGTGACAATGAGATACAGTTGTACTATCTCGATTTTTTGTGGCTTTAGACAATGTCAAGCAACTCCAATAAGAGATTGCAATGACATTCAACAAATATTTAGGATACATTGGCAACATAAGCTAAACATTATTGTCATTGAGTTGTATGTTGATTTTGAAGAAGTTATTGCTCGGAACATAAAACCTTGGTCAAGGACACTTGTGGACAGAGACACATAATACGGAGCAAGTGACAAAGAAGGTAATGAAGACAAATATGAAAATGGTGATGGTGTAGATGATGATGACATATCAAACACAGTAGTTGGACAATATTTGAACAAGGAATTATCTTTCATGTGTGCTTTAGATTTGAAAGTTATAAATGCAACTTAGTTTTCACAGTATATAAACATGGGGAAGTATCCTTAAAGTGTTAATATGTTTTTATATTTTAGATATTGAGATAATTAGAGAAACTTAATTAAAAAAATTTATTGCATATACATTAACTTTGTGTTTATATCTTTTAATTGATTTATTTAATTTGTTTGATTTAATATTTTGGAGGTATCTTTCTAGTTGTGGTTAAAAGCATGATTTTGCTTGACTTAATATTTTATAAGTTTAGTTGATTTATTTAAGTAGATTGTTTGATCTAAAAACTTTTTTTAAAAAAATCTTAAAGCAAGGAATAGATAGGTAGTTAGTGACATGATATTTTTATGCAATATGATTATTAAATTTGATTTAAGTTTATATGTTATTAAATTTTCTGAAAGCATTTAACTTTTTATTCATTTTTATTTATTTAAGTTAGTGTTTCTGTCGTGAATGATGAATTGTTTCTTGGAATGATATTAAACAATCGGGAGGCTACTATAGAAGTAGGTAAGCCATACAATTGACCACACACTTGCACTAGGGTGGGGATTTCTCAAAACCACTCAAAGTTGAATTAAAACATAATTGCACAATTTATAAAGCCTTTGATACAGTCTGATCCATCTCTTAAAGTTAGAACCGTGATGGCAAATGTTTTGTCTTTTGTCTCGTATGGGTGCACAACAATGTACTGAAAATCATATCAAATAAATTATCCTTTGTAGGGCATTCAAGAATTAAGCATGAATTTAATTATCATTACAAGTGGATGCACAAACGTAGCACATCATATACAGATTAGCTTGACAAAAATCTACAGAGTGGACATAGATGGGGGCACAAGACCACAAACCTTGTCGAGTGTAAAATTTTGTATTAAAAGAGGCTTTTAATCTTGATAAGAGTTAACGTATTTTTGGTTGTATTAATTGTTTGCTAAGAAAGGTCTAGAGGTATTATGCAGCCAGAAATAGAGCTAGTGGCCAGAAATATGATACTCACCAAATTCAACAAGCAAAGTAACTCTTTTCATGTTAAACAACAATCTAGGATGGAATAATATAGGGTTGAGTTGATGCATAGACATTGTGATTGTGGTGATTTTCAAATTGATTGAATTCCATGTCATCATGTGATTGCCTCTTGTAATAGCGAGACTTTGACTAGCAAGGGTATGTCAACGATGTTTATAGAATTGCCAAGATTTATAAGGTGTACAAGAGACGGTATAGGGTCACGGGGCACCAAAGTATATGGTCCCAATATATGTAATCTCTAGAACCATTTAGAAAGCATTAAAGAAAAATGTTTTGAATGACAACAAAATCAATTCAAAGAAAATGTTTTGAAGAACTACTAATGTCTGACATAGCATACAGATAATTCTGAAGTGCATAACACGAACTTAAAGCAAGAACAATTTCACTTTACATGTGCAAACATATATATCTTGTATTAAGAAATTGAACCTAATAGAAGTGAACATTATATCGTGCATTACGGGTTGAAGTAAATCAAGTCAAGAACAGGAAACCAAGGCACGGGTTTTCAGAAAACAGCACTAGACATCAAAGAGTACACTCAAAATGGAAATATCAAGCAAACTCTGATAACAACGTGTTACACAACCTTCAATCATCATGATCACAATACTTTCAACATCAATAAAGCTTTAATTGAAGGCTAGAAGACCGAAGAATTATCAAGGAACTGATACCGCATATCAAAATACTCACTTCACTGTGAAAAGCAGAACCTTGCTAGAAAAGGAATGAAATTTGAATTTTGAAATTCAAATTTCAAGTCAAACCCATTTTCAAACAAGTGTGTCATTTCTCTTGCCTACTTGGTCAATCATTCCAAGTTCTAGAAGGAAAAATTCAGAAAGTAAAAATGTAGTTTATGAAAGGCCATCAAAAACCTCAAATTTACAACGGCTTCTGCAAAAAGCTTTGACATCAGATGAGCTACTCTTCTAGATTGCGTTTCCAAGATATAAATAGATGATCAATACGTGTCACTTGGACAACAGATCAAGGGTAATAGTCATGAAGGAAGACCTCTATAAATAGATATGTTGTGATTAAATGAACAACAGGATTGAAGATATAAGAGTGGAAACTCCATGAAACTCTCTCCTCACATCTTGTCCTGAAAATAGGACGTGTGAGTGGCACATGGATCGTTAACAAACTAAATGAATACGTGTTTAACATAAGGTCTCTTTTGCACAGTTTGAAAACTATAAGGAGTCGCATTGCACAATTTAAGAAGTCAGGGTCTAAATTGCATATAGTCTAAAATCCACGAGGTAAAATGTATTTAACCTTAATAACTAAAGGTTAACCTTAACATAGCTCGAGCGCTAAGGGGTTAAAATTTAGGGTGTTGCATAGAGCCGTTATCTCTAAAGGATACGTATCAACTTGGAATATCGAGAACCACATGTGCCAATGCCAATTAACTCTTATGGATGTTTAGGTATGCTTCTGCATCTACTCTTCCAGTTTTCTTAATGATTTAACATGGATGATCTTAGGATTATAAAGAACTAAATTTATAACATGCTTAGGCTATGATGGCTGCCATTTCGGATTGCAGCTATCGGACATGTACTAACTTTACAAGCAATGCCAAAGCTTGAGTCTCCTCCAAATTATGGCTTATGACATTCACCCTTTCTTTCTTCATATGGGCTGTTTATTATGCCTATACCAATATTTTATTTCCTAGTTGGACTAAAATTGCCAGCCTGAATTCACATTTCATTCTTCTCATTGAAGGGATCATAAACTTACGATGTTAGCAATTCTAATAACTTTCATAATGTTTCTAATCCCTCTCTCTGTGGGAGGTGGTTGGGGGGAATATGTGGAACCAAATCCAATTTGCATAAAGCATTGCTGTGATACACATTCAACTTTCGACAGATGGACCTACCGTTTGTTTGGAAAATTGTTTGCACACTTCACAATCAATCTTGAAAGTCTAAAATTTATTTTTACCATTTTTTATTATATTTTAATAGTTATATATAGAGAAAGGTATTAAAGCATAAGTTAGCTTCTTGGTTTGTACATTATAATTTGACCACAAGAGTCAAGATGAATCGATAAGAACTCTATCATTCCTTAATTAAAAGTTTGATTATCACTTTGATAATAGAGCTACTTTAAAACATATGGTAAACATCTATTCCCTTAAATATGGGCCTACAGTTTGTGAAAGAATTAATCACTACATTTGAGGGTAAATACCCGGAAAAACCAAATATAGTAAATTCGAATAGAGAGAGATTTGGCAAGTCTCCAGACCGCATCCCCTGCCGCAATCTCGTTTAGTAAATGGGTATTCAACCCCTATTCCGACAAAGACCAAAGTCGTCCCTGTTCCAGCCCTCGTCCCGGATAATCCCCCAAGTACCCAGTTTTAAGGGCTCTTTTGCCCCCACCTTCGAACAATTTAGTAAACAAACGAGGATCCCATAAATTATCAATCTAGTCAAGCAAACATTTTTAGAAAACTAATACAGGTAGCTAAAGTTTGGGAACTGATCTATTTTAGGAGCTGACTGAATTCATTTCAAAAAACAAGAGAGGCTTACAGGAAATTTACAGGGAAAAGTGAAGCACAGCCCTTAACAAAAATGGCCCAACTCAAATCATTTCAATGTGCGGTGGAGAGCACACAACAACCTTCACTGAGCTGGTCGCCATCCTTTCCTACCCCTACCTCTACCCCTTCCCGCACCATGAAATGTTTTTCTCCCATTACTAGCAGATGCACCTGGATGAAATTGAGGGGTTGCATTGGCACTTGGAATAGTACTAGGATGCAAATTAAGGTTTCTTTCTGACTGCAATTCACTGGATGGAAAACCCTGTTGCACAGCACGCATTGTTGTCTGAATGTTAGGAAAGGGTGGGTTCAACCCAAATGTCATCTGGTTATGACCCACAAGCCCCTGTGCAAGCATGGCTTGTGCAAATATATTGGGCTGTAACCCAGGCAACATGGCTCCTTGACTGAGATTTAACTGCTGTTGAAATGGAATTCCTGGCAAAGGCAACTGGTTATGTGGGTACCAAGGCATGCCATTTGTAGGAAATGCATTAGGAAGCAGGCCAGATTGTGGTTGCTGTGGAAGGGTGGTCCCATTTGTCCAAACTCCACTTGTAGCTAAGTTAGGACCTGCTTTTACCGGAAATCCCGGAAATGCAGTAGTTCCCCCAAACAGACCTTGTCCAATGCCCGAAAAAGGTAAACAATTTGGATCGAGCAGGGGTGCTGCAGGTGCACCAGGTATGGTAGATGCTGCAGGTGCACCAGGGAGGGTAGATGCTGCAGGTGCATTAGGGGTGGTAGGTGCCACATGATGATTTGCTGAAACTTTCTTTTTATTGTTTTTTATCTTGCTGGGATTTTGATCATTTGTGCCTCTCTTAGCCATTCTTTGCATTCTCCTGTATTCTTCCTCCTTCTCATCATCTGAAAACTCAACTTCATCTGACAACTCTTCATCATTCGCACCGGATGCATCATACCCTTTCTTGTAAAGATCCTTGTTATTAAGCACATGGTCGGCAAATTCTGGAATGAATGAGATCAAGGTTCCCGCATGGGTCCCTGTAGGGACTTCATTTTCAGAATTGTATCTCACAACATAATAAGGGTTTTTGACAGGTCCAAAGATTTCATCAACAAACCCTAGTGGTTTTCTGCTTTCGGTCATCCAGAGAATAGAACCCTCACTAAGAGGGTCATGCTTCTCCACTCCTTCCACAATGACCTTAGCACCAAGAATCTGTAAGATGAGAAACTTGAGTGAGATTATTCCAACAATAATCTATACCCTTCAAAACTATTTCCACTGGTCATTTACAACAAGGCAGAAGCACTTAATTTAGAGTGTGTTTTCTTCAGCTTTTACCAGCAAAAAAGATTATTTTTTCATAGAAGCTATTCATATCAGCTTCTACTCAAAAGTCAAAAGTTAAAAACACTTTTTCGGGACGATTTGAATAGAAGCTAAGATAAGTAGCTTCTATGAATTTGTCAAGAAAAGCTGAAACAAACTCAGCCTTAAACAAACAGGCAGTCACCAAGCAACTAAAACTAAATTTGCAATCAACAAAGTTTGTACTAGAATGCCTATTTCACTTCTCTTATTAATGATGAGGTTTCTGTGAGCTTACCGACATAACAACTCCCACTGGCAGCATCTGATGGTGTGGTTCTATAGTGGCATTAACTGGGGGAACTGGAGGCAGATCCTGCAAAGTTTACACCACTCAAAAGAAATCCCAAAAGCAAAACAAAATCGCATAATTGCACACAGCCAGAGCTTCTAGTTACTGAGATTAGCTCCAGATATCAGTGAACAAAAAGCATTCTTCATCCTGAATTAGTGAATGAATCAACTGCCAAGAGATTTTCAAAATTATTGTTTCATACAAAAGCGAGGAACAAATAGCCTCCAAGAACAATCCCAATACCAAAAGAACATCATTGGACTTTGATAAAAACAATCCAAACCCACCACCACAATCATTGAAAAAAAGATAACGAAAGACATAATACAGAGGCTACATCCAAGGAGCTCATAGACTGTCTAACGTGATGAAAAATAAACCATGGCAGCAGGCACAAAAACGTTAAAAAAAAAATGACAATTGATAAGACCGTGGAAAGAATAATTTATAAGCAAGTTCAAACTAATCAGTGTGTATTATTAGTTACACAAAGTGCCCGTCACCGGCATTGCATTTAGAAAACAGCATTACATGATAATTAATTCCCAATGAAGCAGTTCTAGAACGCATAAAAAACCAAAATAGCAGACATAAATCATCATCAGTAATATAAAAGAAGAATACCAATACCTCAAGCTCATTCTTTGACCTGATGGGTCCTCCTCCAGCAGCAACGGCCTCATCATCATCACCATCAACAACATCATCATCAAGCATGCTCGAACTAACCATCTTGTCCCCATCATCACCATCACCTTTATCATCATCATCGTCGCTATCACTACTGCTTTCGCCAGAACTCGAAGAAGAAGAGGAAGATGCTGTGGCACTTTCAGGCTCTGAACTTTCACCGTCACTATCACTTTCACTTTCAATTTCAGCTTCACTTCCACTTCCACTTTCACCTTCACCTTCACCTTCAATCTCATGGCCAAGACCATTTTCTTCAATTTTTGTTACACAAGTTTCTTCAGAGGCACCACCACCACCCAATAAGCTGATTTTCTCTACACCTTCCTCAATGGCACACCCCAAGGTCTCAAGCTTTTCACGCTCCGACGTCTCCGCCTTCGCGGTGGTGTCGGCAAGTGGAACCCCATTGCTGTTGTTGCTGTTTTGGGAATCCATAGAGATAGATAGTTATCTGCTACTGTTGTTGGATTACCGAGAGACAAATTGCATGGACTTGGAATCTTAATCGAGGAATGAAGAGTGGGGGGCTTCGAAGTTCAATCAGAAGTGGAGATTTTGGTGTGTTTGGTTTTCGGTGCTTAAACCCTAGGCACTTGGGGTTTTGTTTTGCAACCAGTGAAGCAGCTGCTGACCGGGGTGGAGCATCGAAATGGGCTGCACCCCCAAACGTTGTCGTTTTTGTTTTGTACCTTTGGAACGTGCGGCAAGCCTGGTAGGAGAAGGCTTAATAAGATTAGATATGATAGACTAATCCCTTGCTAGCTTGTTGGCATCTCAAAAGTTAAGACAGTTGGATCAGAGATTTAAGATTGCTTCACACCCAAAACTAAGGAAAATTGTTTTGTACCAATTGTTTTATTTTATATTTCTTATTTTATTTAATTATTTTAGTATTTATGATTTCATTTTAATAATTATTTTTTAGTATATAATTTTTAAAATAATTTATCATTTTTAATTAAATAAGGAAAATAAAACCTTATATGTTAAAAACTAATCAGACATTATCTTCTCTCCTCATGCATGATTAAGGTATCTATCATTTCAACGTATAAGGGAAATTATCCATCATTTTAATATATAAGGGAAGTTTGATAGATAAACTTATACAATATGTTGATCACACCAAATAACAAATAAAATCATTACGTATTATATTAGCTTACCATATCATGCGTTATACGGTATGTCAAATGGGGCCTTGGGTATGTCTACATCACTGCCAAGGAGTAAAGTGGAATGAAATAAAATGAAGTGGAAGATAGTGGAGTGAAATAATATAATTAATCTAGAAAATGCAAGATGATCATAATTTTTTCTAGAATTTTGTACCCTGAATGATATGACATAGTTATTAGCTTTTAGATAAATTAGTGAGATAAGTCAGTTTATTTCATCTAACAATTCTCATGTGTTTCTCCATTTAGTATTGAAATGATGAATTAATAGAAAAATTAACATGTCTGTTTTATGAAAAATATGAATCTGGAGAGGCCTCTTAAGTCCTACGAGACTGATTTATCCCTTAAACTATTAATCAAAGACATTTAAAATTTTAGTCTACTTTTAATTTACCTGTTTCCATCGATGTAAAAATTTCTCAATCACTTACACAAACTACTTAAGTTATGTATGTACGTATATACATTGGAGTTAGTATTCATTTTAGTCGCTGACATTACACTCGTAAGTCATTTTAGTCACTAGTTTCTAAAATGAGTTAAATTAGTCATTGACATTGCAAAACATGAGTCATGTTGGTCCTTCAATCCATTTTTATATGTAACATTCCATCAATTCAATAATCATGTATAATGTTAATTAGTAATTTGAAATACCTTATGTCATTTTAAGGATAATTATGTTTAAAATGACTCATTTTGTTGTCTAAAATTACATAAAATAAGCCATTTAAATCTCCTTTTCAAATCATCAAATGACTCATTTTTGCAATTTAAGACACCAAATGAGTTATTTTAAACTTCATTACACTTCAAATGACACATGATATATTAAGGTATCACTTAACGTTACATATCATCATTTAACTGACTAAATGTTAAATAACAATGGGATAAGGGACTAACTTGACTCACGTTTGTAATCTCCTGAAGCGCAAAGTGAACTGGGACCCTCTATTTGATATGATAGACACTACCATGCCATGGACTCTGACAATCTCATCAATATAAAGTTGGACATACTGAGCTACATTGAAGCTCGTCTTCACTGGTAGGAAGTGGGCTGATCTAGTCATTTTGTCACGATCACTCATATGGAATCAAAACCCTTAGTAGTTAAAGGCCATCTGACTATAAAGTCCACGGTTATCCTCTCCCACTTTCACTCTAGGATCTCTGTCTATTGAAGCAACCCTGTAGACTTGCTGACATATCAAACACCATGCCACAAAGTCACCAATATCTCTCTTCATGCACTCCCAACAGTGTAGTTGTCTGAGATCTTGATACATCTTGGTTGAACCTAGGTAATGGAGTATGTTGTGCTATGAGACTCTTCTATCACCTTTCTCTTTAACAAACCCACATTGGGCACACTCAAAGGGTCACAAACACACAACTCACCCTTTGCATCAATTGAAAGCTCATTATTCTCTCCTCTGTGCACATCCTCCATAAGCTTGGCCAATATGGGATCTTTCTTGTTGTGCCTTGATCTGCTCCACTAAGGTTGACTGGGCCCTAATATGAGCAAGAAAAGCTCCTCAATCATCAAGGCCAAACTGGACTCCCTTTGCCTCTAACTTGTGGATATCCTTTATCAATGGCTGTCTCACGAGTGCAATATGGGCCAAACTACCCGAAGACTTTTTGCTCAACACTTCTACCACCATTTTTGCCTTGCCTGGATGGTAGGAGATCATTTAATCATAGTCTTTGAAAAACTATAGCCATCAACAATGCCTAAGATTCAAGTCCCTTTGTTGGAATATATACTTCAAGCTCTTATGGTCCGTAAAGATCTCACAAGTCTCTCTGTATAGGTAGTGTTTCCAAATCTTCAAAATAAAGACCACTACTGTCATCTCTAGATTGTGTGTCGGATAGTTCTACTCATGCCTCTTGAGCTGCCTAGATGCATATGCCACAAATTGGCCATGCTATATAAGGAAACAACCAAGTCTAACTCTCGACGCATCACAGAACACCGAAAAGCCACTTGTGCTCGAAGGAAACACCAATACTGGGGAAGTGGTCAAACCAGGCTTGAGTTTCTAAAAACTTTTCTCACATGTATTTGACCATTGGAACTTAACATTTTTCTAAGTTAATCTGGTTAATGGCGACACTGTTCTTGAGAAATCTTTGACAAATCTTCAATAGTAACCCACCAAGTTTAGGAAACTATGGATCTTTGAAATTGCAGAAGGCCTTGGCCACTGTTGAACCGCTTCAACTTTCTTTGAGTCCACTAGAATACCATCCTTAGACACTATATGCCTAAGGAATGCCACTTGATCAAGTCAAAACTCATACGTGGAGAATTTAGCATACAACTAATTTTTCCTTAAGGTCTGCAAGACAATCCTAAGATGATGCTCATGGTTTTTTAAAGTACACCAGGATGTCACTAATGAAGATGATCATGAAGTGGTCTAAGAACGGATTGAAAACTTTATTCATCTGGTCCATGAAAGCTGTAGGATCATTGTTCAATCCAAAGGACATCACTAAGAATTCATAATGTCCATATTATGTCCTAAAGGCCGTCTTGGGAACATTTTCCCCCTTGATTTTCAGCTGATGGTAACCCAACTACAGGTCAATCTTAGAGAAACGCCTAGCCTCTTGGAGCTGATCAAACAATCATCTGTGCATGGTAAGGGGTACCATTTTTTAACTGTCATCTTATTTTATTACCGGTAGTCTATGTACATCCTTATAGACCTATCCTTCTTCTTTACAAATAAGACTAGAGCACCCCAAGGCAAGGTATTTGGCCACATAAACCCTTTATCAAGAAACTCTTGCAATTGCTCCTTCAACTCCTTCAATCCACCGAAACCATTTGATATGGGGAGGATAGAGATAGGCCTCGCTCCCGACTCAAGCTCTATCGCAAACTCAACTTGCTTCTCGGCTGGCATCTCCAATAGTTCTTTCAGAAACATATCCGGGAACCCACGAACTACTGGAACCGAATTCAAACTCTGTAATTCTGTGTCCATATCCCTAATCAAAGGAGGAAACCCATAACTCCCTCTATCTATAAGCTGCAAAGCACTCATAGTCGAGATTAAACTGGCTGGGACCAAAAAACTAGTACCTTTGAACTCTTGGAGCTCACCTCCAGGAACATCGAACTTTACCATGTTGCTATGACAATCTACCATCGTATGACATGAAGATAGCTAGTCCATGCCCAAGATAACGTTAAAATTGTACATGTCCAACACATGCAAGTCTACTAGTGTCTCCATGTCTCCGACCTTGACTTCACACTCTCTATAAACTGACTGGACAAGGAGGGGCTCTCCCCAAGGTATCCGCACTAGAAATGACTTCTCTAAGTTAGAGACGAGTCTCTTGAACCAACAAGGCTACATGTCACTGCATGCTGATGCATCAAGGCAAACATACGAGGTTGTCCCCTACTACCCTGACCTCTATCGCTTGGGGCTCTACCACCAGAACCTCTATCTCTAAGGCCCCTACTTTAGCACCTCTGCCAGTTGAAGTAGCCTAACCACCCTGCGTCACTGACTGGAAGGACTAAGCTGAAGTAATGGGGTTTGCTGACCCCTGGCTGGATGCCCCCTGACGGAATGGACATTCCACGCATTTGTGGCCTTGCTGGCTATAGCCATAACATGCGAAAGTGCCTATCATGCACTACCATGTGTGTCTGCTCCCACAAGTTTGGCATATAGGGTAAGTCTAAACTGACCCATGACTAGAATGCTGGTTGCCTCCTTTACTTTGACTCTGGGAAGTAGCAGGCAATGTCGGGGCGGGCTTTGAAAAGGCTACCTTACTTGACTGGGCCCACTACTGGCCTTGATGGCCAGGCCCTCTGCCAGAACTCACTTCTCTAGAAAAAGATCCGTGCGTCCTGGCCCTCTTGCCAACATCTGAAGCTGCTTTCCTCCCAGCCATAAGCTTTTTGAAATATGAATGGCAAAAACAGAACTGTGATTTAATGGAAATATTCTCGTTAACCTTAATATACCATGATGCCTAAGAAGGGCAATCACTTTTTTCCCTATAGTTCAGAAACAAAACCTAGTTAGGTGCCCATAGTTTATCCACAAGGGATACGATTCCCAAGGGACCATTTGCTATCAATTAGATGCTCATGTTTGCAAAGGACTGAGTATCACCTTTTTATAACTTAGAATTTTGTTTCTTTCCTAATTCTCTTAGAGTAATTTACATCAATTTTAAGGATTACATAGTTTGCTAATTATGAGATTGTAAATGTTTTTCCCAGTTTATCTATTACATGATAGTGAAAATGTTTTTGCCAATTGCATACATATATTATGTATGGTTGTTGTTGTCCCATGTGGGTGATGGGTGAGAACCCACTCAATGAGTCCATTGACTTATCACTTTCCCTTACTCTTTACAGTTACAGGTCTAGCTTTTTCTCAATCGCCATTTCAATAGATGCAGCTATTCCAGGGGTGAGTTTTACTTTATAGTAAGGCTTGGTCTAGGACATGTTAGATTAGAGTGCTCCAGTAGCTATGCAAGAAAGATCCGAGTCATGCATCTATTTTAAGATTGTGTATTTGTTTTCAAAATTCATGTATAGATTTGAAATGTAGGTAACAAACAAAGATTTATGTAACGAGTCAAATATGTATTCTCAATTTAGTTTTCAAGTATTAAAACAATTTTCAAATTACGACTAAGATCATAAAATGAGATAGTGTGAACACTATATTTTTATTTTCAATTTATTGTTATTATTATTATTATTAGTTGTGCATTTGAATTTAAATTTAATTTCAGCTGACAAAAAAAAATCAAATCAAATCAAAACCTTAACTGGCTCAACAAAATCTTAACTGACACAACCCTAACTGACTCCCAAATTCTCTCCCCTCTACACTCTATATAATAATCATTCCCATCAGAAAAAAAGGGGGTTGAGCTTCAAGAGTAACAAAGGCACAAAAAGATTTAGTAACAGAGAGGGAGGCACATAGCAACAGAGAAAGATAGTGACTGGGAGTGACAGATTCAGCAACAACAGCAATTCAGCAAGGAAGCACAAAGAGGAGGAACACACAGTGACGAAAAGAGTGAGAGACACAATGACAAAGAGAGTGATACACATTGGCATAGTGGGTCTCATTTAGATTATAGAGGTTTAACAAGGTAAGGTTGGAGTTATTTTTTTTTTACCTACTACTAACAGCATCATCACTACCATGATCATCTTCATCAACACTAACTCCTGAGCCATCCCGCCATTATGGATATGAAGTTCGTGAGGTTCGAAAGCTAGCCACCATCATGATTGTAACTCAACCTTTCCGTCACTGCTATTATGACCCTTTATCTCTGTTTTCTTCTCTGTTTGGATTGGTACAAAGAGTCAATTCAAGGATTTAACTTTTTATTATTTTATTATTTGTTTTTAGTTTAGTGTGTCAGTTTTATTATTTTTCCTTTCTTTCTATATTATTTTATTATTTTTTTTGTCATTTCGTTCTTCAAACATCAGGTTCTCATTATTTTATTATTTGTTTTTAATTTAATATGTCAGGTTTCTTTTTGACTTTTTTTCTTTCTTTCTATATTATTTTATTATTTTTGTCATTTTGTTCCTTTGTCACCAATTTTATGTCACTTTCCTTTTTGTTTTGCTTTTATTTCATCATGTTTGTTTCGTTTGGTTCAAGATCTTTTCATTTTTTATTTATTATTTTATTGTCTTTGTATTTTGCTTTGCGTCACGTTCTTTAACTTTCATTTTTCTTTTTATTTCATTGTGTTGGTTTAATCTAAATGGGCTTGAGCTATTTTTTTTTTATATATTTTTCATTTTTTATTATGTCAGAATGTTTCTTGTGAAAGGTGTTGTTTGGGATTACAGTTTTGTTTTAGTATAGATTGATTTGATATTTTTTTTTAAATAAAAACAAAAAGAGTTTAACTTTTTATTTATCTATTCTTCTTAGTTAAATTTTTATTCCATGCAACAACTTGTGATGTTGATGTATAATTTATCATCCTCAAGTTTCACAAGAATGTAAGGGTTTATTGTATAGCTTATGCTATCCTGAACCCTATGTAAAAATGGAATTTTTTTAATAAAATCAACTAACACATTTTTATTTTTAATTTCTTAATTAAAATCTGTTAACACACACTTATTTTCTACAAGAACGACGTGGCTTTGAGTTCCTCATTGCACTAGAGGATACGTCGGCGTAGCCCACAACTATCAAGTCAAAATTAATTTTTCTTCAATTTTTTTCTCCTTTTTATTTTATTTTATTTTTCCTTTCTCATTTACTCATTTATTTATTTTTATATAATTGTTACATGTTTTTTGGGGAAAAGATAAATATTATTTAGTTATAAATTAATTTGCATAATGAATTTTAGGGTAACCGTATTTATACAGATGCATTAGGGGTGCAGTGGGATTAAATTTCTACCCTTTCCTAATCATAATTAGACTCCCGGACTCAAATCTTTTTTAATAGACTAGTTTTATAAATCAAAAGGTTTTCCAATTTTTAGCCAAAATTAAAATTGGTGGCGACTCCATTTTTTAAACTTATTTCTTTTTTTTTTGGAATAAATATTTTTGTTGTCATTTTATTATGGCACCCTCCAAGTACGTTGTAACAGTCTGGCGACTCCACTGTGGATAGTTAGAGAGTCAAGCCCATTAGAGTTAATTATGCAAATAATTATAATTTTATAATATTTATTTTCCCCTTTATAATACCTTTGTTTTATTTTTGTAAATAATTGTCTTCCTTTTGTAAATAATTGTTTGATTTATTTTGTAAATATTTTCCATTCAAACCTTAGGGTAGAAGACCTTATTTTTATTTTTTATTTTTTTGTTCTTCTTGGAACCTTAGGATAGTCGATTCTGTTTCTTGTATATATTGTTTAATTTTGTCAGGAAAGGGTAGTTTTAGGATCATAAGGTTTGTATGCTCCCTACACACACTTCCACTATCACTGTCCTCACATACTTTTTGGGCTCTATACCCGAGCCTTGGAAAACCATAGGACAAGAAGGGGTTTTGACGTTGTTATTGTGAGGCTTATGTTTCCCTGACGGTCGTTAACTCACCTGCTCAGGTTGTTACTAGAACTATGGGTTGCCATATTATGACTTTTATGTCCCTATGGTTTAACTCATGGAACTAGGTCTTTATCTTATTGGTAAGGGCAACCTGGGGACCATAACTTTTAGGGGTTTATAGATCCATCCAAAAGCTATGCACTATTAGAATGACCTTAGTTGACTACCTTAAATAGGGTTTGACCTTAGAACCATCAAGCATTAGGTCCTACCCTACTAGGACACAAGGGAGCATGTTTCTTCATATTTTTTCATACATCACGCATCTTTGATATCATGTAACATTCATCATAAACATTACAACATGCATGATTATTTTTTGCTTTTTTTTTCATAAATAATTCATATTTTAATCACACATAACATCTGCATTTTTAATTTCAAGCATAAAAAATAACAATTCATAATTTGCATGCATTTAGCCATACTACATGCATTCTCTTCATGCCACATACATATTTATTTTATTTGCAACATATATCTCATTCATTTTTCTTTTAAAAGATCCATTGACGGCTGATAGCATATTAGACAGCAAATGATGGAAAGAGCACAACATGCTAGCAATGTATCCAACTTGAAGAAGCTTGGATATATTTTCAATTACATTTCTGCCTTATAGGAAATTCTTCCTTCTGGGTGGACTGTAAGAAAGAAGATTAAGATTGCTAGTGTACTCTTAACAAAGTATATTGTGGAATGATAGTTCCCTATACTTTTGTCCATCATGTACCCTATCTTATGGACAATATGTCCTCTGAATAGGATACGAATCATGTTCATCGTTGTCGAATACAAATGTTATTCCTCACCATCAAAGGATTTCTAAGCCCTCATTTTTTATTTACTTTTTCTGACAAAAGGTTGCCAAACATTGCTCCTTCAAAGAAAATTTTGTCTGATCTCAGTACTCCGGCTAGAGAGCTGTACGAACTACGACCTAGAATCGAGAAAGAGAAAGTCGAAAAGAGAAAAGACAAGAAAAAGACTATGGCTGCGGAAAGTGAGACCCAAGGAAGGAATCTGAGTCAAGAAATTGATGAACTCAAGGCCATGATGAAGTCCATGTTCGGACTAGGGTTTAAGAAGTTTATTGTTGACACTGTGAATATGGCCAAAGAGAATGGTGAAAATGCTGAGTATGAAGAGCAGCCTGGATATGAGAACGAAGATGAATTTGCTCTGCACAAGCAAAATGATGGCTCTACTAATGAAACTGCAAGGGAGTTGGAACGAGTGAAACTAAGAGAAGAATTGGAAGAAAAGATGCAAGAGCAATTCCGGGCATTAAGGGGACCGAGTCCATTTGGCCCTATGAACATTAAGGAGTTATGCCTTGCTCCTAATGTTACTATTCCCAAAGAATTTAAAATGCCAGAGCTTGTCAAATTTAATGGCAGAACTTCCTCATTAGTTTCTTCCCTGAAAGCTTAGAGGGGACTGCTTGGGAATGGTATATGCAATTGGACATGACTCGAATCAAATGTTGGGAAGACTTGGCTTTGGCTTTCACTAGTCAATATAAGTTCAATCTGAATGCTGCGTCTACTAGGGACCAACTCAAGGGGACGAAGAAGAGAAGTGATGAATCTTTTAAGGAGTATGCTCAAAGATGGAGAGCTCTCGCAGCCAGAGTCGCCCCACCACTGTTGGAACAGGAAATGTGTTCATACTTTATTCGCACATTGGAGGGTCCTTTTTTCAAAAACATGTTAGGGACTCATGTGAAGGAGTTTGGTGACCTAATAGAAATTGGGAAAAGGATTGAAGCTAATATTCAGGATGGCAAAGTGGAGTTGACTACTGGAGAAACGAATGAGTCTCAGTTATGACAACAGGGTTTGCTGAAGGTGTAAATGCCTTAGGAAAGGCGCAGTTGTTGATCTACTATGGTCATGAAGCAGAAGAATTGGACAATTGGAAGTCTGAATCTTTAGATGATTTTGTGTATTTGGAATAATAAATGCTTTTACCACTTTTATTTGCATTTCGAACTTCATTTAATAAAGGAATAATTATGCATGGTTTCTTTCTTTTCATTTCCTTTGTTGTCCATCTTTTTATTTATTTTTCTTTCTTGTTTTGAATCCATTCGTACCTTTGTCAAGTTATTCACTTCGTGTCTCATTTTAATTCCAGGGATTCATCTCGTTTGGGGTTTCTTTCTCACGTTGACCCATTAATTGATCTGTGTTACAATGGAAACAAATTTAAATGAATAAGATAAAGATCCTAAGTTGTGCCAACAGTTTGCTAAAATGATAAACTCAAGAGAAAATAGGATAAATCCACATGAAGAAATTATTGAAACAATAAATCTGGGAACTGATGAGAATAGAAGGGAAATAAAAATTGTTGACAATCCAGAAAGGGAAGAAATATTTGCGCTGTTCAAAGAATATGTAGATGTTTTCGCTTGGTCCTACAAGGACATGCCGGGTTTGGATCCAAATATAGTTACGCACAGGATTCCAGTAATTAATGGGATGGAGCAGTGGAAGCTGCAAACAAAAATATTAAGAAGATCCTGGGAAAAATGGTTGTCACATACAAGGATTGGAATGAGATGTTACCTTATGCACTACATGCATATCGCACTTCAGTCAGGTCGTCAACTGGGGCAACTCCATACTTGTTAGTATATGGGATGGAGGCAGTGACTCTGGTGGAAGTAGAAATCCCGTCATTGAGAGTTTTGATTGAGGCTGAATTGGAAGAGGCTGAATAGGTCAAGGCAAGATACGAACAGTTGAACATGATTGAGGAGAAACGCTTAGCAGCAATATGTCATGGACAACTATACCAAAGTAGGATGGCAAGGGCATTCAACAAAAAAGTTCGTCCTCGATTATTCCAATCAGGAGATCTAGTATTGAAGAGAATCTTGCCAAATCAAGAAGATAGCAGAGGCAAATGGGCTCCCACATATGAAGGGCCTTATATTGTCAAAGAAGCATTTTCTGGAGGAGCACTGATTTTGAGTAACTTGGATGGCCAAGTGCTTCCAAAGCCAATCAACTCAGATGCAGTCAAGAAATACTTTGCCTAAAAAAAAGAAAAAAGCTCGCTAAGTTGAAAACCCAAAAGGGCGACTTAGGCAAAAGTTAGGGCAAAAAAAAAAAAAAAACAAAAGAAGAGAGCTCGCTAAGTTGAAAACCCAGAAAGGAAGCTTAGGCAAAAGTTAGAGCGAAAAATTCTTGCCATATTGAAAACCTGAAAGGGCAATCGATTCAAAGATACCACGAGTTGAAAAGCCAGAATGACTTTAAACTGGGGCAATTTAATCGGCCTAAGGCGAACGAGGAAGAGCTGGTGGATTATAGCATATTTGTGTGGCCAATCAAGGATCGGAATTTTGATCAGGAATCAAGTTCATTGTAACCAAGGGATCAATCAAATGGGTTAATTGAAGAAGAACTATAAAGTTGTCCAATCTTTCATCTCTTGTTCTTTCTTTATTTATCTTTTCCCTCTCGTTCTTTGTGTCTGTCATTTCAAAGTTAATAAATCATAGTCTATTAGTTTCTATTCTCATTGCAATTTTTTTTTCTTTTTTTTCTTTTATTTTTTCCTTTTCTTTCTTTCTCTTTCTTCATCTCATGACATTCATTTATCCATTTTGAAAGAAACCATGCATAATTAAGACATTATAATTGAATAAAGGAAAGTGGTATTAGCAAAGGAAGTCCAGCTTCAAGATTCTGCTCAACCGTGGATCCCAAAAAAAAAAAAAAAGCTTGCTAGATTGAAAACCAGAAATGGCAGTCTAGGCAAAAGTTAGAGTAAAAAAAAAAACTCGCTAGATTGAAAACCAGAAATGGCAGTCTAGGCAAAAGTTACAGTTAAAAAAAAAAGGAAAAAAGAAGAAGAATCGCTAGATTGAAAATCTGAATAGGCAATCTATGAGAAAGTTGGCCTGATCACAGTCAAGGACATTGGACTCAATGAAGGTCGTAAAGAAAAGTCATAGTCTCTCAGAAAAATATCAAAATGGGATAGTTCGAACGGCTCTCTTAGCATAATTCTCGAGCTAAATTGGACGAAACTTTCTGAGCAAAAAGTCATTCTAAGCATCAAGCAACTGCGGCAAATTTTTAATTACATGCCATTTGCATCATTCAAATCCACATTGCATGTCATTGCATTACTCAAATTTCCATTTACATGCCATCATATCATTGCAACATTCAAATATTGTCATATTCATAGCGTCAAACAAACTGGGGCAAATTTTAGGTTATCTTCATCTCGTTTAGTTTTCATTATCATTACCATCACATCATTCATCATGTGCAAAGTGTTTTTATTGCATTAGGGCATTCATCATGTTCATGCCATTAATATCTTCATTCTCATGCTACAAACTGGGGCAAATTTTTAGGGCATTCTCATCTCACTTAGTCTTTCTCATCATTATTATTACATGATTCATCATGTGCAAAGTTTCCTCATTGCATTAGGGCATTCGTCATCAAATCATTTAGGGCATTCATCATGTTCATGAAATTAACATTTTCATTCTCATGCTACAAACTGGGGCAAATTTTTAGGACATTCTCATCTCATTTAGTCTTTCTCATCATTATTATTACATCATTCATCATGTGCAAAGTTTTCTCATTGTATTAGGACATTCATCATCAAATCATTTAGGCATTCATCATGTTTATGCCATCAATATTTTCGTGCTACAAATTGGGGCAAGGTTTTAGGGCTTTAGCATTCAACGTCCTCGTCAATTTTCCAGCCTTTATTTTCATATATTTTCAGCATTGTCAGACATTTACTTTCACATACTTTCAGCCTTGTCAATTTACTTTCACATATTTTCAGCATTGTCAGATACTTAGTTTCACATACTTTCAGCACTATCAATCATTTACTTTCACATACTTTTAGCACTGTCAATTTACTTTCACATACTTTCAGCACTGTCAATTTATTTTCACATAAGTTCAGCACTATCAGACATTTACTTTCACATATTTTCAGCACTGCCTAGTCAATTTACTTTCACATATTTTCAACCTCGTCAATTTACTTTCACATGTTTTTAGCACTGTCAGACATTTAGTTTCACATACTTTCAGTACTGTCAATTTATTTTCACATAATTTTAGCACTATTAGACATTTACTTTCACATACTTTCAACACTGTCAAACATTTAATTTCACATACTTTCAGCACTGTCTTTACTTTCACATACTTTTAGCACTGCCTAGTCAATTTACTTTCACATACTTTCAGTACTGTCAATTTAATTTCACATACCTTCAGCACTATTAGATATTTACTTGCACATACTTTCAGCACTGTCAAATATTTAATTTCACATACTTTCAGCACTGTCAAACATTTAATTTCACATACTTTCAGCACTGTTTTTACTTTCACATACTTTTAGCACTGCCTAGTCAATTTACTTTCACATACTTTCAGCACTGTCAATTTTTTTTCACATACCTTCAGTACTATCAGACATTTACTTTCACATACTTTCAGCGCTGTCAATCATTTACTTTTACATACTTTCAGCACTGTCAATTTATTTTCACATACTTTCAGCACTATCAGACATTTACTTTCACATACTTTCAGTACTGTTAATCATTTATTTTCACATACTTTCAGCACCGTCAATTTTACTTTCGCATACTTTCAGCATTATCAATTTACTTTCACATACTTTCAGCATTGTCATACATTTGATTTTCACTTACTTTTATGCATTCACTTTTCACACACCTTCACTTTCCACATGCATTTAACTTTAGATTGAAACAAAAATATGTGTTCATATCTTTACTTGTTTCTTACAACGAAAATATCAAAAACTATTGTTTTTATATTATCTAAGTAAGAAACAAGTAAAGAGGGGCAACTGTGAACACTATATTTTTGTTTTCAATTTATTGTTATTATTATTATTATTAGTTGTGCATTTGAATTAAAATTTAATTTCAGCTGACAAAAAAAAAAAAAATCAAATCAAATCAAAACCTTAACTGGCTCAACAAAATCTTAACTGACACAACCCTAACTGACTCCCAAATTCTCTCCCCTCTACACTCTATATAATAATCATTCCCATCAGAAAAAAAGGGGGTTGAGCTTCAAGAGTAACAAAGGCACAAAAAGGTTTAGTAACAGAGAGGGAGGCGCATAGCAACAGAGAAAGATAGTGACTGGGAGTGACAGATTTAGCAACAACAGCAATTCAGCAAGGAAGCACAAAGAGGAGAAACACACAGTGACGAAAAGAGTGAGAGACACAGTGACAAAGAGAGTGATACACATTGACATAGTGGGTCTCATTTATATTATAGAGGTTTAACAAGGTAAGGTTGGAGTTATTTATTTTTTTACCTACTGCTAACAGCATCATCACTACCATGATCATCTTCATCAACACTAACTCCTGAGCCATCCCGCCACTATGGATATGAAGTTCGTGAGGTTCGAAAGCTAGCCACCATCGTGATTGTAACCCAACCTTTCCGTCATTGCTGTTATGACCCTTTATCTCTGTTTTTTTCTCTGTTTGGATTGGTACAAAGAGTCAATTTAAGAATTTAACTTTTTATTATTTTATTATTGTTTTTAGTTTAGTGTGTCAGTTTTATTATTTTTCCTTTCTTTTTGTATTATTTTATTGTTTTTTTTGTCATTTTGTTCTTCAAACATCAGGTTCTCATTATTTTATTATTTGTTTTTAATTTAATGTGTCAGGTCTCTTTTTTATTTTTTTCTTTCTTTCTATATTATTTTATTGTTTTTGTCATTTTGTTCCTTTGTCACCAATTTTATGTCACGTTCCTTTTTGTTTTGCTTTTATTTCATCATGTTTGTTCCGTTTGATTCAAGATCTTTTCATTTTTTATTTATTATTTTATTGTCTTTGTATTTTGCTTTGCGTCACGTTCTTTAACTTTCATTTTTCTTTTTATTTCATTGTGTTGGTTTAATCTAAATGGGCTTGGGCTATTTTTTTTTATATATTTTTCATTTTTTATTATGTCAGAATGTTTCTTGTGAAAGGTGTTGTTTGGGATTACAGTTTTGTTTTAGTATAGGTTGATTTGATATTTTTTTTAAATAAAAACAAAAAGAGTTTAACTTTTTATTTATCTATTCTTCTTAGTTAAATTTTTATTCCATGCAACAACTTGTGATGTTGATGTATGATTTATCATCCTCAAGTTTCAAAAGAATGTAAGGGTTTATTGTATAGCTTATGCTATCCTGAACCCTATGCAAAAATGGAATTTTTTTAATAAAATCAACTAACACATTTTTATTTTTAATTTCTTAATTAAAATCTGTTAACACACACTTATTTTCTACAAGAACGACGTGGCTTTGAGTTCCTCATTGCACCAGAGGATACGTCGGCGTAGCCCACAACTATCAAGCCAAAATTAATTTTTCTTCAATTTTTTTCTCCTTTTTAATTTATTTTATTTTTCCTTTCTCATTTACTCATTTATTTATTTGTATATAATTGTTACATGTTTTTTGGGGAAAAGATAAATATTATTTAGTTATAAATTAATTTGCATAATAAATTTTAGGGTAACCGTATTTATACGGATGTATTAGGGGTGCAGTGGGATTAAATTTCTACCCTTCCCTAATCATAATTAGACTCCCGGACTCAAATCTTTTTTAATAGACCAGTTTTATAAATCAAAAGGTTTTCCAATTTTTAGCCAAAATTAAAATTGGTGGTGACTCCACTTTTTAAACTTATTTCTTTTTTTTGAAATAAATATTTTTGTTGTCATTTTGTTATGGTGCCCTTCGGGTACGTTGTAACAGATGGTTTATGTTTTCATGAATAGCTAAATTGAATAAGATGTTTGCAAAGCTATGTATATCAAAATATTCAAGACTTTTGAATTTGAATACTATGTTTTGAATGGAGAGTTTGATGATGAGTTAGATTTAATTATGTTTTAAGAATGAAAATCATTTTAAATTATGCATATAGTACAACTCAGTGATCACAAGATTTATACGAGGATGAGATTTCTCAAGTGTCAATCACGTTCTCAAATCAGATTGCGACACCACCTAACTCGCAAGTTAAGATGGATCGGGACAAGTTATGGACCCAACCCACCTCCACTCCAAAATCCCCAAACCTTGTGAAAGTGAACCCTAGGCCACTCATGCCTCTTAGCATAACAACACCTCAACCTCCCGACCACATAAAATAAAAAACACAATATAAAATCAAAGCCAAAATCATAAAAAGAAAACAAAGGAAGAGAGAACGAAACAAATGTGCAACATCCTCTTATTCTTCCCCAGCTGAAACCAACCTTCGCAACTTTAGAGCACCACCTTACCATGACAAGCTCCACAGTCACCACCACACATAATCGTGCTATCAGCCATCGCACATCACCTGCTTCATGCTCCAAGTTGCAACTAGAATCATAGTCGCTCTCAGTATCCAATCATGTCGAGAGCCTGATGCCGTCTTCATCGTTGTTGTGTCTCACCATCCTCGTCATTGATGTGGCGACGTCGTGCCACCATGTGCACCCCAACAACATCCCCCTTCCAAGCACCTTCCCCAAAGTTACAAGTGTCAATTGCTAATTATTTTGCATTTTTCGCTACTTTCGGGCTGTTCTCACTGGTTTTTATTTTAATTTTAGGTTTTTTTCGTTTGAATTTTAGTTTTAGTTCTGTCCCCCCAAACATAGTTCGTTCAATTGGGTTACATATATATATATATTTTTATGTGGGATGCTAATTAAAAATATATATATACTTTGACAAGTCAACCTACTAACCCTCTATAAAACGGGGTGGGTTAACACCTCCAACCCATTTAATCAAAACAAGCCAACTCACGCCACCCCATTTGGAACCCTTAGACTCTTTGTAATGACTTGGGGTTTGTTTGTTTAGAAGCGAGAATCGATTTTGGCCAACTGAAAAAATTTTACCTCTCACAAATAGTAGATTGGTAAGTCACATCTATGATAAACGAAAATGCTGTTGGTAATTCTCCTACGCCTGAAGCTAGCTTTAGCTATAGACCAATCAAGTTGAACCTAGATGTTTTTTTCTCTATTCAAACAAAATAATACGGTAAACCAAACATCCACTTAAAACCAAAAAAAACGGGGTACAGATTTTTTTTCTCTCCTTTTTGTAGTTTACAAAAGAATAATATCATTATTACATTACAACGCTTGATCGCGACCTGGAACAATGAATACCAAAATTCCAACATCAATGAACATAAAAACAAGGAGATTGCATTACATTTCACTATCAAGAATTTGGAAACAACTATAGAACAAATGGGTCGGTTAGCACGCCATTGCAACACTAACCATGGCATGGTTCAATGAACTAAGAAAGCATCACATGCTAGGAATTTTGGTGACTATGATTCTGAGGTTGGTTGGACAACTCCTTGTGGAACTCTTATGTGAATGTTGAATAGGTTAGCTGGAAGAAACGGAACATGTAGGCATCTAATTGGGCCCTTCACTGATGACATTTCTAATAATATGCACATTAATTCAAGACCAGATATATCACTACCATTCTCATTTTTCATTTGATTCACTTTGCTGAGGTTCCTTCCTTATCATATTCAACAAGTACATGACGACCTCTGACATTGCTGGCCTAAATTCTGGCTCCGCCTGCATTCAGTATATTTAAGGCACAGAATTAAGTCAACGAGAAGGAGATAAAATGAGCTAACACTGAAATTTAGGGTGCATTTGTTTCCCTTTTTTTTTTTTGACAAAAAAAGGTGAAAAGGGTGGTTTTTTGTCTGAAAAAATCAAAAAACCACCTTCATTTACTCGTAGCAACTTCTATTAATAGAAGTAAGATGAGTAGCTTCTAAGAAACTTAAATAAATGCACCCTTAGGTTCAAATTGACAACGGCTCACCTGAAGGCATCGAGAAATGATGTCTGCAAAATTTGATAATGATTTGGCTGGGTATTCTCCGTTTAAAGAAGGATCAACCATGCTTGATAATGCATCAATATCATGAAGTTGGGGAACTGCCCACCTTACGAGAAATTGCTCCCCTCGAGGACGGTTCCTGATTGAATCATTCCAAGTAATGAATTAACTGTATAAAAAGCACAACACGGATGGTAAAAGTACCTCCCTTATGTATCCTCACCTGTCATGGGACTGACGGCCAGTCAGAAGCTCTAACATAACCACTCCAAAGCTGTACACATCACTCTGGTATGTGTAAATTCCAGACTCAAATTCTGGGGCTCCATAACCATAAGCTGTTAACAGGTTCCCCGAGAGCTGACAAAGCACAGAATAATATCAACCAGACTGCTATGATGCTAATTATATTGAAATAGATGTTTAATGATATTCTATTATTTAACACCAAATCCTGCTAACATATCATGAGGTACATCAAATAATCTCTTACCTGGCTTACAGATCCTGAAGCTATTAATGGAGCCAAACCACAATCAGATACACGGATGGATAGATCATCATCAAGAAGAATATTGGCAGACTTGAAGTTTCTGTGTACAACAGGTGGCTGACATAGCTCATGCAAATACCTTGTCAGATGACAAAAAGAAATATTGGAATCAGAACCTCAAATCTTTTGTCTTAAATATGCTAAAGCAAAGAAAAAAATTTCCCATGGTGCAACATCCAATCATGCTTTCGCAGAAACTTCATTCAGTTGTCTGGAAGGTCCTATGAATCTAAAGAGATCTCTTGTTGTTAGAGAAAACAACCACGCTCGAGCCAGCAACCAACACCTTAGGGTTGAACTGGTTTTCAAAGGATGCTTAACTATTTAAAGCCTTTCATACAATGAATAGAGCATAGTGGTTTGCACTATAACAATAAGATCTACGTCAAGATGCATTCCGAGTAAGCATAACGGTTTGGCAACTTCAGCAAGTTCGGACAATGTTGGAATAAAGCTACCATATAAATGTCCAAGAATTTTTAGCAAAATACTTCCAGCAGAAAATGAATTCACCATGGAAAATTTGCATTAGGTTTCAGAAAACAATTTTCAGTTTTCAATCCGCTTTTATTTTCAGGATTTTATAAGGAAATAGTGAAAAACTGAAAATAAAAAATGAAAATTAGATTTTGGTAGTTTTCAAAGTTTCCTTCACAAAGTCCTAAAAGACAGGAAACTAACTAAAACCAAAAAATGAAAACAGAAAACTTTTTCCTGAAACTAAACGCACCCTAAACAATTTAGGGAGGACAAACTTGAATTCAAAAATGAAAAATTTGAAGCCATCATAAGCTACAAACCAACATCTTGAGCCAAAAAGAAAAATTCAACTTAACAACAATGGTACTTACTCTAGGGCTCTAGCTGCCCCTAGTGCTATCCGAATGCGAGCATTCCATGTGAGTCTTCTTTTGAATTCATCATCTGAGTGGAGTGCATCAAACAGTGACCCATCATTGCAGTACTCATATATTAGAAGCCTTTGACCATGCTCTGAACAGTATCCAATCAGCTCAACAATATTTACATGTCGTAATCTGTCAATGCTATTTACTAATTCAAGGAAGTCATCCTCCTTTTGTTGATCAGAAGCTCTCTTGTCCAGTTTCTTCACAGCAAGTAGCTAACAATTCATAAAATAAAGAGTAAGTGTATTGTACTGGAAAATGAAAGAGGAAGTGTCTAAATGTGAATCCAATAAAGACATAACACTAAAAGACTGTTCTAGAAGGGGAAAGAGCAAGGTAGAGACACATGAGTGGTTTTATATCCTAACACACCTTCTCATGCAAATGCCTCTTTTAGTCTTTTTGGGTTTAAAGTATGAAGAATTTATTAGAATGGGGGATAACAAGGATCAAGTCCTTGACCATTTGGTCATGGAAGCTTTAATACCATGTTATGAACCATCTCTCCAAAAGTTTAAGCTGATGGGTAGAGGCACATGAATGGTTTTTGTCTTAACAAATATGATTCATAGAGGCTAGTAGCTAAACCTGTGATAGACCAATATATGCATTTAGTCATTACAAAATCACTCAAAGAATGTATACAACAATACATGCATTTAGTCATTTACCAAATCACTCAAAGAATGTAGCAGAGGTGAAGGCATACATAACCAGAATAGATATTAAAATAATTTCAAAATCTTTCAAGAATCATAGAAGTTGGAACTAGCAGAGATCTAAGCAATAGTGATGACCTAAAGAAGAGGGAGAGATGGATGCGTACACTACATTGTATCTCTGGGGAAAAGACTCATAAAAGACCAAAAATAAAATCAGTTCAACTATGTGAGTTACACATGCTAACCTCACCTAGTGAACGCATGTTATCATGCAAGCAAACCAATAACAAAATAGACCACAAACTACAATTAAAAGAAAAAAAAAATTATGCTTTACACACTATGTTTTTCACCAACTTAATATTTAAACCAAAACATATATAATGACAAAGTGAATATAATCTGTCTTGGTAAAAGAACACTTGAAAGACTACAAAGAAAAGGGGGACAAAGCATCAATAATATTAGTATGACCATTATTCGCTATCTAAAGTTAATTGAGGTCCAAGAAGATAAATCACAACAATAAAGAGACAGGAAAAAAATGTGTAACTTGTTTCATTCATATATTCTATATAAATGCAAATGAGCAGACAATCCTACCTTCCCATCAGGAAGCTCTGCCCTATACACGGTGCCCAGCATGCCACCTCCTATAAGATTTTCTTGAGAAAAGCTATTTGTATACTGTTGAAGGGATGCAATGGTGAAACATTTGGCAAAAGTGGGAGGAGGAACTGTACTTTTTGAGGAAGTATTGGCATTAGTCCCTCTGCGAAAGGTGGTTGGTTCAACAATCACCCTCTCAATAGGAGGTGGAGGAGGTGGGGGAGGGGGCGGGGGTGGAGGAGGGGATGGGGGTGGAGGGGGAGCAGGAGGCATTGAATATACTTCTGGGGTACTCATAATATCAATTTCATGATCTCCCGGCTTTGGTATTGTTGTCATTCTTTGCATATTTTTCTCTTGCTCATCCCGAGGCTTTGGAATAGCCCCCACTCTCCTGGTCTCAGCTTGACGATCCTCTTTTGGCCTCAGAAAATCCCCTATTGATTGTTAAAATAAAAATTACTCGAAATGTGAAATGATTAAATTGTAAATCCTTACAATGAAAGGTTCGAAGTTAGAAAGTAAATTAAATGAAAGACTAAAGGTATTTATTTGCCTTTCTCCATTTGACTCAGTGGTGGGACTACAGGCTTATAATCCCTGACATTCTGTCTTTCACCTCCATATGCACCAATTTGATGTCGCTTAGACCTTCTGTCAACCCGTTCCCTTCTGCTACATCTTGGCATAAAGAGAAGGCATACTAGTAGCAAAACAATGAATACCAATACAGAAGCAATAGATATCCAAACCACCCTTTTGGTGGTTTTCTTCGATTTCCCAGAATTTGATTCCTTAGCTGCAGTTGGTCCATCAGCCTGTCTAGTAGGTACATGTCCAGAAGAAGGTGCTCCAGAAACTGGTGTCCCAGAAACCGATGTTCCTGGAGGTGCTGGCACTGGGGAACGAGGTGGAGGAGTAGGAGATGTAGTAGCATTAACATTAAATGGATTTCCAGCTTGTCTGCACATTGCATAATAAACATCATCTTTAGTTACTGAAGCTAGAAAATTGCACCTATATATTATTCAAACTTCTGATTTGACCAAAATTAATAATTAACACATAACACAGGGAAACTTCAAACAAGGAAAGAACAATTGAGTTTTCTCAGTAGCCACGAAATACAACTTAAAACTCCACTTTATGTCCTGGCTATTGCTCGTATGACAATAGTCTGGCAACCATTTTTTTAAATGTAGTTCACCAATACCATTGTCCTTCTATTGCTAAGTATTATTATCCTCCTTCATTTCCAATTTGAACTACAAAGCCCAAACCTTGGGTGCATTTTTAATGAGCCCAGAACACCACAAGTTTCAAGCACCAACATATACCACACAAGCAACCAAATGTTTGAGGCATTCTGTTGGGTGCAAAAGTGAACCTTGTAAAATAAAGTGACTATTACAGATTGGAAATAATATGTTCGTAATCTTGACTCTGGACTCTGGAGAAATACTATCTTAAATAATACATGTCATTTCTCTTTCCTGATTGTTAAACTGGAGGCATCAAAGCATATTTTAGTATCTTTTGACCTCACCCATTCCCATTCCCATTCCCATTTTTGGTTAACTGCAACACCGATATCTTTGGAATTAACAGGATCATATGTGTTTTCAAGAGAAAGAAGTCCAAACCACCAAGTTCTGTGTCCATCTTCACATTTTCTAATTCAGGAAATCATCATATTTAAGCATGAGAAGCAAAACACTAGATTTTTTAAGGCTTTCACCTGAAGTTAGGGATGCTTAGCAACTTTGGAGGTATTGGGCCATTAAACTGGTTGTTCTCAACATCCCTGATCATAGATGTCAGAATAAGCACAAAGTTAACAGATAATCAAGAAGTCAAAACCAAAAATAAAAGTAAAAAGATGGCATTTAATGATACTTGCATTTTAAAAGCTCAACATTCATATTGAAGACAACTTTGTAAACTATTATATCAGCTATAACTTAAATGAGATATGGTTAAGAAATGTACAAATCTTTCAGAGGAAGGTCTTGCAAAACATCAAGGGTCCCGGACAGTTGATTGTTCTGCAAGCGTCTGCCAACAAGTACATAGTCAATTTGCTTGATTTGGAAAATAGAAGTTCATACTCATGAACATACTAAGACAAAATACTAACAGGGTGGTCAGAGACAACATATTCTCCATTGATGGAGGCAATTCCCCACTCAAATTATTATCAGATAAATCTCTGCAAAACAGTTTGTGGCTCCATCAAATATGTTTCATGTATAATGAAGAAAGGATCTTTATTGAAATCATTTAAATATATTAGCTAAGATGTGGCCCTACAGGTTGATCAATAGTGTAAGTGACTGAAATGCATCTGGTATTTCTCCACTTAATTGATTTTCATTAAGAGACCTGAAAGGAGATAATAAAATATAATTTAGATAAACTTGCTGAAATTTCAACCCCAGCTACCACACAAATTTAATATAAAATAGGAGAAGCAACAATCTTACATGTCTGTCAGACCAATCAATAAGGATAAAGAGGCCGGAATACTTCCAGTGAACTGGTTAGCTGAAAGAAAACTGCAGAGTACAAACCATCATATCTTTTAACATATTTTGTTGGAATGGAAAGAGCTAGTATTAGAGAGTTAGGATATCACATACAAGTTTTTCATGGTAACTGGCAAATTGGATGGAATGCTTCCCCCAATATAGTTGTTGCTTAGATCACTGCCTCAAAATATGAAACAAACAGTAAAGATGATGCACAAGAAACTCATATGTACTGTAAGAAGAAAAAACACTGAAATTTATGAACTGAGGAAAAGGCAATAGATGCACAGGCATGTGCTCAGAGAAGCACATCCTCATGCATATGTCCATGCATTATGAATATATACACGGAGAAAAGCAGAGAAAACAAGCCAGCAAAAGAGAGAGAAGAGAATTATATTTACATTACTGTGATTGAAACAAATTTTCCCAGGTTATCACCTAGTTCTCCTCCCAAATTTGCACCATTCAGAACTCTGTCACAAATAAGATGATAAGAAATTTCACAATCACCTATTTCAGGGGATATGAATCAATATTTCAATATTAAGAGTCAAGCAAAGACGACAACAGCGTAACGTACATTTTTTGTATGAATGTCCCATTACATTGAATACCTTGCCACCCTTGTCCGCATGGATCTCCCCCACTACCAACCCATCCAGGGAGAGGGGGGGATCCCAGCGCAGCATGCAAGCTATTAATTGCTGCAACTGATACAATTAGAAAATTTTAGAATTCATATAAACCACACACACACACGAAATATAATATAATATTAAAAAAAGGGAAGACCAAGAAGACTGCTCTATCAAGCTGACCACTACACTTGTGTGACCGGAGAATCTGGAGTCAATTACCCCTCACCCACCAAAGAATATGAAAAATGTGGGAAGGCAAAAAGGGAAAAGAAGACTTACCATCATTGGGATCAGTGTCTGCACTTGAAGAATGAAGTGTGCAGATCAACAAAAATCCCAATAGAACTTGTACATAGATCTTAACTCTCTCATCTTCAAAACCAGATCTCTTCCAACCCATTGATCCAAAAGCTCAACCTTAACCTTCAAGTCTTCAACTCACTTCTCTCCTTAGAAACACAATCAAGAAAACATCCTCCAAGTTGAAGAACCAAGGTCAAGAATATTCAACACAGCACCTGATCCTATCAACAGCACAAGAACTCTGCCAAAAAGAAAAAAGTCCACGCCCATTATTCCAAATACACAAAAATCAAACACAAACACAACCCCAGAAGGAAAATGATAACTAAGTTGTGTGTGTGTGTTTTTTTTTTTTTTTTGCAAGTGCTAAACATAGCCATGAAAACAAAATCTTAAAATAAAGTAAATAAAAAAAAAGGAAAAGAAAAAAATGAAATGAACATTTACTTACACAGACAATGAGTACCAGATGAAGGATGGAAAATGCTGAGAACAATTTGAGATAAGAACTGAGCAGGTAAGTAAACAAACAATTGGAGCTGAAGTGAAGAAATTAAATAAACTTAGCGTCAAAGATTCAAAAGGAAAGAGAATAGCAAACTGCGGAAGAAGGGAACGTAAGCACACATTTGCATTGCATAATATAATATAATAGTAATCATAATAACAATAATGAGTAATTGGGTAAAACCCTAACCTTTGGTAAAAGAAGGAACGGGGAACAAAGGCAAGTTTGTAAAAGGTACAATGACGAAGGTTGTGTCTGAAATTCTCTCTCTCGTGTTTCTGTGGGTACTGTATGTCTCTCTCTATAAGCAAAGGGGAAAAGGCTGAAAGAGGTGTGAACTGTGAAGTGTGTGCTTGTGTGCAAGTCATGCATATCTTTCTCTGTAAAAAAAGTCTTCTTAAGTTGGCTGAAAATCACCTCTTCCACGCGCTCTCCTTGGCGCGTGCATTTCCCTCGCTGTGCTTGGATTTTGTTGAATCCATTCCCACATGCTATTTTTGGCAGTGATCTATATTCCTGTGTGTGTGTTCTGTGTTGTAACCCTCTCAAGAAAACATATATAGGTCATTTGATTCGGATTGTTTTTATTTGATTTGTTAAAATGAGTCAATTGTTCGTCAAATTTGCATATATTATCACAATAGGAACCACATAAAACCATGACCATCGTATAGTTGGGGAAGTTATTTAAGTGAAAATGGAAAAGCAATATGACAGACTCAAAAGATCAATATGGTGTAATTGTCATTATTGTGTATCATATGAGGCATTAAAATTACTGACCTGGTGTATCTCAAATAGTAAATAAGTTTGATATATGAATTAATAAAGTAGGTGGTTTCATAAAATAGTTCCTAATTTTTTTTTCAATCCTAATATTTTCATGTTTTGCCTGTATTGTGGGTAACTAGTCTTGTTTTGTTTGTTGGATCTTTGCCCTGCTCCTAATAACAATATATATATATAACCATTTAGTTTCAAAAAATTAGTAATAGATCTAAAATTTAGATTATTGGGGTAAAAATAGTTTTTTTTTTAATTTTCTAGTATATTCACCATTTGACATAGTGACTACTCTCTTTACGTGCTGTAGATTCATTTAAGAAGATAGACGTTGGTCACAAATTTTAAAAATTCTTACTATGATAATTAAACCATCAATATTTAATTAAGGAAGAAGAAGACTTTTACTATCTCACCTTAACCACATTGTTGAATAAAACTATAATAGAAGTATAATATATAAATTTCATATTATTTTTATTTTAATGTGAAGTCAACTTAATAAAATAATGAAAGTAAAATATGTATACATCTAAACACACACCTATAAGAGATTTTTCTATTCTTAGTGGGGCACGAGCCTCAACACTTATCCACACAGATCCGCCCCCTCAGAGAAATAAGAACTAAGTTGTTCATACTTAACATTTATAATATGAAAAAAAGTTGGTGAAAACATTTATTGTTTACATGTGCATTTCGTTGTTGTTTATTTGCTGATGTAAGTAGCAAGAACGTATGCAGTGGCAAATACAGAAATAAATATCATGTCAACATGAATTCGGTGATTCATGAAAAACTACAGTATCTTGCTCCCTAGGCCTTTGTTCCATTTCTTTTGTACCAAAAAATAAACACCCTTTTTCATACAAAAGAGGTCTATCGATCGTTTTTAGTTTATAGTAACCTTTTTTCTTTTTGAACTTTTTATTCCATTTGAAACTAACGATGTCATCGTTATCAAATACAGTTTAATGTGAGAAATCATCATCGGCTAAAAAACAGAATATGTATGACTATGGAAAAAATTCCACACTTTACCTTTCTTTCATTTTCCTTTTGGTCTAAACCCTTCTTTCAATTTTTCAGTCTTTTGGGCTATTAGCATTTTTTTTTTCTATTAAACTATTAGCATGTTATTGCATCATATTGTTTGATTGACGAAATAATAGAAGTTCAATAAACGACGTACCCAGACACTTATCATGTAAATGTTATTGGCACCTCATAGAAAATTGATATATATGTCCAATATAGAAAACTATAAACACCACATTTTCAATTAATTTAATTAGTATCTTTGTTAAGATGATTGACTTGTTGAATACATTCTTCGGAGGAGACTACTCCATACCAAAGTTAGGAATTCATAAAATAAAATACATCACGAACATAATTTCTTCAGATTTCGAATTGACAAAAAGTAATACCTCTTCAATTTTTTTTACTACTCTCTCATTTGGCTCAAATTTGTTTATTTAAATTTTTAGAATAGCTTTAAAAACATATTTTAACCACTTTAAATCCTTAAATACTCATTGCAATACAAAATGAATATTATCTGATCCATATCTTGACAACAGAGATTGAGACAGTCCCATGTGAATAAGTAGACTAATAAAAAGAGTAACAAAATCTTATTTTTGAATTTACTTTGAATCTTAGGCCTCGTTTTACTAGATTGAATAGGATAAAACATAATAGTATTAGACATGATACTATAGTATAAGGAGTCAATTGTATAAGTTTTTATATTATTCATTATTTGGTGCACATAACATGTGGTGCATGAGTGGGCGGACAGCAACTAGCGAGGGGTGGTGGTGACAAAAGGGTGGCAAACGGTGATCAGGGGATGACAGGTGGCTATCAGGGGGTGGTGGGCGGCGACCAAAGATGAACAGGCAGCACTTGATAATGGGTGAGCGGCGAGCTTGTGATGAGTAGGCGGTGATTATTAGTGGGTGGCAAGTTACTACCGACGGTGGGGCATTGACCTAGAAGAGTAAGTAAAAATTAATTTGAGATTGACTAGTAAAAGAATACTATCAAACATGAAGTATTATTGGCCTCTTAGAACATGATAACTTAATCATATAATCATAGGAACCAAATAACATTATACTTCATATGTAACACGAAACAATTGATAGAAATTAACTTTATAATATTAACTAATACATCATGCTTTATACTATGTATCAAATGGGCTCTTAATTTGTTTTTCCTATCCTTGCTCTCTTTGTTTTATATCATTAAAAAAAGCTTCTTAAGAATATGACTTAAACATATTTTCACTGGATTTAAAGTGAAAAATAAGTTTTAGGATGAGTTTGATTAGAGAATAAAACTAAACAAATAGTTTTTATAAAAAATATTAATTATATAAAATTATACATAAATTTACACATGAAAAATTTTCCTATCTTTAATATCTAACCAAACACACCGTTAAAAAAAATACACATGTCAACCTCCTCCAAGAATTGTGCAGTGATGACTGATGAGTGTTCATAGTATCATATCGCCATGTTTATGAAATTATTCCACGTGCGATGTCTGCGCGTGATACTGGTATTCGTTGCAATATACTACAAGTTGGCATTTTTCTGACATTACAAACTGTAATTATTTTTTGTTTTTAATTATATAATTCAAACCAATATTTCGGTAAGAGCCGCCACTTCCTCTACAGGCTTCACGTGTTCTGTATAATGATCGTCATGGGCTTCGTGTCAGCTAATTTAAAAGCCCACTGAATTTCATCCTCTTTCTTAATTGGCTGAACACTCAAATTGATAGTATTTTGCTAATTATATGACACTATTTGTGCATCTTCTTACAATTTATTGCCTGAATTATTGGTATACTAAGAATCACCAATCAAGTAAATGAATCGTATAAGCAAATGCAGTTTAGCTTTCAACTCAAAAGGCTTTCTACATCAGCCGATTTTGCCGAAACAATGATGGAGTTTGGGGGAAAATAGCGTTAATGGAAGAGATAGAAAGTGACAGACATCAAATTATGATAGCCTCATTGATTTTGAAACCATTGAATATATTAAGACAATGATTAATAAATACAACAAAGTATACTAACAATATAATGTCTTGCGTCTAAATAATATTGACAGAGTTTCCAATAAAAATTATAGTAGCTATTAAATGAAATAAAATAATATAATTTACTTATTTAATTTAAGTTTAAGTGTTTAACAATCGTATAAATTTTTCTAATAATTAATTTTCATCAAACTTTTTACTGTCTAATATTTTTCAAAGATGTATCAGTTATTCATACTGTGCTGCAGAAATTAAATGCAGTCTCATAGCCTTTGTCCTGTATCATTTTTTATATATACGTTTAATGTAAATAAATACATATATTTAATGTAAAATCCCTAAAAAAAAGAGTAAAATTTATTATTTTATTTTTAAAATTTGATTCATAATTTTTCTATTTCCAAAAAAAATCCTATTCTTTTGTTGTTTTTCGGTTTGTTCTTGTTAATCAAATTAAATAAACAGTACATATTCCTTCAAAATGTTGAGCTATCGAACAAGAAAGGATAACTATTGCCAGGACACATGGGAAGACTCATTTGCACGTTGGAAATTAATAAGAAAAGAAGACAGAAAAAGAAGACCAAGAAAGGTGGAGTCAATTTGATAGCTTTCAACCGGCAAAAGCGACCGTTATTTAATAAGAAAAGTAAAAAACAATGCAGAAATCGTGGTGGTATCCTATCCAAGGGGGTCATTCGTCACGGAACTTGGAATCTATGCGATGGACACCAGCCCTTCTCCACAACAACCCTTTCACTTAAAGTAAACAACTAATGAACAATTAAGCATGAATAAATTAGTAATTTCTCACAAAGATATGTAAAGCATTAATTTAGTTTCTGGGAAAACAAAAATACATCAATCTAGACCTTAAAATTACACATTATTCTGTTGCCATGGGATGAAAGTATATTAGGTTAGGTTGTGGGTTAAATAGATCAAGCATGTATTTCCTAAAAATAACTTGAGCCTGAGCTTGTTACCTAGCATAACTTTTGTAATGGCTTTAGCATGATCTAACCCAAAAATATATTTAAAAACTTATTTGATATAAAAAAAATTTTAAAAAATAAATTACTTTGAAATAAGTCAAAAAACCTCTAAATTATATATAAAAAAATTTAGATTGACTAAAGGTTTATTAATTAAATTTATAATTATATTTTAAAATAGATTAAAATATTTCTATTATCATTATAATTTTAAATAATAATAATAATAATATAAGTATGCCAATATGTTAGGCCTATAAGCTATTTTTAGTACTTGGAGTCTAGTATGTTTAGCAAAAATGACTTTTTGAGAAGCCTAAGTCTAGATTGTTTATTGAATATGGTAGGCTAAACTAGAGCGAATGTACGCAGAACAAGGGCCTCGATGATGAGTCTGATCTACTTCCACCCTAATTGTCACATATCTTTTAGGGATTAAATTGATGTTAAATTTTTTTCAAAGATTAAATTAATGTCACTTGTATCTTTTATGACTATATTTGATGTAAAAAGTCTTTGAGATATTAAATTGATGTCATGCATATTTTTCAAAATTCAAATTACTAGTTTATTTATATTTCAATAAACAAAATGAAAATCTCATCAACATTACATATATATATATATATATATATATATATATATAAAATCAAAAACGGCTTAATCAATTTAAAATTCAATTGATTGATTAATTTAGGTAAAAAAAATATACTTTGATTGGGGTTTAGGGTTTAAAATTTAAGGTTTAGAGTGTAGTTTGTCTAAAATTGAATTTTGTAAAAAAGGTAATAGTTGATGTATCATTCAATTAGACCATTTTATTTTCTACCCATGAAAAGACATTAATTGCTTCAGTTTTTATAGGAATAGGATTTAGATATTTCAATTAATAGGAAGCATTTAATTTGCATTACAATATTTTAATAAAACCATATTTTAAAATATAAAAGGCTAGTGTGAACACCCATATCAGCATTTGATTTGATCTAATCAATAGATTTAATTAAACATTTAATTAAGTCATTCTAAGTAGCAACAATTAAGGATTCATTTAACGGCCTAAAAGACATAAAATAATATGATAACACTTAATGCTAGCAATAATTTTGATTTTCAAATTATTAAAAAAAATTATAGTAGCATGGCTATATGTTGGAATGAATTGACTTTTACATATAAAATTATAAAAAAAAAAAGGATTTATTTTTCTTAAAAGAAATCTATCTTTCAAATAAATTAGATTTTTTTTTACAGAAATATAATTTCAAACAAATTTTTTTTTTATGAACAACTCTTTTATTTGCAACCCAGTCAAAGTAGATTTTTTCCTAAATTGATTAATCAATTGAATTTTAAATTAATTCAACCATTTTCAGCCATTATATGTATTATCTGTAAAAGAAAAAAATTGTTTTACTTATGAATTAAAGGTAATAGTTTTTATCTTTAGAGCTATGCTCTTGGATTTTTTCCTTTTTTATTCTATTTCCGTTCATGCTCTTAATATTGTTCTTAATATTTATTTTTTGCTTCATTTATCATAGAGGTAATTTTATTTTATTTTTATCCTTTGAACTCTACATCACCATTTAATTTTTATCCTCTACCTTCGTCTAGTTTCTCTTCACTCTTTTTTCATTGGTAAGAAAATTTTCTTCCACATTTATTCTAATATTTTCATAATTTCATTTTAAGTTCTAATTTTTCTTCTATGGTGCTATTCCCCCTATCTCTTTTTAGTTTCATTATCCTCCATTATAACATTGTTAGATATTGACCATAGTAGTGAGTTATCTATACTTGTGAAACTAATCACTTTTATTATCATATTGTTATTTTTTTACTTACTTTTCTCCTTAGTTTTTCTAAATTTTTTTTCTGCATATTTAGACTCCAATTTATTTCTATTATGTATCTTGATGTACAGATATTAAAGTAATTATTTTTTATTTTTCCAAGCAATTTCTAAATTGTTTCAATGTACACTTTTAATTGGATTTAGAGGCTTTTTTTTTTTTTAGAAGCAATTTCCATGGCACTTTGAGGTAAGGTTTTGTGCACAAAAATGAACTTGACTTCTTTATTTATATGCTTGCATGTTTGTTTGTTTACATATTTTATAATTAATTACAAACAAATTTATTATGTTACATCAATCATTTTTTTGGCTTTATAAGAAAGTTCTACTTAATATGTTACGTGTCTATAATTTTTGTACTATGATGAATTCCAATAAATTGGTAGTGATATGGTATATAAGATGCAATGCAATTTTTTATGATATATTACATTAATTAGGTTTTTTTAGTCTTAATTTATCTACATTCATTTTAAATATAGAATCTTAAGGTATATAACCCTCCACTACATCTTGTTCACAATCTCTAGGCAACAATTTGACCAGCAAATGGGTAATAATAATTGACCATCAAGACAAGCCAAGATAATAATATTGTACCATAGGAACAATTTTTTTAGTTAGGTTTTGAAGATTTTTACTAGTGGTTTTTAAGTTAAAGAGAATATCAAATGAAATCATTATAACAATGAATATAATTAATTATAATTGATTTCAATTTACTTGAATTTGATTGGTAATTTTTTGCTTAACTTATCTATTTAGATATAAAAGCTTTGTGGTTCAAGATATTAATTTAGGAAATATACTAATTATAATAATAAATATAATTTATTATACTTGATTCTAATTGAATCAATTATGGTTCCTTATTTTTTATTAAATCATATATAATTTCTTTTAAGTTAGATATTATTTTTAAAGAATAATATTTGAAATAGGATTTGAAAAAATTAAGTTACTAATTTTAAAAATAATTAAAATAAAATTTATTGATCAAATTATTTATTTAGAGAACAGATCAATGGAGTATGTTCAAAATGAGTTGAATCTTGATGCCTCTTTGATTGAGATTTGAACTGAGTCCCTTTTGTTGGATGCGTGGTTTGGGAGGAAAGGTTTGCTAGGAATTCCTTCATGAGGATGTGTGCACTTTTGCAAAATTTTACTTTGGTTTATGCTCCCAAACTAAACCAAGTTGCTTTCAATGTTTGGAAAAATCAGGCAGTAGAGTACCCTATGTGGATGGCTGTGTGGAGGTGACTATTTAATGCTTTCAGCTAGCTTTTCTTTACGATGGTGGATGGTTTCTCTGGGTAGTGCTTGGTGTCCAAGGTGTTTGTACAAGAGTTTAGTTAGTGCCTTTTAGAGTAGTTTTTCATGCCCTTCTCCTTCCTTGATGGCCATATCGAAGTGGTTGGGTGGGGGAACATCATGAGTGTTCATATGTAGTTGTTTATCTCTCTTCTTTTGGTTCTTTTGTGGTGTGTGTAGGCAGAAAAACACACGAGAAATAGGGTTAAATTGTGCTTATCTTTTCTTTACCCTTTTTGCAACTGAAACTTTGAATAAAATATTATCAAACGTTAAGCTTGAAATGCATCGAAAACAGTTTTAGAAAATAACTTTCTGATATATAATGTCAATAACAGATAAGCTAAAAGATAAACTTTAAACAGATATTAAGTTATTCAAACAGAATAGCAAAAGTAAAAGGATAAGGGAGAATAAGATACTACATAGATGTTTTATATTGATTCGACTAATCCTGCCTACATCTAGTTCTCGGCAACTACTCAGTTCTACTAACCTTTCTCAACCCGAGAAAGAAAACGCAGGATAGAAGCTATAATCAGTGACCAATAAACAACCTCTACTGTCATAAACCAAGTAGTTATTTACTTGCCTCTTCAAGATGAACCCTGATTTGTCTTGTACTAGTCTCTCCAAGCTAATACCGAGTAGTCTTTAACTAGCCTGTCTAAGCTAAACCGTGACTAGTAAGAACACCTTACTATCACATTGCAAGTAGTTTTACAGTAGCCTCTTCAAGCTATCCCACATCGATCACAACTGGATCGAGAATACAAAGGTTTTGTGTTTGGGTTGCTACCCAAACTAACGTACACTCAAGTTTCCTTACAAATATACAGTGAGTAATCTAGGATAACTTGAATGAATTCTTTCTAACAATTCTTCCTTGGAAGAACGTATGAACAATTAAAGAGCATAAAAAAAATATTTTTACAAGCAAGGGAATTGATTACAATAAGTAATGAACTTCACAGAAAATATGAGGATAAGATTTTACAGCATTTTTGCACTTATATGTTCTTCTAGTTCTTATCATTTGAAAGCTTAACATGTCTATTTATATATGGTCTCCCTTGTAACCATCTTGTAAACATTGCCCTTGATTTGTTTTCCAAGTGACATGTGTTGATCACCTGCTTGTGTCTTGGAAACATAATCTAGAAGAGTAGCTCGTCTGGTGTCAGAGCTTTTTGCAGAAGCCGTTTTATAGTTGAGGTTTCTAATGGCCCTTCAAAAACTACTTTTTTACTTTGTGGACATGGTCATCAAAAACTACATTTTTACTTTTTGAACATAGTTGTTGAACTCTCCTTTTTAGAAGCTAGAGTAGTTGACCAAATTAGCAGAAGAGATAACGTGCTAATCTGAAACATGGTTTGACTTGAAATTTGAAATTCAAAAATTCAAATTTCCCTCCTTTTAAGTGAAGTGCAGTATTTAATAGTGATGTGCACTTTCTGAAGTACGGTATCAGTCCCTTGATGAATGAATGATCTTTTATTCTTCAATCAGAGTATATGTGTGATTAAAATATTTGCGATGAAGATGATTGAAGGTTGTAGAATGTCCTTGCTTCATATTTGGCTTGATATCTTCATTCCGTATATACATTCTGAAGTCTCATCCTACTTTTTGAAGATTTATTTCACTTTTCTTGTGCACGAATGATCAATTCAGTCCAGCAGGCACACATACGTTTATTTCACGTTATTATATTTACTTCTATTTAGTCTTTTATCTCTTTTCATGAGATATAATCATGTTTGCACATTCTTCAAAAATATTTTCTTAAAAATTATTATGTCATCACTCAAAACATATTTCTTCAAGGTTCTAAAGGGTTTTGGAGCTAACAGTGTATTGGTACCGTGTGATGGTAAGGTTTTTAGTGCTACCCCTGCGCTACCTAATACTATATCCATGCTCTGGTTTTTAATGCTCCATTCTTTCTTATTAAAGGGTGTTGAGTGGTAATAACTTATCGGAAAAAAAGAGAACATATCAATTATATTAATTATACTTAGACATTAACATTTTTTTTTTTGCTTAGGTTATTTATAAAGAGAATGTATCAAGTTATAATAATTATAAGAAGCATCAATAAAAATAATTATCATTTATACTTTACTACCAAGCATGTGAAGGTAGAAAGTAGCACAAGAAAGAAGGATTGGATTGTGCTTCAAACTTTTTATACTTCTTGAAATGCTAAACAAAGTGTATCAAGTTTTTCACTTGAAAGCAGTAGAAATAATCATTAGAGAGTTTCAAAAAGTGACTTCCTAAACTAAGTACAAAAAACTTAAAGCTTCAGAAATTGTTTTGAAATTGTTTTTTTTTAAAAAAAACACAATATCAATTGACACAATTGTTGAATAATAAAGAGATAAAGAGAGAAAGAAAGACATTGCTCAAATATTTTTATACTAGTTTGGCCAAACACTACCTACATCTAGTTCTCAACCTATTGAGTTCCACTAAAATCCCTTTATCAACCTAGAGAAAGTGAGATAGTTTTTGTATAACCTTCTCAAACTATTTTCAGTGAATAGTAGTTCCAGTTTACTTTCACACTGAGAAATTTTTTTACGAGCCTTTTCATGCTAAGCTCACTTTAATATTTACTGGATCAGGGTACAAGATTTTGATTTTGGTTGGTTTTCTCCAACAAATAACACTCAATTTTTTTCTATGAATAAAACAGTGTGTACACTACAAACTTGAGTGACTTCTTTTTAGATTCTTCCTTAGAAGAAAATGTTGTTTAATGAGTACTAAACAAAAGATTTTTAAAATAGTACCAAATACAAGGAGTATTAAAATGAACTTCTAGAAAAAGCTTTAAAGCATAAGGAGCAAGAGTTTTGGCAAAAGTTCTTGGGTGGCTTCTTCGGTACCCTAAATTTTTTTTGGGAATCGGTACCTAGACTCTGGAATTAAAGGTTACTAGTTACTAAGTATTTACTTCATTTAAAATTTTATTTTTTAAATTTGAAATTTGGTATAAAAACATTTAAAATTCCATCAAACCCCTAGACCCACACTAACCGTTTTCATCTCCAGCACTCAAGAAACCTTTCTGGTTTTTAGTTAAACCCAACAAACACAACATCGCTATCTTCTCTGCCCATTTTAGTTCTCACAGTAGCCACTAATGGCTTGTTGATTGACTCTCTCTCTTTGTTTGTTGCTTCTCGTTTGTCGCTCATCGATGTCATCTTTCGTCCATTTCTGGTCTTCGCTTCGGGTTCACGAAATTACCACGAATGAAAGAATTTCTGCGTAGTATGTGTGGGGTAGGAGCGAAATGTAACTATGATTAAATAACAAGGCTTCCAACTAATTTTCATATTTCAATCTAAAAGCAGGGTTTATTTTGCTGTGCTTCGTAGATGCAGGTGTATCGGTGAAGGCAAAGTTGCTACATGGAGCTCACGCAGAGATCTGCTAAATTGAAGGGCTCTACGACACTGCTGGCTTAGAGTTCGAAGGATCCGAGGTCTTATCGGAAACCAAGGCATCAACAGAAGATGGAGACTTCGAAGCCTTCTTCCTTGACACAGAGGCTTCTGTTCTTGGACGCCAATCGCGTTGATGCATAATGACAGATGAAATGGAAACAAAGTAGAACAGTATTGGTTTAGCCCATGATGTTATCTGCAGGCTAAGCTCTCAAATTCTTTGGTTGATCACATCCCTTGTGTCTTCGTGTTTAGAGATACAAAGGGGTCATTTTTCAATATTGAAGAAGTTAAGGGAATAATAACATAATTTAAATACAATAATGAAGTTTACTAGTTTAGTAGGTTACCCATTTTTATTATAATTTATGTTAAAATTTCAATATAAAAAAGCCAATCATTAGTTGACATATATACAAGGTATTGGTACCCATATTTTTTTGTGGGTACGAGAGCAAAAACCAAGTTCTTGTCTCGTATGAATACACCATCCTTTTATATTTGGATTTTGAATTGAAAACGATATCCTTTTATTTTCACCTCATTTTGACACGTGTTAATCTTCTTTTTGTGCCCTAGGAACTGTCATCTAGAAGAGTAACTGAGCTATTTCAAAGTTGTCCTTGTAGAGACGTTGACAATGTGGTTTCTAGATAATCTTCAAAAACTACTATTACTTTCTAAAGTGTAGTTTCTGAGCTTTTTCTCCTAGAATACGAGGTACTTGACCAAGCACAAAAGCAATGTGTGATTTGCCAATGCTTTTCTGAGAGTTGAATTTATTTTAAATTCAAATTTCCCTCTATTTTTGTAAACTTGGCATGGTTTTTGAATCATGTGTGCTTTCTGAAGTAGTTTTATAGCTTTTGATCTTTGTGTTGATCTTCTTTCCATATCTTTGAACTTGATAGGATTCTTTCACTATTTAGAATGTTTTCAGAGCTAATTCTTATTTAGATTGAAGATCTTGATCATAATTTGCTCAGGAGAAATTCATTTCTTTGTTGATCTTAGAGCTTTCTGAACATGCGAGATATTTTTTGATACTTTATGTACATTTCTCGAGCTTCTACATATATCAGTTCTCTTTTTAAACTATTTTTCACATCATTAACGCTTTGAATCTCTTTTAATGATATTATAATAATGTTAAAACATGATATTATGAAAAATATATTATCAATTTAACTTATATAAAACAAGAATAGTCATGTTTAAACGTTATAGAAACTCAATTGAGATGTTAATACTTTCTTCAAAATATTTTAAAAAAATTTGCTTTGTTGTGACTCAAAATACAAGTTATAAAGCTTTTTGAAGGGTTTTGGAGCTAACATCATGATTCTTTTTTGTTATTAAATTAGATAATTAATTGAGCAATATGTTTTTTTTAATAGATTTGAACATTTTAAAATTTTTGAAACTGAGATTAAATCATTGGCTATTTTTTGTTAGGTTTTTAATTTATACGAAATACTAATTGTAATAATTTTAACAATAGGTATTTTAATAATAATTATAATTAATATAATTAATTATATTTATTTTAATGGACTTCAAATTGATTATTAATCTTTACATTTATTTATTTAGAAATAAAATCTTTTTTACTCAAGATATCTTGGTCGTATACTAATTTTAATAATAAATATAATTAATTGTTGTTAATTTGGGTTAGATTCTCAAGCATGATTCCTAATTTTTTTTATTAAATCAAATATATTAATTTTTATTACAATTAGATATTAGTTTTTAAGACTACAATTTCAAATAGGATTTGAAAAAAAATTGAATGCATTTTTTAAAAAAAATTACTTTTTTATTCATTTTTTTAAAATGAAACAGTTTTTTGTTTGGATTATTTATTTAGAGGATGTATCAATTATAATCATAATTATAATTTTAATAAATAAAATTATTTGTAATTTTTTTATAAATTGTGATTCATAATTTATGATTGAATAAAACAATTAGTTAAGCAATCTGTTTTTTTTTAAATATAGATTTTAGCATTTAAAAATTTTTGAAGTTGAAATTAGATTACAAAATTAATATTTTTCAATCATGCTATTAATTTTCATTTCATATGAACAACTTTTTCAGATATGGTTTTAATTTATAAAAATTACCACTTGTGATTATTATAATATTAAACATAATTAATTAGTATAATTGATTTTAATTGACTTAATTTTTATTATTAATTTTTGTTTAACTTTATGTTACTACATAAGCTTTTAACATGCTAATCTGCATAAATAATACTACATTAAGTAAACGAATTCTCCAACTTCAGGTTCATTAGCTTTATTTTTCAACTAAAACACCAAAAATTAATTAAAAAAATCATGCTATAATTGAGCACTATTTAATTATCCTTGTTACAATACATAAATAATTACAAGAATTGAATAACATGTTCAATAATCAATTATCAAACAATGAATTTGTTAATTTTAAACTTAGCTTTTATCCTTAAATATGCTTACAAAACTTTTGATATTGTTAATTTGAAATGTAAAATCCATATATAATTATTGAAAGTAGTTTTTTTAAGCTTTTGATTATGGATTTAATTTGAATGTATTTAGAATGTAAAACTTTTTTGTAATGTAACCCAATTAAATATTTCCATATACATGATTTTTAATGTAATGGAGTGAAAGTCAAACTAACTTGTTTAGCTAACACAGAAAAATATAATTGGCTGACAATGTAAAAAAAACTACGTTATTAGTACATCAAAATTAAACTATTTGATTATACACAAAAACTAATTATCTAAAAATTATTATGCTTTTACCCAAATAACCCTAAGTATTACATATTTTAAAATGTAAACAAACCATTTCATATTCTTTTGAAAATTTTACCACAAAAAAAGCAATTAGTTTTATGCAATCTAGGCAAAATACAACTACTTGAAGTTAATACGTACAAATATGAAATCTATTTTTAGATAACCACTCACAAAAATATTATTATACTAATAAGGGTAAAATACACTTACCTACTTGAGATATTAAGAAATGACACTCCATTATATTTGTTTGAAAATTCTACACTCCACCATAAGTATAAGGAAAAATTACAACTACCTTCCCTAAAGTCATTTCATATTACATTTATCCCTTTCTTGTTTTTAAAATTACATCACCTCCTTTAATTTTTTAAGCAAGATTTCACTTAGTTCCCATGTAATTAAGAGACCATAAATTACACTAAGCACCTAAATTGGTCCCTGACAATTTCTTTGATGGACAAATTGATCCTTTACAATTGTAAACACCCAAATTGGTCAATCACAATTGTTAAAATAGGACACTATAGGTCCTTGACTGGCCCGTCAATGCTCGGCTAAGAGAAAAAAGAGCTCATTTGAGAGGAAATAGAGCTTGAACAAGACTAGGCAGATCTGAGCTAGAACTAGGTGGAGCTCAGATGACAATCGCTGAGACTGATAGGCATGGGACAAAACTTAGCCACCTGTTATCTGAGCTCCTCCTCTTCAGTCAAGCTCCGTCTCCTCCTGACCGAGCTCTAGTTCCTCTCAGACAAACTCTACCTTCTCCTAGCCAATCTCTTTTTTCATTTCTGTCTCCAGGTTGAGCCTTGACAAGACGGTCAAGGACCTATATAGTTTCCTATTTTCACAATTATAAGGGATCAATTTGGATATTTATAATTGTTAGGGATCAATTTATCCATAAAAAAAATTGTCAGGAACCAAGTTAGGTATTTTCTCTATTTTTTATTTTAAACAAATTTAAAAATATATAAAATGACTTTTATACCCACAATAGTATTCTTTATTTCTATTTCATTGCCATTCCCCCGTAACCTTTGAATTCTGATCACTCCCATCAATGGCACATATGGCAGAGAGTGTCAACAAAAAGCACATGTAGCAATTTTACATTGGAAGTTATATTCTTACTAGAAAAGGAAAAAAGATGAAAAGAAAACGAAGAAGGAAGAAAGAATGGGATGCTTGACCTACTCAACCAGATGCAAAGATGATGCCAGTTTTCCTAGCATATGCAAAGATCTCACCAACCTCAATAACCAGCCCAGCATTCCCAATCGGCTTCAACCTATATTCCTTCGCATTAGTTACCCACAAACTACAGGAAATTAAACAAATCTAAGAGTTATAGCGTGTTGAAGCTGACTGATGCAGCTGACATTTAATCTCTTGTGCATCAGCACCCGCTTGTTGACTAATTCTCTTCATCTTTTGAACTTAAGGTGCCTTGGCTCATTTTCTGAATCTCGTTTTGGATTGTGGAGTGGATGGTGGCCGTGAAGAAAAGTGAAGGGAAGAAGGACTCTTCAATGGAAAAAAATGGTCTTTAGGATTTTATGATTAAGGCTAATCTAGAAATTTTATAAATGGTATTAACAAAAAATGACAGTTTATTTTAAAGCATGTAGGTGTAATTTTTATAACAAGGAGATGCTAAGTGTAATTTCAACTTACCTTTCAACTTTGAGGGAGGTAGCTGTAATTTTTCTTAAAAATAATTATAAAATAAATAATAAATTTAATTTCTGTATACTAATAGCATAAAATGAAACATTGATAGATACCTTTTTTTTTTTTTTATCAAATTTAACACTTTCTTGAAATTTTATTGATACAAAACTCTTTTATAATATTGGTTCATAGAAACTTTACATTAATTTATTCTATAACTATTTTTATAATTTAATATATAATTTATTAAAATCAAATCATGAAAGAGAAATCAAACACACCCTTGATAAAATAAGGTGGAGTGTAGATTTTTCAAGGAAGAGAAAACCGGACCGGATATCGAACCGGTCAGGGCACTGGTTCAGCGGTTTAGAGGTCCAACCGGTTTGATCGGGGTTCAACCGCTGTATAATAAAATATAATATTTTCAGACTATATGTCACTTTGAGACCATTTCATATAGTTATTTATTTATTTATTTTTTTACCATTTTTACTTAATTTGGATTTAAATTTTATTGTTTTGTGTTTTAATATAGTTAGACTATTTGTGTTTAAAGTTGCCGGCTATGGCAGTTGTGAAGAAGAAGACATGGTCTTCGAGGAGTTGGAATATGTTCGATGCAATGGGCTAAAGGTCTTTGTTGGACATGGACAAGTATGCTATCATGCACCAGGTGCAAATTCACGCTTGTGATATGAGGATTGATCCTTGATCTCTTGCTCTCTTACTCTTCCACCATTCTCGGTTATGAGAAGGCCATTGTTGTTATTTCTTAACTTGGAGGTGCTTGCACTTTTCGCATACCAAACAGCCAAAAGGGTATTCGAGTCCAAGATCAGAGTTTGAAATTGATTAGTTGAGTTACCATGGAAAGCAAGGAAAGAGCTTTTTATTGAGTTAGAATGGAAAGCAAGGAAAGAGCTTTCTCACTGGGAAGAGCTTTCTCTCATAGTCTGGTCACTTTAGTCCCACATCGCTGAGTGAGGATAGAGCAGCAATGTATTGGAGTTATAAAATGGGAGGATGGGCACTTGAGATTAAGAAACATGGGCTATGTCGTGCTTCAGCCCATATCCGACAGTGATAATGCAATAGCTTTTTATTGCATTAAATTAAATTTTAATTAGTTGAAATATTTTGATTGGAGTTAAAATTTTAAAATGTTTGAACCGGTGAGCCGTGTGAACCGGGAGCGGTTTACCGGTTTTTGCTAATTTTGACCGGTTTTTACGGTTTTTGACCGGTTATTAGATTACCGGTATTTTAGCAAGGACCGGACCGCTTACTTGGCCGGTTTCCGGTTAATTCGATTGAACCGTCCGGTCCGGTCCGGTTTTCTTAACAATGAGATTTTTCAAACAAATGGGGTGGAGTATCATTTCTTGATACCTCAAGAGAGTAAGTACATTTTACCCTACTTATAATTAATTATTAAAATAACTTTAATCTCCAAGTTAATCGAGACATGTAATGACAGTTGATGCAGTAATTTTCCACTTTGAAATTTCTATATGTGTTGTATGATCATTTTTAATTGAGTTGTGATTATTTAATTCACATGTATATCTTGGTCCCCTCAAACATTTTGTTCAAGCTGTGCCACTGCTTTTTGGGTCAAGATATTTATTAATGAAATATATTAATTATAAATGATAAATAAAATTAATTATAGTTAATTTTGATTTGATTATCAATCATGATTCATAATTTTCCATTAAATCAAATATACTAATTTTTTAAACTAGGTATCAGCTTTAAAGACTATAATATTGAAATAGGATTTGAAAAAACATAAATTATATATTTTTTGAAAATTAAATGTGAACACTTTTTTTAAGGTTTTTTATTCAGAAAATATATCAATCATGTAGCAATTGTAATATTGAATTAGATAACTAGTTAGCAATATGTTTTTTTTTTTTTAATTAGATGTGCTAAATGACTTGAATAGGATGAGTATGAAAGACGATAAATTTGACTTGGCAAAAAATTATTGGTGCGTTTGACAAAAAAAATGATAAAAAAGAGAAAACACACAAAACAAAGCACTAAATATTCATATAAAAATCACGAAAGGAGTTCTGTAACAATAATCTTTTTTCTTTTTTTTTATATATATTTGAACATTTTTAAATTTTTAAAGTTGAAATTGAGATTACGTCATTAGTAATTTTTGGTCATGTTATTTGAATTTAAAGAACAATTTGTTATAGGTTTTTAATTTTAAAAAATAGTAGTTATAATAATTAGAATAATGATTATAATTAATTACAATTTATTTTAGTTGACTTCATTTTGATCAATAATTTTTGCTTAAGTTATTTACTTAGATGTAAAATTAAAGTTTTTTTTGTTCAAGTAATTTATTTAGGGAATATACTATCTTTAATATTAAATCTAATTGATGATGCTTGGTTCCATTTTTTTTATTAATTAATTATAATGCCTATTTATAGCAATATATTTCTATACAGATTGACTATGCTTGTTTACAAAACATTAACCGGTCTACTCAAGCATACTATATTTACTATAGTACTCTATTTTTTCAATTATTCTACTTAGTATTTTGGATATTTTCGTAGTTTTTATCAAAAAATATAATTTCATAGTTTAATATTAATATTAAAAATTTTGATATCTTGAAGGCTGCACTCCTATTTTGTTAATTAAATTTGAATTTTTTTATATTAGACATAATAAATGCCAAAAAGATAAAATTTCTGAACCTTGAATTTTAAATTTTTTAAAATAAATACACATCTTTTAATTTATAATTAAATATTAAATTGAATTGATTATGATTTATTTCTTTATGCAAGAAATACAAACAAAATTGGACACGAATGAAGAAAAAAAAGAGAATCACAGAAAGCAACAAGGTTTAAGACCAGGTACCTAAGTAATAAAGTGAGCATCAAAAGGCAAGTCACTTTCAAGTATCGTCTAATCAGAAATCGGATTGGATACCAGAAATCTTTTTTCCTTTGTTGAGTGGTTCACCAATGTGAATGGGCATTGCCCCCTTTTTTTGACAACGTTGTGGTTGCTGTCTGTTGTGACGCAAAGGAATGCCAATCAAAACGAAGTTATAATTAATACAAATTTAACAATGAACCAATTGTAGGTAAACATATACATTAATTTATTTCTAAACTTCAATACACAGTTTTAAAAATTGGCTCAAATCGGTCAGTTGAACCAGTGAACCGGTCAACTAACCGGTCCAAATCAAGCTTCAAACTGGATTTGTAATCAAACCGTGGATAACAGTTTGACTTGGCTGGGTTTGATATAAGAACCAGTAAACCAGCAACAATTTATTAAACCGGCCGAGCCAATCATGTGAAAAATTTTTAACTGCTTTTTTAGTCAAAAGTTTTTTCAACTCTATGATGATAGTTTCTAACACAGTGGGCCAATAGATTGGACTTCAAATAGCCCATTCACCCAAAGTTTTACAGGTGGAAGAGCCGAAGTGTTACAACACTTTTATAAGAAAATAGGCTAGCTCTACTATCAACTTTCATCAATGTAGGACTTCATAGTTTATACTATGTGGTTGCTTTGTGAGCTCTTTCACTAGGATTAGTGAATGGACAAAAGTGGTCAGTATGGTTGAAATGTGAGATCTTTCATCAATCCTTCACCCAAGCAGTAAACTTACTTTTAAATTAAGTAACCAGTTCTTCATTGATCATTGCCAATTACAGTTACCTCTTTACAATTAAGGCTTGGAAGTTGAGACATTTTGCATTCAAATCATGCGACTAAGCTAGCTGTATGTGCATGGCTATAATTATATATATATTATTTGTATTATTATTAATTTTTATTTATTTTATAGTATATAACAAATCATATATATATATATATATTTTATTTCTTATATTATAGTCAATCGGTTCAACCGATGACCCACTGGTTGAACCAATGACCCAGTGCCTTGACCGAGTCGATCACCAGTCCAGTTCTGAAAACTATGCTTTAATATAATATGTATTCAAATATAAATTGTTATTGCTACTTATGTTACTGCCATTCTATGGCTAATAATCCAAAACCAATAGATTTTTTAGATTGTTGTGCACATCTTGCCTACACAAGTCATAACTTGCATATCAATTATTCATCTATTATTTTCCCTCAGCTGCCATATTCTCATGATCCATCAGTTTAATTAAAAAGTAATTTTTATATCAATGCTACTTAGAAAAGGTGTTGGTTTATGGATCCTATTAGTTATGACAAATATTATTATGAACCTATTGATATGATTGCTTAAGTGTTTCACTATATTATATCTAAAATTAGAACATAGAAAATCTCCAACTCGGGTAGGAGCTTTTGAGACCATCAGTGTTGTGCAATTTGAAGAGCAAAATATATGTTGAAGTGGCAGTTGCACATTGGATGAAAAATGATCATATTTCAAAACGAAAATACATGAAGAATGCTTTATTTTTTGGATGAGAATGAAGGACAATGACAGCTCACATACGTCTAGAAGAAAGAGAAGAGGCAAAGAGATAAGGACAAGTGGCACATGGATAAAAAGTTTCTAAGGTAGATGCTACCAATATACGAGGTAAGGACAAGGGCTAACTGGCCTCTCCTCTTGGTCTGCAACGGTCAGAACATTTTCTCAATTTAAGGAAATAGCAGATATCAAATCATTCCAAGAAAAATAGCAAAATAGATGACACCATTCAAAGCAAATATTCTGCCTAAGGATATTGCTTCTTTTTCTTCACTGTTATGGCCATTGTCTACATTTTTCTCAGTACTTATTATTTCTATTCTTTACTGAATATCACCTTTGAGAGGAAATAGAAACTTGCACTTTTACAAAAGGCTGTCTGTTGGCGAGGCTGTGAGAGAAATGAGGTTTTGTAGTAGGAACTAAGTTCTTTTTTTACTGAGCTTTGTTTGTTTGAACTTTGTGATCACACTTGAGTAAGTGTGAATCTTGGTTATTTAGTGGAAATCCTACCTTAGTGTAGGTACTAGATCTAGGTTCTAGAGATAGGGAACCTGTAACGCCCCAATTTTTCTATTAGAGTGAAAATGACCAAAATGCCCCTGAGATCATTTTCAGCCCTGAATTCGACGAAAGCCGGTCCGGCAGTACTCGAAGGGCAAACTCAATGTTGGAAGGGGATTAGATGACTTGTGTATCTTTCCAGGATCGAAAATCTCGTTTTTCGAGTTTTTGGGTCAAAATGACCAAAACGCACCTGCGGAGTTTTACCCGTTTGCAAGTGCCGGATGAACCCAAAACTTCTCCAGATGGTTTTAAAAGGTGTTTTTATGTATTCTATGACTTTAGTCTTGGTCCCAGAGGTCCTGGGCGAAATTAGTGCAAAATTACGATTTTGCCCCTAGTTTCGTGTTTTTACGTTTAATCGCGTGATTAAGCAAACCTAAGCAATATTAGGCTCTAATCGAAGGTTAATTAATTCCTTAATTAATCTTAAGTCAAAATAATTTATTAAAGTTGATTATAATCTAAAAGTGCTTAATTACAACTTAAAATCTTATTTTAAATTCAAGACTCCTAGTCATGGAATCTTGAATAGTGTTTTCTCTTTCCAATTCTTTAAATCATAGAATTGTGTTACACATTGTTTATTCACAAATGAGTTTTTAATTCTCTAATGATGTATGAGCACTCCTAATCTTGTCATAAAATCCTTAAATCACATTCTTAGTCACCTAAACTTAAGCTTAATTATTCCTAACCTTGTACCTAAACTAATACACACGTAAACCTACCATTAGCACCCAATTAGATGATCAAATCTCACCTTCTCTCTGCTGTCCCTGGTCTGGCCGAACCTCCATGCCCTCCATATCCATCACATGTTCAAATTTTCAACACTCCAAGGCCATACCTCAAGTCATATACACCATACCTTGTCATATTTTCAATCAAGCTTGATTTTCCAAATGAATAACTAATTAAAATAACCCATTTTCCTCATTTATTTGTGGTTGAAAAAGTTCCAGCCATGTCAAGCTTCTAGAAGCCTAATTTCATTAAAAAAATTGATAGGAAATTCACTCACATCAAGCCATACTTTGTATCATAAACTCCATACCTCAAACCATGCTTGTATGACACCATGTAAGAGATATTTGTCTTCTCCTCTGCCTCCAAATTGCTATGGCCAAGGTTTCCTCTTGGAGAGCCTCATTGTTTTGTTTTTTCTATAAATAGGTGCATTAGAAGAACTTGCAAACACTTTAGCTCATTTGCACACTTTTAGTTTTCTAAGCTTTCTTTGTATTCTCTCTTTTTCTCTTTAAGTTTCAAGAGAGTTTCCTCTTGTTCTTCATCTTCATCTTCATCCTCTCTTCATCTCCTCATCATCTCATAATCTTTAAACACCACCCCATAGTCTTGAACCATCATCAAACCTCTCAAACACCACACCTCAAACACAACCTCACTTAAAACACAACTCCAACCTTCTTGTTCTTCCTTGGCCGAAACCATCTAGCCCCAAGGAGGAGCTCATCATCTTGTTTCCCTTTTCAAAAGTTCAAGCTTTTTGTCTCCACTCTAGGTAGGAGTGTTTTTCTAAACCTTGTTTCTTGAAAAATGAGTTTTTCTAGCTTTCTCTTGGACTTTCTTTTTGGAACTTTCTTTGTTTCTTTTCCTTGATGTTTTGGCCTCTTGGCCTTGATGAGTATATGATAGCTCAATGATGAGAGTTCCTAGATGATGACTATGTGTTCACCTCAAAGGAACCTCTAGAGCTTGAGTTTTTATTTTCTCTAAGTTTCATCTTGATTTACTAACTCAAAATGATTTTTACTCAAGAACACCTTTACTTTCCTTGCTATTTTGGTTTCGATTTTTCTTGCTTCCTTTCCTTTAATATTTCGATTTTGATTCCTTGATCTTTGAGGTTTTGTTTTGTTTTGAAAGTTTATTTATTTTGAGCTTGATGATGATGTTCAAGAACCTCATAGTTCCTTTGAGAATTTGATTCAAGAACTCTAAAGCTCTCTTTGTGATGAGATGAGTGTTGGGTTTTTATATGTTAAAGTCTTGTATGAGCTCTAGCCAACCTTAAAATGAACCTTGCATCATGTTTACTTTTATGCTTTGCACATCATGTTTACGTTCCTTGCTATCACTAAGTACCAAGAAAATAAATGAACTTGCATTATCATGTTTATATTTCAAGTTCTCACCTAAATATCAAAGATAATAATATGTTGCATCTCATATTTATTTTATGCTCTCACTTTACTTTCTAATGAAAGCTAAAACACGTGCATAAGCATATTTATCTTTATGTCATCACTTAAATGAACCTAGAGCTCAAAGACTTGCCCATTGTTATCTCAAGCAAAGGCTTGAAAATCTATATTTTTGGTCTTCATGTTTTCGGCCTCAACGAAATTTATTGTTTACAAGTATTGAAAACTATGTTTTATAATTTTTCTAAGCTCTTATGAGTTAAAGGAATATATAGAACTAAGTTTTATGAATTTAGGACCTCTTGAGACAAGTTTGATTTAGCTACTACCCTCATAAATATTTTTATGATTTTAGATGATAAAAATGTTTATAAATGAATTTTGAAAGTTTTAAAAAGGTTCCAAGAGAAACTAGTATTTTATGTGCTTTAGAAATTGTGTTTGATGCCTTTGTATGGAGATGTTGGTTTCGGTTTTGCCTTGCCTTGTGTGACCACTGTATGAGCTGTTTTAATGATGGTCATATGCTTATGTTTGAGAATAATTAATGTTAAAACTCATATGTGAAATATAAGAGAAGTTAGAAACTAGAAAAGAATGAATTTGAGAGTTTTAGATCCCTTAATGTTTGAATTTTCTAGATTCTATCCAGCAAGGTTTAGTAATGATAATCATGGTTCTAAATTAGTTTAAATGTGTAGGAATGACTCATAATTGGTTTAGGACTTGATCTTGATGCATTAGGAATAAACTGGACTTAGAAAGGGTCATTGTTGTGACTCCTAGGTACCCGTAAAGTTAGGATTATGAATTCTGCATCCTTGAGGTTCAGAGATGTTTTTGACCATAGTGTGAGGTGAGAAATACTTAGTTATAACCTTATAGGTGCCCGAGAGACTAGGCTTTGATGATTCATAACTTAGAATGTGAGTTAAGGACCTTAACGGTCAATGCATAATACTTTAAGAAATGTGTTAATGCTATGATGTTTTTATGATGCAATAATATGAGGAGATGATTATGATTCATGTGGAATTGATTGATTTAGATATGAGTATATCATAGCATGAGATATCATGAGAACATGTTGTGTGATTCATTTGTGGCATAAGTTTGAAGGAAATTCGGTTTAACAGCTGTTATGCTGCCGAATTTCCGTCAAACCTTAAAGGGTTGAAAGAAATTTTTATGAGTACCATATGAGTTGAAAACCCTGGGTGACACCGGTTCGGGCGAGTACCCCGAGGAGAGACAAATCCGTGAGGGTATGAGTAGATGCAGCCTACCAAAGCGGACAAATTATTGTGGCTTAATGCCCGCAAAACATTTCAAAGAGGGTATATCCTAAGAGAGGTGATCCCTGCCCCCTACCCGTACTTGCGAGTAGGGATTATTTTATTATGTTTCGCTTATTCAGATAATAAGCAAGAGCTAGTGACGACTACCTAAGGTATGAGCTCATAACCTAGTTATTTTAGGGTGGCCTTATTATGCTAAAGTACCATGATTGATGTCACGAAGTTGAGGAATGATCCACTTGAAAATTATATGCCCTTATGCCACATAGTTTATGTTTTTATGCTTTGATGTGTTGTTGTATATGCTCAAGTATTGACATGCACCCATGATATAACATGTTGCATTCATAACATCAAGATGCATGATAAAAGGAATGGACCTTGGATAATTAGTTTCGGAAAACCCTAAATTGAATCTTATATGCATGATCACTGTTTTATAATTAAACCCAAGGTTCCTGAGGATGTGAACGATGTAACCCTAGGATAGGAGACTTCTACTGAGATTCTTTAGCAAGAATTCTCACTCCTCTCTCTCTCTTTCTCCCGTCACATCTTCAGAGACCGATGGGGACATTTGTGCTATTCATTGACACGCTTGTATGGGAGGTGCACTACGACCCGGACCACCGCTCGTATCACTTTGAGGGTCATTGTGCGGTTCACGTTTTTGTGTACATGGGACGACCCTTCGCCTATCCGGTATCGAGCTACCAATTCACTCCCACTGCACCTTTTGGTGGTGATGACAAGATCCTCGAGCATACCTGCCTGTGTGACGAGCAGAGATGTCGTGCTCGTCCATCTGCTTCTGCCGTCCATGACTTTCCGGAGTATGTGCCACATTCGAGGAGGTTTGAGACGGACCCGTTTGAGGATTCACCTACGCACGTCCCTTCGGAGGGTTTTGCACCTTTTCCCCAGTATCGGCGTGCAGAGAGTGAGGAGACCGTGATGCAGTCGCGTCTAGCGAGGAGGGCCGAGACGCGTCCGCACCGAGGAGCTCATGCCCAGTCGGCACATGTTCCTTTCCCACTCCACTGGCCGACTCAGGAGGAGATTGAGCAGTTCGTGGGCTACATACCCCCATCGCCTGAGTGTCCCCATCGTCACTAGTTTCCGGTGGAGAGCCTTACGAGTACCTGAGCCTTCGTGAAGATCTTCCCTTCGACAGTACCTTTTGGGAGGTGTTGTAGATTTGTACTCGTAGAATAGTAGGAGGGTAGCATTTTGGGTTTATCTTCTTGTCGTACCATGTACCTTGTATTTTCTTGTTTCTGTTATATTATATTTCCGCTGTATTACAAGCTTTGCCCGTCTCCATGAGGGTATGACTACTTATGTACTCTAATTAAGTTATTAATGAAATGTTTCCTTTGTTATCATGATTGTTGTTCTTTAGTTATATGTTTTACTTTATGATTTCTAATGATTGTTACGCGTGCTTTATATTTCTATCATTCGACTAGTTAAGTTCGTGGCTCTTACTTTGGTTTATGTTTTCGAAAAAAAAAATTTACCCATAATTTCCGCTTAGTATTTTATTAAAATGATGAGACTAAGAAGTAATAGCCTAATGTTTAACCTAATGTATTCTAGAGAGTTGGGTTAAAATTAGGGTGTTACAGAACCAAAATAGTATAAAAATATTTTGTCCATCTCTTCTTCCCTAATCTCTCATTTTACGTTTGTCAAATTTCTTCAACCTTGATTTAGAAGAAAAAAGTGGCTTTAGAAACTGTCAAAATCATGTTTTTCTTAAAGGGTAACAAAATCAAATCACTTTAATTGAACATTCCTTTCAATCTAAAGTATTTTATTTAAAAGGACTTTTACACAAGAATTTTGTTAAAAGTATCCTGTCACAATAAGAGATATTTGCTGAAAGTTTGATAAGTTTTGTGAGTGTGTAGGAACAAATTAAAAAGATATAATTAATTCAACCTACTTATCAAATATATTTAGACTATCAATTAGTATCAGTAGCAAGGTCTCTAGAGGTAAAGTCTAACAACTTGGAGCAAAAATCCCAGGACCTTGATGGCAACTAACTCTAAAGGGTTGAGCATCCAGACAATTGCAGAGGAAAAGATCTTGAGAAAAAATGGCATATAACGTTCACATCATTGAGGGACACTCCATAAACAGATCTCAATTCTTTGATGGTGGTGACTATGCCTATTAGAGAGATAGGATGGAGTTATTCATAAAGTACACAAGTCTTGACTCGTGAGAGATTATTCAAGAAGGAAATTATATGCCTATGGAGGATGTATCAGGAGTTGAAGATGGATCTTCCACCTCCACAGAAGTTCCCAGGAGTAGATGGACGGAGCAACATAAAACAATAGTTCAGCTAAACTCCAAAGTTAAAAATACCTACTTACTTGTGCACTAAGCAAAGCAGAATATGGTAAAACCATTGCTTGTGACATAGCCAAAAAAATCTGGTATAGATTACACATGTTACATAAAGGAACAGACCAGCTCAAGTAGATGAAAATAAGTACACCAGTCCATCAATATGAGATGTTCAAAAGCACAGAACAAGAAAATATTGATGAAATGACTATCATGTTCATGCAAATAGTGAACCAACTTAAAGGTTTGGGGAAAAGGTACTCAAACTTTGAAATGGTGAGGAAAATTCTGTGAAGCCTTATTTCCAAATGGCTTCCCAAGGTTATAGCCATTGCAGAAGCTAAGGATCTTCAAATCCTTAGCTTAGAAGTCCTCATTGGGTCCCTCAAAACCCATGAGGTTGTGCTTTTTGAAGTTCATGGTGAAGCCATGAAGAAAACAAAATTTGTAGCTCCAAAGTTTTCACACAGAAAGCAAAACAAAGGAAAAGAAATGAATGTTGCTGAAACCTCTGATGATGAAGAATAATAAGAAGAAGAATTTGAGGAAAAATATGGCCATGAAATCTCCATCCTTGTAAAGAAGATGTTAAGAGTTTGGAAGAGTAGAATCAGAAAAAGGAAAGACATCTACTTCAAAAAGGATAGGAAAGGTAAAGCAAAGATGGAAAATGTAAGCTGCTACTGAACGGAAATTGTTGATTACCTCCTCAAATTAGAAATTTGTTTTAATACTAATTTGAACAAAAAATGTAGTAAAGGACACAACCTATGTCATCTCCCAAGGAGGCTTCAACACTTAGTTAGGAAAATTGGGGGTTTTGAAGAATGAATTTAAAATTTAAAATTAAAGATAATAGTAACGAGATAATAGCAACAATGAAGAAGACATTAGTGCAACGTATTCCTAGGCTTGGAATTAATTATCATTGACCAAATGTTGAATCTATTAGTAGCTATCAATAATTAATTACTGGTAATTCGACTATTGATCAATCAATCTCTAGAATTTGATCAATACAAATAACTAATAAACGAGATCTCAATTTATTTAGAAATTATAGTGATTTAAGGTACCAATTACTATAGACTAACCACCAATCGGAGGTTAATTCTATTATTCTCCCTCAAACATAAACCAAATCTATCAATTTATGCCCAAAGGGTTTCCCCAAATGACGCTTTCCAATTTAGTTATTCCAATAAAAATTATAGCAATTACCACAATAATTGTAAGAATAGAAATTGAAGAACAATGAGAAAACTAATGCATTCAATACAACCAAGGGTCTCAAAAGTCATCCAAATCCATTTGGAAATTCTTACACTAGTAAGAAGATCTACTCCTCCATCTCTGGAGGATTACAACAATGAAGATAAAAGAGAACATGAAAATAATAGAAATAATACTTGCCACAATCTCCAAGACAAAGAACCTTAATCAATGGAACCCTTAGAGAGAGAAGAGAGAAGAAGAAAGATGTAGAGAGAGAATAATAGTAACTTAAAATGTAGATCTAAAAGTTAGTCAAAAACTAGGGTAAAAGTCTATAACAATTCTTTAGATACTGCTCTCTAAAATAGCCCAAACTAGGGCCCAAAAATAGATTAATGGACTGTAATCCCCTTATCGCACCACCGCTGCACTGAGCACTGTAGCGCTCAACAGAACACTGAGCACTAAACCAAAAATTGATAGTTGTTGCTCTATCGAGCGCTGCAGTGCTAAATAGGCGCTGCAGCGCTCACCCGAGAGTGAACCTCCACATTTTTTCTTCTTTTTTGCTCTAGGCTTCTTCTAAAGAGTTTCTAGCCTTATTTTTTACATTTTGCAATTGATCCAAAGTTTCTATGGTCAAAACCATCCTCAAGGAGACAAGTCAAACGCAACAAGGTGTAATTGCAATTTATTTCCAAAATCAATGCAATAGTCAATGATTCTATCAAAATCACACAATGAGGAATAAATCAAAATCCTTAGTAATTGTATCAACAACACATTAAAACTCTTGTAAAAAGCTAAGGTTTAGAAGAAAGATAAATGACACAAATGCCTCTTATCAGCTACAACTATGGAGAGAAGGGACATTCCAAAATATATTATCCTAAGGTCAAAGATTCACAAAAGAAGTTCACTCTAAAGAAGAAATGAATACTTGCTACATGGAGTGATTCTGTAGAAGAAAAAAAGGGTACAAAATAGCCAAGATGAATTAGAAGATGTTGTCAATCTCTGCTTCATGGCTGATTACACACCTGAAGAAGAAATTGAGGTAAATGAACCTTTAGAAATTGAACTTTCCTATGATGATCTTCTAAAATTATATGATAAGCTGCTTGAGAATTCTTAAATAGTAAATTCTCATTACTTATCTCTTAAAAAGAGTCATCAAAAAGTAAGTTCTGAGCTTAAGAAAGCAAAAAATTGATTTTGAGAATATAAGACATGAGAAAAAAGAAATTCAAGTAGAAAACAAGTTTTTAAATGTTAAACTCAAGTCTTTAGAAATTGAAGTCTCTGACAAAGATCAGAAAGCTTAGAAAGAAATTTTTGAGCTTAAGCGACTTCAAAACTTCTTAAAACAGATTTGGAGAAAATGGCCAATGGCTCAAAGTTTCTGAAAATGATGCTTGGAGGTCAAAAACCTTATTTTCAAAAAATAGGAATAGGCTATGAGAACGAAATGGATAAGAAAGTAAAAGTAACTTCACCTAAGAAAGCAAAGATCGAAACTTCTTGCAAGTTCTATCATAAAAGGAGCATTTGCTAACAAATGTTTTATGATAAATAAAGCAAATAAATAGGACCATCCCCCAAAAGTGGCTAACCCAAAAGGACCTAAGAAAATGTGGGTACCTAAAGCAAAAACCATTTCTATTGTAGGTGTGTCTTAGGACGCATGTTCAAAAGGATGACAAGTGATATATGGACAGTGATTACTCGAGACACAAGTCAGGCAAAAAGAAATAGTTGAAAAATATGAGGCCAAAGAACTCATATTCTATAAAGTTTGCTGATAGAGGTAAAGCTAAAGTCACAGGCATTGGAAATGTTGGTAAGAATGGTTCTCACCAAATTTTTTATGTATTGCTAGTTGATGGCTTGGCTCATAACTTGTTGAGCATTAGTCAATTTTGTGATTAAGACTTTAATGTTTGGTTCAATGCCAGAGCATGCCATGTGATGAATCCAGTCTCTAAATAATTGTTTTATCTGGTAAGAGATATGATAACACTTATGTGTTATTAGTGGATAACCTTCTAGATAAAGATGTAAAATGTCTTGCATCCTTCATAGATGATAAGTGTTTATGACATAAGAAACTTGGCCATGGTCATATGAATCTAATTTATGAGTTATCTCAGAAAGAGCTTGTTAAAGGCTTTCGAAAGATTATTTATGACAATGATTCAATTTGTGATTTCTATGAGAAAGACAAGCAAACCAAGATTTCTTTCCATAACCAAAATATAGTTTCAACTATAAGGCCACTAGAACTTTTACATATGGATCTCTTTGGACCAACCAAGACTAAAGTTTTGCTAGAAAAAGATATTGCCTTGACATTGTGAATGATTTCTCAAGATTTACATAGGTTATTTCTTGACTTCTAAGAATGAGGTGGTTGAAAGATTTAAAGTTTTTGCAAAAAGAGTTTCGAATGAAAAAGATTCTCATATCATTTCTATCAGATCAAATCATATAGGAGAATTTGAAAAATATGTTTTTGAAAGCTTTTGTAAGAACTATGACATTTCTCATTAGTTCTCTTCTTCCAGAACTCCCTAACAAAATGGGATAGCTGAGAGAAAGAACATAAGGTTGCAAGAGATGCCAAGAATAATGCTTTTAGAAAGTAGTTTATCTAAAAGTTTTTGGGCAAAGGCAGTTAACAACTCTTGCTATATTTAAAATAGAGTGTTTTTAACACTAATCCTCACGAAAACTCCTTATGAGGTTTGAAAAGGAAGAAAACCCAATATATCATATTTTCATGTCTTTCGGTCTAACTGTTTGTTCTCAACACCAAAGACAAGTTCATAAAGTTTGATCTTAAATCTGAAGATAACATTTTTTTAGGATACTCTTCGGTCTCTAAAGCATTAGTATACAACAAAAGAACACTATGTGTTGAAGAGACTATCTATATCAAGTTCAAGGCATAAGAAGAACTTTGCTCAAGATCTGGTTAATTTAGAAAAAGACCTTTAAGAAGCTGAGTGTCAAGGAACCTTCAAAAAGCAAGCAAGAGAAACCACATTCTTCAAACAGTAAGATGCAGAAAGTAAACAATTCAAAAACCTATCTCAGAGTTCCAAACCTTTTAGAAAATGAAATTTTAGAGAAAGACACACTTTTTGAACACGAGGAAGAACAATATGAAATCAAGAAGATACTGCAGATCAACAAGGGTATAAAAACTATAAAGGAGTTTTTTTTATTATTTAGGAGCAATATCTCATAACTAAGTTTTTGGCGGCATTTCTAAAGGTGTCAAAACAAGATCATCCCCCAGAAATGAAACCAATTATGGTTTCATATCCACCATAGAATTAGAAAGTATTGAAAAGGCATTGACTGACCAAAGCTGGGTGGACGCTATGCAAGAAAATTTAGATCAATTTGAGAAGAGAAAGGCTTGGACATTTGTAGAGAAACCAAAAAGAAAATCCATTATTGGAACCAAGTGAGTGTTCAAAAACAAGCTAGATGAAGCTAGAAAGGTGATAAGAAACAAAGCAAGATTGTTTGCATAAGGTTACAATCAATAAGAGGGAATTGATTATGATGAAACTTTTACACCAGTAGCAAGGCTAGAAGCCACTAGAATGCTACTTGCTTTTACAGCCTTCAAGAGATTCACTCAATATCAAATGGATGTAAAGTCTATCTTCCTAAATGGATTTCTTTTTTAAAGAATTTTATGTAAGGTAACTTCTAGGATTTGAGAGTAAAACCCTTCCTAACCATGTCTTCAAGTTAACATGGGCACTCTATGGTCTGAAACAGGCTTCTAGAGCTTGGTATGAAAGATTGAGTACCTTCTTGCTTAAGAATGAGTTTAAAAAAGGTAATATTAACATTACTTTATTTACATTACATTAAGATAACCACTTTCTGATAATCCAAATATATGTTGTTGACATCATATTTGGTGTTACTAACATTTCTCTCTGTGAAAAGTTTTCTAAGTTTATGTAGAGTGAGTTTGAGATGAACATGATGGATGAACTGATGAAGTTCTTTTTGGGACTTCAAATAAAGCAACAGAAAGATGAAATTCTAATGCATCAAGAAAAGTACACCAAAGAACTCTTAAAGAGGTTTAACATAGATCAAGCCAAACCTATAAGCACCCCATGCATCTTTCTCAAGTCATTGATGCTGATGAGAATGGTGAAAAGGTTTCAAAAAGTAATTATAGGGGTATGATTTTCTCACTCCTTTATCTTATTTCCAGTAGACCTAACATTAAATTAAGTGTGGATATTTATGCTAGATTTCAATCTAACCCAAAGCAATCGCACTTAAATGCTGTCAAAAACATTTTAAGATATTTAGTAGGTACTACTAATCTTAGTCTATAGTATAAGAAAGGTACATCTACTATGATTGTAGGTTTTTGTGATGTTGATTTCGATAGAGATGAAGTAGATAGAAATAGCACAAGTGGATGCTATTACCTCTTTGGAGAATTCCTAATCTCTTGGTCTTCCAAAAAAAAAGAGAGCACAATTTCTCTCTCAACAATAGAAGCTGAATATATTGTAGCTGCAAATTGTTGAACACAAATGATACAGATCATATCCAATTAGAAGATTATCACCTGAGGTATTTGAAAATCCCTATATTTTGTGATAATACTAGCATTATTAATCTTGCTAGGAACCCAATTCAACACTCTAGATCCAAATACATTGACATAAAATATCACTTAATTAGAGATCATGTTAAAAAAGGTGATATTGAGCTAAAGTTTTTTAATGCTGAAGATCCCATATCTGATATATTCACTAAATCATTAGCTGAGGATCGTTTTTGCTATCTAAAAAAGCTTGTCAACCTCAAATGTTTTTAAAACTTGCATTTCATGCATACATAACTCTTTCTAGAGTACCCCAAAGAGACTCTGAACTGAGGCTTTTCAAAGAAGACCATCAAATCAAGTTTAGAAACCTATTTGCAAGTCCATAGTATGAGAGGATCATAAACATATTTAGAGGATGTGATATGGGTTCAAAAGTGAAAAATCTCTCAAAAAATACAATTCATAAATGGGCTAAAGTTCAGAAAATGGCTTTAGAAGATGGACAATGATTAGTAAAGGCTCAAAATATGCGTTACTTGCTTAGAAAATGAACCAAGTGTAGAAACAGAAGTTCATAAACTACATTTCGTGTTCAGGTACCACTTTTGGATTTTGAAAAGCTTTACATACCATTTTATTTTCTGAAGTGGCATTTATGGTGGGATAATTCTTACCTTTTGATTTTCTCTCTCCCACATCTTGTCAGTTACCAAACCCTTTCTTTCTCAATCTTCTTCTAACACAAATCCTCACTAGAATCTTTTTCCCAAACATCAGAATCAATGACAGAGGGAAAGCAACTTGATCGCTTAGCCAAACATGGAGTGTTCCATATGTGCAATGAACTACTCAGGCAAGAGCACTACTTCAACAACTTTTCACTCAAAAAATGTTGTACATGGGAATCCCTTAGAAGGGCATTCCTTGATGAAGTTTTGATTCTAAAAGAGATATTCTCCTTCCATGGATGGGAAGACTTTCTCAAGATCAATAACAGAGTCTTTCCTGGAATAGTGACAACCTTCTATTCCTAACTGAAGGGAACATCGGAAACTCCCTGAGAACCATTATCAGAGGCTTCTTGTTGGATGTTGCCCTTCTGGATTGTCAAACATTGTTGAAGCACCATATGAAGCAATAATTTGTATGCCCCATTATAAACACACTTTTTGTAAATAATTTCCCTCTTACACTTTGTGCTTTTGCATGCAATTCAAGCTTAACTTCCATGATTTTATTAGGAAATTGCAATTGAATCTCATTGTACTCAATTTTGAATTATGGCTCTAAATTGTTAGCTTTGTGCATGTTTGGTGTTGCAACCGACGAGCCATCTTGCTTTTGCAAAGAGATTTGTGGATTCTAGGAGGATCACCAATGAGAATGCAATGAGGAATTGGAGCTATAAAGCATGCATTGAAGAAGGAAAGCTGGGAGGAAGTCTAAAGGCACATAAATGAAGACTTGCCTATGGATAGCTTTGTTGCAGTGAGTTTCAGTAGATGCAGTAAGCCTGGAAGTCAAACCATCATTAGCAGTGAAGACAACTTCACTGCAGTGAATAATAGCCACAGTAACGAGCCTGTGAAAGTTCAATTTTGCATTTTTCAGTCACTTGGGCCCCTTTGTAGCAAATTTGATGTAATAACTTTGGGCATGAAATCTGAGCCATTCTTTGCCATTTTGAGAATATGAACTAGGTTTTAGATAGAGTCCTCTTCTCTTCTTTTTTTTTCTTCCTCTCCTTCAAGAATACATACTATTACATTGCTTTGTTTAATTTTTTTGCATTATTTCTCTTAATCTCTTAGCTTTTATCTTTCTCTACTTATAACCTCCTTCATAGAGGAGTAGTTTTCTTCCTAGCTTTAGGGATTCAAGAGCTATGGTTGATGTTTTGAAACATTTTGATTTTAATGCAATACTTGGTGAAGTTCTTTTTCTTTTTGGCTTTTCCTTCCCTTTTCATGTTTATTGATTAATATGCATGTTGAGTGAAGTGCTTTTATGTGTGTGTGATTCATGATTTGTAAGTATGCATATTTAAGCTTGTTGATTAAATTGGTAAGCATTTGATTAACTTATAATTATAGTTACTTAAGTCTAATTAAGGAATAATTTCCTTAATTAATTTAATAATAAATAATTAGACATTCCTCTCTTAGAAGTTTGAGAGTGTGTTTACGTCATTATTGTATTGATTTATTTAAATGTTAAGGATTATAATGTTTTAAAAATTAGAACTCCTTTCAATCCAAATTTCAAGATACAAAATTAAAATAAAATTTACTTAGATGATTGGTATATGAAAAAAATAGTATTTAATTATAGTCTTGGATTGAAATTGTGAGACCTCAGTTTAATGTTTACAGTAGAAATATTGATTATCATATTTTCAGATTATGTATTTCCTATGAAGATTTTAGAATATTAGATATGATTTATTGAAAGTATTGAATAAAGTATAATTCATAACAATTGTCAGATACATATTCTATTGATTACTGAAATCACTCTGTCTACAAGCTGGTGATCCCTTGGGCATGATTTTAGAATCTCAGTTATGTTACAGTCAAATTGTTAGAATTATATGAATTCAGAGCTTTTATATTTATTTGGTTTATAGACAAATTATTTTATATTAATTAGTGAGAAACAAATCAGCGAGTTAACGGCTGCAGGATTGATCGTTAACCTTGGTACCAAGTGGTCCGCTAGAGGACTAGCTCACCCACAATAAGGAACCTAGTGAGGTGTCCATTTATGGGACCTAGTTAGGTGCCCATCAGATTAGCCATTGGCTCAGATTTAGCTATTCAGCTCAGATAATTATGTACAGAATAATTCATGTTTCTCTACTAGTTATTGCCATAGATTTAGTTAATTTATATGCAATTATATATGTAATATATTTCACATCAGTTGCATGTATATGTTATGTATTTTGTTATTGTCCCGTGTGGGTTGTGAGTGGAGGCTCGCTCACTGAGTTTTGATGAACTCACCCCTCTCTTTTCCTTTCCCTACAGATACAGCTACAGTTTCAGTTGTACCACAGGATCCTCAGTAGTTGTGCTACAGCTTCCTTGGTGAGCTTCGCTTTGGAGTGGATCTTATTGTCAATTATTTCAGTCTAGTAGTGCTCCAATAAATTATGTAGGCAGGATCCCCGGACATGCATGATATATTTTCAAAATTTCTGTTAATTGTTTTGTTATGTTTTGATTTGGCCTAGAATATGGATTTTATGTAAATTTATGTTCAGAATTTATGTTTTGAGAACAATTTCATATTATTGAAGTTTTAGTTGAACTTGAGATATTTTGAATAAATTTGGATTATTTATGCATATTAGTTAGTTACGTTACCAGAGGCTTCCATGGGGACCCAAATGCTCACGTGCCGGTCACACTCCGTAGGTGGGTCATGACAAAGTGGTATCAGAGCAATAGGTTTCCCTGCATATTATTGGAGCAAGTGTCCACAAATAACATGGCATCTACGTAAATGGAAGTGCGCCCATTTGCATTGATGTGGTGCTATTTGAGGCCTTTAGGAAAGAGTCAGTTTTGTCTAGGTTCAATAAGAGTTTGTCTTTTCTTGGCACTCATGATCTTGTCATATGTCCTCGATTTCACAGTATAACCATGCTACCTATACACTCATCACGAGTTCACCGTCGCCGTAGGAGTGACACATCCGGTAATAGTGCTCACCTTAGAGCTTTTGAACAGATGGTAACAAATTTGACAGATGTGATGGCCAGACAGCTAGAAGCGACTACACAGCCGCCTCCAGTAAAAGATACAGATGACTCAGCCTTAGAGCGTTTCAAGAGTATGAACACACCCACTTTCAACGGGCGTATGACGAATGAGGATCCCAAGGAATTCCTTAGGCAGGTGGAGAAGATAGTTGGTGTCATCCATTGTTCTTCGAAAAGAGCGGTGGAGTTAGCTGGTTTCCAGCTTGGAGGTCAAGCAGAGTTATGGTATCAGGAGTTCCGACAGAGGTATGGAAGTGCTAGCTCTCCATCTTAGGAACGATTCCAGGAAGCCTTCATGCGAAGATTCATATCAGAAAGCCGCCAAGCACAAATGATTGAGGAGTTTTTGAAGCTCCATTTAACTCCAGACATGACAATTACTGAGTATGATGAGTGTTTCGCTTATCTTGCACAGACAGCCTCTAGCATGATACCGACAGAGACAGCTAGGGTGAGACGTTTCATTCAGGATCTGCCAAGAGACTTATTCCTCAGCTTGCAGCCTCACGTCAGGACCATGGACTATGCTCAGGTAGTAGACAGAGCAATTGGTCTTGAGAATGGTCTAGCAGAACGAAAAGCGATGTCATAGGCCAACAAGAAGGCCAAGGTTCATGCCTCTTTCTCGAGCGGAGCAGGTTCGAGCAAGGGTCACCATCAGCAGGGACAACAGTGGAGTCAATCGGGTAGGGCCACCTTCTCAGAGCCCATCCCGACACGTTCAACTATATCACAGACTCTGAGTAGAGGGGGTAGTTAGTATAGTGGACAGGGTTCATGGTAGTCATATCCAGTATGCTCGACTTGCGAAAAGAGACATCAGGGTCAATGTTGGTTTGGCTCATCAGTATGTTATGGATGTGGCCAGCCGGGTCATAAGCTCGCAGAATGCCCAATGTTTCAAAGAGCTCCTAGCCAGAGGTCAACTAATCCCTCCACATCAATTCAATCTCTTCAGTCGACAACCCAGGGCGGTGTCATCGCAGCGGCAGGCCGTGGGGTCGTGAGTAGAGGTCCTGTTGGCAGAGGTACAGGCGGAAGAGAAGCAGGCAGTAGAAGCCAGGGTAGTGGAGGACAACCCCGTCTATTTGCGATAACCTGTCAGGATGCGCAGGCTTCAAATGAAGTAGTAACAGGTATGACAACAGTATGTTCCTTCGATGCTATGACGTTATTTGACTCGGGGTCTACCCACTCTTATGTATCCCCATTCTTTGCTGTACGGTTTGAAAGATCCCCTGAGGATCTCGACGAGCTGTTTTTAGTTGCGGTACCTTCGGGAAAGCCCATCCTTATTCAGAAAGTATATAGATCATGCGCAGCCAAAGTTGGTGACATGGAAGCGCTAGCATATTTGAAAGTGTTGGACATGTCTGACTTTGACGTTATTCTAGGCATAGATTGGTTATCCCCATGTCATGCCTTGATAGATTGTTATAGAAAGGTAGTGAGATTTGAGGTCCCAGGTGATGAACCAATAGAGTTTCTTGGCACAAGATACTCGACACCAACGAGCTAAATATCAGCTATGAATGCACTACGTTTGATAGATAGAGGTGGTTATGGGTTTTTAGCTGCAGTCAGGGATGTAAAGGCAGAGATACCAAGTTTGGAAACGATTCCGGTGGCTAATGAGTTTCCAGATGTATTTCCAAATGATTTGCCGGGTATGCCACCAGAGAGAGAAATAAAGTTTGGGATAGAGCTTGAACCAGAAGTTAGACCCATCTCTATACCCCCGTATCGCATGGCTCTAGCAGAATTAAAAGAATTGAAAGGGCAATTACAAGAGTTGTTAGACAAGGGATTCATATGGCCAAGTACCTCTCCATGGGGTGCTCCAGTGTTGTTCGTTAAGAAGAAAGACGGTTCGATGAGAATGTGTATAGACTGTAGGCAGCTAAATAAGGTGACGATTAAGAATCGATACCCTTTGTCCCGTATAGATGATCTTTTTGACCAGCTTCAAGGGGCAACATGTTTTTCCAAGATTGATCTTCGATCTGGTTACCATCAGCTAAAGATTAAGGATGAAGATATACCTAAGACGGCTTTCAGGACTCGCTATGGACATTATGAGTTCTTAGTGATGTCCTTTGGGTTGACCAATGCCCCAGCAGCCTTCATGGATTTAATGAATAGGGTGTTTAAACCATTTCTGGATCACTTTGTGATTGTCTTCATCGATGACATCTTAGTGTATTCCAGAAGTAAGGAGGAACATGAACAACACCTGAGAATAGTTTTACAAACCTTGAGGGAGAATCAGTTGTATGCCAAGTTCTCCAAGTGTGAATTTTGGCTAGATCAAGTGGCATTTCTTGGACACGTAGTGTCGAAGGATGGCATCATGGTAGATCCAAAGAAGGTGGAAGCAGTGCAGCAATGGCCTAGGCCTACAACAGTTTCAGAAGTTCGTAGTTTCTTGGGCTTGACAGGATATTACAGACGATTCGTTCAAGATTTCTCGAGGATTGCAGCATCTATGACCAAGTTGACACAGAAGAATATCAAGTTTCAATAGACAGAAGAGTGTGAGGAAAGTTTCCAGAGGCTCAAAACATGCTTGACCACGGCACCAGTTCTTGTACTATCTTCAGGTTCAGGAGGTTTTTCAGTATTCTGTGACGCTTCTAGAATTGGACTTGGCTGTGTCTTGATGCAGCATGGTCAGGTTATAGCATACGCCTCACGGCAACTTAAGAAGCATGAGCAAAATTATCCTACCCATGATTTGGAGATGGCAGCAGTGATTTTTTCCTTGACGATTTGGAGACATTACCTGTATGGAGAGATTTGTGAGACCACAAGAACTTGAAGTATATATTTCAACAGAAGGATCTGAACCTGAGACAGCGTAGATGGCTTGAGTTGTTAAAATATTATGACTGTACGATCTCGTACCACCCAGGGAAGGCGAATGTAGTGGCAGATGCTTTAAGCAGGAAGTCGGCATGCAGTTTGGCCCACATAGCGCTAGTAAAACAACCGTTAGTAGAAGATATCCACAAGTTAGAAGCTGAAGGAGTTCAGTTCGGCCTCAGTGAATCAGGGGCTTCTCTAGCTCACATCAAGGCTCAGTCAACCTTGGTAGGACAGATCAAAGCACAGCAAGGTGAAGATTAGAAACTAGCTAAGTTTGTTGAGGATGTTCGTAAAGGTGAGAATACAGAGTTCTCAGTTGATACTGAGGGTGTATTGCACCTTGGAAATCGATTATGCGTACCTGCTACAGATGAGTTGAGGAGAAAAATAATGGAAGAAGCCCATGGTGTAGCATACTCAGTACACCCAGGATCAGCTAAGATGTATCAGAATCTAAAACAGTTATTCTGGTGGGATGGGATGAAAAGAGATATCGGTGACTTTGTGGCTAGATGCTTGGTATGCCAACAAGTCAAGGCTGAACACCAGAGGCCGGCAGGGTTACTTCAGCAGATAAATATTCCAGAATGGAAGTGGGAGAGGATAACCATGGACTTCGTAGTCGGGTTACCTCGAACCAGCAAAGAGTTTGACTCCATATGGGTAATAGTAGATAGAATGATCAAGTCAGCACACTTTTTACCAGTAAAAACTACCTTTAGTGCAAAGACAAGATGCTCAGTTATATATCGAAGAGATAGTCAGACTCCATGGTGTCCCAGTATCTATCATATCCGATAGAGGGTCCCAGTTCACTTCACGATTTTGGAGGGCATTTCAAGAGGCCCTTGGGACACGTGTGGATTTAACCACAGCTTTTCATCCCCAAACAGATGGTCAGTGAGAAAGGACAATACAAACCTTAGAAGATATGCTCAGAGCCTGCATACTAGATTTCGGAGGAAGCTGGTGTGATCACCTACCCTTGATAGAGTTTTCATACAACAATAGTTACCAGGCTAGTATCCAGATGGCAACTTTTGAAGCCTTGTATGGGAGGCGGTGCAGGTCTCCCATTGGGTGGTTTGAACTTGGCGAAGCTAAGTCTTTAGGCCCGGACCTACTTCAGGAAACCTTAGAGAAGGTCCAATTGATTAGAGAATGTCTCCTAGCAGCACAATCCAGGCAGAAGTCATATGCAGATAATCGTCGACGTAACTTGGAGTTTGCGATTGGGGACCACATGTTTTTGAGAATATCCCCAATGAAAGGAGTAGTGAGGTTCGGTAAGCAAGGAAAGCTAAGCCCTCATTTTATTGGTCTGTTTGAAATCTTAGAAAGAGTTGGAGCGGTGGCTTATAAGTTGGCACTGCCTCCCAGATTATCAGCCATACACCCAGTGTTTCATGTTAGTATGCTCAGAAAATATATGCCTAGCCAATCTCATGTGCTCACTTCACAAATCGTCCAAATTGATGAGAACTTGTCATATGAAGAGGAACCAGTTGCCATCATAGATAGACAGATTAAGAAACTTCGCTCAAAGGAGATAGCCTTAGTAAAAGTTATCTGGAGGAACCATTCCGGTGAAGAAGCAACTTGGGAAGCTGAGGAAGCTATGAAAATCAAGTATCCCCATCTATTTCCGTCTCAGGGTACGTTGTTTAGATTTGGGGGCCAAATCTCTTTTAAGGGGGGTAGTATGTGATATCCCAAATAAAGAAATTATAATTATTATGAATTATTATTATTATTATTATTATTATTATTATTATTATTTATTATTATCAAGTGCACCTAACACTAATATTATTTAACATTATAATTACTAAGTGTGGTTAGCATTAATATTAGTTGTTACTATTATTAAGTCTAGATATATGCCACTAATATTAATAATAATTAATATTACTAAGTGTAGTTAGCATTAGCATTATTATTATTAATTGTACCTAGCATTATTATTATTTAACATTATTATTACTAAGTGTAGCTGGCATTATCATTATTATTATTAAGTGTACCTAGCATTATTATTATTTAACATTATAATTACTAAGTGTAGCTAGCATTATAATTATTATTACTAAGTGTAGTTAGCATTAACAATATTTATTATTATTATTAAGTGTAGACAAATAGCACTAATATTATTCATGATTATTATATTTGTGTATAAATATATGAGTGTAGGAGTGTGTATGTGTAAGAAATGTTTAGTTTCATTTTGCTAAGTTTTGCTTCCACCTCCTCTAAGTCAAACCACCTCTAAACCAAACCTCTTCTTGGCCGAACTCATCTCTTGTCAAGCTCATGATCTTCATGGCCGAGCTTCAGTGAGCCTAGCTAATCCTCTCTTGGGACGTTGTGACGCTCCTTTCTTTTAATCTGTGAGATTGGTTATTTGTACCATTCCAATACTTCAGAGTAAAGTTATTAGTAGAAGCACACTCATGACTACCAACGGTGAGTGAGATTAAGCTCATAATCATACTTTTGGTCATTATTAATATTTTTCCATATTATATAAATTATTTATGAAATTTTAAAATGATTTATGTCAAGAGAATATATTGTTATAATTATGTCTGTTTTAGAAATATTATTACTTTTACAGTTATCATGAAAATTAATCATTTTAGCAAAACTCATGGGACCATAATTGATACCTTGCGTGTTATAGAATATCTTTTTCCTAGTTTATGAAATTGTGAGACCTCAGTTTAATGTTTACAGTAGAAATATTGATTATCATGTTTTTAGATTATGTATTTCCTATGAAGATTTTAGAATATTAGATATGATTTATTGAAAGTGTTGAATAAAGTATAATTCATAACAATTGTCAGATACATATTCTATTGATTACTGAAATCACTATGTCTACAAGCTGGTGATCCCTTGGGCATGATTTTAGAATCTCAGTTATGCTACAGTCAAATTGTTAGAATTATATGAATTCAGAGCTTTTATATTTATTTGGTTTATGGACAAATTATTTTATATTAAATAGTGAGAAACATATCAGCGAGTTAACGACTGCAGGATTGATCATTAACCTTGGTACCAAGTGGTCCGCTAGAGGACTAGCTCACCCACAATAAGGAACCTAGTGAGGTGTCCATTTCTGGGACCTAGTTAGGTGCAATCAGATTACCCATTGGCTCAGATTTAGCTATTCAGCTCAGATAATTATGTACAGAATAATTCATGTTTCTCTACTAGTTATTGCCATATATTCAGTTAATTTATATGTAATTACATATGTAATATATTTCACATCAGTTGCATGTATATGTTATGTATTTTGTTATTGTCCCGTGTGGGTTGTGAGTGGAGGCTCGCTCACTGAGTTTTGATGAACTCACCCCTCTCTTTTTCTTTCCCTACAGATCCAGCTACAGTTTCAGTTGTACCACAGGATCCTCAGTAGTTGTGCTACAGCTTTCTTGGTGAGCTTCGCTTTGGAGTGGAGCTTATTGTCAATTATGTCAGTCTAGTAGTGCTCCAATAAATTGTGTAGACAGGATCCCCGGACATGCATGATATATTTTCAGAATTTCTGTTAATTGTTTTGTTATGTTTGGCTTTGGCCTAGAATATGGATTTTATGCAAATTTACGTTCAGAATTTATGTTTTGAGAACAATTTCATATTATTGAAGTTTTAGTTGAACTTGAGATATTTTGAATAAATTTGGATTATTTATGCATATTAGTCAGTTACGTTACCAGAGGCTTCCGTGGGGACCCAAATCCTCACGTGCCGGTCACACTCCGTGTCATCTTTAAACGAGGCAGCGGCCCAGGGTGTTGTAGTCCCTTGAGTTGTCGACATTGGAGCTAGCCCATGCTTAGAGGCTTTATTATTATTATCTCCTGCATATTTTGTATTTGTCTCTTGAGCATGTAGACTTTGAATCCTCATTTATGTTTTCTTTATTTTGAGATTTCTATACCTTATGGATGACTAGTTTAAGACTAGGCCTTATTATCAGCTCTTAGCTAGGATTTATTTATTATTTGGTTTCTATTAGGATTATTAAGTTATGTTTAGGTAACTTGTATTGGGTGTGGTGGTCCTTCATGGAAATTTTTAATAAATTAAATGAATTAAAAAAATTCTTAAATCTTTTCAGAAACCTTAACATTAACAAGTAGGGGATTCCATAGAAAAAAGCAGTTTATAATCTCATATCACGAATTTATGTAAGGTGATTGCTTGGGTGCCAGTGTGGGTCAATGGTTATGGTGGTGTTGCCTTTGTGGATCAATGTACTGATGACAGGTGTATGTTGGGTCCAAGACACTGAAGGCATGTAGGTCCTAGTGTGGTTGGGTGATGATGTTCTATGTTTAGGACACTGAAGGCATTAATGATGGCTATTAATGTTGAAATACATTATCAGTTGGTTTTGTTAATATATTTTAGAAGTTGATAATTGAACCATTTAAAAAAAACCATTTATTTTTATTTAAAAAAACACTTGATTCATTATTCAATACCAAAAGCTAACCTTTTTTTGTTAAAAAAAAAAAGAAGCAGTTCATCATCGTCTTCTCCTTTTACTCATCTGTTGTTCCATGAATGAACAACTTCGTGGCAGATTTGGTTAACCCAGCTGTTTGTCGTCTTCTCTTTCTTCTCTCTAGAGTAATGCAAGTCAATGAGACTATAGATTCTCGCTTTGTGAAAGCACTGGTGCCTAGGTTTGCAGATTGGGATCATTTAACTTCGTTCAAGGTACCTTAAGACCCTTCAATAGTATTGCTTTTTTAAAGGGTGTCGTCTTTATTTTGTTCTCTTTATGGTTTGTGCTTTGGATGAGGTGAATGGGTGTTGTGATTTTGTCTTCACATTTGGGTGTAGTTGGTTTATTTTTGTTTAGGGATTTGGGATTTATTGATTTTGTTTATGTAATTGAAGTACGGGAGCTGTGGGGTTGTAAATTATGTTTATGTGGGAATAACTTTTTTATCTGTGCTGACTTTATCATTGGTGATGAGTGGAAAGAGTATTAATGGGATGAGATGAGGTATTTGGTAATTTGTGATTATATGAATAATTATGTTGAATGTGTAGTGAGGGCGTGAACTACCCAACCATGCGGTGGCTATAGAGGGTAATTTTGTGGTTATGATAATATGCTTGGTAACATCTTTTTCTTTTTTATTGTTCAGGATTGTTTGTAAGAAAGGTGTGAAGATGGAGACCAATGTTGTGGATGAAATTAAGGACTAAAATAGTGAAGAATATAGTAGAAGCAGTTCGGAGTATGATCTAGAAGCTTCAAAGTGCGAGTGTTGTCATGAGCATGAAGTAGATAAAGGAAAGGGCTGTGGGTGCGGGTGGGAACATGCCGAGCCAAGCCAGGCTTTTCCCTTAACAGGCTGGGCCTATATTATAACTCATCAGCCTGAGCTTGGCCTGTGGCCTGTTATAGGCTTTATTTTAAGTCTAAGCCTAACATATTCACAAACCCAGCCTAGCTTGAAACTTGTTAACAAAGCCTATAATTTATAACATTTCAAAAACAAAACATGCCATAAAATGAGGATCAATAATTTGAAATAACAACCAATTTTAGTATTCATTCTCAGCTAAACAACAAATTCATCAAACCTCAATTTCAATATATCATCATATGATCTTTGTGTAATCATCAGTATTTAAAAAAAAAACCTGTAAAATGAGCCAACGATAAGAGAAAAGAAAAAAATGATGATCACCATATTCTTCCTACCCCAATAGTTTGAAGTCAACATAACCTAAAATTGTTAGATAAACGGACGAAAACATTGACAGTACATCAATTTTTCCATATCTAAGAGCTCATAATAAATTCCCCAACACGTTGATTAGTGACAAGAACGACAGTAGAGGGCAGCAGCACGATGAGCCGGTTGTGATGTGGTAGTATGTGTCAATCTAGCGAGATGTCTGTGAACGGTAGTCCAGCAAGGAAGTTGCACATGGCAGTTTAGCGAGGCGGTTATGAAGCAATGGTTATGGAGTTGTGGCTGGTGGTTCGTGAAGCGATCTAGCGGTAGAAGGAATAAAGGCTTGATAGAGGAGAAAGGGTTGATGGAGTAAGGGGTTGTTACAGAAAGAGATATGGTTGATGGGGAGAAGGTTGTTTCTGGGTTCGGAAGAGAAGAAGTTAAAATGAGTCTATTGAAGAAAGAAAAAAAGGGGCGCACAAGTGGTATTGGTAAATAGGTAAGTGAGTAAGTGGTAGGCATTAAAAGTGAATTTTAAATGAAATAAAATTATAAAAGTTTAAAATATAATATTATGCATTCATATGATATGAATGCTGTATTGGATAAGTGACTAGCTTAATGTTATATGCGTTAAAGGTACATAGTTCAACTCTTACTTTTGATATTTTGCAAGTATTAAACAATATAATTCTTAGTAGGCTTGATAGGCTTGGTAGGCCATATAATGGAAGCCTAGGTCTGGTACTATTTTTTATATAGGGCAAACTAAGCCCCTGACAGGCTGCTTTTTATTGCATACACTTGTCATCAACACAGCAATTCACATAGGTAACATCACCATAGACATTGACCTACAACAGTAGATGAGCAATCACCTTTCTTTAAAGGGGAATTTACAGCAACCTCCCCTGAAATTCATAAAAATTACAATTATTCCCTTTTAGATTTGAAAATTACACTCACCTTCCTTCCTTTATTTAATGACATAACAGGTACCTCCCTTGGCCACTAACAGACGTTAGCCCTGCTAGTGGCACGTGAACACATGCTTTATGTATACCAGGCTGTAAAAAATAATGTGTCAATTAATTTTTAATAATTAGAAAACATATAAAATGACTATTACAACCTCAATTATCTATTCAATATCTATCCATTGCCATTGTCATGCACAAGAAAAAACCAAGCTTGCTTTCACCAGTATTTCTTTGACTAAATCAAATCAAACAGAAACCCAGTAAATACAACACAACCTAAATCAAAATTATCAACGATAACAATTAAACTCAATACAAAAAGCATTCGAGCTATATCAAATCTCCGTAAAACCTCGAACCAAAACTTAAAAAAAGAAGCCAAAATAGCACATAGATCTTACAAAAAAAAGGGACCAGATCTGAAAAGAAAATAAACAACACAGAACATTTGTTGAATCATCCCGCAACACCATACTTTACCTTGCCACCACCATTGTTCACGGTCGGTTGACTGCCTACGCTATGCCGGAAGTCGCCATCTACATAAACCGTGCGACCACCACTTCTACACTACACATTCATGCCATCGCTATTAAGGAGTGCTTCTTAATGGCGGGGTAGCCACTGCAACCTTCGTCCCACCCAATCATAGCCACCGCTATCAACTCCAACTCAATTAACCCCATAGTCACTGCAACACAACCCCACCACCACCAAGCCCCACCCATAATCGCTTCACCAACCACCCATAGGCCACAGATACAACCAAAAGTTAAAGAAGACAACACGATCTATGATGGAAAACAATGAGGGTGATACCATGGAGACAAATAGAGGGCAATGCAAACAACACAATGGTTGATAGAGGTGGCCCCTTCAGTCTTTGTTCACGCCAGAGAGATGGGGGTAATGGGTTGGTGATGGTTTGTCACTCAGCTCACCACGACCACCAATGTCATCATTGTAGCCTCCACCTCCTCATTTTGTCTCCGTCGACCACGCACTGCCATGGACTGCCGCCACCTCCACCTCCACCACCATCATAGTTCCCTTCTTCCTTTCACTATCATAGTGATAGCCGCCATAGCCCCAAAAGATGCGATGGGAGAGGTGAGGGGTGGAGACCTATCTCAATGGTAAGTGAGAAATTGGGGCAAATGAATGGTTGAGGGTTTCTTTAAGTGATAAAGGTAGATTGGTCATTTCACATTGGGCGTTAATGGTGATTAACACCATTTGCAGGGAGGGAGGTAGGTGTAATTTTCAAATCTGGGGGGTAACTATAATTTCAATGAACCTGAGGGAAGGTTGCTGTAAATTCCCTTTGTTTTAATTTGATTAGTTAGCTCACCCTCTCCCCTACACAGTCCATTCATATAAACGAAAAAGGCACTTTACTCCCTTGTACTTTAGGGTTTGTGCAATTTAGACCCTAATTTTTAAATTTGTGCAACCTGGCCCCCTATGTTTACTAAATTGTGCAAAATAGACCTTTTATTAGTGTGGCATCCATTTACTTTGTTAAGCATACACATGCTAGTCGTGTGACATTTTTTCTTCCAAAATTACGCTTATTTTTTTCATCAAATTCCTTATCCCTAACACCTCAAACCCACACAACACCTTTGTTTCCCCTTCACCTTCAAGTTTCAACATTTCACAATAAACAAATGTGGATCTCATCTCTCACTCAGATCTCATCTCGTCACCCACTAGCGGAGCAGAGGTGGCACTGCTCACTATGTCAGTGGTGCGGTGGCAACTGCGCTACATCGTTGGTGGCAGAGGCTAGCAGCCTAAGCTGTTGGTTGCAGATTTGGGTGGACAGTGGTGAAGGAAGAAACCATGGCGGTGCTCGCGGTGAGGCTTAAGCTAAAAACAACTTCCCAACACCTCTAACCCTTCTCAATACCAAACCCCAACCCAATAAAAACGACTTTGAACATTGAAGCCCCTGAAGAATACTGGTAACCCCAACCCCATCGGCGACGAAGAATAAGGTAGATTGGATGATAGAAAACGATGATGACTTGACGGCGGCTGGTGTGGTCCCTTTTCTCTTCAACGGCGAAGAGGAGAAACCGAGGGCTACGCGATGCTGCCTTGGGTTCGTGTGAGCAAGTTGACAGCAGAGCATTGCTGGCCAACACAAAGGAGATGGTGTGGTGATGACCGCGAGCTGACGCAGTGGTAGTGAGCTGTGATCTTCCTCTTTTTCTTGCATCCCTCTTTTCTTCAGGTTTTTTTTTGTTTCTTCTTTTCTCTGATTAAATGGCTTGGCTTGTGACTCTGATTTGATCATGGATTGTATTGTATCATGAATTGATTTTGGGTTGTGATTTTTTTAGGTTATGTTGTGGGACTGGAAGGATTAATGTGTTACTATGGACTGATTGTTGTTTTGTGATTTTTTTGATGTAGGGGTTGTATTTGTGATTTTGTAGCTGTCTTATATTAGGGCTTCTAAGATGGGGATTTAGGGATTCAAGTATGGCTGAAGGAAGTTTGAGGGTTTGGCATGGAAGGCAAATTGAAGATGAAAGGTGAGACGGTCAGCACGTTTAAGTCTTGAGGGATTGGAAATTTGAGCAAAAAATTGGCGTATTTTTTTCCACTAAAATATGCATGTAACCTACACGTGGGATTTAACGGTGTAAATGGATGCCACACTAACAAAAGATCTATTTTACACAATTTAGTAAACACAAGGGGTCACGATACACACATTTAAAAATCAGGATCCAAATTGCACAAATCCTAAAATACAGTGAGGTAAAGTGCCTTTTTCCCTCATATAATTGCAATTGTTTATAATTGCACTTTCAACAACTGGTCAGCCTCAGCACTCGTTTTATTGTCTCTCTATGTTGCCCCGACCTCTCCTTCTCTGCTCACACTCTTTCCTGACTTCACAATCCAAACCTACTTTAATAGCCGTTAGACCTTTTGTCTTTTGCACCCAGTTTTTCAAACCAAACCCCATGCAGTCTCCAACACTTTCTTCTCATCATTAAACCCCCACCACTCCCCCCATCTAAAAATATTTCATCCCCTTCCCTTTCGTTCCCAAAAACTCCACATGGGTTGCTGCTTCAGCAAATCCAAACCCCAAAACCAAATACCCCATCAAACCCACCACCAAAGTCCCTCTCTACCCAAACCAAACCCAACCCATGAAGTAGCCCCTCCACCACAACCACCATTGGAAGAGGAGTCTGTGAAAGAGGTCCTCTCAGAAACACCCGTTACCAAACCCCACCAAGCTCCGATTTTGACGCCAGAAACAGACACCCATTTGCATCCTATTCGAGACCCAGAAGGGAAGTTCGAAACAAAGGATCCCATTCCTATTCCCAACCCCGTCATCATCAACAGAGTAGTAGAAGAAGAAGCTTCAGAGATATTGTCTCAGCTCTCAGAAGAACCATGCAGCGTGAGCGAGAGCTTCTCCACCACCACCACCATTACGGAGAAGAGAGAAGACGAAGCAACCAGCAAAAGAAGCATCAGAGAGAGAACAACAACAACAAAAGCAGCAGCAGCAGCAACGAAAGCTCAAAAATTGAACAACAACCGATCCCCATCGAGGAAGCGCCCTAACGCCGTCGATGGCAATGTCGCCGGGGGGGGAGAGCGGAGGCTCAAGTCGCCGGCGAGGAGGCGGGAGCCGTCGCCGGAGAAGAAGGTTCACGGCGGTTTAAGGCCGGTTCGCGGGAGAGAATCCGGTGCGGCGGCTAATCGGAAGCTCAATGCTGCGTCCGCCGGAGTTCGGAGGGACGCCGGCGAGGGGTCCGGTCGGCGGTCGAGGTCACCATCGTGTACAAGGGCGGCTGGTGCTGCCGGAGGTGGCCGGAAACAGGTTCCGGCGGCGAAGGGTGCGGTGGTGGATAAGGAAGAGAAAGGTGAGAATGGGAGGGAGGAGGTTGGGCAGAAAAACGACGTCGTTTCGCAGGAAGAGTCCATCGAGGACCCACTTGTTTCCATGGAGTGTTTTATTTTCCTGTAGAAGCACGTTTGTCCAAGCTCTTTTTGTGTTTTTTTTGGGAATTCTAGAAGGGGTTTCACATGGCTTTACCTTTCATTTTCAGTAACAGTTTGACTTTTAAATATTTAAACGTTGGAGTTGGGCATTTTCTCTTGTACTCATGTGGAATGGACTCTACTAACAAATTGCTTAAGTAAATACTAAATATTCATATCAATTTAATAAACTATACTTAGTGCAGTTATTGTAGGTATACAGAAAAAATCTAGGGGGGAAAAGAAAGTTCATTTAGGGTTTAGGGTCGTAGGTATGCAGAAAAAATCTAGTGGGGGAAAGGAAGTTCCCTTAATTCAATTTTCAAAAGGATTTGCTCTTTTTTAATTGATTAAAATCCTCAATAGATTCCTCAGTTTAAATGCAAGTTAATTTTTTAGATTTTAAAAATTTTAAATTACTCCTTTATATTTTAAAAGTAGGGATAAATTGGATCCTTTATGAAACTATACAGATAATCAATTTATTCTTTTATTTGAAATTTTAGAGATTAATTTAAAATTTTTAAAATTTAAAAAATTATCTTGTCCTCTAACATAAATCTAAGGGATTGGACTAATTTGAGTATTTAGTCCTTTTATTTATTTATTTTTTCTTTTAGTTAAATTGAATTTTCAAAAGGATTTGCTCTTTTTTTTTTTGTTTTTTTCTTCCTTGGGTGTCTTTGCTTTTGATCTTTTGTCCGTGATGTAATGGAAATGGTCCTCGGAATTGCGCATCTTCTCTCCTTTACGGGGATGGGAAGACAGACAGCTTCTTTTGTCTCTTGGTATTAGTGTTGATTGTCTTCTATTAGCATGCAAGCGTGTGTGTCTTGTCGGGCACAGTGGCTGGGAAGAAAGTGCACAGCAAGAAATCCAAGGGAAGGACGAAAAGACAATGAGAAAATTTCCATCACAACGTAGTATTATGATTTGAATGAATGAAAGATCTAACAATGAGGAAAATTTTATTTTGATCTCTAAAATTGTGAACGTAGTTTATTTTAATTTCTGAAGTTTTAAAATTAAATTTTTAGTCTCTAAATTTGATTTCATAGATTATGGTAGTCCATTGTTAAATAATTGTTAATCAATCATTATTATTCTGCTGATATAACATGTTAAGTGACATATGGTATGATGACGTATCATGTTGAGTATACGTGACATATCATGTGGATTGTTGACGTGATACCAGATTAAAATAGATTCAGATTAATTCTTGAAATTTTTAAATATATCAAAATACTTTTATAAGATTTTGTAAAATGTGTCCCAAAAATCCTGAAACTCCAAGTTTCTCATCTTTTGCTTCATAAAATATAAATTTTCAATATTTCTCAAACACAGTTATTCATTTTTCATTTTCATATTCTACTTAGTCCAAATTCTCAACACATATAATAACATAAACAAAATATATAAAAAATTTTAGAAATGAGACAATGAGATATAATAACTAATAAGTATCCTTACAGCAAATCCAATTCATCACTTTTTTTTTCTTCTTATTATTAGATTAATATATTAATATAATAATGCTCGTACTTTGCAACTAAAGTAAAAAAGTGATATAATTGTAATAAATTGACTATCAAATTTCTTTAAGGTCGTCAGATGATTATATTCAGTTTTTTGTAAGTATTTTTAAATAGTACTTGGACAAGGTAAATTATTTTCTAAAATCGGCAATAGTTATAACTATTAAATATCTTTTTTTTCCATTTTTATGCCAATTAATTAAAAAATAAGTCTCAAGATGCCAAAATATCCTAAACACAACTAAAAACTTAATGTTTAGCTAACATAACTAATTTATTAATTATTACATTACATTGCTTGCAATAAAAACAACAAGAAGGGCATAGTATACCGACGAGTTTATCGATGAAAATATTACCTGTCAATAATTGCTAACGGGTATACCGACGGGTATATCAATTAAAACCAATTGATATAATTATATTAAAGGGGTCACCGAGGTTATCAGGGAAATAATATTACCAACGAGTTTTGTTATTTGTACCAGTAGGTGTCAAAAAAATAAAAAGAAATTTAATTAATTTTTACTAACAGGTTTAATGATGGTTTCTTATTTTTTTTCAAAATGTTTAATTTAAAAAATCATTTATTTTTGACGAGTTAGCCGGTCAGTAATTTTTTTATTTTTTTTAAAACAATTGATTGCATTACCGTGTGACTCATCTATGGAAACTATCCAATTGTTTGATATTCATTTATTTATATTCATATAACAATTTAATTATCAATTAAAATAATATTAATTAATAAAATAATGAAATAATAATAAAATAAACAAAGTATCAAAATAATACAAAGTGCAATAAATATTTAAAAAATCCAAAATGAAATAAAAAAGCTAGAAAAATACTAGTTAAAGTCCTCCTCAAAATTAAATACTAAGAGGTCCAAATTCAGACTTACATATGTCGTCTCAAAACGAAGGTTGATCCACACCTCTCTTGTCTCCCCTTTCTTATCATCCTTTTAGGTGTGGGTTTCTCAAAATAGCTCCCCTTGGCTCAAAGGGCGATTTAACTTCCTAGATTGTATAGATATGTACATTAAAAGCATAAAAACATATTATTTACTATAATTCAAATGTAGTAAATTAATAATTAATAATATATTAAATGTAAAAAGATTAAAGTCTTACCAGACATTTTCAGGTCCCGTCCTGGATACTTGACCTACCTATGTGTAGTGATCTGCCTTTTAGTGAGGCCCGATTTGTTTTCTCGGACGTATCCTTGAAAGTTAAGTTGAATGCCCAGTGGTGTCACAGCTCGCTGAGGGTGGCATTATTCAACTAAGAGCTATTCATATGGTCCTTACGGAGATCATTCAGCCAAGAGCTATTCATATGGCCCTTGCGGACATCATGAAACTTGTCCCGTAATCGCTTAGAAGATCTAATCCTCCAAGCCCTCTTAATAGTGGCCTCATGCTCTGGTAAAATGTAAAAAGTCCTATGCATACACAACTCACAATATAGAACTGATCATAAGCATACACATTAATACTACCCTCATCATAAAATTCTGTTTTGTTGAAATGTCATAAGTAAGAACACCCTTGCACACAACTCATTCAATCCATCAATTAGGGGTTGAAGATACACATCAATATTAGCTTTTGGAGTATTAGGATCAGGGATTATACATTGTTAAGAACAGGTAGGGATCTTTAATGCACATTTCAGGAGGGAGATGGTAGGGCATAACAACTACAGGCCAACATGAATAGGGCTTGGTAAATTGGTTATTCGTTGTAAATCCATCTTAGCAAAGTCTCAATCTAACATTTCTAGGGTTAGATGGAAAATCAGAATGTTGTCGACAAAAATTTTTCCATGCTTCACCATGCGATGGATAAGTCATCACACCATCACCCTTCTGATTTTTTACTATGCCACCTCATCTGAGAAGCTAAGCTCATTGATGCATAGAGTCTCTTGAGCCAAGAGATTAAGGGCAGATAATGCATTTTTTTGTGAGTGACATCTTTATACCTCTCATTTCCATGTCTCTTGGGTTTAAACCTAGGCTCTTGGTAAAACCTACACTAGGTCAATGCAATATCATCTTTGTAATAAAGCATACAACCTTTTGAATAGCAATAAATCTTTATTTCCTTCAACCCAAGTTTATAAATTAATTTTTTAGCTTGATAAAAATCTTTTAGAATTATGTCAAGATTCAGACTTAGCTCACTGATCAGTGTAGCCCACTAATCAAAAGAACTTTGGCTTTGGTTCCCTTCAGAATTAATTCTCAACATTCAAACCCGCTAATGACAACCTGGAGTGCAAATAATCCTCCCATAGAGGTTGATTGGCAACATCTAACAGACTATAAAGCCTAGCGGCATCTTGATTGGGTTTCTCAACTGAAGGTTGCGAATAATAAGCCACAAATGCAGGACCAGCAGCATAAAAAATCATCTCTTGATGTCTAACCAAATTGTCCTCCCACGACACATTATCTACATCGTGCTAAGCTACGTGGACCCCACCAAAACTACTTCCAGTGTGAAACATACCCACTTGATTCTTTACATTAACTACCTTTCTCCATGCTTGGTCCAAATCCAATAGTCAAGCATGAACTCCCACTTATACAAATGAACCCTTATGATATCATCATCTAAATGCTTCCTACATTTACACTTATTACATGGATACCTAACATGCCACCTTTATAAATTCTTCAACATGACTATAAAATTCTGGTTTAATCCCCCCTCTATTAGAATGCAATCTATTATATATCCATTATCGATTTGAAGGAAATATTGCACGTGTAAGTAACTCAACCCTATACTTTTTTAAAGACATCAAATTATTACTTTCCAACACATTCAATTGCTCTTTAAATTTTTTTAAATACAATTACTTTTAATTTTATTTCCCTAACAAAAATTTCACAAAATTTCGATAGTATCTCTGCTTGAATTAGGAGCTTCCGTTATCAAATATTTCACTGCATTTCAACAATCATAGACATACAATTTTGTAAAGACGTCAAATTATTAATTTCAAACATATTCAATTGCTCTTTAATTTTTTTTTAATACAATTACTTTTAATTTTATTTATCTGAAAAAAATTTCACACAATTTCAACAACATTTCCACTTAAACTAGGAGTTTCTATCATCAAATATTTCAATGCATTCAACAATTATAGATATACAATTTTTTAAATATGTCAAATTATTATTTTCAAACACATTCAATTGTTCTTTAAATTTTTTTTAATACAATTACTTTTAATTTTTTTCCCTAATAAAACTTTCATAATTTGACAACATCTCCGCTTAAATTAAGAGCTTTCGTCATCAAATATTTCAGTGCATTTAATAATCATAGACATTATTACAGGTCATGCAATCCTACAATACAATTACATATAATTCATGTAATCTTTAAAACTATTCTAGAGCGCATCCCCTTATAACTCCATAATATCCATCTTGCAATACCTACAAACACAAAAAAATCCATAGCAAGTAATGCAAACAAGTCGAGGAATGACCTCTCGTCCTTCCTCTAATCATGGAATCCTTATTTCCTAAAACTTTATTGTAGAAATATAAGTATTTATCCTGCTGACATATTAAAGTATATAAATAACAAGGAACCAAATCCAATCCTGAAAATCCAATATGAATAAATATTTATTTTTACACACTTATAAACATTTATACACAAAAAACACAAAACAAAAGTAGAAAAAAAAATGCCAAACCCAAACTCTCAATGTCAATATAGGCAATGCCACCCTCCAACAAAACTCTTACATTAACAAAATGACAACAATAATTACTCTCTATTACATTAAAAAAAATAATACTATAAGTACCCATAAACAATTGGAAAAACTAAACCAAATAAAAAAAAACAATTAAAATACTCACCAACGTATCTAGATTGCAATGATGGTCTTGGTTTAGCAAATGGAGCTCCAGCAATGACGATAGGTGGGAGAGCAGGCGGTGGCAGCGTGGAGAGTGAGAGTGAAGAGAAAGAGGGGTTACTGAAATGGGGAAGAAGAAGAACACTATTTTAAAATATATGCAGGTTACCGACGGGTAGGTAACCAATTAATGAAACTATGAATTTCAGACTTCACTAATTACCGGTGAGTTTACCAATGAGTTTGTGGGGATTCCAAGAGTTGCATACCAATGGTTTAACATTTCAAAAACCCATTGGTAATTATAAAAATTAAAAAAAATACAAAAATATATATTTTTTAACATATACCCATCAATAATCCCATTGGTATGTGTAACAAAAAAAACTTAAAATTTTTATTGAAAAATTAAAAATATTTTTTCATTATTCGTCAATACATCCGTATATAAATGAAGAAAAAATTTTAAAAATTAAAATTCATTTTTACCTGCAATAAAGATCTCGTGCCACGTGGCGTGAGTGCATTTACCAACAGGCAATAAATTATTAATGAACCAATAGGTAAACCCCTTGGTAAACCCATTGGAAATTGTGCACACCAAATGGCACACTGTGGCACCATCATCTATCGACAGGTTGTCGTCTAAATTAATTATCAAAAGCTTAATAATGAAAAAACTTGTCAATCCATCGAAAAACCCATAAAAAATTACTGATAGTTTCGAACCCGTCAGTAACACCCATCGTTATCGCATGGGTTTCTAGTAGTGAAATTGGGGTTTGGAATATGAAAAATAGGATGCAGGGGGAAACAATATATTTTCAAGCATGAATGGAGTTCATCAAAGGATTATTTAAAACTTTTTAGTTTTAATTAGGGGAGGAAGTTGGTATAAATGGAATATAGCATCATAAGGAAAATAAACTTTACTTTCATGTCAAATGTACTTGTAAATCATCTTAAATATGAGGAACTTTAATCGAGCTCAAATAGAGGATTGTGTCCTATGAAGCACGGACATACCAATTGGGTACCATGTCTATTATGTGTCGGACACGTGTCCGTGTTGGATTTTACATGACATACTAATAATATATTAATGACAATTTAGTATATATTTATTTTAAAATGTACTTTTTTCTTACTCTAACATATAAAAATACATTATAAACAGGGTTATAAAAAGGAAATAGTACATAATTGTTTGAGTTTATAAGAAAATAAAATATAAGTGAAGATTATATAAATGATATTTTGAATAATATATCATTTTTATTAAATATTTACTTATATATATGTTGTGTCTATGTCCTATAATTTTTCAACTTTGGTATGTCTCTCGTGTCATATCCTGTGTCCGTGTTAGTGTCTATTCTTCATAGATCGTGTCTCTCATTCTACCCCAATGATAGTAGATCATTGGGAACCATCGCCACTTAGAGTTTGAAATTAAGAGAGAAATAAGTAAATTTAAGAAATATTTAGAATTTAGATGTTATGAAACAAATTTTAAGAAATTTGGGGATCCGAGAATTTTTTGACACATTTTAGAAAATTTCAGGAACTGTTTTGGCATAATTAGAAATTTTAGAGATTAATTTGAACCTATTTTAATTTGATACCACGTCGGCATGCTATATGTCTCAACATGATATGTCATTGGCATGTGGCATGTTACGTGTCACATTACCAAAACAATAACAGTTGACTAATGAATGTTTGTTCAGGGACTTAAGTGAATTATGAAATAAAATTCAAGGACTAAAGAATTAATTTTGAAATTTCAAGGACTAAAATGAAGTACACCCACAATTTCAAGGATCAAAGTAAACTTTTATAGTTTGTGCAATTTACATAAAAGAAGTGAGTGAGAGCATTTATTTTTAAATGCATTTTATCTCAAAATTTTAGGTTTTGTGCAGTTTATATTTTAACTTTCCAAAATATATATCGTGACAGGTGAATTGTTGACATGACCTTGGAGTTGTGGTATGTGCAAGGTGTTTTGATATGCTAAATTATTATGATGCACTCATGCACTGTTATAATTTTTCGTTTTAGCTAGACTTGAAAAATATAATTAAATGCATTTCAAAACGATCAAATTTCATCTATATGGTCTTGAGAGTGGGAAAACCGATCGTGTGTGGAAGCTACAAAATTTCACTTAAAAGTTTTGCTCAAATGAAAACAATAAAAAGTTCTCCAATGACAGCTTAAAGGTTGATTGGAATTTAATATTCTTGATGAGGCTCAAATGATTAAAGTCTTAAAGAGATAGGATGGCCCTTGACTTTTGTTACATCCTGCTGTTCTTTTTGGTATTGTAGGTGTCTCTCCATTTTTGAAGCCAATTGTAACGCTCATTGGTCTATTGATTGTAGAGTTTTAAAGTTGACAGAAGATCATGATCATGCAATTTGCTAAAATAGTTGTTCCCTCAGTTGAGTCATCCTCCTATTTACTGGATCAAAGTAAATACGAATGGGTATGGGTACTCAGTATGGGTCATCAATCATAGGGATATTTTTTTGGCAGCTCGGACTGTTAAATCTTGGTGCTTGCGCACTTATTTCGATAAAGTCAAATTCTCAATAATCTTTAAACTCATTTTTTTTTTATCATTTTTATACTCTATTTAAATAATCTAAATTTTTAAATATTTTAAACATAATTAAGAAATTAATTAATCTAAATTTGAAACCTTCTCCATACTTAGTTAACATAATTAATTTATTAGCTATTACAATAAAATTTTTAGAATAAATTGAGTTTTAAAATATAAAAAATAGGATGTAGAGAAAACATTATATTATCAAGTATGAGCAGAATTCATCAAGCGGCTACTTAAAACCTTTAGTTTGCAACTAAACCATATCCGTGCACTATATGGAAGAATAATATTTAAAATTATCATTAGTCTAAAGTTATATAAATTTATTTAACATTTTAATTTATGAAATAATAAGTGATTAATTTTTATGATTTTATTTTCAAATATATATTGATTAATTCATATAGAAAAAATTAAGTAAATTAGACATTTTTCTTTTAATAGGCATCTTTATTATATAATTATCTCCTTGGTTTTCAGAACATGCACATCAATTATATTTTAAGTTATATTGGGCTAATGAAATTGAATTTTTTTCAAAATTAAAGATGATTTAAATGAAAAATTGGTTAAATACATGTCAACACAATTCTTAGACTAAAGATTAACTGATTAAATCACTTTTAAAATTTTAGGTCATAATTTGAAAATTAAATTAGTGAGAAAATATAGAAACACAACATTTGAATTTTAATATAAAATATATTTTTATAGTATTTAAAGGAAATTTAATAATTAAAATAAAAAATCGCATATAAAATTATTATATTTTTTGTCTTTATCTCTTTTAGTTAGCATATGGTGTTTTTCTTTTTGGAGTGTTGTAAGATTAAAAATAATTAATAATATTTAAAATTGCTTATATATTTGTATAACGTCAAAAAATTTTATTCTATGTAATATTAAAAATTTAATATGAATGAAAACATAAAGAAAAATATGTGTATTTGGTATAATAACATATCAAATTGTATTTGGGACATATTGTCTTCAGGTTTTTGGTATTAAATAAATTCACATTTTCCACAAATATTATTTGTGGATATATATATATAATGTTAAAATTAAAATATAAGTAAATTTGAAGCTATAGTGAAGAAATACTTTTTTAAAAAAATCAAGCAAATACACTCAGTAAGAAATATTTTTCAAAACTTATATATCATTAATTAAATAAATTAATCTAAAAGGATTTGAAAATAGAGTTTAATTTTGATCCACTATTAGTATAAAAATATTTTACATTATCATCCAATCACATTTTTTCATTTATATGACTTTTCAAGTAGTGAATGTGAGGTTCAACTATTACGGTAAATATGACAATATGAGTTTGTAAAAAAAACTCACATTGTCAGTATATAGAAATTAAATTCTTAAAAATAACTACATAATTGTAAAAAATGAATGTAAGATAAATATAATGTTAAAAATATTCGTTCTATACATTAGATTGATAGATAGATTAAAATGGACATTGGAATAAGAAAAACCAATTATAAATGTATGGAAACTTTAATATTTGTTTATGATTATTTCTACTAAATAATGGCGCGACTTTGTTAGGGCAGGGGCAGCTGCCCCACTCCCCCCAAATTTTTATTTTCAAAATTATATATTTATCTATAAATTATTAGGATCATTAAAAAATTAATATATCTTATTATATATAAGAGGAACAACTAATATATAATAAGTTTAATAATTTTTTTGTTCTTTAATTTGAAAGGAAAAAAAGCTTGCTAAAAGTTTTTCTATGTCTTCTCTGTTGCCATCAAAATATTTCATTTGCATATTAGTATTTTAAGATTTATTTGGTTAATAAATTTGTCGAGAAATGATAAAATTTTTCAGTTAGCGTCTATAAAAATTCTCTTAATTTAAATTCTTTCTTACATTTGTTTATTTGTCATTGAGTGTTGTGTGTAAATTATAACTTATACAATTATAAGTACAATTTAAAATTAGAAGAATTGATGATTAGGATATATTATCACTATATTTGTGTTGCCCTTCCTAATTTTGTAGTCATGTTTTGCCACCCCTGGCAAGTGAACACATAGTGTCATATTTGGCAAAAGAAAAAATTCAATATAATATTGAATAATAGAAGAATATTAACAAATTGTCTGAACAAAATGCACAATTAAAAACAAATCCTTTACTTTTGGGTTCGCATTCAAACTTTGATCTTCCTGTATGAGTTAGCACTAAATAATTTTAAGTTGTAATAATGAATAAAAAAGTTTTAATAATTTTTTTGGTGAATAGATGAAAAGAAACAACAAAAACAAGGAAAAAAAAAAGGCTAATAATGCAAATACAAAACTTCCGAAGTATCGGAAGCCAGCAACTTTAATAACTCATCAGGGGGGAAGTGCCAATTCCATAAAGCAGCAATCTGGTCCCCTCCATGCTTCGCAAGAAAGTCTACACACTGCTTAGCTTCTTTAAACACATGCAAAAACTGGACATCCCAGTCTAATGCCATCAAATGCTAAATATCAGACATAACAATGCCATATTTATGAAAGTGAATAGAATGAGTGGTAGCTAATCTCCACGCCTCTTTATAATTAGTTTAAAGAACCACTTTTCTAAAACCCAAGTCCCAAGCCATCTGAAGGCCTGCTTTAATAGCAACCAATTCAGCAAATAGGATATCATTCTCACCAACAGAACCAGAAAACCCGTGAATCCAACACTCCTCCAAAACCACCACACCACGAGTTCATCATATAGGTTTTACCAAGAAACCTCAATAGGGGCCGCGATAGCACCCACACTAATAATTGGGAAACAAGAATTAAGGTCTAGACTTAGATAATCAATGTTGAACTTAACCTTAAAGAAATTCCAAACCTCTTCACCTAAGAGCATGTTATTTTGCCATAACCAAAACCACCAAAGAGTGGCCACAAAGACATGGCTGTAATTATTCTTAAGATTAGATTCCAGCCACCACCTAACCTCCATAGAGTTAAAACTAAGAAGGCTAGTGAAACTGAACTTGTCCCAAATCTGGCGAGAGTAAGGGCAATTGCAAAGACAATGGAGGACATCCTTGTCACCACTCAAGCACCTAGAGCAAGAAGGAGAATTTGCTAATTGGCGCAGATATCTAAACTTATTTGTTGGTAAAGAATGATACAAGCAGAGCCATAAGAAAAATTGGATTTTAGCAGGAATGTGAAGCTTCCAAACCCAATTCCAAGAATGCTCAGGTCTTTCCACCCCTGAACAAATCAGCCATTTGTAACCACTAGTTGACGAATAAGCACCTGAATAATTACCACTCCAAAGCCAATAGTCAACATAGTTACCCAAAGCAGGGAATCTTGCCTTTCAATTAACTCAATGAGGTTAGGAGATATATGAGTATTAAGACTGCTCAAATTCCACTTCCCATGGTCCCAAAGATCTTGAACCTGCAAGGTTATGTCATTAATATGAACATAATCCACAACATCACACAACTTACTATCCCTAATCCAGTGGTCATAACCAACAGAAATATTACTTGAACCAAGTCGATAAGTGAAACCATCCCGTAGCTGTTGAATTGTTTGTGAATCCCACGCCAAACATAAGAAGAATTTCTTTTAGATTTTGCTAGAAACAAGGAACCCCCATCAATATACTTAGCCATGATAATCTAAGAGCTCAGCCTATTAGGATCATTGGAAATATTCCAAAGCAGCTTACCTTACAAAGCAAATTAGACATTCTACTATCTCTAACCCCCAAACCACCATGACACTTAGGCCTACACAGTTTTCCAATTAATCAGGTGAATTCCCTTCACCTGATTATTTTTGCCCCAAAGAAAAGCATGAAACTAATTGTCAATATCTGCGCAGACATCATCCAACAACCATAGGGGCTGCATTATGTGAATAGGCAGAGTTGAAATAACAGATTGGGTTAGGTAAAGTTTACCTGCCTTATTCAGCAGCTTATGTTTCCAAGAAGCCAAACGAGAAGAAATTTTCTCCAAAATTGGATTGAAGGTAGCTTGCATAACTTTCCCCTTGAGAATAGGCACTCCAAGATGCTTACCAAGATAAAAAAACAAAACGGATAACCGTGAGACTACCCAAGAGATCACTTTTTCGCTGTGGAATATTAGGGGAGCACAGAGCACGTGATTTAGCTAAACTAACTTTAAGACCAAACATACTATAGAAGAAATCCAGGGTATCCATGGTCAATCTCACCTGAGATTTCTTAGCTTGACAGCAGAGGAGAACGTCATATGCAAAAGAGAATATGAGAAATCGCAAGGCTCGTCCGAGTCAACATAACAAGCTTCTAAGGCCCGTCATCCACGCTCATTTGGATTATTCGAGCTAGCTTTTCCATGCAAAGAATGAACAAATAAGGTGACATAGGGTCCCCTTGCCGCAAACCCCGAGTAGGCTAAAAACTTTCTAGTCTAGAACCATTCCATATTAACATATTAAAACTTTTATGTAATGAACTATTTTACTGCAAAACAAAATATTAAAATAAAGTTTGGTAACCTATAATTAAAACTTGCAATTTAATACACACAATTTGGATTTCACAATAAAAAAAGCTAAAACTCTGATACGTAATACGTATGTAGAGTAGAGGTATTAAAAGTCTCAGTGTATTTTACCAAAATAAAATATAAAAAAATGACTAAATACCGATTTGCATTGGTAGGAAGATTAATTACCAATGTACACTCTTTTTTTTTTTTAATTAAAAGCAATATGTGAAAGAGTCACATGTAATATAAAAAGAATATGTTACCCTGAGTCACGTATTACATGCATTTTTATCTGATAATACGTGATACAATGTCACATTTTATGTGCTTTTCAATTTTCGACACTATCTGCATGTAAGCATAGAGCACAAAGGTCTTGTGTCAGAAGCAGAATACGTGACAAATGTTCACATATTGACTAAGCTGAATACGTGAGTGGATATCACGTATTATGTGTATTGTGTGTCATCTGTTTACAAGTAATGCGTGACAAATGTTCACGTATTATAACTCTACACCTATAAAAGGCAATGGGGGACCACATGTCCCACATATTATATGAGTATCCAGAGAGAAAAGTTTAGAGAAAGAGCCAAAGATATTTCCAGCAGTGAAGAGTTTAACTATGGCAGAGAACAATAATATCTATCGGAGAGATAAATGTGGATACATCGTAGGAAATCTGCAAACCCATGTAAGTTAAGAAATTAATTTTATGTCTTCACTTTGTTCTCGAAATGATTTAATTTTGTGTATTATATAGTAATTAGTTAGGAAAGTTGGGTTTAGACTTATGGATAATTTTAATCTGACTTGGTTTGTGTAAACATAGAAGTTTGATTAGTTGAAAAAATTATTTAAGTTTAAACTAATTATTCAATATTAATTAAGGAAATTGTAATTTAATGTAATAGAAACATATTTAGAATTTACTTTAGTTGGGATTAATAAATTGTTAGTTCTAAGAAAAATGAAAATAGTTTCCCATAATAATATTTGTTCTTCATAACTAATAGTATAATTAGCAATAAAAGTGTTATATTAATATTTAATAATTAAAGTTCTATTTAGTGTCTCCATTTTTTTTTATAAGTTTGTGATTTTATTCCAATTAGGCTAGAGACTCTAGCTTTGTACAATGAAAGGTTATGATAGAAAATTTTGTTATTTATTGTTTATAATTAATAGTATAATAAGCAATAAAAATTGTATATTAGTAGTTAGTTAGTTTAATATAAAAATATTAAAATTAAAAAAATAGTGTTGTAAAGAGTTTAATAATTAAAGATCTATTTAATGTCTCAATTTTTTTTAAGTTTATGATTTTATTCCAATTAGGTTATAGACTCTAGCTTTGTACATTGAAAACCTAGGATAGAAATTTTTTTTAGGGATTAACTTGAACAAAAAAAGTAATATTTCTTTACTAATTGATTATAAATATTTAAATTGAATATGTAGGCTTGTAGTGTGTTTATTTCTAGTTTATGATTGTAATCAAGTTTAGGTTAGGGATCCCACCTTCGACATTTTAAGTATAGGTTATAATTTGTAGGTTTTAGTGGATTTATTTGATTTAGAAGGTGAATATCATAGGTGTATTAAAAAATTTTTATCCTTAGTCTTTGACATTTCTTTTTATATTATCAGTTTTTATAATTATGAAATTTAGAAATTGCAAATTAATTTGTTTTAGTTGCCATGATGTTAAGTAATTTTGTTTGTTTTATGTCCTCTATATAGCCTCATTGAGTTTTGCGCGATAGATCTGACTTTAACCATGCAACTCTTAATGCCTGTATTCAACCATACTTGATACTGGCAGGGTTTTGGCATGCTTCGCAGATTCCGTATTATGAGTATGATAATGCACTACTATTGGCATTTGTGGAGCATTGGAGGTCGGAGATGCACATTTTCCACCTGCCTGGGGGTGAGTGCCACCATCACTCTATAGGATGTCGCATTCCAGTTAGGACAACGAGTGGTTGCACGGGCTCATGAGGCTCCATCATCAGGGCATGGACACATGGGAGCTTTGCAATTAGTTGCTAAGGAGGGTGCCATCAGAGGATTATCGAAAGGTCTATCAGAATACACTCTCCTTGGATTGGCTTAGAGAAAGGTTCTCCCGTTGGGCTAGCAGGAAACCGAGGCACGGATCATGTAGTCAGTGCTTGCATATATATTGTTGCTGATTGGTGTGTGCTGCTTGCTGACATGTCTTCTTCCAGGGTGCATGTGAGGTATTTCTCGCTACTGCGTGATTTTGAAGAGCGTGGGAGCCTCAACTGGGGTTCTGTTGTGTTGACCGTACTCTATCGCAGACTTTGTCAGGCTTGTAGCATGTTTGTTGTGGATTTCAAAGGATGTCTTTATCTATTCCAGTTTTGGATTTGGTATAGAGTGCCACAGTTGACGCTAGTACACTATGTCCATTGATGATGAGGTATGTCAAATTCCCTTTCCTGGCAGGAGTGGCTACTGTGGGGTTAAGCCCAGCACTCAGCCTTAGCCTAGCAGGAGTGGCTGCCATAGGTGAGCCCAACTGTCAGCTAGAGCTTAGAGGGAGTGGCTACCACACTGGTGAGCCTAGTATTCAGCCTAATTAATAGTTCCAGCCACAATTTCAGGAGCCTAATATAGGCCTACTCCATCAGCTTGAGACAATCGAGGACATGGCATGGGTAGACCTCTACAAAATGTTAAGGTGGTCCTTGAATTATGTCCCCAACACCTAGATCAGGGAAGAGCATTGGCTGCACGAGTTTGATCTAAATGCTTCACCTAGGTAGCCCTCCTTATCTCCTGTACGTGGGAGTAGCCCCCAGCATGTGGGTGAGCTTCTGTTGTTTGATCTGTTAGGCGGAGCTCCACCTTACAACAAGGCTCAGAGTGTCGGCAGCCTGAGGAGCAGTAACCAGACCATCAACAAGTTGAGGATCAACAGCTCGGCAGACCTGTATGTGACATCCGTGCTCATCGATGTTACACCAGAGGACACATTGGAGCTCCTATCCATCTCAGATGGGACCGGTAGGCCATGAGGTAAGGATCTATACAAGTACATTAATTCATGTTATTTTCCCCGCATTATAAATTGTTAAATTAATTCCATAATATTATCTTTTGTAGGTGTGACTGACAGACCTTTGAGTTCAAGGATTTGGCAAATGAAGAGAGCGAGGACATTTATGTTATTTTCTTTTGAGTTTTGTAGATTTCATACGTATGTAACATCGCAGATATTTTATATCTATTAGGTGTATCGAATCAGTATGTTCCTCTTTGCTCTCAGTTATATATTACTGTGTTTTCAGATTCCCGCATTGTGTGAATAATGTGAAAATAACTACTGAACATAAATACTGAAGATAATTACTCAATTTTCAAATTAAACATGAATTTGACAACATGATAATACTATGCTACATAATGAAAGGACTTAAATGAGTAGATGATGGCCATGGTGGCAATAGTACACTACATAGTGTAAAATATGAAAATAACTACAATTACTGTAAGTTTCTTGCTTGATTAGAGCTAAAGCTTAATACCTGCGGGCAACGTCGCTTGATATGACCTAGATGCTTGCACAGACTCCACCACTTTCCATGACCAGTCTCAACCCTGTCCATTTCATTTCGAATTCTAGATGACACTGGTCGGTCCTCTTTTGCCTGTCTGAGCTCAGGATTAGGTATAAGTTGAGGCCCATTAAACTGAGGCCAGAGTGTTTCACTTGAAGCAGGTTGAAACTCCATCCTATACACGTTGAAAATGCTCTGCATGCTGTAAACATCATCAACAAAAGGAGTCTAGTCAAGGTATGCCTCTCGATATCCCCAAGCAACCAGTACATGTGGACAGGGATAATGCAAGGCTTTAAAGTGTCCACAGTCACACCAACGCTCCCTGAGTCTCATATATAAGTTCCAACACCTGAACTGCCCATGTAACGGGTCTCTTGGACAACAAAGGACTCATTAGATTATGAGAAATTAGTAACAAACAAAGCATCTGTTGACTGCCTGTTGATTTCAATCGCTCGCAAAAGGGCTTGAGAAAACCTTACGCCGGATGCAAGTTGTGCCTCAGCCTACTGCCTTGTTTTGAAAAATAGTGTGACAAGACAGTAGTATGTTGCTTTAACTATGGCAGTTATAGGAAGATTGCGGACTCCTTTCAAAACAACATTAATATAGTTGGAGAGATTAGTTGTCATGTAACCATACCTACGCCCTTTATCACGAAGCTGTGTCTACTTTGCCAAGGGGATTCTTTTGACTCATGCATCAGATTTCGATTTGAAGTTTCCCACCAACCCATAATAGTGATCAAACTTTGCCTGAGTCTTTGAATATGCTGCATTGACCAGAGCTCACTTAGCTTTTTGGTCCTTGAATTTTAGTGCAAAGTTAGAAGCAATGTGGAGAATATAATAAGCATGGTAGGCTTATAGAGGATACCATCCACTGCCTTCCTCATCTAAAGCAGCTTTGATGGTAGCATGCCTGTTAGAAATTATAAGAACCCCTTCTTATGGTGTTACGTCCCGTCAAAGATTATTTAGAAAAAATGAACAGGCTTCTATTGTTTCTCATTCAACCACAGCAAATGCAATTGACAGAATGTTTGAATTACCATCTTGTTCAATCGTCATAAGTAATGTACCCACATACTTGCCATAAAAATGCATTCTATCGACTGAAACAAAATGCTCGTAGTATTTAAATGCCTCAATACAAGGTGGAAATGTCCAAAATACACGATGAAACCTTAGACAAAGGGGGTTAACCAAATTTCCCTCATTGTAAGGGAGAGTTGTAATTTCAAACACTGTACCTGAAATGAATTAAAAAAAAGTGCGACAAATTATTAGTTAATCGAAAATATACAAAATAAAATAAAAATAAAACATGCAAATGTACCTGGCATTAAAGACTGCAAACCAAGTAGCCATTTCGGAAGCTCATTGTAAGAATTTTCCCAATCTCCATAAATCCGAGCAATGGCGTTTTATTTTGCATGTCATGCCTTCCTTTATGAAATTGAATATCTATACTTTTCATGCACTGAGGCTTGCAATACTCTTATAGGAACCGTCGGGTTGGCTTCCACTAAAGAAAATAGGCAAGAAGTGACGACATCAACATCCAAGTGGGAATTGTATTGGGAAGCTCCTTTAGCCAAGCCAGTATGCTCTTCGTTGTATTTTTGAACCTCCCATACCCCCTTTTCCGTCTATATGTGATGTGAATGCTCCAATTACACCCATTCCCAAAGTGCTTACATTTGCCTTGATATATTGTTTGATTGGATTCATGAACCTTGTACTCAACACCCTTCAGATGCTATAATTTTTAACTGCAAGTAGCACAAACTCTTTATCAGGAAATTGTTAGCCCTCTTGTAAATGGCACTCTCTAGATAATTGCATAGTGTATCTACTACCCACACTGCCCTCCATGGTCAACTACACTTCTTCCATATTCAAACTTGAATAGTGACCAACCCGTTGACTTTCTGAGCGCATGAGAGTTTGTATAAATGGCTGGGTCTGGGTGGGTGGCATTATCTCATCGTCATCATCTTGGGGTACTAGAAAGTTTCAAGTAGTATGAAAATATGATAACATTAATTTTAAATAATCAATTATAGTAAATGGTAAAGATTAATTATTTTGTATGTCTAAATAATTTCACTATATTTAAAAGTTTTTTTTTAACTTGGCCTTTATATTTGAATATTCCAAATTTTTTAACAATAAATCCTTTATTGAAAAAATCAGACACCCTATAGCAACCTAATTAAAAACTTTCAATTAGTAGGACCTAGTTGAAATTTGCATTAGATAATAGGAACTTGCACAATAATTAAACCAATAACAAACTAACTGCATACATCACAGTAATAATAAATAACATAAAACATGAATTCTTGGTTAAGCTATATTAAAAAATAAGTTAACGACATTCTTTAGAACAATATATAATCCATGGATGAGAACTTGTGAGCTAAAGACAAAAATTTAACAAATAGCACTAGTTAAATTAAAAAATTATGCTAACTACAAAATCCTAAAAGATATAAAAACTATAAACACTGGAATTAAATCTTACTATTGTTGGGCTTCTCTTCAGAAATCACTTTATTATAAAGCTCATATTTTGCAATTAGGCCATCAAGTTTAAGTTCTCTAGCACCCTTGACTGTAGGTTCTCTCAAGTTCGAGCCACTGGTCCTTTCTTCCAAATTAACTTGTCCAACATTTTCATTTTGCACTGGACTTTGCCTTGAAATTATTCTAGGAGGCTGGGCTAGTGACATTCCATCAAAACCTTGAAGGGATTTGATTCTTTAGAACTTAGTTGCAACTCTTCCATAGCTACAAATACCTCCATAACATGAAGGTCGGTAAACTGACTGTGACAATCAAGCATTATCATCAAATCATCATTAGTATCAATGTTGCAACTTCCATGCCGCACTGCATCTTGACTGATCAATATAGGTAGCTAATACATCATTTGAGTTATTTGCTTGTTTCCTTTCTGTCATTTGTGAAGAATTTTGTTGTGAACCTCAGAAACACTCATAAATGAATGCACATTTATAAGTATTGGATTTTGACCACAAAACTTGACCTCATCTTGTGAATTTTGAATGATTTCACAATTGACATTTTTTCTTTAAGATGAGAAAAGCTAGCTTGCTCACTTACACATAAATTGGGTATTTTGAGCTAAGAAAGCTTTGGGATGACTGGTTTTTATAGAGTCCGGGCTGCATAAAATGGGAAACACAATATGTGACACCATGTCACGTATTATGTACTTGGAATACATTTGATTTTGTCACGTATTCTATACTTAATACGTCTTGCCCACTCACGTATTCTATCAAACTATCAAGGGAACACATGTAACATGTGACATGCTTTCACATATTATGTGTCATGATACATCAACCAATTTCATGTATTGCTTTTAAAACAGAAAGAGTGTATATTGGTAATTAATCTCGCTACCTGTAGAGAATGATAATTAATCATTTTTTTTTATTTTTTGAACAAAAGCCAAAAGTCTCATACAATTGCAATTAAAACTCACTATTGAGAGGAATTAATTATAGGATATTAATTATATGATATGTAGAAGCAATAACCAAGCCTAAAATTTTTTTTTGAAGAAAGTGGAGGTTGAAACTTTTGAAATTAAGGAGATCAAAACATTGACATTTGAGATTCTTTAGTAGTATTATTTTTACACATAGATATATGATTTAGGAAGGAATTTGGTATTAAAGAAATCTAACATGACAAGAAAAAGAAACTTTACTCCCATGTCAAAGGTATCCGCAAATCATCTCAAATATGAAGAGTTTTAATTTAGTTCAAGTAAAGGATCATGCCTCTCAGTCCACCTCAACAATAGTGGATCATAAGGAACCATTGCCTTGTAGGCAAGTGAATAACGATGTTGCCGCATTCGTATATGAATATGCATATAGACTGAAAGCTATTATTCGCGATTGGCGTAACAAGTTTGTCGCAGTGGAGATGGGGAAGCATTTTAGGGATGTTGATGTGAAAAAAAAAACACAATGGTATCGATTTAAAATAGAGCATTTATACTTGCTTCCTCTTCCAACATGTTCTCATCATTATGGGAGATAAATTGTTTACCACTCGTTCAACAACAACAGCTTGTTGGTGATATATTCCCTTCTCATTGTTATTCTATGTGAGAAAGATTTTTGTCTAAGCAAGGTGTGAAAATGAGAGAAAAATAAGTGAGTTTAAGAAATATTGAGATTTTCAATTTTATGAAGCAAAATAGAAGAAATTTGGCTATTCAAGAATTTTTTGACACATTTTAGAACATTTTAGAGACTATTTTGATACATTTGGAAATTCCAAGGACTAATTTGAAATTATTTTAATTTGATACCACATGGTATGACACGTGTCACTTAACATGCCATGGCAACAGAATAGTCACGATTGACGAACATTTATTTGATCAGGGACTAAAATGACCTATGGAATGGAATTTCAGAGATTAAAAAATTAATTTTAAAATTTCAGGGATTAAAGTGAAGCATTCTTATAATTTTAGAGGCCAAAGTACACCTATACTCCTCAAAAGAGCATGTTGGGATTCACTTTAACAGCAATTCAATGAGAAATTAAAGATAAAATTTTTTCATGAAGTTGCATTGGAAAAGCATGAATTATTTAGGTGGGATACCCAATGTAAAGTTTCTCTTTCACCTAATTGATCCATGCTTTTCTAGTGCAATTCAATGCATTGGAAATTATTTATAGAAACTTTACATTGCCTCTAAGTGGCATACCCATCTAAATTGGGATATCAACCATAATGGATCAATTAGGTGAAAGAGATGTCAATTGTGTGGGAAAAAGATTTTATTGACACAACTACTAGATGATATGTGAGCATTTGATTGTTGCCACATATAAAAAGGATTATGAATAATCACATTTCTAGTTGCTTGTTAGATTATGCCCCTCATTGATGCTCAAGGTGTCATGAAGAATGGATTATGTTGGATATATAGGCCACAGGATTAGTTGTAAGGGACATGGTGCAGGTGTAGGAAGTGCAATGAATGTTAGAATTTGCTTATAAGACATCAACACACATACACATGACCTATACATGGTCATCTAACTTGAAGGCAAATAAAAAGCATTAGCTTAATTATCATTCAAATAAGGATGAGTACACTAAGCAACTATGATGCACAAATAGTTCAAAATAGTCAACACACTCGTACCGAGTATGTATCATATCATATACTTTATTGATAATTTTGGAAACTCCTAATTGTATTTACATCTTTTTAATCATATTTATACTATATCACAAGAAGAAGAGATAAATCAAAGCTCGGGTTGGATGGCCTCATTCATCACTTATCTATAGAATGGGGAGCTCCCTTCAGACCAAAAGGAAACCACCAAGCTCACCTGAGAGGCAATGAACTTCTCATTGATAAATGGAGAGCTGTACAAAAAGAACATTTCATAGCCTCTAAAAAAGTGCATCCAAGGAAGTCAAATTGATGAAATCATTCGAGAGGTTCATGAAGAGGTTGGTGGCCACTATGTCAGGGGAAAGATGTGTAAGTAGAAAATAGCATGAGAAGGGGGGAGGGGGTTGAATCATGCCTTTAATTTCTTTTCAAGTTTTTGAAATAGTAAATAGAGTTTATCAAGTTATTTACTTGAAGGCAGCAGAGATTATTGTTAGTGGGCTTCAGAAAGCAACTTTCTAAACTAAGCAATAATTACAAAAACTGTTTTGAAATTATTTTAAATAATCAAACAACACAAATTAAAATAGATGTTGAACGATAAAAAAATAGATAAAGGAAGAGAAATTACCCAGAGATTATATACTGGTTTGGCCAAACACTACTTACATATAGTTCTTAACAACTTGTTGAGTTCCACTAAACACTTTCTCAATCATGAGAAATGAAGATATTCTTTGAATAGCTTTCTCAAGCTATCTTTAGTGAGCAGTAGTTTTGATTTACTCTCACTACAAGTAGTTTTCGTCCTAGTCTCTTCAATCTATTATCACTTGATCACTGCTAGATCAGGGTACAAGATTATGATTTCAGTTGGTTCTCTCTAGTAAAGAACACTCAAGTTTTTTTCTAATAATAAAATGGTCTTGATCTGAAACTTGAGAGACAGCTTTCTAGATTCTTCATAAGAAGAAGATGTTATCTAATGAGTACTAGAAAGAAGATTTTCAATAACAAGAACTGATTACAAGAAGTAATAGAAGAACTTTTAGAAAGTATATGAAGGTATGATTGGTAGTTGTGCAAAAGTTCCTTCTCGTATAAAAGTCTCATCCTTTTATATTTGGATTTTGAATTAGATCATTGTCCCTTGATTTCACCTTGTCTTGACATGTGTTAATATTCTTTTTGTGTCCTAGGAACTGTCATCTAGAAGAGTAGCTGAGCTGTGTCATTGTTGTCCTTGTAGAGACATTGACAACGTGGTTTCAAAACACCTTCAGAAATAACTTTTAGTTTCTGAATTGTGGTATCTGAACTTCTAGAATATGAGGTATTTTGTGAAGTACAAAAATGATATGTCATTGTCAAAGTCAATACTTTTCTACAAGTTGACTAAATTTGAAATTCAAATTTCCTTAGTTTCTGTTAACTTAGCATAGTTTCTAAAAAATGTGTACATTTTGATGTAGCTTCACACTTTCTGAGCTTCATTTTGATCTTTTTAGCTTAACTCTGATGTTGATAAGGATATTCTCAATGTGTAGAAAGTCTTTAGAGTTGATAGCCATCTTGATTGAAGATTATGATCATGGTATACTTGTAAGGTATTGATTTCTTCAATAGATATTGCACTTTCTGACACGTGAGATACTTTCTAAAGATCTATATTTGGTTTTTGATGCTAGATATTGCTTTCTTGTATCTCTAACATTTTTTAGCTTATTTTCTGAACCATTGTTCACATCATTAAAACTTTGAATCTCTTTGAATGAGATTTAAATAATGTTAAACCATGATATTGTGAAAAATATGTCATTAATTGAACTTGTATGTTATGAGAATAGTCCTATTAAACACTACACAAACTCAACTAAATCGTTAATTATTTCTTCAAAATATTTTAATAAAATTTCCTTTGTTGTCACTAAAAACATAAGCTGTAGAGCTTTCTGAAGGATTCTTAAGTTAATAAGACATTAGCACTGAAGATTAGCAGGGCAAGGTAGTTTTAACCTACTATACTTTGAAATGCGATTTCGTTCATAAAAAAAGTTCCAAGAGTGTTAGCAGCATGTTAAGCTCCTTGGTCATTTGCGAGTGAGGAATAGACTTGCTGGGACCTTTCCCAATAGCCTTAGGCCAGGTTAAGTACCTCATTGTGGCCATTGATTATTCTACGAAGCAAATTGAGCAGGAGTCGTTGGCAACTATCACAGCATCTCAAAGTTTGAGGTTTGTATACAAAAATATTTTCACATGGTTTGGGGTATTGGAGTCCATAATTATGAATAATAGAACCCAATTTATGGACCAAAAATTCCAAGGGCTTCTAAGTAGCTACAAAGTGAAGCATCATTTTACCTCAATGCACCATTGTCAAGCAAATAGCTAAGTAGAGACGGCCAATAAAATTATCTTTAGAGGATTGAAGAAAATGCTAGATGAGGGAAAAGGACCATCAGCAAAGGAGGTTGGAAGTGTTCCATGGTCTTATAGGACAATCCTACAATTTGCCACCTCGGAATTGCTTTTTTGCATGTGTTATGAAGTTGAAGCCATGATTCCCATAGATTTTGAAGAGCCAAGTCCTCAAAAGGCATTGCAGCTCAGCAAAGAAATTGATATGGTTTCCAAACTTCGATAAGAGGCATATCTCAGAAAACTAGCACTGAAACAAAGAATTACAAGAAGGTACAATTTTAGGGACTAGTAATAATAGTTTGAAGAGGGTGGTTTTGTTTTCTAATGCACGGATATCAGGCCAAAACTCTAGGCTAAGGGAAGCTAGCTCTAAGTGGGAAGGATGATACATAGTCACTCGGGTCCTTGGGAAAGGTGGTTACATGATGGAAACACCAGAGGGTATTGAAATATCAAGATCTTGGAAGTCTAGAATGTAGTGAATCTTAGGAAGTTATATGTTTAATTCCCTATTTATTTAATCTTCAAAGTTTGTGTACATATTTTATGTTTTTCAGTATGCATAGATATTCTGTTATACTTCCGTGTAAATGTTGCAACATTGCACCTGCTACTCTTTTTCCCTGCCACGGGTTTGTCCTGTAGGGTTTATCGATGAGCTTTTAAATAGGCCCAAAGAATAAAAAGCGCACTTCATTACCTTTCATTATGCAATTTCATTATGACAAAACACTAACTTAAATGTAATGTCATTATAAAAAAATGGTTCATAGATTTTGAGCTCCACTTCCCAGTTAATAAAATGATAACTAGGTCCAATGCCTAGCAATAAAATAACTAACATGATCCTTTTAAGATTGTAAATCTACAAGGGTACGTCGTGTGCTATAGACCCTTTACGTGCCCCAAAGGGTAAAGCACATAACTCTTCCCAGGAACCCAAATGTTTGGAGACCGAGGCAAAAAATCATTATGGGAGTTGTGACCTGGAAGTGGATTATTTGAGGGGACCGAGCCCAAAAATTAAAATTGGCTAAGATATAATGTCTGAGAATCGAGTATAAACAAGAGTTAACCAAAAAGATCAAAAGGAGAAATAAGGGTACGGAAAAACTAACCCACCTAGGTTGGAAAATTCACATGGTGCTCATGAAAAATATACTAAAAATGAAAAGTTAATGAACGGTATACTAGAGTTGCGAAATCGAAATAGAAATATAACATAAATACACATAGGTTCATTATAAAAGCTCAACACTGGGCCATGTCAAAACATAAACAAAACGAAAGAAAAATAAACTAAAATGCCAAGAAACTAAAGTTAGCCTTTTGCTAGTTCTAGACTAACTGGCTTTCAAGGTCTTCTTCTGGTTCGCTTCCTCCTCCTTTTCCATCTCCACCGCAAAGCAAATAGAGTTAGACTTTGGGTCAATTGTTTTTTCTACAATCCTACTTCACTAAAGTACAAGCCTAGTGCCAAATGGTTCACCTGGCCCATGACATTATTAAACATCTTCTCCCAATTATCTTGTGTGTCAGCATGACTTTGGAGCGAATCTTCTATGGTTGGGCTTCCTGGACATGAAGATGAATCTTTATGATGGTCCTCAAAAGCCTTTAAATCTTCTTTGTACTTCTTCTTAGTGGTTTCGGCATTCTTCTAGGACTTTCTCAAATTATCTTCTATCTTCGCAACTCGAAGCCCAGAAGAAATGACATTCTCTTACCATGCCTTTGCCTCTTCTAAAGTCTTATCCCTAGCCTCCTCAATAGCCTTCCTTTCTTCCTCACTTTTGTTCAGCCCGAGCAAGCTCTTTTTGGATATGCCTCATAGTCCCAGCACCACATACAAAGGTTTTCGAGCACTAGCTAACATTTTAGGAAGGTTACAGTTTACCTTTAGCCTTTAGGGTTAGAACATGAGTGTTAATCAAACCATGAAAATTAAAGTTCTTCGACCACACGATTGTCCTAGAGTTGTTGAAAGGGGAAGAGGCGATATAATCTTTCTTGGACGCACACTTGTTAGGATTAGAGAGTTTCTTCAGCTTTATCTTTTTTCTCTACAAATGAACCTTCATAGTAACTACCTTAAGCTTGTTTAGAACCATAACGGGTGGCTCATGGGTAGAGTCTTTTGGGACTAAGACAACTTATCGGAACCTAAGATGAAGGTAGTAGCATTCGAAGCTAATATCTTCTGAAGTTTGGCCAAATTGTTCTTTGCAGCCATGTTGTTCTTAATAAAATCTCTAGTAAGAAAAAGGAAAAATTGATATCATTATACTGACATAAAAAGTTCCTAGTAATACGAACAAAGAAAAACATAAGGCAAATAATATGTTAATGTAGTAGACACAAAAGCTGCGTAAACTAACACGAGTAGACTCGTCATCACAATTGATGACAAACTTAGATTGTCATGGCTTTTTCCCCCAAGTCATCACTAATAAATCTAAAACATTGTTTTCAGTGGGAGTTAAATCCCTTTCTTCCACCTTGTATCCTTCAATACCCCTTTGCCAAAAAATGGTAATGGTAGGGTGTCCTTCATCTAGATCATAAAAAATGGCCAAATCTGAGGAACAACTTGTACTTTAAAGTATTTCCATATGAACTCCTAATAAGAGGACTCATGAATATAAAAAATCTCACAATTTTGATAGGCTCAAAAGGATAGCCACCCCTTCCACATCGCACTGCTAGGAATTAATAAATTAAAAAGATGTAGGATATGATTTGGAGATATCAGAAGCTCTAAAGTGCAGTAGCTGATCTCAAAGCATCGGAGTGACACCCAACCTTTTAGTGTATTTGAGTCGAAGCTGCTTTAAGTTTCCATTGCATTTTTTTTCTGGAAGTCGGTGAATGGAAGCTGTACCCTATGATGAATAAAAGGATCTTGATACACACATAGAAAATGTCTCGAGGAATCAATAACAAAACACACCTATTCACTGGGTTGGGTGGCCTCAAGAACATACCTGGCATCCTATTATCCACCTTCCATAAACTCGAGATGTTCTTTTAATGGAAGGTAGTTCTCTCCAATAAAAGACGGAATAAGGAGCACCTCCTCATCGAATCACCCGTAGAGATCCCGTTGGATGGAGTTTATAACCAAGGGCACCTTCTAATCCTAGTATGCTCTTCTTTTGCCCATTTTAGAGGTCGGACATTGGAAATAACCTATAAAGGGAAACCACTTCTACAAAAAGACCATTATACTTCTTAAAGCTATTTGCATGGCAAAATTTCGAATAAGAAAATATTATTACCCTACAAAAGGTCCCTATGGTGGTTCCCCCACTAAGAACTTCCAACTGCCACCACTCAAAGGTAGTCTACGACGGCGAACGGTGCCTCTAAAATGGCTCAAGAAAAAGAAGTGCAAAATATTGCTAACATATTGACAGACAAACCCAGTCTCATAGAAAGAAAGAAACAATAGAAATACAATAACACTTATAGCATTTTCAAAAAAAAAAGAGTTTGTGAAGGAATTGTGCCTACTTGTGTTAAGAGGTCATGGATGAAGTGTTAAGGCATGGAAGAATTATAATCAAATCTTGTAGCCAATCTTCACTTGGGCAAAGTTTCCCCACTTTGAACTAGTTAGTAAGGAAGAATAAGAAGGCTAACTATTTATGACATTGGATGACGCCCCTTGAAAGTGAAGAGGAAGGGCCTAAAAGAGCTATCGCGTCTTTCCCCATACGCCGCTTAGGGGAAAATGGTCAATTCACAAAATTTGAAAAGACTTCCTTTAAATTCCACTTTTGAGAAGGAGACATTTCACATTAAGTATGGTGGACATATAAGCTTAGTATACGAGGCGGAGGTGAAAAAATATTTGCCAAAAGTAGCTAGTACTCGCAAGGCAACGTAGTCCCTACTTTAGAATCCCAAGTTCTGAGGTCTGAGCCTATTCAAATTTAAGCATGGCTAAAATCTATAATAAGGAATTAGAGGCAAAAACTAATTCCTGGCCACAAAAGTCTGAAGTCCAAAGAATTTGTTCAACTTGACATCCGAGGAGGACTCTTTAAACATCGAGTTACTGGCATTGTTGCAGATTAGGATCAAACTAGGCCCATAAACCACATTGGGTCCAATCAGAGCACCCCTGTCTATAGGCCAAGATATTCAACTACCAACCGGGCCTTGACTCAAGGTGAGCTCTTTCCCAGGACCACGTGGTGGCAGTTACCATAAAGGCCACTAGCTCCACATTCAAGAGAATGTGTGTTGAGGTCTGAGGTATGCTTTTACTGCCTCCAACCCACGATCACATATGTCTGAGCTGCCTATAAATATCTAACAAAACATCTGATTTAACTTTTGTGTTCACCATTATACTTTCTCCGTCAATACGTCACCTTGGCAGTCTCGGTGGAGTGTCTTGCAGGTACATCCCCTTGTGTTTCCCGAGGGTGAAGTTGAAGCCATCAACTTGTGTTCCCAAATCCCTTTCTTTTGAAATATTAGCGAGGTAAACACTTGATATGTAGCGCTCCTTTGTTAGAAATACTGAAGCTTTAGAAGATAACTTCTATATGGTATTATTACAATATTAAGGCAAAATGAAGATATTCATTTGAGATGTGTTATTGAAGTGAAGAAACCAATACTTATTTAGAGGCACAGATGTTAGGTGTAACTACCTGAGTAAATGGTAGAAACTAACTAATTAACACACTAATTAAAATAACCGAATTAAAAAAATCACAACTAATTCACTAATCATAACTTACCACAATGCTACTTGAAAGCCATTATCTGTAATTATGTAAAGAAAACACGCCACTTGCACCATGTACCCCTTTATAATCTTCAAGAAAAATTTATGGACAAATTTCACTAATCTCTTCTTAGATTTGGTGAAATATAATTTGACTTATGTATATTTATTCGGGTGATACGGATCTCCTCTAGATGGATTGTTTATTGTGCAATAGGAGGAGAACAATGTAACGATTTTATAAATTCATTGGTATAACGATTTCACTAATTGAAGAATCTCCTGAACTACTTTTAGAAGTAGAAAGGAATCAGAGTAAATTTCATCAAAACTAAAGGGAGTTAGGTTTGATATGTCCAATTTTTATCTTGAATTAGATCACATGGTTATTGGAATTTGAAAATGCCAACAAAAGTTTTTTTAAAAAAAGTACAAAAACGTATTTGCTTAACATAAAAAGCAAACTTTTAAGGTGTTCATAAACAACCGTGGAGGAACAGGCCCAATTTGTTTGTTTTGAGACAGAGGGCCCAATTGTATATGGGTCTCACGGTTTTGTCAACCGAAAAACAAAACAAAACGGGGCGGACGGACGGAAGAAACCCAAAACCAGATCCAAAAATAAAGCTGGTTGTACCTTAAATCAGTTGTATTTTTGGTTTAAATGATTTAATTATAATCGGGCACAAATTTAATTAGTTAAACCAATTCGAAAGTCTAACCATTAAATCTTCAGTTCCATTTTTGAAGCATTATATTGAATAATAGTGGGAGCACATATCAATGATAAAGGATAAAATGGTTACGTAATGATAAGATGTATAGTTAATGAGTATTAATTTAGACCTTGAGTTTGATGATCGATTGCTCCTAATATGTGTCCTAGATGGCTAATACCACTTTCACTTTTGCTAGCATACGTTTGATTTCTCTAAAATACCTTTTAGATTATTACCACTAATACTACAATTTTTTTAAATTTTATGTCTTAATAAAACTTGTTAGATAATTGTCAGTTAATAATATTATGTCTTAATAATTGTATAAGACAAGATACCTATTGATTCTCTTGAACATAAAGCGTTATATAATAAAAAATTATTTAAAAATATATATGATAGCATAGTTTATTGTTATTGACTAATTAATTTTTACTATAGTTTTTTATTTGTTATTTCTATTCTATAAACATAAGGTAACTTGATTAATTAAATTAGGCTTTATTATATATTTTTTGTATGAGAGTTATATACCACGACTTAATAATTATTATTGTTTTTATTTATTTTTAATTATTATTATTTTGAATATTCAGTGCTTTGTTTTATTATTTATGAAATTAATTATTATATGGATTATATTCTGGTCGCATGCTTTTGAGCATCAATATTTTTTGGGTTTAGTATTCTTTTAAAGTTGATATGGCTTTTGTGTTATGGAATGGCTCTCCTGCTGCTTACTCTTGATTTTTCTTTATGACCCAAAGTTTATAAAAAAGAAGCTTAGCATGACCGATGATGTATCTAATTACTATGCTTGTCCATGAAACTTTGGTGTTACTAGTAGCAGTTTGTGTACTTATTCAATTTTTTTTTTTTTTTTATGCTTGTCTTGTAACTTTCTTCTTTGCTTGTCATGGTATTCTATATTGGGTATCATGCTTTTGTATTCGGGATTTCTGTGGCTCCCTTTCTATGAGTGGTTTGAGCTTCTCTTTTGTATTAAAAATGCTAAATGACTGTTTTAATTTACAAAGAAAAGAAAAAGAGTACTTTAGGGAAATCAAGCATTTTGTTATTAAAAGTGCAAAGTGACATTAGCCATTTGGGAGTGACAATAGTCACTCCTTGTCACTCCCCATAATATGTCATTAAAGGTTAATGCAATTTTTTATATACCAATTAAATCCTAGGGATTTTAGAGATACAAGTATATGAATTAATTGGAATCTAGGAAAGTTATTGAACTTTATTCTCTAATCTCCACTATTGAATAGTGGCAAATGCGTTTCCATTTCTTAATCTCATGACGGGGACATTACCAAATAAACAAAAATCACATTTTAGGAGTGTTTGTGCTGTTTCAGGAATGACATTCTCAATGACCAACCATTTATTTGGACTTTGTTGTATAAATTACAATAATATTTCATGAGATCAATTAATATTACACTTATTCCTTTTCAAATTTTATAATTGCACCAGCCTCCCTTGTAATTTATACTATTGATTTTGATTAAAACAATTTACAAGATCCCCAAATTAACCTTAATAAAAAAAAAATACCCTAAAACATGTTCATCCTCCTCTTCCTTTTGTCAGCCGCCCCCAACCAAACATATCATCTTCCCTTCCACCTCCTTCTTCTTCCTCTTCTTCTTTCATCTATCGCAAACAGTAACTAGCAAGCAATGGGTCGTGGGCAAGTGACAGTGGCATCAAAACGAGTCTTGCGGTGGGTAGAAAGGGGGGCTTGTGGCGGTGACAAAGAGAAGCTTTGACAATGCCGCATGAAAACACAGAAGTGGTGGAGGTGGCAAGGTTGTGGCTCAGTTTCCATTTTCTAGTGAATGAAAGAGAAAGGATCTTTGTTATTATTATTAGCAAAATTCAATTGGATAGATTTAATTATCCACGATTATTCTCATTGAGTGAGTTTTCTATTTCTCAACAATGATTGTGAATACTCAATTTTGTCCAGCTCATAAATAAAAAAGGCTAAAAAATTTGTATGTTTTATGGTTTAGAATGAATTCTCAAAACATCATTTATAGTCTTTTTATTTATTTCTTTTAAGCAAAAAAAGGGAGAAGAAAGAAAAAAGAGTTATCTTTTCTATTTTTAAAAAATAAAATACAAAAAAAAACGGCCCTTTACTTGTTTTTTAACCAAGGGATGTTATTGTATTAACATTCAAATAATTAGGTGAGGCAGGTGTAATTTAAAAAATTAAAAGGGGTAAATGTACTATAAATTGAGTTCAAAGAAGATTGTTATAATTTACCCTTAATTTTATCGAGGATAAAATACCTAGGCAAGATACAGCACTCAATCATTTTTCACATTTATTCCATTTATTAAACTACTGGACCATGGAAAATATTAATCAAATAGTAAATTTACACCTTGTTTTCCATTCGCCTGCCAGTTAACAGTGTCCAAAATGCATGAAACTTAAAACATTCCTACATCTTGCACATTCTCTACTTATATTTCGTGGATCAAACAAAATATCTTGAAACCATTTCCACAGCCACAAAAAAATTAGAAATGAGGGAGAAGAAAAGAATTCTTAGAAAATGACCCTTTTATAGTTAGCTTTTCAGAAAATGAGATGCAATGCTTGCATGATGAATGTGGAAAAGAATAGGATTGGGTGGAAAACCGGAAATCTCCAATGATTTCAACGTGGAAAAACTGAATACACAAGTGGTCCTTCTTTATTCAGTTTTGAGAAAACATAAGATCTTTTTGAGAGATATTATTGTTATATTCTATTTCCTCTATTTCTAGAATATGCACTCCATTTTTCTATAAAATTAAGATAAATTACACTTCATTCATTTTCAAATTTTTTTATTAATTCTCCATTTTCTCATACTTATTATTTTGTTTTAGACTAAAATACCCTTTATTAAATATACATATTGATTTTTATAAAAAAAAATATATGTGGCTTATAATTATATAAAATGTTGAATTATATATATTATTTAATTTTAAATTAATATTATAATAATAAAATACATTATAAGAAGTAAAAACAATTAATAGTAACAATAATTCATAATAATTATTTTTAAAATTAAAAATTATATATTTTTCAACTATTACTTTCACAATATTAATTTATATTTTTATTGTTACATCACAACATTCTTCTTTTATATTCTATGTGACTTATATTTATATAGAAAATTAAGAAATATTTTTTTATATTTTGAATATGTTAATATTTTAAAATAAAGATTGAAAAATTTGATACTTTAATATTTAAAAAATAGTTATTACAAATTATAGTTACTTTCAATGATTTTCTTAATATAGCAAAATTTTAAAAATAAGTTAAACACTTATATATAAATATATTAATACTTTGTATTATTATAAGCCACATTATTTTGACTTGTAAAACAACTTAATATATATAACTACTAATAAAGAGTCTTTAGATAAAAAAAAGAAATAATAATTATGAAAAAAAATAGAGAATGAATAAAAATATTTAAAAATAATTTAAGTGTGGCTTTTCTTCATTTGTTAGACAAGGAGAGTGTATGTTTTAAAAATAGAGAGAAAAGAAAGGGTAATTAACCCTTATCTCAAGGGAAAGGATTATATTCTACTTTTCAGTTTTTTATACCATTTTTTAAAAAAACAACAAATATTTATCACTTCACTCAACTGATATTATCATTTTCATTTTTTTAATACCCAAGATAGCTAGGATTGAGATCTTATATAGGATCGGAAAGAGGGCGATGCATATAATTGTACAATGTTGAATTGTAACACAAATGGTAAAATCATACCAAAATACATAATTACATTAATATAAAAATGCATAAAGTTGTAGGTCACAACCTAGGATTATCAAATCAATAGTTCATAATTAATATTTACTAATTAATATTTTTTTAGAAAAAGTCATACCATAGCTACCCTTCAATCCAAACTCCACATTTTTATTTTTCTTAAATAGATTTAAATGAAAACAATTGATCCAAAACATAATCTTCAATCTTATTTTAAAGAGCACTAGCACAAAAGCCCAAATGACAACGATAAACAAAGAAAAAAAGAGTTAGAATAATTGGATGACAAAATAAAACAAAAGTGAGAAGTAGGTCTTCATAAGCAAAGGCTGGGTTTGAAAGTGAGGAATTAGGGGGTAGCCAAAAATGGGGAGAAATGACGGCCATGTGCATATGGCCATGGTGCGGGTAGACATTAATTTGAACATTTTCTGCATAATTGAATTTTTGAAACTATTTTGTATTTTGCATATATTTGGAGTTATAGACCTCTTAAACTTGTGTTTTTTGGCTCATAGGAAAAGGATTATCTACAACTTTCATGAAAAGCTCAAAAGTCGGATTGGAAATCCAACTAGTCAACATAATCTAGGCATGCTCTCATCCAATGTCCGAATGAGGCAAATAAGGTGTCAAATTTGAAGAGAAGAAAAAGATCTACAATTTTCATGAAGATACTGAGAGATAATTTAGTTGTTTCAGGGGTCAAAATGTAAGCAAAGGCGCTATAGCGATCTGGGGTAGCTACAACGACTCCTGGTGTTATTGTTCCCAATTTTTGTTTTAGACAGGCTCGCTCTAGCAAGTGAGAATTGCTATAGCAAGCCTTTGAAGATCTGTGACACTGCTATATACATTTTATTGAGTTTTTGGGACTTTCACTAATCCCTGAGTGCTTAGAACACAGAGACATGGCCCACACACTTAATATAGCTTAGATTTGAGTAGTTTAGGTTCTCCTTCTCTTCTCCCTTTCTTCCTATCTCCTCCTTTTTCCTCCACCTTCCTCTGTCCTCTTTTCCACCCATCTTCTTCCTTACTCACTCTCTTCTTCCCTTATGTTAGGTTTTATTTTCTATTTTATTATAGTTTATCTATGGAGAAATGAGTTTGTAACTAACATCAAAGATCCTCCACATTCACAGGGCTTGTCTTGAGGCTTGCGTATTCATTGAATACATGGTTTGGTGTCTTTATTATATTATCCCTCTCTTATATTCCTCTCATGCCTCATATGTTTATATTGATTAATTGATTGATTATGATATGTGAATGTAGGAGTATGTGAGTGGAATAAATCTTGATTTTGTATGCTAATTCATGATTTTGGGTTAGATGCATAATTGGGATAGTTGATTAGGTATGAGTTACTTGATTAATTAATAAATTATAGGTTAACTTAGAAAATTGGATTAATTGTTGGTTATTGTTAGGCTAATGCAGTTGGTGCTCAAGTTAGTATATGCATTTAAGGATTGAGATCTCAATTACTTAGGTATTGTATGCTAGTTAAATGCTTGGTGATTGATTGATTCTTAAGTGAATTGTGGTGCTTCGTGATTACATGATTATAGGCACGAATTAGTCACCTATCATTTGTTTGATGAAATGTGTATATCAAGGATAGATAGATTTTAGGCCTAGGAAATCTTATGCTAGTACCCTTTTTAATTTCCTAGTTCTTACTTGTTAGCTTTCATTTAGTTTTTGTTGAATGTCATTTCAAAGCCCCTTGTTCTATAGTTTATTAGTTCACCGATGTTGAGGAGAGACGACCTGAGTTGTGCACGATTACACTACTTTTTTTGGCAATTCACTTTTAAATAAATTTCTAATTTGTTAGAGTTAGAATCACAACATTCTAGCTCTACCAGCATGTGACTTTGACTTCGGTATCAATGTAAGTGTAGGGCTTGGGGGTGGAATGTGGTGGTGGTTGGCTGGTGGACTAAGCATAGACAAAGAAGAGGGAGAGAGATGAGGAGAAAGAGCGAGAGAGAACACTCTAGAAATAGGAATAGAGATTTTGGGTTGTTCTTCACATCATGTGATCTCACTACTTCCACGATCTTTCGTGGTGATCACACAACGATGAGTTAAGTAGTTGAAGCAGGATCGCCCATAGGGAGGAAATATGTCAGGCAATGTTACAATATATATCTTGATCCTAGTTACTTTTGATATATCAATAGTGCAGGTGTAACACATGCTAAAATACGCATTCCCGGCCCATGGCAATCATATATAAAGAAGCCTGATCTCTTCCTTTTAGTAAAGGCCACCACTTTGCCTTGTCAACTAGATGGGCCAATGGATGAGATAACAGATGTTGAGAGACGAAAAAAAACAAGAAACTAATTGTGTTTCTTTTTCTAATATGTTTATAATATATTTATTTTTAAAAATAAATAAATAAACTAAGTAATTTAGAGGTATTGTGTATATGATTGTCGATGTCGTTGGAAATTGCCTCTTTAAAACTAATAAAACATGTGCTAAATATATTATTCCAAACAAGGGAAAGAGACAGTTGGTGAAAATGCCAATAATGGAAAAGGAATCAAATTCAATTAGCATATACAGTTTGACAGATTTGCCATCATGGATGGGCAAGAGAAGAAACATTTGAAGCACGTCGCCAACTACAAATGCAAGAGGCTGAGAACTTGATAATGTGTAATCTTTTTTGTGCTTTCATGAGAAATATTTTGGTTATGTAGGAGTAAATGATTTCTGGTGGCATTAGAATAATTTTTTATTTGAATAGTATACAATTGAAGTAAAAAATAACAATAATTTACATAATTCAAAGTAATAAAGTAATAGGCATATAAAGGTATTAAACCATGTTTAGTACTTTACAAGCATCTTTTCATACTTTCGACTAAGAGATAAATACGCAACTTGGCCTGATCACGCTAGAAAACTTCAATGAAAGGTGCACACCTTTTCGTTTCTCTTAGGTTCTGTTCACGTTACAAGAAAATAAAGGAAAAGAAAGATTTTTTTTTCAAGAAGATTTGCATTATTGTGATTGTGTATAGTGTTAAATACATAAGAGGAGGAAATACATGGTTTATTTTTATTAAATATTTAAATATAATCAATAGATCTCTTCATAGCATGCTATTCTAGAGTGTTTTTTTTTAAATGTATAAATTAAAAAAAATCCATCTCCCACATTTTGAAGTTTAAGTATTGTCGCAACCGGGATCGCGACGGGACGGCGAGAAATGAGTTTTTGTTTAAAATTAGAGTCGCCACCAAATTTTTATTCAATTGGGAAAAATTATGGAAAAACCCATTTAATTTAAAGAAAATGATCTTTGAAACTAGATCTGAGCTCGGGAGTCGGTTATGCTTAGGGAAGGGTAGGAACTTAATCCTACAGCACCCCTAATACACCCGTCTTTAGACCGTACCTTAATTAATTGTGCAAATTATTAATAACCTTTCAAAATATTTATTTACATTTTTATTTCAAGAAAATTATAAAAGAAAATATTTTTTAGAATAAGAAAATTTCGGAGTACCAAACTGTCACAGCTCAGGTATCCATAATATTAAGTTAATAAGCCGTCACAGCTAAATTAACATCTTTATTTAAAATAAAATATATACATTTCAATGATTTACTTAAATTAAGATAAAAAAGAAATAGGAGAATAATAATAATAATAATAATAAATAAACAAATACTTACAATAATAATAATAATAATGAACAAAAATATTTACATACAAAACGGAATAAAATAATGTCATAAAATTTGATTTTAGCTTGAAAATCTTGAAACATCAAGCTGTCATAACTTAGATGTCCAAAATATTCAGTTAACAAGCCGTCTCGGCTAAATTAATATTTTATTCAAAATAAAATATTTAATTAATAATTGATTAACTTCAAAATTTAAAAAAACAAAAGGTATTAAAGAAAATATTTACAAGTAATACAAATTATAAAAATCTAATTTTTGTTTGAAAATTTAAAACATCAAGCTGTCACAGCTCAAATGTTTAACTGAGTTAATAAGCCGTCACGGCTAAATTAACATCCTCATTTAGAACAATTTGATTATTAGCTGAAATTAAAAATAATACATAACAATAAAAAATGACAAATATTTATAAATAAATAAAAATAATAATAAATATTTACAGGTAAAATAAAATAACATAATAAAATTTAATTTTTGAACTTGACAGGGTTCACCTGCTCCTACGTATCCCCTGGTGCAATGGGGAACTCAAAGTCACGTAGTTCTAGAAAACAATTGTAGGCCGATCAATTTTGTTTCCAAAAATTGTGTTATAAAAATATTAAGTTATCACAGCTAAAATATTCTTAGAACATAGAATTAGTAAACCACCACAATTAAACCAACTCTACTCTTATTAGTAGCTCAAACACTCTGTTTAATAAATTTTTAGATTAACACCACCCAAACATTTTATCATTGGACTTTCCTTTATTGGATTTCGCGATAGCTCCGCACACTCCCTTTTTTAATCAATTCAAAACTCCTCATTTAGCCCCTTTTTCAAAAACGTGAATGGCCTAATAAGTCCAACACCTCCCACATTTAAACTTAAAAAAAGAATAATAAGATTTCAAGAATATAAATAAAAACTAACAAAAATATTTGAGATGTATCTAGAAGCTTGGGTCTCGTTTTCTTTTTGGGACCAAGATAGAGGGTGTGGGTTGGTTTTCTTTACAAACACAGAGAACAAGATTTCAAGTGTGTTTAGGATATAAGCACCTAGAGAGAGAAAGCTAGAGAGAGAGACGCGAAGGGAGGTGACCAGCTCGCAATGACCAAGGAGCAGTCGCTGGAACCAATTCAGCTTTGATCTTCATGCAGCAACTACAGAGGGGCGTGGTGGCATAACAGAATTCGCGGTCACAGCTGCGTTAGGAAGTCCTGGCAGTGATCTCGCATAACTGGCACCGGCTTCTTGTGTGGATGACTACTAGCTTCATCGCAGTGCCGAGAATGGAGCGAGAGTGTTAGGACACTAAATCGTGGATGATGGGTCTCACAATACTGTTGAGTTTATGCTCATAGGTTTCACGGCTAGAGCTGGATGGAGATCAACGCAAAACAGCGTGGCCAAGGGAGATGGAGCCAGTGACACGAGGCTGAAAGAGCTGTCGCGCAGTCTGGAGAGGGGAAAAGGAAAGCCACCGACGCCGTGGTGATGTAGGGGAACGGCGCTATGTCCGCGACGGCAGTGGGAAGAAATCTTTGCTGGTTTTTCTTTTCTGTTTCTGCTTCCCTCTTTTTTATTTTGAGAATCTAAGATCTATGCTGGTTCTGGTTCGTTGGGATTGTTTGCTGTGATTTGGCTTATGGTGTTGATGATAATGTTTGGAATAGGAGCTGATGAAGGTAATGAAAGGGAATGATGAGGGGTTTGTGGTGATACTGATGGTGAAGATGATCGGGAGGCTTTGGTGTGTATGTATGTATGTGACAAAGCTAGACAACCAAAGTTAACAAGGAAAAAAAAAAAAAACATACCACACACTATGCCGATCTGTTCCCCTTTTTATTTTCTGAGCTCTTATGATTTTTTGCTCTCAACTCTATTCAGGATGCTCAAAGTAAGGCTATTTCTCTCTTTCATTTTTTTTTTTTAAGAAAATAGAGATTGAGAATGAAGTGATAATGGTGATCCCTCCTGATCTGAGAGTTTTCTATTTATTTCCTCATCGGATTTATCTATCTAGCTCTGTTGACCACAATCCTTGCCTATCTCACTTTTTTAGGCTGGTTGGGTGTGATTCTTGGCTCATCACCGAAAGGAAAATTATCATCTTGCAAGTAGTGGAGGAAACATACATCATGATGTTTGCCATTTTTGTTTATTTTCCTCTACTTTCCATCCTCCAGCTTCACATGTGTTTGACTAACCCGTGATAGCCATCATGCTTTTATTCCCTTTGTTCTGTTTTATCACGGAATTGTTTGGGTCAATAGAATGAAGGGAACGAGCTAAATTTTTTTAATTATTATTTTTTTCTGAAATGGGCTAATTTTAAACATACGGGCTGCAATATGACTCATATTAAAAATGAAAATGAGAATGATGCAACAGACCAAATCTGTTTAATGCAATGTACAAAAAAAACTTTTGATATTGATGCATATGGACCAAAAATTAAAATGAACTTGAAATCATCGTCTAAACTAGATTTAGGTTACTCAACGGACTAAATTATGAAAATATGTCAATTTTTTAAATTTTTATTTTTATTGGTCCGGACAAAATCGGGTGTTCATAAGTATAAATATCCATTCTTTTTTTATATAGTCAAATTGATTAACTCACACTAGATTTCAAATGACCAAAACACAAAGAAATCAGCCAGTAATAATAAGATTTCCCTTTGTTAATTTGCTTTTGGAATTGGTTAGTAATAAAGAGATTTCTTATGTGTTATGATTGTATAAGGAATTCATTAGGAAAAAAAAAGATTTCTTTTTCTTTTTTCTTCATTTTTTTCATGTTAGGAAGTAGTTAACTAATTTCTGACACATGTCAAACACCCAAAAATCTAATTATACATAACCGATTCCTCAATAGAACATAAGTCTTTTTCGAACTAACCAATTCCAATTTGTCCTTTTCAGTGTCTCTAGCAACGAGACTCTGCCTTCTCCATCTCTATATAAAGTCCACATTTTCCAACTCTCACAGTGTGCTTGTTTTGACAGCAAAATGATGTGAGATATTGAGAGACAGTGCTGTGAGATATTGAGAGATAGTGCTATGAGATGTTGAGAGAAAAATAACTATGAGGGGTTATATTCTTTTCATTACAATTGCAAAATAGTTCAAAATATGCAAGATGGGATACAGTTCTGTTCTTAAAGTTTGGTTCTTTTGAGTGTTTGTTCAGCCATGACTCTAACTAGGCTTCAAGGCAAAATTCTTCACAAGTTAAGCTAACAGAACAAGCAAATAATCCAAATGTTGTATTGGCTAACATTGTTGGTATGGCAAGTTACGTTACGCTTCACAAGTTGTTTGATTTAAACAGACGATGACATTGGGATGATGTTTGATTGTCATACTCAATTTCCCGATCTTAGAGTTATGGAGGTATTTGTACTTTGTAGCTCTAGGAGACTCGCACTTAAGCTCTAGGGGATTTGGTCCTGATCCAGCATTTGTTGAAGTGGCATTAGCCTAGCATTCTTTGAAATTTTTGATGTGAAATCCAATGCAAAATGAAAATGTTAAGGTTGAAAATGAGGATGATTTAATGGGTGGCCCAAGCTTGGCTAAACTTGCGATGGATGTTGGTAGAGAGTTGCCCCGAGTCAGACCAATTCCAAGCTATGATGATATTTCTAAATAGGAGGATTCTAAAGAGGACCTAAATGAAGGTAGTAACTCAAATTCCTTTTATTACACTTTAATAGTTGTAATATTTTATATTTTATTATATTATTTGAATTCTAAAATTGGTACAATAAATTTCATTATGCTACCATATTTTAATTTTTATATTATTTAATTTTTACTTCTCTGAATTATATGTTGTTTAATATTGTAATATTTTGTGAAAAAAAAATCAAATCTATTTTAAATTCTACATAGTTGTCTGAAGATGAGATACATGAGGTAGAACCTCTTGCCCAAGGCCAACCGTCAATAACCCAATCTAAAACACTATTTGAAAGCCAACGAGTTAGTCACTATTCAAGTTTGAATTTTGAAGCTATGCAAGTGAAAAATATGGATGGTGGCAACCTAATGGGATTACATGAAGTGAATCAATTGCATGAAGGGCAATAGTTCTCAAATAAAGAAGCCACACTACTTGGGGTTAAAGAAAACTATAGCATCCGAAAGGAAGCTAAGTATAATTTATGTAAGTCAGATCAATTGTAATATCAAGGGCAATGCAAGCACTTTGGGAGTGGGTGTAATTGGAGCATTCGTGTTATATATTGACAGAAGAAGAGACTATGGGAGATTAAGAAGTACAATGGAGAATAAACTTGTTTATCCACTTGAATTTTGTAGAAACATCCTTAGTTGGATATTCACGTCATCACTACTAGCCTTCATTCTATAGTTGTAACTGATCTAATTGTTCCCATCAGGACATTGTAGGCGTTAGTTTATTCAAGGTATCAATTCCATGTTTCGTACAGGAAGGCAAGGTTTGCAAAGCAAAAAGCCATTACCTTTGCATTGGAAATCTTACATTATTACATAATTTATATACTAACTTCCATTAACTTACAGATTTTTTTCCCTTTCACTAATTGGTCTTTCGACTTCTACATTACACTGAATATATTCACCTTGCCTATTTTCAGAGTTATCTACGTTTTCATCGGCATCACCATGGAAACTAAGATTGGTTTTGCACATATGATTTTTTCACCCATAGGTTAATAAAATCATAGATTGGACCAAATCAAGACTTTTTTTTTAATATAATTGTAACGGGCTATAAACTCTTAGAGAGAGTACTAAAAATTACATCAATTGATCAAGCAACAAACTAAAATAAGTTGGGAACAAAAACACAACACCTAGACCAACAAAAGAACATAGAACAATAAAACATAAGAAAACTAGATGATAAAACCAAAAAAGAAGAAAAAACACTCGAAAGAGACACCATACTTTTTCTTCATTCCACTATTCATCAGATGCTTCCCTTTTCCTATCTTCTCGACCCCAACTATAATATATCTATACTTTCTAGAAGTGCTGTGATAGATCAACAATGAGGTCTCAGCCATCAAAATAAAACATGATGGATAGGGAGCATCACTAACAGGTTGAGGTGGAGCAAGCTCAATGCTTACAAGCTCCTTTAAAAAGTGAGCCGATGTAATCATACATTGCTCAACAACATGAGCAAGGCAAAGAGATTAGACAACATTAACAAAAGCAATTGAAACACTAATCCCAAAATGCTTTTTAGGTCTAAGCTCCAAAGCTAGGCCCTTAAGACTTCCAAAACAACTTTCCTATTTCTTAGTTGGCCACAAGCCCTTATGGATTTGGCCATCCAATTGGGCTTCACTAGCTCATAGTCAGCTTTGGTTCTAGAGGGAAATGGATTGACCCAATCTTCATTATCGGTATTGCATGCACACGTGGCTTCTCAAGGACAACGAAACAAAGTGGCTATAACTCCCATAATGAAGGCTGAACGGATCTCGAATTGGCACTTTCACTCTTCCTCAAGATCTATACCCGCACTAGCGCTGATTAGCTTCTTCTCAATTGACGATATGAAGCTCTACTTCGTTACTTCTTAATAATAATAGAGGAATAGGGTGATATCGGCTAGACACCCACTTCATGTACCTCAACATCATATGAAATTTTTTTAAAAAAATGATAAATCACTAATAAAATCTTTTGTGCTCATTTTGACTAGCAATAAAGAGATCCTACATGATGTCCATTCAACAATGGTCACAGCTACTTCATCCATACAATAACAGTTGCAGTCTTTGGATCACATGAGCTACAAAGAGCTTCAACACTATGTCCAACTAAAAAGGCACATAAGAAGTAGTTTGGTTGCGAAAACTAAGATAACAATGAAAAGAAGAGGGCTATCCAACTCATGCGTGTCCAAGGCGTGTCCACGGTGAATTAGAGCCGTGTCTAATGCATGTCCAAGTTCAGAATTTTTTTTTTAATTGGACATGTACGGACACGTGTTCGACACATCCATGTCCAAAACATGTCCGACACACGGACACACTAATTTGGTGGTGTGTCCATGCTTTTTAGTTAGTATTTCCTTCACAAAATCATAAAAATTGAAAAAGTGAAAATTGAAACAGAACAGGTTGTAAATTTGGTTGTTGGTTAAGGTTAGAAAAAGAAGGGGAAAATGGATGGCTTCATTTGTAGGTCATAAAAAGGGACAAAGGTTATGGGAAGTGGGTTTGGGAAAGGAAGGGACAAGGTAAGATGGGGCATTTCTAATGTAGGTGAGATGGAGGTTTAAAGAATGGCAAGAGGAAAAGGTAAGGCAGGTGTCACGATCCAATTTAGGAACCCTTGGAAATCTCTAGGTAACACAACTTGGCTAACATGTATAATAGCAATAATATGTTCCAAACTTAGCTTAAACATAAATGGTCAGTTCTAAATAATATATTTAAATAGTAATTCATAGATTCGAGTTGTTTTAAAACATAAATATAAAATATCTAAATTCACAACTAAAATAATGCATGGCTTGGAATCTTGCCTACATAACTACTGGACTATTTCTACTACTGACATACACCTATCTAAGCTTCACTCTAAAGCAAAGCTCACCAATGAGACAACTATAGTACTAGTGAAGAGGTGGATCCTAAGGTGTAACTGAGCCTGTGGCAATATTTGTATGGGGGAGGAAAAAGGAAGGATGAATTCATCAAAACTCAATACGTAGATTTTTTCGCACAACCAACATGGGATAAAAAAGGAGGAACATATAATATATATGCATTGACATAACTCCTTTAATGTTTACATATATAATTATACTAAGAAAACATTTAAATTCATAACAATATTTAATAGAGAAATAGGAATCTGAATATACTGAACTGATAATTGTAACAAAAATGGCACTTAATGAGGTACAATAATGCGGATACCTAACAAGGTTCCATATTTAAAATTGAAGGGTGAGCTTATCTTTTAGCAGATAACTTGATACTAATTTTAATGATCCTAACAGCCGTTAACTCACTCTTTTGTTTCTCAATAATTACTGCCTAAAAACTAGCATACATAATGATGAAGCCATTCTGAGATAAATACTTAAACTGAGGTTTCATAACTTCACAAATTGGAAAAAGAATTTTATAACATGCATATTTCAAATATGATCCCATGAGTTTTCAAATATATGATTTTCAAGACAACTGTAAAAAAAAAAAAACCAATTTTTAAGAATTGGCATAAAATATAAAAAAAAGGTAAATATGTCGCATAAGTCAATTCCATATTTTACAAAAAGTGAGTACAACACTAAGAAGAAATTAATAATGACAAAAAATATGGCCATGAGCTTAAACCTACTAACCATGAGATATCATGAGTGCGGTTTCCTATGTCAGATGGCTCTAAGAAGTAAGAATCGCATTGGTAACTACCATAGAATAATAAGAAACCATAACTAATCATTAACACTAACTTAGAACAAAATTACAAAGGTTAGGAGGGAGAGGAAAGTGAGAAGTCCATTCACATGGGTTCCTTAACTCAGACTTGAAGAAACATAAAGAAAACATGATAAATTTCATGAAAGTCAATTACCAAAGGTTGGGGAAGAGGAGGAATAAAGGACAAACTTGTGAGAAGAGTAGAGAAGAGTGTTTGGGGAGGCTAAGGTTTGTTTAACAAGTATGGTTGAGTAATTATAGTGTAGGCTGCCATTTAAATAAAACTATCAATTTTATGTTTTGTTAATATGAGGGGCTCATTATAGCATGTCTGTCAGAGCATTAGACAAAATGGGGTACAAGTTCACTTGCTATAGCGAGTGGGGGTATCGCTATAGCAAGATGTTTGCTTTAATGAACTATGGTCTAACTACAATGAGCCCTTCTACACACATTTTTCCTCTATTACTGCATAATTGGTTTTTCCTTGCTAGATGATGGTTTTTGAGGTATCTTAGAGTCACACTAGACTTTACTTAGGGCACGTGGACCTAGAATATTACAAAGATTGAAAAGGAAGGTTAAGGGAAATGGTGAGTGATGAAGGGGTAAGGAATAGGATTCTAAAGAGGGGTTAGAGCCTCTCTCTCTCTCTCTATACCCCAATATTCCTTGAACATAACCTCACTCTATGTTTAAAAGTTAAGTGTGTCTTTAATATATCAGCCTTTATATGATTGGAGCCATGTATCTTACTAGATTCTTTTCGAATCGAATCAGATTCTTTCTCAACAATCATTCACCCATCTCTTAAGTGTATGGCATAAAGGTCGACAAAAAAATTGTGCATGACATAAAGGTATAAGTTTAGTACATAATCTAAGTAATCATGGCATTTATGAGTTATTTATTCATTACTGTCAGAAACATTAAACTAAGCATACCCATAGTTTTGCATCTAGTAGTCCATAGCTCATCATATAGACCACCACGTGTTGGCTAGATAAAAAGCAAATTGTTGCTGCCATGATGTGTCTTGCAATAGCTATTACAACACATGCTTTCTTTATCACTAGTAGCCTACACAACTGTATGACTTCATGCATGTTAGTTGCTTCAATGTTGGGTTTGTTATTTAGTTTAATATTTTATTGTTATGTGAAGCCTATAAAAGGCAGCTATGTACCGTGTTTGAAACATAAGTCTCATTGAGTTATAAGATCTCAAATATTTCCTCTTCCATTATGTGTGTGGTGTTATATTTATGAGAGAAAAATATCACGTGTTATTTTAGTGAGTTTTTGATATCAGTTACATTGCCCTTCTAATGAGTTTAAGAGTTATGAATAGTCTAAGTACCTCCACTTCGATCTGATCATGTGTTAAATTAAACTTCCACCAAGACTTCACACTGTTTTCATTCTTATTAACAAGAATATCATATTGCAGTTTGCAAGTATCACCCCAGCAAGTCCAAGCAAACAACCGATACTCCAATGTTCATGAAGACCATCATAGCTACCGTAATTGTCTGGTCAATTCAAGATGTAAAACAAATTCACTTCTCTTATGTAAGAATCATAAATAACTCTATCTAATGTAAAGCAAATTCAACTATTAATAACAACGAAGAGACCTTCTACCATAATTATAGGGATCATGTGGAGCTCAGTTACACATCATAGGTAAAATTAATAATCATGGATTCAAGTTGCTTTGTTAGGTCATTCTTGAGTCATGAACATGGGGGCATGTGTTTTGTAATACTCTTAGAATGGAGACTGCTTCTTGTGAAAAAAAGAACACACTCTTTTCTATTTGATAAACAGAAAAACTTAGATACTTTTGTTGTTGCCTTTTAAAGGTCCTGGTATATGTGCTCCTAAGCATCTCATGGCTAGGTAGCTTTTCATAGCTAACTCATGATCTTCATTAAAACTAAAAATACTAACATGACCTTACTCTATTTATTGACGATAAAAATAAAATTATCCCATTTAATATTTGTATCCATCATAGTCATTTTGGATTCAAAAAATAATTTTATAATATATTTATCAAACATTACTCTTATGCATGACTTCTCCTTATTAAGAACAACTTTGCAATTTTTTTTTTCTTAACAACACAACACTTCTATGGCTCTTTAAGAGTAGCTTTTGAAGAGGTCAAATAGTTTAGTAGCTCTCAAATGGTACATTCAAACTAAACCTCACTGTATATATGTACAATCACTTTTAAAAAGACAAATTAAAACCCTCAAATTTTATGTTAGACAAATTGGTCCCCTTTGAAATTTTTTTTGACAAATTGGTGTTTCCAAAAAAAAAAAAAATAAAGAAATCTTTGCCAATTAAAAACATTAGTACTCCTTCTGTATATGGATCAATTTGACATTTTTTGATGATTCTTGAAGGACTAATTTGCCATATTTTCTAGAGAGACCAATTTGTTGGACTTTTTAAATTGGTATGAATTTCATTGGGTATCTTTTCTAGAAAGACCAATTTATTCAATGCAAAATTTAAGAAGAACTAGCCGTGTCCTTTAAATAATGATCTCTTGCTTTCATTTTTCCTCACATCAAGCTTCCAAGAAGCACTCATTTTAAGCAGCAGATATACCTTTCCTTTAAAAAAAAAAAATTAAAGAATCATGCTTTTCATTTTAAAATATATTTGAGTTGACTACTACCCTACAATCGTTGATCAATGCCGACCTTGTAGTTGGCTTGGTAAATTCAGTTTGTTTTTAGTCACATTTCATAAATGTGGCTAATTTGTGTTGGCATCATCACTTGCTCCTTCTTCTTTGACACCACCATCGCCACTCTGTCCTTAAGCTCCACTTCTGCAGTGCCAGCCTCCTCCACATCGGTATTATCTCTATCCTCCACCATCACCACTTGGTCTTTCACCCATCACCACCCCTCCATTGACGATCAACTCAAACACTACACAATCTCCTCCCTACTCTGCCATTGCCATCATCACCCTATTCCAAAATTACCCTTTATTTAAAAAAAAATCCCCAATGTCATCTTCTTCCTCATACCCCATCTAGCTTCATCCATACCCAAATCTGATATGAAGGATGCCATTAGATTCATTACGAAACAAGAAAAAATGAAAAAAATGAAAAAAAACTCAGATTAGAAATTAACACAAATGCTAAGAACAATAAAGGTGAGGAAGTTGCTTGTTTCCATTTGAAGAAGTGATTAGAAGCATTGAGAGATAGAAAATAAAGGTAAGGATTTTCTTTCCCTTTCTGTGTGATTTTCCTCTTGATGAGACAAACAGAGGATTGAGGGAGTGAACCTCGACCTTGACCGTGTTAGGTAAGGTGAAGGCGACAACTTTGGCTAGTGAGTTTGATTCGGATGGAGATGAGGTGTGTAGGAGGGGAATCTCTCGTAGGAGACAAATCAAGGGTTGAGAGCGAGTCTCCTTCACCCACTAGATCTAACAATGTCGATTCCGGTGAGGTCATACTCCTCGCAAAGTGACTATATCTGGACATGTGCACGTGGCCTTGATGAGATCAAGCTTCCCCAAATCTAGCGCGGCAACGGTGAGCTCGCGGAGATGGAGTGGTATGATTGGAGGCAGTAGAAAGAAGAAAGAGGGATAACTACATCCCCTAAACTTCCACCGACGTCCTCATAGTTGGCCACATCCACACATTTCAATTTCCCATTTGCCACTCTCAACAACTGCAGCAAAGACATTGACCTTCAACTATGTAGGAGAATCCACCTATATTTGATCCATAGAAAAGTGTATGTGGGTGGTCCCTTCAAAATCCATTCTTAGTTTTTGACCAGTTGTTTATTTTCGATTAGTGCAAGAGTGCTACAAGCCAATACAAAGGCCAAGCACCAAACACATCCAAGTATCAGAAGGATAAAGAAAACAACAAAAAAAAGTAAAAAAAAACACATTAGCATAGACACTAAAAGCAAGAACTACAATGAAATTCTGCAGTATACCCAAGTGTATCAGTTGCCCCCAATCTCATATCGTAATGAGCATTGTCCAAACCTCATGACCCATAATCGCAGCCTTCAATCAGTATCTATGCACTTGGGCACTGCAGAGGTGATTCTGACTTTGCATGAAATAATGTGCGACTATCACTTAAAAAAAGAAAAAAAAAACCGTTGTTATTTTTCCTTCTCAGCCCCTTCTTCTGACTTTATGACTTAATAGCTAATCTTCTTCACACAAAGTAGTGTTTCATATCATAATCACTTGGCTGTTTACTGCAATCATAAAAGCTCTAATTAACAATCATATAATCATGTCGCAATGTGTCATCGAGGTCCGCTTGTATCTTGTTTGTATAGATGAGATCCATTGACATGTTGCGGAAAAGTTTGTTATCAATTTCAGATGAGTAGACAATTTTTTTTTTATTATTATTGTTTAAATCCCCAGCGTGAAGATAAATATCCCTAAATACTTGAACGTACTCAACAAACATCCTTGAATCTAGACTGAACAAATTGAAAATAAGTAGTATCAAATTTCCGTGTCTTCGTAGCAATTTTTAATTTCTACTATTATTAATTTTACACCATTGGTAATTAATTTTGTGCACAACTTATTACTTGATAAAAGCCGGTAAAGCCCATGGTGCGTTATTTCGTTTTAAGAAAAAATGTTAAGCACTCAAATATATACATAGAGAAAAAAATATCTTACCTCTTGAAGTCAAGGTCATATGCACTTCAAAAACTAAAATTGCACCTCTCTTGAAACTAAGGCATCAGTTGAAAAACAAATGCATATTTTGAATGTGTAATTATTCTTCAGGTTTCTATAGTTTCACTCAATTTTTAATTAAGTCTTTATGTATAAGAATTTTCAACCAGGTTCCTATCGTTATGTAAAGATATAGATGGAAATGGAATATTTTATATGGAAGTAGAATATTCCATATTCCATAGAATATGCTGTTTTTATTTTATAATGATAAGAATCTGATTGAAAAATCTTATACACTATAGAAATCTATTTAGAAACTTTTAAACTATAAGAATCTAATTGAAAATTGAGTTAAATCATAGAGACATGCGATATAATTAAACCTTAACCATTCTATTAATTTTTCCATCAACTATTAAAAAAATATAACAAATTTAAGAAAATATAGGATATATATCCAGTGGTAGCAGATTAAGGAAAGTCCATGAGAGTCAATTTACATATGTTTCAAAGTTTTAAATACAAACTTAGATTGTCAATCTCATAGAAATATAAAATAGCAATTGATGCATATCGATCTTATTGTTTCGTGACATCAAAGAGCATAATCTATGAATCCTAGTGCATGAGAAAACACACACACTACTATACGGCATACACAAGAAACCACTCCATTCCTTTCTCCTTACAAGGTCAAGTCGATGTAAAGAGTTGCCAATAATGGAATGAAGATCTTACCCATAGTACAAATTCATGGCAACCAAGTCTTGCCTGTAAGTCCTAAGTTATACTGGGTTTCTACATCATAATTCATTACATTTACTTTAGATCCAAATTATCTAATAATATATGGTGACTTCCAAAACTCATAATATATCACATATTAATTTCATGGATTTACACGAAGTACTAGTATATCCATTCAATCTGTTTTATAAAATCAAAATCTAATCGAGTTATACCCAAATCACCACGAATATATATGCCACCAAATTTACGTGGTGCACTATTTTTTAGAGTTTGTTTGAATTAAGTCTTGATATAATATTTTTATCAATACGAATTTGTATTTTAATATTTATTAATGATTACTTGAAATCAAAGTAATTAGTAGTCTCGAAAAATATCTGGCCTAGGTATGGTCTCAGTTCAAATGGTGGCTCACAATAAATTGGAGGGAAAGAGGGATCACCTGTATTTTGGTCCCTAGCCATTAGTACGGTAGTCCCCATAACAATATCCTCACATTGTGGAAGAATCTTTCTCTCTCTCTCTATCTCTTGAAATGATAACGCCATTTCTTGTGGTCTATATCTAATCTATTGTACCATTCATATCGATGAAGCTTCTGCAATATCAGGTTTGTTAAGGCCTTTTGAATACGGTGCATATAATAAGCTCTAGAGTCATAGGACTAAAATTAAAAGGGATATTTCTACAAGTGGGGCTCCTCTTGTTTCTTCTCTAGCTATTTGCCTCAGTGTGACAACACAGTATACCCACCAACAAAATTATATTATTTTTCTTTTTCTTTCTTAGTACGCACTCCCTGACTTTAATGGAACCAATTCTGAGCTATAACAATAGCAGCAGCTGCAGCAATGGCAATGGCCATGGCTATGGCAATGGAAGCAGCAGTGACTATGATGTCATTGGCTGGTTTGAAGAAGTGTCTCAGAACGCTGCTTCTGTTCAGACTCAGATGCTATGCCAGATTCTGAAGCAGAACTTTGGGGTGGAATATCTCAAGAAATGGTTGGGGGGCTACAATATCCTTGAGATGGATGCATGTGCATTGGAATCCCTTTTTACTTCTGTTGTTCCCCTTGCCTCACATGCAGATTTTGAGCCATTTATTCAAAGGATTGCAGATGGGGACACTGGCCCTTTACTCACTCAACAACCCATAACCACTCTTTCCTTGAGGTACCATCGCCTTCAAAGTGTTGTTATTCATTTTTTTTTTTTACTTCTTTTTTCTCTCTCACTTTTCTTGGGGGATAAATTGGGATTCACTGTATTACTGAATTTTCTTTAGCTTTATGGGCCATGTTTCACATTGATAGGAATCAGAATGTCGAATATTAAATAGAGGCCATATATTGCTAATCTCTCCATTTTATTCCCTTTGATTTTTTTTTCGGTCACACATATATATGCTTCACGCCTTAATTCATGGTTGTTCTTGTATTTAATGACAAAGTCTATAGTTGCAAGTACAAACCAATGAACCCATATTGAAAGTGATTAGCCATGACAGTCTTTTCATGCATATTGAATTGTTGACTATAGAAAGATGTACCATTTTTTCCTTTTATTTATTGATTCGGTGTTTTTTTTTTTTTTTTCCTTTTCTTGTGATATACATGGTAAGAATCTCCTGCCACTTCTTAATACTTTTTTTTTTTTTTTTTACTTCATTTTTATGGTGGTGTGTTTGCAGTTCTGGAACCACAGAAGGAAGACAGAAGTTCGTACCCTTTACCCGCCAGAGTGCGCAAACTACCCTTCAAATTTTCACTTTAGCAGCAGCCTATAGATCAAGGTGAGCCTCTCAAAATCCCTGTGTTCCTACCCAAATCATGATTGAACTATATACCTACACACACATATACACATATACATATATACATATATACATGTATATGTATGTATGTATATGTATCAGTATCACATATAATTATGTTGAAGTACAGAAGCACTGATGTCCTTCTTTACAGGGTTTATCCCATAAGGGAAGGAGGAAGGATTCTTGAATTCATATACAGCAGCAAGAGGTTCAAAACAGAAGGAGGCTTAACAGTAGGAACAGCCACAACACACTACTATGCAAGTGAAGAGTTCAAGATCAAACAAGAGAAAACAAAGTCATTCACTTGCAGCCCAGATGAAGTGATCTCTGGTGGAGACTACAAGCAATCCACATACTGCCACCTCCTTCTTGGCCTCTTCTTCTCTGACCAAGTAGAGTTCATCACCTCAGCTTTTGTCTACAGCATGGTTCAAGCCTTCAGAAGCTTTGAGGAGCTTTGGAGAGAGATATGCAATGACATTAGATGTGGGACACTGAGCTCAAGAATCAAATTGCCAAAAATGAGAAGGGCTGTTTTGGATATAATCACTCCAAACCCATGTTTGGCCTCAAAGTTGGAAGCTCTCTGCAAGGAGCTAGAATTGGTGGATTGGTTTGGTTTGATCCCAAAGCTTTGGCCAAATGCCAAGTACGTGTATTCCATAATGACAGGGTCTATGCAACCGTACGTGAAGAAACTTAGGCATTATGCAAATGGGTTGCCTTTGGTTAGTGCTGACTATGGCTCAACTGAGAGCTGGATTGGGGTTAATGTAGATCCCAGTTTGCCCCCAGAGAAAGTAACATTCACTGTAGTTCCTACTTTCTCTTACTTCGAGTTTATACCACTACATAGACATAAACAAGATTGCAGTTCAGTTTGTGATGATTTCGTTGAAGAAAAGCCAATTCCACTATCCCAGATTAAAGTTGGACAAGAGTATGAAATAGTCCTCACAACTTTCACAGGTAATTAATCTTTCCCATCTTCGTAATAAAAGAGAAATACGTAAGAATTCAGAGAACAAAAAAAAAATAAAAATTGCTCTGTTTTATATTCATTGATATATTAGTTTTATTGCCATTATTACCTCTCACTTTTTCTATATTTTTAATGTAATATTTGATGTGTCAATTAATAAATAAAATAGAGTAAAATTTTTTTTTATTCTCAAATAATCTTAGAAAAATTTCTATATAAAATGCATATATTTTTTTCAAGACATGTTTAATTAATTTCTTAGTTTTATTATATTTAAAAGAATAATATTACAAATTTACCAAAATTCTTCACAGAATAGTTATTGAATAGAATGAAATAGTATTAAAATAATAGTATGTGTATAACATTGTATAGCATTTGTACAACATAGTTAAAAAAGTTAAAAAATGTTATGGGCCCAGAAAAATTAAAAATTAAAATAGCCGACACCTTATTTATTTATTTTTACCTATACTATAAGAATATTGTAAAACGATATTATACACATTTCATCAATTTACCAAAAAAAAAAAATACACATTTCATCACTCATATTATTATTTAACTACCGTTCAATAGTCACTGATCTGTTTCATGTTGGCAAATTTTTTGTCGATGTGATTGTTTTTATTTGAAAAAAGTTATGTACAAATGCTTGAACTAATTCCACATAGCTGTAGCTTTTGACTTTTTCTATTTTGGCAATAAATACCAAGTGAATGCTTTCAGCTACCCAATCTGTGAACTATCCATGATTAGGTAAGTTCCATTTGACCAATTGTCCGCACATAAAATAAGACCTAGTGTTAGAACATTATTTTGAAAAAGTAACAATCTTGATCAGTCATGTCTAAGCTGTATATAACCGCCAGTTTTACTTTAATGGGGACCTGTCCACCAAGCTAGTTCGCATTGTGGCCAAAAAAGAAATCTGTTAAATATCACATGACTTTTAGGAAAGTTGGTTCAGAAATATAGAATACAATAATACGGGGATACATGATTGAAATGCATATTAAAAATGGTGGGCATCACCAATGAGTGATACTAATTTAGCTTCTTGCTGATGCTGGTCATAATCTTGGCTTAGTTGTGTTTCCCACTGACCACAGACAGCCCACGTTTCATACTTAGTGAGTCACTCGTGAGTCCAGTGCTGGGTGGCTTTCGTTACTTTCATTTATGTTATGTACCTATCGTTTCTGTCTTTTCTGACAAGGATTTACCTGGCTTTTTGTATAATAGTCTATTTCAAAAAATTTATAACTACTGTAGCAGTGTGTAATCATGCTCAAGATAATGTTATATGCATTTGCATTTATATGCACCACTTATATTCATTTTTATAGAAAAGATACAACTATCACATAGAAAGTTACCACCTTAGAAATATGTATTATATATTTGAGTGACAGGTTAATGTTAGCTCCTACATTATATTATTAGTCTTTTATTTAAATTAGAGTTTAATTTTAATATATTAATAATATAAAAAATTATATTATTATTTAATTAAATCATTTTTTAACTTGTATGATTAGGGATGCAATGATCCCCTAATTTTTTTTAATTTTGTAAATATATGTATATATTTTTTATTTGGTTCTTTCTAAAACTTTTTACCTGATTAAATTTTATAAATATTTTATTTAATTAGATGCTTAATATTATAAATAGATAATATGTATTATATATATATATATATATATCTTGCATTTCAATTGTGAAGTTTTTATCTTCTTTTATATTATGATTTGTATTTGAACTTTTAGATGATAGCAAATATTAAAAGTGTATTATTCTCATGATAAAATAAATTATTAAATAAATAATTGATCTGACTTCACCTCAGTGTATTGACTTAATATTTCTATTTATATGACATTTCAATAAGTGGATGAACAATGGTTTTAAACTTTTTTAAATTATTAGGGTATATTTAATTGGGAAGTAAAAATGAGATAAATAGTTTATGGATGAGTTTAATATGTAATTTAACAGATAAAACTCATTCATAAAAATTTACACCAATTTTTATCCCTAACTAAAAATATCTTTAATTAATATATCAAAATTAAATCTTTCAAATTATTATAAACGCTCTCAACATAGTAGTTTTCATCGTTTTAAGTTAAATATAACTTTCCTTATCTCGAAAAAATATCTTCCACAGAAACATAGTACGGACACCTGCATGTGGAATGTATAGATTTTCTTTCTGTTTTTTACTACTATTTTAGGTGATGATTATTTTCTTTTTTTTTTTCCCTTTTATCCTTTTATCTTTGTCCTGTTTAGGACTCTACAGGTGCAGATTAGGAGACGTAGTGGAAGTGGCAGGTTTTCACAACGGGACCCCAAAATTGAACTTCGTATGCAGAAGAAAGTTAATACTGACAGTGAATATAGACAAGAACACAGAGAAGGACCTCCAGCTGGTGGTGGAAAGAGGGTCTCAGCTCCTTAATAAGGCCAAAGCCGAGCTCGTCGATTTCACAAGCTACGCCAACGTCTCAAACGAACCGGGGCACTACGTGATATACTGGGAGATAAATGGCGAGGTAGACGACAACCTGCTCGACGCGTGTTGCACGGAAATGGACGTGCTGTTTGCTGATCATGGCTACGTGGTGTCAAGGAAAACAAACTCCATAGGGCCCCTTGAGCTATGCATTGTGGAGAGAGGCACTTTCAAGAAGATTTTGGACAATTCGATAGCTAATGGGGCTGCTTTGAGCCAATTCAAGACCCCTAGGTGCACCAATAACCATGCCATCCTCAAAATCCTTAGCACATGCACCGTGAAAAAGTTTCGCAGCACGGCTTATAGCTCCAGTAGTCAATGATGCTATAATGAACAAGAGAAGAAATTATTAACGCATGATGATTTTTATCTCCTTTCAAGAGTTTCAAAATTTTCGGCTACTGGTTTTGTTTCAATGTACAAGACCGAGCTAAGGGCGTAGCCGCGTAGGTAGCACTAGAGCGTTGCTAATGTACTATTCTATTATGCGTCCGTGTAATCAGAACATCTTGAGTAGGTAATGTCCATTATAAATTGAACATTTTATTTAACATAATACATGTCGATTCTAACGAAAATATTTGAATATCTCTGGGGTTATAGCATGAGCATTACACTGATTAACTGACATCCATTTTTCCAACAAATTAAGTGTATAACAAACTTGGTCTCTTGACTCTTGAGAAAAGTAATACATCCTGTGGTCTCCACAGTTAAAAATATAGGACAAATCAATCTTTATTTAGTATTTTGATGAATTTATTTATTTTATATGTTTTTATTAAGGGCAATTAAAACTATTTTATAAATGGTCAAAGATTAATTTGTCCTAAAATTCTTTGAAAATATTAAGGAGGACTAACTTCCTTTTTTTTCCCCCCGACAAGTGAGGTTGCACAACAAACCCAGATAGGTCAGTGCACAGGACAAGCACCAAAGTACCGGTATTCAAAATTCCAGATCAAAACAAAAACCAAATGAAAAACACCAATACGTAATAAACAGGGCTAACAAAACCTATACTCATGCAAAGACTACACCACTTTTCTGCATAAGGTTGTTCCGATCCTTCCAGCACCGAATTTCACTCCCTGATGAGTAATTGTGAGTGCATGATATCTCATATAAGCTGAATCACTTCCACACCATTAACCATTAGCAGAAATATCTAGCCCCATATGTATCTGGTAAAAGAGCACAACGACCGTCATAGCAACATGACCACATACATTAGTCCTCTAAGTCAGCCCCTTCATCATTGCCTCAAGCCTAGCCAAGAAAAGTGAGAATAAATAGGCTCATGTCTTGAAACACGTTTGAGCACTGTCTTGAGAAGTATAGCATGGACTTTTGAAAAAAAATTACACCTAGATTTGAGCACAAACCATCAGTTAAAGATCAGAGGTACCTCCCATAAGACACTCCTCTATGTAGCAGGGACAATTTCTCATACTCTGATTCACAGCTGCAATGTAAACATTGTAGAAAGCATTGCAGAGTATCTAATGAAACTTGTAACTTGTTGGAGTTAAATGTGAGAGATAAAGTTCCACATTGATTAAGAATGGATTAAATGAATAGTATATAATATAAGAAAAATAATAACTTATTGTCTTAAGGTTTGACAAGGAGGTTCTATCGTGAATTACTATTTACTTTTATATTTATTACTGCCGTGCCACGTCGATTAGTAGATTTACTTCTATTAGATTTATTTTTGCACTCATGGACACACATTAGCATTATTTAATTACATTGTGAATCAATTCTTAAGCCCAACATGTCCATTTGTTGTATCTCCCCCATTATCACTAATCAAGCCAAGAACCAATTTTTCCTGCGTTATTATTTTAGAGAATTAAGTTGGGGTTTACCCTAAATAAAACTGACAGGATATGAGGAGTGAGGACAAGATAGTTTGCTTCTGAGGAAACAAATAATTTTTTTTTTCGTGATTTTTGAACTACATCTCATTTTATTTCAAACAAAAGTATCCTCCTGAAATAAAACTTAAATTGGTATGAAATTTGCATTAAGAAAACTGATAGCAAAAATTTCTTCTGTACCAGTAATTCTATTCAGAAATTTTTTTTTATTAGATGTAGGTTTTGTGTAAATCACCCCTACATGAGTTTTATGTAACGCATGACCCGAAGTTAGAATCTGAATATAGCGAAGGCAGAGGATGCCTCCTTAACATCTTAATCGCCAGCTAGCTCCTAGAGTCAATTTGGAATAAGATAAAAATAGAGGTGAAAAACTTTTATATATTTTTACTGATAATCTTGATTTTTTTTCTTCTTTATTTTTAACCCATTTCAATTTATGCAATATTTGAATGCAGGTGATGGAATATAAGAAGAGGGAATATAGACCTGCGTATAAGAAAATAGCAGGCACCAAAATAACAGCTGGTTTTACTGATAATAAAATGATAACGATATTGATAAGTTTCTTAATAAACTGTTTAAGGGACTTTCTTTCTGTAAGTCTAGTAATGCCTCTTATATTTACAAAATAGTTGATAAGATAACCAAAATACAAAGGAGTTGATAAGATATCTAAGATGATATTATTATTTGGGTTGATGAAAATAATGTTGTCATAATTAATGATCACACACAATGTAGCTATTTGCAAGCTGCTATAGATGTTGATAGAGAAAAGGAAGAGACTTGATTTAACACATCATATATACAGCTCATCACATTGGCTTGATGTTAGAATATTTTAAAAAATTGATGGTTTATTAAAAGATTATTTTTAAGGGAAAAAGAATTACAACTTAATTGAGTTTGGTCAAGGAATATAAATAGAATAAATCTTTTTATAAATGAATCATATATGCAAAATTAAATACGAAGCTTATCTATAAAAGTTTTATAGTCCAACCAAATGTATTATATTTATCAAAAATGCTACGCGGCCGAATGTGCTCGGCACGACTGACATGGCATCAACTCTGTGATTATTACAATTTATCTATGAATTGTTAATTATTAAACCTGCGTGTTTGTGACTTCAAAATGGGCCACCAATGTCGAGCACCGTGTTATCAGATTATTCGATCGAGCTCTGTAGCACGACTCTATATTTCATTCAATGACCTATCTCGTTTCTATCTCTATTGCAATGCTTTGCCAAAAGATCAAATGATTCGATGAGACCGGCCATGACCTGCATTGCCACGTCCTGTCTGAAAGAGTTGCATAAATGGCAATAAGAAAGAAAAAAGTTTACTCGCAATTAATAGAAATAATCCACCCGCTTTGCTTAGACAAGTCGGATGTGATGAAGTTTGTTGAAGATATGTGGCCATAGATAGGGAGTTTTGAAGAGACATTTAGATTTGCTTGTCGGGTGCTTATCTTCTAATTAAGGTGCTTTCGTTTGATCGATCCTGATGAGAAGCTGATTGTAGGATTCATTTATGAAGAAATGGACGTTGCTAAACTAAAAATTATGACCTAGTTATTATCACGTTGATTTGGGGTTAAACAGGGTACTTGTATGTAATTTCAAATCAATACGTAAAGTTTTGAAATTCAATTTGCCAACTGATGAATTACACATATGCTTTTTGTATAATTTATAAATGAGTTGTATAGTGGGCGGGGCAATTAAAATGTGAATCTTCATTCGGTTTTTTACTTTGTGTGTTGGCTTTAAATTCAACGGAATAGTGTTCCTCTTGGCTCCATATATCGTCCAGATGTGTATCAAAATATACTTGGATACTTTTAGTTTGTGCAATTTGCTTGTTAGGTTTTGTTAGGTGTGTCTCTCTCCAATCCATACATTTCGGTGTGTATCATTCACAAGTGGTTTTGTCGGTCGCATAATTGCATCAAACTTTCAACGCAAACATCATTTTGGAAAGTCATTGTCCCAAATTTCTAACTTCAATGTCGCTGCGAAATGATGTCTTATTCACACTCAAACAAGGTCATCATGAATAAAGCGCAATGTTATGTTTTAAACAAAAGCATTCTTCATCATAAACTCTTATTCTCATTTCAATCATTTATACTTCACTTATTTTTTCAGAGAAAACGTTATTTGCCTAAACTTTTACTTATAAATATTCTATCAAAAGATGTCAATGAAGAAAATTTTGGAGGGAACAATTTTTGTTTAATTGTGCATAGAAATTGTCATGTATCGTAGCTGCGAGATGTACTCTATTTAATATATAATAAATAGATAGTCTTTAGGAATTTGAAACAAATTTTCTTTGGTTGTAATTATGAGTACGTAGGTATGTGGTATTCAGAGGAAATCCATTTAATTGTAATTGACGAGAAACAAACACTATTTTTGGGATACTAACGCTTCCAATTTCACCTATTCTTGACTATGTTGCCTAGGCTCAATTTGGTTTTAGTTTTTAATTTTTCTGTTTGGTTTTTCAGATTTTATGAAGAAAATACTAAAATCACTAAAAATTATAAAATGCAGTTTTGAATTTTCATTTCTGATTTTTCATATGTCCTTCAAAAAATCCTGAAAACCGAAATAAAAAAAATCTCTTAGGCTTTTCGTTATCAACTTCCAATTTATCTAATTAATGGTTAGAAGTCCCTAAAGTAATTATAAGGTTCTCTCAAACACAAATAATTCTCTCTAGTTTACTCTGATTACCTAATCTCTTAATACTATTTTCAGATACATTGATTTTTTAAAGTATCAAATTTTAGCTGTTTTCCAAGAAGACACATAAAAGTTGATAGAGGAAGTAGAATAAACTACAAGAAACAAGAGGCTTTGGGTAAATGGATTCCATAAACAAATAACTACCAAGTCATGTTTGCTTATCTCTAAGTTTTGTTCAACGTGTTGTGAGTGTAACATATCAGAAATTTTCATCACTTTCTCAAGTTCATGAAATTTACAAAAATCATATAGATGGTGATAAAATGCACAAAGCATTAAGAATAGTCACACACGCTTAATCAAAATTAAAAAGGAAAATTGAATAACATCAACATGTCAATAATATCATCAAGAATTGGCTACATCATCATATCACCCCTTGTAAAGGGGTTTTAGTTCATAAGATTTGTAACGGCTTGGGGGAGGTGTGCTAGTAATATCTCATGAATCAAATTTATATACATGTGAAACTAATCCTGTTAACTACTTCAGAAACTCAGGCAAATTTTTAGCCTTTTTTTAAAAATATTTTAACAAAATTTATTTTGCTGTTATTCAAAACACATGTTGTAATAGTTTCCTAAAGTGTTTTGGAGCAAACAGGTTAAAATTTAAGGGCGGCTAGAGGTAGAATTCTATGTTGATGTTAATTAATGCCAGGATTCTTCATTCAAGTTTTGAGCCTACAAGGTACTTCAATTTCTATGATTGGTAATAAAAAATAAATAAATAAAAGTGTGGGGAATTCAGTCGAATAAAATTAAATTTTGGCTCATCCATTAGCATGGAAGCGATAAACCCATGTGATTTTTCTCAAAAATTATGTTTGACAGTTAGAACTTTTTATTTTAATTTAATTGCTAGAATGATTTGACATGGTTTTCAATTTCTAGATAAATAAATGAGTCACATTTATTCTTTTCATTTAACAAACACCAAAGTTTTTATTAGAGGGTGAATTGAACGAGGTAATGTATCGCAATAAGTGGTGATGCAACCTTAGATGAGTTCGCAGCATTGCTTTGTTTGATTAGGGTTTAGTACTAGCAAATCAAATTTTTAAGGCAATCTATACTGACTTTATAGGGGCAATGTGAAAATGCCCGAGGTGTCCATGAAGATTACCGGCCATAGCAGTATCCATTCGTTGGGCAACTCACAAACCCATGGGTTCTAACCCAACCAAACTCATTGTATTGAGTTGACGGGTTAGGTTGAATTGAAAAATATTTAACCATAAGGTATGTGTTGGGCTATGGGTTTAATAACTTTCAACCCACACAACCCAACCCACATTTATTTTGAGTTGCCTCAAACTTCTGTAAAACATGTGTAATGGAATGGAATTTTCTTTTTATTGGGGTCGAACAATTATTTTTATTGGGCTTAAAGAATTATTTTAAAAAGATTATGTAATATGTTATAAGCAATGGTTTTGACTTCAATTGGTTTATGTAGTTTATTATTGTTTTAGGACTTTCTTTAAAACTATATTATCTAGAATTTATTGAGCTATTCATGCCGATTATTGAGACATATTGTTGTCACACTCGCTAAAAAATGTATATTTATATTAGTACTTAGGTTTAATTATTTTATGCATGCTCACCGTTGATATTTATTGTTGTTATGCTTGCTAAAAGATTTGACATTTATATTAGTAAATATGTTTATATGTTTAAATTTGTATTTGGTTTAGGAAATTGTTCTTTTAGTCAGAATATTAGAATACTCTTTTTGGTTTTGGTCATAAGATTAGCAGTTTAGCATAGCTTTTTTTTTTCTTTTTGTCTGAGAGATTAGCCAATTTTTTTGTTTGTTTGAAGATTACCCTTTTTTGTTGTAAAGACTAGCCTAGTTTTATTTTTCTGTCAAAGATTAGTGAGTCGTGATTTACAATAAATTAAAATTTATTCAATGCCAATTAAGTTGCATAAAAAATGTCATAAAGGGCACAATTCAAGCCATTTCAAAAGGAAGTATTACCAGTTAATTAAGAAATTAGGTATTTGGTTTAGCAGCGATGAAAATTGAATTAATTGAAGAACCTCAGTAAGCAAAAGCTTAATTACCAGTTAATTCATCTTGAATATCAAGGATTAGTTATCACTAGCTCAAAAGGATAATTCACATAGGCAGTTGTTTTTATTAATCAAACAATCACACAACAATGATGTAATTCTACTTGGTATTCACACTAGAAAGTTACTATCGCAATCCCTATATGCCTATGCCAACTTGAACACCAAGCACAAAAACCTAATTCTCCATCAGAGTTAAATCCAATCTCCTTACCAATTAAACAAATTTCAAACTATCAATTAAATTATATCCAATTGGAAGCCTAATTAACCATGCATGACATTCACAATCACATATAGACGCATAATGAAAGCGGGCTCTCAAAAGTACAATTATATCAAACAACACAAAAATAAAAGAAAAGGAGAAGAGGAAGAAAGATCGAAAAGTCAAATTGTAAATTGAATTAAAGTAAAATAACCTCAAACATAATCCTTGCACTAGGTAAAGAAACCACTCCTCCATGGGTGAAGGATTACAAGAAAATTATTCAAGAAAGCAATCAAAATTCTAAACGAGCACAAAAATTAAGACTGGAAAAACCAAAAATGCTAGCGAGAGTAGAGAGAAAGCAATGATGGTAGCCCTAAAATAAAAGTGTTAAGAGAGAGTACAAGTGTTTGACCTAACATTATTTATACCTTAGCATTTGCACATTAAAAGTAGGGCCTTATAACACCTTAGTAGCTCTAATGTACACTTAAGTTTGCATTTGGATTGTATTAGTTTGTTACCTTTCAGCTTCATGGAAAAATTCAAAATTTTTAAATTAATTTACCAAAATTAAATGTATATTTATTTAAAAAATCTACAAAGAATACGTGCCTAATTTCACAAGATTTAATTGATAAAGAGGTCGGTATGATACATGTGATATTGTTAGTATAGTTATAAAACGTATCATACATCCCATGCGTCATATAAATTAAATCGTTGATAAATATTTAGGTAGAGGTAGTTACTCATAGTAAAACTTGAGATGAGAGATTACTCCCCAAATAAAACATCTTCTTACATGCATTTGTCACTTATTGAATAAAATCATAATCATAAGTTCCTTCCAATATAAACCAAAAGATCAATAATCCTAGTTCAATTACTCCCATAAGTAGTGTCAATGTGCTTAGGCTTGTGGCTGGTAATAGTGGAATGGAGAGTGTAATATCTTAAAAATTAGTTAAAAATTAATTTAACTTTATTAATTAGAATTTCAAAAATCTAACAGATTTAACAATGATGAGAATGATCTAACAGATGTCTGAAAAAAAAGTGAATAGTGATTTGCGAGGCCCGTCGAGACAGTCGAAACCTTAAAATTGGGATAAGGAGATGCCAGAGACTGAGAAAAGATAGGTTACGGTTAGAAATAGTTAGAAATGAAGATTTTATACTTGAAATTAATTTTCGAACAATGTTTGATTATGTGGGTATGGTATTTTACCCATTTGATAAAATTTTGATGCACAATTTTTATCACCGAAAGATAGTTTAATCTTTGTAAAAGGATAACGTTTATCCTTTAGAGCCAAGTGTAAGGCTAGGATTTATTCTTGAATTACAAGATCAAATCCTAGCCATTCATCTTGTTTTCTTTTTGAAAGAATTAAGCATTTATATTAAATAATACCTAAAGTCTAACTTAGGATAAATTCAATACACCAAACCTTATCATTCCACTAAATGCATTCTCGACTAGCCAAAGGAAGTAAATCAACCCCTATTTTTTACTACAAGAAAATAGCGAGTTACCGACGGATTTGTTCCGTCGATAATACCGACGGAAATCATGGAATTTGGTAAATTTGGGTTTCAGTCGTTATCGACGGAAAAATCCGGCTTGTAATTCGTCAAGAATATTCGCGCCAACTAGTCCTGGATGAGGCGCCAAGATATTACCGACGGAAAAATCCGTCGTTAATAATTTTGAAATATTTTTTATTTTTAAAAATTAATTTTACCGACGGATTTTTCCGTCGACAATAATTACATTTTATTTAAAAAACACAATCAATTTTACCGACGGATTTTTCGACGGAAAACTGGCTTCAGAATAATAATGAAAATTTTCAAGAAAGGAAGGCGCTACAGGTGAATTACCGACGGATTTTTTTCCTTCGGAAATTTGAAAATCCGTCGGTAATTGTAAAGATAGTATTTTTATTTTAGAATCTCTCTCTCTATTACTCTCACACCCTCATCCCTCTTGCTGCTCTCTCTCTCTGTGTACCCGTCGCTCTCTTTGTGTGCCCGCCCAGTTGGCCACCCACCCACCGCCCGCCGTCGCCGTCGCCGTCATCCGCTGCTCCACGTTAGATATGCCCAGCCATCTCTGTAGCCGCTGTTTCTCCGCTCAGCATCTCAGAGCCGCGCCACTGTTTTCCGCTTGACCATCCGCTTCGCATGTTCGCGACCCCATCTGCGGTTCTCGACTCTCAGCTCCTTCCTTCCTCCGCGACCTGGACCTAGGCACCGTGTTTGCGCAAGGTAAGCATTCCACTCCCATTTTTGTCTATGTTTTCTTTCTGTTTGGCAAGCATTCTGTCTGGTAAGCATTTTGTCTATGGTTTCTTTAGTTATATGCTTCTATCTCTGTTTGGTAGCACAACCAAAAGGATCAGCTTAGCAGAAAAAATGAAAAAGGAACAATGAACCGTGTTTGCTGACTTGAACTGGTAACTATATGGATTGCCATTCGAAATTAGTTGCTGACTTGCAAAGCTTTTGATTTTCCAATTTCCAACTTTCAAAGTCATCATGTAATTATTTTACTATGCTAATCAAATTTGTAGTGTTCTTTAATTTTTATGATAGATTATTTCATTTAGTAGTACACCTTGATCGTTATGTGATATAATATATGTTGAGTCTCACCTGTTCAAGTTTATTAAGTGAGTAGGTCATAAACATGCCATTATTCATATCAATGATTACATGAGAAATTTTTTAAAGCAGTCAAAACATCTTTAAACATCTTTTTTTGAGCCCAGAAGCACCGCCAACCGGCTTCGCCTGGGGCTTTCCGTTGATATGCATTAATAGCCATTCTGATACCCGAGTCAAAAGTTATGTCCGTTTCAAGTTTTCCCCCACAACAAAACTTGTTTATGGCCAATACACATGAAGTTTGGTTATTTATTTGAAGTTTGTAATTATTTATCAATGCATTTATATCAATGCTTATTTATCAATGCATTTGTATTAATGCATTTGTACTTATTTATCAATGCTTATTTATTTCCCCTACAACCCTGCATTTGTATGTCTCTTCTGGTGCTTTTTTTTCTCGTCTTGGTGCTTATTATATCAATGCATTTAGTGTTTAATAAGACACTTGCTCTTTATCTATCTATATATCATGATGGGTGTATTTCTTGCAGAACAATTGTCATTGTTGCATACCAAAACGGATAAATAGCGTCAAATAAATCCAGTTGGAGCATCATTTCAGCACACCAAGTTTAAGTTTAAGGTTAATTTGAGAAAACTTCTTTTGTTTGTTTATCTTGTGGCTCAAGCTTCAATAATATGAGGATACAGTTTCAACCCATGCAGCACCGAAGCACCGAATACACACATAAGCACATCTTTGAAATATTTTTGCATATAACCATACAAAAATTCATGTAGGGAAAGCATTGAGGAAACTATCATCTCTCTGTATGCATACAGGACAGAGCTAGTTTTGAAAGTGTGACAAATTTTTTTCTCTAAATTCATCATGTAATCTAAAAACTTAAGTAATTTAGAATTTGTTCTCCTTGTAACATAAGAAGAATTGGTTTTGCTTAACTAATTAGTGACTGCATTTTATTTATTTTGAAGTTATTAATCTAACTAATTGCTTTTGTTACAGAACGTCAAATTCGGTAGGAGTATTTCTTCTTGATGAGGATATTATTATTTTGTGTCTTTTTAAGGTAAGTACTTGTTTCTTCTTTTTAAATGCATTTTTGTTAGGATAGAGACTTATGATTTCTAAGATAGAGTTGTAGGAAAATGGGATTGCATGACTGGGGGGAAGGGCGTAGAGGTCCTTCCCCGATTTGTTTGCATTGTTTGCTGTGGAGATTGATTGTGTATGCGGAGATTGCAGGATATGCATGTTGTGATGTTATAAGGGGGTGTGCTCTAGAACGGTTTTAGGATCTGTAAATGTTTGTTTGATTGTATTGTGAAATTTTTTTGATCTGTATTGTATTGTGATTCTATACATGTATATATTGAAATTTATTTTTTGGGATGTCTTACTTTCAGAGGAGGTTATGTCGAATTTTTTTTAATCTAAAAGAGTGGAATGGAATGTTAATTTAAAAGGGGGTGTCGAAAATTTTGTTAAATTATATAGGATAAAATATTTACTTAAATAACTTCTTTTAAATAAAATTTTAATGTGAGAAACTTTAAATGAATTTGTTAGGTTAAATTACACATTCAAGAACCATGAGCTCTACAAATAGACTATGGATGTATGACAGGGTGCACGCTAGTCGAGGGGGAATCAAACCTGAATTTTATGCGGGAGTTGAACAGTTTGTAAATGTGGCTTGTCAAACAGTGCAATTTATGAATGAGCAAAAAGTTAGGTGTCCCTGTGCTAGGTGTAAATGTAGGAAATATTTTGAGATGGACACCATTAGATATCACTTGTATAAGGATGGTTTTATGGCGGATTATTGGGTTTGGACTATGCATGGGGAAGTTGCCACACAAAATTTCGAACATGAAAGTGTTGAAAATACATATGTTGGAGGTTGTGCAAGTAGAGTTAATATTGGTGAACATGTCACAGGAAACATTAATTGGGAGGATAACTCTAGACGATATGAGGAAATGATTTATGATGCAGTTGGTCCTCAAATTCATGCAGATTATGAACCTTCTATTGAGGCTCCTAATGCCGAGACTGAAAATTTTTACTCTATATTAGAGGCTGTAAAGGCTCCTTTATGGGAAGGGTGTATACACTCGGAGTTGTCTTTAGCGGTTAGGATGTTAGCTATAAAGTCAGAAGCTAACCAAAGTCAAAATTCATTTGACCAAAGGGCAACATTGATGAGTGAGATTAGTCCACAACCTAGTTCTGCTCCAAAGGATTTCTATCAAGCCAAGAAACTAGTGGCAAAACTCTGCTCAAATCAGAAAAAATAGATTGTTGTTTGAAGGGATGTATGTTGTACTACAAAGATGATGCAAACCTAACCCAATGCAAATTTTGTGAGAGTCCTAGATTCAAACCAAAAAGATCTGGAAATGGAAGATATAAGGATGTTCCCTATAAAAGAATGCACTATTTGCCTCTAATTCCAAGGTTAAAAAGGTTGTATGCTTCAATGAGTTCAGCACCTTATATGAGATGGCACTTTGAGAATAAGAGAAATGACGGTGTCATGACCCACCCTTCCCATGGTGAAGCTTGGAAACACTTTGACCAAACTTATCCTCGATTTTGTCATGCGGATCCTAGGAATGTTAGGTTGGGGCTTTGTGCAGATGGATTTACTCCGAATAATCAATTTAGTAAACCTTACTCATGCTGGCCTGTGGTTGTTACACCTTACAATCTTCCTCCTGAAATGTGCATGAAAGATCCTTACATGTTTCTTACTTGTATAATCCCTGGCCCTGATAATCCCAAAGCCAAGATTGATGTTTACTTGTAACCATTGATTGATGAGCTTAAAGAGTTGTGGTATTCGGGTGTACAAACTTATGATATTTTCATGAAGCAAAATTTCTTGTTGAGGGCATCATTGATGTGGACTATTAATGATTTTCCGGCCTATGGAATGTTGTCAGTTTGGATAACACAGGGAAAATTGGCATGCCCAATTTGTATGGAGGATACAAAGGCTTTCACATTGAAACATGGTCGAAAAAACACGTGGTTTGATTGTCATCGAAGGTTTTTGGACCTTGATCATGAATTTAGAGGTAAGAAGGACGCATTTAAAAAGAGGACGATTGAACGTGATGAGCCTCCTGAAAGACTAAGCGGTAATCAGGTTTGGCACAGAGTAAGAGGCTTTCCAAAGATAACTGAAATGGGTAAATCCATACGATTTCCAGGATATGGGGTAGATCATAATTGGACCAAACAAAGTATATTCTGGGAGCTGCCTTATTGGGGGGATAATCTAGTTCGTCATTGTATTGATGTAATGCATGTAGAAAAAAATGTGTGTGATAACATCATAAACACTGTGATGGACACCGATAAGACTAAGGACAATGTGAAAGCAAGGAAAGATTTGCATATATCAGGCATATATCTCCAAAGAGACATCTTTCTTTTGTTCTTTTTACTTTGAGCCGCATGTTCATTTCAGACGAACAAGGGTTGGTCGGAATGACGATGGGGGTGAAAGTTCAGTTCAATATATGTTGTCCGTATTCAATCAGCCAGGACGTGCTGCTGGAAAATGTAAACCACATTGGCTATCAGAGAGAGAGAAACATGCTGCGCATTTGCATATCTTAATCAACTGTGATGAAGTGCAACCATTTAAAACGTAAGTGATATCAATATACCACTTTCAATTGTTGATACAATGTCATAAATCAAATCTTATTATATTTGCAATGTTTAATTTACAGGTATTTTGAACAAGTTGATGAGCGACACACCCTTGACCAATTTCCAGCATGGTTTAGAACTTTTGTATGTGACTTCTAGTTTGATCCAAAATCACACATATTCTAGTTGTCTTCCTCTTCCTCTTCCTCTTCCTCTTCCTCTATGTTAATGTTTGAATTTTAATCATTCATGTAGGTGTTTGATAAAAACAATAATGTATCATGTCCTTATTTGCAAAGTTTGGCTTGGGGTCCTAGTAACAAAGCAAATAGTTGGCCAATGTACTATGTGAATGGATATAAGTTTCACACATTTGAGTGGGGCCACGGAAGAGCAACAGACAATAGTGGGGTTTGTGTAAGAGGGGATGCAGGCAATGGGGAGGGTGATTAGTATGGAGTAATCAAACAAATACTTGAGATTGAATATGTGGGTGATGGACCTAAAAAATTGGTAATATTATTCAATTGTGATTGGTACGACCCAAGGCTTCCTGACGGAACACGCATACACAACCAATATAAAATTATCGAGGTCAATCATACTAAGAGATACCGTGCATATGATCCTTTCATTATTGCTCAGAATGCAAGATGTATATTATGCATCATACCCTGGAAAGTGCAGAAAAGATTGGAAAATGGTCATGAAAACTAAACCTAGGGGTCGAGTTGAGGTCGAAGAACTACCTGACGATGCTTATCAAGTGAATGATCCAATCCCCTCTCGAGTAGTCATTGATACAGGAACATTGCCAAGTTTACAATCCGATTCGGGTGGGGTTGAGATAATTCACTCTTCCAATGATCAATTTTTGAGTGAACACAACGAAAGCGATGGTAATGATGATGACGAAGAGGAAGAGGAAGATGATTTCGAGGATGATGTTAAGACTGAGAACGATGAAGATAGTCCTTAACTTTCTGATTAAATATGATGTGTCTAAAATTATTTGGTTTGATTGTCCTCAACTTTCCCATACTTATTGCATCATTTTGTTTAAAATTATCTATTTATTTGGTTTTTCATATATTATTGTATATTTTTCAGATATGGCACCTAAAGTGAAAAACAAGGGCAAGAGCAAGGGCAAGGGTGTCCCAATTAATCAGACAATCTCCCCTCCCACTCAGGCATCTACCACAGCCGCTCACATATCCACTTATAGCCCTTCCATGCCACCACCCCGTACCCATCAGGAGTTTACCATGGTCCCTACTCCTGGAATGTGCTCGAGTGGTGCCTTCACCTCCACCACTACCGCCGATCTCGCCTCACCCCTACACATGAATCAGAAGGGGGTGCAGAAAGTGGGGCAGTTGGTGGCTCCTCGGCAGGGCAATCAGGACATGGGTCCACAGGGGAGCAACGGGTATCCCTTGTACCTCTTGGTAAGAATAGGTAAGTAATTTAATTGTTCAATTTATGAATCTTATTGTAATAATTTGAACAATATATAATAGCATTATATTTTACTTCACTATTTGCTATGTAGTTGGCATCCAGCCACACGGCCATGCATGAGGTGACACACACCGTCCAAAAACTATATGAACGGCCGATTGAGTCATTCGAAAAGTTGTCGAAAGATGAGAAGTTGCGCTGGTATAATGAGTGGAAGGTAAAATGAAATATTTTTTTAGAAAACGTGTGATTTGCTTTATAAACTGCTTTTGCTTTCAATTACACTTTTTTTCCATGTGTAGAGCCACTTCATCATCCATCCCAAAGATGAAGAATATATGTTTAAGCTCTTTAAATCTAAGGTAGCTCATAGGCTGCAAGACATGTACATCGACATCCGAGAACGGGACGAGACCCTGTGTGGATGACTCAGTCTAGCCTAGACTATTTGTGGCAATATCGAGAAGTGAGACATTTAAAGAAAAGTCTCTCAAGGCTAAGGCAAGCAGAGCGCCGCAAAGGGTGGATCCGCTCATTGTGGTGGTTCAGCTACTATAGAGTCTACGCGTCGCCAGATGGTTTAGTCATTATTTTAAATATCTTTTATTCTTCTTGTTAAATTTATATTTTCACTTACTAATATTATCAATTTTCACTCAAAATGCAGGCCAATGAGTTGAAAAGACCACCCACACAGAGTGAGTTGTTCAGAAAAACTCACACGCCAAAGATGCATACAAGACATGGGTCGATACTGCCAGAGAATGTTTGGGTATATATGTTCTTAGCACTCATTGTTTGTATATATATTTAATTTATTACTTAACATATTTGGTAGACGTTTAATTAATTTTATTTTCTTATAGAATGACTATGAGCAGCGATATCAGGAGGCTACGACCCAACGAGCAGAGGATTGCAGCTGGTGAGGAGTGCCCACCGATTGTTGAGGACTGGCCAGGCAAGAGGTAGTTGGCGGTCCTTACAAGAACCGCATCTATGGCATGGGGTCATTCTATGCTAGTAGTTTGTCCTCTTCCTCATCACATCGGGGCATCTACAGGCACTGGATCCACTGCAGAGGATAATGAGGTCCGTGAGCAAGTTCACCTCCTCAACGCAGAACTTCATCGTATGCAAGAGCAAGATGCAGAGAGACAGTGCCAGTTGCAAGAAATGCAAAAGAAGATGGAGGACAAGGAAAAAGCCTTGCGCATGTAAATAAGAAAGCGAGATGCGGAGAAGGAGATAAGACTAAGAAAGCAAATGAAGAAAGAGATGGTGTCTTTATGGAAGAAGATGCAAGCAGGCTCCTCTGCACTACTAGACACAGATGATGATGATGATGATGGTGGTGGTGGTGGTGGTGGTAGTGGTGATGATGCTGCTGATGATGATGATGCTGCTGACTTCTCTTGACTTGAGTTATTGTTTTTTATTTATTTGGCTATAGTTAAACTATTTCTCTTTTAGTTGGACTATTTATATATATACTCAGGAGGCTTTCTGACATTTTAATCTATTTTACATTTTGGATTTAAATTTATTGCATTTAGTTTTTATTAAGTAATTTTTTAGAATTTTTGATTATTCAATATCCAGGGAATTAATGAATTATAGAATGAACTATTGGCAACAAGTTCAAATTACCGACGGATTTTTCCGTCGGTAAACTGAAAAATAAAATAAATTCTGAAAATTACCGACAGATTTTTCCGTCGGTAATATATAAATTAAAAATTTTTAAAAAATCGCAAAAATTACCGACGATTTTATCCGTCGACAAAGTGAAAAATAAATAAAATTATAAACTAAATTTTAATCCGTCGGTAATTTCTAATTTTTACCGACGGAAAAAAAACCGTCGGTAATTTAATAAAAATCCGTCGGTAATCCTTTCGCCCTGACGAATTTGGTGACGAATTTCGTCATCTATTTACCGACAGATTTTTCAGATAAAATTCCATCGGTAATGCCGTCGATAAAATTTATCGACTGATTTTTCCGCCGGTAATAATTACCGACTCCATTATTACCGGTTAACAAAATCCATCGATAAATCCGTCGGTAACTGAAATTTCAGTCGGTAACACTAAAAAATCCGTCGGTAACAGCGTTTTTTCTTGTAGTGTTTGTCCCTTGAAAGAGCATGAAACTTGTTTCAAACTTCCAAGAATCCTAGCCCAAACTTGCCTAAACCTCAAACTTTCTTTACAAAACTTGTTTTGCTTATCACCACCTACAAAACTAACCGATTGGAATTTCAATTCCTTACCATTTCTCACTTTGATATTTCATTCTTCATTATTTAAGGGAGGGATTAGGTGCTGTTTGGAAGGTTTGAAGTAAGAAAAATCATTATTGGAGCATCATTTGGAGCCAATATCTCTAAAACTTTAAAAAGTAGGGATTTTGAACCTCTATTGCTTCAAAATCCATTTTTCTGTTTTAACCACCGACTCAATTTGATATTTTTAGTTTTGTTGGTTGATAATATATAAATATTGATTTGTTCCATTTGGTAGAGTGTTTGGATGGTGTTAGAAAACTCCTTTTCTAAAAATATATTTTGAGCTATGTTGCTATGAATCCCAATTTTAGGCAGATAGATTATGATTCACGATTTTTTTTGAAGGGCTTGTAGATAGATTCTTACTCTGAAAATTTTATATGATAAAGCTAATATGTTAAAGTGTTTTCAGTATTTTTCTTGGTCTTAAAAATGACTTTTAATATTTTAAAAATTAGGAACTAAGACTGTTATTGAGTTGTCTTGACAGCCAATTCTGAAGTTCTGAGTTTTTCTAATTTTATTATCAAAGTATATGATTGTTTTTTCTTTGAAATTTTTACAGGGTGGTGAGGACATATTGAGGTCCAACCCTACATTTTTATATGATTTGAAATGTTTATTTGATAGGGTAATAAAATTGGGGACTATGGCTATTGGCTGTAAATAAGGGGTCTCTGACCTCCGAATTTATAGAATTTTGTTACATAGTTAGAGAATGATTCTTGCTGTGAAATTTTTACAAGGCCTTGTAAAATTTGTAAAAGTGTCTTGGATAATTTTTATAGCCTCTGAATTGATTGTTTGATGTGCAAATAAATTTGTGTTATAATAGTCTGAAATATGCCCAATTGCTGGAAATAAACCCAAACCTTGAACTAGTAATGACTTTTGATTCAAGCATGATGAGTATAAATGCATGCCATGTACTTTAAAGAGTGATTTATGATGAATGAATGTGAATTACATTGTGAATGAATGTTTATATGTGATTGGAGCATGCATTAGTAAAGACAAAAAGTGATAAAGAAATATATGTGCCAAAAGAGAATGTGTGAACTTTAATTGTGTATGTTCTGACATATGGGTAAAACAGAAACAAGAATTAGGTTAGGTGAAAGGAAAGACACAAAGTGGAACTTCACTAGAGATATTATGAGTCAGTAGACGTAGTGGCTAGGAATATAATAGTGTGTGATTTGAAAGAGGAAAAAATGAAGTCTGATGATCACGTATAGGAATGAGCTCAGTCTTGATAACCAATCTTTTTCCCATTCATGGAGTTATTGACAGCAGATACCATTTGGTATGAATTACCCACTGTGGAGTTATCCATGACAGATATCATTCGGTATGAACTAAGTCTTTCCTATGTTAATGAAAAGAGAAAAATACACGAAATTGAGTTCATTGGTTACAAGAGAAAACACATGATTATTATTATTGCTTTTCCATATGACTTTACATGATATTCCTTGTATGAATGAAATTGCTAGTTATGTCTGCTTATGTTTGAGGGAGCGCTCTACTGAGAATTTTATAATATTCTTATCCCTATATTTTTGAATTCTCATGTTTTCTCCAAGTTGATCTAGAGGACTATGGGGTAGCTACACAAGAGAATTAGGAATTACAGTAGTTAAGTGCCTAAACTGTACTTGATTGTACTTAGTTATAGGTATGTATATATGATAAAGAATATATATGTATTAAAGCTCATAGAAAAACTCCCATTTTGTACTTGAATTAGTATTAAATAAATGTTTTGGTTTCTTTGTTATATATTTTAATGGAATTACGACTTAGTTATTACACGAATTAATCGAACTTGCTATAGATATTTTAAAAAAAAGGTCTGCTAATTAATAAGTAACAACTCTCGAGTACAATGTCATGACTTAAGGATGACGTTGTACTTGGAAGGGTGTTATAGAGAGCAGGATCCCTCTCCAATGATAGGGTAGGTAAAACATCCTTAAATTCCTTGAATGGGTCTTCTTTGTCCGATTGCATTGGCGCCACGGGTTCATTGTGACTATTTGCCGATATGCTCAGCTCAATGACGTAGGCTAGGGGATTTGGTCTTGTAAGCATCACATTTCTGATGTCGATCTTTTCGTCTATACTGGTATGTGGACTCATGTAGTAGTATGTACTCGTACTCGTTGTGACTGTGACAAATATAGCATGAAAAAGGGGGCAGTATCGTTGCTCAATTAAGGAAGTTCATTCTCTTCTCCATCTAAAAGTGATACGAAAATAAAGAATAAATGAAAAATATAATATTTCTCAGTAAGGAAATGCATAAGTGTCATCATTTTCGCTTTTAGCAAAAGAAGATTTTAAGGTAATGGACTTATTTTTTCTCATGAATTCACCATGCATATCTGCCAACATTACCTCATGAGTTTTGAGAGATCCAATAAGTGCATCCAAACCTAGAGTTTGAAGATCTTTGGCTTCAGTAATGGCTATTATTTTAGGCAACCATTTTGCAAGGAGGCTTCTTAGGATTTTTCTAACAAGCTCAGAGTTAGAATATCTTTTACTAAGACCTTTCAGTTGATTTATGATATGCATAAATCTTGTGGTCATATCATCAATATTTTCCTTATCAGTCATTTTAAACATTTCATACTGGTGGACCAACATGTTGATCTTTGTCTCCTTAACTTCATCAGTTCCTTCGTGCAACATGAACAATCTGTCCCATATTTCTTTCGCTGTATCACATGCAATAACTTTATCATATTTAGATTTACTTAGTGCACAGATGAGTAGATACTTAGCTTTGGAGTTTAATTGAATCATATCTTGGCTTTATGTTGCTCTATACATCTGCTTCCGGGAACTTCTCTTGATATGGGGGTGCACCATCTGTTGCAGGGACCTCTTCAGTTGGAATGTAGTTGCCTTCTTGAATTATTTCCCACAAGTCAATACTTGTATATTTTATGAATAACTCCATGCGATCTTTCCAATAGGCACAGTCTCCATCATCGAAAAATAGTGGTCTGTTGATCAAGTGTCTTTCTGCTATATGAATGCTTTGTGCCATTTATCTTTTTACCTCTTCAGTCGTTAGAATGCTCAACCCCTTAGAGGCCATTTATCTAATGCCACTTGTTGGTGAGAAAATGCACGAGAAGGGGGAGTTGAATCGTGCTACTTTTTCTACACTTTCAAAATTGAAATTTTATAGCAAAAATCTATCAAGCGTTGAGCTTGAAGTGCAACGGAAGACATGTTAGATTATTCATAAAGTAACTTTCTGAATCAAGCAGTTTCAGTAAATATATTGACAATAAGAGATAATAATCAAAATAGTTATGTAGAGTTAAATGCTGAAAATAAAACAGTGAAGGATGAGAGGATATTGAATCAGGAGTTTTATACTGGTTTAGCCAACACTTGCCTATATTTAGTTCTCAGTCACCACTGAATTTCACTAATCTTCCTCAACTCGAGGAGATAAAAATATACGATAATCTTTACAGTAGCTTTCCCAAGCTCTTACCAATGTCAGTAAACAACACTTACTAACACAATAACAACAAGTAGTTTTGTTGTAGCCTCTTCAAGCTATTCAACTTCCAATCACTACTGGATCAAGGATACAATCGATTCAAGATGATGTTTAGTTTGAACAAATTTGCACTCAAGCTTCTTTTTGAATGAATATGGAATGACGAATCTAAAATGACTTGAATGACTTCTTTCTACTAATTCTTCCTTAGAAGATCGTGTGAACAATCTGAAGTTTAGAAAAAAGATTTTAATCTACAAAGGAATTTAGCAGTTCTTTTTCACAAAGGGATTTGGAAAGATTTTTCAAGCATTTTTGTCACTTTATCCTTGTCACTTTGGAAGCTCAGTCATCTCTATTTATAGATGATTTCCCTTTGTTACCGTTGCCCCTGATCTTCTATCCAACCAACATGTGTCGATCATCAAATTGAGTATTGGAAATATAATCTAGAGGAGTAGCTCATCTAGTGTCAAATTTGTTTTTCAAAAGCCATTGATGAGTTGAGGTTTCTGAAGTCTATTAGAAACTATTTTCCTATTTTCTGAGCATGGTTTTTGAATTCCTTGATTAGCCTTTCTCAGTTGATCAAGGATGCTGAAGAGATGATGTCCTGGTTAAAAGAGACTGGTTTGACTTTTGATTTTGAACTTCAAATTTAACTGTTTTCCCTCCTTTTTTATGAAGCGAACTTTCAAAAGAGTGCTGCTAGTTCCTTGTTGATTCCTTTGTCTTCTGATCTTCAATCTTGGCTTTTTGATAATGAATAATCTACGATTATGATGTTGAAGATTGAGTAACATGTTGCTTCAAGCTCATGTATGTTATCTTCATTGTAGCCTTTTTTTCTTTTCTAAAGTTTAATGTTACTTTCTGATGACCATATCTGTGGTTTCTTGATTCTATTTCGATGAGCTTGCTTCCTTGATGCACATGATCATATTTTGCTTGATATAATTTTTACTTCATCTAAGTTTATCCTCTTCCCATGAGAGAAAAAAAAAACATGCTCACACATGTAAAGTGAAATATTTTCCATTTAATTTCGATTGTGCATCTCAAAAACACCTGTTAAGCTTAGTAAAAAAAAACTCAAGGTGACCATTAGTCATTCTTCAAAGTATTTTATTTAAATTAGCTTTGTTGTCATTCAAAACCATAAAACTCATATTTTATGAAGGGCTTTGGAGTTTATAATATGGTCATCTTTTAATTTTCGAAAGTCTTTCATTAGCCAAGGTAGGTACCCTTTTTACATGCTTTTTCTATGGATATACCATGATTCATGTATGCACCTTTCATTCATGCAGTAAGGTGTATCATCTTTTCTCTTGATACATTCTTCTTCCATTGTCATGCCATGATTTGTGCACATTTTATTCGTAAGGTAAGGTGTATATCCTCTTTTCTCTTGATACATTGTTCTTCCACTATCATGCCATGATTTATGTATGCATGCATTATGAGCCATTTAATTGGTAATCACACAATGTAACATATCTTGACTTTGATCTTTGGCATCAACCTCTAATCTTAATTCTTGATTTCATAGTGTCATCTGTGATCTTTGGCATCAACCTCTAATCTTAACTTAGAAACCCATAGTGGGCCTCCTTCCTTAAACTTATGGTATTGAGCTCAAACCGATGACTATCACCACCCTGGGGTAAGGGGTAAAATATGACACTATTTATTAGTTCCTTTTCTTTACTTTCTTAATGCAAGTAACATTAAGAATAATCATCATATACATGAATATACATCTCAAGATAGCAATACGATACACAGCATGACATATCAATAATAACTTAAACCCGGTGCACAATATCAAAGAATAACAATTTTATCGATAAGAACATATCCTAATAACTTAGGATTTCCATACAAGCGCAAGTTATTTTATTAATTTCTATGATAGAGTCATGAAACATGTTTATCATACTTTTCATTATGCTTATAATATTCTCATGATTAATTACCATGCTAATATTTAATCCTTAAAGCTTGGGAATATGTTAGCATATTGTTCTTATAAAATTAAGCATCTTTTAACTTTTTCGGTTTCTAACATATTTCACAATTATTATAAGAAATTCCATTGTGATCCCTACACTTGAAAATTTAAGCTAATATTTTTTTAGGATGATTTTGATTTATCATGTTTTCCAAAAAATAAAAAACAAGTCAAATCTGATAACTGCAAAATTTTATAAAAATTCCTAAACAATGGCTGTTTGGTTGCATACCCAACTGAGGTGTAGCAAATTGCAAATATTACTGACACAAAACTAGAAATCTTTTGACTATGAAAATTTCTAAAATACTAGTAATATGTGTTAACTTTCATTTAAAATTGGTTTCACTCAAATCTGAGTTGTATAACTTGAATTTTAGAGTTTTCATTCCATTCTGCTTAGATCTCAAATAGAAGAAGATAAGGCCTCTACCAATATTTTTCACGAATTTTATAGGAAACAAAACATTAACAAATAAAAATAGGGATGTGGCTTTATGTCTTAGCTTTTATGAAAAATTGGAATGGACTTAATCGAAGGTCTGTATATTGAGAAATGATTTTTTCTTTATCGAAGACCATCCAGATTGATTAGTTATTATGAAAATTAGAGATTTGCATATAAGTTTTATGGTTTTGTTTAAATTAGATTCCTTGCATGTTTTTTCTATTTTAGAAACTTTGAAGAACACAAAGGAAACATCCATAGAAATGATACACTACATCTATATATATACACATACATATATTAACAAAAATGAATGCTTTGAAATCGAGTTTTCATAAAAATGCAATTTATAACACCTTTGAGTGTTTCCTCAACAAACAATCCCTCAATCACTTAAAAGTGACATGAACCCATTTTAAGAGACAATATAGACTTCTTAGGATTCTCATTCAGTCACGCCATTAGAGATAGGAGGGTTTATTTGTTCATCGGATTTACTAGGAAAAACATTCATAGCCAAGGAAGGGCTAGGATGTTCTTAACCCTGTTTCGGGACCAATGAGTCATTTGTGCCAAGGAAGGACTAGAACAATTCATGATCAATCACAACTAGGAGTAACAAACATAAATTCCCTACCTCAATTAAAGACTAGAAAGGGTGAATAAGTTGTGAACTTGGATCGAACGGAGAAGCTTCTTGCAATGTACTCCTTCTGAGTCCTCATAAACCACCACTCGTGAGCCTTTCTTGAGAGTGTATTTTGAGTGGAAAAAAAATTGAGAGTGTGGGGAGGGGGAGAAGGCTACAACCAGATTTGTGAAGGGAGAGGGAGTGAAAGGCTTACTTAAATAGAGCGGGTCAAGGCTTGGTAAATGTTATGCCTTGGAAACACATAAACCAATTTTCCTAAGCTTTGAAAAAGCCACCTTATGCCCTCCTTTTCCCATGCTTTGGTTGGCCATGCACAGCCTTATTTGGTCTATGTCTTGGTTTTTGATCAATAGGGGTGGCCTAATCTATGGGTGTGGAAATATGGAAATACCCCTTTTTGGCTCGTTTTTGCGAAAATCGCTCATTTGACACAATAAACTTTGTAAAATTATCCAATTGATGTTGTTAAATACTTTTCATAAGAAATATCTTATTTCACTTTATCTTGATGTTTTTTTGTTATAATTTTTCCATTTTACACTTTAGTGGAAAAATTACCGTTTGTCATTTTTCTCAGACAAAGATTGTTTTCGCACAAATACTCTTAACAACTCATTTAAAATAACTGCTTAGTATGAGGGGAAAATTGGGATGTTATAGGCCTAATCAGTAAAATAAAACACGTACTAATGCTAACATTGCCCCATCGTGTGATTGTTGTAGCAGTCCTAGACTGCTATAGTCCCAAGATGCATCCTTTGCTAACCACGATAGCAATCATAGACTGCTATAGAGGTCTCTTCTGATCCCATTGCAACTCCAAATCGCTCGAGGCTCCTTTATGGTATTCATACACCAACACACAAAGTTCTTGCAACTAAATAACACTCGTAAGAACGGATTAAAAGCATAGAAAGCTTCAAAACATATTCATTCATCAAGATGGTGCAAATAATTATGATTTTACTCAATGATACCAGGACTAAATTCAAATCATCATATATCATCAATCATTCTAACACACAAATGGTGCAATATGCCTAAAGTTATGAAAGAAAAACGGTGCATAAATTCAACCTCATCAATTACCTAGTTTAGATGTGAGACTTTGATTTTTAAAAAAAAGAATAAAAGAAATTGCAGACAAATTCCTATAATGATTTCACATAACTTGTTAGCCTTCTACTCATACTACTCAATAAGTGTGGAAGCATGTCTAACTCTGACTTAGAAATAGTCTTCATTTTATCCACTCATAGATTTATTTTAGGTGAAATGCATTTTATCCCTATAATTTAGGTCGTGTGCAATTTAAACCCAGATTTTTCAAAACATGCAATTCAACACCCTACACTTTCCAAAACGTATGAAAAATCCTTTCTATTAAGTGAAGATCCATTTCCATTATTAAGTGGCTATGTGCATGTCACATGAAATACTTTTTAGATAAAAATACTCGTCATTTAAAATAAAAATCCCAACCCCAATCCCATGCAAAATCCTTCCCCATTAAGTAATAAACTCAAACTCCTCTCACCTTCTAATCCCAAATCTAAGCTCTAAGCACTTAAGAACTTCATCATCCCCGAATAAGCTCTCTTGATTTAGTAGGATGTCCAATTAGTCTATCTTTCCAATTATTGGTAGTTGTGAGGATGATTTCCTCATGACATCCTTCCATGTCATAATCCTTTATTTATTTTTATTCCTGCTACATCGATGCCTAAACTAGTGTACGATATATTCTTCGAATGTTCTACATTTTGGTAAATGCCCAACAGTGGAGACAGTGACTTAATGAAAGTTAAAAATTTGATGAACTTGACTACAAATCTTTAATTCAAAGTCTCAACTTGTTTGCTATCCTAGTACGAGGTCAGGTGCAGAACCGCATGGCAAGCGTTGAATTATACTAATTATAGGTGATTAATATTGTTATTTCGATCCATTGATACTTTTTACTTGATGGTCATTGGGTGCTCACTAAAAGCTTCAATGTGAGGGGTTAATCGTTCCAAATTGTGAAACAACAATTCCATGTAGGATTCACTTATATTTGGGAGGTTATGATTATGAGAAACTTGAGAGCTTAGATTACGGATTCAAAGGTGAGAGAGGTTTAGGTTTGTTTCTAAATGGGGAAGGGTTTAGGTTAAGGTTGGGGTTAGGGTTAGGGTTGGGGTTGGGGTTGGGATTAGGATTTTTTTTAAATGAAGGGTATTTTTATATAAAAAATGTCACATGTACATGGCCACTTAACAGTGGAAATAGATGTCCACTTAATGGAAGAGCTTTTTTACCCACTTTTGAAAGTCCATATGTTGAATTGCACATTTTGAAAAGTTGGGATCTAAATTATACATGACCTAAACTACAGAAAGCAAAATGCATTTAACCCCTTTTTTTGCCTCTTTATTTTGATTCATATTTTTTTGTTAAAAGATATATTCATTAAAAAGTGAAAAAGTTCATAGCCAACTACATAGAGGGTATAATAAAAAAAATACAAAGACATAAAACCCCTTGGTTGGGGAAAACAGCAGTCCAAAATAGTTAGGACCGATCTTCAAGTACAATCTATCACACCAACTTTAAACATAACACTAGCCTATAACAATAGCCCCATCCATAAATAGGTCTTCAAATACATTTATCGATCTTCTCATGAGAAGTGCAAGCTTCCTCAATAGCAAATGACCCATCTTCTATTCACATTGGTACTCCTGCTATGATAGAATTCTTCGAGTTTTGTTTCTTGCTTAATTTTCTATATTCCAACCTTTCATATGCTTGCAGAAGCTTTGACAATAATAAGTGTGCCTAACATGCATATGCAAGAACAAACATCTCAACTAATCATAACTTTCACAGGATGATATTTTACCAACTGTCATTAATTTGACATCGTCAAAAGTGTGAGCAATTGAGAAATCCCAAAATGTTAGTTAATTCTTCTCCAATTATACGATTCAAACACTACTACTATCAAGATAAACTCACCAAAAAAAAATCAAACCTCATGCAATGAAGAAGTGGGAAAGTAAAAAAAAAAAGGGAAAACAAAAACACAAAAAAAAAGGAGAAATGGATTACCAGACTACCATGGAGATCCTTCAGTGGCTTCCTTTTTGTTGGTAAAGAAAAACAACAAGGAACTTATATCAAGAAAAGAAGGTCCTGTAATGGTTCAGGTTTTAGGCCTAAAAAATCTTGAAAGTTGCAATTTTTACAAATGATCATCCATATTGCTTCTGACCGAAAAACAAAAACAAAAAAATCCATGGTGCTCTAAGACTACCAAAGAAAAAATTTCATACTACTCAAGATTCTAGCGATGGCAATTTGAAACCAATAGAGTAATTCAAAGAAATGGAGGATTCCAAAACAAAGAAGAAGAGGAATCATGAGTCTAGAGGATTCTTTGTATTCGTTGATTACCTTTTCATCTTCATTTTCCTCAATTTCCTAATCATCATCTTAGTTTCTATTCATTTGATTCTTCAAAACACAAAGAGAAAATCGAAATTAAAAAAAAAATTGAAAAATCCACCCCCACTTCAATTTCATTAATCCTTTGCACAAAAATTGCACTTTTTTCCTTATTAATTAGATGCTACATAAGTTTTGTTTTTAGAAAAAAAAATGATTTATATTAGAGGAATGTTGTATGTATGCCCTACTAACCATTTACAAAAGTTTTCCTGATCCCTTATGGGATTGTATTTTAATCTCTAATTTAATTTAATTTATTTTATAATTTTTTTATGATGTTAATCTATATTACTAGTTTCTTGTTGTCGTTTATATTCATCATGTTATATTAGAGCAATGTCTTTTTTTAACAAAAAGAAAAACTCTTATTTTAAGTTCAAAATAAATAGAAGGTTTTGATCTATCACAAAGTAATTTTTGTTGTTTGTTGATTGATGAATTTTTGTTTACTCCTAAGGGCCTACGTTAGAAATCATTGAATGTCATTCTTGGTAATTTTATAGATTATATTTTCTTATTGATTTTCTTCCATGATCTTATATTGAGTGGAGTTCATTACCTTTTAGGGTGCTGATTCTCTATCGCATGCAGGGGTTTTATTATAGTAGTCCACCATATGTTTTAGACTTTCTTATTGTCTCTCCTAAAACATTCCTAAATTACTAAAATAACCCTTTTAAATCTCAAATTTCTTTGGCTCTGTCGCTACCCTCTTTCTTTATTCAAGTGTTAGGCCGACTTCCTCTAATGTTGAATGGGCAAGAAACATTGGCACATGAATACCTAATCGTTATTGATGCTATAATGCATGGCAAAAGCCAAAGCACAAAGGGTAGATAATAATTATTAGTTCAATCGTAAACTGATATGAAGAAAGAAATTACTCATTATTCATTAGGTCAGGGTAAGTGAGTAAGTAGTACTAAACAAGTAACATGAGAGGTATAAACAAAATAAAAAACAATGGTTACAGTGAACAAGGTCCAAAGCTTTATGCTTATAGGCCCCAAAAGGTGAGCGAACAATCACCCTTTTCTTCTTTACTTATTTTCTTTTTCCAGAATTTAAGAAACTCATTTTATTTCTTTTATGTTATCTAAATATCGTGAGTTGTTGTTCGATGATAGAGAAAATCAAGTGCCACAAAAAATTGTTAGTGATGGGAACCTAGACGACCAATATGCCACCATTATCACCGCAGTTGTTGCCACCGCTACTAGTCACCTCCCAAAATCCATGACCAAACCAAGCACAAACCTTCTCTACTTCCCTTTTCTAATTTGTTGGAGGCCAAGTAACGCTTGTCGGTGTCATTGTTGAGAGAGAGATAGAGGGATAAGAAGAAAGAGAGAATGGTAGTTTCATCCCAATTTGTAAGTGATCTTCATGTAGTAGGGTGTGGCATTGGAGAAATGATGAAAATTGGAAAAGTAAGAAACAATAGTTTACTCTTTTGGAAAATATTTTTTTCTAACTTTTAAAGTTATTACTTTATTTTATTATTGTATACACTTGTTATATCTTTAAATCTAGGCCTTTCAAATTTCATCTGATGGTTGTAAATGATGGATCATCAGAAAGTTCAAAATATTTGATGTACCACCTTAAAACAACCCTACATTTAGTGTGTTTATGGTGCTGTAGTTACTTCACCTTTTTGATAAATTGCATTTTCTTAGCTTTCTTTTCTTTTGGAAGGACACTTGTTTGACATATCCTATGGCAGACCTAGTTCCAAGTTGGAAAGTTATAGCAAGTGTCAATTTTCATTAGATCTCGGCATGTAACACTTGAAGTTGAATGTATTATCTTCTGCTTTGTTGAGGAAATTTTGCTCTGGAATACAAAAGTTTGCACGGTTCAATATTCCTTCTATGTTACTTTTGACCCCTTCTTACTTTCAGGTCGAGCAAATGATGTAGCCATACATTTTTTGTTTTACTTTTTCCTTGACTATGAAAGGAAAGATGAAAGCTAAAATCAATATGAAAATATAAAATGTTGATTTAGAAATTGCAAACTGATTATGACAGTAGAGTAACTTCTTTTTTTTCATCAACATTAGAATAGGGGGCCTCATTTTCAAAAGATGCTAATGTTTCTAGTTTTTGGATCAAAGAACAAACTTGCTTGCTCAATAGTACTAAATGCTATCTAGTGTCTCACTATCTTTAGTGTATGTATGGTGGAAAGGGACCGAGCTTAGGGATATATTGTGTTTTGAATGTGATTTTTTCTTTTTTCATTGATATGTTTGTTTGTTTGTGAGTTTTTCTGCTTTTACTTTATTCCCTTGATAGCACACCTACTATGCATTTATTTGCTGAACATACGTCTTTCTCTAAGATGAGATGTTTAGGGAAAAAAATAAATGAAGTGAACTTCAAGCATGGTTTTTTTCATTCAGCTCTTATAATATATGACTTGAGCCTTGAGGATGGTTGTTTTGATTTGAAGAATGAAGTTGAAGGGTAGGGCTATGACAAGTTTTCACCGTTCAGCTACAAGGGGATTAATTCTCTTATGTCGTTAGTTGATATAAGTTTTTGTTACTGTCAACATTAGTTGAACGTGACATGTTGCTTATAATTATGAAGTCTGCATTAATTTGCAATGTGCTAAATGGCCCCTATTTGATCAATAACGTACATTTGTTGGTTTGATTTTAAACCTTAAATTCCTCCATTTTTAGACACAATTTGATTGCAAATTACCCATATCCATGCAATATATAAAGCAGTTATTAACTATTGAAGAATTATTTTTGAGGACCCTCAAACATTTTTTTGTGTCAGGAAGGGTACAACTAGTTAAAATCACATCACACATAATTCAAGCTTAAAAGGATGCTACAAGTAAACAAAAAAACAAAAAACAAAAACAAAAGGCTACAAGGAAAGAGCACAAAGACTAAGCAATCCATAGTGCCCATACCTTGTAGCAGCTAATGTGTACATGGAGCATACTTATTTATCAGTAGAAACCTCAAAAAAGTAAAAATCTCCTTATCAAAGCACACGACTATGACAAACCACATCCAGCTATTGTATTCAATCATGAATGAGTAAACTCATAGGCGAGCTGCTCCTAGAGCTCTACCACCATTGCCAAGAATTGGAACCTTAAAATTGAGGTTTGGTACGAAGGTGTCATCACCACCAGGAACATAATTGCAACCAAATGGTCCTGCTTATGCTCCAACTCTTCCTCCGGTGCCACCAATGAATGGATTACAGGGTGTAAGCCCAAAAGCAGGGAATTTTATTCGTTCAATGCTCGGAATATGCACTCTTCCCTTGAATAAGAACTGAGGCTTTTTCTTGTCATCGTGGTTGTTGAGGGTACTTAGCAATGTTGCGTTCAGCAACTGATTGCCATGTTATGGAAAGTAGGATATTGGATATGAGATGAAAGGCAAGGAAAGAGGAAGCTTTGTAAGCCATTTTCAAACAATAAGTGCAAGGAGTGTGCTAGTGATGTGTTTTGGTGTGTTTCTTTTTGTGTTGAATACTGAACGAAGTGGATGCATTATATATAGTTTTTGGGGTTCCCCAGAGTTAAGGGAATTTTGGCGGTGAGTAAAATGTTTATTGAGTGAATGTAGATGTAAGGGCTATACATCTGCATGGGGTGGGGCACATGGTTCTTGATCATTTGCGGCTTAGTGAATTTCAAGATAGCTTCATGAGTTAAAATGGTTTAAGTGTTTTTCTGACTCAGTTTTTATTACATACTATTTGTGGAAGATAGTCATCAATTTCATAGTGACCAATAATGGAGCCTTCACATGGCTGATTTATACATCTTCGTGTGAAGAAACTTGGAATTACTTCTACGTGATGTATTCTTGATGTTATCTTAGTTACTTGCATGCTATAACTAGAGCACTTTTAATTTGAGGATGTGGAACTAATGCACTATGTAACTTGAGCACTTTTAGCACCCAAGTGAAAGAGAATCATATTTTAATCTTATACAATTGTAATGTGATTCAGTTATTGTGTAGGACAATTGGTTGCGCTTTTCTGGTTCAATTTCCTTGTTTTCTTTATTCTAGTAAGGAAGGTTCTTTCTTTATTTCTTTCCTTCTTTTTTTTTTTTTTTGGTAGACCTCACATTTTAGTAATGTTATCAATTTTTTCCAAATTTTGAAAATCTTGCGAGGAAGCCTACATGACTATTGGTCGTGTATCCTGTTGCAAAAAACAAATGCGAAACAATATTGATATGCTAATGATTTACCAAGAGAAATGTTTTACATACATTTTGCTTAGCATTTCTCATATTATAAGTTAGAAAACTACCAAATGTCTATATATATATAAAGAAAAAATAAATAAAAAGAAAACCCACTATACACGTAGAAGAGAAAAGTTATGATGTAAGTAGCAAAAAGAAAGGAAACGAAAAAAATATGGTTTAAGACTTTTCTAAACCCATTCATATCTTAGAGACTAATGTTTATTTAAAGTTGAACATATCTCGCTTTACAAATCCTTGTCAAATCTCACCATTAGCCCTGGTCACACCTTCGTCTCCAATCGCACTCCTACCATCCCCATCACTACATCGCCAACCCTACCCCTATCCATCATCATAACCACCACCCCCATCTTAACCACCCTTACCTTCTCTTCATTCAACCCCAACCCACACATAATGCCAATCCAAACATTAACTCTTAGCATTGATAAAAAAAAATACAAAACAAATCAATAGCTAATTGGGGCTTGCATTGTAGAGAAAAAGGACATTGGGATTCAAAGGGTATAATGGTAAGGAGTGTCGTGATAGCATGGTGCAACCACTCTGGTGATAGTGAGATAAGTGTGCGATGACCTAATTAAGGAAGGAGAACTAGGATATAAAGTGGTGGAGCTCTAATAAGGTGGTTGGGTAAGAGGCAATTTACAGTGCCTTGGCATACAGATATGAACTGCGATAGACAGTAGTCATGGTATTGTTTTACAGGTTTAGTTGCAATGTGATTGGTTATGCAGGTAAAAGGGATTGACAAGAGGGTGGAAATGAAGGGAGGATAGGGGCAATAAAGGTGGGTGTAGGATTGATGGGAGTAAGTTTGGAGATGAGAGTAGGGTGGGAATGAGATATGGAAGTAACACCATGTGACCCACATAGGATGACATTAGTGATTTAGTAAGTAAATTAACCTCCACATCGCATGGATAACCAGTCCCAAATGACTTAAAGACTATTGGTGGTGTACAATTTTTACAATTATCAAAAGCTTCATGACTTTTATTTTGTCAGAAATTATTATTTTCATTAATGAGATAGACATGGACTGATTTGTGAGTTTATTTGGATAGCATCCTAAAAATCTTCATGAACATCCTCTTATATACTAATAAATAAGGTAAATAAGTACATACAATTACTATTTTGGAATCAATGTTTAGGGATTTGTTACAAGGATAAATCAGTTCTCCTTCAGTAAACCCTCACCACACAATAACAAATAGTGTTATGAACAACCCTAAAATAGGTTTTAACTTGCTATACAATAAAGATATTTGAGTGAATATTCATGTTAAGCTCTACAATTATATGCATGAAATATTTTTGTCCCTAAGATTTAGAAAATAACTTTTTAGTCCCTAAGGTTATAAACTATGAGTCATATTAGTCTTTGACCCAATTTATATTATTTTTCCATCACATTTTTGTTGACATGCCATCTTGATTAACATGGCGGCATGCTGATATTCTACTTAACCTTTGCTAATATAACTATATAGTGATAAACATAATTTAATGTTATATATAAATTTACATATAAGTTAGATTATTAATATATTTGGCATATGTTGATAGTTTGAATATATTATTCAACTATATTACTTATGAGATCAAGTAGAATGTAAATATATCACCAATATGTCATTTAACATGGCACATTATAAAAAAACATGAAGGAAAAATAAAAATAAAAATGGAATTACTAACTTGATTCACATTTTGTAATATTATGGACTAATAAAAGTTTTTTTTTCTAAATTTTAAGGCTCAAAATGACTTACGCATACAATTTCATGGACTAATTTTAAGATTCACTCAAAGATATTTGAACCTTATTTTTTGGGACATGCTAGGTACCCCGAGAGAGAAAAGAGGGGAGTTGGAGAAAAGAAAAAAGAAAAATTACACTCACCTCCCCATGGTTTAGCGAAATGTAACCTGAACCCTTTCTATTTTCGAAACTTATACGTCAAGTCCTTGGATTTTGAAAAATTCTATGTCAGCCTCCTTTACTAACATTGATTCATTAGTGACTTTGATGGAACAGTACACATTTTCATAGCATATGATTTTTAATAACACTGTTGGAAATATCAAAGGTTGTTATAAATATGAAATGATCACATTATTCTTTTATTAAGTGATAAAAGCACTCATTTCCTCCCGTTTGCACACAAGGGACATGTTGTGCATTCCAAAAGGGCTAAGTTACTCTACTTCAAAGGGGATTTGCTCAATTTGGAACTTTTGCCTGCATTCACTTTGGTTTCAATAAGGCAACAAAATTGGGAATTTCTTGATGCACATTCTTCCTCCATCTCCTTTTTTTTTTTTTTTTTTATTAAACTCTTTGCCTTTTGAGAAAACATCTTGCATGCACAGTTTTTGTTAAAATACCACACTAAATTTTAACCCATACCTTTTTTATTTTCTATTGGAATAATTTTATGGACTAACATAAATCAATATTAAATTTAATTTAGACCTAAATTAATTGGATGTTAGACATTTGAGTTTATTGTTTAAGCTTAATGCTTTGTGATCATTGTTGTTATTGGGCTAATTATTGTTAAGCATTGTTTATTGTGAGTATGTTTATGGGTCCTTATGTGTGGGCTTCACTATGATAGGTGGCTTAACCCAACACTTTATTGACACAAGGAAATGCCATCCTCCTAGCTAATATATAGGGTGCTTAATTAGCCCATTGATCCCATGACACAAAAATGTATTATGGAATAGGAGGAGTATAAATATCCCAAAATTCTCTATTGGGTTTATCTCTGATCTCTTGTGTTTGTGTTTTGCTAGAGCTGGGTAAACGGACCGGCCTGGTCCGTTTGGCCCTGTCCGCGATGGACCAATTTTAAATGGGCTGGACTGGACAGGTCCGCATAAACCCGCAAGTTCGCGGACCGGTTCGCATTTTTTGCCCAATAAGGAGCCCGCACACCAATTCGCGGACCAGCCCGCGGACCAGATTTTTTTTGCCTTTTCATATTTTTTTATACTTTTTTTAGTACTCTATGTTATATATTTATATAATTATATTTATACTATATATTTTACCTTACAAAATATATATACACATTTTTTTGACAAAATTCAATTTAAATTTTAAACAAATAACAATATTAATTACTAAATACTGCAAATATTAAAATTCAATTGTTAATTTTTTCAAAATAACATACAAGTTACAAATCAATCAAATATGCATAACTCATCCAATCATAAAAAATATTGAAACTACTAAAGAATATAAATTAACAACTCCTAACTATCAAACACCAAATATAAGCAAATCAAATACCAAAAATTTTAAAATAAACCAACTCACCAAAACAAAAGTCTCAAGTCTTAACATATCAAATTTAAATTATTACAAAGTCTATCTATCACCATCAAGCACATAAATAAAGTCCATTCATAAAAATACAAATAAAAATATAATGTCCTTACAAAGTCCAAAATCTATCCATAAAAAGGAAAGATAAAGAACATAAATGTTTCCAAAGTTCACAAAAAATTTAAAACTATTGCAAATCATTATTCTCTATTCCACTGAAACTCCACTATTAGGTGCTTTTGAATTAGTGCCTTCTTCATCTGAACTTAAATCTCCTTCTTGCTCTATAACTCACAACACAAACAATACAAAACAATTACCATAACATTTATTCAAAATATTACAATAGGAAAAAAACAAGAATTGAAAATATATTATTTACCTTGCACATCAAAGCCAAGCAACCAATTTCTAGTACATATCAAAGCTTGCACATTTTTGGAAAGAAGAGAACTTCTGTATTTGTTGAGAACACGAGAACCAATACTAAATGCAGATTTAGATGCCACAGTTGTTATAGGAATGCTCAAAACATCACAAGCCATCAGTGCTAAATCTAGAAATCGATGTCTATTGTCCTTCCAATAATGCAACACATCAAGATTTTGATGAGATTGAAACTCCATTTTTTGCTCATCCAAATAAACATTCAATTGTGACTTTCCAACTTCAGTAACATTTTGATTCTCATATTCAATAAACTCGTATATCATTTTCAAATTATAACAACAATTAGAATTCTAATAAGCAAACAAAAAAAAATGAAAACATAACAAGTAAAAAATAGAAACTTATATCCATATCAATCCACGGTGAAATAGATGAACCTCCAACAACATTTCCACTTGTTGCTTGATTAGCATGAGGTTGGTTACTTTGAACTTGAGAATTATTCAACTCTCTAGAAGACATTCGCACATACTCATTAAAAAGAGTAGTCAATTTATCTTTCACAAAGCTCAACCTTTCTTGATAAGCTATCGGGTCAAGACCAAGCTTTCGGTAGCAAAACTCCAAAAATGTGAACTTCATGTGAGGATAAAGAACAGATCCAAGTGCAAGCACGATGCTGTAATCACTCCAATACTTGTCAAACTTCACTTTCATCCTAGAAGCCATATCCCTAATGATTGCATCCTCATTACTCACATTTTGAATGAGCAAACATTCAATCCTCCACACTTATTTGAAATACAAATTTGATATTGGATATGATGATCCAGATATCAAGTTAGTGATCACATAAAAGGGACGCAAAAATTCACACATTTTTACAGCTCTTATCCATTCTTCCTTAGAAGGGCAATGTTTATAGTTTGGTTCATTCAAAGCATATTGCCAAAAGGAACGCCGATAATGAAGTGCACTTTCAAGCATAAGAAAAGTGGAGTTCCACCTAGTAGATACATCTAAATGCAAGCCTACACTAGCACCACCATATTTTTTTACAATTTCATTGAAAGCATTCATTCTTGCTTCTAATCCCTTGACAAACTTGATGCTCTCTCTAATTTTGTGTAAAGTAGCACTAGTAGCTTTCAAACCCTCTTGAACAATTAAGTTTAAAATATGAGCACAACATCGGATGTGAAAAAACTCACCACCATATAGCAAACCATTAGGCATATCACGAAACCTATCTTTCCACACTTCTTGCATATTATCATTAGAGCTAGCATTGTCCAAAGTTAATGAAAAAACTTTTCCATCAATACTCCACTCTTGCAAAAAATTTAACACAACCTTAGATAATTCACGTCCAGTGTGAGGAGGAGGCATATGAGAGAAATTAAGAATTTTGCTATTAAGCTTCCAATTCTCATCAACAAAATGAGCTGTCAATGTGATATAGCCCTCAATTGTACAAGAAGTCCAAACATCAGAAGTCAAGCATACCCTACTTGGAATGTGAGACAATACTTCCTTTAACTTTTTCTTCTCACTATCATACATATTAATCACATCCAAAGTTACCATATGCCTAGAGTAAACCTTGGCTTCAGGATTTAGATAGTTCAACAACTCCCTAACTCTCCTATATTCAACAAAATTAAATGGAAGATCATGCTCTATGATACACATAGCAACCATGTCACGCACAAGTTTGTTATCAACTTTTCTAGATCTTAGTTTTCCAGCTTGATCAATAATGAATTTTCCAACCTCACTATCTGGAAACCTAGATATTTTCTCACATTTATTCAAATGACGCAACAATGTTGAAGTTCCATACCTAGTACCACCACAAACATACTCATTCCCACAAGCTTTGCATTTTGCTCTCCCTTTTCCATCCTCACGAACCCCAATTTTATCATAATGTTGCCAAACACTAGATCTAGAAGTAACATTTCCAGCCCTCTTATTTGGATTGGTTGCTTCAGAGTCAACAGGGAGTGAAGATTGACTATCATCGCCCATCCCACTATCACTACTAACACCAATAGCAACATGTTGATTATAATTTGTGAGACTTGCTTCAGCAGTAGAAGAACCCCCAGTTGACTTTGACACATTCATATTTAGCTTTCAATCTAAATCACACAATACAATCATAATAAAAACATTTTAAATTAAACTCTTAAACCATACACAATAATAAATAACAAAGTACAAAGGTAAATTTCCAGTAAAATAAAACCAAGACATAAAATCCTAATAATATAACATAAGAAATTTCCCTTAAAACTCAAATTCTCCAACATCATCAATCTTATAATCTCATATAAAATTTTTAAACAAAAATCTTCAACATGAATATCCAGCATTTCAAGCATTTCCGCTTTTCCAACATCCCAAAATAACTAAGGAAGACAAGGGCAATGGCATTTTTAAACAACAAATTAATTATCTATAAACAACAAATCAGTTTTACAATCAATAAACCAAATTTCGATTAGATAGTGGCATTTTTATATTGACACATTAATTATCTAAGGAAGACAAGGATATAATGATAGAAAAAATGAGGCTTAAATGGAAACTATTTGCACCAGCCCTTTACCCAATATCCTAATGTCATGGTAAGTTTTGTGTTTTCATTTCTCAATCAGATTTAAAACCTTCAACAATCATCCTGTTGCTCACCCGAACAGACCACAATATTAGAAGACTAAACACAATTTTAATCAAAATCAAAATTGTGTACCAAAAAGGATAAATTAAAATCAAGATTGTAAGATTCAACTCATTAAACACGCACTTAAACACTTAGTCCAAGCTAAAACTGATTTGAAACAAATCAATCTTTAAGTCCTTAGGTGTTTGTGAATTAATTCATATATAGTACATTGAAGCTTATGAATCAAAATTCCAAATCAACCTAGCTTCAGCAATCAGCACTACACCATAAATGAGAAATACAGGAATGGCATTTGAGTTAGGTAGCTAAAAGCATAAAAGCTTACCTGGTGGCTGGAAGTGGTAGGCAGAGGCAGAGGCAGAGGCAGAGGCGTGCGGCGAGCTGAGAGCGACTGGAAATGAGAAGAGGAACGGCGGCGAGTTGAGAGCGACCGGAGGGGAGCGGCGACCAAAGGAATGAAGGAGCCAATAGCCACGAGAAGAGGAACAATGGCGACCGGTGAGCACAGGAAAGATTGACGCGAATCGTGAGCAAAGGCGCGGTTGATGCGAATCGCGAGCAGAGGGGTGGCTCTCACGAACGACTCTAGCGCGGCTACCTATAAGGCTGTGGTGGAGGTGGCGGTGGCTGAGCGAGTGAGCGCCTGTGCCTGAGCCTGAGAGAGATATGGGTGGCGCCGCTTTGCTTCAATAGAGAAGTAGAGAACCCTAGTTTCTTTTCTTTGAGTTTATATCTTTTCACTTTTCAGACTCTAGTATTTCTTTGTTTATGAATTTTGACTCATTAACATGTGAAGTTGGTACAGGAACATCCGAACAGGAGAGTGAGCAAGGCCTACAGCTCAGGTACACAAGCAGGCAAGCGGGTTAAGTTAGTGGGCTTAGGTAGTGGGCTTCAGTTAAGGTGTTTTTATTTGGGGCCTAGTAGTAAAATAATTGGTGGACTAGAGGCTGGACTTGGACCTTAGTCTTTGTGTCTACAGTATGCGGGTTAAGCGGGCTGGTCCGCGGGCCAGGCCCGTTTAGCTCGCGGGCTTGGCGGAGCGGATCAAAAAAGTCCACAGGTTGGTGGGTTAAAAAATTTTTGGTCCATTTTCATGCGGGTTGCGAGTTAAATGGGTTGGTCCGCGGACCGCAGTCCATATACCCAGCTCTATGTTTTGCATGTCAAGTTAGGAAATGCCTATAAACCTATTGTCTTCTTCCTCAACTCTTTTAGATAACTCTAACCTAATCTTCTAATTGTTATTGCACATGTCATATTCAGGATTAAATGAGTTTTTTGGGATATAGGGATTTCATCTGTTGTTTATATCATCTGATATATCTAAAATGCCTTCATTTTCTGCCTAGAATTATAACGGCTTCAATCATGAGTAAAAGTGGAGAAGAATTAAGCTTGGAATTTATGAACAGGAACTATGAATATGGGAGAATTGATGAATTCAAAATATTAAAACACCATAAAAAATCCAAATAGGCTATTCTATACTTGTCAAGAAAAAATATGTAACTTCTTTGTTTGGAGTAACCTGATCAGTGCTAACATATTTATCTCATGCAAGCCCTTAAGATGATGATGAAGAAGTGGAAAGGGTATCCAAAACCTTCATTCACACTTTCAACCTCATTCACCTTCATTTTGCCACACCGGCTTGGTAACTTCTTCCACTTCTTTCTCATCATCTTTAGGCTTGAATGGGATAAATATCTTAGCATTGATTGGGTTGCACTAATCAAAGAAGTCACATATTCTTCTTTATTGACAAGTATGGAATAGCCTATTTGAATTTTTTTTTTTGTGTTTGATGCTTTGATATTAGAAATTCCACTACGTTTACTGTTCCTCTTCATGAATAGCTTAATTCTCCTTCATTTTCATTCATGCTTGAAGCCATTATGATTCTAGGAAGATGAAAAAGGCATGACTTAAAATTTAGGATGATATTTTTGCAAACACGATTTGTGCAAGATCTTTTCTCAATGGACAAAGATTTTAATTTTAAAAAAAGAAAACCCAAAAAGGAAAAGAAAAGAAAAGGGTGCAGCAAGAAATTCCAAATTTTGAACGAACCCATTATGCAAATTGTCTCTACCCACAACAAATTAAAAATACTTTAATTACTAAATTACTTCAAAAATGCAGTTAAGGTGCAATCCAGGTCGTTCCACGTGGAAGTGTTCTAATTGTTCAAGAAATTTTAAGGGGGGTTTAGTATTGTTTAAAGCAAAATTAATTTGAAAACATAATATAAGAAGAATTATCTGCTCGAAGAGTCCCTCAAATTAAGAATTGTTCAATTATTTATTCAAAAGATAAATTCATAGTGGTGGTTATTTTCATTAATTATGTTTCCATACAAATAATGGTGCAATTCTACTTAATGGTCACACAATTGCACTCCCACTAAGATTTTGACTAACACATGCACTAGTAATCCATAACCATGATGCCAGTTTAATTCCTAATTATAGCAACCTAATCTCCTAATGGAGCTAATTTCAATCCATTACCAAATGAATGTAATTTAATCAATTAACTAAATACCTTAATGGAATCCTAATTATGCATATAACTCACAATGTGGATGAACACACAATTAGGTTTCTCTTAAAAATACAATGGCAATAATTTATGCAATCAATATTAAAGAAAAATGACAAAAAAGAAAGAAAAACCAACCACAAATTGCAATTACAATAGGAACCTCAAAAACAATTTTAATCTTTAGTTATCCTTGTCTAAGGTAAAATGATTACTCCTTCATAGGTGGAGGATCGCAATCAATATTGAGAAAAAGTGCAATTGCAATTCCAAACAGGCGTCAAAACAAGGATTGGATGCTCCCACAACCTAGAGAGTAGAGAAAAGAAAGGGACTACAGAGAAAAAGTGTGTGACGGAAAAAATAATAGCAATAAACCAAAGGTGTCTACAATTGTTGCTTATTCCTATTTATAATGTAGCAAAATTAACATAAAACTTGGGCCCAACCTAGTGAAATTGCTCTGTGCTTATGCTGCCTGCAAGTGTTTGACTGCATGGGCTATCATTGACCGCTAGGGCGGTCAATTAAAAATCATGTGATTGCACTTCCTCTGTCCACCACAAGCCGGTTAACAGTATGCTTGGGTCCCTTTTCCTACTCTAATGCACCAACCTAGATGTCCTTGTTACCAAACAGCACTCACACAAAGAGATTAAAAACATCAAGTACTTCCAAAATATGATTATTCACTAAAAAAGACACTCATGGATAAGAAATTATTCAATGATGTATGATGAGCACAAAGTGCAAATCTACCAATTATCCTTCGATTAAATACAATTGAAATGCAAAAATGTCCAGAGTTAGGATAAAGAATGAGTGCATAAATGTAATTCATCACCTTCCTTTGGAATAGAGTAACTTAGCCTCTTTGAAATGCACAATAAGTCCTCTAATAGGAGGAAGATGGTGCTTTTATCACTTAATAAAAGAATAATATAGTCATTTTATAGTTATAACAATATTTAATATTTACAACAATATCACTAAAAATTATGTGTTATCTTATAAGTGTATTGTTCTATCAATCTAGCTGACAGATTAACATTAATAGGGAGATGAATGTAGGATTTTTCAAAACTTGAGGATTTATACAAATTTTGAAAATAAAGAGAGTTCAGATTGCATTTCACCAAATTCCATGAGAGTTGGCTGTAACTTTTCTTAAAACAATAAAGTGATGGTCCAATATATTTGTGTGTCTCTGGTATTGAGTGTCCTAATTTTATCTATTCAAATAGTATTATTGAGTTGCTATGCGTGAGGAATGTGAGTTTAATTGTGGGTCTTTTTTTGCATGTGGAATTTTCATGGTGTATTTATATTATTATAGTATTTTGGGTAAAAATCACATAGTATGAAATTTTCAGTATGAAATTCGTCAAATGCAAATTCAATGTCAAACGAAAATAACACAGAATTCACCACAAGTAGATTTTATAAACACTATATACAAATAAACTTACCCATTATCTTATATTAATATAAACCGCTTATCAAAATATCATATTAAATTATTTCTACTTTAATTGTAGGTGTAACTAACCTACCCCTAAAAAGTGTCCAAATCATGATATGTCATTCCTAGTTTACTTATCCAGGAACAGCTTTTTCAGAGGGAAAAGAATGAACACATCATTGTAGTTACATAGTTAACATCACATGCATAATGCCATAATCTGAAGGAAGGTGAGCTGCAGTTAAACGAAGACAGGTCTCACTCAAGTTACTGTGAATGTCGGAATTGATGCTCTGGTCCAGTTTCTTGCGAGACACACTTTCATAACTGCCTGTGTAAGCGTGCAAAAATTTCAATTCAATAATTTTATAATGACGTTGCTTTTAAGTAAGCTTCTAGCTGCAACCACCACCATGCATATGAGCATATCTATCCTTTGGCCTATCATCATTGGTCATGGTTCAGTGTATGAACCTTCCAATCATACCTCTACAGGGTTTCCTCAATAATCAATAAGATAATATCCTTGCTACTAGCTGGCTACATCGAATTTCATACGTGGAAGTCTTTGAATTATTTATAAAGGATGCCATTTTCAACCAAGATTTGCTGTTATGTCTTGGACTTAGAGCAACAATATCATGCAAGTTGGACCGCCATTAGCGCCTTAAGGTATGTTCAAGAAGAAAAATTCTTCCTCAAAATTATCTAGGAATTCCGAATGATTACGTTTCGTGATCTTTTATTAGGGAAAAGTTCAGTCTCCTCGCTTAAAGTTATGATATTATACACAACATCCTTTGATTTTTCATGTCCACACTAGCCTCTCGACAGGAACACTCAATGTCATGTTTTACATACGTACTCGCTATCATATTTCACAAAATACAAGAGTACCTATGTAATATCATGCAAACCTCGAGAGAAATTAATGTATAATTTTATAGATAGCAGGAGTTGAGTGGAATATCTACTAATTTAAGGGGAGGCTAATGTCAATTACCTAATTATTAATCATAGTTTTTCACAAGTAATTAATAAGTTAAAGCAAGAGAAATTCTTAAGTGCTTTTAGATCAAGACAATATTTTCAATACTCATTTTATTGATTGACAAAATTAGTTATTTCATTAAAAAAGGTCTGAGAAGTGAGAGACAATAATGACTTACAAAACTTAACCATCAATTAATAAATAAATCGATGCACCTAAATTTCTCGTTAAGCAAAGAGAATAAAAATGATATTTTTCTTGCCAGAAAATTTTCCTTGAATTCACTGTGTTTTGTACCAAGTATTACAACAAACAGTTCCCATAAAACGAAACAAATTCATGAGTTTGGCCTCTCCTCAGAAAATCTAGGGAGTTAGACCAGTGAGTTTACAAGGGTGACTCCCTCCAAACCTGACCAGTTCTGATCATCAGCTGGTGATGTTCCTTCTTCAACATCCACAGATTGCCCTCCATTAGTCTCATTTTCTTCTGAGGATCTGACAGTGAAGTTCCTTTGAAAAGATGGCTCGGAGTTTTGTCCATCATCTGACTCAATCGGATTGCCTAAATGGCTCTGGATGGTTGCAGAAGAAAAGCCTTGTTCATCATAATCAAATTCTGAGTCCATTTTTCCATCCAAAAATAGGCAGACCACAGCACAATCATCCATCTTTGAAGTAGGGTATTTGATTTTCCACTCCCGAGCAGCAGCATTTACCAGAATCCTCGCTGTTGATGATTGCGACGGTGCTGAAGATACCATCTCAACCACCTATTCATTGCTTAAAACATCCCAGACCTTCACAACAACAAGAGAATCAATCATGCACCGGGAGAAAAGACACAAGTTTTCAGACTAACATTGACCTACTGAAAGGTGGTTAGCATCCAGGGAAAAAGAAACTCAAGTTGCTAGAGGTTTCGGTCAATGTTATGTCGTGCTCACTGCTTAGTTAATCCATTCTTGTAGAGAAGACAGCACGGGATGCAGGCCAATCAATAATACAGTGCCCAAACAATCTCTCAGTCATGCAACATATACAATTTTGTCAAGTGGTGAAGTAAGTATCATGCTATATGATGAACTGTTTTGCGGATAATATCATTTAAGCAAATGTACTATTTGAACATTATTTTCACACATATTCCATTTTCTTAACAAGAACAAATTAAGTAATAGCTAGCTAAATTATAGTTTATCATGAATATGCATAATTTGATCAACTGCTAACCGATTTAGGTGCAAATCAATTGAGATATTTCTGATGTGCATGCAAAATGCTAATTGTTTGCCTATTTAGTGTGCATGAGAAACACACATAAATTAGCTAGCAATTGGCCAATTTATGTGTGTATGCCTGTTCATCCATGATCCTTGCAGAACTTTATGGCAAAATTCTTCATGGGTTACATGAAGAAAACAATCAAACAATCCATATAGCAATCCAATTTTTAGACAAAAACACTTACCATTTACTATTAGTAATACAATTTCAAATTTCCCTTTTTATATAGTTCATATGGATATATGGGGCCTTTTTAATGTTCCTTCTATGTTAGGTCAAAAGTATTTCTTACTATTGTTTATGATAAATCACATTTCACTTCGATTTTCTTAATGAAAACCAAATCTACAGCAAGGTTGCTGATAAAGAATTTTGTGCAGTTAACAAAAACTCATTTTAATTGTATGATAGAAAACATTAGGACTGATGATGGTCAAGTGTTCAATATGCCTGACTTTTATGCATCTTTAGGCATTTGTCATTAGACATCATGTGTTGCAATATCATAACAGAATGGTGTCGTGAAAAGAAAACATCAACACATCTTATCCATAGCAAGATCCCTCCTATTTTACTCCAATTGAAAGCTCATGCTATCTTTGTTATCAATAGGTTACTCTCAAAAGTCTGGTCAATCCCTTTCAAACTTTATATTCCACTCTTCCAAATTTATCTAATCTAAATATTTTTGGATCACTTTGTTATGCATCAACTCTAACTTTTGATAGAAAGAAATTTGCCCCTAGGGCTATTCAATATATTTTCCTAGGCTGTCAACAGGGCACAAAAGGCTATACTCTCTATTTAAGTTTTTCTTTCTAGACATGTTATTTTCCATGAACACATTCTCCATTTTCAACATTATTTTGCACAAAATTCTCCTACTCACAACATTACACCATCCTCATCTATACTGATGCACATTTCTCTTTTGATCACATCACAACTATAGCTGCATCTATACCTCTAGACACAACACTTATTGCACCTATACACGCTACACCTGCATCTGAAGACCTTCCACCACTAATTGATCTTACACCACTCCACACCGCCACACCTATATAATCCCTCCTAATCCTTCTCAGCACATACCTATTACCTCAAAATCTCTCACTCAATTACCTCCAATAAATTTAATAACAGATAATATTGTAATTCCATCGGCAACATAGCCACCATCTTTTTCCCTCACAATTCCAAATACACAAACACCTCCTACACCTTTCACAACTTCCACACAACCTGCCATAGCTACTGCACCTATTAGGAAATCAGACAAGATCAGAAAGTCTACTTCATATCTTAGTGAGCACCATTATACACCATCTTTATCAAGCATACCTCCAATCTCTTCTAATGTCAATTATCCTATATCACATGTTATTTCCTATGATGATCTAAAACCATCTTACAAAGCTTTCTCCTTAGTTATATCTTCCCACATATAGCCCAAAGCTATAAATAGGCTATTGTTCATGATTGTTGTGCAAAGCTATCGAGGTGAAGTAAGCTTTGGAGGTCAATAAAACATGGATTCTTACTAAGTTGCTTCAAGGGAAGAGGCTTATAGGCTGCAAAATTAAATATGTAAAAAAGTTAGCACAAAGCTGATGAACCTATTGAGAGATACAAAGCTAGGTTAGTGGCTAAATGATTCAGTCAAACTGAAGGCATCAATTATCCAGAAACCTTCAACCCAGTAGCCAAAATGACAACCACAAGGCTAATTTTATCCATTGTTGCTGCACAAAATTGGACATTAAACAATTTGATGTAAACACTGCTTTCTTACATGGTGATTTACATGAAGATGTTTACATATTGCCACCCCTTGGTGTCCCTAATGTTTTACTAAACCAAGTATGTAAGCTACAAAGATCCCTTTATGGCTTGAAATAGGCCAGCTGACAAAGGAACAAGAAACTCACCCATGTTTTACTTTAGTGTTGTTTAATAAATTCCAGAGCAGATTATTCTATGTTTGTGAAATACAATCACGAGAAAATCACAATCATCCTTTTTTATGTTGATAACCTTATTCTCATAGGCAATGATTGCCTGAGATTGAATCTTTGAAGCACACCTTAGATATCTAATTCAAAATCAAAGATTTAGGTGGTTTGTGATATTTATTAGGAATGGAAGTCGCCCGATCTTCTAAGGGCATATATCTTTTCCAAAGGAAAGATGGCTTGGAGATAATTGAGGAAGCTGGTCTCTTAGCCAAGAAACCTGTAATCACACCATTGGACTATTAAATGAAGTTGCAAAAATAGGGTTCCAAACTTGTCTATGATCCTGCAAGTTATAAAAGACTCATTGGCCGCCTTGTTTACCTTACTAATACTTGACTTGACATTGCTTTTGCAGTCAGCTAATTGAGTCAATACTTGTCCACACCTATGGTTGAACATGAGCAGGCTGCTTTTCAAGTCCTTAAGTATCCCAAAGTTTGCTTGAGCATAAGGACTATTCTTCCCTTTTGCTTCAAGCATTTAGTTCACTGGCTTCTGTGACTCAGACTGGGAAACATGTATGGACAATAGGCGATCCCTCTTAGGATTCTACTTCTTCCTTGGAAATGCTTTAATTTCAAGGAAGAGTAAGAAACAACCAATTGTTGCTCGGAGCTTTGCTAAATCCAAGTACCATGCCTTAGCACAAGCTTGCTATGAAGCTCAATGGTTATGGTTTCTCCTCCAAGACCTACATCTTACTCTATCGTTTCCTATTGCTTTGTACTATGACAATAAGTCATCGATTCACATCGCAACTAACCCAGCTTTTCATGAAAGAACCAAATAAATTGAAATGATTGCCACATTATTAGGGAAAAGATGTAATCAGTTTTGATTCATATGTTGCCTATTCATACCAAGTCTCAAGCTACTGACATTTTTACAAAATGTCTCACACCTGGTCCTTTTGATACTATAGTCTTCATGCTTGGCCTTCTCAACATACATTGGCCAGCTTGTAGGGGAGGGGGTTGTTATCATCTACTGGTACACCTATATCATAACAGCACTAGCGTAACTTTTTTTCCTCAGTTTGTTACTTTTCCTCCAATAGTTAGTTAGTTCAATTATAGCTTCTCCCCATTTGTATAGCTATATACTAGCTTAACTAATTTAATTAGACAAAGCTTGTATGACACACTTTCAAAAATGAGAACAACTTTCTCTCATATTCTTGGTGCTCTCTGTCTCTCTATCATAGAAACAAGAGTTCTCACACCTACCTAGATATTGTAAATAGATAGATATTCTGAAACATAAAAAAGTAAAAACAAATTATAGTTATTATGAAATAGAGGGAGTAGCTTTTGTAAGACCATGTTTAAATTGGCGAAAAGTAAAAAGTAGAACAAAAAACTAGTTAAAAATGTCAACCACAAACTATGACACATATACTGTTAATTATATTATAATTTTTAAAGAGTAAAATATATTTAATTTCCTTAAGAGATATATATATATATCACGAAATGGCATTCCATTGTATTAATTTACAAAATTTACACTACACCCTATTATCAAAAGCATGTTTGGAAATATAGATTATAAGTTCAAATAAATTTTTGTAATAAAATTTGTTTCGAACAAAGCTATTAAGTTACGATAAACAAAATGCAAATGGATTATAAGTAAAAAATAAAAAAATTATAGCTCAAATTGAAAAATAGTTATAATAAGAAGCTTTTTAAAACTTTTTATTATAAGCATAACACACTATTTTGCAAATAACTTTAAGTTAATACATTCAAATATAAATTAATTTAAAGGGAGAAGCTAAATGTAAGGACAAATTTCACTGCATGTTATATGACAGATTGACAGGGGTTGGGTAATTAATGGGTGTGAATAGGGTGTTAGCAAAATAGCGTTTTGAGGGATTGAATTTTAATTTTTAACTTGTTAATTGATTTTGATAGGAAGGACTATATTATCACCAAAAGCCCCATCAAAATCCTATAAACATAACAGAAATGATGAAAAATTGAATAGCTGATCGAATTGAACCTGAGTTTGAGCTTAAATAACTCGAGATGACTGATTTTGTTTTGGAAGAATTGAGGAAATTAGAAAGGAAGAAAGGAAATAGGTTCCTGGATTCCAGTGATTCCCATTTAAACTCTTAAAAAAAAAAAGAGAGAATTTGTTTTAAAGGCCAAGAAAGTTCACTGAGAGAATTGGCGATGATGTTAATGAGCCCGTCTAGACGGTCCAGATACCAATAGTTTTATTGAGATTAAAACAAAAACTTGTTAATAGAGGGAAATGGTTTTAGGGTTGAGAAGCTTCAAGCTTCACTAGGAGAAGCAGGGATAACGTCACTGGCATGTCCTAGACATCGAGAAAGGAGATCGGCTAATTCATGTGTAGTTTGGATTGGACCTTGTTTTTGTCAATCTTCAGCCCTACTTCCCACTTCCAAGGTTAATAGCTTATTAATATGATAGGGATTGGATAACCCTTGTTAAAGGAGTGTTACTGTATGATTAGAAAAGTTATAAGATTAAAATTATTTCAGTAATTTATTATAATATAATTGTTTTTTTTTTTTATAATTAGTTATGTGAAAGTTAATTTATGTTTGGATGTATATGAACTTGAAACTAATTTATGTTCAAATGTATTAATTTAAATTAAAAAAAATAGTGTGTTTTGTTTATAAACAAAACTCAAAACCTTTTAAAAACTAAAGTTAAAAGTATTGTTTTTAACTTAAAATTATTATGTTAATAGTTCATTATAAAATAAATTTTTACTTTTTAAAAAAGCTTATTTTAACTTATAATTTATAGGTTTAACTACTTTGAAAGCCCTAGAGTTATATTTAATTTTCAATTAGGTTTTCATAGTTTAAAAGTTTATAATTAAATTTCTATACTATACAGAAATTTTCAATTAAATCTCTATATAATACAAAACTTTTAATTCAGTCATTATATTGTGTAAAAATTTTCAATCAAGTCCCTAAACTACATAACTTCTAGGGATTTGATTGAAAATTTTTGCACAATATAAGAACTCAATTAAAAACATTTATGAAATATAATATATATAGACTTCATTACAATTTATTAAACTAGATAGAATTAATTGAAATTTTTTTTATAGTATAGAGACTTAATTTTAATATTTTATATTATAAGAACTTAGTTGAAAATTGAGTTAAACTAAAATGACCATTAGAGTGATTAAACCTAATTTATATTCTCAAACCTGTTCTTAATAAATTAAAATAGCATGAAGTGTATAATTTTCCAACTAATGAGGATAAAGTGCTATTTTCTGATTTCTTAAAATGATTAAATATATTTTACTCTCTTAATAAAATATACCACGCAAACGTATACTAGTTCTTATTATGCATGGACGTCCTGCATATTCAACCATAAAGACCCACAACGTTTCAGGAAGGTTTTAATTGATAATTGACATAGCATAGAAATAATTTAATTTTAATGCTGGTTAATATTACAAAGTTATTTAAAATATTTTACACAGAAAAATATATGAAAGACAATATTCAAAAGAAATATAGCAAAGCATGCATGAATTGCTATGTGAACTCTGGAGAGATTGCTTCTGTGCTGACTTTAAACTCCTGCAATGTGAGCACCCACATACCTGCATGCTGTGGCTTTTGGATTTGCCACGGGGTACCCGTTACTTATCTGTTGTCTTTGTATGAAGAAACCAGAAACAAATGATAGGCTGAAGATTAACGAGAGTAAAATATTATTTGTATTTATAATTTGTTCAATATTATATCAATATATTTTCATATATTATTTAATGAGATGTGAATCCTAAACTAATTGAGGTCCACATTCTATCTAATAATATATAGGAGCGTGTTAATATAGTATTCCATAAATAATGAATATAAAATAACATTTAATATACAATATATATTTTGTATAAAGTCAGATTATTGGACCAGGATTGGAGACCGCCAATTTATGATTTAATGTACAATAACAGTTTATTTTAGCCGTGGAGAGACGTGGAATGGCGTGGGCTCGCAGGCACGTGCTGGTTCAATTCAATTTGCAAAAGAGATTTAGGTTAAAATACCATTTGCTATCTGTATGACTATATCTGTACGTGGACAATGTTTTTTTAGTTTTTCAAACAAGGGAGTTATATGCCCCCCTTAATTCTGTCAACTTCGTCCTATCCACTCACTCTTACTTTTTTTTTTCCCCTTTTTAAATTTTTTCTGAGGGTCCCGGGAAGAGTGGGGCAGACACTCAGGGTCATGGTACACTAATTGCTTTTGTTACATTTGAATTTTTCTTTTAATAATTACATTTACCGCTCTAAATTTGCCACTGTTAAACTAACTTATTTTTTATTTTATAAACTATAATTTTATTTTTTAATAATTTAATTTTAATAAATTGATAGTATGAAGAAGGTTATCAGTTGGTCATTATCATTCTTTTTCTCCCACCTTTCTCTCGTACTCCCTTGCTACCAATTTTTTCCTTTCCTTTTCATTCATTAGGTTTTTGTATTGTTCATTTTGTTTTTGTTATCCCTTTTATGTGGGTTTTCTTTCTCCCTTTTGTAGTGTTTTTTGTTCCCTTTGATGGATTTTTTTAATTTACTCTCTTTATGATTGTTTTGATTTTTCCTTGTGAGTATCTTTTTTAATATATATTTTTACAAATAGAGAGATATTCATATCTACTTTAAAAGAAGACGTAATATATTATTCAAGTATTGCATCATTTTTCATATTAATCTCCATTGTAAAAGATACTTTTGGCATTTATACTCTTCAAGTGAGGAACAGAGTCATAGATCATTAGTTAATTTTAAATGTGATACATATTTATTTCTTATTCAATTTATATTTAAAATTTATTTTTCGATTTGTAACTACTATTAAGCATAACTATGAATAAATTTTTCTTTCACCACAAAAAAAATGTAAAAGTGTTACAATGCTAATTAATCATATATTATCATATCAACAAATATAGTTGTTTTTTATATCTACTACTTAAAAGGCCATACAACTAGAAATATTTAATTAAATGAAAGCGTAAAAGTATTTTACACTGTTAGCCTATCAAAATTAAACTCATTTTAAATTTTTAATATTTGAAAATATGACTTAAAACATATTTTTCTAAAGTAAATAACCTTGTTTGTCCTAATATTTTCAATTTGAAATTAATTTGGTCCTTACAAAACTTTTGACATCAATTTTATTCTAGCATTGATAATTTTAATATTGATTATATTCAGTCGTATTGTTGGATTTTGACTCTGATAAAATGACTAAATTGATATTGTCAGCACCCAATTTTTGACTAGGTAAAAATGTTTGTTTTAGTTAAAAAAGGAAAAACTAAAAAAATTAGTGCTAATGAGCATAATTTTTGTCACAACGTACTTGGAGAACGCCGTAACACAAATGACAACATTTTTTGACAATGAACAAGAGTCGCTACCAATTTTAATTCTGGTTAAAATTGGAAAACCCTTTAGTTTGCAAACTAGTTTTTTAAGAGTTTTGAGGTTCGGGAGTCTGATTACGATTATGGAAGGATGGAAACATAATCCCACTGCACCCTTAATATGTCTGTATAAATATGGTTACTCTAGAGCTTATTATGCAAATTAATTATGACTGTAAAATATTTATTTTTCCCCAAAATTTAACAATTATATAAAAAATAAGATAAAATAAAATAAAAGAAATTAAATTAAAAGAGAACATAATTCAATGAAAAATTAATTTTGATTTGATAGCTGTTTGCTACGCTGACATATCCTCTGGTGCAATGAGGAACTCAAAGCTATGTCGTTCTGTAGAAAATACTTGTGTGTTTAATAGATTTTAATTAAAAGAAAAGAAATAAAAATAGAATGAAAGATGTGTTGATTAATTTTTTATTTTAAAATGATTTTTATGAAAGAAATTAAAATCCACTCTTGCACGAGTTTTAGGATAGTGTAAACCATACAATAAACCCTTACATTCTTATGAAACTTGAGGATAATAACTCATACATCAACATCACAAGTTGTCGCATGGATTAAAAAATATTTTTTAGATTTTTATTATTGTATTATTTTTTTGTTATATACTTTTTTATTATTTAAAAAAAATTATCCAAATCCTAACTTAACATGATGACACAAGAAAAACAAAAAAAATAAACTAAAATAAAAATAAAAAATAAAAAATACAAAGCTAATTACAATGACCGCAAAACAAGATTGTGACAAACTTAAATATTAAGATCCAATACCCAAAAAAATATCTAAACTCTAAGACCCAAAATAATAATAATAATAATAATAATTAATCAAACAGCCCATGCCCTCATCAAATATTTTTAGTTTGAAGCTTTAAAATAAAACGCCCAAGCACAAATTTAATCTAATAGAACAAAAAAATAATAATAATAAGTGGCCTGACCCCAAAGATAAGCAATCACAGCCCAAAATTAAAAGTTAAGAAGCCTAACAACAATACTTGAAAAAGGGAAAGACAGTCTAGAGGTTAGTCTTTTTTGAGAAAACAAACAAAAAATACCCAAATGTATACCCCAGACTAAACAAAAACGTTGCTCTGACCAAGCACAAGTGAACTAAAAGAAAGTCTCACTCCATAAAAAAAAAAAAACAATGTTAAACAAAATGCCCCAATACCTATTCCTAGACCTGAACCAAAAAATGAAACAACCCATGTAAAACAAAGCCTAATCTCACCCAACACTAGCCTAGTTGCAATAAAAGGAACATAATAAAAAAATTAAATGAAGAAAAAAAAAGAAAAGCCTAGTTCTAAAACCCAAATAAAATAATCTCATCCTAAATCCAATATTCCACAAGGCAATAAACTCAAAAATAAGACTTTGACCCAAAGAAAAGGAAATGTAAGCCCAAGGTAATAACTTAAATCTAAACAATTGAAATACCATCCTACTTTCTTTGTAGCATAAGGGGAAAAAAAAAAGAAACAACACAGGAGCAAGGGATTAGGTAGTGGTACTGGAGGCTGACGCGAAATGGAGGAGGAAAAAAGGGCGACATATGGCGGCGCGATGTGGCAAGGAAGGGTACATGCATTAAAGGTAACATCTGGAACATGGCAATAATAGCTTGGGGGTATAGGTTTCCATGTCTTTGGGTCAGTAAAGAGGATGCTTATCAAAGGAGGAAAACAAGCATGCCAAGGGATGGAGGAGCTAGATCAGCTAAGGAACTGTCGGCGGCAGGCCGACCTACGGTGCGGAGAAGAGGGGCAATGCACGGCGATGAAGGAAGGGAGATGGCAGTTGGAGGGCAGAGGGGGAAGCTAGTGTCGACAGGGCTAGTTGTGCTGGGTGGGGGAGCTGCGATGATTTCGCCAGGGGCGGCGAGGTGTGGTGGTATTGATTGGAAAAGACGGTAACATCCACGGACCTTCCTCTTTTCTTCCTTTAATTTTTTTTTTTTTGTTGATATTGTGACTAAGCTTTGGACTGTGGGGATGATTGATTTTGTATATTTGGACTTTTATTGTGGTTCAGATAATTGTTCCTATTGGCTTTGTGACTTGATTTTTTTTGTTGTGGAAGGAGAACCATATGTAGGAGTTTGGTTTGTTGTGTGTACTGATGATGAGGATGAAGGTGAGGCTATAATGATAAGATTATAATGCCATTAATGAAAACAAAGAAAAATGTCTGCAAGGATGATGCTGTTCATGTATGTTTGAACTCATTTTTTACCTTGCAGAAATACTGGGAATGAAAATGTAAACTCACTCCTTCTGAATCTTCCTCTCTGTTATTACTCTATTATTGCATCTCTTTCTCTATTAGAAAAATGAAAACCATTCCCCTATCAAAACTCTCCGACCTCCATTTATATTCATTCAAAATCATTAATCCTCTTACCTTTACAAGTTGGTTGTGGGAGCTCCCAGCTCATCCTCTTAGATGTTAGAAGATCATTCCTCCTTTTGCAACGATTGAGGAGGAACATCATCATAGGATTGCCACTCATGATATTTGACTCCCTTTTTCCTTTTTTGTTTTGCTTTGTGTCACGGGGAGGTTTAAAATTCAGATTGGAGGAATTGGGTTATAATATTTTTTATTTTTTATTTTATTTTATTTCTTTTAAATTTTTGGTTAAGAATAAGAATGGGCTGATTATGAAGTGGGCTGTGAATATGGTTTGAGCTGATAAAATAAAATACATGCAATTGACTGAACAAAGTTAAAATTGAACGATACCAACAAGAAATTTTATTATTCAAATAAAATGTATGAGATGACTACGAGATAAAAAGAAAACTTTCAGAGAAATTTTTTTATTTAATTGTTCGGGCAAAATTGAGTGTTCACAGTTGCCCCTCTTTACTTGTCGCTTATTGACAAATATAAAGATTATGGCTTTAACATTTTACTGTAAGAGACAAGTAAAGATATGAACAAATATTTTGTCCGAACAATCTATAATAAACATGAATGCATGATGGTAATGAATGTATGGTGACAATGCAAAATGCTTTAGTGGATACTGATGAAGAACTAATACACAATGATAATGAATGCCTGAGGTATGGGGACTATGTTAAATGTTTTTATTGGATGATGTTAAATGACCAATGCACATTATGATGACTACATAATGACAATGTGAAATGGTGCATGATTTCAATGACTGCATAACGAGCACTGAATGCTTGATGACCATGTGAGATGTTTTAATTGGATTATGCTAAACAGCTAATGTACACGATGGTGAATGGAAGATGACAATGTGTAATGAATGATGCTGGATGAAAATGGATGTGAAAGTACACTAAATGTGAAACAATGTAAAAGCATGTGAATTGTGAAAGTAAATGTGAAACTGTGAAAATATATAAAATGTGAAATTTAAAACCCGTGAAAACATGTAAAATTGAAATTTTGTGCAAGTGAATAAATGTAAAGTTAAAAGTCTGTGAAAGCATGTAAATATGAAAGCATTTAAAATTGTGAAAGCATGTAAATTGGGAAAGCATTTAGATGTGAAAGCATGTAAATTGTGAAAGCATTTAAATGTGAAAGCCTCTAGAAGTGAAAGCCTCTAGAAGTGAAAGCATTTAAATGTAAAAGCATATAAATGTAAAAGTTTGTAAACATATGAAAGCACGTAAATTTGTGAAAGCATTTAAATTCATGAAAATAGGTAAATTGTGAAACGTGTAAATTTTGAAAATATATTAATTGTGAAAGTAGATAAATTGTGAAAGCATGTAGATGTGAAAGCCTGTAAATGTGAAAGCATGTAAACGTGAAAGCATGTAAACATGAAACCAGGTAAATGTGAAAGTAGGTAAATGTGAAAGCCTGTAAATGTGAAAGTATGGAAACGTGAAAGCAGGTAAATATGAAAGCCTGTAAATGTGAAAGCTTATAAATGTGAAAACATGTAAATGTGAAAGCGTATAAATGTGAAAACAGGTAAATGTAAAAGCATTTAAATGTGAAAACTTGTAAATGTGAAAGCCTGTAAATGTGAAAACTTATAAATGTGAAAGCATGTTAATTGTGAATTTACAGACTTGTGAAATGTAAACTTGTGAAGTTGGATATATGTAAAAAAAACAATTGTGAATGCATGGTTGGCAATTTGATGAAATGATGATGCGGAATCGATGTGATGATGAATTAATCATGCAAAGTTGATGTCATGATGGCATGAATAACATGAAACTAATGTGAACCAGTGAATGAATTGAAGCAAAACTGATATGTTGATGACATGATGAATGAATTGCTGCAAACTTGATGTAAAGATGAAAATATCTCAAAACTAAAAATTACCCCGGCTTGATGCGTCTTTGCATTGTCCTTCAAGAAAGATTTTGTTTCTCTCAAAATGAGATGATTCTTCGTCTAAGCGGCTCTATGAACTTCTTCATTATAGTTTTAAACACATATTCCGCTGGTGACATTTCAGTGTCTCTTTTCTACCCCATATAATCATTTTCCCCACTTTTGCTTCAATTGTCAGCTTGGTTTTTTTTTTTTTTAATCAAATGACTAATTCAGTCCACCAACATCTACATTCAGGCTGTTGCCTTCGAATCTTGGCTGAGCAAGTTGCTTCTTTTCCTTTGACAATCAATCCTGAGTCCTCCATTTGACTTATTGTTTCTGAGTTTTGTTAGCAAATTAGTCACCTATTATACTTCAACTTTAACATTATGATTATGCATGGCTTTAAAAATAGAATAAAGAGACAAAGATTTCATAGGAGAAAATAAATAGAGACCCAAAGGAAGAGAAAGATGATTTTATTGGATTTCAAACTGGAAAGTATTTATAGAATTTGACAAATTGTTAAAAGATAAGGAAGGAAGAAAGTCAAGGCTGGTAGTGTTACTTTCATGTGCTCAACCTATTTCATTGATTCGTTGGCTACATCGAACTCGAATTGATGATAATAAGTGCAATCCTTTATTGTGTGTTTAGCATTATGCTGTGATCATCCAACATTCAAATTGTCCCAGTGTCAGATTCATTCATAGTTTCTCAGTCTTTCACCATTGCATAGACTGCATTTTCTGAGTTTTCAACCCTATTTGCATCCATTTTGATGCTCTAATTTTTGCCTAGGCCACCCTTCTGGGTTTTTGACCTAGCGAGCCTTTTTTTTTTTAATCTTTAAGCAAAGTATTTCTTCACAACATCTAAATTGATTGGCTTAGCAAGTACTTAGCCTTCCAGATCAGTCAAGATCAAAGCTCCTCCAGAAAAAGCATCTTTAACAATGTAAGGGCCTTCATGTATGGGTGCCCATTTGCCCTTGTTATCCTCTTGATTTGACAAAATCTTCTTCAGAACAAGATCTCCTGGTTGAAATGTTCAAGGGCGAACATTCTTATTAAATACCTTAGCTATCCTTTTTTGATACAACTGGACGTGACAAACTACATTTAGTCATTTTTCTTCAAGCATGTTCAATTGCTCATATCTTATTTTAACCCACTCGGCTTCCTCCAATTCGGCCTCCGCTAAGACTCTTAGAGATGGTATTTCCACTTCTATAGGCATCACCGCCTCCATTCCATACACTAATGAATACGGAGTTGCCCCAGTTGAGGATCTGACAGGAGTATGATAGGCATGTAATGCATAAGGCACCATATCACTCGAATCCTTGTAGGTGACCACCATCTTCCCCAAGATTTTCTTGATGTTTTTATTTGCTGCTTTTACTGCCCCATTCATCTTTGGTCGGTAAGGAGCCGAGTTGTGATGCTTGATCTTGAATTTCTCACATAGTCTCTATACCTCTACATTATTGAAATTAGTCGCATTATCTGTGATGAGTCTTTCTGGCAACCCATATCTACAAATGATATTATTCTTCAAAAACTTGACCACCACTTTCCGTGTTACATTAGCATAAGAAATAGTCTCAACCTATTTGGTAAAGCAATCAATGGCTACCAGAATGAATCAATTACTGTTGGAGGCTTTGGGTTTAATTGGTCCTATGACATCCATACCCCACATTGCAAACAGCCAAGGTGATGTAAGAGTATGCAATGGCACAGAAGGAAAATGGATTCGATTTGCATAGATTTGGCATTTGTGGCACTTTCTGACAAACACTATGTAGTCTTTCTCCATTGTGAGCCAATAATATCCTTGTCTGAGGATATATCTGGACAACATGTGCCCGTTAGCATGGGTTTTGCAAAAACCTTTATGGACTTCTAATATGATGGAGTTGGCTTCTACAGCATCGACGCACCTTAATAAAACTCCGTCATGGCTCCTTTTATACAGTACAACACCAAGAAGAAGAAAGACATTGATAGCCATATGATTGCTTTTCTGTCATTCTCATTTGATGTTGACGGATATTCTCTTTCCTTAATGAACCTCTTAATATCGTGGAACCATGGTCGGCCATCTGGCTCCTTCTCAACATTAGAATAGTATGCTAGCTCTCTTCTAACTGCCACTTGCAAAGGTCTTATTTCCACCTCTAGATCGAGCTTGGTCATCACGGCCAAAGTAGCTAAAGCATCTGCAAACTGATTCTATTCACGAGGTAGGTAATGAAAACTAACATCCTTGAACTTATCTTTCAAGTTCATGAGATGTTCATAATATGACAGCAACCTGTGCTTCTTGACTCGCCATTCTCCATTAACTTGAAAAATGATTAAGGCTGAATCTGCATAGACCTCCAGGAATTCCACCCCAAAGGATATTGCTGCCTTAGACCTGTTATACATACTTCATATTTAGTTGTGTTATTGGTACAATCAAATGCTAGTTTGACAGCGATTGGGAACTGCTTTCCATCGGGGGACACTAAAACTGCTCCAACTCCGTTCCCGTGAATATTGACAGCACCATCAAAGTACATTTTCTACATTAGGTCTCTTTCTTCCCCGCATTCACTATCCTCTTTTATAGCTGCTGTAACACCCTCATCAGGAAGTTCAAGTTCCATTTGTTGATGTTCTTCAAGTGGATTCTCGGCCAGGTAGTTTGCTATCGCACTTCCTTTTATAGACTTTCTGGTCACATACTTGATGTCAAATTTTCTAGAGCCACTTGCCATTTGGACATTCTCATAGAGATATGCGGGCTTTCAAAGATGTACTTCATGGGATCTGCCCTTGATATAAGCAAAGTTGTATAGTAGAGCATATACTATCATAACCTCTTTGTCGTCCATACTAAGGCACAACAAGTCTTTTCAATAGCCAGATACCTAGACTTGCAATCATTGAATTTCTTGCTCAAGTAGTAAATGGCTTGCTCCTTTCAACTGGACTGATCATGCTATCCTAACACTGCTCCCATAGACCTGTACAACACTGTGAGGTAAAGTATCAGCAGTCGTCCCGGTGTAGGCGGAACCAAGAAAGGCAGATTTGACAAGTAATTCTTGATTTTATCGAATGCTTCTTGGCATCTGTCATCCCATTTGACTGGATTATTTTTCCTCAACAGTTTGAATATTGGCTCACTGGTATGGGTCAAATTGGAGATGAATCTCGCTATATAGTTCAGACGACCCAAGAAACCTCGAACTTCCTTTTTTTGTTTTGGGTATCGGCATGTTTTGGATGGCTTTAATTTTGTCTAGGTCAACCTCAATACCTTTCTTGTTAACAATGAACCCTAACAATTTTGCGGTGGAAGCTTCGAAGGTGCATTTTGCTGGGTTTAATCGAAGCTTGTAAATCCTTAGCCTTTCAAACAACTTTATGAGTACAGCAACATGACTTTCTCCTTCTTGTGACATTGCTACCATATCATCAACATACACCTCTAGCTCCTTGTGGATCATGTCATGGAAAAGGGTCACCATTGCTTGCTGGTAAGTTGCCCCAGCATTTTTCAGCCCAAATGGCATCACTCGATAGCAAAATACTCCCCATTGAGTGATAAATGATGTCTTCTCCTTGTCCTCTTCTGCCATCAAGACCTGATTGTAGCCTGAATATCCATCCATGAAAGAGAATCAATGACTTTTTACAGTGCTATCGACTAGGACATCTATATGGGGAAGGGGAAATTGTCCTTTGGGCTTACTTTGTTCAAATCCCGATAGTCCACATACATTCTAACCTTTCCGTCTTTCTTCGGCTCAAGTACTATGTTGGCTATCCATTTTGGGTATAGCAGGACCTTGAGAAAGCCTGGATCGAGTTGCTTTTTGACTTCTTCTTTGATCTTAAGTGACATTTCTGGACTCATCCTCCGCAACTGGGCATTTCTTTGTAAGACCAAGCAAAAATGTCTATAAATTCATAGAACAGTACAATCATTTCTTCCCTTTCTGGGTTGTCAACTATTTTCACCTCTTTCTTATCCTTGTTAGTCCCCAAATTCACAGTTTCTACAATCTTATCATGTGGATTTATCCCCTTTTCCATCGAATTTATGATCTTGGCAAATTGTTGGCACAACTCAGGATCTTCATCTTGTTCGTTTTCATTCAAGTTCATTGTAACGCAAGAATTGGTTAATGAGTTTTCACAATCATTTGCACAAAATAGAGATTCTGAAGGAAATGAATCCCTGGAATTAAGATGAGGCCCGAAATAAATAAAAGGAAAAAAGATAAATGAAAAGAAGAAAATAACAAAAAGAGAATGGAAAGGAAAACCAAGCATAATCATCTTTTATTTAATTAAAATGGAAGTACAACAAATGTGACCAAAGCATCCATTACTCATGATACAACAAATCATCAAAGGGCATAGAATCCCAATTGTCTAATCGTTTGCAACTTGGGTAGATCAGCCGAGGTGTTTCCTTGACTTCTTCTAGAGTGCTAGCAGCCCCAGCTCCTTCAATCATCACCACTGTTGTAGGTGTGGGAAATGTGTCCTTGATATGTGGGATCTTCTTCTTGACAGAATCAAAAGATTGCAGCTCTCCTGTGGCTTTGTACCCATGGCCGAATTTCCTAGAATTATTGTGGAGGAAGATTAGATCTTTGATTCCTTATAACTGACTTCCTAGCCCTTTGCTTTCCTTGAATCCACTCTTTTGCATTATTCTAGTAGCCACTTGTAGCGCATCATCTGTTTGTTCCATTGGTTCGGCTATCTCGAGGTTTTGGAATGAGACCTCGAGGGTATCTTCAACACCATAAATGTATGGCACCGCCATCGGTTTAGTCACCAGCAATTCCTCCTCTCCTTTAACTGTGATAAGTTTCCCACAATCTATAAATTTCACCCCCTAATGAAGAGTAGAGGGGACTGCACCTGCTTCATGAATCCAGGGTCTTCCTAACAGCATTGTATACCCTGGCTTGATGTCCATCACCTGGAATCTAGTCTGGAACATGGTCAGCCCAATTTCCAGCTGAAGGTCAATGGTATCCTTAATTTCCCTCAACCATTCATCAAATGCTTTGACAATTGTCTCGCTTCATTCAATTGTCGAAGGATCGATCGGTAGTTGCTGCAAAGTGGAGTAAGGAAACACATTGAAAGCTGATCCTCTATCAATCAGTACTTTGGTGATATTGCAACCTTGACATTTTAAGGTGATGTGGAGCGCCTTCGGGCCTTCCATTGCATGAGGGAAAACCTCATTTCCCGTGAAAGTGATGGCATTAGCTATTATGATAGCACCCACAATCCTTTCAACTCTATCCGGGGTTATATCTTTGGATACGTATGCTTGATCCAGCACTTTCTTGATCGCGTTGTGGTGAGCCTCTAAAGATAAGATCAAAGAATAAAGTGAGATCTTCACCAGTGTTTTCTTCAGTTGTTCCACTAAATCATACTCACTTTGTTTCATTATTTTTAGGAATTCTTATTCCTCATCTTCCTTACCCTTCCATTTACTCTCTTTCACAGGCGCCTCTTCAAGATCTTTCACAGGTATCACCTGGGGATTTTTCAAAAGTTTACTAGGAATATCACTTCTACCAATTCGAGTAATTCCCCTGATTCTTGTGACATTTGTTATGGACTCAGATGCAGAGGGTTCTGAACAGGCTTTGTTTCTAGATTCTCGAGTTGCTTCTGACTGATTAGACTTGGCAAGATAAGGAGGCAAACTAGACACCTTGAAAATAGGTACTGCACCTTGTTTAGAGGGTGTTACTTTGGACCTTGTCGAACAGGGCTCCACAACAGTTTCATACTTCCATGGAACTGTATGATCAATTTCATAGGGGAATGACTTAGGCACCTTGAAAACAAGTGCTGGCTCACGATTGTAGACTTTAAAAATAGGGGGTGTATGGTGGATCATATTGATACTCTGTTTTACCTCCTTTTGTATCTCAAGAACCCCCAGCTTGATCATATTTTCAATATAGAGTTTCAGCTCTGGACATTCTTCTATAAGGTGCTTCCTTCTGGAACATTCACAGAATAGATCATTTTTGTCTCCCTTCACCGTTCTTTTTTCTTTCTTTCCCTCAGCTTCTATCTCATAACCAGCTCTCCTCAGGGCTTCCACGGTTTGCTTCATTGGGAGTTTGACATTCTTTACTCCCTGAATTGCACGAATCTCATAGCAGATAGAATTCACCTGTCCTCTACCATGATTAGGGAACGGATTGTTCCTTATGTGTAGTCTTGGTTCTTCTTCTAGCTTAATGGTACCGCAGTCAATCAAGCGTCATACTGCACTTCTGAAACCATAACAATCTTCAATAGAGTGCCCAGGAAAGTTAAAATGGTAATCTCATGTTTGGTTTGGATTGTACCACCGAGGATACGGCGGCACGATGGTCTTGCCAAGACGTGGGGTTAGCAAGTTGTCTCCACACAAATGCTTGAATAACTTCGCATTGCTTATGTGGAAATCAAGTAACGGTCAGTTTTCAATCGGGGGTCTATTGCTGGTGTTTAATGGATTGTCTATCTGGTGGGTCGAGGGTAGTGTTTGGCAAGATCTAGGTGTTGTTGGGGTGTAAGGCCATGGGTAGGAAACATGGTTGATTTGGTGCAGTTGAGGTGCATATGGTGTTTGGGTTGAAATGGTTCTTAGAGGTGGGTGTGAGTAAAATATGTGTTGTGTGTGTGGGTAAGATGAGTAGTGATTTGGGTATGATGAGTAATGGTTTGGCTGGGTATTAGGTTGATGAGGTTAAAGGTCGATGTAGTTGACAACATTCTCCTTCTTCTTGAAATGGAAACTTTTCTTGAATTCACTCGTTTCCCTCATTGCTAGCTCCAACTTCCCTTCTTAGATATTGGTCTCAATCCTTTCTCCTATTTCAACCAAAGCCACAAACTCTTTCATATGAGTCCTAAGCATGTTCTTGAAAAAGGGACCTTCCAACGTACGAATGAAGTAAGAGCACATTTCTTGCTCTAACATCTGTGGGACAACCCTTCCAGCCATGGCCCTCCATCTCTGGGCATATTCTTTTAAAGTTTCATTCTCTTTCTTCCTCATCCCTTTCAGTTGATCTCTAGTGGGCACAACATTCAAATTAAACTTGTATTGGTTGGTGAACGTCAAAGCTAAGTCTTCCCAACACCGGATTTGAGCCATGTCTAGTTGCATGTACCATTCCCAAGCGGCCCCTTCTAAGCTTTCAAAAAAGGAACCAATTAGAAAGTTTTCATCTCGAGACCACATACCTATCTTAGTACAGTACATCTTCAGGTGCATGATGGGATTGGAGTTGCCATTAAACTTGACAAGTTCCGGCATTCTAAAATCTTTAGGAATATTAACATTGGGAGCAAGGCAAAGCTTCTTAATATTCATAGAACCAAATGGACTTAGCCCTCTCAATGCCTGGAATTGCTCTTCCATCTTCTCCTCTAGCTCTTCCCTTAATTTTGTTCGTTTTAACTCCCTTGCAGTTTCATTAGCAGAGCCATTATCATTTTGCTTGCCTGGAATAGATCCCTCATCATTCTTATATCCTGGCAGATCCTCATGCTCAGCATTCTCAACATTTTCTTTCAAAGTTTCAACAATGAATTTCTTGAATTCCAGTCGAAACATCGATTTTATCATGGCCTTGAGTTCATCAATTTCTTGAATTAGATTCCTCTCTTAGTTATCACCTTCTGCAGCCATAGTCTGTTTCTTGTCTTTACTCTTTTCGGCTTTCTTCTTCTCAACTTTCTCCTTCTCAATTCTAGATTGTAGTTCATACAGCTTTCTAGCCAGCGCATTACTATCAGACAAAGCTTTCTTTGAAGGAGAAATGATTGACAACCTTTAGTCACAAAAACAAAAAGTAAGTAAATGAAAAATAAAAGCTTAAAAATCCTTTGATGGCGAGGAATAACATTTGTATTTGATAGCAATGAACTTGATTTATATCCTGTTCAGAGGACTTATTGTCCATAAGATAGGGTATGCGATGTTCAAAAAGTATAGGGGACTATGGTTCCACAATATACTTTATTAGGAGCACATTAGCAATATAAAGCTTGATTTTCTTTCTTACATTCCACACAGAATGAAAATTTCCTATACGGTAGAAATGTAATTGACAATATATCTAAGGGAGATTTTGCTCCATAATAGATATAGTCTTGAACATTTATTCGGAGAGAAGTAAAGAAAGTCGAAGGATGAATTTATTTCATTTATTCAAAAAATGCAATTACATCATAATTGAGTCAAGAGTGGACATTTTCTTTCTCTTAAGACCTTTACTCATATCCATGAAATCATTCACTTCACCAGGCAAATGAAGCTTGAGATTCTTTTGAATTTCTTTCTCTACCCTTTCAAAATGGTAGATAAACTTTGGAATATGATGACTCAATTCCTAAGTTAATCTTGTATGTTTTTCTTTCCATATTTCAGCCTTCATTACCTAATCACCGACTTGTTTTTCCCAGAATCTACCCGCATCTTCTATATGGTGGAGTCGATTTTGGCACTAGATAAGATGGGCCCATTCTTGGTCACATTCTTCCTTTGCCTATGCTAAACATGCATTTAACTTTTCTATCTTCAGCTCCAACTCTTCTTTTTGCTTTTGCATTTCCTCTTCGAACTCTTCTTTTATCTGTCCAAACTTCTTCTTCAATTCTTTGTTTACTTTATTCAATTGGCTAATATGCTTGACAAATCTATTCTTCTCATCAGCCATTATTCGGATCTCTTTTTCAAGGTTCCGGATCCTCTGTCTTTCCTTTTCTTGACCAGTGATATCAGCAAGTTCATCCTTCAATTGCTCTATCAGCCTCTCTTTCTTCTCACATTGGCCTCGTGTAATAATAACTTTTAGCTCCTCTGCTTCTTTTTGCTGTTCTAGGAGCTTCATTTGTGCTTTCATAATCTCTATTTGTTTAACCAATTAATGATCATTTCTTTATTTGTGAGGAGGGCTAGGGACACTTTGAGGTATCTTTGTTTCTTCCCTCCATGTGACATATTCACGGGTACTGGTTACAAGTGGTTTTCCTAACTCATCTCTCTCTGCTATATAAACATCCCTCCATGCCTCTTTGACTTCTCGTGATAACATCTTAGTGAGTTCACTTTCCCTATACTAGAAGTAGAGTCCTCCGAGTTACTCTTCCCATGGTTTCTTTTATGTCCAACAAAGTTGTCTGAATGCTATTGTTGGCGTGTATGAAATGCAACCCCTTGGACCCATTAGTGGTACATTCTGAAATTTTCCACAGCTAAGAATGATATCACCTCTTTGATGTTCATACCATGGACAAACCCATTTGAATGACTATTCCTTTATGTTATCAAATTCCACCTTCCATTCATGGACTTCTCTTGGCTTGGTTGGAATATGATGAACGCTTTTTAGTGGATCTAAGACATTTCTGATGTGATTTCCTGCATACATATGTGTAATGATCCACACATATAAGAGATGTAGACAACATCGAAGCATCCCCTTTTGTTTTTGTTGGCAGAAGTTTAAGGTCAAGAATGTTTCAGCCAACATGGCAGGAACTAGATTTCTTTGTGAAAACATGCATGGCAGCTTGATCAATTATATCTGGAGTAGAAGGAAATAGTACTAATCCATAGATAGCAAATGCCAGTACTCTTGAAAAAGTAGTCCATTTTTTTTTATGCCCCAAGTCTTTTAAATGATCTTCCATGAATGCTTTAGTCACCCACTTTGAATTTGCATGCCCTGTTAGCTTCACTCGAGTCATCGGTACCCCTAGTAATTCCCCGAATTGCTCTACTATCTTTACATCTGAAGAGGGTTTACATCTGAAGAGGGTTGTTCCAGATGAAAGTAAATAGAGGCGCTTTTCTTCATTGGTAATTTTAGCAAATAGGCATATTTTTCAATAGTAGGAGTGATGTCAATGTTTGACAATTCAAAACATCTCAAGGCGGGACTCCAATATTGAGCTAGAATATTGAGGACGGAAGTTTCCACTAATATGAGTAACAGATCTAGAATAGACCTATACTTTTTTTGAGAAAGCTCTTCTATCTTCATTAGGTAACAACTGACTCAACTGATACAACTTCTCTAGAGAGTTGGTATTTCCCATCACATTGAAGTGCTTCTTTGAGATGGATACATTGCTAGTGTGTTGTGCTCCTTCCATCATTTACTGTCAAATATGATGTTATCCCTCTGCCGCCAACAGATTTTTCAAAGAGAGAAGAAAAATGAATGAGATACATGTCATGAATAAAAATAAATATGCATGTTGGATGAAGAGAATGCATGTGACATGAATAAGTGCAATTAAAATGTGATTATTACTTCTTATGTTTGAAAAGTAAATATGCTTGATGAGAAAAATGCATGTGCTATGCATGATTACAATGTATATTATTTATGCAAAAAAAAATGATTATGCATGTTATAATGTCTATGTTGAATGTTGCAGGACACCAATAATGCATGATGCTCAATAAAAGAAGAAACAAGAGAAAAAAAAATGCTCCCTTTTGTCCTAATAGGGTGGGACTTAATACTTGATGGTTCTATGGTCGACCCTATTTGAGGTTAACCAACTAAGGTCATTCTAGTAGTGCACAGCTTTTAGATGAATTTAGACCCCTAAAAGATTATGGTCCCCCAGTTGGCTTTACCAATAAGATAAAGACCTAGTTCCATGAGTTAAACCATAGGGACGTGAAAGTCACAATATGGTAACCCATAGTTCTAGTAACAACGTGATCGGGTGAGTCAACGACTGTCAGGGAAGCATAAGTCTCACAATAACAATATCAAAACCCCTTTTTGCCCTATGGTTTTCCAAGGCTCGGGTATAGAGCCCAAATAGTATGTGAGGACAGTGATAGTGAAAGTGTGTGTATGGATCATACAAACCTTGTAATCCTAAAACTACCCTTTCCTGAAAAAGAAAATAACAAAACAATATGTATTCAAGAAATAAAATTGACTATCCTAAGATTCCAAGAAAGATAAGATAAAGTCTTTTACCCTAAGGTTCCAAATATATACAGAAATAAAAATCTCCTATCCTAATATTTGAATAAAAAAATTTACAAATAAGGTATATCATTAAAAATAAAATAAAATATTTACAAGAATAAAATGAATGTGTTATGAGGAGAAAAAGTGAAAAATAAAGCAAATGTATTATGAGGGGAAAAATAAATATAATAAAGTTATAATTATTTGAATAATTAACTCTAATAGGCTTGACTCTCAAAAATCCCCAGTAGAGTTGCCAAACTGTCACAATGTACCCGGAGGACGCCGTAACACAAATGACAACATTTTTTGAAAATGAACAGGAGTCGCCACCAATTTTAATTTTGGTTAAAATTGGAAAACTTTTTAGTTTGCAAACTGGTATTTTAAGAGTTTTGAGGTTCGGAAATCTGATTACAATTAAGGAAAGGTGGAAACTTAATCCCATTGCACCCTTAATACGTCCGTATAAATGCAGTTACCCTAGAGCTTATTATGTAAATTAATTATGACTTAAAAATATTTATTTTTCCCCAGAAGTTAAAAATTATATAAAAAAATAAGATAAAATAAAATAAAAGAAATTAAATTAAAAGGGAACATAATTTAATAAAAAATTAATTTTGGTTTGATAGTTGTTGACTATGCCGACATATCCTCTAGTGCAATGATGAACCCAAAGCCACGTCGTTCTGTAGAAAATACTTGTGTGTTTTGATAGATTTTAATTAAAAGAAAAGAAATAAATATAGGATGAAAGATGTGTTGATTAATTTTGATTTTGAAATGAGTTTTATGAAAGAAATTAAAATCCACTCTTGCACGGGGTTTAGGATAGTGTAAACTATACAATAAACACATATATTCTTGTGAAACTTGAGGATGATAACTCATACATCAAAATCACGAGTTTGAGTGGATTAAGAAATATTTTTTAGATTTTTATTATTTTTTTTTTTTTTTGTTATATACTTTTTTAGTATTTAAAAAAAATTATCCAAATCCTAACTTAACATGATGACACAAGAAAAATTAAAAATTAAAAAAAATACAAAGCTAATTACAATGACCACAAAACAAGATTGTGACAAACTTAAATATTAAGATCCAATTCCCAAAAAAAAAAAATCTAAACTCTAAGACCCAAAATAATAATAATAATAATTAATCAAACAGCTCATGCCCTCATCAAATATTTTTAGTTTGAAGCTTTCAAATAAAACGCCCAAGCACAAATTTAATCTAATAGAGCAAAAAAATAATAATAATAAGTGGCCTGACCCCAAAGATAAACAATCACAGTCCAAAATTAAAAGTTAATAAGCCTAACAACAATACTCCAAAAAGGGAGAAACAATCCAGAGGTTAGTCTTTTTTGAGAAAACAAACAAAACATACCCAAATGTATACCCCAGACTAAACAAAAACGTTGCTCTAACCAAGCACAAGTGAACTAAAAGAAAGTCTCACTCTATAAAAAAACAATGTTAAACAAAATGCTCCAATACCCATTCCTAGACCTGAACCAAAAAACGAAACTGCCCATGTAAAACAAAGCCTAATCTCACCCAGCACAAGCCTAGTTGCAATAAAAGGAACATAATAAAAAAAATTAAATGAAGAAAAAAAAAGAAAAGCCTAGTTCTAAAACCCAAATAAATAACCTCATCCCAAACCCAATATTTCACAAGGCAATAAACTCAAAAATAAGACTCTGACCCAGAGAAAAGGAAACATCAGCCCAAGGTAATAACTTAAATCTAAACTAACTGAAATACCATCCTACTTTGTAGCATAAGGAAAAAAAAGAAACAACACAAGAGCAAGGGATTGGGTAGCAATACTAGAGGCCCTGAAAAAAGGGGACGCGAAATGGAGGAGGAAAAAAGGGCAACACGTGGCAGTGCGATGTGGCATGGGAGGGTAGAGGCATTAAAGGTAACATCTGGAACATGGAAATAATAGCTTAGGGGTTTAGGTTTCCACGTCTTTGGGTCAGTAAAGAGGATGCTCATCAAAGAAGGAAAACAAGCACGCCAAGGGATGGAGGAGCTAGATCGGCCAAGGAACTGTCGGCGGCAGGCTAATCTGTGGTGCGGAGAAGAGGGGTAGTGCGCGGCGGTGAAGGAAGGGAGATGGAAGTTGGAGGGCAGAGGGGAAAGCTAGTGTCGACGGGGCTGGCTGTGCTTGGTAGGGGAGCCGCGGTGATTTTGTACAGGGGCAGCGAGGTGCAGTGCTGTTGATTGGAGAGGACGGTAATATCTATGGACCTTCCTCTTTTCTTCCTTTAAAATTTTTTTTGTTTTTTTTGTTGATATTGTGACTTGTTTTTTTTGTTGATATTGTGACTAAGGTTTGGACTGTGGGGATGATTGATTTTGTATATTTGGACTTTTATTGTGGTTCAGATAATTGTTCCTATTGGCTTTGTAATTTGATTTTTTTTTTCTTGTGGAAGGAGAACCATATGTAGGAGTTTGGTTTGTTGTGTGAACTGATGATAAAGGTGAGAGTGAGGCTATAATGATAAGATTATAATGCCATTAATGAAAACAAAGAAGAATGTCTACAAGGATGATGTTGTGCATGTATTTTTGAACTCATATTTTACCTTGCAGAAACACTGGGAATGAAAATGTAAACTCACTCCTTCTGAGTCGTCCTGTCTGCTATTACTCTGTTATTGTATCTCCCTCTCTATTAGAAAAATGAAAACCGTTCCCCTTATCAAAACTCTTCAACCTCCATATATATTCATTCAAAATCATTAATCCTCCAACCTTTACAGGTTGGTTGTGGGAGCTCCCAGCTCATCCTCTTAGATGTTAGAAGATCATTCCTCCTTTTGCAAGGATTGAGGAGGAACATCATCATAGGATTGCCACTCATGATATTCGACTCCCTTTTTCCTTTTTTTTGTTTTGCTTTGTGTCACAGGGAGGTTTAAAATTCAAATTGGAGAAACTAGGTTATGGTATTTTTTATTTTTGATTTGATTTTATTTCTCTTAAATTTTTGGTTAGGAATGAGAATGGGCTACTTATGAAGTGGGCTGTGAATATGGTTTGGGCCAACAAAATAAAATATATACAATTGGCTGAACAAAATTAAAATGAAACCGGGCTGAACATCACTCAGAATAAAATTGAGCAATACCAACAAGAAATTTTATTATTCAAATAAAATGCATGAGATGACTATGAGATAAAAAGAAAACTTTCGGAGCAATTTTTTTATTTAATTGTTCAGGAAAAATTGAGTGTTCACAATTTTATTTTCAAATCAACATTTGTTAAACCAACTTGCACGCATCAATTCATAATGGCATCTCTTCTTAATTTGTATAAAATAATTTGCATTAATTAGGAACTCATTCATTAGCATTTTTTCTCAACTTAATCCCAATCAAATCATTCTTTTTGTATCAATCAGTGTTTCAATACATCTCAATCAAATCATATTTTCATCATTACTTAATTAATTTGCATTCATTCTCATTTGTATTTAAATAGGCTTATAAAAGGGAGCAAAAAATTTTGAGAAAGATTGATAGGAGAACAAGGCAGAGTTAGAGTGCAGGGAGAACTCATTCTCTGCGTCTTGTGCACATCGTTTAGAGCTACTATACCAAAGTTTCCCTATCGTGCACGTGCTTATGGGTTCACATTCCTTGTCTGCTCATAGCCTCTCATATATATTGAAATTTTTACCCATATAAAAAAAACATTAATTTTTTATCCAAAATGAATTGTTTTATATACATATGAAAACGCAAGGGGTCCTTACGTATTGCAAAAAAGAATAAATACACAAAGGACCCATGCGTATTCATAAGCCCTTGCATATTCATGCTTTTTTACAATACATAGAGAGCCCTTGCATATTTAACTCCATATATATATGAATATGCATCCCCCCTCAGTTGTGCATCCAAGTTTTTTCTTTTAACCACCAAAAAATTTTCTGTGCTGAGCGAACTAGATGATGGCAAACTTCCCATGCCGCTTAGATGATAATCATATTAGTGTCATACTCAATTGACAGGTATTTGATTTCTTTATTATTTGACTTTTCTTGTTATTTTTTATTTGAAAGTGTAATTAGTTTAGTTTGAATTTATTTTATTTGGTAATTGATTTAGTTGAACAATGTATGTTTAATTGAATTATTTCAATATATCTTGTTAGGTGCAGTGTTGGCGCCTCGACACAGACACGGATCCTATGTGAAGTTAACTTGGATTAACAAGACATTCAGGCACTCTGCATTTCCAGCTAATGCATCAAAGATGGTCATTCAGTGGTGGACCCGTGCATACTTGTTGGTGTTGATTGGCGGCTTTCTATATCCAGATAAGTTATCATTGCATGTCCACTTGAATGGTTGCTCCTGCTGCGAGATTTTGGAGAGGCAGGGAGTTACAACTGGGGATCGGCAGTGCTCGCATGCCTATACCGCAGTCTTTGCAGGGTGTTAAACACCTCATTGCTAACATTGTAAGATGTGTAGCATTGTTGCTATCCTGGGCATACTATCGGATCCCCGACTTACACCGTGAACATGATCATAGAATCCTCCTGCCTCAAGGTAAACATTTTATGAAAGATAATGAGTTATTTATTTATTCATTTATTATTATTTTTGTTTGAATGTAACTAATTTGTGATATTATTTTATTAATTTTAGGTGGGAGGGATTGAGGATTCCATCCGATGGGGATGCTCGTCGATTGGTTGACTTTAGGGCTTAGCTGGATTCCATATCGATCGATGGAGTAAGTGTCATTGGCATTTAATTATTTAAGGTCTACATTCTTTGGTGATGTTGAAAGATTAACTTATGTTTTCAATAATTGCAGTTTCAATGGACTCCATATGAGGATGCCAGTGTGGTCGCTGTTACCCCGACACATGTCTATGCAAGTGCTGGTGCCTAGGCTTTTGTTACTGCTCTGCTCTACTTTGAGATTGTGGAGTGGCACCTGGCAGATTGTGTCATGAGGTAGTTTCAGATGCAGCAGTTATTCCACATGCGCTAGTCAAGATCGATAGGCTTCATGCGATAGATGGTGGAATGATAAAGTATGGTGGCCCGAGTACTATGCTCAGCGGCACATATTTTGGGATGGATTCCATGAGCGCTGTATGGCGGGGGCTCACATTGTCGATGATCGACCGCCATTGGAGTACCTTTAGTGGTATGCTAGTGTTAGATAGTCAAGTCTAATGATATAAGTTGTGTAAAAAATTATAACTTGAATAATGCTTATTTTCCCTAGTTAATAAATTTAGTTTATCATTTGTTTCCTTTTATTTGTAAATAATTGTTTGTGAATTGATCATACTGAGAGGGTGCATCCCTATTTGTGATCAATTTATAAGCTAAGTTCTTATCTCTTGAGATGAAAGCAATCTGAGTACTGTTGAACTTTAGAAGTTTAGATTCGTCCTATTAGTCATGCCCTGATAGAGTCACTATAAGTTTAGGTAAAGATCTAACCTAAGTAGGCTAGAAATAAGCTAATCTCTACATAATACAAGAAAATATATTTTTTTTTCATCAATTCATAAGCCTTACATTTGTGGGTATTTCAAAAAATAAAAAAAATTCTTGTTCTCTTTTTCTTTTAAATTCAATTGTCTTGATTTCATTTATCTTGAAAAAATAAAAAATGAAAAAAAATTGATTTGCTTTTGATAAACTAAAATGTGGAGTTAGCATTTTCTTTAGAATTCTTAGCTTTTTATCATTGGGTGACAACCAAGGAAGAGAAAACCGGACCAAACATTGAACCGGTTAAGGTACTTGTTTAAAGATTTAGAGGCTCAACCAGGATTCAACTGAAATATATATCAACATTAACATTATTTATAATAAATTCAAAAGTTAAAAAAACCTATATTAAATTATCAACATTAACATAACCAATACAAAATAATATTATTTATAATGAAAAAAAGGAGATGAGATGAGGTGTTGGTCATTATCCAATGGCTCATAATGATAGCCACATATTAGCCAACCTATTGACCAAGAAATATAATCAAAAACCAAAATACAAAAACCCATTAATAGCTATACCCATACACTAAGCAAGGGTTTGTGCTTTGTGCCTTCCTGTAGTGCGCCGCTGCAAAAAGGAAAAGTGGTACGAAAATTTGGAAACAAGGGGCTCTCAATGCCAAGCAAGAAAGTGGGTCTTAGGCTGCAAACTTCATGTCGCATCACCTACCATTGCCGTCTCGTACAATTGCCATTGTCCTTGTTCTTTGTTGTGAAAATTTTGATTAGATTATTGCAAAAGAAGAAGGTTCCAATGCAGGTCACAATGTCCATCATCCATTCTTTCTTCTCCTCCTTGATCCTCTCTTTTCTTGGTATATGTTTGTTGTTGTGTCTACTCAGTAGAGACGGAGATAGGGAAGTGCAAAGGCAAGCCGCTTCGTGTTGCGGAAGTGGACGACAGTGGCCACTGGTGTCGTGAATGGCAAGGCAGAGCAGCGCTCGAGGACCATAGGGCGAAACAATCACGGGAGAAGAAGATGAAGATCTGGTTTTTCTTTCTGAACCTGAGAAAATCGGATCAGTCCACCGATTTTCTCAATTTTGACCGGGTCTTGAGTCCCTCCGATTTTAGTTGCTCAATCGGATTGGCCAAGTGACCAGTTTTCGGTTAATTTGGTTGGATCGACCAGCTCGGTCCAATTTTCTCTTTTATGGTCACAACACACCTTTGCTTGTTGACCTTACTCAACCTATTTTTGCTTACCAAAAGCCAACCTTCCACCACTTATGAATGCCCATAAAAATAAAAAACAAAACAAAACAAAAATACTTGAGTCTTTTCATATCCTCCTTTTGAGTGGAATAATCCAAATTAAGCTTACAATTACCTTATGGAAATTCCAGGGTGCATTATTGAATATTATTCCTTCTAACAAAATACTTACTTGTTGAAGTTTATTGAGCATGCTTGAGATTTGCTTCCATTTAGATATTGTTGATTGTATTCATTTTATTCGTTGTAAAAAAAAGAAAAGAAAAAAGGAAAAAGAAAATAAAAAATAGATTTAATATTTTGTCTTGTAATTAAAATTATTGAAAATAATCCATCAATAAAATAAATTTACTATTTTTAATTCCTAATCAGCATTTTAAGGGTATTCATAAAAGAAGTATGGTACGGGTGTTGCCTAGAAAAATCTTAAAATTAAGTGTCTAAAAATGAGATAAGTTTCACAATATGATTTGATAACTATTAACTAATGATTTTTTTTTTTGGGGTAATGAACTAATGATGAATTTGAATTGCAGTATATTAAATTAAAAAAATCTTAGCCACGCCTCAACGTAGTTTACTTGAATTTCTAAAGCGTGCAATTTCCTTTTTTTGGGTCAAGAAAGCATGCATTAATATATTTATAAATTTTGCTCAACTTTCATATACTCTGCCTAGTGGACTATTGGGGGCTGGGCTCAATGTAAACCATGACACGGAACTGCACCCTTTCCTTTTTATGAAGAAAGTCCAATACAGGATAACCAGTCTTTCACTGTTCCTTTACCCACAGTTTCATCAACTGCAGAAACGCTGACCAAAAAGTTGTAGCTTGAAGAAAATTACTTCATTGAAAAAGAAAATCTATTCTATCTTATAAAAATATTAAAGAAAAGAAAGTGATAGACTATGTTTTGTTAAGTAAACCTCAAAGTGAATATCTCATTAGAACACCTTTCTTATTATCAAATGTGATAAATAAGTGAAGTAAGTAAGTATCACCATACATTTACTTTTTAGTGTTGAGATAATATGTTTGTTGTTTTGTTACTTTAGTAAAATTTCATCAATAATGTTATTATTTTTTTGATAAATCAATAATCTGACTTTCAACCATTTTTCAAATTCTTGTTAGCAATTCAGTTGATGCATCACATATGAAAACAGTCACGTCATTGTCACAATGAATGAATAAAAGGACAAATCACGGATATCTGCCTGCTCTTTTAGTGGCTTTTAGCTTTTCGTTTATTGTGCTCCCTTTTTAAAATATTTATTACTTTAAAATAAATATAAATATTAAAAAATAAGGCTTTTGTACGGAATTAAAAAAAAAAAAAAAGATTATTTACGCATATCTCACCTTTAGAACATTATTTACCCGTATATAACATTTTTGTGACGGATTGGAATCAGTTGCGGCTCAACAGATTTTTGCCTTTTCGTAATATCTGTTTGTTTTGTCCCTCCCTCGTTTTTTTGTCCCTCACTCATTCGTGTATATATATGTGAATGATCTCGCTTGGCATGAGGCAGACTTTTTACGTAACTAAAATAAAAAAAAAACATTAAATATGGATCTCTCACAATTTCAACTTTATGTATGCATATGTATTAATTTGTTGTGTTCGGGAAATTGGTTGACTCTCAGGTGATTTTTAGACTGCAAAACACACAGGAGACCGATTTCGCCACGTGTCACACATTGTGGACCGAACCGTCGGCCACTCCCCAGCCGCACGATCTACCAACCTCTTCATCCCAGCCGTTGATCGCACCCCATTCTTGTTATATATTAACGTGGCTTTGGCATGCACACTGAACCGATTTCATTTGTGTTCTGTGTGTGTGTTAAAGCATCACCGAGAGTAAAAAAAAGAGAGCATCAGCGAGAGTAAAAAAAAAGAGAGCACCGAGAGAGGAAAGGAAAAAAAAAAGCATCATAGGATGAAAAGGAAAAATAAAAAAAAGAATGGCACAAAATGATCTTAGATGGTATGATGGTTTTGGACATATTGTAACAAATCTTCATATTGAGGTAAGTTTTTATTAATTTATGAAATTAGTACATTAATTTGATTTTTTTTTTAATATGATATAATAAATGTTTAAATTAGTTTAGTGCATTATAAATTTAGTTTAGTTGTATAAATTAATGATTCTTTAAATTTAGTTTAGTTCATTTAAAATATATTTAAGTTGTATAATTTAATTGAAGTAGTAGGTGTTATAGTTAGATTACACTATATACATATTTAGATTATACATAATTAGACTGATGAATAGGTTTAGGGTTTAATATATTAGAATTAGTTTAGGAAAATATTTTGGTTAATTTAGTAAACTCAAAAGTAGAACCTATTTGCTGAAATTAAATTTGTTTAGATTATAAATTCTTTTTTTTAATTGAATTAGTTGGTTGTTTTAGGTAAATTAGTGCACATAAACATGATTTAGTTGTATAACTTAATTAGTTTAGTAAATATTATAATTAGATGATACTAAGAACATGTTTAATAAATAATAAATTGTAGTGTTGGTAAATATTATTGCTGGATTAGACAATAAATATGTATGGAAAACGAGTATGACAATCGAACATCATCCCTATGTCATCGTCAGTTTCAATCAAACAACTTGTGAAGCGTAATGTTCCTTGTCCTACCAACAATGGCAACCGATAGAGCATCTGCACTATTTGCTTGTTTTGCTGGCGTAACTTGTGCAGAATCTTCTCATGAAGCTCAGAAATAGTCATGGATGAATAAATACTCATAGATATTGAATTTGGACAGCAGAACTTTACTCCATCTTGTGTGTTTTCCACTACTTCACAATTATAATGAACAAGAACATACCCTCTCATTGTCATTTTCCCTCAAAACCTTAGCAACCTGAACTCTCTTCTAAGAAATGAACAATCTAAGCTCTCTTTTAAGAAATGAACAACCTGACCTCTCTTCTAACAAATGAAGTATGCCTCTTGCCGAACGAGATCATTCACATATATATACACGGATGAGTGAGGGACCAAAAACGAGGGAGGGACGAAACAAACAGAAATCGGTTGACTCTCAACCGATTTTTGTGTATTACGAAAAGGCAAAAATCGGTTGAGCCGTAACCGATTCCAATCTGACACAAAAATGTTATATACGGGTAAATAATGTTCTAAAGGTGATATATGCGTAAATAATCATTTTTTTTATTTTAATTCCGTACAAAAGCCAAAAAATAATTAATAATATTGATGATAAAGTAAAATATAATAAATAATTAATATATCTTTATATATTACTTATTATAGCACAATATTTAAAATTAATATTAAATAAAATACTTTGAAAATATAAAATTAATTAGGAATAATATTAAAAAAATAATATTTTATTAAAATATGAAATTAATATATATTTTAAAATGAAAAGGGTATTGTTAAATCTACCAATAGAATCTACCGAGTTTTCCCTTATATGTGATTATGATTATTATTTTTTTTACTTTATTTCTTTTACGTTGATGGGGTCGGATAGCTAGAATCAATGGCCTTTTCTGTTTTTCCACAATCTTTTATCATCACCTTTATTTGTGCTCACTATCTTTGCAACAACTTGTCTAAAAGGTTGGCTATTTTGTTTACTTTATTATTTTGCTTTCCAGGTGCTCGTCTGAATAGTTTACTCAATAGTTATAGCTCAGGTACTGGCTACTCAAATTACATTCTTCCAGTGATTATTTGGTCATTATTCTTGTGTGTTCATAACCACATGAATGACGTGGACAATAATAAACATATTTTGAGAAAAAAAATATTTAAATATTCTGAGAACAATATAAAACATTTATTTTAAGTCAAACACATATATTATGCAGGCTATTACTGTCTTCTATTTTTTTATATATGTTTTTAATATAATAACTGATAAATCTAATAAATAGAGAAGAATAAGTATTTTTTTTCTTACTTTAAGAATACCTAACAATATTTCTTTCAAGAAATGTCGTAGAATGCTCACTGGAACTGATTGTAAGTTTGTAATTTTCTTTTCAATGTTCTCTTGACACATCTTCTACATTAGGCGTCAGCAAAAAGAAGAGTTTATTTTTTCTTCTTCTTCTTTATGATTTTATTTTTATGATTGTTTGTTGATATATATATATATATACATATATATATATATATATTGGGTCTTGTGTTTTTATGGACTAAATCACAGCTTTTTTTTTTTTTTTTTGATCAAATCAGCTTTTCTTCCAGTGGTAATATTGATCAGTCAGTCTTCGAAATTTGACCCAAGAGCTTTCAAACCAATTTCACGATCTGGGCCTACACAAGTTGGGTTTATTCAGTCTGCGATTGGAAGAAAGTCTCCAAATGGGCCTAACATTCATGTGCCTTGGAACTCACTGGGCTAACATTTAGGCCCAACTGAAATAAGACTGAGCTATAACTGTATTATCATTGTTCTGGTACGTAATCTATTTATTGCTATCTAATTTATCCTCATGCGTTTAGCCCCAATTTTTGTATTTCGACTAATTACAATATGGGTTTTTTTTATATAAATAAAATAAAAAATTACATAATTACATACTCCTACTACTTTATATTTAATTAAATATTTGTCCTTTTTCTAATTTAATAGAAATCGATTCAAATCAACTTTCACAAAAAATTTAAAATTTCATCCAAAAATACTTTAAAGTCAATTTAAAATTGACTTTGCAAGGATGCCCGCCTATAGTTGTCATATGCATTGGTTAAATCATGCTAGAGTGGTCAAATTGTCATCAATGAATTGACTTAGGAGTGGTATGTTAGGCTTTTCCGGTCTATTGGAACAGTATAAATTCTATTCAAATCACTTCTGCAAGGCTTGTCAGACTAGAGAAAAGTCTATTTGAATCGACTCAATTCAAATCAACTTCACACACTGCTCTGATAATGTGTTGGAAATTGATTATATTCGACTTCTTAGGTCGATTTAACTCAACTTTCAACTGCTCTTCAATTATAAATATAGCTCCAAGCTCTGAATAATATCATTTTGGAAAATTGAGTGATTGGGTGTAAAAATTTTAGTGCGAATAAGACAGAAAGAGTTCATATTCTTGTTCATTATAATAGTGAAATTATAAACACAATGGAGGGCAAGACATTCTGTGGTGACAATCAAGTTTGGTTGGTTGTCTCCGTCCACCCATTAGTTTATTAGAGTTGCAGAGCAGAATACTAGAATACTTTGAAGGAAACAACAAATAAATAAATAAATAAATCTATAGGATGCAAGTTGCTATTGGGCCAAATGAGATCCAATATAGAAGTTTTTGAATTCGAAAGGATGAGCACATCAATTACATGTTTGCTTATTTTCACTCGGCTTCTAAAGTTCGTACAATAAATCTATTTATCAAACTCTAAGATGGTCCTTTAAACTCTAGAGATTCAGCACCAGGTCCATCATTTGTTGCTGCACCTAATGCATCGCCATCCTTTGAAGTGCCCTATGATCATGTGCAAAGCTCATATGCAGCATATAATGACTTGGCTTCTCTAAGTTTTGGATAGCTTGCGAGGCAGGTTGAAGGGCCATTACCGCTAAATCCATAGCCGTTAGCACAAGTTGGCTCGCTTGGGGATTTTGATTTTATTGTGGAGCACCAATGTCGCAACTGGGATCACGATGGGGACGGCGAAAAATAGTTTTTGAAATTTGGAGTCGCCACCAAGGTTATTTAAATTAGGAAAACGTGGAAAAACCTATTTTATTTTAGAAAATAGTCTTCGAAAACCAGATATAGGTTCCGGAGTCAGTTATGCATAGTGAAGGATAGGAACTTAATCCTACAACACCCTTAATACACCTGTCCTTAGACGGTACCTTAGAAAATTGTACAAATTAATTAATAACCCTTAAAAATTTCAACAAAGGAAGATAAAAATTACAATTTAAACACATAAATTAAGAAAAATTAATTTAGAAAAATATTTACAATTTAAACACATAAATTAAGAAAAATTAATTTAGACAAATATATTCACAACATATAAATTAAGAAAATTAATTAACGCAAATATATTTACAATTTAAACAAACAAATTAAGAAAAATTAATTTTGGCTTGACAGGGGTTGCCTGCTCCTACGTATCCTCTGATGCAATGAGGAACTTAAACTCACGTAGTTCTATAGAAAATATTTATGTGTTGGTTGATTTAATTCATTGATAAAACATTTTTACAAAGAATCATTTTTATTTGATAAAATCCGCTTTTGCGTAGGATTTAAATTAGCACTTAGCTACTCAATAAACCCTTATGATTCGATAATAATGAAGATAACATTTGCTACTAATCACCACTATTGATCATTGCGGAAAAAGAAAAAATATTATTTATTTTTTTATTTTGTACAGTATTTTATTTATTTTATTCTATATATAGTTGTGTGTGTATTTTGCTTGTATTCTTGTACAGTGCTTCCTTTATTTTTCTTTTACAAGAGTTTAGTGCTTCTTATATTTAGTTATGATGTTTGCTTTATTTGCTAAAACCTTAGGGTAGACAACTATTGTTATTCTGTATATATTTGTTTGTATTTTGTTAGCATTTTGTCATTTTGTTTTGTACAATGTTTCTTTTATTTTCTAAAACCTTAGGGTAGATGACTATTATTATTCTGTATATATGTGTTGTTTGTATTTTATTTTGCAGGAGTATATGTAGTGTTAGGATTGAATGGTTTGTATGCTCCCTGCACACACTTCATAATCACTTACTTCACACACTGCGTTTTTGGGCTCTATACCCGAGCTTGTGAGAGCTGAGGATTAAGGAGTTTCTTGACATTGTCATGGGGGGCTTCATGCTCATTTAATAGTTGTTGGGATACGACTCAGATTGTTACTGCTTCATGGATCAATCATATTGAGAGGGTTCATCCTTACTTGTGGTTGGTTTGAAAGTCGGATCCTTATCCTGTGGACAGGGGCAATCTGGGGACCATGGTCATTAGAAGTCTAGACCCACCATAAACATGTGCACGCATTGTTAAACATAGTAGCCTCCCAAATAGGGTTTTGGCCTTAGAACTTCCCTTAAATTAAGTTTTACCCTGTTAGGACAAAAGGGGCATGCTTCTTTCATCCTTTTACACTGCACTCCATTATGCTTTACTTTTAGTTGTGTTTACATCAAAACATTATTACATTGCATTTAGGTTAGCTAATTCCTCATCCCATAAATTAATCATACCATGCATTCTCAGATGTTTAGGCATTCATAACATAGACAAGCATTTTGTTCATTAACACATGTATTCATTTCATCATGTTTTCTTTTCTCATCATATAACTTACTTTTTGCATGAAAAATGGCATTTTTAGTATATTTGCCCATATAGGTTTGTGCATCATCAAATTCTTGAAGAAGCATTTCATAAAGAATATTCTTAATAGGAGCATGCATTTTTTTTCCACCTTTCTAATTTTACTAAATTTCTTAATCTTTTAAAGCAAAAGTCATCATTAGTTCGAAGCAAACGGAAGCAACACAAATAAACACTAGCAATGCACATAACTGGAAGAGGAACATTAAGATTACATACATTACTAGTGCTCATTAGATAGCATCTATAGAGGAGCAGATTCGCCCTTTGGACTTGCTATTAACTGCACCTTGACTTATAAGGTGACATACCCATAAGAACAGGTGCGGGGCATCTTTATTTGTGCCAAAAAAAAAACTTTTGACGACTATTGTTCACTTTTGTCTTGTTGTTTTGTATATATCAAAGGATAAATATAACCAAAAAAAAAAAAGAAAAGAAAGAAAAGAAAAAAGATGTGTGCATTCGCAATCATTCTAGAAAATAAAACTTTGCACATTGCATTCTAACATGTATTCATTAGTCTAGGTAGTTCCTTACATGATCATGTCATTTATCACTTCAAAAAAAAAAAAGACCTTTGTACTCTAATATATGATGAAGCTTTATATTGTGATTTTTCTGAATAAGATAATTTTCACTTTAGTATTGTCAAGATTTTGTTGCTTCATACAAGAATGAAAGAAAGAATTGCATCTATCATTTGTTCATAAAGTTTTGCATAATTTTGTGCATTTGTTTTGATTTGTTGGAAAAAAAAATAAAGAAAATCCTTTCATTTCTTCATTAAGCTTTTTCATTGTACAATAACCTTTTGCATTTGTTTTGATTTTCTGCCTACAATAAAAATTAAAAAAAAGAGAGAAAAAGAGCATCATTGTATTTGTTTGTAAAGATTTGTTTTATCATTGGGTATTTTCCTTGTTGACAAAAATGAAAAATGAAGGGCATCTTCGCATTTTTCTATTCATTTTTTTTCAAAAAAAAGGAAGACAAGAAACCATTGGTGCATCTACCGTCTATCTGTAATCTTTTGATCTTTGTGCATCTGTCTTGGGTTGATGCTTGCAAAAAAAAAAAAAAACATCTTAGCATTTGTCATTTGTCTATACGATTTTACATTATACCATGACTTTTGTGCTTTCATCTTGATTTGTTTTTTCAGAAAAAAAAAAAAAAAAAAAACTCATTCTTACCTTTGTTCATAAAGTCTAAAAAAAAACAACTTTGATCTGTTCATGAAGTAGAGCATTTCAACATTTTACCACATGATGATGTATGATCTTGTGCATTTCTTTCAATTCTCATGAATTTGATTTCTCCTTAACTTCACATTCACTACTAGCATGTTTTTCATGTACATAATGGCTCATCATTTTCATGTTATTTTGTTTTGTTACATTACAAAAAAAGGGGTTAGGCATTCATTTTAGCATATTTCTTATGTACATAGTGGCTCGTCATTTCCATGTCATTCTATTTTGTTACATTAGGAAGCCTTTCATTTTGGGTTGTTGTGATTTGTTACGTTGTTAAAAAAAAAAAAGGAGGGATCTTTTTTTTATAATGGGATAAATTTACATTTCACAATTTAGTTTGATTTTCATGCATTTAGAAATCCCCCATATCTTATTTTCATTTTCACATTGTAAAAAGAAAAATTCGTAGCTCCTACAAGGTATGTTGAACTGTCAAATTTCCTATCTGACATGTTTCTAGATTTTTGTAACAACTTTGCTATGAATATTTTTCCTTTTTGCATACATTCTTCTCATTTGGTAGATTTTAATTTCATAATGTCTTGATTTGCAAAAAAAAAAAAATCACATAAATAATGATTGGTGTTTTGTTCATGTCATGTTTGTGGAAAGTTTTGAATAATATTTTGAATAGTGATACAAGGTCATTTGAAAAAAATTGTATTTGGAATTTTTTGTTGTTAATAAGAAAAAAAATTGAACCATGGTGCTTCTAAAGAGAGTGAATGTTACCCAAATCCAAGTTCTTGAGGTTAGATTACAAAATTTCAAAGGAAATTAAGAGGAAGATTGGGGTGTGAGTGGATTGAGTATAGAAAAGGCACAATCATATGGTCGAGAGACATGAAGGCCAAAGTGGATTGTGAAAGAAAGTTTGGGGACTCTGCAAATTAACAAAAATACTGAAAAATTTTGAAGGAAGATGAGGGCAATTTGGAGCCCCATTGTCATAGTATAAATAGAAATGGATGATTGAGAAATTTTGAATTGCCAGCAAATGAGCCACAGTTAGGACAAAATGAATCAAAATCAAATCATGTACAATGCAATAAATTATTCGCCAATCCATATCCTATAATCTTACCCTATCCACCAAACCTTTCAAGCATTTGTACCCAAGCATCATCAACCTTAACATATATCCTTTACCACCATAAGCACGTTCACTCTCCATAACCATACACTTCTACTTAGTCATTTCAACCCCATCGCATATCCTTCATCTCATCTCAATTAATCAAGGCACCTTCATTCACCAATGAAATCCATAAAACCAAAAAAAAAAAAAAAAAAGCTTTTGTCACCCATTGTTTTTGCATGATTTCAATAAGAATTTTTCTTGATAATTCTTTTTGTCTCAAGAAGGCTCTAGAACCTATTGAAATCGTCACTTCCAACAGTGGGCAATCCCAATCCTCCTAGCAATTTTTATCTAAAGGAAGAGTAGGAAAGTTTGAAAATATTATTTCATCATAGCATCAAGCTTGTTTCAGCTGTCCGTCTCCCAACCTACCAAAAAAGGGTCATGCTTTAATGTCTTTCAACCATGTGGAATCCCAAAGAGATATTAGTTTGATTCGCTTAGCAAATGGATGCCATGAATTGGAACCTCAAATTGGTCAAAATTATGAACTTGTGTTCCCTTTGCAGAAGCACTAGAACAATGGGTAGCATGGATTTCAGTGTATTAGAGTTTCTCCATAATATTGTTCATATTGTCGCTGCATAATTTTGTGTCTTACTTCTTCTGCATCTTAATTGTCTTTTTGCCATTTTATTATTTCATTCATATTAGTACTTTGCATATTTGTCTAATGTGTCTTCCAAGAGTTTTCATTTCATACCTTTATTTGTGCTAATCACCACATATTTTCAGTCTTGTTTATTCATAGTGTCTTTAGGGATTTAGTCTGCATGGACCCCTTGTTGTATATTATCATCCTACTTTTTTTCCTTCTTAGTCTGCATTGTCCATTATAAGTGTCTTTTGCATTACCTGATGAACAAAATAAGTGGAAACTCATTGATTGATCATGGTAAGCTATGGGACAAAATAATCATGAAATTTGTCTAGGTGTTAGGCATTGAATGTGGATGGCAAAAAAGTCAATTTTTTGCAAAGAAACATGGAAAGAGGTGAGTAAGCAGGAATTTAAAAGGTAAAAAGTTGAACCATGCATCTACCAATTTTGTCTCAAAGTTAATAAATAGTCATAATTTGAAATGATGTTTGGCCATCTTTCTCTATCCTATGCTTTAATTAAATAATCCCTTGTCACCCTTCTTTAGCCTGAAATTTTCTTTTTTCCAAAAGAAACATAGACAAGGATCACTTCACAATGGGGCAAAAACAATATGTTAAACCCAATGCATTGTCGAAAAGGAAAAGAAAAAGAATAATGGAAAAGGAAATATGTTTACATATGTAAATCTCAAAAAAAAAAAAGAGAAATGAATTGGTAGAATCTACCGAAAAAGAAGAAGAGAGTCAATGATCCTTGATCTTTATGAACCCTTAAACACTTGTTTGGGCCTTTTTTTATATCCTTTATTTCATAACCCTTAACCTTGGCCAAGTTACAAGCCTTAAAATGTCCATTCTGATCAATGAGTGACTATTGTTTTCTATAGTTTCAATTTTGAGACAAAGTGTGCGCAATCTTTCATACCTTCGCAGGAATCCTTTGGGGACCCAAAAAAAAGAGCAAAAAAAGAAAAAAAGAAAAGGAGAGAAAATAAGAAAATTAAAAAAGAAAAAAGAAAGAAAGAAAAGGACATGTTAGGTTGAAAACTTGAAAGGCCATCCTAAGTAAAAGTTACGCAAAAGAGTAAGTAGCATCCCACGCAACCCAATTTGGGACAATTCTTTTTTGCTGATGACCAAGCCTCTTACCCAAGGAAATCGATATTGAGGCAATTTTTGTGATAATTAGGTTTGTAGGCTATGCAGGCTAAAACTAGGGCAAATTTTTATGACATTCAAATAAAAAAAGTAATCATTGCATCAAGAATGAATGAATGGTTATGATGTCCAATGGATGAAGATTGATCAATCATTTGAGAACCAAAGAAGAATACATACTACGGCAATAGTTTGTTTAATTTCTTTCTCCTCTTTTTGCATTATTTTTTGTTATCTTTGGGAACAACATTTCCATGATAGCATGTATCCAATAAGTTTCTATGTTAGCCGCTTGGATTTATGTGCATCTATTGAATAGTGCTTCGAGTCTAGTGAACATGAGTGAAATAATGTGAATTGACTAATTGGTGGTGATGCTTTCAACTCAGAGAAATGATAAGATAAGGCCTACAAAGTCTTTGCAAGGGGTTGTCATGAAAAGTGATGTGGCAAAAAGAAAAGAATTTGTGGAAAGCAATAAAAAAAAAAAGTGCAATGAAGTGTCACATGAACTCAAAGGCAAACCTGAAAATGGGTTTGACTTTGTAAAATTCTTTCTGAATAAGCGTATGGTTCAAAAGTTTTTCCTGCAAAGAAACTTCTCTTATGACAGATTCATCATTCTAAGATTTCTTTCTTTTGATCACTTGGGTCCTTAACCTTCTTTTGTCAAATACATTTCATACTGTCGTTATTGTTCAATACCATGATCCTTGGTTCTTTCACATGTTGTATATACATACCCTTAGCATCCCTACTTCATCTAGATGTTTGATATAGTTTGTTTACTTTTATTTTTTGAAAAAAAAAATCTTGATTTTGCATCCAATTCACTTGAAAAATGCATTTGCTTTTTTCAAATAAAAAAAGCCAAAAAAGAAAAAAAAACAAAAGAGTGTGCAAATCAATGGTTTTCATGTCATTTGTCCCATGTTACCATTTACATTTCCTTGTTGGTCTCAAATTGTCATTTTTACTTTCCAATTGGCTTCAAATTGCCAATTTTATTGTTCAGTAAGCCTCAGATTGCAAATTTAGTTTCTAGCTGGCCTCATATTGCCATTGCTTTTTAACTTCTTGTTTCAGTCAGCCCCTATCGACTTTTAAATTTTCAGTTAGCCCCTGTCGGCTTTTCAATTTCTGCCAGCCCCCGTCGGCTTTTCAATTTCTGTCAACCCCCGTCGGCTTTTCAATTTCTACCAGCCCTCGTCGGCTTTTATGTTTCTACTAGCCCCCGTCAGCTTTTTAATTTCTGTCAGCCCCCATCGGCTTTTCAATTTTTGGTTAGCCCCTATCGGCTTATCAATTTCAGTTAACCCTCGACAGCTTTTCAATTTCTGCTAGCCCCAATCGGCTTTTAAATTTCTATCAGCCCTCGTCAGCTTTTAAATTTCTGCTAGCTCCCGTCAGCTTTTAAATTTCTATCAAGCCCTGTTGGCTTTTAAATTTCTGCTAACCCCCATTGGCTTTTAAATTTCTATCAGCCCCTGTCAACTTTTAGATTTCTGCCAACCCCTGTCGGCTTCTCAATTTCTACCAGCCCTCGTTGGCTTTTAAATTCCAGTCAACCCCCGTCGGCTTTTCGATTTCTGCCAGTTCCCTTCGGCTTTTAAATTTCAGCCAGCCCCCAGTCAGTTTTTAATTTCCCATCAGCCATCGCCGGTTTTTAATTTCTTATCAACCCCATCGATTTTTAATTTCTTATCAACCCCGTTGGTTTTTACATTTCTTGTCACTTGTGAACTTTGTGTCAAAGTAGTTAGCTTCTTTCCTTTGGATGTTTCATACATAGTTGATTTATGAATTGCATAATTACTTGTGATTTCCTTGAATGTTTATATTCTCATGTTGTTTGGATTTTGATTTTTGCATTTCATGCATTACCGAACAAAATCAATGTTCATGTCTTTACTCATTCCTTATGACGATAATAAAAAAAAACTTAGGTTTTTCATATTCTCTTATAAGAAATGAGTAAATAGGGGCAACTGTGAACACCTAATTTTGTCCAGCCCAAAACAAAACCAAAAAAAAAAATCTCAGCCTACTGTATTTTATTTTACTTAATTTTATTTCATTTTATTTTATTATCTTGATTCAATCGATTTATTCTTTTTTTTTTTGGGTCAAAAAAGGCTAAGCCTATTTCTATTGAGAAAAGGTTAAGCCCACTCATCCAGCCCATATCATAGTTGGCCATTATAAAAAAAAAAAATGAAGTCCAATCTATCAGTGTCTAATCAAGTTAAAGAAAAGCAAAATAAAAAATAAATTTAAAAAAGGTCAAAAGGTGCACAGGACTGCATTTAATTTTCTAGCGGTACATTTAATGATCAGTTGACAATCACATCCTAAGAATCAAGGCATTTAATGCCTCATCAGTCAGCAGATCCAAGCATTCAATTGTCGGACTAATGCATTTAATTCGACAGTGTGCATAAATAAGAAAATAAAAATCGAGGAAGGAGGAGGAATGTTTTTGAAAAATCTTCACTTTCAAAATAAGCAAACAGAGAAAGCTCTTTTGATTCGAAATTTCAACAAGAGTCAGAAGAAAGTATCAGAAACGAAGAGGAACACAACAAGAGTGATTATTATCATCATCAATACTTAATTCCTGTTGCTATTTTCATCAAAAAGATTGATCTAATTTTAGAGACTCTAAGAGAAGGAACAGGGATTAACATTTGAATTTTCCTTTAAACAAAAAAAGGAATAAACACATAGACATATCCACAGGTAAGCCGTAGTGAAGCATGAGTTCATTTATATTTTAGTGTCACCATTTTTTAGGAATTCTTGCAACCTGCATGCACACAGCATCCAAAACAACCTCATAGATCACCATCAACAATCCATCCAAACCCAAAGACAAACCGCTATCCCAAACATTCTTCAACTAAATTTCAAACAAAAAATCAGTACATTAACCAAATTGTAAGCCTTCTCACACTGACAACAAATACTAGCCAAGCTAGTAAAATGAAATATTTCTAATATTTCTAAGGCTAGATCTAACAATAAAAATGAAAATAAATTAATCCATTGAGCTTAGAAGAATCTGAAATAGAAATAAAAGAAGAGAAAAAGGTAAGAAGCCGCGACTGGCTCCTCCTCCTTCACCACCCTGCAAAACCAATTAGCAACCTTCCCCTCTGTGAGCCCATCTCAGCCAACCAGTAGGCCGCCGCCTAGCAGGCTACTGCTCTGCCTCTTTTCTGCAAACACCACAGCCGTGCGGCACCTCCTTCCATCTTGTCGTCGCCGCGTGACTGTCCCTTACCCTTTCCTTCTTGCTCACGCGGTTGTTCACTCTTTCACTCTCTAATTCTCATTTTCTCTCTCTGTGTGTGAAAGTGAATATGTGGGTATGAGTGTGTTAGTGTGTGTGTGAATGAGAGGGACTCCCTTTTGTATGTGTGTGTGTTACGCGTGACTGTGCATGTGTGTGTTTGTTTGAAAAAAAAAATCAAATCCAAAGTTCCCAAATGTCTCAGATTCCCCTTTTCTTTACTTGCTACCTTCTTTTATTATTTTATGTGTGGAATGTGTCTTAGTGTCATGTAGGTGTTTTTGGCTTGTAAAGATTTTTATTATTTTATGCGTTATTTTATGTGTATTTTATGTGTGGGACTTGTCTTCAGTGTAGTGCAGGTGCATTTGGACTTGTGGAATATTTGTTTGTACTTGTTAGATTTCATTTTGGGCTCAACTTAACTAATATTAAGTCATGGGTGTTGTTTTAGTGTATGAAAAAAGGACTTGAATGGTTTAGCCTTAAACTAACTGATGGCAAGCTCACTTTGTACTACTTCACTCCTAAAAGAAAAAATAAAAGTCCAAACTTCTATGTCTGCTTTTGTTCTAGACGATTACTTATAGTACTTTGCTAGTTCTTTATTTGTATTTTTTTTTATTCTTTAGTGTAGATTGCATTTTGTTCCAGACATTTCTTGCATTTCTTTGTTTTTAATTCTTTTCCATTTCGTGACAAGCCTACAGTAGTTTATTTCTAGAGATTAGACTAGTTTACATGTTGGGTCAAAAAAAATGTTGGGCTCCTTTTCTGGATCCCCATTATTTTCATTAAAAAGATGTCTCTAAAAATTTAAAATAAATAGAAAATAAATAAAATAAATAATGGGGATCCAGAAAAGGAGCCCAACATTTTTTTTTACCCAACATGTGAACTAGCCTAATCTCTAGAAATAAATAATTTATTTTATTTATTTTCTATTTATTTTAAATTTTTAGAGACATCTTTTTAATGAAAATAATGGGGATCCAGAAAAGGAGCCCAACATTTTTTTTGACCCAACATGTAAACTAGCCTAATCTCTAGAAATAAACTACTGTAGGCTTGTCATGAAATGGAAAAGAATTAAAACAAAGAAATGCAAGAAATGTCTAGAACAAAATGCAATCTACACTAAAGAATAAAAAAAATACAAATAAAGAACTAGCAAAGTACTATAAGTAATCGTCTAGAACAAAAGCAGACATAGAAGTTTGGACTTTTATTTTTTCTTTTAGGAGTTAAGTAGTACAAAGTGAGCTTGCCATCAATTAGTTTAAGGCTAAACCATTCAGGTCCTTTTTTCATATACTAAAAAAGCACCCATGACTTAATACTAGTTAAGTTGAGCCCAGAATGAAATCCGACGAGTACAAACAAACATTCCACAAGTCCAAATGCACCTGCACTACACTGAAGACAAGTCCTACATATAAAATACACATAAAATAATAAAAATCTTTACAAGCCCAAACACACCTACACAACACTAAGACACATTCCACACATAAAATAGTGACATAAAACAATAAAAGAAGGTAGCAAGTAAAGAAAAGGGGAATCTGAGACGTTTGGGAACTTTGGATTTGATTTTTTTTTTTTTTTGTTCAAACAAACACACACATGCACAGTCACGCGTAACACACACACATACAAAAGGGAGTCCCTTTCTCTCACACACACACTAACACACTCATACCCACATATTCACTTTCACACATGAAGAGAAAAAACTTAGAATTAGAGAGTGAAAGAGTGAACAGCCGCGTGAGCAAGAGGGAAAGGGTAAGGGACAGTCGCGCAGCCACGGCGAGATAGAAGGAGGTGCTGCGCAGCTGTGGCTTTGGCGGAAAAGACGTAGAGCAGTAGCCTGCCAAGCGGTGGCCTGCTGGTTGGCTGAGATGGGCTCACAGAGGGGAAGGTCGCTAACTGGTTTTGCAGGGTGGTGACGAAGGAGGAGTTAGTCGCGACTTCTTTCTTTTTTCTCTTATTTTATTTCTACTTCAGATTCTTCCTAAGCTCAAAGGATTAATTTATTTTCATTTTTATTGTTAGATCTAGCCTTAGAAATATTAGAAAATTTTCATTTTAATGGCTTGGCTAGTATTTGTTGTCAGTGTGAGAAGGCTTAGGATTTGGTTAATGTACTAATTTTTTGTTTGAAATTTGGTTGAAGAATGTTTGGGATAGCGGTTTGTCTTTGAGTTTGGATGGATTGTTGATGGTGATCTATGAGGTTGTGTTAGATGCTGTGCGCATGCAGGTTGCAAGAATTCCTAAAAAATGGTAACACTAAAATATAAATGAACTCATGCTTCACTACGACTTACCTGTGGATATGTCTCTGTGTTTATTCCTTTTTTGTTTAAAGGAAAATTCAAATGTTAATCCTTGTTTCTTCTCTCAAAGTCTCTAAAATTATATCACTCTTTTTGATGAAAATAGCAATAGGAATTAAGTATTGATGATGATGGTAATCATTCTTGCTGTGTTCCTCTCTGTTTCTGATACTTCCTTATGCCTCTTGTTGAAATTTCGAATCAAAAGAGCTCTCTCTGTTTGCTTATTTTGAAAGTGAAGATTTTCCAAAAACATTCCTCCTCCTTCCCCGATTTTTATTTTCTTATTTATACATACTGTCGAATTAAATGCATTAGTCCGGCAATTGAATGCTTGGATCTGCTGACTGTTGAGGCATTAAATGCCTTGATTCTTGGGATGTGATTGTCAACTGATCATTAAATGCACTGCTAGAGAATTAAATGCAGTCCCATGCACCTTTTGAACTTTTTTTAATTTATTTTTTATTTTGATTTTCTTTAACTTGATCAAACACGGAGATATTGGACTTAATTTTTTTTTTATAATGGCCAACTGTGACATGGGTTGGATGAGTGGGCTTAACCTTTTCTCAATAGAAATAGGCTTAGCCTTTCTTGACCCAAAAAAAAATGAAATAAATCGATTGAACCAAGATAATAAAAAAAATGAAATAAAATAAAGTAAAATAGAATACAGTAGGTTGAGAGTTTTTTTTTTTTGTTTTGGGCCGGACAAAATCGGGTGTTCACAACTAAGATAATAAAAATGATGAAGAGGAGGAGCTCAATCATGTAGTTGATGATGATGAAGAAAAGCATCAACTGTTTCACGTACAAAGCATTGGTGACCAATTCATGTTATAGTCTTAATCCCAATCTTAATCTTGAGAGCATCCTAGTCACTATTCAGCGGTGGATTTAGATGAAATGTGGTCCAACATGAATGGGTCTGCATTAGGTTTAGGCTTGGAGAGGGAAATGATTTGACAATCAGCCAAGTGTTTCGCAATAAGGAATAAGCTTGTTTATGATTAAACATTAAAGCATTCAAAAAAGCGTTCAGTATAAATTTTATGAGTTTGACCACATAAAATTTCATTACAAATGTGTGAAGTTTGGCAATGACTGTAATTGGAATAGAAGTGCCACGCTTTGCCAAAAATCGCAACGATGGGAAGTGCGAAAGCTTAACGAACCACAAACATCTTTCTTGAGTCTAAGACTCAGCATGCCTAGATGGATTATCATATTATTTGTGCCCACATATACCTCATGGTGCAAGTGAATTCGACGATAGCCATTCAATCGTTGTAAGCATTGGTAAAGTCAGAGTTGAGGTTCAATACAACATGCAAGAAGGTGTGGTTGGCCAAATAGAAAGCAATTGCTATGATTTATAGCAACTAGGAAGAATCATATAATGAGCTTCCTAGATAGTTGGGCAGTCTGCGGTCTTATATGCTAAGTACTATTGTCCTATTGCAGACTGGACCATACTATGTTGGTGATTTTATATATCATAGTTGCTTTTTGTTCCATCCATGGCTACCAGCATAGTACTCCCTCATTGCTTTCTTCATGTTCTGCTATTACCTTCTTCCTCTTTCCCAAAATTTCCGCCCCTATCTCCTTTCTTTCTCATAGAATTGATGTGAATCATCCTCCTTTTATAGATAAAATGCTAGTAGGAAGTCAATTAAAATTGGTTTATCTCACCTTTAACATCGCAAGGCAAAGTCAACTTTAATTGACTTTCAACAAATCTGACACACGTAGATGAAACTGATTTGACTATTGTGTGTAGATCTAACCATTGCAAATCTTTTATTGTAGTCGATTTGAATCAACTTCCACCTGTTTTCGTTTGAAATTTTGAAATTTACATGGAAGTTAATTTAAATCGACTTCTATTAAATGTACAATGGGACAAATATGCAACCAGATGAACAATAAAAGTATGTAATTAGTTATTTTTTTATTTTTTATATGTAAAAAAAAAACTACAATATGAATATGCTACCTTGTTAATAGGACTTCGATCCTCATCCACAAAATTTGCCCTCCTTTGACAAAATTAAAAAAAAAAAAAGAATTTGACCTTGAAATGCAAAAGAGGCAACGTGATAAGATACCATTTCTCGAGTTTTTTTTTTTTATATCAAAGATAGATAGATTTATTTATAATCAGCAGATTACAAAAAATTAGCCAAGTTGGACTTCACAAAAAATCAGAAAAGGGATATCCTAACACTTCCAAGATATAACATTGGAAGCTAACAAAAAGCTAATAGGAAAGAAAGGAAATATTCACTTTATGTCTAGTAAATTTTGCAGCAAGATCCCTGGTTTTGACGAATATTTCTTGACAGCCAATGTATTTGTCTTCAAAAACCTTTGCATTCCTTACTAACCATATTTCCCATGGTAGATAGCACAATAAAGTAATATGGTCAACACTATTTGGTCTATTCCCCAGCTCAGTTATAATCTCCATCCACCAAACCCATAATTGTTTATCCTGATTAAGCCATTCCTGCTTAAAAAGTCCTGCTGCTATCCAAACTGGAACCACTTGGGAGCATGAAATAAAACAGTGATAAATGGGAATGTAAAATTCTCATATTGGCACATGGTTTAAAAAAATAATTTCAAATGTTCCGAAAAAAAAAATTGACTCATTGTTACTCCCACCTTCCACATGGGAATGTAAGATGCCCCTGGGAAGAAAATGTATCTACAAAAGTAAAACGACAAAATCTCCTTAAACCTTGAAGTACCAAAATTGTCGTTAGAACTGTCATTATCACCAAACCACCATTCATTGCCGCCAATGTCAGCCCACTACTACTGAATCACCATCACCATCCAAATTATTACTGTTGTCATTGGACCACTAGCAAATAAGACCACCGTTGCTATCAACCGAATCGTCGTCATTGACTCTGGATCACCACTACCACTAGGCCACCGTAGTTGTCTTTGTTGGCTCGTTGCTACCATTTTGTCGGGGACATTTTTAAAGAAATGCCAAATATTCCCAAAAATATCAATGTCAATCAGTATAATTTATAAGATTTGTGATATTTCTGGATACATGCCAAACATGCTTAAACTTCTTCTCTGGGAATGTGATTCCTAAAAATATCATTTCCCGAACTATTATTCTCAGGAACAAAAGATCAAACGATCTACCAAACACCTCGATAAAGAATCTTGGATGCTGAGAAGAACAACTTTTTCCATTATTTTCTTCGATAGTTTTCACTACAAGAACTTTGCGGAACACATACAGAATTACAGACTAATTTTTAAGCTTTACAAATGAATTTTTTAAATTATAGATGGATTTACAGATGAAAACATGTTGTTTGTTATTTTCATGTATATAAATGTTATAGACAGATTTTTTTATCTGTTTATAAATTTAAGAGAGTTTTACAAACGAATTTGTCTATCTATAATTTTACAAATAGATTAGTCTGTCAGTAATTGGCTAAAAAAATGGTGCAAAATAAGCCCATTACAGACAATTTTTTCCATCTATAAAACTATAGATGGAAAAATTCATCCATAATCAACAAAAAAATGATACAAAAATTAGTCTAATACATATGGAAAACTATAGATGAACATATTCATTTTCAATGTGCTAAAAACATCGAGGAAAAATTGGAATAAAAAGTAAAAATCTATCTGTAAATCCATATGTAAGAATTGAAAAAAAAAAAAAGCTTTATTTTTTGTCTAAAAATCCATATGTGTGATTTTATTTTAGAATGCAGACCTAAATTATTAATAATATTATCATAAAAATTGATAAATATTAGAAAACATATTAAATAAAAATACCAAATTCTAAACACTATTTAATAAATGCATAATGGTAAAGAAAGTAAGATGTCATAATAACAATATCAAATATAAAATATCTAAAGTAGTAGATAAATTATCATGTGTATTCGGTGTCATGAATATCCAGCCTCCCTTCGTCATCGTTGTCATCATCATCATCATGAGAAGAATCCTGTAATGCCCAAAAAATAGGTGGTGCTGGAGTTGGTAGGAGATGAGAAAGAGGTTTAGAGTTGCTCGCTTTTATCAACTCAAAGTATATGTCCATCTATTGCATTTGTATTCATTGCTACTATATTTGTTGTTGCACCACCCTTTGCATCTTGGATTCCACCTTTTTTTCCACCTTTTCTCCATCTTCTTCACCCAGTTCTTCTTCTGTGCAACCTCCTTGTTCTTCCACATCTCCTCATTTTACTTCTACAACCCTGTATTTAAGGCATGGACTTGACTGTGAACCATGTCATCCATCACCTCAGGTGCAAGAATAGAGGCATCCCGGGCACAGATGTAGGGGACATCCATTCTGCAAAGCGATCCCTGTACCATAAATGCAACCTTTATACAAGGCCACTGATCAAATAGACTTTGACTTTGATTTCCTTTTGACATAATGTTTAGCATTCTTACTTATAAGGACAATTTTGAGTAGGCACACCCATCCCATAAAGGCTTGTTTGCTGCCTCTAATAGACTATGAAACCTTACAGCCTCTAAGTTGGGTTCCTGGCTTCAACTTTAAAATCAGGAAATGTTCTACAATATTTGAGGCCAATAGCATTATAAACCATTTCTTGATAGACCATGGTTTTTCTTCCCAAGTCACATTACCTACACCCCAACCTCCTTATTACACCACACTAGAACTGCCTCCAACATAACTATTCCAATCGGATTTTCTACATAAACTATTTTCCTATGTTTAGTCCAGATCAAATAATAAGGTGTAAATCTAAAATTTTATAGATCATACCAAATTAAATCAATATCTAATAACTTCCTACACTTGCACTTAGAACATAGACACCTAATTTTCTGGTCAATAATGAACTATTGTGAATTGCAAGCATCACGAATGAATTCCTGAATGCCCTCATAGAACTTTAGTTTTATATTCCCCTTGACTTGGGTGCAGCCTGTCATACATCCATGAACTGTTTCCAAGGAATATCTTGATCAACAACTATATCAACCTAAAAATTGAACACAACACTTTATGAATGTCTTTTATTTTAAATTACACAAAATCTTAAGGTAAATTTTGGCATAGTCTCCCCTAATGTATGGGCATCCTCTTATGTCTATTATGGTTACATTCAAACAAACAAAAATTTAGGGGCTGTTAGGAAGTTTTTTTTTGTTTTTGTTTTTAAAAACTGTTTTAAAAAATAATTTTAAGTTCAATTTTTAAAAACAAAAAAATAGAAAAACCTATTTGGTAATTTAACTTCAAAAACAGTTTTATAATGATGAAAAACAAAAAATCTATTTGGATGATTTTTTTAAAAAATAAATTTTAAAACTAATAAAACAAAAAAATGTTTGGCAAATTACATTACTACAAATGACAAATTTTAACTATTATGTTTTATAGATAACATTTTTTATACATACTTAATAAAAATAGTTATAATACAACTTGATGCCAATTTTTCATAACAATATAAAAGAAAAAACAACTTCCATTAATTGAAACTCAAATAGTATGTGAAGTGTTAAATCAATTTCAATCCATAAAGTCTCAGTCCTTAAATCAAAGCCATACACAGAAATCAACCAATCAAAAGAGCAGAAAAAGAAAAGTTGAACAAAAAAAAAAAAAGTTGAATCAGAGGCCTACTGCTTTCAACTCTCCATCTTCCTCCTCTTCTTTCTCCATCGTCCTTCAACCCCACTGTTGGCTTCCCTTTTGATCTTCATCGACCATTGCACATCCCGTCACCGTGCCACTCCAGATCTGGCTCCAGCTGTGCCTGCAACTTCTGTGAGCTTAGCCACCACCGCGTGCAAGTCGCGGTGGAGCTTCCGTCCACAGATCCGATTGCCCACTACCATGGAAGCCCCTGCGTGGAGTCCTAGCCGCTCGTGCCTCCAATCAGAGCCACTATTGGCTCTATCCTCTATCCACTGCGAAGCTCAATCTTGCCAAGGCCGCCAAGCGTGACTGAAGGTGAGAAGAATGACAGTGTGAATGGCATGAATGAAATGACATGGCAGAGAATGAAGTGGGATGAATGGAATGGTGTGAATGAGTGGGATGCTGTGAATGAAAAATAAGAGACAAGGCAGAGAAACCCCACAATGAGAGAGAATGGCAAGAACATAAACTTAGCTTAGTCACAAAAATGCCACTGCGTGTTTGGCAATTTTAAAACAACAAAACCAAAAAACATGTGAAAGTTGTTTTTGTTTTTCTATTTTAAAAACATAGGGGCTGTTCTTTTTCCTTTAAAATCAACTTTTATAAAACAACCTACCAAACAACCTTTTTGAGTCTTTTGCTTTTAAAAACTGAAAAACAGTTTCAAAAAATCATTGCCAAATAGCCCCTTATTTTTTGAAAACTTTCGATTAACAAGTCGTATTTTCATTGCAATCAAACAAATAATTACACAACAAAACAATTAATCAACACATTACACGTCACAATCTCATCATCAATCCTAAAACCGTTCTAGAGTGCACCCCCTTGTTTCTTCACAATATACATATCATGTTATCGCCTCATATACAAACAAACTTCACAATAAACAATGCAAAAAAGTCGGGGGAAAGACCTCACCTCTACACTCTTTCCCCTAGTCATGCAATCTTCAGTCCTATAATTCTATAATAGAAATCATAAGTCTGTATCTTATATATATATTACATCATATAAGCAATAAAGATTTCATTACTAACCTATAGAGTAGTGCATAATAAACAATTAATAGCTCCCATCACACACCCCAATCGAATCCTAAAAATGAAAAATGAACAAATACATTTGATTTTACACAGTTATAAAACTTGGAAAAAAATACACAATAAATTAGGAAAAAAAATCACTAACACTTTTAAATCCTAGCATGAAAATTGAGACACAAATAAATCCACTAATACTTTTTAATTCATAAACCCCAAAAATAAGAGCAAAAACAAAGTAAAAAAATTACCATTGCATAGCAAGAACTAGAAACCACAAATCCAATGCTCCTAATGTGCTCCAAAATCCTAGGCGATTGAAATTTCTTTCAATTAGTAACACTAAAAACTAATAACATTAGGCAATGGAATGCAAAAAAAAAGGGCAAAAAAATAATCTAATAAAAAGGAAGAGAACATTATCACAAACACAATGGCTCAAACTGTTTGCAAAATAGAAGCCCCATTGATTGACAACAGACAAAAGAAGGGGGCATTGAATCCTTTAAGCTAATTTTGACATTGCAGAAGGATTTTTCCATCTATAATGTGCATGTTAAATACACGTCTTGAATTTCAAATTACAAATAAAATTTTCCATATGTAATATACTAAATTTATTTTAAATTAATAAATTAAATAAAAATGTGTCTGTATGTTTTGTGAAAAAAAATATTTGTTTCAATATCCTTCTGTAAGAGTTATATGCCATGTGGCATGCACTTGTGCCAACATTTACAAATAGATTTATAGATGAATTATGTAACTTTTGATCAAGAAAAAATTTCTTGTTATCATTTTTCCATCTTTAATTGAGACGGAACAAAATCCGTCTATATTTTCTATTTGTGTTCCGTGAGTTTGTAGTAGTGTTTCTATATCAATAATTTTTTAAATAAATTTTAAGAAAAAAAGAATGTTTTGACATAGAACTAGCAATCTTTTTTACCAAAAAACTAAAGTAAAAATAATGGTCTAAAAGTAAATGCAATCACCATTACTGAATAGAATTGTCCAACGCATTGAGTATATGGTTGTCTTATAAATCGTAATCGAGGATATGAAAAATTACGTTTTGCAAGAAATATTTTGGAATAAACAAGATATATTTTTTAAATGGTGAATCTTTTTCCAAAAATTTCATAATTATATTATATTTTTTATTTTTAATTGAAGAACTGCTTAATTATTATATAATCAATAAAAAGTAAATTTAAAGTTAATAAAAATTTGTCTTAATAAAGTATCTTAGACTCATAAAAAGATGTGAGAATATTTTTTCATTTTAAAAAGTATCAAATATTTTTTAAAAAAGGTAATTGGCTCAAATTTTATACCAAACTTTCTCTCTAGTTAATACTTTGTCTGAATAAAATAAATAAAAGTAACTCTCTATTTCTCAAAATAAACAGCGATATAATTATTTTTATTTAATTTTTTATAGAACAGAAAAAAGTAATATTTAAAAGCACTTATGTATCGAAATAAATATAATTTTTTTCAATAACCACATCTAGATAGATACTATTTTGGTTTTTTGGAACCTGCATCAAAACAAGTTTTTGTTTTTAATAATTTTTGTCGGACATCTAAATGTCACTGGCACCCTGCTTTTCATAGGCCCTCGGTGTTAAGCCCATATGGTTTTTGGTAGTGAAGCCCATTGTCTTTACATGTTAGGGTGTTACAACTCACAGTTCAACAGACCGAAAAAATGAAAAGGAGAAACTCACACTTGTGCTGTTACATGTTGGGCCACGCCACTCATTTCATGATTAGAGCTTATTATGCCGCTTCTCACCGACTCTTGTATTTCTTGATGGTACTTGCATAAATTTACATCTTTGTATTTGCCACTTGAAAGTCACATAAAAATAATCTGAATTTTAATGCAGCACATTTTTGTGAATAGTTCAAAGTTAACGCAAATTTAGATGACAAGTTTCACAATAATTAACGGTAATTAATTAACATTTTAGATTGTTTGGTAGAGACGTAAAATTACTCTGAATTTTAATGCAACCTATTTTTTGTGAATAGTTCAAAGTTAACGCACATTTATATGATAAGTTTCCACAATAATTAACGATCTGTGCATAAACCAAATAACATAATTTTTTGTCATAACAAAAAATAAATTCAATTTTGAAAAAAGAAGGATTATTTTTTAATTTCCTTAAATATAATCTCAACATCTGGTTATTGTGAATATGAAAAATGATAATACGTTAACAGACCTTAACCTAATGGTTAAACTATTTAGAATTTAATAGACTTTAGATGCTGAAAGTTTAAATTAAGATAAAAAAAAAATTTCAATGGCTTCTCTCTTTCTTTTTTTTTTCATTTTACATCAAATTTTCAGTGAATCATCCTTTTTTCAGTACATGCATAAATCGCCCATTATTAATATTTTTCACACCGATGAGCTGGCACATTTATTAATATTCACCTCCTGAGAAAAGTTAAAACATTTTAAATGATTGCTGTGAAATTCCTCCAAATAGAGGTAATTGTTACATCGGCAAATGGTTATGCAGACTTCAACCTATACATTTTAGTTCCAAAATAATTATAAAGGTTCGTTCCAACTTTCTACAGCTAATATTTAGCTGCTTGCATATACCTGCAAAATTTGGGTCAAATCCCTGTAGTCCAATTTTGATGGACATGGTTTTGTTTTGGAAACTCTTGTCTTCGAGTTTGAGTTTGACCCTTAAGCTAGCGTGTATCTGCAATCCAAAGGGAAAAAAAAAAAGGAAAAAAGAAAACCTGATAAGAAGAGTCCATAATTATTTAGTTAAAATGGAAACCACTAGATAAACGACATGGAAAAGTCAACACTAAAAAAAGTATTTGGCTCAAAATTCCTTGCTAATTTATTACGCATATTGAAGGGGTGAGATGATGATGTAGTTGTATCATGTACTTTTCTCCTACCTTGAGGGCTGCGTGTTAGCAAATGACTAGGATACTAGGATTGTAAAGCTATTCCCGCCAATTAGCGCCGATGAATATGGGCAAGAATACTGCTCTTATAACATGATGAGGATACAATACTAGCCCCTAACTTCTTGACTTCACCCAATAAGTTAGTACGTACCGATCTGTTATATGCATCCAACACCACAAGCAAGTGGAAATTTATGAAGATATCTCCACATTGACTTCTCTTCTTGAAGTTGAACATAAAATACACATTGTGCGCCTTGTCAGCAAAACCAATCTTCAACCCACAAATATCTATGGACTTTATTGTATGTAACTCTAGTTACACCTATGGTCTAGTTTCAATATATATATATATACACACACACATAATTAACACCTTAATACACGGGAAAATCATACTCTTCTATGCCATTGATTTGTGTTCTACCTTGCTGAATGGATCAATGCTGTCAAATAGTCAACACACTTGGCTTGACAAGGGCTGAGCCTTTGAACTGGAATAAACCTGAACAATACACACAGCAAGGGCACTAACTTGCTATCGAAAGAAAATATTTTTTGTTGTTTTTGGTTCAGTAACAGAAAACTCTTACCGTGATCTTTTCACTGTGTGATATATAAGTGAATGCTAAAAATTTAGAATATAAAATTGGTCAACATTTACTAATATATCAAAGGATAATGCTTCTCAACAAGAAAATATATCAGAAACTAGTTTTCAGAATTATGTGTCAATATATGACGGATAAATTATTTATTTTCTAACCATTATTTCTATCAAACAACTCATAACTTACCATACGCATGCCAATCCAATCCGACATTATTTTTGGATGAAAAAATTCAGAACATGTATAAGTGCTTTATAACAAATAATAAATGGTCAAGAATAAGAGCTTTTTTTTGTTCTAAGAAATTTAAGAATTTTATACAAGTTCAACATTATGGTTAGTGACATGGGGTAAGAAGTAGGAGTGTAGAACTACAGCAACTTATGCCATTGAGTCCTCCGTGACGAAGAAGTTCCTCATATTGGTTTAATTATGTTACTTAGAGTATATAATTAGATGATTAGGATTAGTTAGGAAATTGTGGCAATTGGTTACATCACCCTCACTATAGATATAAGTCACATTGTAGGTTTGATGTAAATACCTTTCTCATCTTTTTACTAATAGAAGATAAACTTTTACTAATGAAAATGATAAATGAGAAAAGTATTTACATCAAACCTACAATATGACTTACATAGTGAGGGTGATGTAACCAATTGCCACAATTTCCTAACTAATTCTAATTATCTAGTGCCCAAAACTTCACCAAATAAACGTGAATGACTCCAGAATTCTGTCTATGCCTTGATTGCGTCCATCTTTGACGTGCTTGGCTTGGTCTTAAACCGCCCGTGATACCATGTCTTGTCGGCAGCATCGAAAGGTTATTGCTAAATTCAAACAACGGTTCCTTTGTATTTATATAGCAAGCTACTCGTTTTAGACCGGCAAGATGACCATTTAAGAATTGGTTAGGTATTTTTTTTTAATGGTGTCGTACCATTTGATATAACTTTCGTACTCAGAAATCTTATCTTTATTCTATTGTAGGCCTGCAGTCCCTTTGGCAATCAACATTGAGTTTTGACACCTAATTGAGACTCCATCTACTTTTCTTTAGCATTAATCCAACGAAATATTCTGTTTGGATACAAGTTTAATAACACACACTTAAAATAAAAATAGGTCATATTAGTTTTATTCAAGATATAATATGGATCCTCTTCATTTTTGTGTGAATTTGCTTAATTTAAACTAGACAAAATGCTCAAATTAATCATTTAGAAATGTATTGGGAGAATAAATTAGTCCCTCAGATTTTGAAAGTTTCAAGTTTAATTTGTTTTTCACATTTTTATAAAAGAGGACAAAATGGTTTTAATCATACAAATCTATACGAAAGGATTAAATTATCTCTTCTTTTAAAATATGAGGAATTAATTTAAAATTTTTAAAATTTGATAGACTAATTTATTCTGTCATATTTTTTTAAAGGACCAATTTGAATATTTACTCCTTTAAGTTATTATACTTGTGTCTATAAGTGTACCAATCAAATTGGATAGTTGTTATTTTTCTCTGTGCAAAGGGGTTGGATTTCCACCATCCAGGCGGGACCAACTGTAGGTAAACTTCACATTCTTAAAATGTGGGATGTTTTCCCCGAGCTTGCAGCCACTGCTTGTTTGCTACATTAGCATATCGTGCTATATATTATAATATATTATTTTGACATCTCACTGTGTATTAGCCAATCTTACTTGAGCGGTGATCAAAATTTTCCCCATTTTGTGCAAGTCATCCCCACTGAATCGCATATTGTACTTCAACTTTCGTGATGTTTTGAGTTTTGACTTTCAAATTACTTGATGCAACATGTCTCACATGGTTAGTGATAGCATCACTATAAACTTGTTTCTTGGGTGACGGATAAAATTATTGTACCAATCTTTTGGACCATTCCATGATCCGCCGTTTTTTACCATTAGATTTTAAAAAAATTCAATCAACAATACATAATAATTTAAGATAATATATATAGTAATTAGACGCATTTTTAAAGTTACGAGTTCACCCTCTTATGATAAAAGGAAAGCTGAAAAATCCATGGGACGTTGACCTGTTCTCATTTTTTATGCCGAGCTACCTTCACCAATGGAGATGGCGGCAATGACAGAGCTGATGAAGAAGCAATCCTACAAGTTCCGGCCCGCTATGGGTGCTGAAGGCATTTTTTATAGAGGCTCAAGCCTCCAAGTTTCAACCACAATTAGCGGTGATTGCATTGATATTTGTTATAGGGAGACAAGCATATAGGTCATTTTCACGCCACATGGGGCCTTAGCCTTTCCTATACAAAGTGGAAATAATCAAGAATCTCGTAACCATGTATCCACCTGGGTCAAGTCCAAGTGGTTGACTAGTTGTACATTCATAGTGGCATGGTTTGCCATGGGAGTGGAGGGCCATGGAAGAAGGAATTAAAGGAAGTTCTTTTTCCATTTTATATGCTGTTGAAATTGCTAGGAGATAAAAATGATTCACTTTTTTCTACATGAAAAATTAGAAGAAAATGACGCTCTCCAAACAAGGAGATCTCAAACGATTCCGGCAAGCCACTCTAGTGAAATGGAGGAGTTGTGACCAATGAAGGTGATGGGCGATAGCGAAAGAGTGGCTAAAGAGAAGGGAAAAAAAAACTAATAAAAGGATAACTTGGTAATTTAATATTAAATTTTACAGGATCATATGATGTCACAAAACATATGAGGGCCAACTTAATAGCATCTGTTTCATGTTTATCTACATAACGTATAATATCCTTCCAAGTATAACATCATCCTTAAGCCATAACATTATATTTAGGAGTTGTTACTAATAAATTAGCGACCTTGCTCAGGTATCTATAGCATATCTGAGCAAGTCGTGTAGTAACTATTTTGTAATTCTACTTAAATATATAAAAGGAAATAGAGTAGTTAGAGAATACATAATTGATGAATACATGAAAAAGCTCTTGTATGAGCCTTAATGTACATATATTTTTTTAAACATTTACACACACACACACACATATATACATATATATATATATATATATATATATATATATATATATATATATAACAAAAGGAAAACTAATAGCGTTGTTGGCAATCGGGCTATTATAAATTAGGCACTTTTATGATAGTAATTTCATTGTTCTCTTAAGTAATATAATTTAGATATGACTAAGGAATACAAATATATAAATGAGAATTATGAAATTCTCAGTAGGGTATTCCCATATATACACAACAAATAATGTCATTATCATCATCCCAGCCACTTCGATTTATAAAAAAAATGTGATCATGCATTAACATAATAAAAGTTCATTTTAAAGTTCAAAATCTTCTTTCCAAAGTGGGTTTCTTTTAAATTCAATCACTTAATTTACTATATCATAACATTCAAACTCATAGTAAATCATTATAAGCAAATAATTCAGAATAGTATGAGTATGCATATGATAAATGCTTTCTTCACTTTTATAATTAACTTCATTTACTTTGTGTCCTTTACTTTGATATATTTCTCAATTTCATGTGCCCTTAACATAAGTAGTGTTGCCCACTCTAGGGTGATAAATTACTTATTAGGACTGCGCTCATTCTTATATGTGATTATCAGATTTACTTTCTCTAACTCTCACATAGTACTATTCCTAGCCAGGTTCACTTTCCCTGACTTAGTGTAGAAGGGGATCTAGTGGTCAAGTCCACTTTCCCTAACGATTTAATTTTTATAAGTGGCCAGGTTAAATTCCCCTGCTGATTTAATCTTTATAAATGGTCAAGTTCACTCACCTTGATGATTTAATCTTTATAAGTGACCAGGTTCACTCTCCTTGGCGATTTAATCCCTTATTTATTCTGAAATATTTTGACAACTCATGTTTCATGCTCTATATTATATGCACGAGCATCATAATCATATATGCATAGCATCCACAAATAATTTGCATAGTGTTAAAGACACAAAATCATTATTAGCATATTCCTTATAATCATAATTCAACTCATGTAGTACTTGTTTCAGTCTTATAGAAATTTCTAGTTAATTAATCAAACACCACTAAAACAGGGTGACATATTTCACAGAGATACTTCAACATGCCTACATTAATCTTGACAAAATTTGACTTAAAAAGGAATTTCCAGCTATGTTAAAAAAAATTATTCAAAATCAATGTCTAGAATCTACTTAGCTAAGAAATCAATCAAATCCATAAATTTTCAAAAATAGAGATATGCCAAAAAATCTCTAAAAAAATCAGGGATATACTTCAAGATGTTTATATAAAAACTTCAACTCAAAATTTCATTATTTGATAGGATAAAAAAAAATAGACAAATTCAATGGTTAGAAATAGGTCATCCAGACATAATAGAGTTCAATCATGCTTTCATATGTCAGCTTCAACACACACAAAAATTAGCTCAAAATTATGTCTGCAAGTGTGTTTTAAAAATCACACAAGCTTACTGCCAGACTCAAAATCCAAGATTTTAGCATACTAAACCAAAATAAGAAGTTTCCTAAAAACATAGACTACACCAATCATGCATGTTTATCAATATGTAGGCTCTAAACTATGATAACAAGACTAAACTCTAGCATATTTCTTTATAAAATTCCAGAAACATAAAATAATTTGGAAAAGGTTTTCAAGAAATCCCTACACTTAGTTGGCAAGCTTCCTCACTTGTAATGATTTCTCCAAGTGTTCTTCCATCCAAATGCAATCAAAACCATCCAAATCCTCCCTTTAACAAATGAGGCAATGGTTCCCCTTTGATTGGAGAGGTGAGATGAGAATTTTTTAAGTTAGATACGAAGGTTTCAAGAGGTGGCTTTGGTTTTATATCTAGGGTTTTGATGTTTGCATATATAGAATGGAGTTTTTTGAGTTTGATCACTTGGGTTTTTGTGTTTTTTGAAACATGAAGGCTGCAAAGGAGAGATGGCTAAAAATATAGAGAGAAAGACGAGAAAAATGACTAATGAAGTTAATTTTATAGATATGCAAAATTAATTTCACAAAGATGTAATTATTTTGTAATGAAAAATTAAAATAGAATTTATTTGGTTATGGTTTGATCTTGATAAACTTGGATGGTGTGGCTATTTTCTTTGTTATGCACTTGTCAAGAAACTTGCTCTCTAAGCTTTATACGGTGCAAGAAATTGCCAGTTGAAATTTTGCCAAACAGATAAGATATTGGCCTCAATGAAATTAAAATTAATGAAAGGTTAAGATTAAAACTTGCTTACCAAGTTTTAATCCATATCATCCACTTGACAAGATGTGGTTGGTGGGGGTTACTTGGCTACCAAATTTCTTTTACAGCGTTAAAAATCGAATATCGAAACTTTTCTAAACAGATAAAATATCTTTATAAAAAACTTATAATATTTTTACCCGAGCTCTGAGCCTAATACTCTACCCCAACCCCTAGCTTAATACTCTGCCTGGCCTCTTGGTCTAAGTTCCCCTGGCTTTGGTGCTAGAGTTACTATTTATCTGTGGGCCCGAAAAGATAATATTTATGCACAACCTAAAATTTTTTTTGTTACTTGTTCATTGGGTTGTCCTCATCATCCCTAAGTCTGTTAGAATTTTGAAATTATCATCAATAAAATTCAAATTAATTTTTGAATAAATTCTGGGTGTTACACAAAGTCTATTGAAATTTGTTTATCATGACTACAACACATCATTTTTACTCACTTATCTAATCACCGAACAGTTTTAACGAATTAAGCCCAAGTGGTGCATATTTTATTGTTCCAATTCTTTCTGTCTTGATTTTTTGGATTGAAGATGACATATTTCTATTTTCATACATGGAACATATATGTACCCAAATCAGCATGACATTTTCTTTTTCTTTCATTTTTCAACTCTATATTTTCCTATACTAAACGTTATGTGACTTAGGTTTTATAGATTAAATTAGTCATTTAATGTGCATTTCATTGTGATAGCAAAACTATTTCAACACTAGTTATTTTCATTCACAAAACTCAAACCTAAAATTTTTACTTATGAAAATTAGTTACGAACCGCTTGAACCAATTAACCATACTTTATTAGCCACTTCATTGGGTTAAAAGATAGCATGGGTGAGAACCAAGTACTTAACATATTATTGTAATTTGTAAATCAACTCAAAACTATAAATATAACAATGTGAGTAATAAAAATTGCAAACCAAGGAGAAACTCTTGATTATATGTTTTAAAAATTTTTTTTTTTTGGTTTTCTTGAATATCCCCTTACTCGACAAGTAAAAGACTAATCTCGCAGGGTCAAGTTAAGGATCTAAGGGAGGATATCTCTCAATAATATTTTTTTTAATAATACATAAATCTCAAGATTGAATTTAGGGCCCTATGCTTAATGGACCCAACCACTTCTATCCAGATCAACACTTCGTCCAAGAACATGTTTAATTATTCATTCTAATTTATAACATTTAAAAATTAAATTAAAAACCTAAAATGAGTAGTTGTACATATTTATGGGTGCACATTAAGTTAAAATTCTAGCATTTAAATTGCTCATTCAAATCTAACTTGAAAAAAAAATTTGAGACAAAAAACCCCAACAAAAAGCTTTCAACACATAAAACTCGACACAAAAATCAGAATACAAAAACCCTTAGCTTGCTTAATTTATCATTTAATATTCAGACCAGGGCTTTCATTCTCAAACACCCCAAAAAAATAAAAATAATATTTGAAACATTCTATAAATCTATCAGGGTTTAGTAAGAAAATGGTTAAAAAATAATGAGAAGAACAAATCAAAGAAAGGATTGAAGAGGGAATTTACAGGAACTTCTCCTTTGCAGTGCCATCGTCCTTCATTTTTTGTCCGCTATCGCATTGTTCAAAGCTCTATTTTGTAACACCTTAGGCTCACGTGTCCCTAGAGAAAGCTAGAATAACTTTGGGTCCCCCAAGACCACCTGGGTTGCCGAGAAGGCCCCCAGATGCTCGAAAGTTAGTTTCGATGGAGAATAGGTGTTTCTAACATTGTTATGGCGTCCAGGACCGCTATAGCAGTGGAAAAGGGCAAGGATGCCATTCTTGCTTGCCAAGTGAGCATCTTAAACTACTATAGCGGTCAGATGCATGGATTTTTGGGATGGGGGTTTGCATTCGATCACTATAGCGGTCATGGACGGCTATAGCAATACCACTCATACTCGAAACAGTGCAAAACGATGTTGTTGGGTTTAATGAACCCCTTTACCCTTTATATACCACTAAACTTGGGTTTACACCCCTATTTCCGAACTCTATCACTCCAAATCTCTCTTCCACTCCCTCCAAGAGTGTTATAGTTTCTAGAGTTGGGTGTTATAGTTTCTCCATTGTTGTCAAGTGGGAGTGCTTTGCCAATATTGTTAGAGTTAGTTTAGAGTTTGTAGAGAGTATTCATGTATCAATGTTGCTCTATGGCAGTTGTTGGTATTATTCCAACCTCTCAAGGTCAAGTTGGTGGCACTCACATATTCCTGGTCTCAAACGGTGAGTGGTAAACTCATGATTTTATTTTTTTGCCATTATGAGTATGTTTTATGCATTATGTTTGTGAAACATGAAATTAGACATGAAAGTATGAATATATATGATTTTTGCAAGCTATGGCAAAGATGATGACTTTGAATATAGTATGAAAATATATTTTATAAAACCATGGGACCATGATTGATATATTGTATGTTATGGAAATGATTTATATGCTCAAGTCTAAGAGATTTATTGCAAGAATATATGATTTAACGAGTTGCTATGTTATCAAACATGTTTTAAGAGTTTATGATATCTTTATGCTTCAAGATTTAAGATTTCAAAATATGATTTTAAAGTATCAGTTAAGATATTTTGGCATGAATGTCGGATAGAGTATGACTTAGTTTCATGAACAAAAATAGAGCCCTCATTACACGAAAGAAGGATCCTACTTAAGTACTCGACAATAGTTAACAAAGCAAAAATAGAAAAATGACCAAAACAATATTGAAACAACCTTTCTTTTCATTGCACCGAAACGATGTCAGTAGGAGGAACTCAAGTTGCTACAGTGAAGCTGTTGTCTAGGGCTTTTCGTTGACATGCATTAGTAGCATTCTAATCTAAGCCAGCAACTAATTAAAGTTGGACCAAGTACTCTTTACTTCTAGTAGTTATTACCAAATTTTCCTTAGCAATACATTTTGCTTTTGTTGTTGATGGTCACCTGTTCATATGCCAAGTACTCGATTCTGAGTTAAATTTGAATCTGAATTCTTTTCTTGCTCGACTGTTTCTATGGTCATGTTGTGTGTGTGTGTAGAAATAAGCGACAAATTCTCAATCAAAATCAAACAGAAATGAGCAACTGCTCGTAATCTCACACAAGAGGGCCCACAAAAAAATAAAATAAAAAATATGCATGTCGTTTTATAATACATAATCTATGTTTTACATTTTCTTTTTCTATTTTCCTTTTCCCTGGAATTAGCCAGAAGTTGAGAGGAGTGGGCACTGCGATAGTCTATACCAACTCACGCGGTGATCGCTGTTGCTGAAATTCATTTGTTTGCTCGAACAGTTTTCGTGTTTCTTCCCAAGGTATCTCTGCCATTGCCATGCCTTGCTGGGCAAGCCACGTTGTTGAATCAATCAAGCAGTTCGTTTGGTTTGCGTAGTCAATAGACTCTGTCAAAACTGTGGCTTTCCATGTGACTTTATGTGTTGGAAAGATTTTTCTTAATACAATTATATTACAATGTATTATTTCATGGATGTAGTTTTAACTTTAATTTCTTTTTGTCTATGTGATGTTAGTTGAGTTATAATATTTTGTTTTAATATAGTCATACAGATTAATTAATTCATTTGTGTTTAACTCAGATTTTAAATACATCATTATAAAACTTAAATTTTATATATTTTTGAAAAGGCTGAACATTATTTTTTTAAAAAAAATAGTCTTTTTAGATTTTACAAATAAGGTAAAAGTTATTTTTTTATATTCTAATTATTTTTAAAAAATTATCTAAATATATGAAAATATTTTTTTTAGATTAAAAAGTGATTCTAAGTCTTTAGAATCTCATCCAAACGCACCATCATATAAGTTAATTATGTTCTGTTTAAACAAAACTTTTCCAATTTCAAGACATTTATAACAATTAACTTAAACTAATTATATTTTTTTAACATGCTTTAAATGGTGTGATGTTTCATGTGTGTATAGGTACACCTAGGAACTTTTCCGTGGATTGTGCAGTCTATTTTGATGCCACTCCTCTGGGAGAAATTTATCCTCCTCTAGGTGGATTCAAGTAATATTAATATTTGCACTTACGTTCACGCGGTTTCCCTTCTTTATTTGTAAGAGAGAGATTACAACCCTCTAATGCAACCAAAAAAAAGAGAGAGAGATAACAAACAAGAAGCATAATACTAGCTTTTATTTTACTGAATTTTTTTCTAATTTTATAGTTAAAACAAATCGCTAGGGTCGATTTGTGAAAGAATGCAGGAGCAATCTTTATATTATTAAAAAAAAATTTCTAATAAAATCACAGATTAGTGATTTGTGTCTAAAACAATTCAAGTTAAAAACTTTTTTTTTTTGTTTACCGAAAATCGCATTAAGGTGATTTGTATGTTAAAACAACTAATTTTTTTTAATTGGAAACTTGTTGTTGTATGTAAATTGCTTTTTGGCTATTTATTTTAGAAAACACCATATTTATGATAAATTTTTATCAAATCACATATCATCATGATATAACACTTGAAAACTTATATTGAAAAAAATGAACCTTATTATACATTGATAAATTTCGTATTATCACCCATTCAATTGCATCTTTGTATTAGTATGAAGTGATTTAATTAAATATTTTTTAATTTAATTTTTATGTATTGATAATGTAAAATAGTTCTATATTGTAAACCGATAGAAATTTAAGGAAGTGCTAAATTATATGGTAAGTAGTTATTATTATAATGGATAATTATTTGATATGATTTGATTTTTTCTTAAATTTATATTGATTGGCACTAATAGTGCAAAGAAATTAATTTTTTTTTATATTTTTATTCATCTTATAGTCTTATAAATAATGAGTTTTAAAGTCAAATATATCAAAGAGTCTAATTATCAAGCTATTATGATTGATCTACTGGTAAAAATCTTAAGTAGTTTACATGGTATGAGTTTTTGATAGTATATATGAGGTCTTAATTTGAGTCTTATTGCGTCTAAAATAATCTTTGAAGAGAAAAAAAAATAAAAGAATCAAATTATTATGAATTCATAGGATAACCATTTTTACACTCTAACGTAATAACAAACTAAGTGTTCCATTTTCAAAATAAATTCAATTCAAAATTTTGTAAAATTGGACAAAACGAATAAGTTGTTAATATATTATTGATCGACGCAAGGTATTTTTATACTGTTCATGTACGACAATTAATTCCAATTCTCATGAAAGAAAAACAGAAACAATATCAACGCATAGATTTGAACTCTTATATGCTATTGAGACTTCAAAATTAAACTCACCAAATCATCTCAGTATATCTCGGATCGGGTCAAGTTTAGAGCAAGACTAAACCCAATCTACGGATACCCGGCCGTACAAATGACTAAGACACATGAAATGAATTTCATAAAAAATGTTTATAAATTCTGTATTTCACGGTTTTGTGTTGCCACTGCTGTGTCCCGTCCCCCCCCATTTTCGTCATAACACTCGCAGTTTCTAGAAGTAACCACACCCTCTTTCCCTTTTCAGATATTTCTGCTGCATTCTCTTCTTTCCCTTCCATTCTCGCCTCTGTTTCTCACTTTCTCTTCCCCCACACACAACACTATTCCTCGCAAACAACCAAAAAAATTGAAAATCCTCAACCCTTTCATTGAAAAAACAGAGCAAAAAGGGAAGGGAAAAAAAAAAAGACAGAAGTTTCTCTCATGTTCTGGCAGTGTCTGGCTTTTTGGTTTCTTTGAACTCTGGTTTGTTTGATTGAATATCAAGGTTTTAAGGTTAAAGGTGTTAACCCGTGTTGTCCTTTAATTAAGCGTTGAACAAAGCAGGGTAGGCTTGAGTTTCCTTCAAGGCTTTGTTTAACAGCGAAAGAAAGGAAAGGGAGAGAGAGAGAGAGAGAGAGAATTGCCATTATTTACGTAACGCTTTCAGAGTCTGCGGCGGGAAGGTGCAGAGTCAGTGTGTTGAATTCGCAAAGCATTGCTGGCAGAGTTGGTGTCTTCTCTTTTTTCTTAAAACAGAGAGAGGTTGAATCTTTGATGAGAAAATGAGACAGCTAGATTGAGATTTTTGCGGGAAAGAAAATCCGTGTTTGTAAGCGTCAAAAATAGGAATCTTTTACTTTTTATCCCTTTTGTTTTCATTTGGGTTGATTTTCATTTCAGCTTTTCAACTCTATCTCTTTCTTTTCCCCTCTCTCTCTCTGTTTTCTTCCCCTGTTCTGGGTTCTCTCTGTTTTCATAGTTGGTACAGAAACTGAAAAAATCCTCTTTATCTCCCTTACTTTTTCTCTGACACCACAATGATTCTTGAGAAAGGGTCAATGCAATCTAAGTCTAACCTTGATTGCTTCCTCCGCTGTACCACCCCAGTGGTACAATCCCAGCTTCTTCCCAAGGTATTATTGCCTTTATTTCTTATTTTATTTTTTAATTTTCTTTTTTTTGGTTGGTTTCAGTGTGTTTCCATTTCTCGTATGATCGCCGAATGTTCTGATCCTAAATTTCTTTTTTTTTTTTTGGTTTTTGCTGTGTACAGTCCGAAATTAGGAAGCTGAACCGTTTGTGGCATCCATGGGAGAGAGAAGCAGTTGAGTATTTCACCTTGGCTGATCTATGGAACACCTTTGATGAATGGAGTGCATATGGTGCAGGAGTTCCCATCACCTTGCCCAGTGGGGAGACACTTGTGCAGTACTATGTGCCTTACCTCTCTGCAATTCAGACATTCACCAGCAACACTTTCAGGTAAATGATGTTTATGTGCTCATGAAGATTGCATAAGAAGATTGCCAGTGTGGGGTTGTGTTCAATTCAGTCTTTCTAGTTTTGACCAAACCGAGGACGTTTTTTTTTTTTTTTTTAAATACTTCCCCCACATGTTTCATTGTTTAACCATCTTTTCGACTTGACAGCTTTTGTTTCCATTGATGTTTGGTCAGACTCTCATGATGGTTGTGAGATGGTTTTCTTTTCTTTTGTTTTCTTTTTACTTGGTAGTGATTTGGTGAATTAGGTTGTGCACGGTTTGCTCCTTGGCCGCTTGATTATCGATACCACATCAATCCTTTCTTTATACTGGCACGGAACTTATGCATAAATGTTTTGAATTGAGTGTTTTCAGGGAGGAGGCTGAGTCAGGTGATTGTGAGACAAGGGATTCCTTCAGTGACTCCTACAGCGATGAGAGTGAGAGCGAGAAGCTATGGAGGTGGGATGGAACTTCATCAGAAGAGGGAGGGTCTGAACAAGACTGCCTCTCGCACTTGAATGACCGGTTGGGGCACCTCTATGTCCAGTATTTTGAAAGCTCACCCCCATATGGGAGAGTTCCTCTCATGGATAAGGTGAGAGTTGTTTAATTCCTCTTTTGAGGCCATTTTTCGCTTTTGCATCTCTCTGTTGTTTTGGTTAGTCAGGGCTTGAACTGCATTTCATCTATACCCAGGTTCTGAATTTTGTGTTCCTAATAAAAGATTAGGACCCATTGATTAGGCGTATTCGAAGATTCCCTTCTTGGTGGAGCCACTTCTAATGGATATGAATTTTCTGTTTGAATTTACTGTTCCCTTCTCCCTTACTGACTGAACTTAAAATTTTGGCACTTGAAAAAGTTTTATGAATTTTTGGTTAAACATGACTTGGTACAATCTTTTCTTTTAGGTGTCAAATTTGTAAGTGAAGAGCAAGAACTAATAACTACCCTGAAAAGAGAAAATTCTTGCATGATGCAGGAGCATGAAAGGTGGATTGTACTCTCATAAATGATAGAATAGCATTTAAATCTCACTTAGTGATAGGACCCATAATTTTATTTAAAGTTTTGTTTCAAGTACAATTCAATTGGTGCTCCTGGACAATGAAAAATTTCTCAAAAGGAGAAACTCTAGGCATGGTTATTTTCAGGTTTTGGTTTTCATTTTTAATTTTTCAATTTTTCATATTTTGTGAATAGAGTATACTGAAAACTGGAAAATTTTAAACTGAAATCAACCACTCATTTATTTCTCCCATGTAAGAGCAATTTGTCAAACTACAACGGCGAGCTGTCCCCTTAACAAAAATTTTGTTTGTTTCACCAAAAACAAAAATAGGGAAATTTGTTCAGAGGTGTATTGTGGTTACAAGAAATCCTTTCATGATAGGCACCAATCCAAGATAAAATTTCACTTTTGACTTTTCAATGTGAATCTAGAGAACTCATTTTCCTCATCGTTTATCCATGTTAGCGTAGTAGTCCGTGCTTTCTCCCTCTTCAGTGGAAACGGGAACAATACATATTCGTATTCCCTTTTTTCCTTTTCCATATACAACATTATTAATTATTATACAGCATATGTTCTTCCAAAGGTTTTGCTGTTTGATTTGATTCCCCTTAATGTATGGTGTTTTTATTTTTTGGATTATAGTGATTGTCATGAAAATAAAAGCATAACCGTTAATACAATAAAGTATGAAGATTCTATTGTTGACAAATTGTGTTTCCTCACTTTTCAGGTTGCTGGATTAGCAGAAAGATACCCGGGATTGATGTCACTAAGAAGTGTGGATCTTTCGCCAGCAAGTTGGATGGCAGTTTCATGGTAATTAATTTTTCACTCTCGTCCTCGCTGTAGCTATTTCTTGAACATGTCCTATTTTGTATGAATAATATTATGGGAACAATAAAATTACATAACAAATACACACTACATACTTTATTATCATTAGATGTGATGAGTAAGTGGGATGAGTGGGGATTACTCATCACATTCATCACATCAAATGGTGATAAGATGTAGTGTGTATTTATTGTGCGATTTTATTATTCCCATTGCATTACACATTTTTTGTATTGTCCTTTTTCTACTAAAATCTAGTCGTGTTGGTTAAATGCTTTTGTAATTGTTTCCAAATTACACCCTTCATACTAGCCTTTGTAGTCAATTTTAGCATTTATCATGGTCAATTGATGAATCTCCACTTATGGTGACTGTTTTCAGGTACCCTATATACCATATCCCCATGGGAAGAACAATTAAAGATCTTTCAACTTGCTTCCTCACTTACCACACTCTTTCATCATCATTCCAAGGTATTCCGTTCGCATACATGGTTTAAGACCTCAAGTAACTCCTATGATCTAAAAAATTGACTCCAATAGAACTCAGTAAAAAAATAAAAAAAAAGAATATGCACTGAATGAAACTCTTGACTCATGGTTTGTGTAGATATGGACCTTGATGATGATACTGATGGGGCCCACCAGAAGAGAAAGGATGGTGAAGGCGTCTCTCTGCCACCATTTGGTTTGGCCACGTATAAGATGCAAGGGAATTTGTGGGTCGCAGGCCATTGTGGTAGGGACCAAGAAAGGCTTGTTTCACTATTAAGCGTGGCAGATTCGTGGTTGAAGCAACTGAGGGTCCAGCACCATGACTTTAATTACTTCACTGGCGTCAGGCATGGCTAAGAGGATTAATAGCGCTACTTTTCAAAATTGACCACTAAGGTTTTCCTCCTCTTAGGATATTTGGTTTTTGTGTCCATTCTTGGACCATTAATTTGCATCTTTTCTCTTTTATTTGGAGTGCGAGTACCTGTAATTTGTAGTTGTTTAACCCTTGAGAGTATCTTAGGACCAGCCCTTATGAGATTGCATGTAGAAAGGGTAACTGATGAATTGACTTGTTTTAGCAGCCTCTGGTCATCAAGAGGCCTTTTATGTATAGAGAGGTAGGTGAGGAGGTCATAGGAGGTGCGAGTGGCTATGTAGAGAACTTTTGAACTTGGATTGTGTATCAGTTGCTGTATATAAGAGATGTTGAATTCTTCTGTGTAAGAACCACCCTGCAATCGGCTCGTTTTCAAACAAATAAGCATCCTATAACACACTATTTGTGAGTTACTGTATTAATATATTTTTATCAACTATTAAATGACTTATAGACTTAATTTAATTTAGGATCCATAAATAAAGGTGTGGTGGTATGATATTGTATAAGATATAAGTATAAATAGCATTATTATTAGGAACATTTCATTATCAATATTTTCGTTTGCTTCCACATGATATATATATATATATATATATATATATAAAAGAATGCAACCTTATTAGAGATCCGTGAGAAATCAATGAATTGTTGCCACAAATCCAGAGCTTATTTCCGCGTGGACCCATCGCAGAGTGACAACAATATAACTCAGGCATAGCACATGGATTGGCTTAACCCTTGAATAAAAAAAAAGGATAGTTGTGAAATGCACATGACATGAAGATCCCCACCTAAAATTTGGTGGTGACAAAAATCTTTGGATTTGATTTGATAGATTAATACACGAACAGCTGCGGTTTAATGTGGCCGCGTAATCGTCTTCCTGGTGTCCCTTTCTTGGGGCTTTCGGTCGTGAGTTGTCACCCTCGAGACTAAAATCTCAATTTAATCTTTAAAATTTATAATAAAAACAAATTAGTTTCTCAATTTAGAAAATTTTATTGTGATACTTTAAATTTTACAAATAAAGATACTTCCTTTGTCAAATTATTTTTTGAATCAGTAATGAAAATGTCCACGTATTTTATTTGTTCACTTATACATATCATTTAAGTGAATGAGGCAACGGTTCACACTAAAAATTAACAATACACATAAGAAAACTAATAAGACACAACTCAGACGGTAATTTAATGGAGGACTAATCTATTTTTATTTGTGAAATTTGAGGGATCACAATGAGATTTTTAAAATTTAAGAAACTAATTTATCTCTAATTATAAATATGAGAAACTAAATTGAAGTTTTAGCCTATTTTATATTATCCAAGCATTGTTGGTCGAATTTGATAATATGAAGTGTGAGTGTAAAAATATATATTCAATTAATTAATTATAAAATAGAGTAAAAATTTTTATGAATAAATTTTATGTGTAATTTTAAATTTAAAATTCATTCATAAAATTTTACACTCCATTTTTATTTCCTAACTAAACATAGCTATGATTTTTTTAAAAATATGTTACTAACTTTACTACAAATAAAAGCACCATCACACTCAACCTTAGGGGAGTCAGATAGGTGTTCCAGTGAGAAGACATTTTTATTTTTATTTTTATTTTTTGGTTCTCCATGTAATGTATTTCTATTTCTGTTCTACAGGCTGTTGAGTGTAAAAATATATATTCAATTATGGGTGCACGGACAATTGCAACATTCAGTGTACCACCAATTGGGTGTATTCCATTTTAGAGAACTGTAGCTGGAGAATTAGAAAGAAATGTGTAGGGAGATCAACCAATGCTATGAATATTTCTAACAGCAACAGTATTATAAGTGGGGGTTGATTGTACAGGGGTTTGGTGTAAGTATTTTGTGAGCTCTGTACCTGACATTGATACTCTTGTTTTGCTTCCCCTCATGCGAGGGTTAAGCCTCCTTTTCTCATAATTATCAAAAAATAAAAATAAAAAAGGCTGTTGAGTGCTCAAGGTGTGTTGTGGATTCCCCTACTAATGTTTTGTAAGACAGGATTGGCTTTCTTAAAAAATAAAATAAAATAATAATTGTTTTGTGTAAGTACCTGTAATAAAAATATAGTCAATTCACCATTTTTTTTAAGTTGGTAATACTTAGCTTTTGAAGAAAATAAAAAATAGATGTAATTTTTAATAAAATTACTTTTGAAAAATATCATTTACTTTTATTAATAATTGCAATTCATCATACCATCCTCTTTTTTTATCTCTTGTCAAATCCCAATTCTTCCACCATGTCAACGTTCACTCTAGTAACGTAAAATCTTTTTTTTTTTTTCCTTTTTCTGTTCTCTTTCTTTCCCATTTCCGTTTATCCAAACAAGGGGTAGTAATAATGTCAGTATAAACCTCACATCAGCGTGAGCTTTCAGGTTCAAGCAAACTTTGCTCTCCGTCTTTTTTCTTTTTATTTGTTTTCCAACTGCCTACATAAACTTTTTTTTTCTGGTTTTTATGTTTTTTCATGTGCATTCATTGAGTTTTTCTTCTTGTAGACATATTTTTTCTGTATTGATAAAATAAATGCTGATAAATATATGTCCATATTATGAGTTGTTCTTCTTGTCCAGATTATTTTCTAGTAATGATTTATTATTCTTGTAATCTTATTCTTATTATTCCAGTGCTTTCATATTTGTTTTCCGATAACAACAGTGGGAGATGAAATTTACACATTGGATAATTTCTTCTAGCATCCACGTATCGATATTTCCTTAAACTTGGATAGCAGTTGCTAATATGGAGTGCAAGGACAAGCTCTTAATTTAGGGCATTTTTCAATTTAAACAATTAAAAAAAGTGCTTTCGAATGTCCTTTTTTGTGAAATTTGACCACAAAAGAGGCACTATTGTTCATTTTTATCCAAAGAGCTTAAAAGTGTTTTTAATAATTAAAAGTATTTATTAGACTATAGTTAAGTAGTTAACCTTAGTTAAGATGGTTCCCAACAAACTTTCTGTTATGACCGTTACAAACTTACTCTCTTGTATCATGCATACATATACACATCTTTCAGCCAATGAGAAACTACCACTTTTTTTGTTTCTATACCTGTAATATGGTGTTAGAGCCATAACACCACTACACATGAGCCACGGTATTCTATCTCAGACCACATTTCCTATTCACAATTCTCACCAACCTACAAAGAAATCATTTTCCAAGTCTCAGCAATACCAGAACCTTCCTTGTACCACCAAGCAGAGAAGGATCCAACTTGAAGGCAAGCAATGGTAGAAGAAATCAAAGCTTTAATTTGGAATCAAATAATACTTGGAATATTGTAAATCTTCCTGAAGGGAAACATGCTATAGGATGCCAACGGGAAACCCAAGAGATGCGCATCCCAAAAATTCAAAATGTCCATCCATATATCCGTCAGTTTTTAACAATAAAAAATTAATTTACAAAATAATTGGCCGGACGCTCTTCAGTAATGTGATTAAAAAATAAAAAATAGTTTAATCATTCCTATCGATATATACGTTGGAATGATAAATATTTAAAGAATAAAAAGTAAATTACAAAATAACCTATCAAAAACTCGTCGGTAATATGTTTAAAGAAAAATAAAACATAATTTAATTTATATTTGTCCATATATCCATCAGAATGGTAATTATTTAAAAAAATTAAAAAAAAAACCGTCGACCAACCCATTGAAGCCTCCTTCCTGCCACGTCGTGCAGAAGCATATACCGACATGTGGTTAAAAGTTACCAGAAATATGTGTTCGCCTAACTCCTGATTTGATGCTGTGTGTTTGTTTATTTTGAGCAGTAAACGAAGCCGGCAATTGCTAAAGACTTCTTTCCATTTGAGGGTCATCGTCTGAGGTTTTTTTTTTCTACCTTTTGAATTAGTTTACGAAGGCACTTTCATTATTTTACTCATTCTACGAAAGAAACTTTTGCTGTTTGCATCGATTGATGAATTCACCGATGAAAAGTTGAAAGGGATTCAAATTAATAGAATTTATGTGATAGGTTTTTAAAATATAGCCCTTTTATTTTAGCTTTAGTTTTCACCTTTAATTTATGGCCATTATCTTGCAAATATAATCATCTCGTCCTTTAATTTCACTATGTCCCTTCTTAAAAAATTGAATAAACTACGCGTCAAAGTTCATGAAATGTGATTTTGCTTCTTTAGGTTCAAATCTATTGAGATAAGTCAAATATGTAATTTTTTGGGATATATTTTGAAGATTTTTTTGTTTTTCGGAATATCTTTTGGTTTGATAGGTGAGACACTAATTTCCTATAGAGTATGGTAATACACTTAAGGAGGATATGCTTAAGGAACCTAAATCCCTTCTACTCAAACACTCTAATAGTGAGTAAATTTTATTTATATTTATTTGATGAGTGTTATTTTAACACTTCAAAATCTCAAACACTTAAACACCCCTCTTGTAAAAAAAAAACATGAAACCCATGTCTTGTTTTTTTTTTTTTTGCTAATTTTTTGCTCCATATTTTCTCCTCTATTTTTTTAGGTAGTTGGTACTAATCTTAAAATGGGACGTTAAAATATATTTTTCCTGATTGTTTTACCAATTGAATGGCATATATATTTAGTTTATTTAATAATCTTGATATATAGAGATTATTGGATTATATCAACATAAATATATCTAAAAATTTTATATTAGGGGCATGTTTGATTAAGGGGTAAAATAGAGGGTAAATTTTTTATAAATAAGCTTCATGTGTAAACTCATCAACTAAATATTATCCTCCATTTTTATCCCTTAATAAAAGTATGTTTGTTAGTTTAAATTTTAAAAGGAGTGGAAGGAAAAGGAGATAAGAACTTATAGTATAAAATTATATTATAAATCTATTTCCACTAAAATCTAAACACATATACATATTTAAAAATTAAAACTATGAATCTAACTTGCTGTCGAAATTATGACAAGTCATAAGCAATAAACAAGCATATTGTGACGATAGCTGTCCCATGGGGATATTGGTTTCTCTTTCACGACACCAATGACGAAGCTAAATTATATAAAAATATAGTGACTTCTTCAGTGACGTTAAATGGGTCTTAAACCCCCATTTTCAACGCAAACTATAGGGTGTTTTCCACTTCGATGTCAATACAAGAAGTGGCCCAGTTTGAAATTGTTTTTTCAGAAATGGGACATTGCAGTGGACTGAGATGCTAATACTGTAACCACCAAAGTATATATGTTAACATGAGAGTGAGAAATCCATCAAGTTGCTAGAATGCAAGGATACGAAATGATGAGGGTAGAGAGTGCTAACCACCAACAAACCCATCACCTTTGCAGTCACCAACACATGGGTTACTATCTATCCTGAAAGTCAATGCGTCCAATCCAGATCACATAGCTGGTTGGCACTTGTATGGACTATGTTCTTACCTCAACTCACCTTGTGCCGGTGACAATTGGGGTTTAGATAGCATAGCACATTGTAGGCTCATAAAAGACACTTTGACACTCGAGTTGGGACCCTCGTAGAAAATGTGTAAACTTTTAGCAACTAGTGTAGTGATAATAATATAATATTTGAAGTGCAAATCCTTATAGAGTAGCGAGTATGTAGGACTATAGGAGATATTTGCTTTATTTTTATGTATAGGATAAATACTAAATAGAATCTATAATTATGAGGGATGCCTTCGAGATTTGTCTCTTAAATACAGTGCTAATAAATTAGGGTATTTTATAAGAGTCCACGGTATAAGACTTAATAAAATAAAATTTATAGTATAAGACTAAACTTTTAATATTATAAAGTGTTTGATGTAGCACTAGATAAGATATTATATTTTATACTTTTTAATATAATTATTTAGTTAAAATAATTTTTATATTATAAGTGAATATTAAAATAAAATAAAATAATAATTAAATAAGTAATTTTTATTAATTATTTAATTATAGTTTTCAAATATATTATATTTGTGCAAATATTTAGTAATTAAAATATAATTTATACTAAATGCTATTATTTATTACAATATTTTATAAATATTTATTATTTTAATAAGTTAAATTAATATAAAATATACTATTTTATATATTTTAATATTTTAATTTAATAATAATTATTTAAATTTAATTTTTGAAATAAATATTAAACCAAAATTTTTTATTATTCATCCTTACTTTTATACATTACATATTATTTATTATTTATTTATATATTTTACTATTTAATAATTTATAATTCTTTCATGTTATGTATTATGTATTTAAAATATTTATTATTTTATTTTATTTATTATTTATCAATCATAATTATTTTTATTTTTATTATATATAACTAAATTGATACCATATATTATATTTTAACAATATTTATTTATTATAAAATATTTTTAATAAGAATTATTTTATGTATATAATTTTTACTTATTATTATTTATTTAAAAAATATTTTATTTTAATAAAATATTAAAAAATAATATTATACGTTAAAAGTTAATTAGACCTAATTTGGTCTCTCTATGCTAATAAATTAAGTTATATGATATTTTAACGTATAAATGGATTATAATAAATAAGATTATACAATATACTATCTACATGAAATAATAAATAAAAATATAATGTATATAATATTAACTTTACTATCATGCTTAATTAATATATCAGACTAAACACACCCTTAGTACATGATCCAGATGAACCACAAGCAAGTGCGAATATTTAATATGGAAAATAAAGTCCACTTATATGGCATGACTTCGCATGTGGTCCAATGACTCTAGAGAGATTACTTGAGCCGTGATCCAAGCTTATATGTCTGGCTAAGTTATGAGGTCCCATAAAACAGGTCTAGTCTAATTTAATAACTTTAAGGTTTTTCTGATCAGCCCTTACAAAATCAATAAAAGATAAGTTTCTAAATTTTGGAATGGGACCCATACCTTAAAATTAAAAAACTTCTCTTTTGTATGCAGAGTTCGCTTTTGGATCCTTAATTAATGTCCGTAAAGCATTGATGCTTCCCACCCCCTTTTTCCATTCTTTCCACAAAACCAAGGACAGAAAGGAAGAAATTTCATCAATATCTCCTTTAAATCTCATCAAATTTCTTAACCCAACTTGGATTACAGTATAATATTGCCACATGTCATGCCCACAGCTCTTGGCACATGTACATTATTCTAAAATCAGTAGATCGATATTTTAGTTAAACTATAAATAAATTAATGCAGCAGGAAGTGGTTGGGCATTTTGGCCATGTGGCTTATACTTTATAACATCTATTTACATTAATCATAGGAAAATAGCTGTGTAATTTGGCAACTCCGCATCTCATTCTCTTGAGCGTTTTCGGGAATATATAATCTGTAATCATAAGTTCATAACTATTAAAAATATTATTTATAATCACAATGTTTAAAATATTGGATTGACTCATATTTCATTTATTATTGACTGAGATGTAAATCCTGCTTGAATGGAGTCCACACTCTATCAAATGAAAAATGATATATAAGTTGAAATGATATTTCATGTATTGTAATACAAATATTATAAATCAAATATAAGGGTGAAGCAAAACCAAATATACACAGTTAAGCGGGCACGCCACATAGTGCCGTAATAAAATTATATATCTTCCATTATATCCAAAAAAAAAAAAAATCATATATCTTCCTCTTTTTTAACCTTCATTTTGCTATATTTGGATTGCTGGTTCCTCAGGACAAATCTGATCAGTGGTTTATCTCCACTTTTCTGTAGAGTTTATTTTTCATCAAACTCCATTTTCGGATAAACTCTATTTTATAGCCTGGATCAGTTTTTTCCGATTAATTGTTGTTGTTATTATATTGCATTAAACCTTAGGCAATAATCATCGATCTCGTGTCATTTAATAAAATTACGGAACACGTGTTTATTTTATTTTATTTTATTTTTTTCAAAGAACAACTTCAAGATGGACTTTGCATTTCCAATTGTGTATTACAACTTCTTTGGGTCTACTTTGTGTATTACAACTTACAATTGCCTAACCCCCCACATGGAAAGTTTTGGACATGCGCACATGCTTCCTGGATTAACACATGACCACTTATAACCCATCCTGAATTCGGAAGTTAATAGAGAACTAAGAATATTGATAACACCATTAATGTTTGTTCACAGACGATATGTTATTGTAAACTCATTGTTACTTGTTAGTAAATTCGTCCATGATGCCACAATTTCATGACTTTTTGGGGGTCATTTCTTTTTATGATTAAAGGACAATGTCATAATTATTGACGAATATGAGTACAAAAAATAAAGTAAAATGACAATGGGGTGGATAGGCTTCAATGTGGACAGGAAATGTGTGTGATTTTAATGCATGCTCAACAAGCAAAACAGCGTCCCCAATACAAGCAAATTTTTTTCCTTTTTTCCCCCCCACTTTCGCTTTGTGGAATGCTATGATGAAACTATAGAGGCCTCATAAAAAAGGTTGAATGCTTTCCAGTTGATGAATCCAACCAATCCATGTCTGCATTCCCATTAGCACTGAGCTAGTGAGTTTTTTTCGCAAATTTTAATGACACGATGAAATTTTTGTCAAACCAATCGCGCATCATGCTGAGATAACAATGAGTTGTGTTTGCTGTTACTATTCTTAGTACCGAAATCCCTCTAACAGATCGCAGCATTTTAATGGACAGGCACAAGCGTAATCATGTAATGTAATATAAATGTGTAACTTCTCCGCAAGCAACGTGAAAGTAAACTAGCAGTGAAAGGTCATAAGTTTGTGATATAAAATATTTTACGCAAATCACATCTAGCATAAGGAGACGCACCCATTTTATGCACTATATATTGAGAGGTAAGCTCACAAAACTTTAAGGATGCATGCATTTGGCCAAATAAAACTAGCACACAGTTGATGTGATCAAGCAGAATTGATGCAATTGTGGACGAACAGGACTAATACAGCTTTTAAAGCAGCATCATATAAAGGGAAGCTAGGTGATCTCCTGCGGGTACATATCACAGAGCAATAAAGCTACCAAATAAATAAAAATAAATAAAATAAAATCATATGCATTTGATTGCCATCACCAGAATGACTCGGATGGTCGACATCTTATTAACAACAAACAAAATTGCTCTTCAATAAATCAGTCGTCAGTTACTACTCCACTGTATCACATCACATATTCAAATTCAAAGATCTAGAAGATCATAACTAGAGGATTTGGAAAGTCGTGCAACTGTTTTTTCTGTTCCAATGAATAGCATTCAGAAGAGATAAACAAACCAATAAGAGTTGGGTTTAACAGTAAGTGAGCTGAATTCCTTTGATAAAGATTAAGGTTTGGACTTTATAGAAAAAATATTGTTGGACGGGCCTAATAGGCGCAATTAGTCTGATAATAACATTCTTTGAGTAAAGGGAAAAAGGGAGACAAAAGAGGCCAACAAGAAAAATTTTCCAGAAGGTTAGGCTGGTCCACTAACAACCGAGTGATACACTCCCACGCTTGATTGTCCCTGGACAATATGAAAACTACATTCGAAACATGATTCTTGACACAATAAAATGACAAAAAAAAAAAAAAAAAACACGATCTACAATCCTAATGTCCCAAGTTTGCATAAACTATTTTGCACTGAGCAATTTGTTAGGGAAGAATATTTGTTAGAAATACTTTAGAATTAGGATAAAAGTTATTTATGATAAAAAAGAATATTTATTAGGCATATTCTATAACTATCATAACGGCTCGAATTGTTACAATTTCGAATTGTCACAAAAAATCAAAGAAAGACGAAGGATACAAAAACTTGCTAAGAAAACTGGTTAAAAGACCAAAAACTACGACTAAAATATTTTTTTTCTCTCCTCATTCAAATGAAAATATTACAATATCTATACACATCTATAAAGGGAATGTTGAGAAATAGTTGATTTTTGGTGTCCAACTTTTTTTTCCAATTTTTATCCTCATGTATAATTTGTTTAACACTTTTTCAGAGGGTGCAAGATGTAATTTTTCCTCTCATCTCATAAATAGTTTTTCTTCCTTCTCTTAAACACTTTGCCATATGCTGTTAAACCAGAACTTATTAGTTTCAAATTTTCAAATGTTTCTTTGATAGCGGTTATGTATAAACTTTCTTATGGCAGTTGAAACTCATCCACATCCTCTTCCTCCGCAGATTCTTGACCCTTGCACAAGTACTTTTATTGTTCGCATAATATCTTTTTGCTTCACGTATGAGAATGTCTATCCTTGCCAATTTCAAATCTCATTTCCTAGATCTATTGCTGGAACAAATTAACATGATTAAACTTTCTATTATTATATGTGTTAATCAAAACCATTTGATCCCAAAATAGGAAGCAAATTTTCTGCACCCTTTCTCTATCTTCTCAATAAGATTTTGACAAGTGTATAGTGATAATATCACCTATATCTTTTATCCAATCAATATTTTTCAACTACCCATGATTTGAATATATAGTAAAATTTAATTGAAGAGACATGAAATGAGGCAGGAAGTGAGGACAAAAGAATTGGATTCCCGAAAACATATTTCGAACAATTATAGTTGGAATTTATTACAAAATCTCATTAGTTTTCTTTCATATTCTGTTGTTTCATTTACTAATATTACCCTTGCAAAAGAGGAAAAAAGTTGTTCCTTCCAAAATGCAGATATTCACATGGCCATTTTTAATTTCAATATCAATAATTATATTATTTACATTTGAAATGTGAATGGTTTGTATACATACATTTACGTTAATAAGGTTATCATGGTCACTTTTTTTCATTTTTTTCAATAATTTTGTTGTTCTAAATAAACTATGGATTAATAAATATAATTTTTTGGAGGAAAATATATATATTAAAAATAGAGAGAGTAAATATGTTATTTTTTTTAGGGAATAAGAAATATGTTAATACCAAAAAGGTAAAAAATATGCTTGACGAGCACGACAATACCCAGCAAGTTGTTAGTATATAATAGAGTAAAATACATATACTCACCTTTCTAAGATTTGTTGAAATTCAGCCCACTTCTCCTCCTCTAGTTGTCGAATCTACATAAAATGTCCCCTAACTTACAAACTTTTTGAATGAGGTGCCAAAAATACCAGTACCTCCTCTCACTCAGATTCTCCTCTTCTCATAACTTATACTCGCAACTTACAGAACAACAAAGCAAAAGCATTTCAACCGTGAAATGTGAGAATTGTAAATGCAATTGTAAGAACAAGTCCTTTTTCATGCATTGAGATGTGTAATTTAGGGCCTAATATGAGGGAAATGCTATTAAGGCTTAAAGTTTGAATATCTTCCTGAGATAGCACAGTAAGGGGTTTTGCAATACGGGAATTAAATTATATAAAGGGTGGGATTTTGCTGATTGAGAACGAGTTTTGGGTAATGGTCAAATGATTTTTTTTTCGAAGGAAAAAAAAAAACAAAAACAAAAACAAAAACAAAAGTTATACTCACAGCGTGTACAGAATAACTACATAATATTTCAACCCGTTAAATGTGAGAAAAGTAAATGGCTAAATGCAACTGCAACTACTTCTTCTTATTTCTTCAATTAGATATTTCAATGCGAGAATATTTCAATCCGTTCTCAACCTCGATTTATTCCACGAATCAATTGGAGATTTTCCTTTTTTGAAATTTTCTGGGTTTTTTCAGGAAGGGAACGAAGAGGGATTTTAGAATAGAGAAGAGGAAAGTGTGAGTGAGCAGGTTGAGGGTAAGGGAGGGGACATTTTTGGAAACTCATCCAAAAATAAATAAATTAGGAGATGATGGTATAGGTCGGACAATTAGAGAAAAGGTAGATTGAATTTAGAAAAATCTTAAGAAATGTGAGTGTAATTTACAGGGAATTTTCTTTTATAATGATGTCTGATTGTGTGTATTGGTATAAAATTGGGTTATGGAAAGATTTAGACTGAAATGGTATTTTTTTTCCACACAAATCGCTCATTAGCGTTCTGTCACTCAAAGAAAGTACTGCGCATTCAACTTATTGGGAATAAAATGGAAACTGTTCGTGAAGAATCTCACGGTTCATGCTGCCTTCAAATCGCTATACAACGATTTGTCGACAAAATGCAACTGTTCCTATAGAATCTCTATCGCGCTGCCAGTGTTTAGGGGATTCCGGTTGACTAAAAAATCGCAGGGTTGCTATTTGTGAGGGGAACCCGCTCCTCCATGCGAATCTGGCCAGGTCTGCTACCACCCACTTTCCAGCCACTCCTCCATGCATGCATGAAAGGGATGAAGCTGTATAACAACCCTTCCACCACATACACGATCATCACCATTCACCATCGCCATTAACAGACCCACATCCCATAACCTTCTCCATAGCTCAACCTCTCACATACCCATTACCTCATGTAACAGCCACCATAAAATCATTATCACTCACCCATTACAATAGAACATAGAATCATTAACCTTGGACTCGTCAAACCATTGTGCCTGAACCTTCAATCTCCGTCTCGAAATCGAACTTGAACCACCACCATAGCAGCCGCCAGTTATCCACTGCATAGTCGCGCACAACCCTACTACTGTGTCGCCCTCCACCGCGAAGCCAGCTACTGCCCTACGACTTCACGTGAAAAGCCTACACGACCCCGAAGCCAGCGCAGCCGCGATCTCGAAGCCTGGCGTGAGAAAGCCGTGTGACCCCAAAGCTCAGCACAGCCGCCGTGATCTGCAACCAGTGTTGCTGCCCATGGTGGTCTTCTTCTTCTACTGCCTGCATCGCCGTTGTCCCTTGGCTTCTGCTCTGCTTCCAATTTGGGGTATAGCCCTAAATGTGAAATTGTTTCTTTATTTTTTTTAAGTCAAGCTTGTTATTTTTTGGGTGTTAAAGGGTTAAAGGGTTGGGCCTTTTAGTTTGTTGGGCCTTTTTAAAGTTTTGCTTCTTTTGAGTGTTTTTTTTTCCATATCAGAAAAAGATGGTTAGAAAAGATCAAACAACAGATCAAAGGCTTCATATTGTACAGGAATTGTAGAAAAGTTATTTTTTTTGTTGTGTCTATAGCATTTAATATTAGTAAAATAAATACAATGTGATTAGATCTAGGTTTATAATCTAAGAGTTTACAATTATGATAACATTTATTTTAATTTTCCCATATTGTAGAAAATATTTATTTGATAAAATCTGAATTTTTTTAATTAATATTGTTGTTGAGGCTATTGGCTCCAGTAAGCAGATATGTATAGAAAACTTAACTAACACTAAGTTTTTTTTATTCATTTTACTTATTTTTATGAAGATAACAATTAAAAATAACAAATAATTTATTTTAAATAATTAGTATTAAACAATAAGAAATTAATGTTATTTAAATCTATAAATTTTTTAAACTTAATTAATTAGTAGTTAGTTTATTATTTTGTATTGCAATTGCTTTATTAGTGTTACCAATGTACTTAAAAGATGTGTTTGTAATAGGTAAATAGAGTATTGCACCTCGCCATTTGTCTATTCTTGCAATGAAGCCAGCAATAGTTCACCACATTCAATGGGCCGGTTTATATCGTGTTTCTCAACTAGTGGATATAGAATTGAACTGACCTCTAATTAATGCTCCAGTGGAAAGGTGGCAACCAGAGAGACATGCATTTCAACTCCCATGTGGAGAGTGCATAATAACAATGGAAGATGTTGCACTTCAACTTGAACTCCCTGTCTATGGTGAAGCTGTCACTGGATCAAACACCGATAATTTTGACACACTCCTTTGGTATTGTAATCATCTGCTTGGTGGTGTGCCTGGACCACGAGATATTGATGGCGGGGCACTTAAATTAAGTTGGATGAGATACCATCTTGCACGTCCTCCTATTATGACTGAGGTGGAGATACAATTTCATGCTCGAGGCTATATACTCTTATTATTGGCCAATTTTATTATCCTAGACAAGAGCAATTCTGAGGTACATACAAAGTACCTTAAACTGCTTGAAAATTTAGAACAAGTTGGGTCCTACAGTTGGGGTTCAGCTTGCTTAGCTGTGCTATATTGGCCATTGTATCGTGCGTCCTGTAAAAAAAAAAACAACTAATATCAACGGCTGCATGGTTCTATTACAAGTATAGACATGGAAACGACTCCCATTTTTTGCTCCAATTCCCAATGCATTGGGTTTTCCACTTTTAATGAGATAAAATTTATTTAATGTTTAGGGAGGGACTATTGCCACTCCTAAATATCTATTGCAACTAAAATGATAGTTTAATTTTCTAATCCTTGTAATAATTATTAAACATTATAATTATTTAAACTTATGTGTGCGTGTGTGTGTGTATAAGTACTAAATTATTTTATTGAATTGTTTTTAGTGCATTAGTTACTTAAATATGTAACATGTTCGATTTTTATTTAGGGTTGTTAATTTATTTAGAAATATTAAAATATAATTTATCTGATAGAAAATTAATAATTTAATATTTAATATTGTTAATTATGTAAAGCCTTTAAGTGTTATTCATTTTTATTTAATATTTTCTTTTAAAAGTGGTTACTGTTACATTATTTAGATAGTTATTATTGTATATGTTGTACTTGATGAACATAATATGTCAGAGTTGGCACCGAGCACAATATCCAAGGCACAGATCACTCAAAGATCTTGAAACACTAAGACAACTTATTGATAACATGGGAAATGAGGTATACTATATAAAATAATATTTGATGTTTTGTAATATATTAATTTTTTAATATTTAATTGCGTATATATATATTTTGCTGATGCAGATTGTGTGGCAACCATACCGAGATGCTAATGTTGATGCACTTATTCTAGATGATTTGTGAGCTGAACACCAACAATGGTCTGTCATGGTACCACTTTTGTGCTTTGAGATAATGGAGTGGCACCCAGCTAATCGCGTTATGCGACAATTTGGATATCAACAGACGATTCCTATCGAGCCCCCAAATTTAAACGGATATCATAATAAAGATTTAAGCGGCAAAACAAGCAACTGGAGAGTAAAATATGTATGGTGGGTAGAACTGTGGAATGATCGAATGAACACAGAAGAATATAGGGTGAGCTCATCGTTGATTATCACCCTTCCAATGAGTATTGGGTATGGTATGCTTCTCATACAATAGGTCCTCTACAATTATCCGGTCTAGTACCCCCTGGTGAAAAAGAAGAGATACCCCCATGAGCACCACCCGCATGACGCAAATCAAGTGTTGCCCCATTGAGGAGCATATCACGTATTCCTCATAGAACAGGTCAGGTCCCTCCTCCACAGAGCACGACATGTGCCCCCCTCCACAAAGCACATCATGTGTCCCCCATTCGGCCTATTGGAATAACCCAATCCCTTGGTTTCATAAGGTCAACATACAACTATGGTGCAAGATCCACCCCGATTATCATATGATTCGGCTGGATACCATGGTGGATCCAGATCTAGTGAGACAATGTCTAGCTGAAGAAAGTTCGTTCACTTCGAGATCGGTGGGCCAAAAATGTCATGTTATGGAGAAATGTGTGATCTGAATATGCTACCACCTGAACAAATGTACATTCCACAGATGCCACCACCTGCACAGAGTCCCCATGCACATGTATTGTCCAATTGTTATGCAATGACAGAAGCCGATGTGGAGATGTTGATCCAAAGTTTTCAAGATACTAGGACATCGAGTCAAATGCTAGATCTTGAAGGTAAGGGAGAAGGATATGCAGGTGGGGAGATAAGGCTGAGGGTGAGGCAGATGATGATGACGGTGAGGGGTGTGAGGGTGAGGGGGGTGAGGGTAAGGGCGATGGTGAGGGTGATAAGGGTAGGGGTGAGGGTGAGGGCGATAACAATGACAATGGGGGTAGAAGAAGACGGGGCCTCAAGGGAAAAATAGTTGATTTTGTTGAGCGTAAATTAAGGAAAAGAAACCAGTGCCGCTTGAAAGGTTTAGCCTGTCACGATTTCAATGAGATAAAGGGAAGGGGAAAGGGAAAGGAATATAATGTACGTTTGTAAATGTGAACTTCTTATTATGTTATTGTATTAGTAGCTTTGTAATCAAACAAATATTCTTTGTTAATGGACTTTTTATTACTATGTAATTTTTATTAGCATGTGTAATATTAAAAAAGCTCTAGTTATCTTGTTAATTGGCCCATTATTATTATGTAATTTTTATTAACATGTATAATCTAAAAAAAAAACTCAAGTCATTAACATAATTGGCCCATTACTCCCATTATTATTATGTAATTTTTATTAGCATGTATAAGCTAAAAAAAAACATCAAGTTATTAACATAATTGGCCCATTATTATTATGTAATTTTTATTGGCATGTATAACCCAAAAAAACTCTAATTATTAATATAATTGACCCGTTATTTTTATTAGTATGTGTAATCCAAAAATTTTATTAAATATAAACATAGTAATTTATTGCCGTTGTCAATTAAAATGTAGCGATTTGTGTGTATCTAAAACACACAAATCTGTAGATAGCAATTTGTGTGTGAAAAATAATAATTTTTTAATTGATAATGCCGGTAAATTGCTACGTAGCGATTTGTGTAAAAAAAACTCATATTTCTCTTATGATTATTTGATAGGATCTGTAACCATGTGTCTGCATATTTAAACTCTTGCCGGCACGAATGGAAGCAAGGGTCTATTGCAATAAGCGTGTTGTATTAACTTAACCAGTAACTTGTGATAGATTCACTATAATAATATCGAATTAATCAATTAAGAATACTCTCTTTCGTTGAAAGGAAGACTGAGATAAAGTGAATTAGTTATAAAACTTGTTAAATTCATTGACTTCTCAGTGGTTCTTTACTAGCTGGGCAAGGCATAAAAAAAAAAAAAAAAAGGAGAAGATAAAAAGTAGTTGCAATCAAACCAATGTCTTCCATAAACGTTTCAAGAAACTGCAGAAAGCTTACATTATGTAGCTAAAGATTTGTCTTACTTAGACACTCAAAAATCATTGAGGAAACAACATTATATATGTGCTTCTGTCCTCACCAATATCTTATCTTCAAGATTTTAATCCAATTAATCTTTCATTTTGAATTTTATTTTGGACTTCTAGATGGGTTCTCACTTCTCATCTCTAGCCCCTCAGGATCAAGAAAACTCCAAGTGCCGTTTCAAATTGCACCTTAAAATGCCTTTTTAGGAGTTAATGCTCACTTTAGTCCCTCATATTTCACGCATGAGTCAATTTAGTCCCTGACTTTTAAAATGAATCAATTTGGTCCCTCATATTTGCAATTGTGAGTCACTTTAGTCCCTCTGTCATGTGGGATCACTTTTAAAAGATGTTGACGGAAGGACGAAAATGACTCACAATTGCAAATGTGAGGGACCAAATTGACTCATTTTAAAAGTCAGGGACTAAATTGACTCACACATGAAATGTGAGGGACTAAATTGATCATTAACTCGCCTTTTTAGGGTGTGTTTGTGAGTTTAATTTTGGGGAGAACTCTTCAAGCCCCTTCCCTCCCCTCTAAAGTGAAACTCACAAACACACCCTTAATGTTATTATCTTATTTACCGAATGTCAGCTATAAAGAACTTCAACAATGATTCATACAGAAGTGGAGTAAATCCCTGCAGTTCAGAGAGGGTAGACATAGTAATGAAACTGTATGCAATACTTACAAAATTGTGCCACTTGGAATTTGTTACTTATGGACAGAAGAGGAAGAGTGAAGCTATTGGTACAACAGATTGTAAGCAGGCAGGTCTTGTATTCTATTGATGTCTTCCAAGGATAGCTCTCTCTCCAACTGCATCCGTGTTGCTTGTAGAACCTCCTGAAACCAAGGAATAACTTTCTGGGTCAATTCGTTGCAGACAGTGCATTGCAAAAGTTGAAAGGACCAATCAAGATATTAGTGTGCGGTTAAAATAGTCTATGCTATAGTAGCTTTGTAAAAGGAACACGAAAATTGGAAAGGAAACTTCTGGATACCAATTTTGAGTGAAGATTCTTTTCCTATTTCCGTATGCTATGTAACAATTTTGGTTCACTACAAAGTTTTTTTTTTTTTTTTTAGCCAAAATTCATTCCTCTGTGCACTCAGCAAAGTTTTAATCCCCTTTTTTCCAAAGTGGAAAATACTTCTTTTGCTTTAGGAAATGTCTTCCAACCAGAAGTAAGACATGGAAAGTAACAAACTGCCAAGAAAGTTAGTTCTAAATTGCCAAGAAAGTTCTTTTACATTTCAAAAACACAACTCTAAACTATTTACTCTTTCCTTTTGTTTTCTTCCTCATCTGTGTGGCTGTAGGAGTTGGAAGCCTAGAAGGAAAAGTGGTGAAGATGCAGAAAGCAAAGAGGAAAAAAAGAATACGTTAAAATCCATGTAGGAAGCATGCATAGCCAGCCACTGCGCATCCATCATCTCATAAGCTATACAGAATAGAACATCAAATGCTTCTTCATCTTCTGCAGTACCAAGCAATGAAACTTTTAAGCATTTGAAGGAGTAAAAACTGAAAACTTAAAACTCAATGGGGATTGTCCGATAATAATATAAGAAAGCATTTGACAGAGGCATATTGAGATGCTCCATCTTACCACCTAATAACTTGACAAAATTCATGCCTGGAAGACATCTAGGCTTTACTGCGAAAGAAACAAAAATCAGTGAAAAAGTTATAATTTCTGAGTTTTTGATAAAGGGAAAATTTTCCAAATCTTTGAAACAATATTAATATATAAAGTAAAAAGAAATGTCTGCCAAATGAAATGACGTAAGAATTTTGTCATGGGAGTTCTCTTAAAGGCTTAAGTAATAAGTAAGCCTTATGAGAAACTCCATTATATCTTTCAGAATTTGGATGCAAGCTGTTTAAAAAGAATATTGCAACTTTACCAATATGTTTTTGTTTAAGGAGACATAACAATATTGTATTACTGCTTTCATTCTTCAGTCAGTAAGTTTTGACACAATGGTAAGTTCGCTAGTTATCTAATGGCCACGGGTTTTAGTTGTATAAACAGCCTCTTCCCTCATAGGGTTAAAATAGTGTACATCTGATCCTCCCCAAATCCAGAGCGATGTGAGGCCTGTGCTCCCGGCTGTCTTTTACTATTTTTTATATGCAGAAGTAATAGAATGATTATGCATGCATTGTGAAATTGTAAGCAAACCTGAGCATAAATCCAACATCTGTATCAACATAAATGAAATATTAATGCCGGCAACAGCAAATGGATACTCCCATGTTGCTCGCTTTCCTCCTTTCTTTAACAATAGCCTGTGAAAAGATGCCTTCATTTGAATTTCCATAAAATTAGTAATAACTCATGTTTTCTGGCAAGACTGATATCAAGAAACTAAAATGAACACATAAAGGCAGATCAAGTTCTTTCAGATGTGCACAATAAAAGACACAATGCATACCGGATACGTCCTCGCGAAATACAGTAGATTTTCAAGGGAAATGAATCCACATCCCCTGGGGAAAGCAGGATATCAGAAAAAATACCTTTGAATAGAAAATTTTTAGGTAATGAAAACATGAAGAACAATGCCCCTCTCTTCAAGTCTAATAAGCAAGTGCTTTCATATAATTTGTAAAGACTAATAAAAAATTATCAAGTCACTACATTCATGAGCTTGGGGTTCACAAAGAAGCAATTGAAAAAGAAACTGCTTATTGATGTTCACTATAGTCATGCTCAAACCCTTGTGTTTATCGCACACCAACACATACATCTCCGGCAGAAAAATTCCGCGACCACATTTTGAAGTAGTTATGCAGTTCATATATGATGGATTATAAAATTTCTTTTAAAAGTTTTGTCAAATTCTGTCACCATAAATTAGGAAATCATTTAACTCGAAGTGAAAAAGAAGAAATGAAATTTTATGCTACTATAAACCTTAGCAGCACCACATGGCACTGCTTCAACCTATTGAAGATTCTTTCAAATAGGAAAGGAGTAACCAAAAATGTCATGCGAGGTCCCATATGAACATAAATGTTTACCTAAAGTCAGTTGATGGGTTAGGACCTTGCCATCCCATGTCTTTCCACTGGTCAGATATCAAGCCTCTTAGAGAAACATTAGGAAAGGCACAATGCCATAAAGCTCTCAGTGATTCCTGTTGAAAATTAATGATATTGTTAAGTGAAATGTGGTTTGAGCATAATAGTTAGTTAGTTACAAGTATTCTTGAATCACAGAGACCACTAGGAAGTATTGTGTGTTATGTAAGGAATGAAGCTTGTATTTTCCGAACACAAACTGGGGAAGACTGGGGTAGAAATAAGAAAAGAATAAATCAAGATAGCTGCGTGAAAAACAGAAATACTTGATGATCACGGCTAGTCTCATCGTAAGGCACTTGCAGCCGTTCTTGAAGCCTTTGAAGTCTTTGCTCCTGACATGAACAAGAAAACAGGTTCATTAAGAAAGGTACTAGGACATATAATAGCAGATTCTGATTTTCACCAAGTACTAAAATTAAATAGCTGAACTAACTAAAAAATGTCGTGTCTTTCAACTATTGTCTGGAACAAGGAAAAACAAAACAGTCATTGCATGTTATAATCTTTGTTCTTTCTGTGTGCGTATTTGTTTTGTGTGTGTATGCATGCGTGTTGTTGTGTATATGTTGATGGCATTCAGTATATGGATGATCATAGATTTACTTGGAAGGTTCACTAAGAAGGAAAGACACAGTCAAATGGCAAAAGCAAAGGAATTCAGCAGGGAAATTCTACAAATCATCATCTTCCATTCTCCCTTTACCTCAAGAGGCGTCAAAGGATAGTCAACAAACTTATCATTTCGTCTAGTGTTTGAGCGGCTAAAGAGTCCTCCTATCCATGATCGTGATCCAACCATAGCATTAGCTTCATGCAACAAAATTATGGATCAGCAATGGAAGAAAACTTGAGAGATCAAAGATACATGACAGATACACCAAGTTGCTTTGCTGTTAAGGCATTGGAAGAAAGAAAGACCAAGTAAATTTCAAAACCGGAATGTGTTCCTCTAATGCATTCTGCAGATAGCTGTTTGTCAAGACCTAAAATAGAATGCAGAAACAGTGTTCCTTTAAAATGAATTTTGCATAAATGTCCTAGAAAAGTTAGAAGTGAATCTTGGATAAGACCAAAAAAGGCAAAGTAGATCCTTCTCATCTGTTTGAAAACGCAAAGCTACAAAACATGTTTGCTTCTCTCACTTCTCAAAGCTCATATATAGGCTGGAGTTATTGAGAATGCTTAAAAATTAAACAGCCAGATTCAAAACTTCATCCTTATAGACAAAAGTAGAAAGGCAATATCACCATGCTTAGAAGGATAAGGTTGTTATAAAAAAGCATGAAAACCATTTAATTTGAGTGTCTTCCTGGAACAACTAGCATTTTATAACAATGTGCAGTAATCCTCCCCCATTCTCATTCACTCAAACCACCAACCAATTAACACATTGTTTTTAAAAGAGACACAAAAATGGAAAGAAACAGAAGACACAAATCAAGAGAAAGATCTACTCACTAAAACATTGAGCCAACTGAGATATTAAGTGAGTGGAATTAGGTGACCATTCCAACTCTTCATCTTCCTTTCTTCGCCTCCAGTAAATCTCATCTTCATCAACCTGCATTTGAATTTTGAAGGCATCTGTAAGCAAAATGTAGTTGCCTAAAGAGAATACATACACTTCCTCAAAAAGATTACATTAACTGGACAGAAGTGAAGGAACAAACTTTACTATATTATTTTCACACAACAAAAAGAGAAGCCACAAATTCCACAGGTTGGTAATTTATTAAACTGCACTACAGATTGGTAAAGAGAGGCACTTTGTGAAGGATATGATAACTCAAATTCTTTTGAGACTCCTACATTATCAGCATCTTTCTTAACAAGAATTTTCTGCCACAGATGTTAAGAGGGGAAAAAAAAAGAAAAGAAAAGAAAAGAATACTGAATTTACTTTGTGAAGAGAGGAGCAGGAAGGAAAACATCGTTTACGCTTCCTCAACCTCATGAGGTTGAAATCACAGATTTTTTTTAACAGAAAGCAAAAGGAGAGAAAACAAAAAAAAAAAAAAAGACAAATCCATTTTTGAAAGAAAAGGGATACCTATTTATGATTGCACTCAAGTCATGCTCTCTTGTAATTCAACCTCCCCATGATAAAAATTCTGTTTGTCCGCTAATTTTCTGTGTAGTAATCACTAGAGAGAGATGAAAACCAAAGGGCCAGTAGTGTAATTGAAGGCCAAACCTGAAGTTACACAAGACATGATAACACGTTGAAAATGGAAGGAAAGACATGCCAAAGCAATCAAAGGGATCTTTGTTTTTTGCATAACTTTATGGAGCTGAAAAAAAGGTTAGTAATGCAAAAGTAGATTTGAAAAAAGCTGCGTGAGAAAGTGGAGGTTGGTTGTCCCTGCTCTGCCTAGCGTAGCTGTTTTCACTTTTTAGCTTTTCCAGCCCACCAACTTTACATACAAAGACAAACACGACATCCTTTTGTCCTAACAAACGCTTTGAAATAGAGGACAAGTAAAGCAAAGCATAGGAGGAATAATAGTACATGCAGAAAAATATTAACAAAATATTCCACAGAAATTACCTTGATTATCGAATAAAATAAAGCAGTATTGCTATCTATTTATCTAAAGGTCATTAATTACGTTACATCATTATCGAAACAGATTCTGACAAATATTTTATTGTCTAGTATTTTCTTAAGAATAAAGCCATATAGTGCAATGTCTTATGAAGATAGAATGTGTAGAATGATAGATACAACAAATACCTGTTATGCTATGGTATGCGACAGGACATGCCAGTGGTGGTGGTATTGTTGTTGGCACTTGGTGGTATCAATGTCTGGAAGCGACCTACTAAGATAGTAGAGGGAAGTGGTGGGGACAGAAAGAAGGTGGAACATGGGAAGTAGAAAAATGGCAGCATTTTGTTCAGATTGAGTTTTTTGCATTGAGGAGAAGGGAAGTGTTGTGGTGGTGGGTCTGGTTTGGTTTTTGTTTGTTGTGGCTTTGGAAGCCATACATTTCCCTCAATGCTAGCCTATATCGTAGCTCTCGGCACTGGTCCAAAGTAAATTGGCTTCATTTGGCTCTTTGGGATGCTAGTGTCCAAATAATAGCATGATTTTTATTCACGTTTTGTGGTCTATAGGGTAGGAAACTAGGAATTAGAATAAGAGATCTTTAATTAATTGCAAGAAAATCCATGCTAACAGGACACTATAAACATGTTATGACTTACGTGATACTTTTTAGTGATGGAATAAAGGCTTAGTTATATGAAGGGGGGAAAAAAAGCTGAACAGCTTAGCTAGAAGTTTGGAGAGCGAGTGTCACGACAATTTTTTATTTTTATTTTTTAAAGTATTTTTCACTCAACGGGTGAAGGACTATTTTCTTATTATTACTATTTATCGGATGTCTACGCATGGACCTCTTCTGCCGGTGTCTTTTCATATATGCATTAGTCTCAAAATTAAATACAAGATCACATGGTTATTATATGGTGTATTGATTTTTTCAAGTTTTAGCCTATCAAAATGTAGCGTAACGAATATCGTAAGATATTTTTATATATTTATAATATATTATTATTATATACTTGTACTATGATTACAATTAAAAGACATACAAAATCAGAAAAGATATTAATGAATATGTACGTATTCATTTTAAATTTATATAAAAATATCAATAATATTTTTCTTATCTTATACTATTTTTTAATTTTAATTTGATATTAAATTTTTTTAATCTATTATGATATTCTTTTTTTAAACCTAAATGAGGTATTATGTTTGAATTTTTAGATTTGGTACTATTTATAATTATCATAGATACTAATACATGAATTGGTATTGCTAACATGGTTAAAATACTAAGATTACTACTAGGATATTTAATCATATTAAGATACGAGTTAAGATGCTATCAAATTTATAAATTTGGAATATCGCATATCGTGAGATATTAACAATAATGCTCAAGGGATCCAACCCCTTGTTAATCGACTTACACCTTCCCAAGTGCAATTCCAATGTTGTTCTATACAAATTTAGGAGTAAACTCCCAGTTTGGTTATCTATGAAAATAATGTTGGACAAATTGGTTTTTCAAGAAAAGAAATATCCATTTTGTCCTCCCATGATAAAAAGAGGATAAATTAATCACTAATGATTTATAAAAATAGATCAACCTGGTCCATGAAAATAATATAAATATGATGAATAAATGTATCCAAATATAGAGAACAGACCAATTTGTCCTATATTTTTAATCATAAAGAATTAAAAGGGCATTTTGTTCGACCCAATTCAGACCTTGACCGGTGTACAGGGAGCCTATTCCTTAACTAGCCTTAAAACAAAATTTTTTTTTAGAAAAACGGATAGAAATTCCTCTATTTTTGAACATTTTCCAAATACAAAATCTGTAAAAAAAAATATTATTACAAAAACCAATACCACAGCATAATCAAAGTAATATATATATATATATATATATATATAAGTTTCAAAATAATATTTAATTATCAATTACATCATATTAAATTCAAGCATAAGTTACCATAAAACTTATCAAACCATAATGTTTAGATTTAGAAAATAAAAAGATACGGTGTCATCTTATCAAAGTACATATATAGGAAAATATAATATAATACATAGCAATCACATTTAAATATCTATTAAAATAAATTTTAAAACATAACTCATCCCTGATTCTGTCTGTGACAAAAAAGAGCAACATCTATTATTAAAAACAAGAGACACTTCCCTCAATGTGGCCCACAGATCAAGTAGGCTTACCAAAATAAGTGGTCCGAAAGCTATTAAACCTGAGGGGGATTTGAACTTAGACCGACAACTGAATCTGAAAAAAAAGGAAGATAATAGGGTGAGTTTCATAATCCAGTAAGTAAATAACACATCCATAGCCCACATGAAACAATATCAAAATCAAACCAATCATATTAGAAAGCTATAAATAATATGGAAAAACATATTCCTAAATCAAAATAAATAACAATGGGGAAGTGGTTTTGAACAGGAAATTCCATCAGGATCACACACTCAAGCAACTATTCCCTCGTGTGATCACGTCTTCCATTAGGAACCACAAACACGTGGACCTACACTCATACAACATGTGCCATTCTCATATGGTCACGTAACACTCTCATCAGTTAAGGTGTACCCTGGCTAATGCCACTTGCCATTAGCTGCAGTTTCTATCTCAGACATTCCCAAAATAATTTATAAAAGAATAAGTCATTTTCATTACTCAATACCTTCTCCAAATATTCTCATATAGGATTGTACCGGACTAGAAAATATGGGCCTACACCTCGGCCCAAGACACAAGACCTCGGATAAGGGCCCCCAGACCTCGACCCAATTGAGGAAGACTCCCAAAAAGGCCCTACAAAAATCTCTTAAAGATCACACCCCAGATTTAGTCGAGAATATCTCCTAAATCCCATACATGATCCCATCATATCTTTACTATATCTAATAATCATCTTTAATGCTAACTAAATCGCAGGAATATCTCCTACATTCAAGGAAGATCATAACAGATCCTTTACGGGGTAACCTCATCCTATAAAAGAGGGCAGTCGCCTCCCAGGTATGACATCATCTCTATCATACAAACACCTCTCCACTCCCCATGCTTTTACTGACTTAAGCATCGAAGTGTCTTTGCAAGTACCCCACCCCCGTTTCCACGGACGTCGGAGCTACTTGCACCCTTACCACTATTTCTAGGTAAGAACATTGGTGCCCACCATGGGGCCGGTAAACAAAACCTACCTCACAAATCTAACAACCCAACAACCATGGCTGACGCCGCCAGCCAAAACACACCCCTAAATAACCATCCACCATATTATCCTCCTAATCTCGACCAGCTACAGGAAGAAAATCGTCGTTTGATGGAACAGCTCCGCAAGCTTCAAGAAGAAAATTAGTCTTTGAAGTTTGAAAATTCAAGGAATCCTAGACAAGGAGCAACCCATCAAGAAAATACTGAGTTTTCCAGTCATGGATTCGGCAACAACAAACCCCTTGTCACAAAGTACCCGGAGGGGGGGCGCCGAGACTCGGATGGCGATCGTTTTGGTTTTTTTGAAAATGTTTGGAGTCGCCACCAATTTTAATTCTGGAAAAATTGGAAAACCTTTGATTTTTTGCAAACTGGTCTTTAAAATGAGATTTAAGGTCCGGGAGTCTGATTATGATTAGGGAATGGTGGAAACTTAATCCTACTGCACCCCTAATACATCCGTATAAATACGGTTACCCTAGAGCTTATTATGCAAATTAATTATGACTTTAAAATATTTATTTTTCCCCAAAAGTTAGCGATTATGTAAAATATAAAGTAAAATAAAATAGAAAGAAATTAAATTAAAAGAAAACAATTTAATGAAAAATTAATTTTGGTTTGATAGTTGTAAGCTACGCCCACGTACCCTCTGGTGCAATGAGGAACTCAAAACCACGTCGTTCTGTAGAAAATGCTTGTGTGTTTGATTGATTTTAGTTAAAAGTGAAAATAAAAATGTGTTGGTTGATTTTACTTTTTGAAAAGATGATTTTTGGTTGGAAAATGATTTTTGATTGATTTTTTTTATTTTTTGAAAATGATTTCTAATTGGGCAACTGTTAAAAAAAAGAAATCCGATTTTTGCACGAGGTTCAAGGCAGCATTTAGCTGCTCAGTGAATCTCTATGATTCAATAATGTATGAAGGAGGAATCCACCTCTCAGTCATGGTTATCGACCATCGCACGGTAAAATAATATTTTTGTCTTTGTTTTTTTATTATTTTTTTATTATTTATATATATTATTTTCGTTTTTTTTCTTATATTTCTTTTTGTATTTTTTTTTAAAGTAGTCTTAAACTCAAATGAAAAAAAAAACCTTTCAGAATGTTTTTTTTGGTTTTTTGCTTTGAACCTTAAGGAAGGCCCAATTCTACAAAAACAAAAAACAACTTAAAAAAAAAAAAAATCAAACCCTTCCCTCACCCCCACTCACCCGTACACACACAATCACACACACAAACACACATACACAAACATACATACACAAACATACACGGAGACAGGCGCACAGAGAGACAACAGAGACGCGAGGAGAGGGGAAGAAGGAAACCGTGGCAGCGGCTGGGCTCGCGCGAAGGGAGGACCGGCGGCTGGTTGATCTGGGGGTCGCGCAGGCTCGCGACTGAGGGTGCTGGCAGAGGAGATTCGCGTCGACCATCAAGAAGATCGGTCTTTGGCGGTGTGCGGCGGTGGTTCGCGTCGAGGATGGAGTGGGTGCGGTCCGATTTCGCAGGAGCTTCTTGGCGGTTCAGCGGTGGCGATCTGGGCTCTCGGTCGCGATCTGGTGCGGCTGCGTGATCTTGTACTCGGTGGTGGCGATTTCGCGCTTCGATCCGGTGGATCGTGCGGTGGCTGTCGATGGTGAAATTTGGCCGGCTGAGTGGGGTGAACCGATCCTATGTGAGCCTGGGCTGGAGTGGTTCTCCGCTGTGTCGACTGGCTTGAATGGTTCACGATGATCTTTGGCGGTCTTTGGAAGATCGACAATCGCTCATTCCTTGTCGGCTTCAAGGCAGAGGCGCCGTGCTGCTGGTTCTGCTTTCCTCCCCTTTTATTTTCTGATTCTGATTTTTTGTTTTGTTTTACTTCTGGTTTGTATTTTTGGTTTGGCTGTAAATGTTGGTGATGGTTCTGAATGTGTAAGGGTATATGTGTGTATGGGGGTAAAAAACTGAGCGTCTGTGGGCAGGATCAGCAGCTAGGCTTATGAGGGCGATGATTAATTCTGACCAACCCCCTGTCCGCCCCCCCCTTTTGCTATTTTATACCGATCTCCTTTGCTATTGATGAGTTTTAGGTGCTGCGGGGAGGACCGGTGGCATTGTCTCCCACGCCTCAGCTTTGAATGGAGAGAAGGCACACAAATTCGTCCCCCATGCCTCTGCAGCTGTACCTCCGCTGAGTGCTCCACCAACAAGGCCAAGAGCCCATCCCCTATCAGTCTGATTGCCAGAGAGAGGAGATGGTTGTTGCAGTTGGGAAGAAATCGAAATATTCCCCTCCTCATCTCTTCTTTTGTCATTCCGCTTATTGGTATTTTATTTGATTTTTTTATTTTTTATTTTTATTTTGTCTCAGTACTGACACTGTTGAGCCAGTTCCCCCCCCCTTTTTTATATCTGCCATCCTCCGCTTTCATGCTGTTGTGTATGCGTGGTAGGGAGTGGGTTAGGCAAGATAGCCACCCATTTATGCTCCTTTTTAAAGAAAATGGGCTAAGATAATCGGGCCTCTCTTTTCCTGAAGGTGGGCTGACAAAAGGAACTCAATCATGTAATTGGGCTCAAACATCTTGTATTGTAAAGTTGGACCAATAATTGAAAATAAAATGAATCCGAAATTAAAAGGGATTTGGGCTGAATATTTGTATATTTCTCATTTGTCCAAACTGCACCCAGGTCTCGAACCAGTAGCACCAAATGGAATCAAACCGCTAGAGCAAAAATCAAGACAATTTTTGATGATTTTTCCTTTTGAAATTTTGATTTAAAACAAACTAACCTAAAAAATACTTTTTTCATTTTTTATTTTTTCAAATGAAATGAACCAAGAGACTACAAAACGACTACTTCTTTTTTTTTTAGTTATTTTTTATTTTCTGAAAATACTCTAAAAAAGATGTAAAATATGCAAATTTTGAAATTTTCTGGTCTAAATGACCGGACAAAATCGGGTGTTCACACCCCTATACTCCCATTATCCTACCTACCAAACCAAATACGATGATAAGCCTGAACCCATAGGTTGTTCTCAGAAAAACTAATGGCCACTAGCCTACCTGCCAATTTCAGATTCCCAACATCACTCTGTCCATATGACGGGACAGGAGATCTCCAATCATTCATCACAATGTTCAGATCCATGATGCTCATCAATGGAGCCACAGACATAATAATTTGCCGGACTTTTCCATCATTTCTATAAAAGTCAACACTTTTATGGTTCTCGACCCTACCTTCGAATTCCATCCATAGGTTCGAAGACCTCGGAAGAGCCTTTGTCAACAGATTCATATCTGCCAAAATTTATACCAAGATATCGGATTCCTTGGAGCACGTCCGACAAGGGTCTGATGAGTCCCTAAGAGCTTATTTGACCCGATTTCAGGAAGAAGCATCACAAATCTCTGACCTCAACCCAGCCGTTGAACTCCACCAAATCAGAATAGGTCTGCGATCTGGACCATTTAAAGAGAGCTTAGCAATCACTAGGCCAAGAACCATACACGAACTCCATGAAAGGGCCCTTGGATACATTAATGTTGAAGAACTCCGAGCTGTAAAGAAGAACACCCAGAAACAAAACAATGCAAGCTCGGATTAGAAACACAAAGAGGGGAAACACAAGCACAAAAAAAATTTCGGATACTCGGAACCAGGGTTTGCTACTTATACCCCACTCAATGCAAGGGCAAGCACAATTCTGACTGAGATATTCAGTGCTCGGCTACTAAAACCAACCAAAGGCGATCCTCGACCAGGGCCCAAAGGCACATATCAAAGCAAAATCTGTGAATACCATAACTCCAGAGGACACACAACTGATGAATGCAAAAGCTTGAAGAATAGAATTGAACGTCTCATCTGAGATGGATACCTAAAGCAATTTGTAAAAGACAAGAAAGAAGATAAGAAAAGAGGCCAAAGCCAAGAAAGAAGAAAATGCCGTAGTCCCTCAACATCTTCAGATAGTGAATCCCCACCTAGACATAAAAGGTCTGAATGGAAAAAGAGATCACCTTCCCATGAAGAACCAAGAATTCATGGCGTCATCGACCACATTGCAGGGGGATTCGCAGGAGGTGGCGAGACGAACTCAGCAAGAAAAAGATCACTCCGGGCAATCATGTCACTTGAAGAAGCATCATCGTCTCCAAGATCAAAAACCAAAAACCCGATAATATCTTTCTTAGATTCTGACTTTAAGGGAATTGATGAAATTTACACGATCCTGTTGTAATATTAATTCTTGCTGGCAACTTTCTGGTCAGGAAAGTCCTCGTAGATCAGGGGAGTTCAGCCAAAATACTCTTCTACTCCACCTTCAAGCGAATGCAACTATCTGAAAATTTCCTCCTTCCCTACAACGGTGAATTGGTCGGATTCACTGGGAACAGAGTAAAAGTGCTCAGCTATGTGTGGCTCAGGACAACATTCGACACAGAGTCGTTGACAAAGACAGTCGACCTCCAATATCTTGTCATTGATGCAACCAGTCCCTGCCACATTATTCTAGGGCGACCTGCACTCAACGCCCTAGGAACCGTGGTCTCAACACCACATCTGGCCATGAAATTTCCAGTATCCGAATCCAAAGTCGGCATAGTCCATGCTGACCAAAAAGAAGCCAAAACATGCTACAATGAATGCTTGAAAGTTAAATCCACAGAAAAGCAGAAGCCTGAGCAGATACACAATGTCTGCCACACTGACCAAATCCCTTTAATCTCTGAGCTAGATCCCAGGGGAGAAATTCAGAACCAACCACAGCCGGCCGACGACCTACAACCTGTCCAGATTGGCGATAAGGCTGAAAAGGTAACCTTCATCGAAGCCGATCTCCCTCCGAGCTTATCTTCAGAGCTTTCGGCCTTGCTACTAAGAAACGCCGATCTATTCGCATGGACCTTAGCCGATATGCCAGGAATTGACCCAGATGTGATCAGTCGTAAGTTGATGGTCAACCCAAAAGCTCAACCAATAATGTAGAAGAAGAGGACGTTGGGAGCCGAGCATCAAAAAGCAGCCTTGGAGGAGACCAAAAAGCTCCTCAAAGTAGGGTTCATCAGAGAAATCCGATACACTACATGGCTAGCAAATGTAGTGATGGTGAAGAAAAGCTCGGGAAAATGGTGCATGTGTGTAGACTTCACCGATCTCAATAAGGCCTGCCCAAAAGACTCCTACCCCCTCCTCAGCATCGAGAAGCTCGTCGACAATGCCTCTGGCTACCAATATCTTAGCTTTATGGATGCATACTCTGGCTATAATCATATCAGAATGCACCCAGAAGACGAAGACAAAATCATTTTCCTCATAGAGCATGCCAACTTCTGTTACAAAATCATGCCTTTCGGCCTGAAAAACATAGAAGCCACATACCAAAGGCTCATGAACAAAGTATTCAAAGAATAGGTTGGCAGAAACGTCGAAGTTTACGTCGATGATATGGTAGCCAAGACATCCTCCACTAGTGACCACATTAAGGATCTCGAAGAAATCTTCCAGCCGCTCCGAAGATACAACATGAGACTAAATCCAGAAAAATGTGCATTCGAAGTTCATGGGGGAAAATTTCTCGGATTCATGCTTACCAACCGAGGAATGAAAGCCAACCTCGACAAGTGCCGAGCAATAGTTGAAATGAGAAGTCCAAGCTCAATGAAAGAAATACAGCAACTGACAAGTCGCCTAACAGCCCTGTCCCACTTTCTCTCAAGATCGGCTGAGAAAACAGTTCCGTTCTTCAAAAAACTAAGAAAGCAGATGACCTTTGAATGGTCTGAGGACTACGAAAAGGCCTTCACTGAGTTAAAGTTACTACTCTCAACACCACCTATGCTTACTAAACCTTACCTTGGAGAAACTCTTTACTTTTACCTTTCTATGACTGAACACGCCGTAAGCTCGGTCCTCGTCATAGAAAGAGACAAAATGCAGCAACTAGTGTATTTCGTTAGCAAAATACTCCAAGGTCCAGAGCAAAGGTACCAAAAAATCGAAAAGCTAGCATATGTAGTTGTGGTATCGGCCAGAAAGCTGAGGCCATATTTCCAAAGCCATCACATCGTTGTCCGCACGGAACAACCTATCTGGAAAATATTAACCAAACCTGAATTGGCTGGAAGAATAATCTCATGGTCCGTTGGACTATCAGAGTACAACTTGGAATACCAGCCCAGAGGCCCAATCAAAGCACAAGCCTTTGCCGACTTCATAGCCGAGCTATCACAAGCTCCCCAACAAGAACTTGGCTCCTGGACACTACACGTTGATGGAGCTGCCAATGGTAAAGGAAGTGGGGCTGGAATCACACTAGAGAACGGAGAAGGAATTATAATAGAGTGATCTCTCCAATTCCAATTACATGCCAGTAACAACCAGGCCGAATATGAAGCCCTAATAGCAGGCCTTAAGCTCACCTAGGAAGTCGGAGTCCAGAAACTTGAAGTAAAAGCAGATTCTCAGCTAGTTGTTGGCCAAGTTAATGGCACTTTTGCCGCTAGAGACCCTCTCCTGGAAAAATACTTAGAACTGGTGAAAAACATAATGCAATACTTTGATTCTTGTGAAGTGACTCACATTCCACGAGAACACAACACCAAGGCCGATATTCTCTCCAAACTTGCCAGTACAAGCAAGCCATAGAATAACAGATCCGTCATTCAGGTGAAACTTCAGAAACCAAGCTGCCTTCAATCCGAAAGTTGCGACACTGAGATCGGAAGCCTCAATTGGCAAACCCCATTCTTCAACTACCAACATCAGGGGAAATCCCAGCCTCAGTAGCTGATAACAAAAAGTTCAAGCGACAAGCAAGCTACTATACATTATGTGGAGGCCAACTTTTTAGGCGAGGATATTCACTTCCCTTCCTCAAATGTCTCGGCCCCCAAGAAGTCAATTATGTAATGGTCGAGGTACATGAAGGGGTATGTGGAAATCATATCGGAGGTCGAGCTCTTACTGCAAAAATACTCCGAGCAGGGTATTTCTGGAATACTATAAAGACTGACTGATCAGACTTCGTGCGAAGATGTGACAAATGCCAGAGGTTTTCAGACGTCTCACAAAGACACCCAGAACCACTACATTTCTCGGAAGCTAACTGGCCTTTCCACAGGTAGGGAATTGACTTACTTGGTCCTTTTCCCTTAGCGCCAGGACAACTTAAATACTTAGTGGTGGCTATCGGTTACTTCACCAAATGGATTGAAGCAGAACCTCTCGCAACAATCACTGCAGAAAAGTAAGAAAATTCATCTGAAAAAGAATCATATGCAGATTCAGACTCCCTAAAGTGTTGATCACCGACAACGGCACGCAATTCACAGACCGGAGGTTGAAGGAGCTCTATGAAAATTTCCAGATCAAGCATATATTTGCTTCTGTAGAACATCCACAAACTAATGGCCTGGCCGAAACCGCCAATAAGGTCATCCTTACGGCACTAAAGAAAAAGCTCGACAAGGCAAAGGGTTTATGGGCTGAAGATTTACCCGAGATTCTATAGGGATATCATACTACTGCTCAATCCTCAACACAGGAGACACCATACCGACTTGTCTTCGGCAGTGAAGCCATGGTCCCAATTGAAGTCGCTCAACCCAATGTTCGGCGAATGGCAATAACGGAAGCAACAAACGAAGAAAACCGAAGAGCCGAGCTTGATCTAATCGAAGAAGACAGGGAACTAGCCCACATAAGAGAACAAGCAACCTAACAAAGGATGGCTCGACTTTACAACAAAAAGCTTGACTTTACAACAAAAAGCTTGACCCAAGATCTTTTCAGATTTTAGACTTGGTCTTACGGAAAGTGGAATAAGAGAGGAAGCCTTCTGGAGAAGGGAAGCTAGCCCCTAATTGGGAAGGACCATTCCGAGTAACGCAAGTGGTAGCTGAGGAGCCTACAAAATCTCCGAACTCTCAAGACAAGAACTCCCGAGAACGTGGAATGCTACATCTTTCAGAAAATACTATAGCTAGAATTAGAACGCCTTAAATCAGATCCGATGGGTGCACTCTTTTTCCTTTGATGGGTTTTATCCCACTAGGTTTTACCATCAAAGGTTTTAACGAGGCATGATCGGATCTGAGCCGAACATTTCGGTGGAAAATTGATGTAATTTCACCTCTTTTCAATGTATTATTGATCTCACTATTCTCTCGCAGATTGACATAAAGCTCTTGGCAAGACTCGGACAAAGCCGCCATACTGTCACGACCCACCTACGGAGTGTGACCGGCACGTGAGGATTTGGGTCCCCACAGAAGCCTCTGGTAACGTAACTGACTAATATGCATAAATAATCCAAATTTATTCAAAATATCTCAAGTTCAACTAAAACTCAATAATATGAAATTGTTCTCAAAACATAAATTCTGAACATAAATCTGCATAAAATCCATATTCTAGGCCAAAGCCAAACATAACAAAACAATTAACAGAAATTCTGAAAATAATATCATGCATGTCCGGGGATCCTGCCTACACAATTTATTAGAGCACTACTAGACTGACATAATTGATAATAAGCTCCACTCCAAAGCAAAGCTCACCAAGGAAGCTGTAGCACTACTACGGAGGATCCTGTGGTACACTTGAAACTGTAGCTGTATCTGTAGGGAAAGAAAAAGAGAGGGGTGAGTTCATCAAAACTCAGTGAGCGAGCCTCCACTCACAACCCACACGGGACAATAACAAAATACATAACATATACATGCAACTGATGTGAAATATATTACATATATAATTACATATAAATTAACTGAATCTATAGCAATAACTAGTAGAGAAATATGAATTATTCTGTGCATAATTATTTGAGCTGAATAGCTAAATCTGAGCTAATGGCTAATCTGATGGGCACCTAACTAGGTCCCATAAATGGACACCTCACTAGGTTCCTTATTGTGGGTGAGCTAGTCCTCTAGCTGACCACTTGGTACCAAGGTTAACGATCAATCCTACAGCCGTTAACTCGCTGATCTGTTTCTTACTAATTAATATAAAATAATTTGTTCATAAACCAAATAAATATAAAAGCTCTGAATTCATATAATTCTAACAATTTGACTGTAGCATAACTGAGATTCTAAAATTATGCCCAAGGGATCACCAGCTTGTAGACATAGTGATTTCAGTAGTCAATAGAATATGTATCTGACAATTGTTATGAATTATACTTTATTCAATACTTTCAATAAATCATATCTAATATTCTAAAATCTTCATAGGAAATACATAGTCTAAAAACATGATAATCAATATTTCTACTGTAAACATTAAACTGAGGTCTCACAATTTCATAAACTAGGAAAAAGATATTCTATAGCACGCAAGGTATCAATTATGGTCCCATGAGTTTTGCTAAAATGATTAATTTTCATGATAACTGTAAAAGTAATAATATTTCTAAAACAGGTATAATTATAACAATATATTCTCTTGACATAAATCATTTTAAAATTTCATAAATAATTTATATAATATGGAAAAATATTAATAATGACCAAAAGTATGATTATGAGCTTAATCTCACTCACCGTTGGTAGTCGTGAGTGTGCTTCTACTAATAACTTTACTCCGAAGTATTGGAATGGTACAAATAACCAATCTCACAGATTAAAAGAAAGGAGCATCACAACGTCTCAAGAGAGGATTAGCTAGGCTCACTGCAGCTCGGCCATGAAGATCATGAGTCTTGACAAGAGACGAGTTCGGCCAAAAAGAGGTTTAGCTAAGAGAATGTTTGGCCAAGAGGATGTGGAAGTAAAACTTACCAAAATGAAACTAAACATTTCTTACACATACACACTCCTACACACATATATTTATACACAAATATAATAATCGTAATTAATATTAGTGATATATGTCTAATAATAATAAATAATATTAATGCCAACCACACTTAGTAATTATAATGTTAAATAATATTAGTGCTAGGTACACTTAATAATAATAATACTAATGCTAGCTACACTTAGTAATAATAATTATAATTAATATTAGTGCCATATATCTAGACTTAATAATAATAGTAACTAATATTAATGCTAACCACACTTAGTAATTATAATATTAAATAATATTAGTGTTAGGTGCACTTGATAATAATAATAATACTAATGCTAGCTACACTTAGTAATAATAATTATAATTAATATTAGTGGTATATATCTAGACTTAATAATAATAATAACTAATATTAATGCTAAATACACTACTTATTATAATTCATATTCTAACTATAATGCATTAGCACTACTAATTATAATATCTACTCTAACTACAATGCATACTACATGCATACTACACGGTCACCTATTCTAACTATAATGCATACTATACAACTAACTAAAATGAATATTCTATCTATAATGCATATGTATGCACACGGTTTGCTATTAACTATAATAATAATAATACCAATAAAATAATTTATATACCACTAAATTCTATACTTGGGATATCACACATACTCATGTCAACCTTGGCACTCGCCAAGTGGTGAAGGCGCACTTTCACATCAGCCTCGGCTCTAGTCCCAAGCAATGAAAAGATGAAGCCGCCATACTCACGTTAACCTTGGCACTCGCCAAGTGGTGAAGGCGCACTTTCACATAAGCCTCGGCTCTAGTCTCGAGCAGTGAAAAGATCAAGCCGCCATACTCATGTTAACCTTGGCACTCGTCAAGTAGTGAAGGCGCACTCAGAGTACTGGCCTCGGCACTGAGCAAAGGAATAGCCAAAGACACATGCTTAGGCCAACTCAAATGCCAGCCGAGCAGTAAAGGCGAAGCACACTTGCAAAAGTTATCCTCAACAAGTAGTCAAAAATGAAAAAGGGAGACACCCACATATACACGTAAAAAACGGGTAACAACCATCTGACTATGTCTCCATTTAATATACCCTTATATCCGATGATATGCTACCCTTAGTTAAATTATCACTACCTAAACATGGTATTGCATATATCCAATTATATGTCCGATCATATGTCACAACTGATTTCGATCATATTTGTCCGATCATATATCCGTATGACCGATCATATTTGTCTGACCATATCTTTCTACAATTGTTCAAAATTAATCATGTGTGATATACTCAACATTTTAAATTTTTAAAATCCAAAAATAGGACGAAAAAGATAGAAACACATTTACATGTTCAACAAAAATAGATTTACATATTCACTATCCGAACATGACTGCAAAAAATAAAAAAGGCCTAGGAATCAGCAGGGGCTGCAACAACAGAAACAATCTAAGTTGGCTCCTCAGCCTGAGTAGCCTCAGCTCCATCATCAGTAAGGTGGTTGACCAGCACACCATCAACTACCTCTTTGAACAGACCACATTGACTCAAGTCCAATCCTCATGGAAGAATCGAACTTGGTCAAGAGCTCGGTCAAATCCGACGGTGTATTGTCCGACCACATCATTTTTCAAGAGGCCGATCTCATCATGAAGGCTCTTGTTCTCCTCAGTTAGCCTTTTATTCTCAACTTCAAAATTCTTCTTCCCAGCCTCATACTCCTGGATCTTCAGCTTAGTCGCATCATCTTCCGTCTTAAGCCGAGCAACTAGGCTGTCGATCTTGTCTTCAAAGGCTTTCTTAGCCTCGAGCTAGCCCCTCCTCTCCTCGACCAACTTAGATTTGGCCTCCTCCTTCTTAGCCTTGAAGTCGGCCGAGACAATTCTTGATGTCTCAAGCTCGTGAATAGTGCAGCCATAATGCGTCTCCAAGAAACGGCACATAGCAGCTTGGCGAAGACCCTGGATCTCCAAGTGATGGCAGAGACCAGGAATCTCCATCTTTTCCATCAAGGCTCGGTCCTCGGCATGGGCGAATTGTTGATCTATGAACTCTGGGGCTGGGAACTGGAGGCTCTAGAGACTCGAGGAGGTCACTGATGGAAGAAAGTCCTTCACCTCAGCCGCTCCGGCAAGAGCAGGAAGAAAGAGTGCAGGTATTTGCTCTTTCTCCTAGGGGACAGAAGTGAACCTCGCCCTTTTCCTTTCCCTTAAAAGGTTCGGATTGGTGGGGGTCCTCAAGCTCGAACCGACCCCAGGAGAAATAGGAGGAGCTCGGCTCTCCTCCACCACCACTTTCCATTGGCGTTTTAAAGCAGCCAACTCCTTAGGGCCTAGCTTTGGGGCCATCTTGCCTGAAAAAGAGAGCACCAACATGAATTAGCAACCAAATAAAAAGAAAGAAGGACGAAAATAGAAGACAATTGCTCGAAAGTACTACCTATATGTCTGAGAACCCTCTCATTATCCAAACCCCATTCCAATAAGATACCACAAGAGAGTGGAGAGCTCGGACTCATACACTCCTCCAGGAAATCCACCACCATCTGGTCTGAAGGGGAAAGAGAACTATACTTTACTCTCAATATTTGGCGAGGATTGGGTTGCCAATACACGGGAAACCTTTCAAGCCCATCAGAATCTAAAAGGAAGGGGAACTCAGACTCAACAGACCTCAACTTTATAAATTTGTCCTTAAACCTTTTAAAGCTAGAGGTCAGCAAGCTCAACAACTTTTTCAGGGTACACTACTAAAAGAAACCCAAGACCCCTTATCAACCCCTTTAACCTGAAAAAAAAATAAAAGAATACATCTATGCTGGGCTCATGACTGAGCACAGCGAACAATTTCTCGAATGCTTGGACAAAAGCCCAACTGTTTGGATGAAGTTGAGAAGGGGCAACATTAACGTTGTTTAAGCACCCGTCCTCAAATCGGGTAAAGGGAACCCTAATATCTAGTTTCTCAAAAAAGTCTATATACATATAAATAAAATTAGCATCAGCACTATTCTCTATATATATACAAATCCTATCATCGGCACCACAGGGGACACACTCTATTTTACTCTCCCTGTAGCACGACACTAGACAAGTCATCCTAAACCTACGAACTGACTCCCTATCATTAAAAATGGAAGCTACCTCCTTAACCTCATCACTAACCCAGTGATAGGAGTCGACCTCAACCTCACCCTCTACCTCCTTCCCCTTACCAGAGATGGAAACAGCCTTTCCTTTACCCATTGGTAATTACCTAAAAATCAAAAAATAATGAAAGCAAACTCAGGAAGAGAAAACGACCTCAGAATAGGAACCAGGCAGTGAGATAGCAATCTTCTATCCTAGGGTTCCAAATACAGAAATGCAAAACTGATTAAATTAGAAGAATAAATAAGGAAATAAAACTAACCAATTCAAAATGGATGAAGCTTGGCTGTGCGATTTGGAGTACTCACAAGAACAGAAGCAAAGAAAGAGCAGAAGCAGAGAGAACGAAGCAGAAACGGAAGAGTTTTCCAAAAATGAAAATCTAAAAAACTTCTCCACATTTACTTGTAAACTTAGCTCATCCAATGATCAGAAATGTTTCCCTCCAATTAATAACACATTTAGAGCGTTCATTATATCCAACGACAAGGGCCTTATCACTTTAATCTAACGGTGATTAAGTGAACCCACGATCTCATATTTATGAGAAATGATTGCTCATCCAATAGAAAAGTAACACGTGTAACAGCACGTTCTCCCACAATAGCCACCACTGCAAACGAAAAGACGTAACTTCTTTCGAGCTCGGCATGAACTCCTCGGAACAATTTGGACTTCAACCAAGCTCGGGGGCTATGTACCGGACTAGAAAATATGGGCCTACACCTCGACCCAAGACACAAGACCTCGAATAAGGGCCCCCAGACCTCGGCCCAATCGAGGAAGACTCCAAAAAAGGCCCTACAAAAATCTCTTAAAGATCATACCCTAGATTTAGTCGAGAATATCTTCTAAATCCTGTACATGATCCCATCATATCTTTACTATATCTGATAATCATCTTTAATACTAACTAAATCGCAGGAATATCTCCTACATTCAAGAAAGATCATAACAGATCCTTTACGGGGTAACCTCATCCTATAAAAGAGGGCAGTCGCCCCCCAAGTATGACATCATCTATATCACACAAACACCTTTCCACTCCCCATGCTTTTACTGACTTAAGCATCAGAGTGTCTTTGCAGGTACCCCCACCCCCTTTCCACGGATGTCGGAGCTACTTGCACCCTTACCACTATTTCTAGGTAAGAACAAGGATATTAAATATAAGCATTCTCCTGAACTATTCAAGTCCTAGTCATTTTTCAACCCATCAACTTTATTAGGACTTAGCCCTTGAATCAATTTCTAGTTCTAAAACCCATGTTCATCATATCCAAACCAATCTTTTATAACATTATATAAAATAATTTATTTGCCTCATGTAGTTACTAAAACATGTTTACTTTTCAATCAACAACAACAATTAAAATTTTCCAAATATATAAATCAGTTAATAGGAGATAATAGGAATTTAATAAAATTCAAAAATAATTTATAGTATGAGAAATTAACCATGGATACTGAATCTACTCACAACAATGATTCCCAAGGAACGGGAGAGTACTTCTCAAGCTACCAAAAATCCCCAATTGGCATCATATTGTTCTACAATTCTAGGAACAAGACAATAACAATATATGTGAGCTAACAATATCACTAATTTATATAAATTAGCTCCAAATCACTAAACCCCATAAAAGAGAAAACCGGACTAGACCGGTCGATCCAACCGGTTCGATCGGGAACCGGTCACCTGGTCGGTTCGGTTAACCTTCAAAAATCGAAAGAAGTCAAAACCAGTCAAGAACAGTGAAAACTCGGGAAAACCGGCCAACCGGACCGGTTCGGAGCCTTTGATTTTTTTTTTTTTAATTCAAAGCTTAAATACTGATATCTTATGACAATCACAAAGTAAAAATGAAGAACATGGAACCAAAGAAGGGGACTAACAAAGATTGTTGGATTATCCTTCTTCTTTCTCCGTCATTCATAGGTTGCTCACCATAAACCTCGTTGGTCACCAACAAATATTGTTTTCAAATACTTTCGTGACCGTGTTGTGAAGCTGAGACTAGAGAAATTTTATATGTATTATGTTTATTTTTATAAACCTATGAATATATAGATATATTTTATGTTGATTATATTAATGTTAATGATTTAATATATTTTTTGTATTCTAATTAATCATATTTCTATATTTAAATATATATTTTATTATATTCTGGTTGAACTGGTTAGACCTCTAAACCTTTGAACCAATACCTTGACTGGTTTGATACCCGGTCTGATTTTCTCTTCCTTGCTAAACCCCTAATTTCTATACTACAGGTTCCCTACACCCCTAAATCCTCCATAACAATACATACGAAAATGGAATCAAAAGAGAGTTATTAGAATTTACCCACTACTCTAAGAGGAAGATTTGAGCTAGAGAATGGACCAAAACTCACAACTCTACCCGGTTCCTCTACGTAGAGAGGTAAACTACGAGCTAGAGAGAGGGGAGAGGGAGAGACGTGATTTGAGTAATGATGATGATGATGGTAGTTGAGGTGGTGTGGAGGTGGTGGTGGTGATGATGTTGGAAAAAAAAAAGGAGGAATAAGTGGGAATGAAGGAAGGAAAGAAAAAGAAAAGAAAAGGGTAAAAAAAGAAGTGAGAGCAGGAAGGAGAGGAAGAAGAGAAGAAAAAGAGTTGGAGAGGTTCTATGATGATCTAACCACTTAACGTGCGTGGGTGGTCCTCATTTTTTTTTCTTTTTGGGCCAGTTATCACATTTATTTTCTTAAAGGACTAATTTGTCTGATATTATTTTCATAAAGGATCAAATTGGAGATTCACTCTAAATTTACCTTTATAGGTACTTTTTTGTGGAACTTTTTTAACGTATACGCTTTTTTTTGGGTAAAAAACTCTTTTATTTTTTGTATGCACCATTGGAAGTACGTCAAGGACCATGTTTCCAATCTACTAAAATGATGGCCCAATGGAACGTGTCATCAAAACCCAAAGTAGGTTTTGGCTTGTGGCTATCTTTTTCGGCCTTCTACGTGAAATGGGTGTAACACTAAAGAACGGTTAATATTTGGGTTTAAAAATGCTAGCCCAAAGCAAATTAGTTGGAATGGGACACTTATGGTCATGCTATCTTTGACCAAAAGAAAAAGTCATGCTGTACATTTTATGGCACGAATTTACTTATTGATTTTTATCTACTATTAATATCTTGTTCTCACTGGGCATAAATATATACACTTATTATTAGATATAAAATTATTAATATACCATAATTCAAAAAGTGAAGTTTTTGAGACAAATGGTTTCGTAACATAGTATTAGAGCCTCTATGACCAAGTGGTCTAGAATTTAATTCTTGTTGATCCCACTTCTAAACAAAAATAATTGAATTTCAGCACAAGATAAGATAAATCCATACACTTTCCACACTTCAAGCCCAAAAAAGACATTCGCGTGATGGGACATATTACATATAAAATCATTCATATGGTTTAACCCAACAGCTTAAGCTTTTGGGAGATATGATTTCATGACATGGTATTAGAATCTTTATAATAAAAAATAGTCTAGAATTCTATTTTTATTGCCCTCACTTTTTAAATAGAAATAATCAAATTTCAATACAAAGTAAAAGAAAGCCTATGCATTGTCTATGCTTGGAGCCCAATTTTGTATTTATGATTGGATAATGTAAAGGATCAAGCCAAAGTTGGTTTACTTTCAATAGTTTCAATTGTAATCGAGGTTCTGATAATCGGACTAGACCAGTTGGTCGGACCGGTTGAATTGGGAATCGCCCTGCTGTCCAGTCCGAATTAGCCCTGAAAATCGACAAGAAAAGAACTAGTCAAGAATCGTTTTGAATTGGCCGAGAATCGATAAACTTGGCAAACCGACCTGGCCGGGCCAAACCGTTTTTTTTTTTAAAATAAAAAAGATGTAGAATGACATCATTTTTCTTTAAAAAAAAAGGTCTAAAATATCATTTTTCCTAATTCTTTTCCTTTTCTGATATAGGAATTAGTAACTTGAGAAATTTGATCCATATAGATAATATTTATTTTGATTAACAGATGAATTATATTATATTCTATGGGTTTTGTTGATGTCTAATTTAATTTTTAGTTATTTAAGATATTTTATTTTGTATTTTCATATATTTATATAAATACAAGTTTTATTATATACCAGTTATATTCCAGTTGGACCCCTGATTGAACCTCTGAACCCCTGCCGTAATCAGTTCGATGTCTGGTCCGATTTTTAGAACCTTGCTTGTAATATATCCTTGCGGTCAATTTGTTAGAGAGTGGTTGCAGCTCTGTATATAGTAGTATGCTCTTGCTCATTCTATCATCATCTAATGAGAACTGTTAGAAAGCAAGAAACCAAAAGAGGGATACAGAGAGCGGCCGAGTGTTTTCTATATTTCCGTGCATGTAATTTACAGTGAGCACATATTTACATGCCTAGAGTAATAAATACAATGAATCTTTGACAAATCAATCTACACTTAATTTTCTACCTAATGTGATACAAATAAATTTACAATCAATTCAAATCCTAATCATATTGTACAGTGTGGTAATGAGGCTAACTTGAGTTTCATACGGAAGCGATCGGGATTACAAGCTTTAAGGTATGTTTGTAAGTTTGGATTTTAAAAGAGAATGAAAGGGAGGGGAGAAATTGTAATATAATTTTACACTACAAGTCTTCCCCTCACCTCCCCTCCCTTTCCCATTAAAATCGAAACTCACAAACATACCCTTAGAGAATATTTCAGCAACCTAGTCGAGGGTTCCAATGGAGGTTGTCATTTTCCCATGACCATTCATCAAATCCAGTATGGGATTTGAATCTTTTTGTAACATAGCCATCCTTTTGGAGATAGATAAAGCTGTTATATTCTCAAAGATTCTAAGCTGTGAATTTAAGCTGTTGAGCAATTTATCTACTGAGTTTTAAAAAATTTCTTAAGAAAAGAAAAAGTCACTTGAGCTTTGGTAAATGTGCTAAAAAACAATCCTCAAAGCGTTCATGCTGCTAAAAAACTATCAAGTGACCATGTGCAGTACACAACAGTTTCCATTATCACAGTGGATATATGATGAAATTGATGGCGTTTATGCACCTGTGGTCGAGTTCAAGGTTCCTTTTAACTTTGGTAAATTTAATTTAGTTCAACAGTAGGGTTTTTTTTTTAAACCCTTTTTAAAACACAGTAAATCACACATTAGTGAAGTTTTGAGAGTTTTTTGCATTTTGACCTAAAAAAAATGAGGTAGACTACTTCATGCTAACTTAAAGCTTGCAAGAGCTGATTTTATCATATATCCACCTATGTAGAGAATGAGCTTCTGTCCACGATTACTTGAGCTATCAACTTTCCAACTCTCAGACTGATTCTTTAACACATTCCCCCGCAAGGCAGTGAGCAGAAAGTTGTCCTCAATCACTCTAAAGTTAACTATAAAGGATATGGCAAGCAAAAATACCTTCCAAACATTTTCAATTAAATTGCTGCGAAAAGCATCCAAGACTACCTCAACAGCATTTGCAAGGATCTTGATGCAATAATAAGGCCAGTGAATGCAAGGGATAGTCTGCAATTGCTTGTTCAAATGCTTGTATCTCCTGAAATTCAAAACAGATACATCATGGTTGAGGCATAATGCAGACCATTTGCTTCATCATGCAGAGCATAAGATACTAACACACTAATATACTGCTGAAATCCAGTTCATACACAATTCCATGATCTCCTAAAATCAAGAGGCAAGTAAGCAGAATTGCTGTGAACAATGGGCAGAAGTTGGTTGGGAATTGAACAAATTCATGTAAATAAAGGGTGCATAAAATCAACACACAACTTTGCTTTGAACAAATAATAAACTGATTCTAACCACAAAGCATAAACAATTAAGGTTTACCATAAATCAGAAAATCAGCGATAGTGAAAACTTAACCAATAGTCAGCCAAAAGAAATATAATAAAAGTGAGTCAAAATTTTCATCCAAAGCATCATATTAAGGCAAGGAAGAAAATTTACATAAAAAACAAAATGCAACATAAAGCAGTAAGCAAGACATGGCATTAAGAGGAAGCAGGTGAATTACATATCAAGCATGGCGTTTACTCAAACGCCATGAATTTGGCTCGTGGTATCTATCATGGAGTGGTTCTATGCGCTCTTGACACTTTCGCTTGCTCATCTTTGTAGGATCTGCCACTTTGAAGAATCTTGGTGCCAATTCAACAAGCCATTTGGGGTCTATCACAGTGACCTCGCGCATATATTCCTTAGTTGTCATCACAAGTTCATGGTAGATGACCCAGTCTGGCTGTCTCTGGAACAAAGCTGAACTTGGATGGATGTATACAGGCTGGTTCTCAACCAGCGTTCTGTAGCCTTCCTGGGGGTCCTTTCTTGCTGCATGGAAAAAGAATCCTGCAGTGATAGCTTTCCTGATCTTGATGAAGTTTTTTCCAGCACTTACAACATCTAATTTGTACCTGAAGATCAGTGATGATGATTTAGAATACAATTCAATCTGAGTAGTAAATTAAATAATAATGCAGGAGAGGGGAACTAATGTCAACATAATAACTACCAAGCAACAGCAAAATGTTGGTTACAATAATAACAAGGCCCAATACCGAAATATTAGGTCTGCCCTAAGAATTTCACTTTATTCAAGACAAGTATATCTGTGAAAACATAGGCAACCTAACAATTTTGTGCAATATGAATGTACAGAACAGGAAAAACCAAAAAATAATTGTAGAACACAGCAAAAATAAATAAATAAATAAAAGAATTCAAAACAAGGAAAATATTAAGGATTAGAAAGATGTCATACTTATCCATAATCGCGACAAGCTGTTTCCTGACATCCTGAGCTCTTCTCAATGATCGAGATTGAACAAAGTTCTCAAAACACCAGGGCCCTGAAAAATTCTTGGTCTTCCAAGCCTCATAAACCGCAAGCAGTGTAAGATGGTCACCCTCAGGCTGGAAAAACTTTGCCCTCTTCTGATCTGCTTGGGCCTGCTTTTCCCTGGGCCTGTAGAAAATATTACCAGTCTGAATCATGGCAATTATAGTCAAAATCTCATCACTGCATCCAAGGTCGACACTGGCAAGTAACATCTTGGACAACGGTGGATCCAGTGGAAATTCTGCCATTTTCCTCCCCAGTTTGGTTAAAAGGCCCTCTTCATCCAATGCTCCAAGACTGTAAAGCTGTTCCATGGCAAAAATAAGAGCTTGGGGAGAAGGTGAATCCATGAAATCAAAGGATAGAAGATCATTTATTCCCATAGCTTTCATATTGAGAGTAGTTGTCCCAAGATTTATCCTTTGAATCTCGGGAATTGTAGTAGGAGACATTTCATTCCTATAAGCACTCTCAGTATAGAGGCGATAGCATTTCCCAGGTCCAGTACGCCCTGCACGCCCTGCTCTTTGTTTTGCTGAAGCTTGTGATATTGGAGTGATCACCAAAGAATCAAGCCCTTGCTTTGGGCTATAAACATTTTGCTTCGCAAATCCGGGATCAATGACATAAAATATCCCATCAATAGTCAAAGAAGCCTCAGCAATGTTAGTAGCCACAACCACTTTCCTTTTCCCAGGAGGTGCTGGTTCAAATATCCTAGATTGCATTTCACTGGGAAGGGCACTATAAACGGGTAATATTATCAGTTCTGGAACATTCTTACCCAATCCCTTTATTCTCTCATAGAGAGACTGGCAAGCAAAATCAATCTCCTCTTGACCAGTCAAAAAGAGAAGTATGTCTCCTTCCGGCTCTGTCAAGTGGATCTGTAAGACAGTGATTAAAGCTGCATCTAAGTAATCACTTTCTGGTTGCTTCGCATAAAGAATCTCCACAGGGAAAGTTCTCCCTGGAATCGTAAAGATGTTACAATTAAAGAAATATCCTGAGAACTTCTCTGCATCCAGTGTAGCAGATGTGACAATCAATCGCAACTCAGGTCTGCGCTTCACTAGCTGCTTTAGCAGTCCAAAAAGAACATCAGTAGAAATTGTCCTTTCATGGGCTTCATCAAGCATTATAACAGAATACTGTGACAGGTTCTCATCAAACAGTATTTCCATCAAGAGCATACCATCTGTCATGTACTTGATTACAGTATCCAGTCCAGTACAATCCTCAAACCGAACAGCATAACCAACTTCCTCTCCCAATCGACAACCAAACTCTTCTGCCACTCTCTTTGCAACCGACGTTGCAGCCACCCTACGTGGTTGGGTGCATCCAATTTTACCTTTTGTGGTGTAACCTGCTTCAGCAAGATACTGTGTGACCTGAGTAGTTTTACCGGAACCAGTTTCACCAATTATCACCAACACCTGATTATCATGGACAGCCTGAATCAATTCTTTTTTCAACTTGTAAATTGGCAGACACTGCCTCTGTTCCTGAATAGAGAGCTTTGACCTTTGCCCAAAAGTAATCGTCTTCCCATAAGCATCCTTCTTCCATTCTGGCATATCATAGGCCGATAAGCCAACACCCCTAAGCTCCTGGGCAAGATGCCTGTCACCAGTCTCTGGCATAGGGTCTTCCCAAGGACGATTAAGATCCTTTGGAATCGAATCAAGCATGGTGCGCTGCTGTTGTTCCCCTACTTCTCTACGCTCCTTTATAAGCGCAGATTGGAGAGCAGCAGCATGACCTAGAGAACCTTCTGGGTTCTTAAAAATCTTAACAGGAGACATATCCATTGAATATCTGTTCTTCCCTTGCAAGAATGTAGGCTCATCCTCATTCAACTCGATCTCAAGCTCTTCCTCGGTGCCCTCCTCCTGGTACAGCAGCCCATATTTCTCCTCATCATAAGTAGGATAATCTGAAACACTCAAAACACCCGAGGCAATCAACTGCTTTGCCTCCCACCTCTCCGGAGAGCTCATCCTCTTCAAAGGCCTCCCCAAAGAACCCACATCTTCCTCCTGCACAATCCTGATCCCAGAGAGACCCCTCCTGGCAACCGGCCCATCCTTCAAACCGTGCGGATTCATCCTCAACCCATCATCCTTCGAGCACTTCTTTGAGGGAAGAAGATCCTTCCCGGTATGCTGATCAACATTCCTCATTGACAAGCTCAACTTCTGACCCGACATCGATACAACCTTCACGAAGACCTCCTGATCCCGCTTCACCACATCCTTGGCAGTACTAATCCTCCTCATCGCAATCTGTGAGACGTGCACCAACCCTTCCTTCCCTCTAAAATCATCCACCTGCACAAAGCACCCCGTGTCCATCACCCTCGAAACCCTCCCTTTATATACCTTAAACATCTCAATCTCGCCACCACCCCCACCATCACGCCTCAAATCCCTCCTCCCTCTCCTCTCACCACCACCACCTCCACCATCTTCCTCACTATTTCGATCATTCTCTTCATACCCATCTCTCCTACCCTTCTCATATCTACCCCTGTAATACCCATCACTCTCTCTACCCCTTCCCTTTCTCCTATAATCCTTTCTTCCACCACCATGACCATCATCATCATCATAACCATCATCATAATATCTATCATCTCTATCTCTATGCCTTTCATCTCTATCATATTTATCATACCTGTCTCTTCCTTCTCTTCCTCTATCTCTATCTCTGAACCCATCTTCAACCTCGTCACCACCGTTTTTCTCTCTTGCTTCTTCTTCAATCTCCTTCTGCAGCTCCTTAACCCTGTCCCGATCATCAGCAATAGCCAAGGCCTTAATCTTGGTCTCCGAGACGCTGTCGTTTCGCTTCGAGCCCTTGCTGCTGCTGTTATTGGGAGGGAGAATGGCGCGGATGATAGCGAGGAGCGTGCGCACCAAGTAATCAGGCAATTCGGCACCGTTTTCCTTCAATTTGGAGTCGAATTCTTCGACGGTTTCGGAGGATCGACCCAATTCAGTGATGAACTCGGCGAGGACCTTGTCGCCGGTTCCGGTGTGGGACTCCAATTCGGTGCACACCTTCGAAACGAGAGACAGGTACCCCAACTCCTTCATGTCCTCTGGATTCTCCACCGCCATTTCTGAAACCCCTAGGAGAAAAAAGGCAGCAGAGCGTGAATTTGTGGAATTTCTGGGAATTTTTATTTGGTCGGAACTTTGCTGGAGAAATTACTTGGATAAGAAGGAAGAAGAAACCGCGGGGAATTGGTGGGGTGTGTCATTCTTGAGTCGACTTGTCACTTTCGTATCTGTGGGCCTATTATATTATATTATTTCAGATAACAATGCAAGGGTTTAATTTCTCAGGCTTGGATTGGAGGTGCTCCAATGCTCCATTCACTTCAGCTGCTGATTTTCTTTCTTTTTTTTTTTTTTTTTAATTTGGGATCGTGCCCGGCCCCCTCCAGGGATGAAGCTCATCGTGCCGGCGGACTCTTCACGAGCAAATCATATCATATGAGATAACATTTCATTCTTGCCTTGATCTAACTTTCTTTGCTTCCTTAACCAAAAGTAGGAAGAGGAAAGTTAAACCCATAAAAAAAAAAAATAATAGTAATAAAATAAAAAGTTTGAATATATTTTATTGGGCTTTGAGTTTTTTTTTGGGAGGTTATAATGCAAACATTTATAAAATAATATGAGTTTAATCTTTATTGTTAGAATGTATGTATCGACGAAAGGGCAAGCCATTCAACTCTATAAGATGCAATTATAGCTTATAAGATTAAAATCAAACAATTTTAAAAATCTCTGGACCATAATATTCCTAGATAGTGTAATGATAGAGCAGATAAGATAGCTAGTACTCTTTTCATTCTTAAATAATTATTTATTTTAAAAATTTAAGTAATATTAATTTTTTTTTGACAATATCCTTATTAAATATTATTGGAGGAGGAGAGAGATAGTAAAGTAGGGGAGAGAAAATTGAAATATTAAAAAGAAATTAGAATAATTTAATAAATTAATTTTGACTTGTTAAATTTGATATTTTTTCAATTATTTTATTAATTCCTATACACATTTAAAATTGGACAATTATTGCAGAGGAAGTATGACGAAAGATGTGTTTGATCAAGTGTGGATTAATGAGACATTAAATTGTATTTGGGATTTGTTAGACTAAAAAGTTTTATTGTTGAATGAATTGATATTTTACATTAAAAAAATGAACCAAAACCAAATGAAGAATTTTATATAAATCAAAACTAAATCTTGTTTATTGTTCAATGAACAAAACCATTTAAAAAAAGAAAAAAACAAAATCTGGGAAGCACAAATATCATCTCATTACCAGAACTCAAATTGGATTGTGTGAGTAGATGATGGATGGAACAATTCTCTTTATTCTGAATGCACATTAGTTTGTTTCACTAGAATGGGAACAGACCAAATGAGAAAGACAAATTAAGGGCATGTTTGGTTTCAGTTTTCAATTTTCTGTTTTCCAGTTTTTATAAACAAAATACTAAGAATTGTGAAAATTATAAAATTCAAAGCAAATTCTTAGGTGGAGATTTTAGTTTTCAGTTTTTTTTTAATATTTTCTTTACAAAATTCTAAAAACTGAAAATAAAAATTAAAAACTGAAAACTAAAACTAAACATAAACTCTAAAGACTCAGCCACATGTACTCAATTCAAATGACTTCTCAATATATTAGGGAATCCTACATGACTTCTCATAAATATATTAGAAAATTAAATAAAAGTTTTTTAAAAGTTTCTTAGAATAGTATTTACAAAAGTAATTTATTGAATAGTAACAAAGTAAAAGATAAAATTGCAAACAAATTCTAAACTGTTGTGAAAAATAATAATAGAGAAAATAATGGAGAAAAATATAAAGAATAATCTTATTGATAATCTCAAAAGTATTCTATATGGAGCATTCAAAGGGCTATTAATAGCCAAAGAAAGGGAGATATAGTATCACATCAAATCATAATAGATTCTATCTAATCTAATCAAATCTTAACTAAATTACCTAACGATATAAACATCCATAAATGAATAATATTTCATAACACTCCTCCTTATATGTCCATAAGAGATATACCTCATTAAACCTTACTTAGAAAAACCTAGTAGGAAAAAAATTTTACTGTAGAAAAAAGAATACAATATTCTTATAGTAGAAATGTATAACTAACTCGCTAAAAACCTTATCAAAGAAAAATCCAATGAGATAAAAACCTTAATCAAGGAAAAAAGAGAACAATATTTTTCCCTCTCTTTAAAGCATCACTTAAAATCTCACAATCGGTGTATTCTAATTTTATGCACCACTTCTACAAAGAAGAAATATGTAGTGATTCTATCACTTAAATAAGAAATGACCTATATCACTTGTATAGTCACCTCTACCTATAAAAGGACAAGAAAAGACAGATATGCTCACCATCACATGAACTTGTGATCAATGCAAACAGTCATAGGTAGTTCTCAACGTAAGGAACCTGCACAACCAAAAAACAAAACAGAATGATAATTAGAGAAATAAAGATAACTTCGATAACAAAAGAAATGGGGAAGGATAGCTCACGGGAATAATTGATTAGGCTTTTTAATCTTGATTGCTTATTTCAATCTAAGGATTGAAAATGCTTCTTCACAACTCTCATAATAAATTAAAGCAATTTGCTCATGTGATATACTCTAATATATATACGAGAGAGATTTTGTGACAAGTTAATATTCATTTTAGTTCCTAACTTGTAAAATTAGTTAAATTAGTCCATAATATAGCAAAATGTGAGTCAAATTAGTTCCTCATTCCACTTTATTTAATATTTTATCAATTAAATAAAGATGTGTAACATTAATAAGTGATACATTGTTACACATGTGTCATTTAAAATATAATAAAGTTTAAAATGACTTATTTTAGTGTCCAAAATTGCACAAAATAAGTGATGATATAAGATATATCAAAGTATCGCTTAACATTACATATCATAATTTAATTGATGGAATGTTAAATAAAAGTAGGTTGAAGGATAAACATGGGACTTTTTATAATATTATAAACTAATTTAACTCATTTTAAAGTTCAGGGACTAAAATGACTCATAAGCATAAAGTTAGGGATTAAAAAAAATATTAACTCTTTTTGTAACTATCTTTTATGACTATAACTCTTGTCAAAGTTATTCAATTTTCATTGTGTACTTTTATTGTTGATTTAAATTGTGTTGTGCTAGTAGTGTTATAATTGATAAATGATATTATGTATGCTCTATTCAAGTTTAAGAGCTTCTTTTCATGAATTTTCTCCAATCTAATTACTTTTAATTGCTTGCATAAACCTACATATATCAATGAAGATTCAAATCTCCAATGATTTGAATTAATCTCTGGATTGTCGATAAATTACAACTAATCTGCCATTGTACCTCTGAACTATGAAAGAGCTTGGGTTGGAAGAATTAGTACCAATTTTAGGTGTAGTGGGCAAATTGCTAATGAAATATTTGGGGATTCCTCTTGGAGCTAACCCCACCTATTATTGAGAGAACTAAGAATAAATTGTCTTCTTGGAAGTCCAGTTGCCTATCGAAGGCAAGTAAACTAGTGTTGATAAAGTCAACACTGATTAGTTTTCCTATGTAATATCACTGCTAAAATCTCACATAACACAGAAAAAATTTACAGATGGATTTTTTCTTGTCTGTATTACAAAAGGATTTATAGACAATAAAAGGAAAAATTCAAAAAAAAAATTTCAAAGTCAGCAGATCTGTCTATAAATCCATCTATAAATATTGGCACAAACACCAGCCAAATAAAGCTTATGATATAGACAGATTTTTAATGAATTTGTTTTCAAAAAAAAAAAAAGTTACAGAAGGGAAATTCTGTCTGTAATTTGAAATTTCAAGCACATACCACATGTGAGATTTATAAACAAGAAAATCCATTTATAACTTGATTAATGAAATAATTCATTTTATTAATCTCATTACAGAAGGATTTTCCCGTATGTAAATATTGGCACAAACTCAAGCCAATGGCGTGTTTGATATAGATGGATTTTTAATGAATCTTTTTTAAAAAGTAATTACATGCGAGAAAATCTGTCTGTAATTTGAAATTTCAAGCACATACCATATGCGCAATTTATAGAAGGATTTTTCCATCTATAAATATTGGCGTAAACTCCAACCAAACGGCATGTTTGATATAAATGGTTATACAGACAGATTTTTAATGAATTTTTTTAGAAAAGTAATTACAACAAAAAATTCATTTTTAATTTGAAATTTCAAGCGCCTATCATATGCGTGATTTATAGATGGTAAAATCCTTCTGTAACTTGATGAGTGAAATAGTGCGTTTCGTTAATAGCATTATAAACAGATTTTTCCGTTTGTAACTCGTGGAACGCAAATTAAAACTTGTGTAAACCTCTTCTTCTTCCCCATTTTCCATCTCCCACTCTCTTTCATCTCCGCCTCTCCCTAGTACTGCTGCCAATATTTTGGCCACCTCCGGTGATTAGAGCCTTCATTTTGCAAATGGTTTGTGCCATTGTGTACTTAATATTGTGCTCTACCTTTTAATTTGTTTATTTTTTATTTTCTATATTTAATTAGTTTTTAATTATGATGTTTCTTTACATGTGCATATGTTTTGATGGTGTGTGTATTAATAATGTTGCAGACTATGAGAGATGTTTTTGGTGTTTTTCGTTTTCTACATTGCATGGAATTGTTCATCGGAATTCAGGTTCTTTAACAAGCTAGTGGTTTCTCTTTCCATATCAATGCTTTCTTTGTCATTGACATTGTTCTCACCTTCTTTGTTGCCTACCTAGACAAGTTTTCTTATTAGCCTTTGATGTCATCTTTACCATCCCTGCTGAGCTTGCACGCAGCATGTTGCACCATTCTCTTTTCCCAATTTTTTTTTAAATTTTAATCCATTACGAATGGATTTTCCTATCTGGAAAATTACATACCGTAATCTGTCTATAATGGGCAAACTTTGAACCATATTTTCATCCATTTATAGATGGAAAATCCTGTCTATAATTTGTATAAACTGATTAATCCGTCTATAAGCTCGACTATAAATTACAGATGAAAATATAAATCTATCTATATTGCTTATAGATGCCAAAAAAATAGACGACTCATTCCCTTCTATAAATCCATCTATAAGTGTAAAATCTGTCTATAACATGTTAAAAACTTGTCTATAAATCTGTCTGTATTCCTCAAAACTCTTGTAGTGTATCTAGGTCTTTTTAAAATGTCAAAGGAAGTCTCTAACAGAGTAATTTCACTCTAAAGTAAACTGTTTTAAGGAAACAGTAGAAGGGGTAGAGGTATCCTGTTAGTAAGTTAGAGTCAGGTTCAAAGACTAAGGCATTTGGGAGGGTTAGAGGTTGGGGGCCTTGTAGTTCAAAACTCAACTTTTTAAGCGGTAGTGGAGGTTCTTGAAGGAGAATTGCCCCTTCTAGACAAAAAAAGGAAGTTTGTTATTGTAACAATCTGCACTTATATTAGCCTATTAGTACCGAACCTGTTAGACAAAATGATGGAATATGGTCTAAGATCTGTACAGTTAATTTTGGCAGACATGAAGTCCTTAAGTCAATGAATGAGGGTATTAGGATGGCTATTGGAGATGGAGGTAAGGCACTATTTTGGGAAGACCAATGGGTGACTCCTTCTAGGTTAATGGACAATTTCCCTAGATTGTATTCTCTATCATGTCAGAAGGAATGTAAGGTGATGGATTGGTTTTTGGGATGATGTGGAATGCATTTGGAACTTCAAATTGAAGGACTTTGTTCGATTGGGAGATGGATGTACTAAATAATTTACATGGTATTTTTAGCTTATGTAAAATTGAATAAATTTGCCCAAGATAGGTTGATTTGGAAATTTGACAAGAAGGGATTATTCTCTGTAAGTTATGTCTATAAGGTGGTAACAAGAAGAAAGGTTCATGATTTTGGCACGAATAATTTTAGTTATGTTGTTGTTGTTTGGAAAAGGCTGGTGCCCCCAAAGGTATAGATCTTCTCTTGGTATGTCATTTTGGGTAGGCTTAACACTGAAGATAGTTTGTCTAAATTTGGAGCTATTTTCCCTAATCATTGTATGTGCAGTCTTTTTAAGAAGCATGAAGAGGACATTGGCCATTTGTTTTCACTTGTGATTAGTATTTGTGGAAATAGGATTTCAGAACAGAATATAGTTTGTGTGTCAACTAAATACTATAGATGCTTCTTTGAAACATGGATGTCTTTGAAGTTAAGAAGGGCGAGGTGGAAGCAATGGGCTACTACATTCTTTGCTATCATTTGGACAATTTGGAAGTGTAGAAATTTATCCATTTTTCAGAAAAATAAAATTACTCAGCAAAAGGCATTGCCCACGGTTAAAGGATATTTGGACCATTGGTACAACACTAGAGTGGGTGATTGTGGTAAGGGCAACTAAAAGTGTAATACCCCAAATTTTTAATTAAAATGTGAGAAATTTTTTTGAACAAAAAAGGTGTCAATTACCCTTATTTTCATTTCAGGTCCTGAATTTCACTAAGTCTGGACCCTATATGTCCTTGGAGGGCCATATAATAGAGTTATATTATTGGGATCAAAAGTCACAGTAATTATTCCTTAAAGAAAAATAAGTTAAAAAGTGATTTTTAATTAATTTTATGAAAGTTTTAAACCATTCGTTTTTAGCCCACGAATTTGTAAAATCATAAGAATTTTTGGATTTGAACTAAAACCCAAAATTTTGATTTTGATTTGTTGGGATTTTGATTTTTCTAATATTTTATTTGAATCCAAATGGGGGTATTCCCTTATTTACATTTATGTTTTAAAGTTAATGGAGAGTAAAATAAGTGAGTTTTGGAGTGTGAAAGACCATTTTGGAGAGTGCAAAACCATTTTAGTGAGTGCTGTAGCAGTCAAGTGAATAATAAGGTAGTGCAGGGACAAATGTCATGCTCTCTGGTGAGCGCTACAACGCTCATTTAGCGCTGTAGCGGTCAATAGTGCTATAAAAAGCCATGTTTTGGGCCTAGAACATTCTTACCACCCAAAACACATCTCTCACTCCCTCCAAACGTGAAAACTCCACCTCCCAACCCCATTTCATTCTGTAAACTCCATTTTCTTCCAATTATTTCATGTTTAATTAGGAATCTTCCATCCTCCAAGCTTAAAGGTATGTTATTTTGCTAGTTTTGCTTCATTTCCTTTAAGTTTTCTTTTTTTAGAGGGGATTCTTTGTGCTTCTCAAGGGAAAAGAGATTTCCACTTTGTTAGAGATAGATTCTTGGGTATTTAGAGGTTGATTTAAAGTTCTAATACTTCTATATCAGATACTGCTGTCAATTTTGCTTCCAAGTGTCCTATTAGTGTTAGTTCATCACTGTAAGTGGGTTTGCATATGTGATCTCGATGTTCTGTATTAGAGTTATTTTCATAAAAATATGTTTTGTTGCTTGATTTTAGAGAAATACTGTACAAGGATTTGTAGTTACTGTTAGTTTATACATTTTAGAAGTTCTGGTTTTAGCACATGAAATATGTTTTTGATAAAACTCATGGGACCATATTTGTGGAACTAATTTCAAGTGTATTTGATGATAATTGTGATTATGGAAAACTTTTATGAATGTTAAATTGAATTCTAGATATGGTTTATGTATATAATATAGTTAAATACTTGAAGATGCTATTTAGAGAGGAGAACGGAATTGTGATTGCAAACTTTGTTATTTTACAAATATGATATTTAGTTTACAAGCTATGAAAAGCTTGATAGTTTGAACTATATTTTAGAGGATAAATCAAAAGGGTTTTAGAGCTTGAATCTTCATGAGATTCAGAACAGTTGATGGCTACATATTCTGTGGATGTATGGAGTCACAAACGTCTACAAAGGGTGATCCCTTGGGCATGATTTCATAGTCATAGTTATGCTAAGGTCAGATTGTTAGAATTAGATAGATTCAAAGCTCATAGAGAACTAAAAGGTTTTAAAGGTTTTAGCATTTATATGGATTTATTTAATTAGTTTAGACAATAGCTATAGAAAAATAGCCAGTGAGTTAACGGCTAGTGTTAATTGTTAACCTTGGTATCAAGGCCCATGAGGGGCAATTTATTCAGAGAATAAATTAGTCCATGAGGGACGTGGTTCACGAGGAACCATTACAATTTCAGTTAAGGGCTCCTGTTCATGAGGAACTGAGCACCCACATGTCAGAGCAGAGATTACTGTTTCTCTAGTAGCTACTAATTTATGAGCTTATATGATTTTAGGTATGAAAGTGAATTAAGGAAACTGTATTGAATTTGGAAAATGATGACTAGTATATATCTATGTATGTGTACTTGTGTAAGACTTTGAAAATTATTGCTGTTATTATGATTTTATGCATTGTTTCTTTGGTGTCCCACAAAAGGGGATTTCAGGTGAGGACTCACTCACTGAGTTTTGGTTACAAAACTCATCCCACTGTTTTATTTCATTTTTACAGATAAAGTAGCTGCTACAGATTCTTCTCAGTCTTTTTCCCAGTAGTGGCATTAGAGTATCAGCTGGTAAGCTTCACATAGGTGAAGCCCTTGCGTATAGAGTAGTGTGCTCCAGTGTAGATGCAGACAGGATCCCAGACCATGGTGCATGATTTATGTTTGGCATATGGAATGTTATGTTCGACTGTATTTATATGATTTTACTACTTATAGAGGTTTTGTACATGATAGACTTTTATTACACTTGTTGACACTATAAATTTAGAATTCAAAGAATGGAATATGAGACTACAGTTTGGAAAATACTAGTTACATGTTGTAAAGGCAGGTGATTTATATGTAGAAAATATTTTATGATTCAAATTATTTTGTGGTGTACTATGCATGCATAGGAATTCAAGTCGTGAGGCTTACGTGAGATAGAATTTCTCACGTGCCTGTCACGTGCCCAGGTAGGGTTATGACAAAAAGGGTGTATGTTCTATTTAGAATTGCATTCTTGTTGGATTGTCAGTGTGCATACAAGTATAGCTAGTATTGTGGGTTGTTTATTTATTTTTTTTTAATAATGCTTCTTTTAATGTTATGATGTTTGGCCTCTGAAGCTATGTTGTTTTGTTTGGTCTTTTGGGACTAATCTTTTTGGGTTGGATATATGCTTGCTTTTTGTTTGAATATGTTTCATGAAATAAGACTAACTGTTGGATGTTTACATCGTGGAAAAAAGTTGTCACTATCCTGTGAGGTGATGAGTGAATCATTTAATCATTAAGTGATATACAAAATCTATTTGTATGAGAGATACACTTGGGAGGATCAAATTTGTGGTTTTGTTGTGGATAATATTGGGGGATGTGTGTTGGTAGTTTTTGTTTTCTAACAGGTACAAATTTCTTTGTGATGAAGGAGCAGCAAACATGTCTCTTCTATGCGAGTAAGCTAAAAACCAAGAGAGATAAGGTGATGGATACATAGTGAGTTCATGAAGTGAGAGAAAAGAGGGTATATGATATACATGGTGTAACAATGGTTAAACTAAAGTGACACAAGTGTGTAAGGAAAAAGGGGGAGTAGCAAAAGGTTCCTAAAATGAAAATGCATTCCAGTCTTGAAGTGGCGGGGTGTGTGTGTGTGAGTTCTCCTTGGTTAGTAATGCTAAGTCTCCTAATAATCCTAAATGAGCTTGGCGATTTCTTTGTATAGTTCCTATTTTGACCTTGACGACATTGACGAAGAGGCCAAAATAAGGCTATGTTTTTTCTCTAGCATCTACCCATGGAATTGTCTTAGTGTCCCTACGTATGGATAACCGGATCTCACAGTCAAGATTTCTACTGAGGAGTTAAGACAATGCAAAAGGATTTTAAGGTGCTAAATGTACTAGGTGGTTGGTGATAGTCTTGATCAGTTGCTGTATGACATAAATGATATTAGTTTGTCTAAGTCCCTGAAAACCATAGTTTTCAACGTTGGGCTGGTGATCGATTGGGTCGAGGCACCGTGTCACTAATTCAATGGGTAGGTCATTGGTTGAACCGGTTGAACTGGATTTATACAAAAAAAAATATAAAAATTTAAATAAAATACAATAAAATAACAACTAATTAGCAATTTGACACTCTTTAAGGGTCCAAATACAAAAACATAAATAAATAACATAAATTCCTAAATATTATTCACATGTCACAGTCACGAATCACAATTAATAAGTTCAAAACATAATTACACTAGTAAATTCACAAAGTTATACATCACAAACTCACAAGTCATGATAATACAAATAAAATTATTGCATTTTTCTAAAAGTCAAATTAGAATATTTTCTCTAAGGTTTAGAAAAATACACCATTTAGCCCAGAAAAAGCAAAAAGTAAAAATAAAAATAAAAGACCCGACCTGGTTCAACCAGCTGAGTAATCGATTTTGATCCAAACTCATCAACCGAGTCAAACCGAGTCACACCAGTTTCGATGCGAGATCGATCCAAATTGCGGTTCAGACCGATTTCGATGCGGGCCAATTCACAAATATGATGAAAACGAATAGCACTACATCTTGTCCATTCAAGGTAGCTACTACTGGAATATTATTTACAGGTTCGGAAACTATTGGGAACACTAATTCTGAGGAGTGAAGTACCCAGCTTTTGGTGGCGACAATTATCTTTCCTTTGCTGTTTTGAAGTTTTTTTGGTGGAATTTGTGGTGTTGACTATTTCATTTGGTGTGGTATAGTACAATGTTTATAGTATATTATAACAAGGAGGATCAACTATAAATCTAAGGAAATGGTATGAAGTTAACATTGGTGTGGTATTTTGTTAGGTGTGTATGCTTGTAACTGTACTGGTTTATCCCTACCTCATCAACCTTTGCTTTCTGGTTGTGCGCTTTGATAATTATCGAAGAAAAAAACAAAGGTGAGGATTAAGGATATTTTTTTTTATGACGGAGCCATGTGCCCCCGCCCCATGGATAATCATCGTCTTTCAAGAGCTCTTTACAATTGTCACTCCCTTAATATGTGAGGCTCATCGTTACAAATATAAAGCTACTTTAAGTAGAGCCATTATAATATGGGTTGGTTCAACCCATTCGAGTCGAACCACCTTAGGCTAATTAAGTTAATTTTGGGTTAGCATTTTACTAGATAGGCCCAATTCTATTTAGGCCAAGATTGGATTTCGACCAAATCCTATTCTTGCTTTAAGTTAGAAGTCAAAAATAAAACTTCCTTTATTTTTTGCAATTAAACTTTGCAAATGAACTTGATGTTAACTATAGTTATTTATTGTCAATATTTATTTTTAATATCAACTTTTTTAAGTGAAAAAAGGGCCTAACTATCTAAATTCAAGTAATTATTACTGTAATTTACAATTGATTATTTAAAAAGAAATTATTGTTTGGAGGCATCAGGTTGACTTGGCTCAAAGCACTTGGGTCCATATTAGGTTAGTTCAATTCAAATCAGGTCAGACAAAGTTGTATCAACTTTTATTATTGTTCCAATTTTTTAGCTCAATTGTTCACGAGAAAATCTTATATGCTCTGAAAATCAGAGTTTTGCTCTCTCCCAATTATTTTTTGCCTCATCATTATTATGGATTAGTTGTGTTTTTCAAATTAGTCTTGTAAAACTTAACCATGGTTAATCAAATAATTTTGTAAAATAGTTAGGTTTTAATCACAATCCTATTTCTTTATCTTTATTCCCTCTTCTGACTCCATTCAAAACCAATTTATAACCTCCTTATTGTCGATCTCACTAAAAGAAGGTGATGAAATGGCTTACTCTTCTCCACCAAATCAATCACCTTGTAAAGAAATGGTGTTAAGTATATTGTGGGGAGGGTGCCCTTAATTATAATGCCTTTGATGGTATTAGGTGCTTCAAGAATAATAGTATTCATTTGTGGGGAGAGGCCCTCAATTAAATTTCTAAACTAGTTGTGTCAGTGAGTAAATTTTAGTGATGGGCTTAAAAAGTTTGCTGACAAGCCTAACATTTTTGACAAGGTTTATACATTCGTAAAAACAAAGAAATAATTAAATCAAATAATCCCCCATTTCTTTCAATCCACCAACACTATCCACACAAGCCTGAGCCCGAAGAAGCATGGACGAGATGAGCTCATCAAAACCAATGATGACACCACCATCGGTCCTCGAGCTCGTCGCCAAGATGCTTGTCGACTTCTCCAAGTCCTAGGTCTCTGCCACTTATGACGGCACCACCATCGTCATGGTCATCATCGGCGCCCTCCTCAAGCAATGCCACTCCTCCTCCTCCCCCACGACATGCACTATTGCATCTTTGACTCCATTCTTGGTAGCTATGACTATTTTTCATAGCAGAGAGAATTAGGATTCAATAAATGATTTTAGGTTGAACTAACCATGGTTAGTTTCATTTTTTTATTTAAATTTTCAAAAAATTGAATTTAAATTATAGTCCCCACAATGATGATGTGGCAAAAAATAATTGGAAGAGGGCAAAAATCTGATTTACTATCGGAGCATGTATCGGAGCATGTTTCTCCTTAATCCACACATTGTTTTGAGTTATTCAGGCTATTCCTTCGGATTCAACCCATTTCAACTACTCTAATTCTAAGTTAACACTTGGTGTTCCGTGGGTCTTTGCCTTTAGCTCTCGTCTTTTGTCTTTCAGAGCCAATCTCATGGGCTGGGTTCGCATCATGAGCTGATCCCTCCTTATATATGTATAGTAGTTGCTAACTCCACTTCGAATGGAATTCCAATTCTCAGTCATGTTTGTTAAATGTTAACGTGAGGATAAAGTGGATGAACATTGCACAATTGCACTGCTGGAAGGAGCCGCATTGTTCCTAAATTTTAGCAAATGCCATTCAATTTGTTCTAATCTATGGTCACACGATTTCCATGAAATGGTGAGCTATATGTTCAATGCAATCATAAAGAGGCCAAAATTATCGCTAACTTTTGTTCATTTTTTCAAGAAAAAAGTGGGGTGTTTATGGAACCCCAATCACATTATTGGCTAATTAAACAAGAACTAGAAACTTTTTCACATCGATCCAAAATCCATGTTTACATCTAGGAGTCCATCATGCTGAGCAACATAGAAAAGGGAAATGAAAAAAAAAGAAGGAGAATTAAAGAAAATTAAGAAACTATATAAGTTACGAGGGGTTAGAAATTGAAGCTTGAAAAACCGAAAAAATGTAGACTCTATAATCTATGGGACTGGGTAGTATTTGTTGTGGCACATGCACTTGTAAGCCATTGGACATGTCTCAGCCTCTTCAATGGATGCGCAAACGAAGCCCACCATCACCAACCTGCATGGCGTGCATGACCCGCAGGCATGAGAGCAATCCGGCAATCTCGACCCTGCTATCTGCAACGTTTTCGGTTCCCTTGTGCCTTTTTTTGTGGGTCTTCGTTCCCAGTAGAAGAAGCTTTCGTTTCCCACTTTGCTCCCATCTTTTGTATGAGCCAATTTAAGATCTGAATGCCCATAGCCTTTTTAACATGGAACCAGAATATGCACACATAAGTCTTAACACAAAATTAGTATAATAAGGCTAAAGTTCAGGTTTTATTCATATCTCTATGAATGTATTTCAACCTACTTTATTAGGTACATTGAGAGTAAGACAAAATATTTATTTTGACTAATTCATTAATTGACATATTAATTTGGTGGATCATTATTGTCTCCCACTATCAATCTTTGTATTTCTAATGCAATAACTAATGTGTCAATTAATGAATGAGATAGAGCAAATTTTTTGCCTTATTTTTGGAGCATCTAAAAATTTCTCATTGATATAACAAAAATAGTTAATGTAGTAACAAAAAAATGTTAAATAACTTTAGAATATTGTTACACGGCCAAAAATTATTGTAAAAAATATGTCACCATTCAAATAAAATGATTAGATAAGTTAAAAGAGTGAAAACTGCTAATATATGCAAATGCTAAAAATAATGTTTATGTTCCGACAAATACGTTGATGACAAAATTATGGTTATTTAGTATATTGTGTGAGAAATCATGACATTTAAGAGAAAAAAAGGGACATACTTTAGAAATTATTCTGGGCATTTATATGGATACTTACGCGAATGTGATTGGCTAATGTCCCTTGCAGAGATTATCGCTGGAACATAAAGTAAAAGAAGAACTGCAGCAACACACACAGAGCTCCTCCCCATTATTGCTTATCTTATCTGCGACAATTTCTGAGATTTTTTTTTTCAAATCCACTTAACACATGAGAGTATAAGACATAAACTTGAGTAGAGAGTTGAGGTGTTGCACGGTGATGGATCATATATATATATAGGGGGGGGGGGGGGGGCGCATAAAAGAGATCATGATGGTGTCGTATTGAAGGGGTTCACAGGCAAAAGAGGAGTGTGCTAAGAGTTCACATGAAAAAAGGTGCACAAGAAAATTGGTAATGCATGGTCACAGGAAGCACCACTGGAGTTGTTGTATTGCTCCATGGAGAGAAAAAAAAAAAAAAAAAAGAAGATGAGGGAGGAAGAATTTAAAGAGCAAGAGTTAAAAGTGCTTCATTTACGTGAGTATTGACTGAAGCCTTGCCTCATCAGCACACGTAGAGGCAGGCTTAATAAATGCAGCACTCACTTCTCACCTGGATTTTGCTTGCTAGTAGTACATTTTTGTGCGATGAAGTTTGGCAAATGAATTGTGGTACTGGTCGCGAGACTCCGACGCTGCTGCCATTAATACCATCTATTTCGTCGACAAAAAAAAAAAAAAAAAAACTCTTTTCAAGTTACGTTACAGTGATATTTCATCATCCTAGTGTACGTAATATTTAAGATACTATGTCTGGTACCGATACTGATACTTTAAATATGTGAAAATTAATTTTTTTTATAGTTTTATAAATTGGTTTATTCATAAAATATTATTGATATATATATATATATATATTTATGTTTTCTTAAGATAGTCATGATCAAAGTGAAATAAATTTAATAATATATTGATAATGCCACCTTAAAATTAATAAATTTAATATATATATATATATATATGAACATGTACACCAAATCTTAAATTTTATAATTTTATCGTATGCCCATATTAGTGTCAAATTATATCATCAGTATTGTATTTTATCTTAACTAAAAAAATAATCACACATGGAAATCAAATCTGGTAGCTAAGGAAAGGGAGTGCACTCCCAACCACAAAGCTATGCAAGTACTTGTGCTGTATTATGTAAATGATAATATATACTTGATATTTATTATATGTTTATATATTTATTTGATTAAATCGGATTTAACCAGTAACTCATAGTTGAACCATTAACCTAATGACTTAATACCTTGGTCGAATCGATTGCCGAGCTGAGTTTAAAAATTATGATATTGCATCCATGTTTATGTATGAATGTTTGGTTTCCTTTTTAATTTTTTTCAAATTTTTTATATATTTGTTAAGATTTTTATAAAAGAAATAGCAGTAACTACAAAATTCTGCTTTTTATTTTTATTTTATGGTCCATGATTTCTTCGATAATATTTAAAAAAATAGAAGACCAATCGAAAATAATAAGTAAACGCAGAATGCTGGAAACCAAGTAGGTGCTTGATATTTACTGTTGCCTCCAAATCTCAAATAAGTTGTTCCTTGATATTTACTATTACCTCCAACCTCAAATAAGTTAAGTTTAAATGCACGCGTGTATTAAGGAATAATAAAAAAAGTCTTAATGTCAGAGAAATATGAGTGTATCTCAGAAAAATACTCCTTTCGTTACATCTCAGTTGTCCACTTGTTTTGAATTTTTTGTTTCGTTTCATCCGTCAATTTATTAAAGTAAGGAACCATTAATTTTTGTTCACTAGCTAGTTATACCCTTATTATAATTAAGATTTAATTATACTACAATTTTCTATAATTTCATTCAATGTTTAATTAAATTCTATAATTTAAAAGTTTGTAACTAAATCCTTATATTATATAAAATTTTTCAATCAAATCCCTATAAAATATAAATAATAATAGTTTAAAAAAATAATATTCTTATAATATTCCATCTCTATCTATTTTCATCTCTTCCCACACCACTTATGTTCCCTCCCCCTACCACCTAAACCACCATAGCCAACCCACAACCATCAAATAGTGAAAAATAAATACATAATCAAAAGCACACCATAATTAACAATACCCACTCTACGTAATCAACAAGAAATTAATTATTCTAATAATCATAATCAAACGCAAGCAAGCATCAAAAACCAAAATCCAAGAAAATGAACAAACAAACCCGTGAGTCTGCCCATTAGACAACCCCCAAGCATAGACATGTACACACCAATAAAAAAGAACTAGGAAGCTAACAGAGTAACAACAACTATTTTGAGGGAGACCCTTGCTGCTGCTGTCGGCGATGATGGTGGTAAGGTCAGTTCTGAGGCAGTCGAGGGCAAGCACAGTGTCCTTGTTGTCGTGGTAGAAGTACTCATGCAATACGAGAACGTTTGGGGATCCCTGTAGCATCCGTAGTGCTTTAATCTCCTGGACGGCGGCCTGGTAGTCGTGCATCTCCTTGAGGGCGACAGTGAGGTCGTTGGAGAGGCGGCGACCATGGTACTGACTGTGATGATTTCAGATCAGGTATGGTTTCTCCAGCTTTTTGGTGGAGGGTCCATGTCCATGTTAGATATGTTAGAAATCATGTTCCTTATAATTCCAAGATCATCCATGGTAAATCATCAAGAAAACGAATAGACTAATTGTGGAAGCGTACCTGAACATCCATGGCAATTGATTGCTGTTTGGACATGGGTTCTTGGCCTTTCAAATTGATATGCATTCATTAGAGATGGCCGTTCTCTCTTTTCTGATGATGGGATGTCATGAAAAGAGGGGTGCGTATAACTTGGGGACCATAACCTTTTTGTAACTCTGTAAACCCTAGTTTCTAATTCAACCCATCATAAAATTAGTAACTGGGTAATCATGGTATTTACACATAATAAACCCATACTTAACGAGATGATTTAGGGCCATTAACTTGTCATTATTAGATCACTTTAATTTGGGCCAAATTTTATAATAGCACATAATATACAATTATATATATACAAGTCCATATACAGATTCTTACAATCTCCCACTTGGACGTACGTATATATATATACATACCCAAATTGTATATTAAACTATAACTTTATGAGCTCTAAATTTGCCATTGTGATCAAAACATCTCCTAACAATCTCGTCTATCAATTATGTTAATATAGGATCAAAATGACTTTCGTTACATGTATCGTAACTAAGTTCATACATGGTCACATATATCAACACATCTAAATGACATAGATCAAGTATGGATATGTAGCATGGAAATTGCATGTAATGTGATCTAACATGTCTATTTCCAACTGGTCCAACCTTATTCCTTATGAGATCATATTCAATATAAGTCAGAGTGAAAAACAAAACCAAATACTTTATTTCTGCAGAAAATATTTATAAACTTAAAGTTTGTCTAAATGTATGAGCATCCAAATGCACACTCCCACTGACATAACATATCATATAAAATGATGAGCAACATGCTCATGAAAGACCTTGGGTGTGAGTCCTTTAGTAAGTGGATCTGCAACCATGGAGTTTATGCTAATATACTCTATAGACACTTTTATCACTCTGTACTTCTCTTAATATATGGCTACTAACATATTGTCAAAGATAACTTAAGTGTTCTTTCAATTTCATATATAATTTGCAGCCTTGTGACAAAATTTTGCAGCCACATTGTATGATTGAATGTCTCAAAATAAGCTTTAAACAAAATTACTTTACTGGAAAAGCAAGCGTGTCTGCTTAGCACTCTTTCAAAGATTGTTTTTCTAACAAGTATATAACATTAGCTTAAAGTGGATCTATAATTACCTTTGCATCCAGCAAAGTCGAAGTCTACATATCCAGTGATTTCTTATCTTATCCGACTTCCCACATGTGAACATGTGAGGTTTTATTCTTTGAAGATGACACAAGATCCATTTGGCTGCTATCCAATAATCCATTACTGTATTACCGAAATATCTGCTTAACAACCCAACATTGCACACAATATCCAAATATATACAAAATTGAGCATATCTTATAATTCTCATTGCGGAAGCATAACAAATCTTCTATATTTTTTTAATTTCAAAAAACATTTTAAGGGCATTAATTGAGACTGAACATGTCTCCCTTAGTAACAGGGATGTATCCTAATTTGCAATCCTCCATGCCAATTTTCTTAACTACCTTCTTAACACAGCTCTTCTGTGATGATCCAAGAATACATCAAGAGCAATCTTGATGTATCTAAATCCCTAATACAAAAGAAATGTCCCCTAGATTTTTATTTTAAATTATGCTCATACAGATTTCTTATGTAAACTAAATCATAATTAGCAAGCAGTATGTTATTAACACATAAAACCAAATAATATATGTACTCATACTAAACTTTGGCATATACAAAAATCAACCTCATCTATCTCAAAACCAAACGAGATAACAATTGGATGAAATTTATAATATCGTTGATAGGAATTTGTTTAAGCTCATAGATAGATTATTTTAATTTACAAACCAAACTCTTTGTATATCTTAATACAAAGTTTTCTAATAGCACCATAAAAATTGTCTCATCAATGTCACCATTGAGAAACACAATCTTAACATCCATCTTATGTAAGTTGGATCAAAATAATCCACAAATGCCATTATTATCTTAAAAGAGTCTTTCTAGAAAATCAAAGAGAAAGTCTCTTTTTAATTCATGCCTTTCTTTTGAGTGAAATCTTTTGCAATAAGACATGCCTTATCACTACTAGAAAAAGTCCTTTAGCGGCCGCTAAATCCCACTTGCGGCGGTTTAGGAACCGCTGCCATATCAATCGTCGCCAACTCCTATTGCGGCGGTCAGAGCCAACCGCTGGAATAACTGCCGCGAAATACCATATTCTATTAGCGGCGTTTAAGAAACCGTCGCTAAAGGTCAATAGGAAAAACGACGTTTTAAATATTGCGGCGATTCAAACCGCTGCCAAAAAAATAATATGTTGGAACTATTGCGGCGGTTGTAACCGCCGTGAAATATTTGCTTTAAATTATGACGATTAATCACTTGAATAATGTAACGGCGGTTTGCAACCACCGCTAAATAGAAAAAAAAAAAGAATATTTCAGATATAATTGCGGCGGTTGAAACCGCCGCTAATGGCTAATATAAGATTTCTGCCCCTTTTGTATTCTTTCTCATAAATCTGTTCCCTTTTACATCTTTCTATTACAAATACTTTCAAACATCCACAAAATTTAAACATAAAGCAAATATTAAAATTACACAATCACTCATCACTTATAATAGAAAATGTCTCAATTAATAATATATCATAATGTCTTATATGTCTCAAACATTTAAACTTACAAAATCATAAAATAAAACAAGTACTTATAATCTTTTAACATTATAGAAAGTGAAGTTCCATAATTCTAGGATTAATGAACAAACAAGGAGTTGGATGATCCCTCATTTTGCTAGGTCATGGCTAGCAAACAAGGAAGGTCTTGTGGCTTACTGGCTCCACATTAAAGGCACAACAAAAAATCTGATGTCTTTGAGGCAAAGTACTTGAAGATGGAACACTGAACCTCCCTAAAACCAACAAAGTATTTTAAATTAGTTTTATTCACAAACAAGAATCACTTAATCATAATTCACAAAGGAATCAACTAACCCATTATAGAATCAAAAGGTCTCAGAACATATATTTTTGGACTTGACTGGGTGTGCCTTGCATCCCATATCCTACAAGTTAAAGGAACTGCAAAGTATTCAAAACATCACAATGAGTGTTTTACAACAGAGAGGCTGTATACATTTAATGGTAAGGATCATATTCATATAGGGAAATCAAGCCAGAAGGTTAAATGCATACAAAAACCTATAGGTTGAAGCTAAAAGGAAAATTTTCTTAGTTAAAATCAAACAAAGATAGCACCGCTTGAGGCATCAATAATAAGAAGAAATCAAAGAGGAATTTTAATAAATCAATGCATCAATCCAACTCACAAAGATGATCTCTCATAAACTAATAGAAGTTACTGGTTGAAAGTAGGCCCCTAATCATTTCATACACTATTATATTGCAGGCCTAAAGTAAATAGAAACATAAGATGGATTAATCATCAAGAATTTCATATAACCAAAATAGAGACAAAGTAAAAAACTTGACTACACTCTTCTAGCAATAATAGATAGCTAGGTAATATGTAGTTTGAAATTTTGCATGTCTTGTGATACAAGAAGGCTTTCATGCCATATTCAACAAACTATATGTAAGGTATATTCACAAGTTGTGAGGGAAGGGGAAGGGAAGGATTTTTCTCATAATCATGCCATATTCACAGCTACATCAGTGCACCTTTTTATTAAATCATCCTTTTATCAATTACACCATATTTTTTTCGAAATGTGCCAAGTGCCTAACCTCCAACTCCAACTCCAACGAATAATCAATTGTTTCTATCAGATTTATAAACTTTTTTATTATTATTTATTAATTATTGATGGGGTTTGGAATATTGGATTTTCAATAAATAAATGAGACAAAGATTGAATGGATAAGGTTAAAACAGTTGGGGTCAGTTTGATAATCAGGGAACCTTCCAGCTTTGTTACAATACACTAGACCTGGAAAGAAACGCCTAAAATCTCATTACTGCATTGCATTCTCAATCTCAAAAATCCCTAAAACAATCCAATTTTTCAATTATCTTTAGTCTTTCATCACTAATTCCTAGCTGAAAAATTGGCACTTTTTTATATTTTAATACTGTCTAAATTCTTTCCAATTTTAGTGGTACCCACATTGATTGATTATGACACATTAAATTGGGTATAGAGGCCCTTTCTAGGACAAGTGTCATAATTCTAGACTAGCATTTTTTCTTTGCTCTCTGTTTTTATTTTTTTGGTTTTTTTAGAGACAATATTATATTATTAATTATTAATTAACTCCAATAGAAAATTGTTTAAATTATTGATCCCTCTGGTTTTCTCAGCTGGCCCCATGGGCAAATAAGGAATAAAGGAAAGGTAGTCTATTGTGATTGGCCACTTGCATTGGCGAGGTAGAAAACGAAGAAAATGTGGGAAAAGACCATGGAATTCGAAGTCTAAACAAAACAAAAGAAAGAAGGGCACGTGAAGGTTTTATTATTATAATTATTATTACCATTAACCTTATATATGGTTTGAGCATAGAGAGGAGATAGATTCTGGAAGGAGGAGGGTCTCTGGCAGCTTCAAAGGTTGAAACCGTTTCTTTTTTCTGTTTCTCTTTTAACCCCTTAAATTGGTGCAAAGAGACTTCTTTTGTTGTTGTTGTTATTTATTTTTTTGGGGGGAAGGCTAAAAGGAAGGAAGGGTCTTTGTTGATCATCTTTGAGGGTGGTGTTGGAAGGAAGAATGAATTATGTGTAGACCCCTTTTCATTTTTATTTTCTTTTTAGGGAAATAAAGAAATGAAAAAATGGAAGCTAAGAGATACAGAGCATAGTACCTAATAAATGCCACAAGAAATAGCCAATAAAAGAGAAGACAAAACCAAAGCTTTCAGCCCAAACTTGGTTTAGTGGAAGCTTTCGGAGCATGGTACAGCGGGGTTGAGAGAGAGAGAGAGAGAGATAAGAGAAGCAATGAGGCTTGCTGGAGTTCTGCCGCTGCTGAACTATGAGGTGAGGATGGATCGACCTTCAAGCTGCTAAGCTGGCAGGTGAGGAAGGTGGAGAACTTGATGCCTGAGCTTTAAGTGGCAACTTTCAGCAACCTTGTTGTTATTGTACAGGTATTAAGTTGTAACTTGAAGAAAAATCAGAAACAAATCAGCTGCCATACCAACTAGATAGATAACACAAATACAATTAACGAAGGTTGCTTGAAAATCTAATATTAACCTACAAGGATTGCTTGAAAATATGGCATTGGGTACATGTGCTACATTTATTTAGCGTGAAGCATTAGACTTCAAAACTGTGTCCCAAATGGCAGATAGATAGAAAACTCCATGTTTATACCGCAGGGAAGATTTTTCAAGTGAGTTTTGGTTGCTCTTAGATCCCACTGCAACAATGATAAGAAGGAACACATAAATGTAGCTATACAAACATTTTGCTTTTAGCATCAAGGGAACACATAAACCAAACCAAAGAGAGAAACTATTATGATATAGCACAGGAGATACACATTCCTCATCTACCAGTTTATACGATTGGGAAAGTAACCCACTCCATTATTCAGGCCAGGTGTTTGAAGTAGGAGCATAGGTAAAATGTCAGCATATAGCTTCAAAAGTCTATATATATATATATCCTCAATAATTTGTCTTCTCATTTTTAAGTCTATAGACATGGTTTATAATAAAATGCAAAAATGTTGTTTGATTTGTACAACTGACTTCATCTAATAGAGTCAGAAAGAAAGAGATTTGAGGGAAAGATAATCACCATCATGTTATTAACTTAATCAGGTGTATACATACTATCAGGTTGTGCTCACTAACTAACAATACACTTGCTTGTATCTAATCCTAACCAATAACACAACAACAAACTACAGCTGTCACCAAAAAACTAAGTAATCTACACATGCTCAATCACCATCTAGTACAAAAAGGCTGAATTTGTTGATGTTCTAACATTTTTCTAATATAATTATGCAAATAGGCATTATTATAGTATTTGATCTCACAACTAAACAATGGTGGACTCAATGTATAGCAAATAGGATATTGGTTATTACCTGACATAGATACTACTATTAAATCTTTGCCTGGCCGAGGAAAATGAAATGCCTAGCGTAAACATCTGATTTCAATTAAATCTACAACACATGATAGCAAGTTATATATAGTACGTTTTATAAGCACATCTTTGTGGTATGGTTATAAAATGTAGAGAACATTAACGAGAATTATCTTATATTGCTTGACAAGTTTAAGTAACTCCACTCTTCCACCACTGGATCTCCAACAATACTAGCATGTTTTATAAGCACATCTTTATGGTATGGTCACAAAATATAGAGAACATTAACGCTAATTATCTCATATTGCTTGACAAGTTTAAGTAACTCCACCCCTTCCACCATTGAATCTCCAGCAATACAAACATGCTTCCTAACCAAAATAAATGTCAAAAGAAAAGGGGAAATGCAAACAAGAAAAAATACAGATGCAGAATTGGTACATGTCAGACAAGAAAGAGACATAAAAAAAAGATAACTATATCCACATTTAAAAAGACAGTTCAATTTACTGAAATATGCCAAATTTGAAAACTCCCATTGTTTGGTTGCTTTTATCCCTAAGAAACCTATGTTAAAAACCTTAAATAAAATATTTATATGGAGCTCTTGCAACAACACCACCGCCAACAAAAAGAGCAATAACAATAAAAAAAATTAAAAGCCAATAATTGTCAAAGTAAAATAGGATATAGCATTAGACAAATTAATTTCAACTGAAGTGGTGAGGTCTTCCAAATAAAAATGCCCATCCTTCAGCTGAGATATCATTTCCATTACCTATCTTCTACCTGTTTGTCCATCCAGGGATTGGATATGAGATATCTGACAAACACAGCACAACATATTACACAATTATCCTCCCAGAAACACCACAATGAATTTGTGCGTTGAATTCACAGGTCTCAACATATAGTAATATCAAACAAACTCATAGATTAGAAGTTTATAGCATCAAGCAGTACCTCACAGCTCCCAAAATGGGAAAATTCCGAATCAAAAGCAGGCTTTGAAAAATGTTGGTCACGAGAGAGCCTCTGTTGCAACAACAGAAACCTATCCCTGTACAGAGCTGTACAAGATCTGACAAAGGCGGTAACTTTAAGCGGCCTTGAGCAACCTTGACACTGCTGAGATAAGGGTTGAGGAAGGCGTCGATATTTAGCAAGAAAAAGAACACCGATCGGGAGATTGAGGAAATGGGAGACGGAAATCAAAGGAGAAAGGGAACAGAGATCCTTTCCATTTTCTTTTTATTTCCCCTCAAATCAAAGGTAAATCAAATGCTTTTATGTGTTGCCTTTCTTGTTTGTGAGTGCAGAGATCCTTTCCAGAGAGCAGCGACTCACCGCAACAGTAACTCACCGCCAACAGCAACTCGCCACAACAAATATCCTTTCCATTTTCTTTTTATTTCACCTCAAATCAAAGGTACATAAGAAGCTTTTATGTGTTCCCTCTGTGAATGTAGAAATAGGAGACAATAATCAAAGGAAAAAGGAATGAGGGACATGAAAAAGAGAGAGAAACTGGTGAGCAGCGCCAAATCACTGAGAAAGAAAGGGACTTCCGCACGCGGGGGAAGCTGAGAGCTTGGGCGCCAAATTTCACGAGGAATTAGGGCAGGCAAGCGGCGGCGGTTAGTCCAACCGCAGGGAAACGCTCCAATTAATGGTCAGCGACGACGCCTCCTTAGAGCCGCCGCTAGATGAGTGCCGCAAATAACCTTTTTTGGTGTAGTGTATATTTCTTCACGTTACCCTCAAATCTCTATTGATTTTAAATATTTATTTAGAACTAATGAGATTCAAACTTTAGGTAATGGGACAAGTTCCCAAATGTTATTGTCTTTCATGGACTAAATTTATTCATTCATAACATCAATCCACAACTAAAAATTAGTACTTTATGGTATGATGTAAGTTGATTGGATCATCTTCCAACAATCTATGATCTTTCTTATTTTCTTGAAGAAGTATGAAATAATTATTAGAAGCCACACTTCTCTTTTCTGTAGTGGATCTCCTTAGTGACATTTGTTCTTGAGGTTATTGAGTTTGTTTTCAGGAATATTTTATTGATTTTTATTAGGAAAATTTTTAATACTATTTCTAACCTTATTTCTCCCCCAAACTCAATATCCTCAAAAAACTAATATTCCTATATCAAATATTGATCTAATTGTGGGATTATAAAACTTATACCCCTGAGACTATATAAACTATCCAAACTAAGTAGCTACTGACCATTTCCTGAGTCCAATTTCTTTTCAGTTGGCCTATAAGGCCTTGCCTTAATTGGACAACTCCAAATGTGTAAATTCTTTATACTGAAAATTTTTCCAGTCCATAATTCATAAGGAGTTTTGGTCACTACTTTTATTGGAACTCTATTAAGGATATTGGCTATAATTGTTAATGCCTATTCCCAAATTGATATTGATAGGATAGTATGATTGTTTATACTTCTTATTATATCTTCTAATGTTTTGTTTCATCTTTAACCAACACCATTCATGCTAAATAGCATTCAACATGGTATACTATAAGACGACACTTTATTCTTCCAAGGATTTGGCAAATGATTTTGGACATTGTTAACATAATCCATCATAGATACCATAGCACTAACTACTATGGTAAGATTTGATAACCTTAATGCTTTTACTTTAATCCTCAATATAATTTTTAAATACCTTAAACATTTCCAGTGATTCAAACTTTTGCAAATGAGATAAAGGTATCTATAACTTAAAGATCAACTACAAACAACAAAAATATTGTTGATCATTCCAGGAAATCGTATGGAATGATCCACAAATGACCATATAAGTTCAAAGATGTCTGAAGATCTGTAGATATCGAATTTCTTTGTGATTATTTGTTTCTCTTTAATACACACTTATCTGGATAGTAGAACCATAATCTATCCATCAAATGCGTCAAAAATTAACTTTAAAACAAATAAAAATAAGAAGTATATATTTCTTTACATGCCAAAAGTTATATTTGGCACAATCATTCTTTATAAGTCCAATAGTCCAATGGAAGTTACAGCTAATTAAATTCTTTATTTATTCATGTTGTTGATTCTTCCAATACGAACTATTTGTAGCTTTATCATTTTTCTTTCATATTTCTGTCCTTAAAGGTACTTGATAACGAACACTTTTAATATATATTTTTTTCTCTTACTTTCACACATTTCTTCTTCTAGCACATACAATAATAATAATAAAAAAAATGAGCATGAGCTCATTAAGAGACCATTTTTCCTTTTGGAAGTTATACTTGACCTAAGGCTAAATAAATTGTGCCAAAAGAAAAATAAAAACTAAATGCATAAACATATTAGGAAAACAGCTCTAACTTTAATGCCTTTAATTTTAAAGCATGATGAGACATCTCCATGATATACTCCCATAAATAGAAAAATAAAAGTAAAAATTCCTTAAGAAATTTCTTGGCACTGAATACCTTTTTAGACATATCGCCCTTGAATGTTTCTGGAACTTTATGCTACATGGTCATAAGACTCATGCAATTTGAACAACCCCTTCCTCAAAATCATTTTTTTTAGTCCTTATTGGAACTTTTATTCATCATAGTAGTAGGTTATTCAATCCTTAGTGCAAGGTCCAAATCCAAGTAGCCAAGAACGATCATTACATTCTCTTTGCATTCTTTAAAGTTGTTCCTATTTAATATAAGAACAGACTGATATTGGTATATATAACATAAGCAGATATAAAATTAAAATTAGACAAAACAACATACTCATATAAATTCAAATAAACTCAATAAATGGTAGGGCCCATCACAAGATACCTAGGACAACATTAATATTTAGTCTTTAGATAGAAATATCAACTTGTAAGTGGTACTCTCAATGCAGTCACAAGTATTGATAGTAAATCCTATCAAACAACAAGTCTATCTTTAGACCGACTTATTGCCCACATGGAACCTAATAACCATCACATACTCATGACCACAATTGTGCATATAATTTAGCCAGATATAGACCTTCCTTTGGGCCGGTCAATATCTGCATGAATTATCTGTGTAGTAATCAAATGTTGATAATAAATCCTATCAAATAATAAGCCTATCTTTGGACCGGCTTATCATTCACATGGAACCTAACAATCACTACATACTGATTACCATAGGTGTGTACATGTAATTCGGCCAAATATTGATTTTCCTTTGGGGCAATCAATATTCACAAGAACGACATGCTCACAACCATCCTTATGTTCCAAAATAAATTGACTTAGACAAGAGAGGCTACTTTGGCAGCATGCTGTTTTAGTCAATTTATTTCAAAACCCATAGAATTGTTACCAAAACTCTCTATGTAATAAGAATTGAAACATATATATGTTCTTAATACAATTATAATAAAGAAAAATGTAATGTACTCCCTATAAATTATACATATGTAGTACTTCAAATATCATTAAGACAAATCCTTATTTGTAAATGAACAAATAACTGAATCTTTTACTTCACCCATCACCATGCCAAAAGAAAAGCCAAAAAAGGTACAATACACGTGCCAAACAAAAGTTATCTAGCTTTTAATTTTAAGCCTAAATTGAAATCTAAAGATCAATAAAAGGAAAATCAATTATTTCTCAATGATTCAATCATGAACCAGGCTTTGATACCACTTGTTAGAAATCATGTTCTTTATAATCCTAAGATCATCCATGTTAAATCATCAAGAAAATGAATAGACTAATTACGGATGTGTACCTGAACATCCATGGTAATTGACTATTGTTTGGACATGGGTTCTTGGCCTTCCAAATTGATATGCATTCTTTAGAGACGGTCGCTTTCCCTTTTCTGATGATGGGATGCCATGAAAAGAGGGGTGCGTATAACTTGGGGGCCATAACCTTTTTGTAACTCTGTAAACCCTAGTTTCTAATTCAGCCCATCATAAAATTAGTAACTAGATAATCATGATATCTACACATAATAAGCCTATACTTAACGAAATGATTTAGGCCCATTAAGTTGTCATTATCAAATCACTTTAATTTAGGCCAAACTTTATAATAGCACACAATATATAATTATATATATACAAGTCCACATATAGATTTTTACAAGATAGTCCCTCCACTCACTCACTCCCTCCCTCCCTCCCTATGCTTCTGTCTACCTTTGTATAGAACGCGAAGGTGAAGGGGAAGTTGAGGAGGAAAAACTGTGTTGGTTGGGAGACCAAAGGGAAGGAGAGGAGGAGCACAGCACTGAGTTGGAAGCAATGAAGGGGCTTGAGGTGGAAGATGATGCCAAAAGCGGTGCTAGGGGTGGCGATTGTAATCGAGAAGTAGGCCACATTCTGCGGCTTGAACAAGGACGACAATATATTAGGAATTGGTGGAGAATTGGGTATTTAGAGAGGGAGAATAGGATTGGTTTATTTTCCGTGGACTATATTAAAAGAGTAATGATATGTAAACACCAAAATAGTGTTTACACCTTATACCTATGGTAAAAAGAAGAAAAAGACAAAAACAATGGTATCAATATAAAAATATTACTTATCTCTCTCTTTCTCTCACTCTCTTTCATTTCCTGCCTCAGCTCCGCTCTCTTTCTCTCTCAGCTCTCACAAAAAAAGATCAACAACAATAAGCATACATCTGATTCAATTTTTCTGTACCAATTTTATTTTTAAGGTATGTGGGTTCCTCATTTTCACTTCTTGTCTCTTTTTCGATGTGTTTGTAATGTTTGTGTTCATGAGTTTCTTATCTATTTGCACAGTTTCAAATAAGTTTGATTATTAAACAAAGAATGAATGATTTATTGTTTAATGAACTTGTAGAATGACTCTAAAACTCATAAAGTGATGCTAAAAAATGGTTTACAAGCTTGTTGTAATTGGTTTACAAGTTTTTTGTACTATGTTTAATTACAAGTTGTAATGACGGATTTACAAGTCTTGTAAACGAAGTACAAATGATTTATAAAACTGAGTGTTTTTCAAAACCTATACACCAACCATAAAAAGCTTGTAAACTAAGGGAATTAAACTTGTAAGACCTTGCTTAAGGCTTATAAAATGGTTTTTGCACAAACTTATAAACTTGTAAATCAAGTTTCTTGCACAAAGTGGTTTTTCAAAGTTCTGAAGCTATTGTAAATAGTTAAAATCTGAGGCTAAATGATGTAAACATAATCTACAATACAATGTAATTGGGAGAGGGTTTTGTCATTGGTTTACAAGTTTTTTGCCCTTGGTTTACATGTTTTTTGCATTATATTTACAAGTTTTAACACAAGTTTACAAGTCTTGTAAACCAAGTGCAAAAAATTGTAAAACTAAGCATTGCTTAAAACTTATAAACTAAGTACAAATAACTTGTAAACAGATAGCATAAAACTTATAACCTTATGCTTACGGCTTACAAATCACGTGCATTAAGCTTTGTAAACCAATTATTTTTTTTACAAAGTGCTGCTACAAAGTTGTGAACTTGTTGTAAATTCTTGAAATTTGATTCTAAATATTGTGAAAAGGGTTTACAAGATATTAGGAAAAAAAAATTTCATTGGTTTTTGTCATTGGTTAGCAAGTTTTATATGCTTAGTTTACAAGTTTTTTTCCATTATGCTTACAAGTTTTAAGCACATGTTTACAAGTTTTGTAAACCAAGTTTAAAAAACTTGTAAAACTAAGCATTGTTTAAAACTTGTACACCGAGTGTAAAAAACTTGTATGAAGGTGGTTAAAAAACTTGTACACATGTGCTTAAGCCTTACAAATGAAGTACAATAAGCTTGTAAACTAAGTTTTTTCCACAAAATGGCAGTACAAAGTTATAAAATGATTGTAAATACGTGGAATCTAATTCTAAATATTGTGAAATTAGTGGTAAAAAAGCTGATATCTGGTGCAAGATACTTGTAATCTGGTTTTAAATTCTTGAAAATCGATTCTAAAAGCCTGTAAACCTAGTGATAAATATTATATATGTAGGTTTTGTATCACAATTTTATTATAATTTATTTGGATTTTTGTTTGTAGATTTTGTATCACCCTCCATATGTAAAGTATGGAGGATTCAATGACTATTAATGCAAAGTTTGATGTTGAGATTCAGATTGATGACGATGATGGGGATTGTGACCTCTCGGTACTTGCTGTTAGGATAATATTTAATTCAAAAGAAGACGTGAAATTATTCTACAAAAATTACTCAAGTAACAAGAGTTTTAGGTCTAATAAATTCATAAATTCAAGAAAGAGGTTGGATGGACAATTCAATTGCATGTTACTTGCATGCTCACAGGAGGGAAGTCGTACATAAAAAATTAATTAATTTGTCCATATGTTTCAAGTTTATTATAATCAATGAAAAATTGTCTTTCCATTATTATTATTTATAACTTCACACTACACTCTTATCTATTGATTCATCATTATCACCAACTAATGTATTATTTTCACATAAATCATTGGCACAACTTATGCTTTTGTCCACAATAATCCTATCATGTTCACATCTCTGCTTGCCTTCTTAGGGTTTTGTCTTTTTTTCCTTTTTTTTTTTGTTCTTTGCTTTCGAATGTGTTATTTGGTTATATATTTGGTACCAAAAAAAAGGATACAAATGAGTTCATGTATCATCTACATCAAATAATATTGGTAATTTAATGTGGTAACCAATTTTAAGTAACCAAAATCAAAGTAATCTATCGTTAAACCAGTACTAAACCAAAATATAATTTGTAAACATGAGGAAAAACCCATAAACTAGTGGACAAAACATGTAAACCAATGTTAGAAACTTGAAAACTAAGTGAAAACAACATTAAACCCATTTTGAAAACTTGTAAACCAAGTGCAAAAAACTTGTAAACCCATGCTGAAAACTTGTAAATTAAGTACAAAAACTTGCAAACTCGTGCTGAAACTTGTGAACTAAGAATAGAAAACTTTAAGTGCTTAAAACTTATAAACTATAGCTAAAAGTTTATTGTAAACCTGTGTTTAAAACTTGTAAACATAATACAAAGCACGTGTAAACTAAGTACATAAAACTTGTTAACCAATGACAAAAATCAATGGAAAGTTTTTTTTCCTAATATTTTGTAAATCATTTTCACAATATTTAGAATCAAATTTCAAATATTTGCAACCACTTTAGAACTTTATAGCACCACTTTGTGAAAAAAAAAAACTTGATTTACAAAACTTATTGCACTTGGTTTGTAAATATTAAGCATAAGCTTACAAGTTTTTGGCTGTCTATTTATAAGTTATTTGCACTTGGTTTATAAGTTTTAAGCAATACTTAGTTTTACAAGTTTTTGTATTTGATTTACAAGATTTGTAAACTTGTGCTTAAAACTTGTAAACATAGTGCAAAAAACTTGTAAACTAAGGGTAAAAAACTTGTAAACCAATGGCAAAACTCTCTCCCAATTACTTTGTACTGTAGATTGTGTTTACATCATTTAGCCTAAGATTCGCTCAGAATACATAGTCTATGCGGAAGTGGGTGAGTTTTCTTTTCTCATTTTGGACAAAAAAATGTCTGGGAGATATTATTTACTTGTTCATTATAATTGTGAAAGTATTCAAAATTCACAAGATAGGATCAAGTTTTGTGATCAAAATTCAATACTTATAAATGTGCATTCATCTATGAGTCTTTTTGAGGTTCACAACAAAATTCTTCACAAATTACGAGAAGGAAACAAGAAAATAACTTAGATGATGTTTCGGCTACCTATATTGATCAGTCAAGGTACAATGAGGTACGGAAGTTGCAACATTGACATTGATGATGATTTGATGATGATGCTTGATTGCCATACTCAGTTTCCTGGCTTTCATGTTATGGAGGCATATATTTGTAGCTGTGGGAAAGTTGCAGTTGAGTTTTGAAGGATCAAATCCCCTTCAAGCTTTTGATGGGATGTCACTAACTTAGTCTCCTAGAATTATTTCAAGACAAGGTCCAGTGCAAAACAAAAATGTTGGACAAGTAAATTTGGAAGAAAGGACTAGTGTCTCAATCTTGAGAGAACCTGCGGTCGAGGGTGGTAGAGAATTTCAACTGGATGTTCCAATGATATGAGCTTTATAATGAAGTGATTTCTAAAGAGTAGCCAAATGACACTAAGATTTAATTCCAGTGTTTAGAGTTTTTATATCTTTTAGGATTTTATAGTTAACATTTTTTCAATATTGTTCGAATCTTATTATTTAATTAGGGAAATATTTTTTAATTTAACTAGTGCTATTTGTTAAAATTTTCTCTTTAACTCACAAATTCTCATCCATGGATTATTGTGTTATATTTTTTTTAAGAATATGGTTAACTTGTTTTTTATTATTACTTAATCAAGTATTCATGTTTTATGTTATTTATTTTACTGTGATGTATGTAGTTAATTTTTGTTGGTTTAATTATTGTGCAAGTTCCTATTATTTCACACAATTTTCAACTAAGTCCTACTAATTAAAAGTTTTTAATTAGGTTGCTATAGTGCGTTAGATTTTTCAATAAAAGATTTATTGTTAAAAAATTGGAATGTTCCAATATAAGGACCAAGTTTAAAACTTTTAAAATATAGTGACATAGTTGAAGCCGAGTGAAATTATTTGGACCTAAAAAATAATTAATCTTTATCATTTAGTATAGTTTATTATTTACAAAGAATGTTACCATATTTTCATATTACTTGAAATTTTTAAGTGCCGCAAGATGATGACGATGAGATAGTGCCCCCCACCCAGACCTGGCCATTAACACAAACTCTCATGTGTTCTGAAAGTCAATGAGTTAGTCACTAATCAAGTTTGAATATAGAAGAAGCTCAAGAGACCATGGAGTGGTGTTGAGGGGCAGTGTAGGTAGTGGATATGCTGTGCAATTATCTGGAGAGTCCCCTTTACAAAAGGGGCAACAATTTCCCAATAAAGAGTCCTTGCTACTTGTAGTTAAAAAGTATAGCATCCGAAGGGGTGTTAAGTACAAGGTCCATGAGTCGGATCAAACAAAATATTAAGGCAAATGTAAGAACTTTGGGAATAAGTATAATTGGAGCATATACGTCACATATAGATGGAAGAGAGGGGTATGGGAGGTTCGAAAGTAAAACGAAGAGCATACTTGCTTGGCAAGAGGAGTTTCCCAACATAATTCCCACTTAGATGTTGATGTCATCAGTTCTTGCATATTTTCTTTGGTGGAAGCTGACTTGACTATTTCTATTAGAGTGTTGCAAGCCTCGGTGCATGAAAAGTATAGATTTTCAATTTCAAATAAGAGGGCATAGCTTGCAAAACAAAAAGCCATTGCTTGGATTTATGGAGATTGAGAAGATTCTTACAATGAGCTTTCGAAATGACTACTTCATTTGTAGTCTTTTATGCTAGGTACCTTTGCATGTTTAATTTTTATTTTCTTTTTTAGATTATTCGATTAACTAGTAATTTTCCTTTTTTTAAAATTCATTTTAGGTATAGTGTTTGAAATTTCAACTCTGCCTTACTATGAAGGAAATTTGGTTAACCCGACATGTCTGATATTTCATTTTGTATTTTAGAGATTTCTGCCTTGTGTTTAGGTGTTTAAATACTGCAAGCATTTTATTTCAGTTGATGGCATGCATTTGTATGGCAAGTATGAGGGAACGTTACTTATGGCAATTGCACAAGAGGGTAATTCAAACATTCTGCCAATTACATTTGCTGTGGTTGAAGGAGAGACGAGGGATGCCTAGTCATTTTTTCTAACTAATCTTCGATAGCACGTGACACCACAACAAAGGGTTCTTATAATCTCTGACAGGCATGCTGCCATCAAAGCTGCTTTAGATATGGAAGGCAGTGGATGGCATCCTTTACAGGGCTACCATGCTTATTGTATTCGCCTCATTGCTTCTAACTTTGCACTAAAATTCAAGGACAAAGAAGCTAAGCAAGCTCTGACCAATATAACATTCAAAAACTCAAGCAGAGTTTGACCACTATTATGGGTTGGTGCAGAGCTTCAAACCGAAATATGATGCATGGGTCAAAAGAATCCCCCTGGCAAAGTGGACATAGCTTCATGATGAATGGCATAGGTATGGTCACATGACAACTAATCTCTCCAAGTGTATTAATGATGTTTTGAAAGGAATTCGTAGTCTTCTTATAACTACCATAGTTAAAGCAACATACCACCGTCTTACTGCACTATTTGTTAAAAAAAAGGGCAGTAAGGCAAGGCACAACTTGCATCCAGTGCAATGTTTTCGCAAGCCCTTTTGCGAGTGATTGAAATCAACGGGTGATATGTTTGTTACTAATTTCTCAGGATCCAATCATTTGTTGTCCAAGAGACCCAACACATGGTCAGTTTAGGTGTTGGAACTTATAGAGTGAGACTCAGGGAGCATTGGTGTGACTACAGACACTTTCAAGCCTTGCATTATCCTTGTCGACATGTATTGGCTGCTCTTGGATATCTAGAGGTATGCCTTGACTGGACTTTTTTTGTTGATGATGTTTATAGCATGCATAGCATTTTCAATGTGTACAAGATGGAGTTTCAACCTGCTTCCAATGAAACACTCTAGCCTTAGTTCAATAGGCCTCAAATTAGGCCTAATCTTGAGCTCAGACAGGTGAAAGAGCATCAACTAGTGTCATCTACAATTCGAAATGAAATGGATGAGGTTAAGATTTGTCATGGAAAACAGTGTCATCTATGTAGGTAGCCAAGTCATAGCAAGCGACGTTGCCCGCAAGTATTAGGCTCTAGCTCTAATCAAGTAGAAGGCTCACAGTAATTGTAGTTATTTTCATATCTCACTCTATGTAGTGTACTATTGCCACCATGGCCATCATATACTTATTTAAGTACTTTCAGTATCTAGCCTAGTAGTATCATGTAGTAAAATGCATGTTTTTTTTTTTAAATTGAGTAACTCTCTTCAGTATTATGTTCATTTCATTTTTCCACACTATTCACACAATGCGGGAATCTAAAAAAACAATAATATATAACTGAGGGAAAAGAAGAACAACCGATTCAATACACCTAATAAAAATAAAATAATTGCGATGTTACATACATATGAATTAAATTATTTCGATTATTTATATAGCCTGTAACATCTAGCAAACATCTATATTCGCACCACTTGAAAAGCAATGCCATATCCTTATCACATTTAAGAACCACCAATGTTTTGCTTTCGAAATTAAATTATTTTGATTATTTATATAGCCTATCAGAATAATGAGAGTTTTGTAATATAAATTTTTATAATAGAAAAGGAAATTTGACATACCTCATTGTTAGTGGAAACAATAATATACTAGTGTCAACTCTCGACCTCAGCTATGACACTCTATACCAAATCCAAGACTAGAACAAATAAAGACATGCACTAAAATCCGTGGCATACATGCCATAAGCCACACTAAGTTTGCAGTAGAGTACAGACAGCACAACAGAACCCTAGCTGAGGCTTCTACACCCCTCAAAATCACACAGTAGTGGGAGATATCTCACATGCATCCTGGAAGAAGACATGTTAGCAAGTAGCAACCTACCAATCAGCAACAATATATATATATATATATATATGCATGTGTTGACTGCATGATCTATGCCTCAGTCTCCTATGGGCCCAATGGGAGAACCTTTCTCCTAAGCTAGTCCATGGAGAATGTATTCTTATACACCCTCCGATAATCCTTCGATGGCACTTTTCCTAGCAACTGATCACAAAGCTCCCATATGTCCATACCCAGATGACGGAGCCCCCATGAACCTGTGTAACCACTCACGAGTCCCCTATCCACTCGCAGTCCTAAATGGAATGCAACATCCTGTGATGGTGCACTCACTCCCAAGCAGGTGGAAAGTGTGTGTTTCGGGTCTCTAACACTCCACAAATGCCTATAGCAATGCATTATCATACTTGTAATATGGAATTTGTGAAACATGCTAAAACCATGCCTGTATCAAGTATGGCTGAATACAGGTATCAGGACCTGCATGATTAAAGTCAAATTTACTATGCAAAACTTGACGAGACTACATAGAGCACATAAAACAAACAAAATTAATTTACATCAGGACAACTTAAACAAACTTACTAAAGTATATTACAATTTCTAAATTTCACAAGCATAAAAACTAATAATATAAAAATATATAGGAAAGACTAAGTATAATTTTTTTTTTCATAATACACTTATGATATTCACCTTTTAAACCAAACAATTCTACTAAAACCTACAAATTATAACATACACTTAAAATGTCGAAGACGAGGTCCTTAACCTAAACTTGATTAAAATCATAAACTGAAAATAAACTCATTACAAGCCTACATATTCAATTTAAATATTTATAATCAATTAGCAAAAAAATATTAATTTTTTGTTAAAGTTAATCCCTAACAAAATTTATATCCTAAGCTTTCAATGTACAAAGCTAGAGTCTCTATCCTAATTGAAATAAAATTAAAAAAAAAAAACTTAAAAACAATGGAGACACTAGATAGATCTTAATTATTAAACTCTTCTTGCACATTCTTTATTTAATTTTAAGACTTTTATTAAACTAAATATTAATATAAAATTTTTATTACTAATTATTCTATTAGTTATAAATTAATTAATAAATAATAAAAATTTCTATCCTAAGCTTTTATTGTACAAAGCTAGAGTCTCAAACCTAATTAGAATAAAATCTTAAACTTAAAAAAATAGAGACACTAAATAGATCTTAATTATTAAACTCTTCACAAAATAATTTATTTAATTTTATGATTTTCTTAAACTAAATATTAATATAAATTTTTTATTGATAATTATACTATTAGTTATGAAGAACAAACATTATTATGGGAAACTATTTTCATTTTTCTTAGAACTACCAATTTTTTAATTTATTAATCCCAACAAAAGTAAATTCTAAATGTGTTTCTATTACATTAAATTATGATTTCATGAATTAATGTTGATTAATTAAATTAAACTTAATTAACTACTTTTATCATAAAATAAAAACTATATCTTTAAACAAACTAAGTCAGATTAAAATTATACATAAGTCTAAATCCAAATTTTCTAACTAATTACTATATAATACACAAAATTAAATCATTTAACCATAACAATGTGAAGAAATAAAATTAATTTCTTAACTTACATATGTCTCCACATTTCCTGAGATGTGTCCTCGTTGATCTCTCTGGTAGATATATTGTTGTTTTTGACCATATTGTATGCTTCACTGCCACTGGAAATATCTTTTGCTCTTTGTGTAAACTCTTCTCTTAACTTTTCTCTCTTTCTACCCTTTCTCTTAACTTTTTCTCTCTTTGCACTCACATAATACGTGAGACGTGTAGTCCCCATTGTCTTTTATAGCTTCGCGAAACACAATATGTGAAACAGCCTCACATATTATATCCAAACAGTCCAGGCACAATACGTGAAACATCCTCACATATTACAATTAAGCACACTACGTGAAATATCCTCACGTATTTTGTTTGCTTCGCTGACAGACGTAGAGGGAGCTCAGTGATCTAAGAAATTGCTTAACCTATAAAACATGATAATGTGTCACGTACTATCCTAACACCCATAGACCATGTGCAGTGCAAATTTTGCATAATACATAAGATTGTTTAACGTATTGCTTTTAATAAAAAAAAAAAAACCAGTGTATTGGTAATCAATCTCACTACCCATGAAAATGGGTATATAATCATTTTTTTAAAAAAAGCCCACAATAAGTTATATATAAAATTTAAGTTTTATAAATTTTTTTAAAAATCTAAAGCAAACTCGTCATGGATAAGTTTTTGATATCTTCTCAATTATAATTTATATTATTGTGATTAATTTTTGAAATATTTTTTTAAATTGATTATTAAAAAATATGTCAACATTCTTATCCCTATATGGTGGACAATTTTTTTTCTTCTAGAAATTAGATTAAGGAAAAAACAAATGAACGAAGGATAGGATATTATGCCTTAAAAATGTAGCAACTCCGAACACCATACAATAGATAGATTAGATTTTCAGCTAATTACCATTAATGGTTTCTACCTAATCCGTTATTTATTTTTTTATGTTTTATTTTTTGTGATTCACTTTAACCTAAGCAATTCAAGAGGAATTTTTTTTTATACTTCTATAAATTCAAGTATAGTAGTATCTACTAACTATTTATAGTTAAAATAGTTAAAAATGAGTCATGTGGTCTACTAATTCAAACGTTTTAAAATCTACAAAATTACAACTATATACTAGATAAAGGGTATCGGTATCCAAGAGTATCAAAACAAAAACCTAAAACAAATTGTTTTAAAAGATCCACTATAAAACAAATAAACATGCATACTCTTCCAGAGAAAATAAATATAAAAAAATAAATAAAAATGTCATTTTCACTCAGCATTAACATATGTTTTTGGTCAATGGTCAATAATGGTAACTAGAAACTTCACGTACCCTGTATTTGTCTATGGATGTCAGCTCGTCATTCAAGCATCATCTATGATAGACAAACACTCAAAAGTGAATGTCGAATTAGAACACTCACTCCATCCCCATTGGATGTGATATTAGCCCCTATTTTTTTCATCAATCCATCATATCTAATGGTGATGTAATGGGTGTCCCAATTGAACATCCACTTTTAAGTGTTAAAATAGCAATTCTCTTTAATTAAAAAACAAAAACAAAATCTATGATAGACAATCCACATCAAAATAAAAACGTATGGAGGTAAGAATTTTTTTTTAATCACATATTAATACACATGTAGAATTTGACCAAGATACATTTACATTGTAAAACAATTTATTTAGATGACTTTTCAAATAAGTATGGAAGTCAACTATCACAATTGATGTGTCAATATATGATTGGATGATTGTATAAAAAAAATTTACACTACCACCACAAAATATTAAATCCATACAAGCATATTAAAAGACTCATGGATACATAAAGGGATGATAAAAAAAACCTAGGTATTTGAGGCAATGACTTGCAATTGGGATGAAATTGGGGATAAGTTTTGTCTATATAGAGACAGGGGAGTCCACATTCATTGTCTTTGGTTCGATTTGTATCCATTACAATATACAATATTCATAATATTGTTGAACACATTTTTTTCAACATGCATGACATCTAAACAATGAGACACCAAACCATCCTTCCAATATGGCAACTTCTAGAAGATAATGGTCCAATTATGGCCTACCCTATAACCTTGCAAATGCACTGCCTTTCCAACTTCTATTATTTTTGGGAAATCCTTGACTAGATCTTACATTTGGCGACCACTTAGTCTAACTAGAGGCTCATCATATTCAGCATAATTACTTTTAAAACTATATTTACTTCGACTATATGGATGATCAACATTTAAGAACCTCCTATGACAATCAAACAAAGAGTTCTTTTCTCCGTGTTTCAAAGTGAATGACATAGTATCCTCCATACAAATTGGGTATGCTAATTTACCTTGTGTCATCCATGCAGAGAAATTTCATAACCTGGAAAGTCATTAATGGTACACATTAATGCTACCTTTATCATGAAATTCTACTTTGTTGAAATGTCATAAGAACACCCTTACAATACAACTCATTCAATTCATCAAGTAAGGGTTGAAAATACACATGAATCTTAACTTTTGGATTACTAGAGGTAGGGATCATTCATGTTAAGAATAGTTAAGGATCTTTCATGCATATTTTAGGAGAAATATTATATGGCATAACCACTACGGGCCAGCACGAATAGGGTTTGCTAAATTGGTTATTGGTGGTAAATCCATCTTAATAGTCTCAGTCTAATATTTTGAAGTTTAGAGGCAAACTCAGAATATCTTCGATCAAAATATTTCCACGCTTCACCATGCGATAAATGAGTCATCACACTATCACCCTTCTGATTTTTACTGTGCCACCTCGTATGAGCAAGCTCATTGATGCATAGAGTCTCTTGAGCCTAGTGATTAAGGATGGATAATGTACTTTTTTCTGAGAGACATCCTTATACCTCTCACTTTCATGTGTTTTGGTTTTAAACCTAGGCTTTTGGTAGAACATCCACCTCTTAAATTATAACTATATATGTTAGAAATAAAATAATATCTTAGTATATTTAAGGTTGATTTAGGTATATCCACCATCTTCATTTCCTGGTTTTGCTCATGCCCATCTCCATTGCATGGTTTCTACCTTGGTCCTTTTTTTTTTATCTCCATTTATTTGTGGCAAGCTTAAAGCTTGGTGAGCTTAAGCCTGAGGGAGAGTGTTAGAAATAAAATAATATCTTAAAATATTTCAAGTTGATTTAGATTGATTTGTTAGATTAATTTAATCACTATATTTAGATTTTATCTTTGGCATGTAAATAGACATAGTACCACTTTGAAAATTAAACACACTAGACTATACATATTATTCAACCATTTTTTGTATTCTTTATTTTTTGGCTCTTGGTTTCTAACAATATATATTATGTTAACTAATTGCATAACATTCAAAAAAATTAAAAATTTAGAAGGATATTATTAAATATTTCTTATTTATATGCCTTTAATATATTTAAGCAAAGACTGAATTATGTGTGAAGATATTTAAACCAAGACTAAATTCATATACGGATTTGAATTTGGTTAAATGAATCTTTGTGTATGATTGGCAAACATATATCATAGTTAAGACAATTGTATGTATATATATATATATATATATATATATATATATATATAGAGAGAGAGAGAGAGAGAGAGAGAGAGAGAGAGAGAGAGAGAGTGTGTGTGTGTGTGTGTGTGTGTGTGTGTGTGTGTGTGTGTGTGTGTGTGTGTGTGTGTGTGTGTGTGTGTGTGTGTGTGTGTGTGTGTGTGTGTGTGTGTTGGGGGGGAAGGAATCCACTTACTCCATGAGTAAGTCTTAGCCCACTTACAACCTACTTACTCCATCTAATAACTTTTTTCGAGCATAAAATTGCATCAATTCAAACGTTGAATCTAAAGTCTCTACTGAGTATATCAAGTATATAAAGTTTCATACAATTTAAAAATGATTTGATAGTTCATCATTTCATTTTATTTTAATGGATAATATGTTTTTACAAATACAAGTAAATATCGATTAATAGATTATACGGGTCATGCGTGATCATTAATATAATAAAGCATAAATTAGCAGTCGTATTAATTACATTCAATGTGGATGAAGAACTATAAAATGAAGTAAGTGTTCAAGACTTACTACAGGAATAAATTGATCCACACTCATATATATATATATATATGGAACGTATCATATGACAGGAATGGTTTATTATGAGAGTAAGACGGTAAATTTGGGCTATATAACTATATATGAATGATCAAAATTGAAAGTTATTTATGGTAACTAATGATCTCATAATCATTTAAAATTATCATGTGATTTTATGATTTAATCTTAACAATTCATATAAAATCCAATTATCTAAATTTATTCCTCTAAGTCTCACAATAAATCTCCCCTATTATTTGAATATATATATATATATACACACACGCACACACGTACTTCTAAAATATGCTTTCTTACTTCCTTAAAATAAAGAGAAGCCATATTTTAATCTATTTTCAACTTTTTTATTAATTTTATATGTTCCATCACATTTAAATTTTTTTTATCAAAATTTATTTTATTAATTGTCATGCACATTTATTTTTTTAAAAAAATGAAATATATTAGACTTGTAATAATATAAAATGTCCACCATTAAATAACTTTTAATTGGTGTAACCTTTCACAAAATTCACCGTTAGATTAGAAATTCACATCATGTAGATTTTGTCTAGAAATTTCCCATTAATCTAAAATCATCAAGCATAGTTTTTATATACATAAAAATTAACATAATATTTATGCTTAAAACATATAAGAATAAGAGCTACATGATCTCATTGTTATTGGTGTTTAATTTTTACTAAATTTGGCACATATGATTTTATGATATGTAATTGTAATTCAACGGATGGATCAATAAAAAATTATTTCATAGAAAGTTATAAGCGATGTAACCATGCTTAAAATTACACTAGTATAACTTAATCATAACTCTATCCATAATCAATATTGCATTAAGAGAACAAATTATAAATAATAATTCATTGTTTTCTTCATACAAAAATGTGACATTTATATTTGGTTACAAACTTTATTACCATTGAATAAAATGGATGGGTGAAGATGAGTATAGATCATCCAATAATAAAAGGGTGACTCTGCCAATCTCTTAGATGTTAACATTATTATTTCACAATATGGTAAATTAGGTGCAAGTTTCCATATACTATAACTCATAGTAGGGAGTTGCTGTTGCCACTCCTATTTATCTATTGTCATTCCTGTCATTATATCTACATTTCCTAAAATGGCCTTTAGTTTTTATAGATGAAACTAAAAAGCTCAAAACTAATCTCACTTGAGGGAGCTATAGGAAGAGATTATGGTGCAACATAACTAGTCTTAGAGCATTAAAGATAACCCAGAGCATTATATAGTTTGGCAAACCACAATTAAATAGTAATAAAAGCTCTTTTTTCATTTAACTACTTTTTTATTTTCAAAACTAAGATTTTGTGTGGTAGAGTTTTAATTTCCTATTACCATTCTTTATTTGTTGTTTTCATGTGTGGCATTTCTAAATAATTTTAATTAAAATTTTTTTCTTTATATATTTGGAATGTATTGTTCCTCTAACATTTTAAATTTACATTTAATAGCTACATTAATTTATATTAAACATAAAATCAAACTATAATTAAACTTCTAGCATAGCATAGGAAAAATCCTTATTTAAAAGTAATGATTAATTTGAATGAAAAAAGTATAGTGAAACATAACAAAATTTAAATAACCTATTAAAGTATAGTAACATATATGTTTCTTTTTCTCTTTCTTTTTTTTTTTTTTTTGAGATTTCAACAATCCTTTTGAATTTTTTTTATAATTGTATTTTTATTATCTGGAACTATGTTTTTCTTTTTTATATATTTCAATTTTGGGAACTAATGTTGCATCATTTTTTTTTTCACGCATGTTTTCCAATTAATTTAATCAAGCTTCTTACCATCTTTATTTTTATACTTTTTTTATGTTGCGATAACAAATGTTGTAGTTGTAGAGTTTCGACGAATTTTTTTTATTGAATTAAAATATTAGAAATTTTGGATGCAATATTTTTATACAAGTATGATGTGGATAAAAATTATTATATTTTTTATTTGATCAAATTTGATAAGTTGTTTAAAATTTTATATTGCCATACTTTTAATCCAAGTTAATCATTATATGTAAGTTAGGCTTCTCTTTTTTCTTTTTTTTTGGTTATGCTAGGAGTTTAATTATAGTTAACTTTTATGTTTAATATTAATTAGTACAATAGATATAAAATAAGTTTTTAATGAAAAGTATTTATAAACATCATAAATAAAAATAATAAATAATGAGTGATATTAGACCATTGAGAATCTACTACATAAAATATAACTTAATATTGAAAACTTAAAACTAGCTAAAAATAAGAACAACTTTTTTTATTAAGGATATTTTAAGAATGCTATACATAAAAGCAATTAATGAAGAGTGGTGATAGACAAATGGGAGCCTATTGAATAATATCAAATATGTAGAATACCATTTTTCTATTTCAATATAATTTTCATGCTTTTGTTGAAAAGTTCCAACAAGAACAATCACAAAAAAGAAATCTTTTAACAAAGTTGACTAATAGAATGAAATTGTTATATACACGATTTTCATTGGCAAAAATAAAAAAGGGAAAACTCATTAGAATCCGAACTGCTATAGCTATAAATAGCTCCAATGTTGCATGACGGCTCACATCAGGGTGTATTATGATTCTTATCAAAATTGCCTAAATAACTAAATTGTAAACTCAAAATTAAACACCCTCAATGCCCACCAGAAAGGCATTTTTGTTAACTCTATTGGAATGATAAGTACACACCAGTTAAGTTATTATTATCAAACCTTTTACAATAAAAACACCAAAGCAATTACCTCCTAATGCATACAAAATTATTATTTGAAATCTCAAACTTTGCTTGAACTTTTCAACAAAGGCCAAATCTCAAGCATGGTGATCTCATCGCCTACTTCTAACATGGTATGCAATTTTTAACATTCAAGTTCTAACTAATTACCCATATTATCTTCGTCAAACTTACATAATTAATGTTCCTAGCTACATAGCTTTTTTTTTTTTTTCAAGTATGCATTTGTATTATTTATAAGCTAGCCAACTTCATTACAAGAAATACACATATATAAAACTCAAATGACAATGGTTGTTTATTGTGGGATGTGAGGAACAAATCTTGATTATTGGATCTTACATTAATAATAAGGATTTAAACTTATTAAAGTCATGTGACTTTCTAAAATTATTATGTAACAAATATTAATTATCATTAATTCCCTTCACTATTATAATAAATCATTCATTCCACTTAAATGATCCTCATATATATATATATATATATATATATATATATATATATATATATATATATATATATATATATATATATATATAGGATTAAGATTAGGATCAAGTTATATCGGTCTAACTTTAAGCATAGCTATACAATTTATAACTTTCTAAGAAATAATTCATTTGTACCAAATTTCATAAAAAAAAATGAATATTAATATTAATGCAATCATTTAGGTCTTTATTTTATTTTTTTTATAAATCAAGAGTATCCACTGCCGAAAGCAATGAATAATCCTCTCAAGACATAGAGCTCACATAAGTGGGTCTTGCCTATGGCTATAAAACCTTCTCCATACACACCACTAGGAATCGAACCCTTGACTAGATGCTTAAGGAGCCCAGCTAGCTACCAACTGTGCTAGGCCTCATGGTTTCATTTAGCTCTTTATTATTCTTATTCATTTTAAACATATATATTACAATGATTTTTTTTTTTATGATTATGGTTCACATGCATACAAGTGAAGACGAAGTTGATTGGTAAAGTGTTGATACTTTCATTATCGATGATAGTGCTGCAATCAAGTGCAGCATGGTCACGAGAGCTTGAGGAGAAACAAGTGAAGACAATGACGTTCATCTCAGACAAATTTGAAATAAAACCAGGAATGGTGGTAAAAAAGGACTTCTTTAATGCTGGGTTTCCAAGAGGCCACATTGCAGTTAAAGTTTCGATTTGGAACTTGTTGATGTACATGGACATTTTGTACCCTTATATGAAGCTTACCTTCACCATTACTTTGTTTTGAGATACATTCAAAATATGAGTTATTTGGCAGAACACCCAAGGGCTCTCAGTGAGATCAGAAAAGGTAAAATAGGCCGAAGAAATGATGGCTTATGTAGGGGTGACCAACTTCCAGCCTATTGGAGCTTTGGAGCTGAATCACGGGGAACAAGCACAAAATCCCCATAACCTTTTGGGATAGAAGTTGGTACCCCTTCAGAGATTCCAAAGGGGCACCAAGAGATGTGGGGCATCAACACCATGGTCATTGATACCCGTGGTGTACAAGATCGTAAAGGTTGCACTGAGTGCCGATGCAACCTTTATAGCAACATCACAAAGAGCTACATGGAAAACCATAGAGGACCTAATGATAAAATATTGACTACAACTTACAAAGGAGGGCTCTCTTGTTGTGAAGGTCGGTGCAAATTACAAGAAAGTTTCTAAGGTGGCAAGAGAAAACTAATTTAGGATGGAACGGTTCTATGTGCTACCACACCAAAATATGGAAAGGAGCTAGGAAATGAGATGGGTTATGCTGTTGGAATGTCTGTATATTATCCAAAACTAGGTTCTATCAAGATTGTTGATGGTGAAACTTTGACCGTGGAATTCATATATAAAAGTGGCTTTCGCACTGGAGTTATGGGACATTTCTATATCAATTTGGCAGAGAAGTTATCATAATCTATATGTATAAGAAGGGTGCACAAGGTCTTCTTTCCCTTGATGAGAAGTGCACCATCCTTTATTCCATTAGTCACCAATGTGACAACAAGGTGGAGAGATTGATTGGGAAAGCAAGATAGTGTTTGATAAGAATTACTAATTGGGATTCACAAATGTCTTTACACCTAGTTGTATCTTCCAATATAGCAATATTGTATTTATTTTTTAATTTTTTGTGTGTAGTAGAGGCAAATAAAATAAATGCACAGATTTTATTTGCTCAAATATATTTTTAGCACTTTGTTATTGTTTATTGCATCCTTCTTAAAATGGGACATATATACACAAAAAAGTAACAAACTTATCATGGAGGTGTTGAAGCACCAATTAATTTAGATTAATCTCCAACTAAGCTAACCAAATTGCTCCAACTTTCTAGTTGTGATATTGTTGCCAACACTGCCAATGCTCAACTAAAGAATTCATATAATTCTTCTTGAATGTGAAGGCAAAACCAGACACAACATTTATTTTTTCAATTCTAAGTTAAATAAATTGCATTGTCGTTAATGATAAGTTTCCAAATCCAAAGGCAGCAATATAGGTCTTTACTCTAGGGGAGGCTATTGTTACTTGCAATTAGTCTGGTGCCACTTCTACTAATTTAACTTTTACTAAACTTACGTAAAATTCCTTTATGTTCTTTTTTGTAGTTAAAATGTTGTCTATTATTACTTTAAATTTTAATCAACCTCAATATTATGAACTTTATAAAATATATTTTTAATATACTGTTACTTTTATTTTATTTTAACCTTGTAAAAAATTTTCAATTCTTATTCATTCTGTTACAGTACATATTAAATTTAATTTCTCACATTAACATAAAATATATTGTTGGATGATTGTATAAAAAAATATTACACTACCACTACAAAATATTAGATTCGTACACGTATATCAAAAGGCTCAAGGATACATAAAGAGATGGTAAAAAAAACCAAGGTATTTGTAGTAGAGACCTTCAATTGGGATGGAATTAGGGATAAGTTTTGTCTCTATATTTTATGGCATAAAACTATGGGCTAACATGAATAGGGTTTGCTAAATTCGTTGTTGGGGGTAAATCCATCTTGATGGAGTCTCGGTCTAATATTTTGAGGTTTAGAGGCAAACTCAGAATATCTTCGATAAAAAAAATTTCACGTTTCACCATGGGATAGATGAGTCATCACACCATCAACCTTCTAATTTTCACTGTGCCATCTCATATGAGAAGCCAAGCTCGTTGATGCACAGAGTCTGTTGAGCCTAGTGATTAAGGGCGGATAATGCATTATTTTCTGAGGGATATCCTTATACCTCTCAATTCCATATCTCTCAGGTTTAAACCTAGGCTCATGACAAAACTTACACCTCTTGAATTATTACAATATATGTTAGATTGATTTAGGTTTATACACTATCTTCATTTCCTGATTTTATTCTTGCCCATCTCCGCTACCTGATTCTACCAAGGGCCTTTTTTTATATCTTCATTTATTTGTGACAAGCTTAAAGCTTTGTGAACTTTAGCCTAAGGGGGAGTATTAGAAATAAATTAATATCTTAATATATTTCGAGTTGATTTAGATTGATTTACTTTGATATTAGATTAATTTTATCATTATGTTTAGATTTTATCTTTGGCCTATAAATAGGCACAGTACCACTTTGTAAATTAAACACTTCAGATTATACAGATTATTCAACCATTTTTTGTATTCTTTATTTTCCAATTCTTGTTTCTAACAGTATATATTATGTTAACTATTTGTATCACATTTTAAAAAAATTAAAAATTTATTAGGATATTATTAAATATTTCTTATTTATATACATTTAGTATATTTAAGCAAAGATTGAATTGTGCGTGTAAAGATATTTAAACAAAGAATAAATTCATTTAAGGTTTTGAATTTGGTTAAATGAGTCTTTGTGTATGATTGGCAAACATATATTATAGTTAAGACAATTTTAATAGGTATTGAACAAACTCAATGTGTTGGTGTTTTAAATAAAAAAAATATAAAATATAATACAATAAAATACAACACTCTCCTTGATACACACACACACACACACATAAATCGTATCGTATGAGAAAAATGGTTTATTATGAGAGTGAGATGAGTAAATTTTGACCATTGGATTTTATGTGAATGGTCAAGATTGAATCATAAAGTCATGTGACATTTTGAAATGAGCATGTAAGCATTATTTACCATTAATCGACTTTCAATCATGACATCCATGTATTGTTATACTGCCAAGATTTGCTCCTCTCACTCCTATAATAAACCACCCATCTCGAGTGGTTTATAACAAGAGTAAGAGGGTAGATCTGGGCTGTATAACCATATATGGATAATCAAAATTGAAAGTTATTTATGGTAATTAATGATCACACGATCATTAAAATTTTCATGTGATTTTATGATTTAATCTTGATCATTCATATAAGATCCAACGATTCAAATTTATTCCTCTTAGTCTCACAATAAATCACCTATCTCACTTGAATATATATATATATATATATATATGGACACACACACACTCCTTCTAAAGTATACTTTCTTACTCCCTTAAAATTAAAGAGAAGCCAGATTTTAATTTATTTTCAAATTTTTTTTATTAATTTTATATTTTTCATTACATTTAAATTGTTTATTGAAATATATTTCATAAATTGTTGTGCACATTTATTTTTCTAAAAAAATGAAATATATTTGACTATTGTAATAATATAAAATGTCCACCATTAAATAACTTTTAATTCGTGTAACCTTTTACAAAATTCACCGTTAAATTAGAAGCTCACATCATGTAGATTTTGTCTATAAATTTTCAGTTAATATAAAATCGTTAGGTATAGTTTTTATATGCATAAAAATTAACATAATATTTATTCTTAAAATGGACAAGAATAAGTGCTACATGATCTCATTTCTATTGATGTTTAATTTTCATTAAATTCGGCACAAATGATTTTATGATATGTAATTGTAATTCAATGGGTGGATCGACAAAAAATTATTTCATAGAAAGTTACAAGTGATGTAACCATGATTAAAGTTACACTGGCATAACTTAATCATAACTCTATGTATAATCATTATTGCATTAAGAGAACAAATTATAAATAATAATTCATTGTTTTCTTCATACAATAATATGACATGCATATTTGGTTATAAACTTTATTACCATTGAATAAAATGGATGGGGTGAGATAAGAGGTGACTCTGCCAATCCCTTAGATGTTAACATTATTATTTCACAATATAGTAAATTAGGTGTGAGTTTCCGTATACTATAACTCATAATAGGGAGTTAGCATTGCCACTCCTATTTATATATTGTCACTCATGTCATTATATCTACATTTCCTAAAATGGTCTTTAGTTTTTTATAGATGAAACTAAAGAGCTCAAAACTGATCTCACTTGATGGAGCTATAGGAAGAGATTATGATGCAATGTAACTAGTCTTAGAGCATTAAAGATAACATAGAGCATTGTACAGTTTGGCAAACCACAATTAAATTGCAATAAAAATTGTTTTTACATTTAACTACTTTTTTATTTTCAAAACTAAGATTTTGTGTGGTAGAGTTTTAATTTCCTATTACCATTCTTTATTTACTGCTTTCATGTGTGGCATTTCTAAATAATTTTAATTAAAAACTTTTTCTTTATATATTTGGAATGTATTGTTCTTCTAACATTTTAAATTTATATTTAGTAGCTACATTAATTTATATTAAACATAAAAGCAAACTATAATTAAACTTCTAGCATAGCATAGGAAAAATCCTATTTTAAAAGTAATAATTAATTTGAGTGCAAAAAGTATAGTGAAACATAACAAATTTTAAATAACTTGTCAAATTTAAAGTATAGTAACACATATTTTTCTTTTTGTATTTTTTTTTAGATTTCAAGAATCCTTTTAAATGTTTTTTTTATAATCGTGGTTTTATTATCTGGAGCCACGATTTTATTTTTTATATATTTCAATTTTGGGGAGTAATGTTGCAATGCATTTTTTTTCATGCATGTTTTCCAATTAATTAAATCAAGCTTCTCACTATCTTTATTTTTATATATACTTTTTTGATGTTGCGATAACAAATGTTGTAGTTGTAGAGTTTAGATGAATTTTTTTATGGAATTAAAATATTAGAAATTTTGGGTGTAATAATTTTTGTACAAGAATGATGTGGATAAAAATTATTATATTTTTTATTTGATCAAATTTGATAAGTTGTTTAAAATTTTATATTGCTATACTTTTAATCCAAGTTAATCATTATATGTAAGTTAGGCTTTTTTTTTTTTGTGTTATGCTAGAAGTTTAATTGTAGTTAACTTTTATGTTTAATATCAATTAGTACAATAGATATAAAATAAGTTTTTAATGAAAAGTATTTATAAATATTATAAATAAAAATATTAAATAATGAGTGATATTAGACCATTGAGAATCTACTACATAAAATATAACTTAATATTGAAAATTTAAAACTAGCTAAAAATAATAACAACTTTTTTATTAAGGGTATTTTAAAAATGCTATAAATAAAAGCATTAATTAAGAGTAATAATAGACAAATAGGAGTCTATTGAATAATATCAAACATATGGAATACCATTTTTCTGTTTCAATATAATTTGCATGCTTTTGTTGAAAAGTTCCAGCAGGGACCAATCACAAAAAAGAAATCTCTTAACAAAGTTGACTAATAGAAGGAAATTGTTATATAAATGATTTTCATTGGGGAAAAGAAAGTAAAAACTCATTATTCGAATCACTATAGCTATAAATAGCTCTAGTACGTGTTGCATGACGGCTCACATCTGGGTGTATTGTGGTTGATTGTGATCAAAATTTGCTCAAATAGCTAAACTATAAACTCAAAATTAAACACCTTCAATGCCCACCAGTAAGGCATTTTTGTTAACTCTGTTGGAATGATAAGTATGTAGTTACAACAGTAAGTTATTATTATCAAACCTTCTACTATAAAAACATCAGAGCAATTACCTCCTAATGCATACAAAATTATTATTTGAAATCACAAACTTTGCTTGGACTTTTCAACAAAGGCCAAATCTCGAGCATGGTGATCTCATCGCCTACTTCTAATGTGGTATGCAATTTTTAACATTTAAGTTCTAACTAATTTCCCATATTGTCTTTGTCAAACACACATAATTAACCTTCGAAGCTACATAGCTTTTTTTTTTCAAGTATGCATTTGTATTATTTATAAGCTAGCCAACACAAAAGGTAAAGAATATAATATATGTTCATTATTTATATATATATATATATATATATAAAACTCAAATGAGAATGGTTGTTTATTGTGGGACATGAGGAACAAATCTTGATTATTGGATCTTACATTAATAACAAAGATTTAAACTTATTAAAGTCATGTGACTTTCCGAAATTATTATGTAACAACTATTGATTATCATTAATTCCCTTCGCTATTATAATAAATCATTCATTCCACTTAAATCATCCCCATATATATATATATATATATAAAACTAGGATTAAGATTAGGATCAAGTTAAGCTGGTCTAACTTTAAGCATAGCTATACAATTTATAACTTTCTAAGAAATAATTCATTTGTGCCAAATTTCATAAAAAAAAATGAATATTTATACTAATGCAATCATTTAGCTCTTAATTATTCTTATTCATTTTAAACATATATATATATATATAATATTACAATGATTTTTTTTATGATTATGGTTCACATGCATACAGTTGAAGACGAAGTTTATGGCTAAAGTGTTGATACTTTCATTATCGATGATAGTGCTGCAATCAAGCGCGGCATGGTCACGAGAGCTTGAGGAGAAACAAGTGAAGACAATGACTTTCATCTCAGACAAGTTTGAAATAGAACCAGGAATGGTGGTGAAAAAGGACTTCTTTAATGCTGGGTTTCCAAGAGGCCACATTGCAGTTAAGAGTTTCAATTTGGAACTCGTTGATGTACATGGGTATTCCGTACCCTTATATGAAGCTTACCTTCACCATTACTTCATTTTGAGATACTTTCAAAATATGAGTTATTTGGCAGAACACCCTGGGGCTCTCAGCGAAATCAGAAAAGGTAAAATAGGCCGAAGAAATGATGGCTTATGTAGGGGTGACCAACTTCCAGCCTATTGGAGCTTTGGAGCTGAATCACGGGGAACAAGCACAAAATCCCCGGAACCTTTTGGGATAGAAGTTGGTACCCCTTCAGAAATTCCAAAGGGCCACCAAGAGATGTGGGGCATCAATTCCATGGTCATTGATACCCGTGGTGTACAAGATCGTAAAGGTTGCACTGAGTGCCGATGCAACCTTTATAGCAATATCACAAAGAGCTACATGGAAAACCATAAAGGACCTAATAATAAAATATTGACTACAGCTTACAAAGGAGGGCTCTCTTGTTGTGAAGGTCGGTGCAAATTACAAGAAGGTTTCCAAGGTGGCAAGAGAAAACTTGCCCTCAAATACACAATTAAGTATGCTGATTGGGATCAAAACCAAGTGCCTCTTAAGGTTTATCAACTTGATGTGACTGACCAAGTGACATCAAATGGTTCCCAAATAGTTCATAATTGTGGGGTAAGTAAATGAATTATATATATATATATTGAAGATATGTTAGATTTCAAATCTTTTGTGCCATTTTTTCTGTCATTCTTGATGCCCACAACAAAAATTTCATAAGTCTATATAATAACATCATCCATAATTTCTTATCCAATCAAGTTTTTCCATTATCCATGATTTTTACACGCATATGGAAAATTTGATTGGGGGATATGGGAAGTGGGAAAGAAAAAGGAGACAAGTGAGTTTTGTTTGACATGTTATAATAACTTATGATTAAGCAAACTATTTCAATCTCTATTACTACTATAAAATATAATATTTGTCTCCAGCAGCTAGCTATTACTTTTTTATTTTTGCTAATTAAGTGATAATATTTCACAATTTCATTTGCTACAGATAGAGTATACTATTCCAGCAAATAATGGTAGTAATAACTCACCTTATGATATTCGAAGAACAAAGATCCCAATGAATAAAGGTGGCAATCTCATCTACGGTACTGCTCATGTACATGCAGGAATTGTTAATGCAACTTTATACGGACAGGTGATGATTTTCAATGTTTACCATCATTCTCAAATATATTTTTGATTCATCATATACTATATATATGTGCATATATGTTCTTCATTTGTTTCGAATTAAGGAATAATTTTATCGTTTTGATCAAGTTTCATTGTAACAAGTATAATATTCTAGTGTATCGTTACTTCTAAAATTATTTTTTCCCTCTAATTTAGGATGGAACAATTCTATGTGCTGCCACACCAAAATATGGAACAGGAAAGGAACCAGGAAATGAGATAGGTTACGTTGTTAGAATGTCTGTATGTTATCCAAAACCAGGTTCTGTCAAAATTGCTGATGGTGAAACTTTGACTGTGGAATTCATATATAAAAGTGGCTTTCGCACTGGAGTTATGGGACATTTCTATATTAATCTGGCAGAGAAGCTAGCATAATCTACATGTATAAGAAGGGTGCACAAGGCCTTCTTTCCCTTGATAAGAAGTACACCATCCTTCATTCCATTAGTCACCAATGTGACAACAAGGTGGATAGATTGATTCGGAATAGTGTTTGATAAGATTTACTAATTGGGATTCACAAATGTCTTTGCAACTTATTGTATCTTCCAATATTGCAATATTATATTTATTTTTTAAATTTTATGTGTGTAGTAGGAGCTAATAAAATAAACGCACATATGTTATTTGCTCAACTATATTTTTAGCACTTTATTTTTATTGTATCCTTCTTAAAATGGGACATATATACATGAGAAAGTGACAAACTCACCATGGAAGTGTTAAAACACCAACTAGTTTAGATTAATCTCCAACTAAGCTAACCTAATTGCTCTAACTTTCTAGTTGTGATATAGTTGTTAACACTGCCAATGCTCAACTAAAGAATTCATACAATTCTTCCTGAACGCAAAGGCAAAACCAGACACAACATTTATTTTTTCAATTCTCTGTTAAACAAGTTAAAATACATTGTCGTTAATGACAAGTTTCCAAATCCAAAGGCAACAATATAGGTCCTTACTGTAGGAGAGGCTATTGTCACTCCCAATAAGTTTGTTACCACTTCCACTCATTTAACTTTTACTAAACTTACCTAAACTACCATTATCTTCTTTTTTGTAATTAAAATGTTGTCTATTATTACCTTAGAATTTTATCAACCTCAATATTATCAACTTTATAAAATATATTTTTAATATACTGTTACTTTTATTTTATTTTAACTCTATAAAAAATTTTCAATTCTTGCTCATTCTGTTACAGTACATAGTAAATTTAATTTCTCACAATAACATAAAAAAGTATGCATAACTACGGCTTAAAATGATAACCCCACGTGAATTTTTTTTGTAGTATAACAATATTTTTATACTTTTTTTAATTTTACACAATGTACAATATTTTATGAAATGCAAGATTATGCTTACTTACTGGTGGCTTTTATCGTAAAATTCTGTTTCGACCTTTGAGGTGTTGGATATCTACTTGTTCTTTTAGCTACTGAATTTTCTTCTGTTGTTGCTGGTTTATTTTGGCACACCAAAGCCTAATATTTTTTTTCTCTGGGAATGTGTTTGTTCAAGTTTTCTTTTGTGCCAATGGTAAATTTGGCAACACATTACTCGGCATCAACTAGTTCTTAGTATTATTTGTATTCTTTTTTTTTTTTTGGTATGACTTTTCTTGCGCTTCTTCAATTTTAGAGTATGAGCAATTTTATGTAAAAAAAGAGTATGTATGTACAATCGTATATTTAACATATATAATTTATTTTCATTTCAGGTGATATTTATATACAAAAAACAAAAAATAGACTAAAAACCCTCTAATTAGTCCCTCAAATTTATAGTAGGAGATAAATTAGTTCCTCAAATTTAAAAAAGGGGGACAATTTAGTTTCTTTGTAAAATTGTCATCTAAATTGTGTCCTGTTAACTTACTTATGTTACTGTTAATTTGTTTATATGTATAGTTAATTTTTATAGTGAATCCTAACTTACCTCGCTCCTCCAAACGAAACCTGTTTTTTTTTTATCTGCTATCTCACCATAGCTCTCTACTTAAAAGAAAAACTTAGACTTTAAGTTGACATTTGTTTTACCCAGAACAGAAGAATGAGGCAAGTTAGGACTCACTATGAAAATTAACTGTACATGTAAGTAAATTAACAAAATACGTGGACATTTCTAGTAATAGTTTAGACAATAAATTGGCGGATGATCTAACTTTTCTCATTTTACAAAATTTAAGGGACTAATATGATATTTTCTAAATCTGATGGATTAATAGGTTTAATTTGAGGTTTTAATCTAAAAGATATTTTTAAAAGTTCATAAAAGTAAGGTTTATAAATGTACTGGACTAGAAAATATCGGCCTATACCTTGGCTAAAAATACAAGACCTTGGATATGAATCCTGTAACATCCCCTGTTGCTTTATGAATTAACGACTGTCCCCACAAACCAACACAGGTCTTTTCAGCATGCTTTGTCCTCACTCACATGCTTCCTAGGAAAACTTCCCCGGAGGTCACCCATCCCAAAATTACCCCAGGTCAAGCACGGTTAACTGTAGAGTTCTTTCAGTTTGGGCTACCAAAAAGAAGATGCATCTTGTTGATATAAATAGTACAAATCAATTCATATAAGCCCTCCTCAACTGTATAGTTCCATACCTATACAGTCTCAAGATCCCTTTCATTCGGGTGTGTAATCAGTTCATTCATGTACCCCTCCGCTTAGAGGACCTTGCGAGGAGCCGCTCCTTGTTCGTGCCTTCTTTGCACTGGCGATCACTCTTCGTCCTCGTCCCCGGGCGTTACATGCCCACCAGCTTTTTCTTGGTTCGTCCCCGAACCACACCGTACTGGGAGAGGTGCAGGCTCTGATACCATTTGTAACATTCCCTGCTGCTTTATGGATTAACGACTGTTCCCACAAACCAACACGGGTCTTTTCAGCATGCTTTGTCCTCATTCACATGCTTCCTTGGAAAACTTCCCAGGAGGTCACCCATCCCAAAATTACCCCTGGTCAAGCACGCTTAACTGTGGAGTTCTTTTAGTTTGGGCTACCAAAAAGAAGATGCATCTTGTTGATATAGGTAGTACAAATCAATTCATATAAGCCCTCCTCAACTGTATAGTCCCATACCTATACAGTCTCAAGATCCCTTTCATTCGGGTGTGTAATCGGTTCATTCATGTAACCCTCCGCTTAGAGGACCTTGCGAGGAGCCGTTCCTTGTCCGTGCCTTTTTCGCAGCAGTGATTACTCCTCGTCCTCGTCCCCTGGCGTTACAAATCCCAGACCTCGACCTAGCTTAGAGGACTCTCCCAAAGAATCTCACAACTCGATTCACAAGGCATAATATCCTTTGCAGATTTATCTCAAATTTAGTTGAGAGTATCTCCTCAATCTCGTATGTAATCTCTCTATATCTTAGCATATCTTTATAATATCTGATTATTATCTTTAGTACTGACTAAATCGCAGGAATATCTCCTACATTTGAGGAAGATCATGACAGATTTACCACAGGGGTAACCTCACTTTATATAAGGGGGCTACTGACCCCCAGATATAACACAATCTCAATCATCTAAACACCTTTCCACTCCTCACGCGCTCTCTAACTTGAGCATTGGAGTGTCTTTGTAGGTACCCCACCCCCCGTTTCCACAAACGCTGGAGTTACTTGCATCCTTACCGCTACTTCTAGGGTAAGAACATTGGCGCCCACCATGGGGCCGGTAAACAAGCCTACTTCACATCCTCAAAAAACCATCATCCATGGTTGACGCTTCCAGCCAAAACACTCACCCCAATAACCAGCCTCCCCCTAATCTCAACCAGTTAGAAGAAGAGAATCGCCGCCTGGTCGAGTAGCTCCGCAAACTACAAGAAGAAAATTAGTCCCTGAAGATTGAAAGTTCAAAAAATCTTAGACAATGAGCCACCAACCCAAGGAATACCAAACATGTCAGTCATGATTTCGGTAATGATAGACCCCTACATTCCCATTATCCCACCTACCAAGTCGAATCCGATGATGAGCCTGAAACCATAGACTACTAACCATTCTTAGAAAAACTCATGGCCACTAACTGACAGAATCCCCAATCATTCGTTACAATGTTCAGATCCATGATGCTTATTAATGGAGCAACTGACAGAATCCTCTGCCGAACTTTCCCATCTTTCTTGGAAAAATTGGTACTACTGTGGTTCTCAACCTTACCCCCAAATTCCATTAATAAGTTTGAGGATCTGGCCAAAGCTTTCACCAATAGATTTATATCCTCCAAAATCTACACCAAGACATCGGATTCCTTAGAACACGTTAAACAAGGATCTGATTAATCCTTAAGAACCTACTTGACTCGATTCTAAGAAGAGGCATCACAAATTACTGACCTCAACCCAGCAGTCGAGCTACACCAAATCAGGATCAGCCTGGATCTGGGCCATTCAAAGAAAGCTTGGTAATCACCAAATCAAGGCCCATACATGAACTTCGCGAAAGGGCCCTCAAATACATCAATGCCGAGGAGCTCCAAGCAGCGGAAAAGAACAATCAAAAGCAAAACAAAAACAATTCAGGGCAAAAACATAAGGAGGGCAAGCATAAGCACAGAAAAACTCTGGATATTCGGAACTAGGATTCGCTACATACACCCCACTCAATGCAAGAGCAAGTATGATCCTGACCAAAATATATAGTGCTTGGCTCTTAAAACCAGTCCAAGGTGATCCTCGGCCAAGGCCAAAAAGCACAGACCAAAATAAAATTTGTGAGTATCATAACTCTAAGGGACACACAACAGACAAATGTAAAAGCTTGAAGAATAGGATTAAACGTCTCATCCGATACGGATATCTAAAACAATTCATCAATGAGGAAAAAGAGGAAAAGAAAAAGATCGAGGCCGAGAAAGAAGAAACAAGCATCGAAGCCCTTCAACATCTTCAAATATTGAATCCCCTCCAAGACACAAAAAACCTGAAAGAAAAAAGTGATTTCCTTCTCATGAAGAAACAAAAATCCATGGTGTCATCGACTACATTGCAAGAGGATTTGCAGGAGGAGACGAGATAAGCTCGGCAAGGAAAAGATCACTCCGAGCGATCATGTCACTTGAAGGAGCGTCAAATCCCTCAAGGCCAAAAAAAAATCTCTAATATCTTTCTTAGATTCTAATTACAAAGGAATTGATGAAAATTTGCATAATCCTATCGTAATTTCCATCCTTGCTAGCAATTTCTTGGTTAGGAAAGTCCTGGTGGACCAGGGGAGTTCAACCGAAATCCTTTTCTATTCCACCTTCAAACGGATGCAACTCTGAAAAGGCACTCCTCCCATACAATGGTGAACTGGTCAAATTTACTGGGAACAGAGTAAAAGTACTCGGCTATGTATGGCTTAGGAGAACATTCGGCATGGAACCCCTGACAAAATCGGTCGACCTCCAATACTTAGTCGTTAACGCCAACAGTCCTTACCACATAATTATAGGGTGACCTTCACTCAATGCCCTAGGAGCTGTAGTCTCAACACCTCATCTAGCCATGAAATTCCCAGTATCTGAATCCAAAGTCGGAGTAGGCCATGTCAACCAAAAAGAAGCCAGAATGTGCTATAACGAATGTTTGAAGATAAAGTCCACAGAAAAATTGAAGATTGAACAAGTGCACAACATGTTCCACATAGATCAAATCCCCTTGATCTCCGAGCTTGATCCAGAGGAGAAATCCAGAATCGCCCACAACCAGCTAACAAGTTACAGCTCGTCCAAATAGGCGACAACGCCAAAAAAGTAACCTTCATTGGAGCCAACCTCCCTCCAAGCTTATCTGCAGAGCTCTCCACCTTACTCTTAAGGAATGTCAATCTCTTTGCCTAGACCCCAGTTGATATGCTAGGAATCAACCTGGATGTGATCAGTGACAAGTTAATGGTCGACCCAAAAGCTCGACCAATAGCATAAAAGAAAAGGACCTTGGGAGTTAAGCGCCAAAAAGCAGCCTTAGAAGAAACCAAGAAACTCCTTAAAGCTAGCTTCGTCAAAGAAATCAGGTATACTACATGGCTAGCGAATACAATAACGATGAAGAAAAGCTCAGGTAAATGGTGTATGTGTGTAGACTTCACTGATCTTAACAAGGCTTGCCCAAAGGACTCCTACCCACTCCCCAACATCGATAAGCTTGTTGATAACGCCTCCGACTACCAATATCTTAGCTTTATGGATGCATACTGTGGTTACAATCAAATCAGAATGCATCTAGAAAACGAAGACAAAATTTCATTCCTCATGGAGCACGCCAGCTTTTGTTATAAAGTCATGTCTTATAGCCTGAAGAATGCAGAAGCCACGTACCAAATACTCATGAACAAGGTTTTTAAAGAACATATCAATAGAAATGTCGAGGTATATGTTGATGATATGGTGGCAAAAAACCTTCAACCAGAGATCACATTAAAGATCTCGAAGAAATATTCGAATAGCTCTGTAGATATAACATGAGATTAAATCCTGAAAAATGTGCATTTGGAGTCCAAGGAGGAAAATTCCTCGGATTCATGTTCATCAACCGAGGAATAGAAGCCAACCCCGACAAATGCCGAGCAATAGTAGAAATGAGAAGCCCAAGCTCGGTCAAAGAAGTACAGTAACTCACTAGCTGCCTAACAGCCCTATCTCGCTTCCTCTCAAGATCGGCTGAGAAAGTAGCCCCATTTTTCAAAACGCTAAGAAAATAGGCGTCATTTGTTTTGTCCGAAGATTGTGAAAAGCCCTTCACGGAACTAAAGGTACTTCTCTCAACACCGCCTGTGCTCACTAAGCCTCACTTGGGAGAAATCCTTTTTCTTTACCTATCTGTGATCGAACATGCAGTGAGCTCGGTTCTCATAAAAAAAAAAGATAAAATACAGCAACGTGTTTACTTCGTTAGTAAAACACTCCAAGGTCCTGAGCAAAGGCACCAGAAAATTGAAAAGCTAGCATATGCAATAGTGGAATCAGCCAGAAATTGAGGTCATACTTTCAAAGCTACGATATTATCGTTTGAACAGAACAACACATCAGGCATATACTAATTAAACCTGAATTAGCTGGGAGAATGATTTCGTGGTCCGTTGAACTCTTAGAACACAGCCTAGAATACCAACCCAAAGGCCCAATCAAAGCACAGGCACAGGCCCTTGCCGACTTCGTGGCCAAACTCTCACAAGCCTCTCAATAAGAACTTGGCTCTTGGGTACTACATGTTGATGAAGCTGCCAATGGCAAACAAAGTGGAGCTAGAATCACTCTAGAAAACGGAAAAGGAATCTTAATTGAACAATCTCTCTAGTTCCAATTCCAGGCTAGTAACAATCAAGCAAAATGTGAAGCACTAATAGCAGGCCTTAAACTTGCCCAAGAAGTCGAAGTCGGAAGATTCAAGGTGAAAGCTGATTCATTGCTAGTTATCGGCCAAGTCAATGGTACTTTCACTGCCAGAAACCCTCTCTTGGAAAAAATCTAGCACTGGTAAAAAACTTGGTGCAATACTTCGACTCATGAGAAGTAACACACATACCAAAAGACCACAGCACCAAGGCTGATATCCTTTCCAAGCCAGCACCAGCAAACCACAAAATAACAAGTCTGTGATCCAGGTAAAACTTCAAAACCCGAGCTATCTTCAATCCGAAAGTTGCAACACATAAATAGAAAGCCAGGGAAACTCCACTCCTCTGTTACCTAACATCAGGGGAAATCCCAAGCTCGGTAGCCGATGATAAAAAGTTCAAGAGACAAGCAAGCTACCACACATTATGCGGAGGTCTACTTTTCAAGTGAAGGTATTCACTCCCCCTCCTAAAATGCCTCGGCCTCCAAGAAGTCAATGATGTAATGGCCAAAGTACATGAAGGGGTCTGCGGAAACCACATCAGAGGTCGAGTCCTTGCCTCCAAAATACTTTGAGCAGGGTACTTTGGGATCACCATGAAAACTGATTGCACAGACTTCATACGTAAATGTGACAAGTGCTAGAGATTCTCATAAGTGTCCCAAAGACACCCTGAGCCACTATATTTCTCGAAAGCCAGCTGGTCTTTCCACAGATGGGGAATCGACCTACTTGGCCTATTCCCCCTAGCACCAGGACAACTCAAATACTTAGTAATGGCCATCGACTACTTTACGAAGTAGATTGAAGCAAAACCCCTCGCAACAATTACTGCAGAGAAGGTCAGGAAATTCATTTGGAAAATGATCACATCCAGATTTGGACTTCCCAAAGAATTGATCACCGATAATGACACACAATTCACAGACTGAAGATTGAAGGAACACTATGAGAATTTTTAGATCAAACATATTTTTGCTTCCATAGAACATCCACAAACCAAGGGCCTAGCCGAAGCTGCCAATAAGGTCATCCTCAATGCACTAAAGAAAAAGCTCGACAAAGCCAAAGGCCTCTAGGCCGAAGGCGTACTCGAAGTCCTCTGGGGGTATTACACTACTACTCAATTTTCAACAAAAGAAACACCATACAGGCTCGTTTTCGGCAGCAAAGCCATGCTCCCAGTAGATGTTGCTCAACCCAATGTCTAACGACTGACAATCATGGAAGAAATAAATGAAGAAAATAGAAGATCCGAGCTAGATCTTGTTGATGAAGATAGGAAATTCGCCCACACCAGAGAACAAGCAACTAAACAAAGGGTAGCTCGACTTTATAATAAACCCAAGAACCTTTCAGGTCAGAGACCTAGTCCTATGAAAAGTGGAACTACAGAGGAAACCCCTAGCAAAAGGGAAGCTAACCCCTAACTAGGAAGAACCATTCCGAGTAACACAAGTCGTTGGTCGAGGAGCCTACAAAATAGTCGAACTCTTTGGACAAGAACTCCCAAGAACATAGAACACCGCATCCCTAAGGAAATATTACAGCTAGAGTTAAAATGGCTTAAATCACATTCGTTGGGTGCATTCTTTTTCCTTTGATGGGTTTTATCCTACTGGGTTTTACCATCAAAGGTTTTAATGAGGCATGATCATATGTGAGCCAAACATTTCGGTGGCATATTTCCCAGTTGTAACTTCATTTTTTTATCAATATACTATTTATCCCACTATTCTTGCACAGATTCACACAAACAACTCTAGCCTAGATCGGCCAAAAGTCGTCACACTTACACCAACCTTGGCACTAGTAGTGAAGGCGCACCTATGTACGACTGTCTCACGTCAACCTCGGCACCAGCTAAGTTGTAGAAGGCCAAAGCCGCCATACTCACGTCAACCTTGGCACTAGCCAAGTAGTGAAAATGCACCTACGTATGGTTGTTTCACATTAACCTCGGCACCAACTGAGTTGTTAAGAGCCAAAGCCGCTACACTCACGTCAACCTTAGCACCAGCCAAGTAGTGAAGGTGCACTTACGTATGGCTGTCTCATGTCAACCTTGGCACCATTCGAGTCATGAAGAGCCAAAGTTGCCATAGTAAACTTCATCATTAACCGAGCAATGAAGACGCCTACATACAACCATCATGGTGCGCTCAAAATAAAAAACACCCTAACATCAGGGACCAAAGACATTTCAATTTGGGTACTAGCTATCTGACACATATATTATCGGAATGTTACTTCTCGGGCTTTTATTCAAAAACACATCATATTCCGATCATATAATGCAACATGATCACTCTTTACCTCTAAAATATAACCGATCATATGTTTTTACATGATTGTTCAAATCCAATCATATGTTCTACATGATTGTTTCTACATGATTATTCTAAAAATATGATCATACATAGCTATGTGATCACTCATTTATTCCTGAAATATACCCAAACCATGGTCATTTAAGTTTTCAAGATATATCTTAAATGAAACCCGACTATATATTATGTTTAGAATTTATGAGAAACATCCTAAACAAAATCCGAGCATATATTGGTCATATGATCGAGTATAGATAATGTTGAATAAACCATCATAGAAGTTATAAAGAAATATGCAGTAATATAATTACATCATAATTCAAATAATTACAAGCCAAATTATGAGCACAACCACAAGAAAATAAAAAACTTAAGAATCAGCTTCATCAGTAGGGAAGACAACCTTAATGGGTTCCACTACTTGAGCCTCATCTCGAGCAACTTCAACTTGAGCTCCATCAGCTCCTTCACCAGCAGCAAGGTGGTCGACCAGTACACCATCAACATCCTCCTTAAAAAGGCCACATTGACCCAAGTCCAAATCCCCATGAAGGAACCGAACCTGGTCAAGGGCCCGATCAAAGCTAGCCGCATACTGCTCGACCACTTTATCCTTTAGAGAGTTGGCCTCACCTTGGAGACTCTTATTATCCTCATCCAACCTCTTATTGTCAGCCTCAAAAATCTTCTTCTCAGCTTCAAGCTCTTGGATTTTAAGCTTGGACGCCTCCGTATCCACTTTCACCCAAGCTACGAGGCTGCCGATCTTATTTTCGAAGGCCTTTTTAGCCTGCCGCCAGCCTCTCCTCTCATTAGCTAGTTTGGATTCAGCTTCCTCCTTCTCGGCTTTGAAGTCAGCCAACACAATCCTCGACATCTCGAGCTCACGAATAGAGCTCCCATATTGTCTCTCAAGATGCCGAGCAATGGCCACCTGGCAAAGACCTTGAATCTTCAAGTATCGACAAAGACTAGAAATGCCCGCCTTTTCCATCGAAGCTAAGTCCTCAGAGTGAACAAATTGTTAGTCGATGAATTCAGGGGTAGGGAACTGGAGGCTCCAAAGACTCGAGGAGTTGACCAAGCCGAGGAAGTCTTTTACCTTAGCAGCTCTTACAAGAGCAGCAGGAGAGAGAGAAAGCATATTCTCCCAATGCTGAGGGTCAACCCCAAGCCTCACCCTTTTGGATTCCCTTAAAGGGTTTGTATCGGTTGGGGTCCGAGAGCTGGATCCACCACCAGGAGAGACAGGTGGAGCCCGAATTTCCTCTACAATCACCTTACGTTGGTGCTTCATGGCAGCCAACTCTTTGGGGTCGAGTTTTGGAGCCATCTCACCTACAAAAAAAAACCAAAAAAAAAAAAAAGAAAACCAGCATGTCAAGATATGAACAAAATAAATAAGACAAGAACCACAAAGAATAAATATTCAGAAACACTACCTATATGCTTGAAGACTCTCTCGTCATCATAACCCCACTCCAACAAAACCCACAAGAGAGTGGAGAGCTTGGATTCACACACTCCTCCAGAAAGTCCACCACCACCTGATCCGAAGAGGAAAGAGAGCCATACTCCACCCTCAAAATCTAGTGGGGATTATGTTGCCAATACAAGGGAAACCTCTCTATACCATTAGAATTTAGAAAGAAAGGGAAGTCAGACTCAACTGACCTCAACTAAAGAAATTTATCCTTAAACCTCTTAAAATTGAAGGTCAACAAACTCAACAACTTCTTCTGAGGAACGCTACTAAAAGAAATCCAAGTTCCTGTATCAACCCATTTAACATGGAAATAATAAAAGAATACACATACACTAGGCTCATGACCGAGCATGTCAAATAAGTTCTCGAAAGCTTGGATGAAAACCTAACTATTAGGGTGAAGCTGGGAAGGGGCGATATTAACTTTATTCAGACACCCCTCCTCAAACCGAGTAAATGGAACCCCCACATCTAATTTCTCAAAGAAATCTATATACATATAAATAAAGTCAGCATCCCCATCTCCTTCTCGATATTTACATACCCTATCCTCGATGCTACAAGGGAGACATTCTACTCTACTTTCCCCATAGGACGACACTAAATAAGCTCTCCTAAATCTTCGGATCGACTCCCTATCATTGAAAATAGAAGCTATTTCCCTAACTTCGCTACTGACCCAACCATAAGGGTCAATCTCAGTCTCATCCATTACATCCTTCCCTTTATTAGAAACGGAAACAGCTTTTCCCCTAGCTATTATTAAGCACCTAAAAGGCAAAAATGATAAAATGAAAACTTAGAAGAAAAAAAAAGACAACCCCAGCAAGCACCAAATAGAAAAACAGAATCTCCTATCCTAGGATTCCAAAACAAAATGCCAACTGATTAAATGAAAGAGGATGAAAAAAGAAATTGAACACTGATTGAAAGTGTCTAAAATCGAAGCTTGATCACCTGATCTGAAGCACTTGAAAGCAACAAAACAAAGAGCAGAACAAACAGAGACAACGTAGAGAAGAAGTGAAGAGTTTTCTAGAAATGAAATATTAAAAACCCCTCTTCCATTTACTTAGAAACTAAGCTTATCCAATGATAAAAAAAATTTCCCTCCACTCAAAAACACATCTGAAACGTTGATCACATCTAATGATAGGGGGCTTATCACTTTAATCCAACGGTGACTAAGTGAACCCATGATCCCACATTTATGAGAAATGATTGTTCACCAATAAGAAAATAACAAGTGTAATAACACTTTCTCGCATAACAACCACTACTGCATTTGAAAAGACTCACGACTTAACTTCTTTAGAGCTCAGCATAAAATCCTCGGCCTAATAAAAACAACTCAGACTTCAACGAAGCTAGGGGCCTATGTACTAGACTAGAAAATATGGGTCTATACATCGGCCCAGTTTAAAGGACTCTCCCAAGGAATCCCACAACTCGGTTCACAAAGCATAATATCCTCTGTGAATTTATATCAGATTTAGTTGAGAGTATCTCCTAAATCTCATATGTAATATCTTTATATCTTACCATATCTATATCATATCTGATTATTATCTTTAGTACCAACTAAATCGCAGGAATATTTCCTACATTTGAGGAAGATCATAACAGATTCACCACGGGGTAATATCACCTTATATAAGGGGGCGAACAACACAATCTCTATCATCTAAACATCTTTCCACTCCTCACGCGTTCTCTAACTCGGAAAGATCGGAAAGATTCTCAAGACCTCACCCTTCGTTTTCACGGACACCAGAGTTACTTGTATCCTTACTGCTATTTGTAGGTAAGAACAATAAGAATTAAAAGTATCAATAGGCTATTTTAATTACAAAAGAGAATTTAAGAGTATCTTAGACAAACGAAATAAAGTTAAATAAATGGAAGCGACAAAAGATTGATGGGAGTGGTATCAGCAACCCTCTCTCATAGTAATAAAATCCGCGCATTACCGTATGAAAGCTTCGTGCCATGTGCACAACTACCACCGAGAAGAAAGGAAATACGTCAGATTTTGTAAATCTTATACCAGCGACCATGAATCGTGATGAATGTCCGCACGCCAACTTAGAATAAGAGAAAACGGTCAACAACCTTTTACACAAGGTCCACGCAATAACACTAAAACAATCAAAACGTACTAGAAGGTGGGGGCCCAATATAAAATATAAATAACACAACAATAGTATCAAGCACAAACCGGACCCAAAACATTTGTGTTCAGTTTTCTCCTGAGTTTGTAGCTATGACCACCACACTTGTCCGCAACTCCACCCTCTCCTTCAGCCGCAGGTACAGATACGAGTCACTTGGCCTGCTTGGCAAGGACACACTGCTCAAGTCAATCAGCTACAGACGCAGAAGAGCAAAGCAGAGGCAAATCTTCCTCACAACATACAAGCTGTCTTCCTTGGATGATTTTGTGGCTGTGGAGCCCAAAAGGCCTAAGCTAAAGAAGGTTGGTGTTAAGGTCAAGAAGATTGTGTCCTCCGTTTTGATGTTCATGAGAACTGGTTCTTTCAGATCCTGCAGTTCTGGGAGGTCTGCTATATCTGATGCAACCTCCCCAGTGCCAAATAGGAAGGCCTTTTGAAGATGGGTCAGATTTTCTGTGTTTTAGGATTATCTGATTTCTCTCTTGTTCTTCCTTTCATTCAGTTTCTTTTGCTGATTGAGAAAGATGACTAATAAGCAAGGAGTTTTACTACCTTTTTATGTGGCTGAGAGTGGTTAGGTGAGAAAGGGGGTATCAGTTGTTCTGTACATAATGATTAATCTAATAGGTACTTTCACCATCTTGCAATGATTTCTCTTTGAGGTAGTTGTTAGCTAAATAATATGCCATATTTCAACTTTCAATCTTCAAGCTACTTTCCCGGTTATGATTTGTGTGATTTCATTTAAAGGAGGTCGTTTTGTCCTTCAATTAACTTTTTATCATTTCTCGTGGTCGGAAAAATTATGGGTTTTGAAGGGGGAGGGAGCTTTGAATCTCTGATCCTGATGAAAATTTACAACTGAATGAACATCCGATTTTGAATATTCAACACGCTAATAACAGCACGAAGAATTTTAGAGCACTGCGTATTATAATTTGATGTTAGCAAGCAAAAGCAGCCTCAATTAACCTATATCAAAATTTGGGGAAAGAGAAACAGTCACAACACCATCCACCCTGAGATTAACAAACAGATTTGACATCAACAAAGGCAGTGTAATAGACTAACAGGCCTAACATTTTCCTGTAAAATTGCTATTTTGCTGCATCTTACTCTAAATTTGTCCTCTTGGTGATAGCTTTATGTTACCTTTCTATGCCCCAAATCGCTGCCTGCAATATTGATAAATTTGATGTCAAAGCTGCTTATATTTGAAATGGCAATAAGCTCTATGCTGAAATATAATTGCCTTTTTTGTGAACAGTAATGCTAGAAAGCCCGATCCCAAAGCCCGAATTCATATCATAGACCGACACTGGTGGCACTCAATTTGTTCTTACGTGTATGCCACATCACTTGCAACTAAAAATAGGAATTATATCAATATTAATTAGTAATAGTTATTAGTGAAACAAGACTTTGACAATTGTAACCCTCACATCTAATGCTTTCACGGTTCACTTCACGGTCTTGCATTAGGTTTGGAAACAAAATCGCCGCCACAGTGCCGCACCACGTTGCAGAGAGCAGAGAAAAAGTTTTTTCACATTGATTCAAGTGATTTGGAGATTGGTTATACAAAGCCCACCGTCATGACAAAGGTAAACGAGACATGATTTTACAGTGACTTTTAGAGTTTCAGTTAAAAATTGATCATTCATGAAACCTAATTTTATATTTTTCTTCCACTGGATTGGTCATTATTATTTGACAATTTGTGTTTTTTTGTTAAAAAAAAAAATCTTATTATGATGAGTTTATTAAATTTGATAGGATGGAAGAAGAAACTATGTTGGATGGATTTTCCTCTCAAGTCAATGACAATAAATCCTCTACTGATGGCGAAGAAGGTGAGAATTATGAATTTGAGCATAATAAAGAAAAATCAAAAGATGATATTGAAACAAGTAATGAAAAAGAGATGGATGAGGATGTTGATGAACCAAGAGTTGGAATGATTTTTTACTCTGAAAAAGAGGTGGAGACATATTATGCCAACTTTGCTAAGAAAAAAGGTTTTGCTGTTTCAAGAAGAACATCAAAAAATGACATTGATGGGAGGAAGTATTTTACTATATCATGTGCTCGTGCTAGAAAGTTAGTAAGCCAACGAAGCAAACTTTTGAAGCCAAATCCGACAACCAAGACTCAATGCAAGGCCAGACTTAATGCATGTTTGGGTCTAGATGGAAAGGTGAAGATTACTAGTATTATACTTCAGCACAATCATGAAATGAGTCCCGACAAATCACGATTTTTTAGATGTAATAGAAAAATAGATTCTCATGTGAAAAACAAGCTTGAGATTAATGATCAAGCTGGGATTAGTATAAGTAAAAATTTTCAGTCATTTGTTATTGAAGCTGGGGGATATGAGAATCTTACCTTTACTCAGAAAGATTGTAGAAACTACATTGAGAAAGCTAGAAGGTTAAGATTAGGGACAGGAGATGCTGAAGCCATACAAGAGTATTTTCTTCGAATGCAAGAGCAAAATAACAGCTTTTATTATATGATGGACTTGGATGAAAAATGTCGATTGAGAAATGTTTTTTGGGCAGATGCTAGAAGCAGGGCTGCATATGAATATTTTGGAGATGTTGTGTCATTTGATACCACTTATTTGACTAACAAGTATGACATGCCTTTTGCTCCTTTTGTTGGAGTTAATCATCATGGGCAATCAATACTACTTGGTTGTGCTTTGTTGTCCAATGAGGATACTAAAACTTTTGCATGGTTATTTAAGACATGGCTGACATGCATGTCCGGGAAAGCTCCTAGTGCTATTATTACTGATCAAGACAAAGCAATGCAAATTGCAATTGAGATTGTCTTCCCACAGGTTCGCCATCGTTGGTGCTTATGGCATGTTATGAAGAAAGTTCCTGAGAAGTTAAGGGCATACTCTAACTATGAATCAATTAAGTTGATTTTGCATAGTGCTGTGTATGATTCTTTTACTAGAGAAGAATTTATGGAGACTTGGGAAAAAATGATTGCAGACTATAACCTTCATGAAAATGAATGGTTGAATGGACTTTACAATGACAGACATCGTTGGGTACCTGCATATGTAAAGGACACATTTTGGGCTGGAATGTCTACAACACAAAGAAGTGAAAGCATGAACGCATTCTTTGATGGGTATGTTAACTCTAAGACAACCTTGAAGCAATTTATGGAGCAATATGACAATGCTCTAAGGGATAAGATTGAGAAAGAGTGTTTAGCAGATTTTAACTCTTTCAATACATTAATCCCTTGTGTGAGTATGTACGGCATTGAGATTCAATTTCAAAATGTGTACACCAATGCAAAAATTTGATGAAGGTGGAATGGATCTTTGTGAAGGCTTCCATGAATTTGAAAAATTTGATGGACATGATACACAAGACAATATTCTTGTTGCTCCCTTCAATCCAAATCAGGTGTTAATTTGTGATTAATTATCCAATTTTATGTTGCATGAAATTTCTCTATTAATTTGTGTTTATTTTATATAGAACTTACTATGTTTATTCTTATATACCAATTTTTTTTCTCTTTTAGGAACAATTCCAAAATCAACAATCCACTGCTACTTCAATAGATGAATCATTGCCCAACAATTCTAAGTAGTTAAAGTTGATGTGATTCTTCTCAATATGCACCAGTTGAAGCTTTTTGGGCATCATCAAAGTAGTTGAATTCTAAGAATAGTGTTTTTATTAAAATATTGACAGCTTTCTTTTCAAAATTATAGCTAGCTATTTTATTGGTTTTACTTTAGCAACATGTTATTTGATATTAAGATTCTGTGTAGTTCGATCATTGATTTAGTTTCAATTCTACTTCTAGTTTACAATCACATTTGCAAAAAAAAAGTAATTTGAAAATTTTACAACTTGATTCTCATAAATTCATATGAATATCCAATACAAGGTCATTCCATAACATTCACTATTACAAGTTCAAAATATGAAGAGTTTTGCATCTTAGTGCTTTCATTCCTACTTTTGCAAATACTCCTGCAGCCTTTGCCTCCATATCTGCTAGCACCCTTCTTGACATGTAAACACAGAATCGAGGTCTGAAATCTGAATAGCTCCATTGTGCTATCCTAAGTTGGTGTGCAGCCTCTCGTGAGCCAAATCTGCTTGCTACTTTGTGAGGAGAAAGCTCTAATGGCCAAGAAGTGTTGTTAATTTGCAAGAAAAATGCATATTAAATCAATATGATGGAAATTTTAAATCTTCTGTCACCAGAAGCCCAAAACCAGTTTGTATCATATATAACTCTAACTGCCAAGCCTCATAATGCATCATGGATAACAGCAACCTCATAATGCATCATGGATAACAACTTATAGCAAGTGTAAAACTTACTAATGAAAATGAAAATAAAAATTGGAAAAAATCAGAAAATCTAAAAGTACACAGTATAAAACAACACTTTTATGACTTCTGCCTCTGTCAATGCTCAGGCACCACCAATAATGTCAAAATCTCCCTGTGAGTATGTAATGATTTCATATTAAATTGATCAAACGTTCAATAAAGTTTGGTAGTAAAGTTTCATGCGAAACATCATCACAAAAGCTCCAAAGTCCAAATTAAACAGATATTCATCATTACAGAGCTTGCAACCTTAGCAGAAGCTTTTTACCAAGGCTTGACCTGCTTTGTAACCAACTTGAGTCTCAAATTTATGTAAGATTCAGTTAGGCACCAGAATAGATTGCAGGGAACAGTTATCTAGTGCTATGAACCACCATGAATTCAGGTTGAAGCTAAATTAAAAGAATTGGACACACCCTGCTATTCATGAAGCTCAAAAAACTAAGTAATTGCATGTAACTACAAAGTTAATCCTACCAAGATCCAAAACCAGACTAACTCTCTCATTATTCACAAGAGTGCAGAATCAACAAACAAAAAAACCAAAAAAATTAAGACAGATCCCTGTGGAAAAGACCTCCAGTGTTTGAGAGAAAGAGAAAGAGATAAAGTAACTTTCAAGAATCATTAAAATGCTTCACTAATGAGTTATCAAATAGGAGAACACACACATGATGATATAAAAAGAACATTGATTCATGTCAAAAGGGAAATATTATATGTTTTCAAATTTGTTTTAACAAGTCCAGCTTTTAAGCAAGCCATCTTCAGAATAATGGCACTCTTCAACCTGCACTTGAACACTGGAATTAATGTGGCTAACGAGGCTCAAACACCAAATGCAGATATAGACTCAGGAAAGAGACCATCAATTACTTCTAAAAAAAATTGTCTTGCATTCATATGGATTTGCTTTAGGTACTTCCACTTCAACTCATGCATATGTTCTGAAACTTGAACCTTCAAAATAGGTGAAGTATTGAAACTAGTTCGAGTGGATAGGAAACAGAAAACCTCATCCTTTGCATGATAAGTGTTTCCTACTTCCTAGAACAACCTCCAAGAACAAGTGCCCAAAATAAAAATTGCCAGTGCTCAACAAAGAAATTAGATTTCGAAAAGTAAAGCATGGAATTATATTTATTAAGCATGAGCCTTCTCAGAATTCATTCCAAGTGAAACCTTACTTCTTCGGCTGAGTAACCAAGTAACCCACTTGAGAAAAACAAAAAGCAATCTGGCAGATTTATGGGAGGTTTTTTCAATTAGGAGAACATAGCGAAGATTGAGAGGCATATAAGTGTTGTTCTTTGCTAACTGTTGGAAAAGGACATAAAATTAACCAACCACACTAAGACTAGGACCAGTTTCAGCTCAGCCAATAGAGTAACTCTTAAGAAATCCTTTTAACCCCAAAAAGAAATTTTCAAAATTTTTTCTTCATCACCACTTAACCACTTCAATATTCTTATTAGACAAAAACATGCCCTAACATCCCTACAAAAAGCTAGCAGAACAATAAAGTACAAATAAGAGTTCATGTTTATAATTCAAGATAAAAAATCCAAACTTGGCAAAAGGGGTAACAAAAAGCAAAACCCAGAAACATTATCAAGCCCTTTTTCTTAGAGAGATCTGATATGCACATTAAACCAATTTTTTTTTTTTTTTTGGGTAGTGACATCAAACCAGATTTGGTATGCATACTAACCAAACAAAATGATAAAAAATAGACAAGTGAAAGAATAAATTAGTGTCCTACTGATTCTGATGGAACTGGAATATATTTAAGGATTTGATAATTAGGAAGAGGAATTTTGAGATAAGAATGACAAGGAACATATGAAAGTATCAACATTAGTTTTAGAAAGTATCTTGAATTTAATCTTTCTTACAAATGATATTGGAATAAACAAGAAGAAATGAAAGAAACAATACTACAAACACTTGGGAGAGGAGGTCAAATCCAACATCCAAATACAAACATGAACTACTAGAGAGATTAAAGGGGAGAGAGAGAGGTGAAGGCATACTTGCTTCCTGACCTCGATGCCAATGGTGTGCTTGGTGACGTTCTAGTGCGGCGTTATTGACCTTGATGATGTGGTAGGCGAAACCAACTTGTGCACTTTTTTCAACTTTTGTGCCAGCTCAATTTGCCCCAACACCGTCGTTTTGCCCCCCTTTGGTACTTCTCCCAACCCACCCTTCTTGCTTGCCAGTGCAATCACAGTGAGCGTGAAATCGAGCTAGAGGGAGGTGAGTCGGTCGAGAAGGTTGAGCCAGACCGGAATTGGATCGCTGTGGTTGTGGGTGAGTGAGAGAGTAATTAGGCGATAGAGGGAGAGGAGGAAAATGAGGAAGGTGTCTGAGAAAAGAAGGGTTTTTTTGAGAAAAGAAGGTTTGATCGTGGAAAGGTTGGGAAAAAAAAAGAAAAGAAAACAAAAACTGATGAATGTGCAGTACAACTCATGTGCCCACGTCAATCGGTTCGGTGCAAAATTCGGGACATTAAGCATTTTCCTTTTGCGAAAGCTGAAAGCCCAAATTGAGACATTGTATAGCGTATTCGGGCTCCCAAATGTATCCCGGGGCCAAACCAATCTGTTATGTGTAGCAGTTACAGTTAGTGAGGTTAGCTTGAAGGCAGTTTTTGTTTAGCTTTAGTTATAGAGCAGGGCTGGCAATGGCACACCTATACCAAACTCAGCTTCTGTCATTCATACATGTGTATGTGTCTCAAGTCCTTTGTACACAGATGACATTGAATCATACTATGGCCGAGTAATGGTGTGAAAATAATAAAATTACACAATAAATATACATCACATATTGTATCACCATTTGATGTGATTTGTGAATAGAATAAGTGAAGATCACTTCTACGGGTGTGTTTGGTTGGAAAGTGAAAATGGAGATAAATTTTTCATAATTGAGTTTTATGTATAAAATTATAAATAAAGCTTAATCATGAAAAATTTACTTCTATTTTTACCCTCCAATTAAATATAGCTTTGATAATAATAAAGTGTATGATATATATTTATTTTGTAATTTCATTATTTTCATAATATTACTCTAGTCTACTCTATTGCATACACTTACAAATCAATCACAGGATTCTCTCTTTACTCCCTGCTTGAGCTCAGTTACCATTATGGGGTAGGCGTATCCCCTTTGTAATTAACGTCAAGTAACCATAAATGCCTTCTGCCTAGCTTTAGCCAACTGCAATTGCTTTTTAGCCCTTTACAAGAACAATAGTATTATTTTAACATGTATCCCTATCATCCAATGGCAATGAGATAAGTGTCTAAGACACTCAAAAATAGGAGTTGAAATAACATTATTGTTACATGGTGACATTCAGGATGGGGCTCGCTGGAGAAGAGCACCGTGGACGCCTTAGTGATGGCCATTGGATCGGCACTAGACACGATCAGGGGTCAGAATAAAAAAGCCAGAACTTTAAATTTAAAAAAGATTGAAAATTGTAAAATAAGCCCATCCTTGTCTTGTTAGAATTACATTTATAGTAGTTGTTTTTCTCAGAAAATAACACTCAATTTTCTTGAGCATTTTTAAATATATATTGAATATAAAATAAATTGAGTTTTAAGTGAGAAAATTTTCATTTAATTATAATTCTGAGATGCCATGTAACACCTAAATATAGTCAATACATTAAGATAAAATAGATTACTTTACATAATTTTTGTTATTATTATCTATATAAAAAAAAGCTTATGCAAATATGAAAAATGTCACGTGTCAATTTTATGTTTATCTATTTTCTTGTGTAAAATTTCTACCACCTCCATTGACTACCCATAATTTTTTCATTTTTATTTTAATTCTTAAATATCTCTCTTGCTCTTGATTTTCGTTAATTAATTTCTCACAATTATCATATAAATTATTGATAAAAATTATATTTTAAATGCTTTTCTCTCATATTAATTTTAACGTTTGAAATTAATATCAGATTTAAATTTCAAAAGTCATTGATTGAATTTGAAAGTATTTTTAAATATTAGATTTATGTAATTTTGCAACAGAAATTGCTATAATATAATGCAATTGCAATAATTGATAACGTCTAAATTTTTTTTTTTGTTTTCTTCTATGTTTCAACCTTTTTTTATGATTAGTTATTAGTTTTGTTTTCCACAGAGTTTTTATATCTATTTTTCCATTTTTATATATTTTTCATGTTATAACTTTTGTTTATTGAAATTTTTTTTTTCATTGTCACAACCAAAATTGAGAGGGGGTGACGAAAAAAAAAAGAGTTGCTACTAAATATTATTTAAATTGGAAAAAACATGGAAAACTCATTATTTTAATAGAGAAATGGTCTTTGAAACCATATTCGAATTCGAGAGTTGATCATATATAGGGAAGAGCCAAAAAAATTATTTTTGCAACAATCATGATACATCCACATTGCTATGGTTCCCTTAACTAATAGTGCTAATTATTAATATCCTTTTGAAATATTTATTTTACCATTTTTTATCACAAAAAAAGTTACAAAATAATAAAACAAATCTTTCTTAAAAATAAATTTTTGGAACGTCAAGCGATCACAAATCAAATGTCCAAAATGTTAACTTAACAAGTTGTTATGGCTAAGTTAATATATTTATTTGAAATAAAATATTCAACAATTCGATGACTAGCTCAAATTAAATATAATAGAAATAAAATCTCTCATATAAATAATAGGTATTTATAGATCAGACAAAAAGTTATGAAAATTTAATTTTAGTTTGATAGGGGTGCCTGTTTCTATGTATCCTCTGATACAATGGAGAATTCAAAGTCATGTAGTTCTTTAGAAAATAATTATGGATTGATTGATTTTATAAAAAAATTTTCTAGAGTATTGACCTTTCATGGCTCAGATATTCAAAAACACAGAACTAACAGGCCGTTGTGGCTTAGCTGATTCAACTCTTAAAAAAGGGAGTAAAGTGTCACTTTGGTCCATGAAATTGTAAGCGTGCTTCACTTTAGTCCTTGAAATTTCAAACTTAACTCTCTAGTCCCTGAAATTGCATTCTGTAGATCATGTTAGTCCCTGGTCAAACTACTATCAGTCAACCGTTACATTTTGCTGACGTGGCATGTTAAGTGACACATGGCATGCTAGCGTGACATGAGATCAAAATAGATTCAGATTAGTTTCTAAAAATTTAAATGTGTCAAAATAATCCCTGATATTTTAGTTGCAATATTAATTTGGGAAGGAATTTGATATCAAAAGAATATAGCATGACAATAAAAGAAATTCTACCCTCATGTCAAATGTACTTGTAAACCATCTCAAATATAAGAGCTTTAATTGAGCTCAAGTATAGAATTGTGTTTCTTGTTTCACGTTAACAATAGTGGGTCGTAGGGAATGACCACCTTTTAGAGATGTTGATGCGAATAGAACAAACACAATGACACTGATTTAGAATATAGCATGTATGATTACTTTCCCCAACATGTTTTCATCTTTATGAGGGATTAAATTGCTTACCATTCGTTGACAACAATAACTTATTGATGATATATTATCTTCTCATTGTTGTTCTATGCTAAAGAGATCTCTATTTAAGTATGGTGTGAACATAAGAGAGAAATAAATGGATTTAACAAATATTAAGAATTTAAATGTTATGAAACATAATAGGAGAAATTTGGGATTTAGGACTTTTTTAACACATTTTAGAGAATTTCAGGGACTATTTTGAAACATTTAAAATGTCAGTGACTAATCTAAACCTTTTTTGATCTGGTGCGACGTCTGCATACCACGTGGGATCAACATAACGCATCATCAACACGTGGTATGCCATGTGTCACTCAATGTTCAATATCAGTAAAATGTAACGGTTGTTTGACCAGTGGTTAACATGACCTGTGGAATGCAATCTCATGGACTATAAAGAGTTAATTTTAAAATTTTAGGGACTAAAATGACACTCTACTTCTTAAAAAGGAAAGTTCATTCATTTCATCATCTTATTATTATTATTATTTTAAAAAAAGCATCTAACAGCAACGAACATATTTTCAAGTCCACATGCACTTAGATAAACAAAATACAAGAACAACTCAATCCAAATGATAAAACTCCAAAAGCCTAATACTAAGCAGCGCAAAAGAGGAGCCGATGAGAAAAAATAAGAGTCTTTGACCAAAATCAAATGAACACAACGTGAAACCAGCCCAAAAAAATTTCAAACATACATTTAAGAAAAAGAAATAAAAGGTCCCTTCGGGGACATCCGATAAAGAAAGAAATAAAAGGAAGACCCTAAGCTTTGAGAAAGCGTGTCACAACAAAAAGAAAACAAGCCCACACACAAAAGGTCACAATCACTAATTAAAATGAAAAGGAAAAATATAACACAGAGAAATGAACCATAGAAAGAACAAGGGAAAAAGGAAGTCACAATGAAAATGGGGCTTCTTAACCTAAGGTAAAACAGACGCTAGATTGAATAATTGGATTCAAAATTAAATAAAAATCAATATGTGGGTCTAACACCCTAATTATTAACATTTTAAGTGTATATTATAATTAGCCAATTATTAGATTTCTTATATTTTAATTTTGGATGTTTAGTTTACTTGAAAATACTTTTAATGGAAATAGTGGATTTTTTAAAAAAAAACTTAAAATGACAAGAGCCTCGTCATTAAAACATAATTAAGAACTAACACAATCTATGAGCGAAACCATATTTATGTAATAATAAGCACATTCAAAACAAATCCTAGATATCATAAATATGTAACAATAGATGTCATCACATCATAAGAACAAACTATAAATAAATCCTAGTTAAGAGCTGGTAATAAGGTCTAGTCTCAATATAGTCATCCATAAGGCATAGAAATCTCAAAATTAGGAAAATATAAGTGAGAATCAACAGTCTACATGCTCAAGAGATAAATACAAGGTATGCAGAAAGTAATAATAAAGTCTCTAAGGATGGGCTAGCTCCAATGTCAAGAACTCAAGGACTTCAACATCCTGGTCCATTGGCTTGTTTAAAGATGACGCGAAAAGAAGAAGGGTGAGAATCCAAAGAAATCTCAATAATTAAATAAAATAAGTAAACCCCAAGGTGGTCTCTGACAATTTCAACATCCGACAAGCTGGTCCCTGATAAACGGAAAGCGTCAACTTAGTCCCTGATAATGTCAAAAGTTGAACACTCACTAGTCCCTAGGCGGAAAACAATAATGTTGTTAATGACAATTTCATTATGAGACAAATTGATCATTAACGTCCTTCATCCCCCATCCCTTTTCTTCCTTCATCCTCTTCACCACCACCATCACTATCAAATTTAAATTACCACAACCACCATCACCCCTACACAAACCCATATCACTCTCCATCTTTTTCCTTCTTTCATCCTCTTCACCATCACCATCATCACTATCAAATCTAAACTACCACAACCACCATCACGATAGCCACCATCATTGCCCACACAATCCTATATCACTCTCCATCCTTACCTTCCTCCATCCCCTTCATCACTACCACCACCACCATCACCAACCACAATCCACACCTTTTCACCATCGGCAACCCATTTCAACCCACAACAAACACAATCATAACTCATTTATCATCATCCATAACCCTATCATCATCATCATCATCATCATCATCAATCAACAAAAATTATCCAGTACTATCATAAATACAATGACTTTTACCCAATTAAAAAGAAAAAGTCAAATCCTATAACTAATCCCAAAGTACAAATCTAAAAAAAAAAAGGGAAGAAAAGCTTAAGCACCACACATGACTACCACCATTCATGACCACCATTGTGGGCTTTACCATTCAGTCGTCCCCATCATTGCCATCATAAAAAATGGTGGTAAACGCAAATTTCACTTAATTGATGTTGTTTATATTGGTATTTGATTTGATTTTTTGCACATATTTTAGCTTGTTTGTAGGATTCTGAGGAAGAGAGTGGTGGTGATGGTGGTGGTGGTAGTGATGGAGAAGATGAAAGAAGGAAGGAAATAGGGGATGAAAACTTTTTTTTATTTTTTTATAAATAACGTTAGGGGCTAATTTGTCCGATAATAAAATTGCCATTAACAACATTTTTGTTTTTTGTCTAGGGACTAGTGAGTGTCTGACTTTTGACATTATCAGGGACCAAGTTGACACTCCAGTTGTTAGGAACCAATTTGCCTAACATTGAAATTGTCAGGAACCACCTAGGGGTTTAGTCTAAATAAAACAATTCAAGTGTCTTCGTCGTTTTATCCAATCACTTCGGTTTAATTAGAAAATAAGTGGGTATACTTTAGTTTATTTTAATTACTTCACAAATAAAAATATCAAAGTGACATATATTTTAAGTCTTGTAAAAATTCTTAATTTTACAAATAATAATATAGAGAACATAGCATTATTAGCACATTAAAATTCACATAGAAAGAAACTTGCATGAAGGAGTAAAAGAATCAAGATGTAACACTTTCTCTAGCGTTTTCATTTAGTAACTTTAATTCCTTTAATATATCACCCTCTCTTATGTCACCTTGACTAATCGCATCATCGTCCCCAGCGATTTAACTGTCATCTAGACTCTTAATCACCTATCACTTAGGATGAACTCAACCTAACTAGTTGTCGCTAAATTTAAATGGGGATAAAGGGGAAAGTTTTCATTCATACTTTAAACAAAACTTCTTTGTATCTTATGCTCCAACATCATGTAAAAGTTTCGTAGGTTGTTAGAAGATATAAGCATACCACTTTATGTATTTTAATGACAAAGTTATGATAACCACAAAAAGAGAGAGAGAGAGAGAGAGAGGAACACACATGCAGTTAAAATGGTGATACCGCCATAGTATCCCTTCTCTCCTCCTTTTCTTTCTTTTCCCTTTCTTCCCGTGACTTCTTTCTTCTTCTACTTCATTCTCGGACTCTATCTCTCTCTAACTTCTCTCTTTGATTTCTCTCTCATTTCTCAACCAAATTCATCCAAACAACTTCCTAATTTCTCATCTCTTCCTCCTCTACAAATCTAACTGAATATATTTCATAAAAAAAAAATCCTCCAAGTGGCAGAGTCATCAAGAGCAGCCATGAAACGCAAGAAACACGCGATGTTGCCTCACCTGTTGGAACCAATTGCACCACTGCCGCACCAGCTCGGCTACCACTACGCCGCTGCTGCGCTCTACCATTTCCCTTATTCTAGCAGCTCTCTCTCTCCCTTTGCTTCCTTAGTTGCGATTGCTCTCTCTAGAGGATGAAATGGTGGAGGCCGTGAACTTTGGGTTGTACCTTCCTTCCATTCTTCCTCTTGGTGTCATGGGTAAGTGTCAATATTGCTTATTTAATCCTATTAACTTCTCTATGTAGTTATCAATGCTAGATTTAGGGGTTTTGAACCCTTTTGTGTCAAATTGGGACTTTTGAGTTTTTAAGGAAAATTGATGTTAACTGATTGCATTGTTATATAGCGAATGAGCATCAACCGTTGGATTGATAGCACTTGGGAGTCAGTCTTCAGTTCTTTGGAACCAGTTTATGAGTGGATAGTGTATCTGTAGGTTACTTTATGCATCATAACTATTGATTATAAATTTAGAATGATATGAAAAGTTTAAAGTATATTGATATATGAGAAAATAATTTAATTATCAAAAAGGGTGCTTTATGTTTGAAATGAGAAACTTTCAATTGGAGACCAGAATTTGGTTGTCATGCTTATTTAAATATTTTTAGTCAAATTGTAACGAAGATTAAATTTTAGAACATCTTATATAAAAATATCAAATTTGACTTTATCTTATGCCCCATATGTCTCATATAACTTGAGAATGGATTTTATATTGTAAGAATATCCGGAATTTGGAGTTGTGTTGGAAATATGAATGACTGTATTTATGAGAATTGTTAAGTTGATAATTACAATATTGAAATAGAGATTATGAAACTATAAGATTGAAATTGATTGAAAATATTGTGGGGGTGAACCTAAGTAGAAACTGTAGCTAACAGCAAAGATGTTAGCCTTGGTGCACCATGAAACTCCAGTTAGCAGGTGAGATACTAATCCGCACATAGCTACAGCTATGTCTAGACTTGTATCTTATTACGATTTTGTTTTGGGGACGATGTCTTGTTTGCCCTTATGGTACACATTGACTAAGATTTGCTTTGTTATTATGCTAGTTCAGGATGTAAATTGAGTGGCTTGTGAACGTGCATTGTTACATTGGAAAAAAAATTGGAATAAATATACTTGTTATCATGTTTACTCATACACGAACTTAACCATGCCTTTCAAAAATTGCGTGGCTGGAAGCATACTATTAAAGAACTTATGAATTCGCCTTTTTGGATACGTGGTTTGAATCAATATTTTTGTTTACATATATATATTTTTGTTGGCTGATGATTAACCAACATAGTATTTTTATTAGTAGACATGTTATAGATGATGATTATTAGGCAGCAACCAATTACAAGTGATTCTTTTTAAAAAAAAAAAGCTAATCAATGAGAAGTTTATTATTTCCATAGGTATGCTAATACATATTTTCAAGTGCTGGTTTTATTGTTGTCATGAACTTTACTTGTCTTGGGTTATATGCTTTGCAAAATACCAATAATTTCTTCTCCTAGTGATTTTGCATGTTTTAGATTTTGTTTAATTTATGATCATCTGCACTTTGTCTTGTGTTGGTTTGCTTACCTTGTGTTCATCCTTTGGTAAAAAAAAAAAGGTAGGAAATAAATGCATTGGCTAGCTAGTTTTTTTTTTTCTGGCATATTAATTTTCTTATGTTAGAATGAGAGGATATAAATGCAAAGGTAGGAAAGAAGGACCATTTGGGACCATTTTTTTTTATTCGAAAGTTTTCACTTTCAATTTGGCTTAGGGTGGGCCTGTTTGTACAATGTGAGCAAGACAAAACTCTTGTTTAAGCTATTAGTATATTTTCTTTGCCAATTTAGGGTATTTTCAAGTTGCTAACCCAAAAGGAAATCATATCGAGTTATATGTTGAACCTCAGTCATTGCATCTTGGCTGCTAACTTGATTATGTACTTTTGCTCCACAACTAGAAAGTCGGAATCATTTATTTTTTTTTATTTGGAAAGTTGTACACAGGGGCTTTTAATCATAAAATTTCAAAATTCATGTCTGTCCTTAGTTGATATTAGTTTGCTTCTTGGCTTGCTATTTTCTAGATAATTAGCATCACGTTATTTTTCTTCCATCAGTGGTTCCCTTGAACAAGTGGGGTAGTTGAATTTTGTGGCTAATCTCATGTTAGTGGTATCTTTAAGCTTCCCATCCATCACAATGAATTCCATGTAAACCAGAGAAGTTCCTTGTCTTATGCAAATTATGTTATTGTGAAAATAATATAGTTATTGAGCAAACTCAGTTAGTTGGAGTTATAGATTCCAAGATGGACTTGCTTACCTTTACATGTATGCTACCGTTTGCCATGGTTGAACTTTCAAAGAAAAAAAAGAATCAAGATTTGAGTTTACAATTTCACTTGTGTGCCATGAATGAAATATAAAATCATAGAACCATTAGCTTCTAGTTTAGAAAGCATGTTTATAAAGAATAAGGTTAAATATGCTAAAGCTATGCCCCTAGGAATGAAATAATCAAGACATGTCAATAAGTTATTCCTTAAATGATTTGGTTTTGGTATGTAGGAACAGAGAAGGATTTTGTTGTGTGCATATTCTATTAGTTGTATTTATGCTAAAACCATGCATTATATATATAATAAGGCTTTGCCTATTTTATAATTTAAGGTTTAGTACTATGATTGATTACTAATTCTTCACCTATGTTGCTAGGATTGTATAGGTTCTTTAACTTTTAGGTAAGGGGAAGATAGTGTTAATCTTGTGCTTAGTTTATTTTAAAGGACTAGTATTATCTTTGTATCCATTATTATGAATATCTATTCTGAACCAAATTTTTTTTTACCAGTTACTTGTTATGTTGTCGACTTATAGTTTGAGTATCCTTTGCATTTTCACTAGATGTTCCTAGACTAAAATGTTGTGAGCAATCCTAAATAAACTGGGAGTGCAGAAAAAAAAATGGTTGATAAGTGGATGGCAAAATTGAGAATTGCTAACTAAATGTTTTCTTCCATAATGAATGAGGTTGATATGAGAACGAACTGTGGCAAGAATAAGCTAACTAGTGATATCAGAATATTGTGCAGCAGACTTCGATCACTTGTATCTCCAGTTCTAGAATTTGGATTATGGCGAGGTAAATATGTTGAAAGCTAGAAACATTAATTTTTTATGAAATAGTTAAATTTTCCTTGAAGTCAATTGTAGAATTATAGGAGCTAAGTTACACTAGTTTTGGTTTCTACATGTTCTTCCCTAATTAAAAGGTAGGCTGTACATGAAATCTTTTTTGTTTTCTTTTCTTTCTTCATTGGAATTCTATTAATCCATTTTCCCTATTTTACTCAAACTAAGCATTACTGGACCGATTTAGTAAATTGATAATAGAAAGATTATGGTATGATGCACAAGCATGACAATGAGGTTGAGGAATGTGTATGTGATTTACGTGCATCACTAGATGCTTAAATGGAAATGAAAGTTAGTTCTCTAGTTGTTTGGGATTGCTATGGTGGACAGTAGAGGCGGTGCGTGCCAGTTACCCTTACCCGAGTAGGGGTGTACAAGGGACGGACTGGGCCGGGTTGGACAAGACCCGAATCCGGCCCAATTTTTGCACTGGGTCAATTTTTAAAACCCGAACCCGACCCGATAATGACCCGACTATGTCCCGAGTCGTACCGGGTCAACCCGGTATTTGAACAATATACAAGAATTTAGATATTGTATATAATAAAATTATAAAATTTTACAAGTAAGAAACAAAATTTTAGAGATATTTTACGATATAGGTTTCAAAATAAACCATATCAATGTAGAAATAACATCAAATTATGTAAAATATATTAATTGAACTTTAAAATCTTATAATTTTCATAAATTATTATAAAAATATATATCTCTTAAGGGATAATTTAACTTCAATCCGGGTCGGGCCAACCCGACATATGACCCGAACCCAGCCCGAAAAATGTACCGGGTCAAATTTCAAAACCCGAACCCGTCCAAATTAGCTTCGGGTCAGGCCAGGTTCGCGGGACGGGACGGGTCATGAACACCCCTAATCCAGATGACTGAATTTCTTAAGGGGGGAAGAATGTGATAACCACAAGAGAGAGAGAGAGAGAGAGAGAGAGAGAGAGAGAGAGAGAGAGAGAGAGAAGGGGGGAACACACATGCACTTAAAATGGTGATACCACCATAGTATCCCCTTCCTCCTCCTTTTCTTTCTTTTCCCTTTCTTCTCGTGACTTCTTTCTTCTTTTACTTCATTCTCGGACTCCATCTATCTCTAACTTCTCTCTTTGATTTCTCTCTCATTTCTCAACCAAATTCATCCAAACAACTTCCTAATTTCTCATCTCTTCCTCCTCTACAAATCTAACCGAATAGATTTCATTAAAAAATTCTCCAAGTGGCGGAGTCATCAAGAGCGGCCATGAAATGCAAGAAACATGCGATGTTGCGTCACCTGCTGGAACCAGTCACACCACCACCACACCGCTGCCAGGTTCTACCCTTTCCCTTGCTCTAGCAGCCGTGATTCTCTATCTCCCTTTGCTTCCTTGGTTACAGTTTCTCTCTCTAGAGGATGAAATAGTGGAGGCCGCAAATTTTGGGTTGCACCCTCCTTCCATTCTTCCTTTTGGTGTCGTGGGAAATTGTCAATATTGCTTATTTAATCCTATTAACTTCTGTATGTAGTTATCAATGCTAAATTTAGGGGTTTTGAACCCTTTTTGTGTCAAATTGGGGCTTTTGAGTTTTTAAGGCAAATTGATGTTAATTGATTTCATTGTTAGCTCACTAATGTTGTATTTGTCTTGCTCTTAGAGTTATATAGTGAATGAGCATCAACCGTTGGATTGATAGCACTTGGGAGTCAGTCTTCGGTTCTTTGGAACCAGTTTGTGAGTGGATACTATATCTATAGGTTACTTTATGCATCATTATTATTGATTATAAATTTAGAATTATATAAAGAGTTTAAAGTATATATTGATATATGAGAAAATAATTTAATTATAAAAAAAGGGTGTTTTATGCTTGAAATAAGAAATTTTCAATTGGAGACTAGAATTTGGTTGTCATGCTTATTTAAATATTTTTAGTCAAATTGTAACAAAGATTGAATTTTAGAACTTCTTATATAAAATATCAAATTTGACCTTATCTTATGTCCCATATGTCTCATATAACTTGAGAATGGATTTTATATTGTAAGAATATTCGGAATTTGGAGTTGTGTTGGAAATATGAATGACTATATTTGTGAGAATTGTTAAGTTGATAATTATGATATTGAAACAGAGATTATGAAACTATAAGATTGAAATTGAATAAAAATATTGTGGGAATGAACCTAAGTAGAAACTGTAATTAATGGCAGAGACGTTAGCCTTGGTGCACCATGAAACTCCAGTTAGCATGTGAGATGCTAACCTGCATATAGCTGCAACTATGTCTGGACTTGTATTTGGCTAGCTATGGGCCAACTCCAGTTAGCAGGTGAGGTGCTAACCCGCACATGACTTTGGTCATGTCTAGACTTGTATGGCTACGGGCCAACTCCAGTTAGCAGGCATGGTGCTAACCTGCACATAACCTTGAGTCATGTTTAGACTTGTTATTATTCTACTTGGGATAACTCCTCATTATATCTAGATTACGTGATTATGTAAAATTATATTATTAAGAGATCTCATGTTATGACTAGAACTATATTTTCATGAGTATATGTAAATTATTATGTTTGTTTTGTTTTATGATTGCATTTAGTAAACTATGGATATCCTATCTTTCACTGAGTTGCAAAACTCACCCCCGTTGTCCTTCCATCTTTTTCATATATAAGTTCTGGTGTTGGATCTAGTTCTGCTCCTCTGGCATAACCTTAGTTGATTTTGAGGTGGTGAGCCTTCTCGTGGAGGCCCTTTTTGTTGGAACTCTTATTTCGTTTTAGCCTGTAGTTGTTAATTGCTCCATATGTCACAGGCAGATTCCTTGGATCTATTTTATGCATATGTTTAAGAAATTATAACTTAGATATTTAGATTATGTTATAAAAAGGATGTGTAAACTTAATTTGGTTTTATGTTTGAATTATATAATGTATTATGTTTAATAGAGTTTAAAAACTAATTTGGTACCTGGAATATGTTGAGATATTGTTATATGCTGGAAGGGCACATTCTGAGAATGCTTGATGCCCAAGTGCTATGATTTTGTTTGTGGACATTGTAGGTTATATTTGTATTTGGAAAATGTCTGAGAGATAGAGTAGACTTTGTCCAATTTCCTGAAAAATTTTGTGTTAAGGCTTTCTGGGAAAGGTGTTCCCCATGTGCCAGTCATAACCTAAGTTGGGTCGTGACAAAAGTGTACATTCCCATCATTTAACATTTCAATTTGAAAGTTACATAACGCATATAATATAAACGTGTCTAAACCGATTGCCGAAAAAAGGACTAGACCCAGCTAGTGTTCATCTAGCCACATATTTCAATAATAGAAACAACAGTGACATTTCTAAATGCCATTAACATATACATATCTCAAATTCACAGCATCAAGATAATATCAAATATAGATTAACATATTCAACCCCAAACTAGAATTTTATGTTTCAAATCAAATAAAGTAGTTCAAAGACCTTAACTCTTGTACACAAAACACAAGTCAAGGATGCAAGAAACCCAAGTCCAAATTGCCATTTTATGAGGAGGAACATAGTACTGGAAAAGTTTCAGCAATTTAACACCATTTGATTAAGCATTTTCATAACCAAAAGAACACATTCAAACACTCAATAACTAGAATACTCAAATTAACCAAGACTCCACATTTGTAATCACAAAGTGTCACTTATCATTGAACTATAGTTGCTGGAAAATTTTTCAGCACTTAAATGTTATGAAAAGAACACAACTCTTGAACACATATTCAAGGAATCACAACTCATACTTAAATTCCTACACTTTAGTACCCAATTCCCACCTTCATACATTAATTTTGCTGCATAAAAATAGCCCCCCAAACCCAAGCATTTCAGAACCATTGCAGTCCCCCCAAAAGACAAGAAAGTGCTGGAAATTTTCAAGAATTACAATGCTAAAGAGATAAAAAAAAATTTCTGCACTTATTGCTACCAAAACCAACATAAAACTCTCATATTTTCACTCTTTTTAGCCCTCCCCTAAACTAGAAAATTGCAGCAGCAGAAACTACCAAAACCAACATAAAACTCTTATGTTTAATTTTCACTCTCTTTGCCCCTCCTAAACCAGAAATTCTAGTAGCAGCAGTAAACAGAAAAACAAAGGTAAAAAAAAAAAGGGCTCATTGATATGAATTCTAGCAACCAACATCAATTTTCATGGGTCTCAAACCTTATTTAAACATTATCACCTAAATTAGTAAGGCAAACAACTCCTAAATGTGCCATTAAAATAGTAAATCCGTGAATGAAAAAAAATAACACAAACTTAAGTCCCCATTTATCACCAACCAAAATCAAAGAACATAAAACCCTATCATCTACACATCATTTTCGGATTCCATTTTTCTAGCAGAAACATAATTCAAACAACCAAGTTTTAAAACTTAATAACATGCAAAATGGATGATTTTTCACAAGAACCCCTTACCAAATTGAAGGTATCAAAGGAAAAGAATGTTTGGGAGCTTGAAGAGGTAAAATGCAGACCGAAAATCCCCTCCCCTATGCTAGACAAATCTATGACCAACCGTTGTAATAGGAGGAAGGAGTGAGCTTTCCTTTCCTAATGAGGTTGAGGTTTAGTGTTTGGATGTTAGGGAGATATTAGGGAAGAAGTGGGCTAAAAGTTCATGATGATGATGGTGGTGATTGAAAGTGAAAATGAGAGAAAGAAGATGAAGAAAATGTGAGGTGAGAGGGGGGGGGGGGGACAATGGAAGAAGGCATGGTTTGCTCTCAATCTCATGAAATGTTCAAAATAAATGCAAAATAACAAATAAATAGTGTTTCTTTGCATCATGAATTCAAATGATTTATATAATATTAGGTGTCTTGAAACTTTAAATTTTTGGGAAGGAATGTGAAATTTTATATTGGAGGGAGTTACGTTCAAAATTTTTAAAGCATTTTAATCCTTAATATTTAAATAAATCAACACAACAACTAACATAAATATGCACTCAAAACTACTAGAGAGGATTGTCTAATTATTTATTATTAAATTAATTAAGGAAATTAATCCCTAATCAAACTCAATTAATTCTAATTAACACATAATTGAGTCTAAAAGAAAAATCGGAATATTACATGGGGAACAAGTGAGATTTCAATTATATTATTTTGAATGTGGTAATAATTAATAGAGTTTAATTGTGATACACTGACAATGTAAAACTATTTTATACTATCATCCAATTAAAATATTTTATTTTTTACTTAGATAACTTTTCAAGTAGTTAATGTAAAAATTAATTATCATGGCTTATGTCATAATATATGATTTGATGACTATATAAAATTTTTTTACCTTGTCAATGTATGATAATTAAATCCTAATTAATAATAGATAAAAAAAAATATCCTTTAATCAAATCTACCATAAAATAATGCAAATATCCGAGGTGGAGATCTGGTTTTAACAAGACAAAATGTCCTATAAAATCGGCAGGAGGTGGAGATAGTGGAGCAGGCTTTCATTAACAGTTTAACACCACAACTTCTCTTCCACTCCCACTCTCCTTTCGCAGGTTGTCTGTTTCAAACCCACTCTCCTCAGCATACATAACAATAAATAACCTCTTTGCTTCATCTATGAGGCTCCTTTTTATTTTTATTTTTTTTACATTCACCTCCAACAGATCCTAGAACCGCTTGCAGACATGTTTGACATCTTTTTTGGGTGGCCAAAAGCTTCCAAATGGTACGTGTGCTCTACTTATTTATATAAATTGAGAACTTTGCGATTCTATCATGTAGCAATCATGTTTAACTTCAACCTTTTTTATTATGTTTTATTTTTTGGGTTGCAGCAAGAAGACAATCAAAAGTGCACGGTGCAGGCTAAGGATACTCAAGAACAAGAGGCAGGCAATAGCAACGCAATCACGCAAAGACTTGGCTGAGTTATTACAGAATGGCCATGAAGACATTGCTATGAAGCGGGTATGTAGTAATGCAAATGAATAACATACACGTAACGCACTCGTTTGTTATGTGTATGCTTCTAAATCTTTATAGGATTGTTAGCTAGTTTGTTTCTTGTTGAGGACTTGTACTTGGTTGTAATCTATCTACACTGCTTTGTAAGTATCACTTTAGAAGTCACGTTCAAAAACTTGCTATGCCATGTTAAATGTTATACATATATTATGCCCTTGAAGTTCACAACCATGTAGGAATATAATACTGTATTAGAACGAAAATTACGAATTGAACTAAAACCCATGATGTCTGAAAATATGCGCAAACTATAGATATTTTAATCTTTGTTAGTTCCTAAATTCATTGTACGATCTTGTTTCCTTTTTCCAACAATTAATAATAATTTAGAATTTGACTCCTTTAAAGTGGGGTTTCACTTTAAAAGTTAAAGTGCATACATCCTAGCCATTAGAAATAATCAAGGGAGAAAGTGAATCTTCACATGTTTTGATTAATCCATATCAATTATTCAATTAATTTAAAAATAAAATTGACTTTGTCTGGAGAAAATAATGCCAAGCCCCCACATTCCCCCTTTGCAACTGCCATGGTGACATCATTCTTGGATCACACCAGCCTTCATCACTTCCTCTCCTTGGGCTTCTTGTGGTGGCATGGTGGCAATATGAAGCGGCTTCACTATTCTGTTTTCAAAACTGCTCAGAATTCTTTTGTAATCATTTGAGAAATTTGTGGTGGTGCGGTGGATTGTTACAGGAAGTTACAATTTTTTTTTACTCTCAAAGGAATTATTCAACTTTATTTATTAAATTGATTTAAAAAATCTGAGCAGGTTTATAAGGGAAGTGATGAAGGCTTCTTTGATCCACGTGAAGAGCAAAGCATAATGGGATGCCATCATGGCTGTCGCAATGGTGAGCCAGTTGCCAAGAAACTGATATGTATGCGAAGGCAAGGTGCCGAACGTAGGGTTTCCTGCACAAATTACACTATTTTTTTTGGGGACAAATTCAATTTTACTTTAAAATTAATTGAAAAATCTTAAGTAGACTAAGTAAGTAGATGTGTGGAATCATTCTCATCATTGACTATTATTAAGATAAATTACATTAATATCGTATGTAATATGTGAAAATTCTATTCACCTCATTTGTAGTTGACCAACTTACACTAAACTTTCCTAATTTATCTGTTTTTAAAGTGAATTACCAAAATATCCCATCTCCGCCCTCATCCTCTCTCATTCATGCCCTCCTCTTCTATCTCTTCTATTTGCTCACTCTCCCTTCCCCTTCAATTCCACATAAAGAGATATAGAAACCTTAAATTTAGATGGCCAACTTTGTCGTCTTCCTGGTCCGCCTTTCCCTCAATCTCATTTCAAGAGTCTCTCCCCATGAAGCCCTCAAGCCATTGGCACACCAGGAACTACCGGCCCCACCTTTTCCAAGGCTAGCGGACGCCATGAATGACGTCCACAAGTATATCCAAAATGAATGCCACTCTTTGCTTCCTTCTAAATGCTATACTCTCTCGTTTCTAATTTCCTCCAAGCACTGCCCACCCTTCAATCTACTATTTTATATTAGTTTAACCCGCTTAAAAAATTGATATTATTAGATTGGGTCGGATCTACTTTCGGCTGAGGAAGGGGGATTGGAGGGAACAGAGAGAGGGAAAAGAGAAGAGGTGAGTGTTAGTGCGAGAGGATGAGGGTAAGGGTAGGGGCATTTTTTATAATTCATCTTAAAATTTGGTAAATCAGGAAAGATGAGTGTATGTCGAATAACTAAATGGGAGGTGAGAGGTTAGGGTAAGTTGAATAATTAGATGAGAGGTGAATTGAATTTTATCCGATTTGAGTGTATTTACCTTTATTGATATGATGTGTGTACTTTAACCTTTAAAGTACAATTTCTGCTTTAGAATAGCCATACCTAATGATTTAACTATGTAATCATTATTTTGCATAAACATTTGTCAGTCCCATTAAATCTAATCATCATGCCAAATTAATTCTGATAATTTCAGGTTGAGCAGCTCATTCAAGATGAAAGCATGGCTGCTGCGTATGGGTTGTTAGACCACTTTTGTGAAGTCATCCTTCAGAAACTCTCATTCATCCGAAGACACAAGTAAGACTTCTAAGTTCTACCTAGCTACATTTATAAATCAAAATATAAACGCCAATTATTTTTCTTTCAAAAAAGAAAAAATCTCATGGTTCAACTTGTTAAAATCAGGGAGTGTCCAGATGATGTTAATGAAGCGGTATCAAGTCTTATATTTGCTTCTGCACGATGTGGGGATTTTCCTGAGCTTTATGTCATCAGGAAGCTCTTTGGACAGCAGTATGGTCAGAAGTTTGTAACAGCAGCTGTGGAGCTATATCCTGGGAATCTTGTTAACAAACAGGTTTAATTTCTTTCTCTTTTTCTTCCCTCCAATTTTCTATCATGGTTAAAACAACTTAAACTTGATGCAATTTCTCTTTTGTTATATATTGGAAGTATACACAAGTTCATGCAGTTTCAAATTCACAGGTAATGGAGAATCTCTCAGTAAAGTTCGTGCCAGGTGATTTGAAGCACAGAGTGGTTGATGAAATAGCTGGGGACAACTGCATACAACCAGAGGTCTTAGCTATAGAATACTGCCCTGTTTGGCAACAATTGCAGGTGATTTTGTTGTTCCATGATCAATATGAAAACATTAAAATCTATGTTGGTTAATTACTAGTACTAAATTATGTTGATTATTTTTTTTTACAGGTTAAAGATTGTGAAGGGTATCAATTAGCGGAAGAAACTCCAGAAAGCCATGTCCAAATAAATGAAATAAGTGGAGGATCTAAAATACATCCTTCAGAAGATGAGGAGATAAAGAAGGATATCATTTGTGTGGATTCAAATTCATCCATGTCCAATACAGGTGACAATTTCTCTGTGCCAGGATCTTGCTTAACTGATGAAACTTCTGCATTGGTGTCTACTGTCCAGCAATATCCCCCATACCTGAGCTATCCCTCTCCAAATGCAGTGGAGAAAGTAGAAGACTCTCCAGAGATAATTTACTTTTCAGCTTCTAATTTGGAAAACAAGAGGGAAGTAATGGCTTTAATATCTTCTTCAAAAAGACTGAGTTTGCCTCCATATGCTGAAGTAATGGTAAATTATGTTGAAGAAATAGAAGGATACCACTTTTCTTTATCAGAAGATGGTTTCTGTCAGGACCGAATGCAACTTGGTTGTGATGAAAGTGGTATGGATCAAGGTAATTCAATGAGGGAGAAGTTAAGCATAAGGGTCTCAAGAAAGACCAAAAGGGTACCTAAGAAAAGATCAAGAAGGAGATCGGCATTCTTCGAAAACCAATGCCTTATGGATGTAGGATACATGGTATATTATCACAAACCGTGCAGGAGTCCCTCTGATCATAAGCATAGCTATCCCCAGAAGAGACTTAAGCAATATAGTTCCCCAGAAAAGGAAAATGGTTTGCAGTTATGTCAGTGCCAAGGCAGTACAAAGAGAAAATCTTTCAACTTAGACATGTGCGACTGCGGCTTGGACCAACCTTGTTATTGTTGTTTCTATGATGAACAGTATTGTTTGGAAGATTTATCAATGAAGCTGAAGAGAGGGATCGTAGCTCAGTACTCAAGGGCCTTGAGTATGCCCCTAATTGAGTGGCACAAAATCAGCAAAGAAAAGATTTCAAGGACACACTCATATTCTCCTCAACGGCCCAAGCATGTTCATCCTAAGTTGCCTGATTATGAGGACCTATATGCTAAGTTCACTGATCTCAAGAGAGAACGCCTAGAACACAGGGACAGCAGCAAGGAACAATAGCTAGAGTAGGATGCGTGTATGTACCATAAAAAAAAAAAATGTAGGAATGCTTATGTACTGTTTCTAGCATAGCATTGTCATACTCAACTTTTGACTTCCACATTAAGGTAGCTTTTCAATTTTTTTTTTCTTCAATTTATTGAATTTGGGACTTCATTCTTACACATTACATAGTCTTTCTTCGACAATGATGATATATCGTAGATGAGTCCTAAGAACACCTTAGCTTTTGTTAGAGTTTTGATATACAAAGACATGTAATTTTCTTCACCGAAAAAGAAATTATATTTATTTCAAATTCCTTTCTGTTTTGATGATGGATTTAGAAAAATTACCGCAGCTAGAAGCTAGTACACGGTTATGAAAATAGAATGAGGAAAAAGCAGAACCCAATTACAATATCAAATAAACAGCCCCATCACTGTCCTTTGCAAGCAAATACCCCAATTACCGTAATTGCAACCTACCCTAGCCTACCAATCTGAAGCTTACTAGGACGAGTTCAGATCTTGAAAATTGACTCGTTGCATTTCTTAGGCTAGATTCACGTCATATGACCTGAATTTGGCCCGAAGTCAAAAAGTTCTTTTGAGATTTTTTTTAATAACAATTAGTGATAAATTATAAGATTTTACAATTTAATTAATATACTTTACATAACTTACTATTATTTTTATATTAATATGGTTTATTTTAAAACATATATGATAAAATATTTCATAATTTTTGTTGCATAATTGTAAAATTTCATAACTTTATTATATATAATATTCAACTCCTCATATGTGATTTGAAGGTCGAATTGACCCCGGTCAATGGCCGATCATTTTCGAGTCCAAGCAATGTCCAAATGATATTAATGAAGCAGTGTCAAGTCTTATATTTGATTATTTGCTTCTGCTTGATGTGGGGATTTTCCTGAGTTTTATGTCATTAGGCAGCTCTTTGGATAGCATTATGATCAGAATTCAGAAGTTTGCCAGTAGCATTGGAGCTATACTCTGGGAATCTTGTAAATAACCAGGTTTCTTTCGTTTTTTTGTATTTTTTTTTTTTGTTTAATTTTTAGTTAAGCAACTTCAATTATATGCAGTTTCACTTTTGTTATTATTGTATGTATACACATGTTCATGAAGTTTCAAACTCACAGGTAGTGGAGAATCTCTAAGTGAAGTCCATGTCAGATGATTTGAAGCACAGAATGGTTGATGAAATAGCTAGGGACAAACCTAAGAAAAGTCCTGCAGCTTAACCGATACTTCTGCATTGGTGTCTACTGTCCAGCAATATCCCAACCATCTAAAGGCAGTGGAGTGTTGGGAAATAAACACACAATTCCTTACTTGCGAGAACAAGAGAAGCAACAATACTAGCAAAATAATTACAACAATCAACACACAAGAAACCAGAATAATAGAAACAATGCACCAAAATTTTTAACGTAGAAAACTCCCTTAATGTAAGAGATAAAAATCACGGGTCGTCCAGACCAAAGAAATAGGTCCACTATGATCAAATCATATACAAAAGAGTCTCAAATATGTGCACAAATTGTGCTAATAACAACCTAAGTCAACCTAGCAACAATGCTTAAAATTGAGAACAAGGAAGAAGATAAATACCCCCAAAAATAGAGCTACTGTTTGAGACCAATACCTCATACTGTGAACCTTGTCTAAACAACCTAACCGTTCAAAATGAAGAACCAGACATCCAAAACCTAATATCAAAGTTTCAGCCAGATCCAACAGTGAACGACTTTACAAACACTGATTTACAGTGACAGGTTGTATTAGAAAAATGGTTCTCTAAACAAGAACAGAGCTACTGTGTGAGATCAATATCTCGCACTTCAGATTTCGTCTCAATTATCCAACTATTCAAAATGAAGAGCCATCTATCAAGAACCTATTGTTAAACTTTCAGTCCGATCCAACGGTGAATGAGTTCGCAAATGCCGATTTACGGTGACAGTTCATACTAGAGAAAAATGAAAAATGGTGGCCAAGTTTCTCTTCCTTTTCACTCTATGTGGCTGCTATGGTCATAAAAAATAATCACTCTCTATGCCCTAACTAATTCCTCCCCTTAAATAAGTGGGCTTGCTCAGTTTAGGCCTTTCTTCACATAGAAAAGGAGCCCAAACTCAACAAATCTCCCCCTCATGACTATGTGGAGGTAACCGCCAAACCAGCGATCAAACAATAAACTTTAAACTTCCATCTTGGCAAAGATTTTGTCATCATGTCTAAACCATTCTTATCAGTGTGAACATTTTGAAGTTCCAACAACTTAGCATTCAAAACATCACTTATCCAATGATACCTCACATCAATATATTTCGATCCTGAATGAAAAGTTGAGTTTTTACCAAGATGTATAGCACTTTGACTATCACAAAATAACACATATTTCTCTTGAGTAAAACCAAGTTCTTGTAAGAACTTCTTCATCCAAAGCATCTCCTTGCATGCTTCGATAATGGCAATGAACTCAGCCTCTATAGTGGATAAAGCATAATACTTTTGTAACTTAAATTGCCAAGCTATAGCTCGTCCAAATGTAATCCAATAACCTGAAGTAAACCTTCTAAAGTCCACATCTCCTGCCATGTCTGAGTTAGTGTAACCAACTAGAAAAGGCTTCTCATTTCCAAAACATAACTTCAAGCTAGAAGTACTACAGAGATATTTCAGAATCCACTTCACTGGATTCCAATGCTCTCTTCTTGGGTTTGAAAGAAAACGGCTAACACTACCAACAGTATGAGCTAGGTCTAGTCTAGTGCATATCATAGCATACATCAAACTACCCACGGTTGAAGCATATGGAACTCTCTCCATGTCTTTCTTCTCTTCCTCATTTGATGGACTTTGCTTGCAACTCAATTTAAAGTGTGTAGCAAGTGGAGTGTTAACAGCCTTACCTTTCTCCATTTGAAACCTTTGCAGCACGTCTTCAATATATTTCTCTTGTGACAACCAAAGTTTCTTCTCCTTTCTATCCTGACTGATTCTTATACCAAGAATCTACTTTGTTAGTTCGAGATCCTTCATTGCAAATGACATCCCAAGTTGCTTCTTCAACCTATCAATTCTAGAAGCATTTTGACCAATAATAAGCATGTCATCAACATATAACAAAAGGATAATAAAATCATTACTAGCAAACTGTTTAACAAAGATGCAATGATCTGAAGTAGTCTTCTTGTAGCCTTGTTCTCCCATTATAGACTCAAACTTCTTATACCATTGCCTCGAAGCTTGCTTTAAGCCATATAATCTCTTCTTGTGCTAGCATACATAATCTTATTTCCCTTTTACTTTAAAACCTTTAGGCTACTCCATGTAGATTTCTTCCTCAAGATCACAATGGAGGAAAACAGTTTTTACATCTATTTGCTCTATCTCTAAATCAAGACCTATAGCCAAACTAAAAACGATCCTGATAGAGGACATCTTGACAACCGAAGAAAAGCGCTTATTGTAAACAATTCCTCTTTTTTACCTGACAATCGAAGAAAAGATCATATCGTAATCAATCCCTCTTTTCTACCTGAAGCCTTTAACCACCAATCTAGCTTTATACCTTAGGGAAAAAGAATTTCCTTCATGTTTCAGCCCATATATCCACTTGTTTTGCAAAGCTCTCTTACCGTTAGGCAATTTCACAAGCTCAAATATCTAATTATCATTTTGACTTCCACATTAACGTAGCTTTTCAAATTTTTTTCTTCTTTAATTTATTGAATTTGGGACTTCATTCTTACACATTACATAGTTTTTCTTCGATAATGATTATATATCTTAGATGAGTCCTAAGAACACCTTAGCTTTTGTTAGAGTTTTGATATACATAGAAATATAATTTTCTTCACAAAAGAAATTATATTTATTTCAAATTCCTTTCTAATTTGATGATGGATTTAGAAAAATTACTGGAGCTAGAAGCTAGTACACAGTTATGAAAATAGAATGAAAAAAAAGCAGAACCCAATTAAAATATCAAATAAATAGCCCTATCGCTGTCCTTTGCAAGCAAATACCCCAATTGCGGCATTTACAACCCACCTTGCCTTACCAACCCGAAGCTTATTAGGACGAGCTCATATCTTGAAAATTGATTGGTTGCATTTTTCAGGCCAAATTTTTGTCATATGACCCGAATCCGGCCCGAAGTCAAAAATTTCTTTTGAGATTTTTAATAATAATTAGTGACAAATTATACGACTTTGCAGATCAATTATTTTTTTATAATAATTAGTGATAAATTATAAGATTTTACAATTCAATTAATATATTTTACATAACTTAATGTTATTTTTATATTAATATGATTTATTTTAAAATATATATGATAAAATATTTCATAATTTTTGTTGTATAATTGTAAAATTTCATAATTTTATTATATATAATGTTCAACTTTTCATATGTGATATGAAGGTCAAATTGACCCCATCAATGGCCGGTCATTTTCGAGTCCAGGTAGTGTCCAGATGATATTAATGAAGTAGTGTCAAGTCTTATATTTGATTATTTGCTTTTGCACGATGTGGGGATTTTCCTGAGTTTTATATCGTCAGGCAGCTCTTTGGATAGCATTATGATAAGAATTCAGAAGTTTGCAAGCAGCGTTGGAGCTATACTCTGGGAATCTTGTAAATAAACAAGTTTCTTTCATTTTTTAATTTTGGTTTTTTTTTTTAGTTAAACAACTTCAACTATAAGTGGTTTCACTTTTGTTATTATTGTATGTATACACATGTTCATGAAGTTTCAAACTCAGAGGTAATGGAGAATCTCTCAGTAAAGTATGCGCCAGATGATTTGAAGCACAAAATGGTTGATGAAACAGCCAGGGACAAACCTAAGAAAAGTCCTGCAGCTTAACTGATACTTCTGCATTGGCGTCTACTGTCCAGCAATATCCCAACCATCCAAAGGCAGTGGAGTGTTGGGAAATAAACACACAATTCCCTACTTGAGAGAACAAGAGGAGCAACAATACCGAAAAAATAATTACAGCAATCAATACACAATAAACCAGAATAATAGAAACAATGCAATAAGATTTTTAACATGGAAAAACTCCCTCAATGTGAGAGATAAAAACCACCGATCGTTCATACCAAAGAAATAGCTACACTATGATCAAATTAGATACAAAAAGTCTCGAATAAGTGCACAAATCGTGCTAACAACAACCTAAATCAACCGAACACCAATGCTTAAAATTGAGAATAAGGAAGAAGATAAATACCCCCAAAAATAGAGCTACTGTTTAAGACCAATACCTCACACTGTGAACCTTGTCTAAACAAGCTAACCGTTCATAATGAAGAACCAGACATCCAGAACATAATATCAAAGTTTCAGCTCGATCCAATGGTGAATGACTTAACAAATGCCGATTTACAATGATAGGTTGTATCAGAAAAATGTTCTCTAAACAATAATAGAGCTACTATGTGAGATCAATATCTTGCACTCCAGACCTCATCTTGATGATCCAACCATTTAGAATGAAGAACCATCTATCCAAAACCTATTGTTAAACTTTTAGCCAGATACAACGGTGAACGAGTTCACAAATGCCAATTTTCAGTGACTGTTCATACCAAAGAAAAATGAAAAATGGTGGTTGAGTCTTTCTTCCTTTTCTCTCTATGTGGCTACTATGGTCATAAAAAATGATCACTCTCTATGCCATAGCTAACTCCTCTCATTAAATAAGTAGGCTTGCTCACTTTGGCCTTTCTCTATATAGGAAAGGAGTCCAAACCTAACAAATTTCCCTCTCATGACTATGTGAAGGTCGCCAAACCGGTAATCAAACAACAAGCTTCAAACTTCCATCTTGGCAAAGACTCTGTCATCATGTCTAAATCATTTTTATCAATGTGAACATTTTGAAGTTCCAATAACTTAGCATTCAAAACATCACGTATCTAATGATGCCTCACATCAATATGTTTGGATCTTGAATGAAAAGTTTAGTTTTTACCAAGATATATAGCACTTTGACTATCACAAAATAGCACATATTTCTCTTGAGTAAAACCAAGTTCTTGTAAGAATTTCTTCATCCAAAGCATCTCCTTGCATGCTTTGGTAATGGCAATGAACTCAACCTCTGTAGTGGATAAATCAACACACTTTTATAACTTAGATTGCCAAGCTACAACTCCTCCAAATGTTATCCAATAACCTGAAGTAGACCTTCTAGAGTCAACATCTCCCGCGCATGTCTGAGTCAGTGTAACCAACTATAAAAGGCTTCTCATTTCCAAAACATAACTTCAAGCTAGAAGTACCACGAAGATATTTTAGAATCCACTTCACTGCATTCCAATGCTATCTTCGTGGACTTGAAAGAAAATGGCTAACACTACCAACAGTATGATCTAAGTCTAGTCTAGTGCATACCATAATATACATCAAACTTCCCACGATTGAAGCATATGGAACTCTCTCCATGTCTTTCATCTCTTCCTCATTTGATAGACTTTGCTTGCAACTCAATTTGAAGTGTGTAGCAAGAGGAGCGCTAATAGTCTTAGCTTTTTCCATTTGAAGCCTTTGCAGAACGTCTTCAATGTATTTCTCTTGTGACAACCGAACTTTCTTCTCCTTTTTATCCCGAATGATTCTTATACCAAGAATCTGCTTTGCTGGTCTGAGATCCATCATTGCAAATGATAGCCCAAGTTGCTTTTTCAACCTATCAATTCTAAAAGCATTTTGACCAATAATAAGCATGTCATCAACATATAACAAAAGGATAATAAAATCATTACTAGCAAGCTGTTTAACAAAGATACAATGATCTGAAGTAGTCTTCTTGTAGCCTTATTCTCCCATTACAAACTCAAACTTCTTATACCATTGCGTCGGAGCTTACTTCCAGCCATATAAGCTTTTCTTGTGCTAGCACACATAATCTTATTTCCCTTTTGCTTTAAAACCTTCAGGCTGCTCCATGTAGATTTCCTCCTCAAGATTGCAATGGAGGTAAGTAGTTTTACGTCCATCTACTTTATCTCTAAAATAAGAACAACCAAACTAAAAACAATCCCGATAGAGGACATCTTGACAACCGAAGAAAATATCTCATCGTAATCAATCCTTCTTTTCTATCTAAAGCCTTTAACTACCAATCTAGCTTTATACGTTAGGGAAGAAGAATTTCCTTCATGTTTCAACCTATATATCCACTTGTTTTGCAAAGCTGTCTTACCGTTGGGCAATTTCACAAGCTCAAATGTCTGATTATCATACAAGGCCTGCATTTCATCTTGCATAGCATCAACCCATTTTTGCTTCTGGTCACTATCCATGGCCTCCTCATAACATTTAGGTTCACCTTCATTAGTCAAAATCACATACTCATCAAAAGGATACATTGTTGAAGGCTGTTTCTTTCTAGTAGACCTCCTAAGTGCAATAGGCGGATCTGTAGGTATTTCATGCTGATCATCAACAGCACCATCAGTTGGAGCATCTAAATAATCTCCCATATGCTAGTCATCTTCTTGCATATGATCCTAGGTCTAATTTTCTACTTGTTCTTGTGCATGTGGTAGTTGGACTGGATCTGCGTTGATCAAGTCACTACTATACTGGGATTCAGTCTTCTCCACTTTCTCAATATCTTCAATGTTTTGGTCTTCTACAAATAGCACATCACGGCTTCTCATAAGTTTTCTATCAATTGGATCATAGAAACTATAGCTAAGCTCATCCTGACCATACCCAATAAAGATACATTGCTTTGTCTTCACATCTAACTTAGATCTTTCATCCATTGGAACATGAACAATGCAAGCTTTTTATCAATCGGGTCATAAACCTATAGCCAAGCTTATCCTGACCATACCTAATAAAGATGCATTGCTTTGTCTTCATATCCAACTTAGATCTTTCATCCATTTGAACATGAACAAATGCTTTGCACCTAAAAACTCTCAAGTGATCATAAATGACATTCTTGGCAAACCACACATTATCTAGAACATTATTATCCAAAGCAACTGTGGGACTTGGATTAATCACATGTACCATTGTAAGTAATACTTCTCCCCAGAAATGCTTAGGCAGCTTTGTTTCAATAAGCGTATACATAACTCTTTCAATTAACATCCTATTCATCCTCTCTGCCAAACTATTCAGCTGAGGTGTTTTAGGAGGTATCTTTTCATGCCTAATGTCTTGCTGTTTACAATACTCATCAAATAGTCCACAATATTCACCACTATTATCAGTACGAATACATTTAAACTTCTTACTTGTTTGCCTCTCAACCAATACTTGGAATTGTTTGAACTTCTCTAAGACTTCGTTCTTAACCTTCAAAGTATAAGCCCAAAGCTTCCTTGAGTGGTCATCAATGAATGTCACAAAGTAAAGAGCACCATCAAATGACTTTTCCTTCAATAGACCACAAACATCAAAGTGCACCAACTCCAAGAAATCTAATTTCCTTGAAGGACGATGATTCTTGAAGGATAATCTTCTCTGTTTTCCAGCCGTATAATGAAAATATTTCTCGAACTCTACATTTTCAAACTAGAAAGTATATCTTTTTTAGCCAAACAATTGAGTCATTTTTCACTAATGTGACCAAACCTTCTATGCCATCATTTAGAAGCTTCTTTGCTTTCAACTGCATTTACACTGCGTTTTGAAATTGTTGATTTCATTACATACAAACTTGAGGTCTTCTTTCCTAGAGCCACGACCAAGTTACCTTTAGTAAGTTTCCATTGACTATTACCAGAGTTGCTAACATAACCTTCATCATCAAGCTTTCTGACCGAAATCAAGTTCAAGCGGACATCTAGAGCATGTTTAACATCCTTTAACAGAAACTTCATTCCAATATTAGTTTCTAAACAAACATCTCCCATACCAATCACCTTGGCCAAGCCATCATTGACCATCTTTAGCACTCCATAGTCACCTGAAGTGTAAGATGTCAAGAATTCCTTCTTTGGTGTGACATGTATTGAGGTGCCACTATCAATTACCTAGTTAGACTCATCAGATACTATATTAATCATATTGTCATAACCTACAATAAGAAGATCATCTGACGTAGCAATAGGCACATGATCATTATTGTGTTCTTTCTTTTCTTGCTTATCTTTGTTCTCCTTTTTCCAAAAAAAGTAATACTTTCAAATGTATCCTGTTTTATGACAGTAATGACATTCAATATTTTTATACCTTGATCAGGACTTGCTTATGCTTTTACATCTACCCTTTGTGCCTTTGTTCTGACTCCTCCCCCTATTTTTTGTATCCAACATCTTTGAGTGAGATGAAGAACATTGAGTCTTCCTTCTCACTTCTTCATTCAAGACACCACCTTTGACAAGTTACATGGTTACCACACTATTAGGAGCAGAATTAGTAAGCGAGATGCGAAAAGTCTCCCAAGAGTCTGGTAGAGTATTTAGCAACCAAAGTCCTTGAACCTCATCTTCAAACTTGATTCCTATGCCTGGCATCTGATCTAAAACTTCTTGAAACTTATTCAAGTGATCAGATATGGAAGACTCTTTCTTGTGTCTCAGATTCATCAATATATTCAACAAATATAACTTGTTATTCCTAGACTTCGAAGCATACTAGCATTTAATTTTTTTTCCCACATAGTTATAGCATGAATCTCATTAGCAATGTGATTATAAACATTATCTTCTACCCATTTCCAAATAAAGCCACAAACTTGTTGATGCTCAAACTCTCATTCTTCTTCAGTTTTTGAATCTGGTTTTTATGTAGTAAACACAGGCATATACATATTTTTAACAAACAACAAATCTTTCATCTTGTCTTTCCATATATGATATTTAGTACCAGTCAACACACCATTCTATTTGTATTTACCTCCATCATTCAAGTAAGCTACAATCAATAATACCCAAGAACAAGCTCTGATGTCAAATGTTGGGAAATAAACACACAATTTCCTACTTGCGAGAACAAGAGGAGCAACAATATCAGCAAAATAATGGCAGCAATCAACACACAATAAACCAGAATAATATAAACAATCAACCAAGATTTTAACGTGGAAAAACTCCCTCAATGTGAGAAATAAAAACCATGGGTTGTCCAGATCAAAGAAATAGCTTCACTATGATCAAATTAAGTACAAGAGAGTCTCAAATAAGTGCACAAATTGTGCAAACAAGAATCTAAACCAACCTAGCACCAATGCTTAAAATTAAGAACAAGGAAGAAGATAAATACCCTAAAAAACATAGCTACTATTCGAGACAAGTACCTCACACTCTAGATCTTGTCTCAATGATCCAACCGTTCAGAATGAAGAACCAGACATTCAGAACCTACTTCAAAGTTTCAACCCGATCGAACGGTGAACGACTTCACAAATGTCGATTTATAATAACAGGTTGCATCAGAAAAATTGTTCTCCAAACAAGAGCAGAGCCATTATTCGAAATCGATATCTCACACTCCAGACCTTATTTTGATGATCTAACCGTTCAGAATGAAGAGCCACCTGCTATGAACCTACTGTTAAAATTTCAGCACAATCCAACGATGAACGACTTTGCAAATACCAATTTATGACTACTGTTCATACTAGAGAAAAATGAAAAAATAGTGGTCGAGCCTTTCTTCTTTCTCTCTCTATTGGCTGCTATGGTCACAAAAAATGATCACTCTCTATACCCTACCTGACTCGTCTTATTAGATAAGTGAGCTTGCTCACTTTGGGCCTTTCTCCACATAGGAAAGGAGCCGAAACCCAACATGGAGAAAGTAGAATATTCTCAAGAGATAATCTCCTTGCTAGTTTCTGATTTGGAAAACATGGGTGAAGTGGTGACCTTAGTATCTTCTTCAAAAAGAGTTAATTTGCCTCCATATGCTGAAGTAGTGGTAGATTATGTTGAAGAAATTGAGGCATGCCACCTTTCTCTATCTGTAGATGGCTTCTGCCAGGAGCAAATGCAACTTGGTTGTGATGAAAGTAATATGGATCAAGATGATTCAATGAGCGAGAAGTTAAGCATAAAGAGCTCAAGAAAGAGTAAAAAGGCACCAAAGAAAAGATCAAGAATAAGATCAGCGTTATTTGAAAACCAATGCCTTATGGTTATAGGATGCATGGTATATTATCACAAACCATGCATGAGTCTATCTGATCATAAGCATAGTTATCCTAGAAGAGACTTGATCAAGTCTCTTCAAATATGTGCGATATAGCTCATGAGCAATATAGCTCCCCAGAAAAGAAAAAAGGGTTTGTAGTTATGTCAATGCCAAGGCAGTACAAAGAGAAAATCTTTCAACTTAGATATGTGCAATTGCAAATTGGACCAACCTTGTTTTTTTGTGTCGATGACAAACAAAGTTGTTTGGAAGATTCATCAGTAAGGCTGAAAAGAAGGATCATAGCTCATTACTCAAGGGCTTTGAGTATGCCCCTTGAGTGGCACAAAAATAGTGAAGATAAGATTTTAAGGACATATCCGTATTCTCCTCATCAACGGCCCAAACATCTTCATCCTAAGTTGCCTGATTATGAGGACATAAATGCTAAGTTCAATGACTTAAGAGAGTGCCTAGAACATAGACAGCCACAAGGAACTTAAGAGAGAGTAGAGTAGGATGCATCAATGTACTATAAATAATAATACAAAAAAAAGGCAGGAATGCTTTATCTATAAAAACAATGTTATTCCAACACGTAAAAGTAGGTGTCGGACACCTACCCACTCCATCACTGTTGAATGTGATGTTGGCCTCAACTTTCTCCACACATCTATCACATCCAAAGATGACGGAATGGGTGGGTATTAAAATAACAATGCACTATATATATATATATATATATATATATCATTCTCAAAAGAAAAAAGTAGAACCCAATTACAATCTCAAATAACAGCCCCATTGTTGTCCTTTGCAAGCAAATCCCTCACCCTGTCATGAAAATTTTTTATTCACATATGCTATTGTAAGAATGAAATCTCATCGTCTCATCAAACTATGAGAAAATATCTTTTTTAAAAATAATTGATATCCAAAAATAATTTTATAACATTTATAATAAATATAAAAATAAGTTATTTTCAAGCAATTATTTTCAAAAATAAATAAACCTTGAAACAAATGCTCTGTAAATGCCTCAATGCCGCAACGTGATTATGTAAAGAAATCTTAGATACTTACCTAGTAACAAAGCCATTGTGCTCTTAACCATTAAGAATCCATTTGTTTGATAAGAAAGGTAAATTCGTACCAACATGCTATTGGATAAATAGTAAGTAGTTTGGCTCCTTGTACGAATGAGGACAGAAGTTCAAAATTTGAGAAACATACTTCTTGGGAGGAGAGTAAAGGTAAATGCTCTATCGTCTAGAGTTACAAAAGCAATGTCTCTCACAATTGCTACAACAAAAAAAAGAAAGGTACATTTTTGTATACACACTGGGCGTTAGTGCCCCGTAAGTCATAAAAAATATGTTGTGCTCTAAACCACTAATAAATGCATTTGTTTTACCATTTTTTTTTCAGAAATTGTTTTTTTGAAAAATAAAGAAAATTCTATGGAATCCAAGCCAGATCTTGAATTTTAAAACACTCTTTATATGGACTAATAAAAAATTTCCATATATATTTATAATAAATATATTTAAATACTTTTTATTCAAAATTTAATTTTATAAAATACTAGTACTTAAAGAAATAAAATTTATGAAATGAATCTTTATTTTTAGTAAAAATACAACTCATTACTTAGCTTGAGAGATGATATTATTACACTTTAATCTCCTCTATTTGTAAAACATATGTTTCTATGCTCTAAATAATTAAGATAAACTACATTTAATTTATTTTTAAAATTTTTAGTTAATTCTCTATTTTTTCACATTCAGGTATTTATGACCAAAGTAACTTTAATCAAAACTTATATATTTCAGTTTTCTACAAAATAAAATATATATGGCTTATAGATATAAAATATTTATATATATTTATAATTTTATCATTTACTATATTAAGACAAAAAATTACTGGTAGTAATAATAATTTATAATAATTATTTTTCAAAACAAAATTGCATGTTTTCTCACCTATTCATTTTAGAATACTAACGTATTTTTTTTTAATAGTGAAATAACAGAATTATTCTTGTTACCTTCTTTATGATTGCTCATTATATAACTTTTTGATAGAATATTAATATGTTATTATGTGCAACCCCAAATAAAGTGTCATGTGAAACTATTTGTTAAAAGGATATTATTATGTTAGCTCCAGAACTCTAGACGAAAAGGCTCTTAGAACTTAAGTGTTGAATGACAACAACACAAATTTTGACAAAATATTTTGAAGAAAAGACTAATGGTTTGCATGAGTTTCTCAAGTCTTAAATAAGAATTTTCTCATGCTATATGTAACCAATTTCGTGAAACATTTGTCATGCTATCATGATTTAACATAATACAAAGCTCATTCTAAGATTTATAATTTTTGAAGTATGAAAAATAGCTCAGAAAGTGAGTTACAAAGTTTGAGATACATTAAGAAAGTAGATTGAAGCATTAGAAAGTGGGTTGAAATATCATAAAGTAATATGGTACATCAGAAAGTGATATGATAGCATAAAAAGGTGATGATTCATGATTAAATCAAGCACACTTCTAACAAAGTTGACGTCTTCTCTAGAAAAAGAATCCAACACTCTTTGAAGACTCACAACTATAGCAAAAAGAAACTCAGTGTGAGCTAGAAGCGCTCAGAAAGTGAAGAATATCATCATAAATGGAAGATATGGTGTCAGAGAAGATAATGCCTTAGAAAGGCATTGCTCATGATACATTAGCTTTTTACTTGAAGAAAATACATCCTTGATGAAGATTTCATAAGTTGAGAAGTTCAAAAACTATAATATGACAATGGAAGGTATTTCTAAAGTATCTACAGTACAAAAGAAGAAAAGAACAACTGTTATTGTACTATTAGTGCTATCATTGCTACAGGCTCAGCCTACAGTTTCTAAAAGACCAATCCTAGACGTAACCAATAATCAACCCATGTATGATGATGATCAAATCAAAGACAAATAGACTTATTCAAATTTCAAGTATAAAAGCGTCATTCATTCAAGCTGGAAGGAACTTTTGTGCATTGAAATATTCAAGTCTGCTTCAACTTTCTAAAGCTTGTTGTTCATTGAAATCTAGTTTCTAAGGTTCAAAATCTTCTTTTGAAGAATTATTAATTAACATCCTCATGTGAGAATTTAGAAAGAAGTCTCTCAAGTATTGTCTTACTTTTGATACATATCTTAGGAACTTGAGCAAAGTTTTCAGTAATATGCCAAAACCTTAAACTCTTTGGACCTTGATCCAATAGTGATAAATTATTATTAGCTTGGAGAAGTTAGTCAAATAATACTTATAAGTGATGGTTGAGTGTACTGACTGCTTAATGTGATTAGCTTGAGAAGGCTAGAGAAAAAACTATCTAGTGATCTCTTGCACAAGAAAAGTATTTATAGCGAAATTCTCCACAAGATTTGTTGGGGACTGAATGTAGGCAAGCTTGGCCAAATCAGTATAAATCTCTTGTGTTTCTTCATACTTTATCTCTCTTTATCTACTATGTGTGTTTCTATTTTATTTGTGTGTGGTTTAATAATTCTATTGATCACTTTTTGAGCATATTTTTGTTTTTGGACACTTCAGAAAGCTATTTTCTGAAGCTAACTAATTTGTTTTTCCATTACTTTCAAGTCTCAGACTTGATAGATTTGTTTTAAAGTTTCAAAAAGTAAAAGTTTTTAAGTTGTGCGGTTAAACCCTTTTCTCGTGGATTATTTACTTCATCTACATATTAAAGTCATTTCTTTCTTTAAATTTGATCGTAAAATAATTTAAAAGTAAACTTTTGTTGTTTCGAAAGCAAATTTAATTTATTTTTTAAAAATGTCAAGTAGATAATTCTCAAAATTGAAATTGCAAAAATTATATTATCATGAGTTAAGAGTGAACTAATTTTTCTTAAAAAAATGTGTAGGCACATTCTTCATTCAAATTTTACTTTAAAAGTGAATTTAGCTTTACAGTTTTTAAAATAAGTATATTAATTCTTAAAATTAAAATTTAAAAATTAGTTATAATGAGCAAGAAGAACATAATTATTTAAATAAAATTTAAAGGTAAAAAAATTAAAATTGTCAATATTAAATAATATTATTATGTAATAATTACAAATTAGAGTTAATTATAAAATATAATGAGTTATGCATAAAGTAAAGAATAGAGTAAGAATTAATTATATAATGCAATGAATTTTACTAAAATAATAATTATACTAATATTTTATATTATTATAAGCTACATATATTTTATTTTGTAAACTGTGGTACCCATTCATTCTAAAGATAATGCTAGAAATTTAGATAATGAAGTATGATATTTAACATTAGGCTAGTTAAGTACAAATAAAATGTTCTAACAAAAGTACTTGACATTAAGGTTTTCAAACTAAACTATCATATAACACATAATAAGCTTAACACATTATTTAAATATAACTCCAAATGCTCATAGTATCTGAAAGAGACTTCTTTCCTCTCGGGCATTACTTGAATAATCTGAAACCACAGAAAATAGGGATGTGAATTGAAAAAAAATTCTCAATACGAAATGAATATCTCTAAAACATTTTAAGCTATGGTTGTTTCCAGTCACATCTACACGAAAAATACATGTGGCTACATATCTTTGTAAGAATATAATCAGATATCATGGTATAAATAGAATATACTAGATAAAACATGCCATGCAAAACTTATTAGTATTATCATCTTTTTGCATTAACCTTTCAATTTTCTGTGTGTACTTGTCTCACGCATAGTTGAAGGTCTTCTCTCAGGGAACTCTCATGCTCTGGTGTTACTCTTTAATATTGTGACGACAAAGCGAGACATTTATGTCATAATAACCAAGGCAAGTAATGTAAAAAGACCTTACATCTCTGTCCTTCTACCTTCTGCGATTAGTGGCAACACTTTAATTAAATGTCTTCATTTTCATTATTCTCTTACATAGTTGTATACATTCAAAATATGAGATATAAAATCTTTAAGTAATAAATAGAAATAAAACTTAAATAACTAAGCCAACATAAATCTTTGAATATTATATATAAATTCTTTAAAATTAAACTTAAAATTAAGCAGTGAAATAAATGGAATATATAATGCATAAAATATAGTTAATGCATGCATAATTAAACTTAAAAATAAACAAAGTGCATAGATATTTAAGTAGTATAGACTTGACAAATCAAAGTAATATAAATCATTATTTAACCTTATTAATAATTAGCAACGTTAGTAAAAGATAACTTAAAATGCCAAGGAATAGTAAAGCAAAAGTATATTGAAAAGGTTATGTTAATATAAAGGAATAATAATTCAAAAGAACTGGAAGTCAATTAAAAAGATAAATAATAAGATAATCTTAAAAAAATAAATGAGCAATATAGAAGATAGTTAATGTAACCATAAATTTATTCATAAAACTAAGTAAAGGAACAAACAAACTAATTATTCCTTGAAATCTCCTATATAAAATTTCTCTGTAAAATCTCCTAAACTTTTATGAGATTTATGTGGAAAATCTCCTAAACTTTAGTTTTATGAGATTTCTTTGTAATTATACACATAAAAAACTAAGACTTTGGTTTATTGAAAATTAAAGAATTAGACAATGTATCCATGATTTTTAGTTCACAAGGAGACCTATTCCCTACCTTAAAATTATTGTAAAGATCACACTGTAATCTCACTATCACTGTCTCTTCTCTTTCTCTTATGCTAGTTTCTTCCACACTAATTTCTTTTAAGAATACTTAAAGTTTCACTTCTCCATTTGCCATCCTTCTTCACATGCTCACCTCCTTATATAAGGGGTTCAATCTTAGCCAACAAGTTTGAATAACTTGAGCACCAACTTTGGAAATTAAACTTGAACAATAAGAAATCTTGGTCAACAAATTTTAAAACCTGAACACCAAGGAAATTAAATATATATTATTATATTACTATATATTATATATAAAAGATAATATATTTATACAACATACTTATAATATATACAAAAAAGAAAATGATGGCCCCATAGAAATAAAAATTAAAATGGACCCACCCACCTAGTTTATATTAGAAGTGTGTTGCACAAAAATTTTATACACCCCCAATCAACACCCATAATAAGCACCCATTAATTCCATAATCCATGCCTAATTACAATCTCCCGTTAATATCACACCATTATATATAACCCTCTAATGACGGGACAAGGACAACTCAATCTCTAGTCTATAAAGTGGGCTACGTCTATTCTGAGCCAATCACATTCATCTGGCCACGGACAAACGTCAAAAGTTATTATATTGTACCATGTTCTGTTTTATGCTAGTTGTTGTACGTCCGAGGATACTTATGTTTTTGTCTGTGGCAATGGCATCAGATACCTTTGCACAGCTAAGCCCAAGTTTTGAGTCATCCCCTTGGTCCATTCAACTCATTGATTACATAATCAGAGTAGCTGTTCAATTACGTTACGTACCTATGTTGACAAGCTCCAAACGTGCTTGAGCTGCATTGGCCAAAACCGTGATAAGTTTTCATTGACAAGCTTCTAATTCTAGAGTTGTAGAAAAATTGTTGGTCCACGGGGCCCCAAATACTTTTTCTGCGAGTGCCTCCCACTCGAATTTCGAATTGATAATCATAGTATAACAATAACAAAACCAGAAAGAGAGGCGCCGAAATGTCAAGTAATTGGATAATCTTGAATATTTTTGACGTAAGATAATGTAGCCATTGTATTTTGCTTTATATATTATAATGATAATGAATAATGAATTGACTTTTATATTGTTCTCCATGATAGATGTGCTTTCAAAGCATGCAAACGGAAGCCTCTTGTATTTTCAATAAGACAATATGCACCGTGTTGGGGGCACTTCCATAAAGTTGGAGCTGACCTTTCTCTTTTTTATTTTTGTTTTTTTGTTATTTTGGTGTTTTGATATTCTTAGGCCAGTTGGCCACCAATAGCATTATAGCAATGGTTTTCCTCAAGATAGAAATGCATGACGTATGGACTGGAAGAATGTGACCTCCAACATGAATAAAATTGCAATATGTTGTTTTCCAGCTTATGAGGAAAGCTACCGCATTGCGAGACCAAAATGATTAATAAATAATAAATGTTGGAGCGATATTTGAGTGTTTGTTTTTGTTTTGAATACCAACCTGCATTTATTAAAACTTAAATGGAAGGGAAGACTTCCTTGAAAAAAAATGCATCAAAGTTCAGAGTGTTACATTATTTTTGGCCAACACTCGTCACTTTAAAAATCGGATTTTTTCTGGTTGCAATAGAAACCAAACGGGCTGTATACATATGCATTACCCGCCATTTCAATTGCACCTCATCTCACCATAAGCAATTTGGAGAGCCCGGTTTGGGTAACATCATCTAATGAATACATCTTCACGTAGAGTCCAAAATTTTTGCCTATGTAAGAGAGCATTTGGAGTGTGATTATGATGGAACTCATGACATTATGTCTCTATTTAGCGTATTTGTCACTAGGGAAGTGAAAGAGGTCTCTAGTATTGGTTAGAAAAAAAGCTAGATAACCAGAAAATTTCCTTCTTGATAATGATAAGGTACACTAAGCAGCAGGATTAGAGAGAAAGTGAGAGAATTTGAGAAACAAAAGAAGCTCAGATAGCTAGTCACATTATGATTCACTTTGATGTTTATACGCAATGGTGGAACTAAACAAACACCATAACTAAAGGGTCCGAGTCCTTTAAACATGTGGTTTTTGGTTTGTTTGTATAATTCATCATGTACATGAAAAAAAAATGTTGTTTAGAGAAACCCCTCACTGATATAGGCGTCTAGCTATATTCCGAGAGATTAGTTTCTCACTTATGGAACGAGGGAAAAACATAAGTGTGGGTTTGATTTCATCATTTTCTATTTTCATTTTCACCAAAAATAGAAAATGCTATAGAAAACATGTTTGGTTGTTTATTTTCATTTTCAATTTTTGGAAATGGTCCTACATTTCGGAAAATATTGAAAATGAGAAAAAGTTGTTTTCATCATTTTCAAATTCATGCGGTGGCATTTTTGTAGTTTTGAAGACAGTGATTTTCCATTTTTGCTTTGTTATCTCACGCTTCCATCTCTCTCACCCCCAACACAGATAACCAAGCTAGCGCCCCATTCGATTTGTAATCTATGCTCAACCTTATCAAGAGCTACAGCACAACTCTCCTTCACAATAAGACATAAGACGCTGCCCACAACAAGATGGTGGGTGTGTTGAAATAATTTTATGGACTGATATAAATTAATGTTGAATTTAATTTAGATTCAAATTAATTTGATGTCAAACAATTAAATTATTATTTAAGCCCAATAATTTGTGATCATTGTTGCTATTTGGCTAATTATTGTTAAGCATTGTTTATTGTGGATATGTTTACAGGTCGTCCTTGTGTATGGGTTTTGCTATGATTGGTTACGTTGCTTAGCCTAATGCTTTGCTGACACAAGGAGAGACCCTTCTTCTAGCCAATATATAGGGTGCTTGGTTGCCTTATTCATACCATGACATAGAGAATTTATTATGGAATAGGAAGATTAAATCTCCAGACTATCTCTATTGGATCTCTCTAATCCCTTGCATTTGCATTTTATATGTCAGGTTAGGAGATGTTTATGACTCCATTGTCTTCGTCCTCAGCCATTCCATGTAACTCTAATTCAATCTTCTGATTATTGTTGAACATGTCATATTCAGGATTAAATTGATCTTTGGGATATAGGGATTTCATCTGTTGTTTATATCATCTGATATATCTGAAATTCCTTCAGGGTGGGCTTGGCAGTAACAAAGAAGAGGTGCTTCACTGTAAAGGGCTATCATGAAAGTAAGAGACATATATTAGTATCAATAACAATGTCAAGGGAGGTATTTCAAGGGAAGCTCAAAGAAGGGTACTCGTGCAAATAAGTAAACATTCCAACTAATCTTGGATTTGTAATGAGATTTTCATAAGGAATGCTATGTTGTTCGCACAGGCTTAGTTGCAACAATTGCAATTGTAGTCAAAATCTGAAAGGTTTGGAAAATAGAAAATGATAATAACGAAAAACACGTTTTCAAAATTTGAAAAAATGAAATTGAGAATGATTTTTAGAAAATGAAAACACGAAATGAAAATAGAAAATATTTTGACAAACCAAATGCACCCTAACACTTTAACTCAACTCAATTCTGTCAATTGAACATTATCTAAATTTATTTGAGTTGTGAATGCCAATGATTTTTCAAACACTACAAACAATTATTAACACTAAAATTAATTAATTTCAACAAATATTATACTTTCAAAACAAATTTCTCTAGATAAACTTTTAAAATTATCATACATACGAATACATATCCTAAACCAAAACTTCATAATTAAGTTTCTACCATAGTTTCTTTGAAATCCTCTTTTGTTCATTTATTTATTTATTTATTTTTACATTGAATTCTATTTAATCTATGTAGTAGCTACCATGAGAGTGACAGCCGGCAAGTCTGCAACTGGACTTGAATTTTCACTTTCAGAGACAAGAAAGGATAGAATAGTGTTTCATTATGAAAAGAGTGATTCTCAAGAAACATAGCTGCTATCATTTAGAGCCAAAATGATTGTGGTCTTGAAAGTAAGATGTGAAACAGAGTCCTACAATTTTGTGATTTAGTCTCATTCATGCTCTTACATATCAACAGGGCTATTAGACATATCAAAGTAAGTGCGCCATTTTGATTCCCTCGACATTTTCATCATTCATGTGTTTCTAAATTATTATATACTATTGTAGAGAAGGCTAAACAAAAGAAGTAGGTGAATTGTGTCTAGTTGATTGGTCAAAGAAAGAGATCCACAACTTTGTACACCCTTTCCTTGAGTGGTGCAAATAAAGAAACTAATTAAGAAAACATAATCTTCCATTTGTCTAGATAGATGCGATTGGAGCGGATCCACTAACTGAGAAATTAGCCACGTGTCAACTGAATGACTAGTCCAACTTCAAAGGAAAGTTTTGTTATTGCTCCATTATTGAACCTTGATTTGAAATTAACAAAAACAAAGTTATAAGAACTTTTGTAAACTTCCATGCACATCATATAACTTGCATAGTAAATACATGTGAGTATAAGAATAATGAGGGCTTGTCGCAAATCATGTGTTATTCTTCATGCCCACCAATAATTTATGGTCAAAGGTAAGATGAGTAATATATTTTTTATAATTTATGTAAGTGTTAAAATCTTCTTAAATGGCAGTCTTCTGTGTAAATAAATTATTAATGAAATAGGAAATGAGACAAAATTTGAGGACTAATTATAAAAGCCCCGAGACAAAGTTAAATCATAGAAACTTCAATTATGAAAATATTATTTCTGATGTATCTGATAATGAAATCTAACCTTAATTTCTAGCATTCAAATATTTCTCCACTTATGCATTATTAATTGTAAACAAGACTAATGTTACCCATATATATCCATAAAAAAAAAAAAGAAGTAATGTTACTCATAATCATGCAATATTATTATACTGTAGTTCTTGCTGAAGATTAGATATCAAGTTACACTTAAAACCAATTATAGAACGAGTCCTAATGGATGAGAGTTGATCAGATAGCAACGATGTTGCTCAACATCAAAGATTTGGCTTTGATATTTGTGGACAAAGTTGACATACTTTAAGCGGAAAGACTCGAACCAAAGAAAAATAATAATATAATAATAATTAAATATGTAAACAGTAGATAAATATTATTATACTAGCTAGAAGAACAAAATGATGGAGGTCTAGAGTGGACCACCGTTTCTTGCCGATTTTCGCCGACCTGTTTTTGGGGACATGGTTGAGCTGTTGACTTTTGTGAGGACAAGCAAATCCGGGTGTGGTTTTTATGTTTGAAACATTTTGCATTACGCCGAAAGTGAAAGGGAGGGACACTACGTGGATTCTTTGCCTGACACAAACTTGCACTGCTTAGCTCCCACGCTGCACCCTTTACCCACATGAAATGCCACCCTCTAAGAAAATTTTATCTTGCCATTCCTTAATTCGTCGGTCAGTTTATTGTTCAGTCAATAATCAATTGTTATTGGTAAAGCAGGAAGAAACTACAAGACCGTCCATTTTGCAGATATAACTGTGAAGGAGTATGTGATTGACCAATTCGAAGTGCCTCGTGCTTCAATTGAACTCCTGTTTTGTTTTTTAATAATATAAATGCGTGGCATGATTGTTATCAATTAGATGACTTTTATGATGACCAATTGCATTTGAGATTTGGATCCATCACTGGTCATCTTAGAAGTTTGATACAACAGCGGCTCCTGATACGAAGGTATCGAATTTATCATATATTCCCTCAATTATTTAATATAATAATCGCTCTTAAAGAAATCAAGCCAAATTGATTAATTGAAAAGTTATGTATTTCGCTAACTCATTGTTATTGTTAAATTCATTTTAGATGTAGCTGGTGTTAATTATATTTTTTGAGGAGATATATCGCTTGAAAGAGAGGAGAATATATTCATACAAATTTTGTGTGATTAGCGCATATATAATTTAAATTATTAAAATAAAATGTTCTAGTGAAATTATATAATTTCCTAAGGGAGTGTTTGTTTCAAGGAATATATTCACATTCCTGGAAATATGATCATTGAAAAATGCAATTCTCATGTTTGGTATATCATTTTAAAAGATATTCTAGGTTATCTTTCATTCCTATGAATAAAAATTGACTCATTTTCATTCACACCTTCCACCATAGAAATGTGAAATAACCTTAAGAAGGAAATGTTTTTGCAAAAGTGAAACGGTCAAATTGTCCTTTCTCTAAACCACCATAACTATTTATGAATCACTGCACCAACAATGAACCGCTAGTCGTGGCACATGCACCGAACACTGGACACTGGACCGTTGACGCCTGACTTCTGGTCACCATTTGCCGAACCATTGTAGCTAAACAACGGGCCAATCGCTGGACATCGGACCATCTTCATCGGAGTACTGCTGGTACTTGTTGCTAGACCACCATCATCGAATCATCGATGCCGATTGTTGGACTGCCGCCATTGCCAACATCAGATTAATGGTGCCAGTCGTCGGACCACCACCAACATCACCATCTTTTTGTTGTGGTATTTTTGGAAAAATCTCCATGACTGTTATTACATTACCAAAAAAAAAAAAATTACGTGATTAGAGTTGGATGTGTGTCAATAAAGACATGGTTGTAAGAAAAAAGGGGCAAGGGAAATTTAATTTCCAAGCATATGAAAGTAAGGATATATGAAATGAATTTCCCAGCAAAAATGCAACGAGTGGAGGGAACATTGATATCAATTGTCATCCTTAAAGATGATTAAGGATGCGTTTGTTTTAAATTATTTAAAAAATTATAAAATTTAAATTTTCTATATAATTAAAAAATTGAAATAAATTTTTTTTTTCTAGAACCTGCTCCTTTTAATTTCCAACAAAAAACTGAAAATTTTAAAACTTTTGAGATTATGATTTTTGGGATAAATTTTTTTTCACCCCAAAAAATCTCATTCAAACGCCTTCCTAAGATATGGATGAATTTTCAAGCCAATTTTCACCTCGATCAACTACCATCCTTCTATTCTAGCCTTTTAATTTATTGCTAGGTCTCCCATGCTATCTCATGAAAATATTAACAATTTGTCTAAGATGAGTGCTACTTCAAATGATTGTTCGCGTGCACCTTTATTTATTAAAAAAAAAATAAAATCTATCCTCCTAGCAAATCTTTTAAATATTTTTAAAACTACTAAATAAAAATTATTAAATACCTTTTTGCATTCTCAGGATATGAAATATGCATCGATTATTAGAGAAATATAATATTCCTCTTAAAAATTTGAAATATATTTTATTATTAGTTTAATATATTTAGATGAACTATAAAAAATGAAGTGCTTATAAATGTTTCTTTTTTCAGTTATCTTTTTGTGCCTTTATTTGAATTTAAAGAGAGATTTTTTGTAATATATAAAAGCTTTTTAAATGTTTACAAAAATTATAAATATTACATCTAAACTTAAAATATTTTTTTATTATTATTACCAAAAACTAATCGTAATCAAACCTGGGCATTGGTGCGGCTTTTTTACCCCAAAAAAAATTGATTAAATGCACATCTCTATCATTTTTAATATTATTTATCAATATACATCATTTTTTTATTTAATAGCAATACGTTTGGCTATAAAGCATTTTAATTAATATAATACATTTAACTTCCAAACTTTTTTATTGCATATTACATTTACTAGTCCAACATATTATTGGTGGCGCTGACAGATGTTAGAACATAAATCGGATGACTGCTAGGAGTAATTCGTTCTTGTAGCCATATTCCTATTAATTAAAAAAAAAAGAGTGTATATTGATAAATAATGTTAAAAGTGATGGAGATGTGCAATTAGTTATTTTTTAACCTTTTATTTTTGAGAGAAAAAAACGCCCAGATGCGCATAATTATTAATTGAAGTTTGTGGCCGATAAATATAGTGAACAATAATAGAATGCACAACATGAACAGTTCATTGTCTGTGCTATGAATCAACCATGCGTTTTCGGATGCGGTTGAAGAGTGATGGAACTATTTCCGACACAAAACTTTGACCCTTGTTCTCTTGTCTAGCTATCTTCCGACTCTTTGAGGCCCATATAGAATTATATAGGCACTATATAGCAGGAAAGCAGGCAAAGCAAAACATATGAATGTGTTCCAATTCTAGGATCACATGTAGAAGGCAATGAATAACACAAACAGTACAAAGAGAACCTTTTCTTTTTGTTCGATGGTATGGAATCGCGTGGTGATAGAAAATTTGAGAAAAACTAGGACCTGCAAGAAGTGTATGCTACTTCGTTTGGGTGTCATCATCATGATAAAAGAAATTTTTTTTATATAAAAAGATTTTTTTTGTGTTTTTCAATTTGTTTGGGTGAATTTTTTAAGTGAAAATAGTATCACTAGAAAAAGTATAATTTCTATCTTCTAAAAAAATGCTTTTTATAACATATAAATATGTTTGATGATAAATACCTTTTAATATTATATACGAATATAAATTAATATTATATTCAAGTCTAAAACATCTTTTACTTTTGTGAAAGATCTGTTTTAAAAAAATCATTTTAAAGGGAATCCAAACGAATCCTAAGTAGGGAGACCATTCCAAATTGTTGTCATACCCTATTTAATGAACTTTTAATTTATTGTCCAAAAACGGCCTTTACTGCTAGAATACCATGGGATACTGACGAAGGTTACTGATAGGTACGAATTAGTTGGTAACTACTGACAGGTTGATGTGCTTTGTTATAAATTAGTTTTCCATTAAGAAAATAGATGATAACTCGTCGTTAATACTTAGTGCCATCATATGCCATATGATGTGCACAAATTTTGAGGGGTATACTAATGGGTGTACCGATAGAATAATATTTATTCCATGCATGTTGATAACCCATTGGTGTACCAACAAGTTTTATTTTTTATTTTTTAAATTACCATTATCTACAACTAGACCGATGGGTTTTTAATTAAATTTTAATCTTTTATAGTTATTATGTACCAATAGGTATGCCGATGGGTTTTAATTAAAATAAATTTTATTTTTTGTAAAATACATTACTAAAATGGTATACAAACTGGTTTTTGAATTTTTGAGACATTGGCACGTGACTCTTCGGATTCCTTTTTCTTGTTGGTTAACCCATTGATAATTAGTGAAACCCAAAACACACTTTTTCATTTAATGGTTATCGACAAACAAGGGTTCCAAGATGCCTTTTTTTCGTCATTTATGCAACCCCTTTCTACCTCTTTCTCTGTTGCTGCTAGCATTCCTCGTCGTTGTTCACCACCGCTAGAGCTCCATTACAAAACCAAGGCCACCATTCCAATCGAGGTACGTTGGTGAGCATTTTAATTGATTTAATTTTTTTTGTTTAGCTTAGTTTTTTCATTCTTTTTTGTTGCCCAAAATGTTGGTTTTTAATGCATTAGGGAGTGATTATTGTTGCTATTTTGCTAATATAGGAGTTCTATTGAAGGGAGTACTGATGGTGTTTTACTATGGAAGCTTTTTTTTTCTTCCTATTTTTATTGTATATTTTTAGTTTTCAATTTTTATAAATGTGCAAAATTAATTGTTTGTTCGTTTCCTATTTTCAGGATTGGATTGGGGTGCGTGTTGGGAGCGTTGGATTTTTTTTTTTGCACTGCACTAGAGGTTATAAAGAAATCCTTATTATTTATATGTTTCATATGTATGTTGAATATAGACTTATGATATGTAAGATAGAATTATAGCAAATGGGGATTACACGACTAAGGGAAGGACATAGAGATCCCTTCCCCAATTTGTTTGCATTGTTTCCTGTAAATTTTGTTTGTATTTATAAAAATTATAGGATATGCATTTTGTGGAGTTATAAGAGAATGTGCTCTAAAATGGTTTTTTGAATTATGTGAATTATATGTAATTGTTAAGTTGTGAAAATCCCCTTCAAGGGTAGTAATGGAAACAAACAATCCCAAAAATCCTCTTTCTTTGACTATTGGGAAAGTTAACATAATTGAATGTATAAGTCACCACCCAATGAGAAATTATGAAGATGAAATGAATGATAATAGTGATGATGATATAGATAATGCACTTCTTCATGATGATCATGATCAACAACAAAGTGACGATGAAAATAGCCCTCAACATGTAATTATATGCAACAATGTTTTGAAATAACTTTAAATTTATATATGTAATTATATCTTTTTGTGAATTGTGTAAGTGTTTCAATATGACTGGTAAAGTCAAAAGCCAGCCTAAGAAAGTCGGTTTATCCACCATCGCCCTGCCACCACCTCCAACATTTCCTTGCCACCATCTCCACTACCTCCCTTGCCACCATTATCATTCCCTTCTGGATGATGTCCACTCCTGGATATGTTGACCCTCTACCTCCACCCTCACCCTATTCCCAATCACATCCCATCCATAGCAGTAACCTCAACCCCAGCTCTACCAATAGCTTGACTCCTAACCCTAAATCTCATCAGACCCCCACTTCCTCTAGTGGGTCCCAGACATAGAACATGGACAGTAGGCTGCTCAGCCTAGATAGTAGGCCACTCAACCCATATAGTAGGTTGCTTTGCCAAATTATGCCAGATGGTAAAGACAGGTAAGTTGAAACATATTATCTATTATATATTTAATTTTAGATTGTGCATGATGTTTAAAATATTGCCATTGTATTTAATTTGGTTCATCTACTTAACAACATTGACCTTTTTAGTGAACACAACCATTGTATGACAAAGGTTATATAGAGTAAGTATAACCAACCTGTGACCTATCTGCACAGACATCACAAAAAATGTTAAGGAGATGTGGTGGCAGGAGTGGAAGGCAATAATCATATAATGTATTCAATTATGTTGAAATCATGTTTATATTATCTATATGCTTCTAATTATTATATGTTGTGAGTTTTGTATATGCAAATATCCTTTTAAATCGTACCAGAGCATGAGGCTACCATTAAGAGGGCTTGGAAGATTAGGTCCTCTAAGCGCTTACGAGACATGTTCCACAATGTCTAAAAGGGGCATATGAGCAGTTCTCAGCTGAATCATGCCACCTTCCATGAGCTACAGAGCCATTGGGCTTCCAACTTGAACTTTAAGGACAAGTCCCAAAAAGGTAAGACAAACCGAGCCTCGGTGAAAGGTAGGTGGTGGGTCGTGCATCTAGGAGGGGACCTGAAAATAGATGGTAATTTTAATCTTTTTAGATTTTAATATAAATTTTTATGCAAGCTAGGGAGTTAAATTGCCTTTCAACCTAGGAGGACCTGTTTCGAGAACTACTACCAGACCCAACTGGCAGAAGTTGGGCTCGAAGTTGACATCACTCCTCCAAATGAGGAGGATATTAAGGAACAGGTGGTTGGCAGCCCTTACAAGGGTGTCATGTATACAATTGGGTTCTATCGTGTCCATATCCTTTGCCACTGGGTTCATTACTAAGGATGATGCCTTGCGAAAGTGTGTGGATGCTCTTAATTAGGAGTTGTAGCAGTAGGCATAGCTTATCTAATGGCAGTAGGAGTAGCAAGCACAACTTCTCCAACAGCTCTAAGAGTAGGCATTGGGCTGAGCCGCGATCAAGGAAGACTTTAGAGAGATTTGATAGCTGAAGATGTTGAGGAAGCAACATCAGTAGCAATAGAAAGCCAAGAAAGAAAAAAACAAATTTAAGAAGATGCAGAAGAAAATTACAGCTGATGTGATGAGGCTCTTCAACAACATGAAGCCCTCAGGATCTTTTTGCAAGAAGCTTTCCTAGATGCCACTCCCATCCAATATTGAGGGCTTCTTGTTTGATGATAGTGACCACTTTGAAAGGTTAGACGATGACGATGACGAGAAGGAGAACTTTAGCTAGTCCTTTTCTAGCTATTTCTATTACATTTTGGATTTTTTTTAATATTTATTGCACTTTGTATTTATTTTATTATGATACTTTGTTTATTTATTTCATTACTTTGTTTATTTAATTACGATTTCATTACTTCACTATTTCATATAATTTTAATTGATAATTAAATTACCATATAAATAAAAAAAATAAATGAATAAATGTCAAACAATTAGATAGTTTATATAAATTCTTCACATATAGCAATGTAATCTGTCTCCATAAAAAAAAGTCACTGATAGGTATATCTGTTGGAAATAAATATATTTTTAAATAAAACTAAGTAAATATTAAATACCTGTTAGTAATAAATAAATAAAATTTTATTTAGTTCAAAAGTCATTAGTAAAAATTAAAAAAATCAGCAATAATAAATAAATAAGTAATTTTTTTATTTCCAAAACTTGTCGGTACACGTCAAAAAAGTTAGTAATACTTAATGACTGGTTTTTATTTTTTTACTCGTCGATAAGCCCATCAATGCTTACCGATGGGTAACAACACCCATTGATATTATTCTACTGACAAACCAAAAATCGGCAACCTATGTCCGTCAGTAAAAATTAAATCTTGTAGCGTTATAGAAGACTTGAACAAATAATAGTTTTTTTTCTTTTTTATTTCCTGGGATATTAATTGTCGGACACAGTGATTGATATGTTCGTGTATTATATGCCTATTTAGGAGGTACATATTGGCCACAAATTTTCAAATTGCTTCATTCACTAGGCAAGAATCAAATAGTTTATTATTACTTTAACATTATTCAAACTCATTTTTTTTAAAGTGTATTCAAACCCATTTTTGCTAATATTGCTAAATAAATCTTCTTTCAATATAGTTTCATACTTTTTATGTTGTGAAAAAGTTTTCGTGACAATTTCATATGACTTTTTATCAAATGATTATTAATTTACTTTCAGAATGTTTGATATTGATTATATTTTTTTATTTGAAATGAACATTAAACAATAATTTTTGATTAATTTATTAGATGTAATATTAAATTAATTTATATATTTTTCCCCTAGTGTATCCCCTCATTTGATAGTAATGAGAGACTAATTTCTCGGAGTACGATCATACGTCTAAGTGAGGACCTCTCACAATAGTATTTTTTTCATGCACATAAATATTGGAATCAAACAGATCCTCATGCTTAAGGGACCCGAGCTCTTTCCACTTAGATCAATACCTCGTTGGTATATTTATAAATTTTTTAATAATGTAATAATTATCTACATAACCTGAGAGCATAAGTATATTAAATAAAAAATAAAACAAATAAATTGTAATATACAATTGTACAAGGGATGAGTTGGACTAAATCCAAGTCTGGTCCAATTTTTAGACCATGTTAATTTTAGGAACTCAAACCCGACTTGATAGTAATCCAATTAGTGACCAGGCTGAATTGGGTAAACTCAAACTTCAAATAAGATATAAGGATTTGGAAATTATCACAGTAGATTTATGAAATTTTACAAATAAGAAATAAAATTTAAAAGATATTTTGCAATATATGTTTCAAAACAAACCCTATCTATAAAAATGCCATCAAGTTATGTAAAATATATTAATTGAACAATAAAATTTTATAATTTTTCACTAATTATTATAAAAAAAAATCTCTAAAAGAATTATTTGACTTCGAGTCGGGTCAGGACAACTTGAAATATGATCCAAACCCAACCAGAAAAGTTTATTGGATCAAATTTCAATATCCAAACTCGATCCAATAAGGTTTTGGCTGGGACTAGTTGGCAGCCTAGGCCAGGTTATGAGCATCCCTAATATACAACATATACACTCAAGATTTTTTTAAGCTTGTGTTTGTAAATTAAATTCAATTTAGCATTAAATAAGAAAATCATATTAACATTTCTCTCAAATTTTATTGTAGCTTTATTTTTTATTTTTATTCTTAAAAATTAAGGCAACATAATTCATTAAATTAGCTATACATTTGATATTTATATATATTATCATGATAAAAAAATTTATACTAATATTTGATAATATATTTTCACACCATTTAATGCATTTTAATAATATATGAGATATTAAATTTTTATAAAAAAAAATTAATTTTTTTAAATTAAATTAATAATCATTTGATAAAAATCGTATAAAACTGTTATGAAACCCTTTTAATATAAAATGCATAGAAACTATATATATTAAAAGAAAATTTATTTAGCAACAACGATAACAATGAGTTTGAATAATATTAAAGTAATAATAAATATTATTAGTTCAAATATTTTATAAAGGATATTTTTAAGTAATTAATCAAAAGTTAGTTAAATAGGGTGTGATAATAGATAATACACTGTGATAATAGCTCCTTATCAACTACCAAGTAATTCAATTGGATCTTCAAAGTAAGGGTAATTAATCATGATCAGTTCATTTTTATTTTTTTGTTAGATATATGGATTTAATTTAATTCAAATGTTTTTGTTAATTACGTTCTACAAGCTCCTTAGCCAATGAATGGTAATATTGGTAACTTCTGAACCTTAAATCACTACGGTCCTCATCAATATTTTTCAATCAAGTTGATAACTATGGAAAGATTAAAAAACAAATGATAATATACTATTGCATTAGCTAACTACAACGTTTTCTTCGATATTGCATTCATTCATTTGAAAATATCTGAGAAGCAGTTGTGCAAATTAAATTAAGAAGCCCTATTTGTCAATTAATTTAATAGAATTTGGTAAGGACAATATTTTGATTATACTATCTGAGGTTACGTAGGAGCACAAGGTTCAGAAGAAAATTCAGTTTTTGCTGTTCGAGTCACTTCTTCCTTCGCCTGGTCCTAAGCAATTTAAAGGTTTTACTGTATTTTGGGAGAGTGTTTTCGTCAACTCATAACAACTATGTGTGAGAGCAAATATCTGTCTAAAGAAAGCGAAACAATTCATGCCTTAAAATCATAACAATATTTAAGTTCTTGATCATCTTCTTAACTGCTGTTAGCTAGGGATCTTGTGCAAGAGACAAATTTGAGGTATAGTACACAAATTTGTTCCACGTCATGATTGCACATTTTACATGTACAAGCTAAGATTATTATTACCTCATGGCGAATCACACAAGATGAGTGCAAGATGGTAGGCCAAAAAATGGGATCCAAAATCAGACTCTTTATTGGAGATGATCTTAGGGTGTTACCGTTTTTGGTGGATGTTGATGGATGTAGAAGATGATGATGCTAAGAGACTTTATTTTTTTTGGTTATAAATAGGGTAAATTAAGAACTTTTAAAAAATATGTTCAGAGAGGATAGTCGTGTGGATTTTAAATCTAGAAGGGTTTAGCCAGTGTTATATGCGAGAAAAAAAAAATCCACTGATACATAATCATTTTGAGACTTTTTTGTTCTCTAGTTTATGAGAGGAAAAAGTCCACTTTTCTATATTGTCTTCAAGAAGACATGTTCAATTGCATATTAGTATTTTAAAATCTATTTGGTGGATATATTTGTTGAGAAATGATAAATCTTTCTAGGTTTGCATAAATATCTTCTTAATTCAAAATCTTCACTATTTGTATACATAACCACTGAATGGGGTGTAAATTATAACTCATATTATTGGGAGTGTAATTTGAAATTAGAAGGATTATTCGGTTAATTGTTAGGAGGATATGTCATCCAACCTATTGAATCCAAGCAACTCGAACCGATTAAAACTAATAATAATTTATTTGAGTATCAGATCTTAGAAATTTCAATCCAACAACCTAATGACCTGAACACATATTATATATAGTATATTTTTCTAATTTCTTCTAAAAAATTGTATTTACTTATTAGTTAATAAATCATACTTTAGTTATGTTTATTGATGTTATTGGGCTATATATGTATATGAAATTGATAAAAATTTATGAGATTTAAAGTTTGCTCTTTTAAAAAAAAATTGTGATTTTTTTCTATTTTAATTAAAATAAACATAAAATAATAACAATAATAATCAGGCAACCTAATCAACCGAATCGAACTAACCCAATTTTAATCAATTTGGTTTGGTTTGAGTTTAGTTAAAAAAACCTATGAACTCGAACCAAACCAAACCCATCAAAATTGATTAGTTTGAATTAATTTTTCCCCCAAATTCAAAACAGTCCAACTCCATTACACCCCTAGTCCTTATTCAATTCCATATTTGGCCCATGAATTTTTTTAGTGATTTTCTGTCATTGGATCTAGGTATAATATCAATATTTTTCAGGAAAGTTGGTGTAATTTATCTTAGATTAAAGTTTAAAGTTTTTTCAATAAAATATTTTAAAATTTTCAAAATAAAATCAGTTAAAATAAAAGTAACAATGAACAATGGAAAAAAAAAAAACAAAAAATTGAACATCCGGGACGGCAAAATTATGGTAAAGGAGGACTAAGGAAGTGAGAGAAAATATCTTGGCAAGACCAAGTCACCAATCCCTGATCACCACACCATGCGCACTGACAAGAGACAGTTAAATAACTGTATATCTTCCGACCTCACAAAAGCAAGCTAGCAACACCCTGGGGTTATGCAACATTTGGAAAGGCCAACGAGTGGGAAAAAAAAAAAAGAAAAAGAAGAGATATATACTCTCAGAGATGGGGACAGACAGAGTGAGTGATCGAAACGTAGCCATTGGTGATTAAGCACAGGCAGAAATTGACGTTCAACAAAGACCAAGCCGCGTGGGACCCTCTATTGCCTACCAGCGACGAAACTCGTTACTTAATCTATTAAACTCTTTCCTGCATTAACTCTCAAAAGTTGGTTTTCAATCCCTTTCTCGGTTACTCCTAGAATCCTATCTTATGTTTTATTCCCTTTTCTCGTACTATCTCAATTTTTTTTAATATTATTAAAATTTTCAAAACTAATTTTTTTCTTTATTATACTTAGAATGATAGATTATTTTTCAATAAAAATAATATAAATATAAATATGAAATAAAATAAAATAAAATAGCTACTTACTTTAGGTATATTTGATACAAAGTAAAAATACAAGAAAAAAGAAATCATAGCTGCGCATAGAATCAATTTATAAAAAAAGTTCTCTATCGTGTATACTCTCATACTAAATATGTGATGACAAAAAGTTGAGTTCAATTTTAATGTTAGGTTATCTAATCAAATCTTCTATTGCATAACCTTTTAAGTAATAAGCATAAAAACTAACTATATTTTCAGTATATTAATACGTAATTGAAGTACACTTTTGCTACACCCAAATTAAATCCAGACAATTTAGTCTACTAGACAAATATTTATATTTTATATTGAATTGTAATTTGCAAATTATAAGAAACATTGCCTTTTTGTTATTCTAGTAACATCTAAAATCTCCTCAATCATGACTCTAATAATTTTTCTTGAATTTAAACTCTAGAGAAATATTTAGGTGCAGAGAAAACATTTGTTCTGATATATTCATTTATTAACACATTGATTTTATGGGTCATTACCGTCTCTTATTTTTCTATGCTTTTAATATAATATTGATTTATTAATAAATAAATAGGGTAGAAAAAAAATACTTCGTGAGCACATGAGAATTTTGCTAAACTTTTATATTGAAGTGTATCTCGTCCCACCAATCAAGTTAATTGATTTTCCGCTCTTATATAAACCCCACTCCCTCCTGCACCCATTTCTTGCGAAGTCTCTCCCCTGCTTTCCCCTTCACCACCCTGAGATCCTGAACTCACAACTTGAGAGCTACACAACCCAAAACCTCACGCTACCATTTCGAAAAACAAATAACTGTGGCCTCTGCTTAACGCTGTCTCTCTCCCTCACCCCTTGGTTCTGTGCCCTGCAGTGTACACAAAAAACAGATTTTGAGAACTGGTTCCATCCAAATTGAAGAGCCTTGGCATCCGATTCTGTTTTTTATTTTGATCGGATCAGCTCTGAAAAATCATTACCCAGATTTCAAAATTCGGTCTTTCTATTTTCTTTTTCACTTTTATATTCTCTAGTCAAATCTGATTCTGGGTCCTGCAAAACTAGTCTTTTTGTGCTCGGTTCATTTCGATTTGAAATCTTTGTTTTCTTTGACATAATAACAATAGTATCCATCTCCATTTTTTAATTTCTTTTGTGTACATAACACTTGAAAAGGGTTGTGGATTTTGGAGGCTTTCGGAGAGAGAAGCCAGCAGTTATTCTTTTGATCATGGCCGCTGAAAAGAACAGTGACAAATCCAGCAAGGGTGTTGTTGATGACACTCAAAGGGTTATTGGTGAAAGTGGAAGCCAGGATTGGGAGAAGGATAAAGGAAAAGGTGTTGATCTCAGCTCACATAGGCGGCAATGGAAGCCAGTTTTTGATGAAGCATCCATGCCAAACAGGCCTCTCAAGAAGATCCGTAGCCCTGAACGCCAGGACCAAAATCAAGCATCATCGTCCCCTAATATGCTTTCTATACAGCCTCCTCCTACGCCTTCTTCTTTTCCTCCTTCGTCTTCACCCTCTTATTCTTCAAGGATAGTGTTTCCTTTTGCTTTTGAAGGGTCTCATACTCAGCAGCCTCCAATGCAGTTCCCACACCAATTTGGCACCACAAACTTGCCTCCTTTTCATCCTCCACCTATTCAGCCAACACAGCAATTTCAGCAGAATATGATATCTTTTGGGTCCCAACAGAATATGGGGTACCCACAACAACAGCAGCACCAACAGATTCAGAATCAGCAGCTTCTTCAGTATTGGAGTGATACACTAAATCTAAGTCCAAGAGGGAGGATGATGATGATGAACAGAATCGGGCCTGATGGAAGGCCAATGGTAAGGCCCCCCGTACAGCCTTTGAATGCTACCAAGCTCTATAGAGGAGTGAGGCAGCGCCATTGGGGGAAATGGGTCGCCGAGATTCGCCTCCCTCGCAATAGGACTCGCCTCTGGCTAGGCACATTTGACACTGCTGAAGATGCTGCCATGGCCTATGACCGTGAGGCCTTCAAGCTGAGAGGGGAGAATGCTAGGCTCAATTTCCCTGAGCTCTTCCTCAACAAGGATAAAACACCATCATCATCAACAACAATAGCACCTGCTCCTGCTTCTGCTTCTTCTCCTCATGAAGGTTCAGCATCAACTTCAAGCCAGAACACAAAGGAACTGGAGCCAGTTCCAGAAGACAGCAGTATGCAGCAGGCTTTGAACAATGACAGCATGCCGATGCCGCCATCAGCTTTGCTAGCTGAGGAGAATGCTGATAATGATTCAGGGATGAGTGATGAAGTTCAGGCAGCTGCTGCAGGTGATGAAACTGGGGAAGGCATTACACAATCTCAGGAACTGGTTTGGGGGGAAATGGCTGCTTGGTTCAATGCAATTCCTGCTGGTTGGGGACCTGGTAGCCCTGTGTGGGATGATTTGGACACCAACAACAATCTTCTTTTCCAGTCACACCTTCCTTTTGTGAATCCAAATCAGCAAGAATTGAATGATGCTGATCCTCAGAGAGAAGAAGATAATACAGGACCAGGTTCTTCCTCTTCGTCTTGTCCTATTAGGCCCTTCTTCTGGAAGGATCAAGATTGAAATTTTATCTGAAAAATTAGGATCCTTTGAGTAAATCAAAGTTGAGGGCCTTCATCAATCTTAATTCTCTCCTTAGGTTAGAGATTCCTCTTAGCTTTCTTTCTTTCTCCTCCTGGATGCATATTTTCCCCTCATTAGATGTTCTGCCTTGGTTTTCAAGCTTCTCCCCCTTTACATATTTGGAAACTTTGATCACTAAACCCACCAAACTTTTCTTCTGTTCACACTGGTTGCATTTATTTCACCAAACAACCTGTGAATCTTGGATCCTTGAAGCATAATTTCATTTGCTGAAAATTTCTGCTGTGACAAGGCTGCATATTTTTCCAGGCCCTTCAGGCTTCAGCATATGGCTCATATTTTGTGGGGCCTTACCTTTGTTCTCAGCTGTTCTTGTCATTTATTAATTTTCCAGTTTTTAGGTTTTCTTTTCTTTTTTGTTTATTTCCCCTATTAGGTCCTTTGCATTATTTATCGCTTTTATTTATGTAGTAGTTGTAGTTTAGCATGACCAAGGTAGAAGGAAACGGTTTTGTGATTTCCTTCTCAAATGGTCCATCCATTATGAGCTTTATTTTTCAGCTCCAAAGGGTGAATGTATACTATTACTTCATGTTATAGCTTGTGTACATTGTCAAGCTTAATGTAGTTTGCACTGCTGTAATGTCTATAGCTGCTGTATCAAATGAAGAACTTTGCAGAATTGCAAATTTGCAATATGTGTTATTGTCATTGTTATACTTTGTTCATGGACGACGATTCAGCTTTCTATTGTTCTTGCATAAGCTAAAAGTCACAATTTACATTTAACAATTCTGCTGTATAGTTTGGATTTGCCTTCATAAGATACCAATCAAATAAACAAATGAATGAATAGAACTTCTGATTCTCCTTGAAATATAATTGTACTCAACAATACTGTTTTTGACACAAGATTCTTAGAAGCTAGTGCTGTCAAATGTGTTCCATGAATCTTAACAAACATGTGAGAAGTCATGGTTGCTTTTAACTTCAAGGATCCTAATAGGTAAAAATATGTTCAGCTTAAGGTGAGTTCTACGGTACCTACCGTTCCTTATGTGTTCATCTCTTAGTGGATCATATGCCTATTAATGGCCCCACATGGTTAATGACGTGAAACATCTCTTTAAAATTATGTTGTGGCCCGAATTCCAATTTCATTCACGATCTAGTCCTCAAAGTACCGAGATGAAATTTGAAACAACTTTATCTTGTTGTCAAATCAAATTAACCAAGAAAAAAAATTAAAAGACAGTAGAACTGGAAACTTAAAAAACAAAAATCCACATCATCTTCAACCCTGGACCCTATTTTTGTGCATCCTCATCTCTATCAACCTCATCGGGATCATCGCCAAGAAGGAGCTTTGATCTTCACCTTTAGAATCTACGGGCAACTAGTCCAAGTCCAGTGAGTTTGGTCACATGTGCAAGAGGGTATTGCCCCCTCCCCCCAACATCATATGCCTATTAATGGCCCCACATGGTTAATGACATGAAACATCTCTTTAAAATTATGTTGTGGCCCGAATTCCAATTTCATTCACGATCTAGTCCTCGAAGTATTGAGATGAAATTTGAAACAACTTTATCTCATTGTCAAATCAAATTAACCAAGAAAAAAAAAATTAAAAGACAGTAGAACTGGAAACTTAAAAAACAAAAATCCACATCATCTTCAACCCTAGACCCCATTTTTGTGCATCCTCATCTTTACTAGCCTTATCGAGATCGTCGCCACCTTATCAAGACCTTTAGAAGGAGCTTTGATCTTCGCCTTCAGAATCTACGAGCAACTAGTCCAAGTCCAACGAGTTCGGTCACTTGTGCAAGAGGGTATTGCCCCTCTTGCCCCCTCCCCCTCCTTCTTTTTGTGTTGTGAAATGGTGGGTCCAAAAAGTAAAAACAAAGTAGCGCAAAAACAAATATGCGGAAGTATAAAATAATGTCAGTAGAAATTTACGTGGTTCGACTTAAAACCTAGGGAAAATGTGACAATCAAATATTTCACTATGGAAATATAATGAAGATACAAAAGGTAGATACACTCCACTCAAATCCCAAATACACTCAAAATACCTATCAAGAATTTTTCTCACCAGTATATACTCTCAACTCACAAAATAGAGAGACAGAAAAGAAACAAATGACTCTCTAATTATTTAGAAATGAGGAAGAGAGGTTGGATTGTTAGTGTAGAGAGTTCATATCACAAGCTCTATTTATGGGACTTCAAATGCACAATATTTTCAATACTACATTTAATGCTTCCTTTCGTCTTTCAAAGCAAATCTTGCATTGTTTGAAATTTTGCATCCTCTAATTAATATGCACTGAAAGCATGCCTCATATAGGTTCTGACAAATAGGCTTGAAAACAAGTTACCAACTATACAAATCTCCACCTTTAGTTGATTTTACATCTAGCTTCAAATTTTTGAGGTTGACTTTTCCAGTGTGCCATAAGGCCAGACTCACATATTGCAGATACCAATCAAGTCCAAGCAATGCTTGAACTTAGCTATCGTGATTAACTTCGTCAACATATCTGCTAGATTATTTGAGGTACCAATCTTCTTCATTGCAATGGCACCTTGAAAAATAATCTCCTGAATAAAATGAAATATGATGTCAATATGCTTAGTTTTCTCATGCTACATTTGATTTTTGGTCAGATATATGACACTTTGGGTATCATTATAAATAATTGTAAGATTTTGTTCCAAGCCCAAATTGCCTACCAAACTTTTGAGCCAAATGGTTTTTTTCAATGCTTTTGCTGCCGTCATGCATTCAGTTTCTGTAGTGAATAGTGCAATAGTAGACCGAAACATCATTTTTCAACTAATTGCATTATCTAGAAGTATGAAGACATATCTTGTTAGAGATCTCCTTCTATCAACATCTCCAGTATAATCAGAGTCAATGTAACTAATAACACCACCACTAGTGTTAGAACTCTTATCATATACTAAGTCAACATCCGCAATACCTCGAAGATATTGAAATATTCATTTCAATGGCTGCTAGTGCTCTTGCCAAAATGTCCCATATATATACTAACGACACTAATAGCATGTGAAATTTCTGGTTGGGTGCATACCATAGCATACATGATGCTTTCAACTACACTAGCACAGGGAGCATGTGACATTTGTTCCTCTTCTTCAATAGACTGTGGTGAATGCATGGCTGATAATAAAAAATGGGTTGTCAACGGAATACTCATAGGCTTTGCATTTTGCATTCCAAAGTACTCAAGTACCTTTTCAATATACTTCTTCTATGATAAATATAATTTTCCATCATGCCTATCCCTGTGAATTTTCATGCCCAAAATCTTTTTAACTGCACCCAAGTTTTTCATTTCAAATTCACAATAGAGTTGTTCTTTCAGCTTCTTGATTTCAGGCATACTCTTAGCAGTAATGAGCATGTCATTAACATAGAGCAACAAATAAACAAACAAACCATCTAAGAACTTTCTGTGACAAATACAATAGTCATAGTGACTCCTTAAGTAACCATGATATAACATGAAAGTGTCAAATCTTTTATACCATTGGCAAAGAGATTACTTAAGAGAAAAACATGGTCCTCCTTGCCTTGAATAATGAAACCTTCTGGTTGCTACCTGTAGATCTATTCTTTAAGCTCACTATGAAGAAAAAATGTCTTGACATTTAGCTATTCAAGCTCTAAGTCAAAGAGTGTTACCATAGCAAGTAACACACGAATGGAACTGTGTCTCACAACAAGGGATAATACTTCATTGGAGTCTATTCCTTTCCTTTGGCTAAAAACTTTTACAACTAAGCGTGCTTGGTACCGAGTCAATTCCACTCCAGGGGATCCTTCTTTTTTCTTAAAGATGTATTTGCAGCCAATGACTTTATATCCTTTAGGTGATTTCACCAACTCCCAAGCCCGGTTCTTATGAAGAGACTCCTTCTCTTCACTCATCCCAGCAATCCACTATGCAGGCTCTTCACTTGAGATAGCTTCATGGTATATGATAGAATTTTCTGATTCCATATCCTCTGCCACCGATAATGGAAAAGAAACTATGTTTATATGACCATACCTCTGTAGTGGTTTTATGTTCCTATTTTCTCTATCTCTATTGAGGCTATATTGTTGCAATTGTTATTGTGCATATACAACATCAACAAAATATTCTTTTTCTTCTTGAATGGGCTAATCAGAGGCATCTTGTTGCATCTGCTTTGGTGGTTCAGCTTCAAACTCCACCTGCTTGCTACCATCATCGTCTTTTTCTGCATTGTCAATTTCCTTTTTCGAATGAAGAATGGACGATTAATTGAACTTGACATCTATAATGATTATGAATTTGGATGACTTAGGTTCAGTGCACCATAATCTATAGTCTTTCACCCTAATTGCATATCAGAGAAATATGCATTTTAGATTTTTAGTGCTCTTTGCTCAAGCTTTCTATCATCAATATGAGCATATTCAAGACAACCGGAAATCCTCAAATTTGAGTAATCAGCAAGAGCACCAGACCATACCTCAATAGGTGTCTTTAAATCGATTGTAGTTTATTGAGACTGATTCTCCAAATAGTAAAGCATATTGACAGCTTTAGCCCAAAATTGTTTTGACAAATCGGTACTCGAGAGTATGCAATAGCTCTCTCCAAAAGAGTTCTATTCATACATTCTGCCACTCCATTTTGTTATGGAGTCTTTCACACATTGCGATGTATCACATGCCTTTATTCTTATAGAACTTACCTTTATAGAACTCCAAACCGTTATCTATTTAGAGTCAAGCACTTTCCAATTCTTGAAAGTATGGAATACTTCATTCTTGTGTTTCAGAAATTAAACCCATACTTTCCTTGAAAAATCACCAATGAATGTTAGTAGGTATCTAGCACCACCTTTTGATAGAACATACGCAAGCCCCCACAAGTCAAAGTGGATATAATCCGTTGTGCCCTTAGTCTTGTGGATAACAGTGCTAAAATTGACTCTGGTCTGCTTTCTTTAGACACAATGTTCACAAAAGTAAGCTTCCTAATTTTTTGATCACCTAGCAAGACGTGCTTGTTCAAAATTGATATTCTTGTTTTACTCATATGCCCTAAATGCATATGCCACAAACGAGTAATATCTAAATCAGATGAAAATGATACTGAGGTAGTGTCAACAGCTGTACTTCCCTGAAGTAAATAAAGACTATTGACCAACTTGCCTTTAATCACAATAAGAGCACCCTTGGAGAGTTTTAAAACTCTATTTTTAGCGGAATACTTATAGCCTTAAAAAAAAAAACATCCAATAATATAAGATTTTCTTCAAGTTCGATATGTACTGAACATCAGTTAGCATTTTCAAAACTCCATCATGTATCTTGATTTGAATTATTCCAATGTCAATGACCTTATGGGGCATATCATTTCCCATAAGGATAACACCACCATCAATTAACTAGTAAGTTGTAAACCAATTCTGATTCCAACACGTGGTAGAAGCTACATGAATCAAGCATCCAAGTATCACTATCTAAATTGGTTGATACTATGAGAACATTATCAGTACTTTTAGCAACACTCGTCACATCACTTGAATCTTTGTCCTTTTTGTCTTTGAGCCATGGACATTCTACTCTCTAGTGCCTTTTCTTCTTGCAATATCGACACCTGCCTTTGTAATGTCAAGACTTAGGTCTAGACTTTCCTCTGCTACTACTCGATCTAATCTCCTTTTACCTCCCTCTGGAAACTAAGCCAGATATAGTATCATTATGACTGCCAGTATCATGCTCCATTTTGTCACGACTTAAAAGTGTGGATTTAACCTCATCAATTTTGAGGCTTTCACGACCATATATGAGTGGTTCATGAAAATGCTTGTAAGAAGGAGGTAACGAACAAAGAAGTATCATAGCCTATTGCTCACTTGAAAAATGTCACATCCATATTTTTCAAATCAACAAGAGTGACGTGAACTCAGCTACATAAAACTAGATTGATGTCCCTTCTATCATGCGAAGCATATACAAACATTACAAAACACTAAACTGGTTGGCCACCATCTTAGTTATATATAATGACTCCAACTTGGTTCACAATGATTTTCTGCTATTTTCTTCAAAAGGACCTCCTATAGCACACCATCTGTAATGCATAACTGAATAATAGAAAAAGTCTTTTGATCGGCATCTTCCCATTTAGAATCCTTCATCATCTTAGGCTTCTTTTCTTTGCCAGAAAATGCTACTTTTATGCATTGATGTATAAGAACAACCATTATATGGACCTTCCATATTCCAAAATTAATGCACCCATTAAACTGCTAAATATCAAATTTTGTAGTAGATATTTTTAAACAAATTAGTCTAGAACTCTAAGAGTTTTGGTACTAGTTTGTTGTGAAATGGCGGGCTCAAAAGACAAAAATAGAGTAATGCAAAAATAAATATTTGAAAGTGTAAAATAAATGACACAAGAAATTTATATGGTTCAGCTTAACGCCTACGTCCACGGGCAAAAACGATAACCAAATATTTCACTATGGAAATATAATAAAGATAAAGGTGGACACACTCTTCTCAAATCCCAAATCTCAAGTTTCTCATTAGTGTATATTCTCAACTCACAAAATAGAGAGTCACAAAAGAAACAAATGACTATCTAATTATTTAGAAATGAGGAAAAAAGGTTAGATTGTCATTGTAGACAGCTCAAATCATAAGCTTTATTTATAGACTTCAGATGAACAATTTTTTCAATACTCCATTTAATGCTTCGTTTCATCTTTCAAACCAAATCTTGCATTGTTTGAAATTTTTCACCCTCCAATTAATATGCACCGAAAGCATGCCTCATATAGGTTCTGACAAATAGGCTTGAAAACAAACCACCAAGTCTACAATTTGCTTCTCATATTTTTTGCTTAAATTGTTCTTCTATCGTAGTATGCAATTTTATAAACCCATTTATAAATTGCGAAATTATTTCTTCTATTCTTTCCCCTAATCTAACACCAACTAATAACTCAAGACATCTTTTACATCTTAAGAAAGAGCTAAAGATTGAGGCAGCTAATAGTAGAGTTATTCAAATAAGTAAAGAGGGTAATCTTGAGAAATATTTATATCTCTAAAACAAGGTTTCATGATAGTGAGATTTAAAATGGAGGGAAGGGAGTGGTCATTAATGGAATGTAATAGAAATTTATAGAATAGAATGGCTAGAATGATGTCATTCCATTGTTTGGGAGTTTATAATACAAATGAGTGGAATAGAATGGTGTATGAATTGGTTTTTTCATTTCTGTCCTTTTATTTTATACATTTCATATATAAGAGATTATAAAATAACAAAATAGTAAAATCACACCCGAAAATTAAGTGTCCCTCATTGTCCCCCTAATTTGTGGGATCTGTAAGGTTACTATTTGAGAGGGCTTAGGGGTTTTGATTGTACCTTTCCAACCATTCCTCTCCCTCCTTATAAACCACTCCTAAACACCCTTTTTCTAGATATGCCCCTTCATTTCCTTGACGTTCCCTCCTCCAACTTCCTCCTAATCAGACCCTTAGAAAATAAATAGAAGAGAAAACCAGACCAGATCGATCGACCTAATTGGGTTAACCAAGAATTGCTCCCCTGGTCAGTCCGGTTAGTTGCCCAAAATTGGACAAAATCAGGTAAAACCAGTGGATTGGCCCAATTTTTAAGGTTGACGAGTTTTGGTTCTTTGATTGAAAAAAAAGAAGAAGAAAAGGCAAAACGTTGCTGTTTCATCCCTTTAAAACTAAAATAAAAAAAACTAAAAGCAAAAAAAGAGGATTAAGGTTATCAGTATCACTATTTGTTATCTTTTCTTAACTTTCAAGCCTCACTTTCATTTCACACTTTTCTCATCTCATCTTCTCTCCCAGAGGCTACCGGCAATGTGCTCAATGAAGCCGATGCCTTTGCTCCGCGACACAACAGCCTCTGCCTTGTGACGCAATAGCCTCTGGTTCACAATGCAATCCTCTTTGCTGCACGATGCCACTACTTCATGCTCCCCTCTGCTTTGCGATGCCGCTGCCATCTCGCCTCAAGCTCAGGTGATTGGTTCTCAGTCTCACTTCTCATCTTCTCATTGTTGTCACAATATTAGAAGATTCCTTGTTGATTTTGGTTTGTATTGTTGCTGCCAATGTTCTTGAAATGAGGGTGATGTTTAATAAATTGTATGTCAATTGTCAAGGATTAGTAAGATGTGAAAAAAATCAGACTTTAAGCTTGAAATGTGTGCTCCTTTGATGTATTTTACATTTTTACAACCTGTTACCATAATTTATTTTGTGTTATTTATGTTAATGTTGATGACTTAGTATAGGTTTTTGCTTTTGAATTTACCTTATGTACATATTTATGTATATTTTATTATGTTCCGGTTGAATCCCGGTTAAACTAGTTGGATTTCTAAAACTTTGAGCTAGTGCCCTGACTATTTCGATACCTGGTCCATTTTTCTCTTCCTTTTAAAATAATGTCATAAAACAATATTTTTAAAATGATGATTTCAAATGGGTGATAATTAGCTAACATATACATTGCACTAATAATATATTTACAAATGATTAAGAAGGATCAACAACTCTTTATGTGTGTTCGTGTTTAATTGTTTTTCCCCCTCACTATTCGTGGTGTAAAGTTTTGTTCTCTGCTTTCCTAGCATCTTGTGTATTAGCAGAAATAAACTACTTAACTTTACAATGGAAAGACGTGGGTTTTGTTTTTCAGTTTCAACTATCTTTTAATTTTTCCTTTCTTCTTGGTTGATTTGATTTGAAAATAAGAAAATAAGTTATTTCAAATTGCATCGTAGTACTTTGAGGACTAAATCGTGAATGAAATTGGAATTTGGATCACAACATAATTTTAAAGAGATGTTTCAGGTCATTAACCATGTGGGGCCATTAACGGGCATGTGGTCTAATAAGAGATGAATACTTAAGGTAAGTTACCCTCAAATTTTATGCCTGTAGAACTCATCTTAGTTTACTGGAAATTTAAATTAATAAATAAATCAAATGGTTAAAGACAATGATGAAGTAATATGACATGCATTAGTGGTATGATGTAATGTAAACAAATCCTCCTACAAGTCACACCAAGTATATATGAAAATCTCATTTGCAAGAGACTACACAAGAAACTTACATACCAAGCAGGTAAGGGTACAGTCTTTGAGAAACAGTCAGAATTTCTTGTTGGCACTTGCTTGACCACTTAATGATCATCAAGTTACCCTCAATTTTTATGCCTGTAGAACTCACCTTAGTTTACTGGAAATTTAAATTAATAAATAAATCAAATGGTTAAAGATAATGATGAAGTAACATGACATGCATTAGTGGTATGATGTAACTTAAACAAATCCTCCTCCAAGTCACACCAAGTATATCTGAAAATCTCATTCGCAAGAGACTGCACAAGATACTTACATGCCAAGCAGGTAAGGATACAGTCTTTGAGAAACAGTCAGAATTTCTTGTTGGCACTTGCTTGACCACTTAATGATCATCAAGTTACCCTCAATTTTTATGCCTGTAGAACTCACCTTAGTTTACTGGAAATTTAAATTAATAAATAAATCAAATGGTTAAAGATAATGATCAAGTAATATGACATGCATTAGTGGTGTGATTTAACTTAAACAAATCCTCCTACAAGTCACACCAAGTATATCTGCAAATCTCATTTGCAAGAGACTACACAAGATACTTACATACCAAGCAGGTAAGGATACAGTCCTTGAGAAACAGTCAGAATTTCTTGTTGGCACTTGCTTGACCACGTAATGATCATCAATTTAGCAGCATGACTTCATTTGATTTAAGAGTGGCGGTTGAGTTAGATGATTAACAAGTGACTCGTGCTCTGCTTGGCAATGAATAGGACATTTTGCTTCGCCGTCTATATTTGACTATTTGCTAAGCTGTGTAATCAGTGATCGGTATACAATTGGTCGCAAATCCACTGGGGAAAATGAAATAGATCACTTTTAAAATCCACATTTAATTATAAGTGTTATCACCCCAAAATTGACTAATTGGGCACAAAATATGAGTTCAATTATGAGCATTTTGGTACGTATTGGCACGCACACCCAACGGAGAAAAATAGTCTGTATTTTAAAATCTCAACCTGGGAAGCCAAGTGCGAATGGGTTTAAGTGAAATAATCACCGAAAAAGGGAATGGTTAGTGCTTCAAGCTACGTGGGTTGGAGGTAAAAGAGCAGTTTGTGGAAAAAACATGGAAGTTATCTCAACGTGCTTGTCAATGTGGTAGATGAATGATGGCATGTTTTTAATAACTTCCTGCTTTGTGTTTTGTATATTTATACTTGTTAAAGGCACACTTGCATGGAGATTCCCATATCAACACAACACAACAACACTTTCATCTTTTATTTCCTTCTAGTTTAGTTTAGGAATAATTTTCTCATTCAAACTTTATTGTGATACTTTGGTGTGAAGTGATACAATTACTCTTGTTCATCAATTTTTAAATTTTCATTTCACTTATTGCCTTTATCCAAAACCTTTTCTTTAAAGTAGTTGGAGAACCCATATATAACCAAGAGGTAGATTCCTCTCCTTGGTGCAATCACCTATTGTTCTTGGGATCAAAGAGTGAGTTTGCGTTCTTGGCTTTGTATATTATAATAGACTTAGCCGAACCCAAAATTCACGACAATATAATTGGCACGCCCAATGGGACATCCAGAGGTTGTGCGTGGGAAAATCAATCTAAGAAGATTGTGGATGAGTCTTAACAGTGAAATATCTATTATGCCAAAGCAACACAATTGTGTGGGCGAAGGCCGGTCGATAATGTATGCGACTGTGCTGGGAACACTCGACGAGGGGATGACTAGTTGGCCACAAATGGTTATCGCTTCTTCTAAGTGAATATATATATATATATATATATATATATATAAATATATATATATATATATATATATATATATCTCTTTCTCTCTCTGCTACGTTCGTCAATTTTGCTAAGAATGTGCATGTTGATGATGAAGAAAAGCGACCCGATTGTATGTCAACTTCTTTCTGTAGGTAGAAAAGTGCACGAGAAGGGAGGGTTGAATTGTGCTTTGCTTATCTTTTCTTCTTTTGCTTTTGAAAAACTTAAATAAAATACTATCAAGAGTTAAACTTGAAGTACAGTGGAAATAATGTTAGGTACTTCAAAATGTAACTTTCTGAACTACAACATTAGTAATAGAAGAGCAAATAAGGTAGACCCTAAAGCAAGTATAAAAAACTAAACAGAGAGTAGTGAATGTAAATAAGATAGGGAAGAAAAAGATACTGCACAAATATTTTTATATTGGTTCGCCCAACCTACATATATCCGGTTCTCAACCACCGTTGAGTTTCATTAAACATTTCTCAACCTGATAAAGAAAAACATGATAGTTTTTGCAGCAGCCTTCCCAAGCTTTTACCTATGACCAGTAGACAACCCCTAATGTCATAAACCAAGTAGTTATTCACCAACTTCTCTAAGTTGAATCTAGTAATATTTAACTAGCCTTTCCAAGCTAAATCGAGTAGTCTTTAACCAGACTCTCCAAGCTAAACCGTGACCAGTAAAACACCTTTACTCTTATGTCGCAAGTAGTCTTTGACTAGCCTCTCCAAGCTAAACTGTGACCAGTAAAAACACCTTTATTGTCACATTGTAAGTAGTCTTTGACTAGCCTCTCCAAGCTAACACACACCGATCACTACTGGATTAAGATACAAAGATTTGTGTTTGGGTTTGCAACTCAAACTAACCAACACTAAAGGTTTCATAGAATATACAAATGAATGACTTGGGATAACTTGAATGACTTCTTTCTAACTATTCTTCCGAGAAAGAATGTGTGAACTATTTAGGAACATAAAATGAAGATTTTTACAAGTGAAGAAACTGATTACAAGATGTAATGAACTATACAAGATATGAGGAGAAAATTTTTTTCAGAGTTTTAGCACTTATGTAACGTTTGGATCTCTATCTTTGAAAGCACATCATCTCTATTTATAAACGGTCTTCATTTATGACTGTTGCCTTTGATCGGTTTTCCAAGTGACATGTATTGATCATCTGTCTGTGTCTTAGAAATGAAGTCTAGAACAGTAGCTTGTCTTTTTTTCATATCTGTTACAGAAGCCGTTGTAAAGTAAAGATTTTTGAGGTCCTTTAAGAAACTACTTTTTACTTTTGAATGTAGTATCTAAGCTCTTTTAGAAGATGAAGTAGTTAACCAAGTCGGCATAAGAGATAACACGCCAGTCTGTAACTTAGTTTAACTCTAAATTTGAACTTCAAATTTCCCTTATTTTCTTGTAAAGTGCACTATTTCACAGTCAAGTGAACTTTCTGAAGTGCAGAATCATAATTGTGGTGAAAGAGCGATCTTCCAGTCTTCAATTAGATCATGTTTATGATAAAATTGATTGTGATGATGACGATTGAAGGTTGTGGAACATCCTTGCTTTAGAGCTAGTTTGATTTCTTCATTCTATGAGCACTTTCTGAATTCAAGTTCTACTTTTTGAAGATCCTAACCTTGGTTTCTTGTACACAATTGATTTTCTTTAATCCGTTAAGCATGTATACATACTTTCCACAATATAACATTCACTTCTATTAAGATCCTATTTCTTTAGATAAGATAAAACACGGTTTGCATATGTAAAGTGAAATTATTTCTGATTCAAGAACGTGTTGTGCAATTCGGAAGAACCTGTTTACTAGATCAAGAAACTCAAGGGAAAACATTAGACATTCTTAAAATATTTTCTCAAAATTGTTATGGCATCACTCAAAACATATATCTTTAGCATTCTTGAAGGGTTTTGGAGCTAACACCTCCTTTTTTTTTATGATGACAAACTAAATTTTTAAAAAATATTTTGAAGAAATATAACATGGAATATAGATGAAATGCATTTCTTTCAAAACATTATAAGATATGATTTTCAGAAGGTTCTTTTCATGAGGCGAGATAAAAAGTATGAAAACATTTTATCGCCTTGTGTGACCCAGATTAAAACTATTTTTATTTCTCCTTGAGGTTTATGAGGTTACTCAGCAAACTTTCTCTGAAGTGTATCAGAGAGAGAAAGAAAGAGAAAAGATACAAAAAAGATTATGCTTGATTTAGCTTTCTGGACACAGCTTGATTTTTAGACAGTGAATTTTGTTGAAAAAAAAATGCCTATTTTGAATAAAGAGAGTAATACATGTGATATTTACTCTTGATTAATTTTCTTATTTAGCACATCTTTATCCAAACTTGTATAAGCACACTTATTCTAGTTTTTTCATTCTGTATAAGCTCCCTTCTTCATCAGATAATGTTCCTACTTTTAGTTCTTGTTCCTTTACTTCTTCTTCAACTTCTTTAGAGTCGGTGAGAATGACCTGATAACCAGCTTCTTGATAATTTGTGACTTCTTTCATTAGCATAGAGATCCTTGTCTCATGCATAAGGATATTTTTGTAGCTTGAGTTTAATATATTTTCTTTTAATTATTTTTATTGGTATACCTGTCATTTGAGGTTCTTGTTGTTGCACATTCTCCTATCTCATTTTGTTCTTCTTTCCCTATGCAAAGGAATTTGTTCTGATTCTTCTTCCCCCGAGTTCTTAGTCTCACTTTCCAGGAGAATTAGCTTCCTTTTTCCTTTGGCAATCTCCTTTTGAGCCTCAGCTTTTCTGCATGATTTTTGGGCTTGCTATACTCTTGTCCGAGGATTTTTCCTTATTGGCTCAGACTCTGAGATAATGGATCTTTACTTTGAGGTTCTAAAAGAGGAGGATGAGAATACAATACCTTCCATGTATTCATGCCATTCCTTTATAAGTGGAAAATGCATACATTGGAGGAGTGTTGTTAGCAGCATCCCATATGGAACACTGGCAGTTCTTCATGTTTCTTTTGTAGTAACACTAATCATATAGTCCAAAATCAGTCTTGGTAAATTCACATTTCTTTTTTCCAGTAACTAATACACAAGCATGCGATCCATGCCAACTAGTGCATATGTGCTTCCTATACAAATTAGAATGGAGAACTATACCACTACATATACTTTCCTATCTCTAGCGCTCAGCATGGCAGTAGTTATCTCATTTGGTTTGTGAAAAATGGGATAAGTAAGAGATACCTTGACATATCTCCTTCATTTATTCCTAGGGAATGAGCCCAGTTAGGTGAGAAATTACAGGCAATTCTAGCATTTGGTGCCTTGATGATCTTGGAGAGTCTTGTGGGAGTGATCTTAATGGCACAATCTTTTATCATCGTCTTTAGGAATAAACTGAGGTTCCTGCTAGATGAGAGTGGAAAGTAGTAACCAGCCTCGAGAAGAGTCGATTATTTGTCTCTAGATGCTCTTCCTATTTTTGAAAAGAAAAGACTTCGTTAAAAATGGATATTTCTTCATGAAGATCCTTTCTCAGCGATTTTCCAAGTGCCATTTTCCTTAAGGAGAAATTTCTTATATAGTGGTCCTGTATTTTTGGATCATTGTGCATATGAAAAAGAGCTCTCCTGTCGATAGATTGGTCAAGTTCTCTTCCTTCAAGCATTTCAGGGTTGTGTTTGAGATATGAATGAAAAAGGTTGACGCTTGAGAACATTAGAAGATGAAGGTTGGAGAAAAATGGAAAGCGGTTTAGGTTGCAAGAATGAGGGTTTGATGGCGAGAATACGAAACAGTTAAAAAGCGTGCGGTAGAAAATGGTGGTAAAAGGGTGATGTGTAAATAGTGGGGAGTTATTTAAGTGATAGGACATTTATGACTAATTGAAGGTGAAAAGATGTGGGAAAGAGAAAGCTCAAAATAGTGGAATCATTCCATCTTTTTATCCTTTTCAAAAATAGTGGTTTCTGACACTTGAGATTGTTTTATGAAAATGTTACTTTCTGAGCTTCACTTTCCATTTTCTGACCCCTTAGAATAACACCAAGTTCTCATGACTAAATCATCATCATATTCTGAACAATGTGAGACCGTATATTCCCCATTTTCTGATGCTCAACTCTTATTTCTGGTGAACCTATCTTCTTTCTAAGGTTACAAAATGAAATTCTAATTTTCAATCTAATTTAGTGGTCTTGCAAATAGATTTCTTCGTTTTGGCTTTAGTTTGGAGTTGTGAAGGGAGAATACCCAAGGATGTTTGTGTATGAATGCTTATGCAAATTTAAAAACTTTTAAGTTTAAAAGCTTTTTAAAAACACAAAAATGATCTTCAGTTGATGATTTTGTGAATATATCTGACACTTGGTCTTCAGTATTCAAAAACATTAACTCAACATCTCCTTTTTGGATATGATCTACAATAAAATGATGTTTAACATCGATGTGCTTGGATCTAGAGTGTTGTATAGGATTCTTAGCAAGATTAATAGCATTAGTATTATCATAGAAGATAGGGATTTTGGAATATCTCAGGAGATAATCTTCTAGCTGGTTCTTTATCCACAGCATCTGGGTGCAGCAGTTTACAACAGCTACATATTCAGCTTTGATAGTAGAGAGTGCAATGGTATTATTCTTTTTGCATGACCATGTGATCAAGCTTTTTCCAAGGAAACAGTAGCAACCACTGATACTCTTTCTCTTTACTCTATCTTCGGTGAAGTCAACATCATAGTAATCTATAATCTCACAAGATGTACCTTTCTTGTACTACAAGCCAAGATTAGTAGTACCTAATAAATATATGAAAATTCTCTTAACAACATTTAAGTGTGATTGCTTTGGATTAGATTGAGATCTAGCACAAATTCCCATATTTAATTGAATGTCTAGTCTATTGGATGTAAGATACAGCAGTGAACCAATCATTCCACGATAATTAATTTATGATACCTTATCGCCATTCTCATCAGCATCAATTATTTGAGAGGGATGCATAGGGGTACTCATGGGTTTATCTTGATCCATATTAAACTTCTTCAAAAGCTCTTTTATATATTTTTCTTAATTGATCAAGATTTCTTCTTTTTGTTGTTTTATTTGCAAACCAAGAAAAACTTGAGTTCACCCATTATACTCATTTCAAACTCACTCTGCATTAATTTTGAAAACTTTTCACAGAGAGAATGATTAAAGGCTCCAAATATAATTTCATCTATGTATATATGAACTATGAGAAAGTGATTATCTTGTTCAAGAGTAAAAAGAGTAGTGTCAACATTACCTCTTTTGAACCCATTCTTCAGCGAGAAGGTACTTAGTCTTTCGTGCCAAGATCAAGGAGCTTCTTTCAAACCATAGAGAGCCTTCGTTAGCTTGACGACATGGTTGGGAAGGTCTTTACTCTCAAAACCAGGAGGCTGCTTTACATATACTTCCTTAGAGACGAAACTATTTGGGAACGCAGACTTAACATCCATTTGATAGAGAGTGAATCACTTGAAGGCAGCAAAAGAAAGTAGCATTCTAATGGCTTCTTGCCTAACTACTGGTACAAAGGTTTCATCATAATCAATTCCTTCTTGTTGATTATAACCATGTGCAACCAATCTTGCTTTGTTCCTAATGACTTTGCTAGCTTCATCAAGCTTATTTCTGAACCCCCCATTTTGTCCCGATAATGGTCTTCCCTTTTGGTCTTTCAACAAGCATCCAGACTTTGCTTTTCTTAAACTGATCCAACTCTTGTTGCATTGCATCTACCCAACTGTGATCACTCAAAGCTTCTTCAATGCACTCAGGTTTGATGGTAGAGATGAAAGCACAGTTTGACATATTTCTAAGGGATGATCTAGTTCTCACACCCTTGGAAATGTCTCCAAGAACTCTATTATGAGAAACTACTTTTAATTCAAAAACTCCCTTGTAGTTTTTGTAGCTTTGAGGTTCTTTAGTTTCTCCTTCATCTTCAGATTGCTCTTCTCCATGATCAGAAATACTACTTTTTGATTGTTTTGGAGTCCTAAGCAAGCTTTTTGAAGTGTTTATGTTCTAGAGCTTACTTTCTGATGGTTTCGCTTTCATCTGCTTGCTTTTTGAGCTTTCCTTAAGACTCATTTTCTTATGGTTTTATTCTAGTTCTTTAAGATCATCAGCAAGGTCTTTCTTGATCTCTTTGAATTTGATGTGAATTATTTCTTAGACTCATAGCGTTCTCTTATTGTATACTCTGTAAGCTTTAGAGACTGAAGAGTAACCTTGGAAAATACCATTATCATACTTAGGATCAAACTTTGTGATTTTGTCCTTGGTGTTAATTTCTTATTGTTAGGAAAATACCATTATCATACTTAGGATCAATATTTTGACCACCTCATCATTAGAAGTTAGGAAGATAACCTATGTAAATCTAGAGTAGTCATCCAGTATGACAAGACAATATCTCTTCCTGGCAAAACTGCTGTCTTGGTTGGTCCAAAGATATCCATCTGTAAAAGCTCAAGTGATTTAGTGGTTGAAACCACATGTTTATTGTAGAAAGAAACTTTGGTTTGCTTACTTCTCTCACAAAAATCACAAGTTGAATCGTTGTCAAATATGATCTTTAGTAGGCCTTTAACTAGCTCTTTCTAAGGAAATTTAGAAATAAGCTTTATATGAGCATGCCTATGCTTCTTACATCACAACCACTTTTCATCCATAAAGGATGCGAGACATTTTACATCCTGATCTCGTAGGTCATCCAAGAATAACACATACGTGTTATCATGCCTTTACCAGACAAGATAACTTGTCCTGAAGTGATACTTACTATCTTGTATACATGTGCATTAAATACAACATTAAAGCCTTAGTCACAAAACTGGCTGATACTTAACAAGTTGCGAGCCATACCATCAATAAATAGTACATCAGAAATTTGTTGGGAATCATCCTTACCAACATTTCCAAAACCAACAATTTATTGATCTAAGAGGAAATACTTCATAGTTGGTAAATCAAAATTTGCTTATTGATGTTATAAGAAGGAAGTTTAGGATCTACTTGACGCCATTGGAAAGGCTTGTGTATCGCAAGCCATACCCTGATTGGGTGGATGGAGTTCTATTCCTTCATGGATTCAAGATTCCTAGCTTCACTGCTTTTTTTTGGAAAAGATGAAAAATCCACAACAGAACACGTTAGTCATTTCATTGCACAATGTGCAAAAGTAGGGAAAAATGAGTGCTTAAGTATGTAATTATTTCCTTTGTCTCATTAACTGGAATTTACCACAAAATTTAGTGCATTCTTGGGCAAACATGGAACGTGTATTCCATGGTCACATTTATCAGCCACAGCCAGAGCTTATGCTAGCCAATCTTATGAACATTAAGTAACAAATTGGCAAGTCTGCAACTAATTTTGTGGAAAGGTTCAATAAGATGAAGAGCAATGTAATGTCAAATTACTAGAGACTGAGTTTTCTGCCATAGCTGTGGGAAACATGCTTTCATGGCTAAGGAAAAGGTTGATTTCTCTAGAATTTATAGATTTTACTCAATTAATAATTAAATCTCCCATAATAGAGCAATTTGTTAATGAGAAAGAACAAAGGATAGCAAAAAAAAATAGAAGACGTAAGACTAAAGTCAGTCTTGGTTCAATATTATGACTTGGCTAAATAAGAGATGATTGAAGAAAATGCCTTAATTTCATATGATATGCTTCAAAAACTAAATCATAACAGATCATTGTAAAAAAGAGTATCTCCTCCATTTATCTCCAGCCTTTCATGTAGAATGCAAAATCAATCGCATCCTTATCTTTGCCGAAATACTCTAAGATAGGTGCCAATGAGTCTTCTGCACTCCCTAAGGGATCTGCCAATGTGTATACGTTTTCGAAAAATGACGAGAAATAAAAGTTGAAGGGCTTGGGATTCCTCATGATTTTGTTGATCTTGTCCAACATTTTTTTTCTCGAATAAAATGGTTGACAAAGCGGGCAGCTATAAGTCAAAAGTCAGGCAACAGTGCGACATTCAAAATGTCAAAGCTTTGGATTCCCTGGCCTTGAAGCCTATTCCTTCTAGGATCACCCCTTGAAAGCAAACTCTGACATCCTCGAAGGCGGGGTTGATCCTCATTATTGTAGCCTCCTTTGCCTCTGTCACTTTCGTGGCCTTACCCATAATAACGCAAAAAAAAAAAAAAACATGTTCATCATCCCCTCCCCTCAAAAGCCATTACTCTTAATAGCAGCAATTTTTTTCTCATTGAGCGTGTGATTTTCTTGGCTAAGGGAGCGATGTTCTTTATTGAGGGAGAATGGTTTTTATAGTAGAAAAGGAGTATGCATCCTACAAAATCTCGTCAGGCAAAAAGACAGGTTAGGCTTCAAAAACAAAGATCACAATATATTATTGTCAAAAAGAGTGTTTCCCCTGTTCAGCTCCAGCCCTCATTCCAGAATATAAAATCACTCGTGTCCTCGTCTTTGGCCAAATAATCTAAGACAGACGCCAATTCATCTTCTATACTCCACATAGGACTGCCATTGTGTGCATGTGTTTGAATGATGATGGGAAGTAAAAGTTGAAGGGCTTGGGGTTCCTCACAATTTTGTCGAGCTTGTACATCGTTCTTTCACAAATAAAATGCCTGAGATGGAAGTAGGCTGCAATAAGTAAAAAGTCAGACAATAATACGACATTCAAAGTGTCAGATGTCTGGATTCCTTGGCCTTGAAGGCTGCTCCCCTCCACAGTCAACCCCCGAAAGCTAACTCTAAAGTTCTTGAAGAAGAGGTTGATCCTCATCGATGCAGTCTCCGGTGGCCTTATCCAACAATAATGCAAAAGAAGCGCTCATCATCCCCTCCCCCTCCAAAGCCATTACTCTTAAGAAAAGCATTTTTTTTCCTCATTGAGGATGCGATTTTCTTTGCTGAGGGAGTGATTTGCTTTATTGAGAGAGAGTGTGGTTTTTATTGTGGGGAGGGAGTACACACCCTATAGAATCTTATCAAGTAAAGAAAGAGTGGTGTGGCTTCAAAAACAAAGATCATAACAAATAGTTGTCAAAAAGAGTATCTCCCCCGTTCAGCTCCAGCCCCTCATTTAAGAATGCAAAATCACTTGCGTCCTCCCAAATACTATAAGACATATGGCAATTCGTCTTCTATACTCCACATTGGACTTGCCATTGTGTGCATGTGTTCAAAGGATGACGGAAAGTAAAAGCTAAAGGGCTTGGGGTTCCTCACGATTTTGTTGAGCTTGTCCAACGTTCTTTCTAGAACAAAAGGCCTGAGATGGAAGCGGGCGGTTGCAAGTTGAAAGTCAGGCAGCAATACAACATTCAAAGTATAAAAGGTCTAGATTCCTTGGCCTTGATGTGTAATCCCTCCAAGGTCAGCCCTTGAAAAAGAACTTTGACATCCTCGAAGGCGAGGTTGGTCCTCGTAGTTGCAGCCTCCTTTGCCTCTGTCACTATTCACAATAACGCAAAAGAAGTGCTCATCACAACTTTCCCTCAAAAGCCATTACTCTTAAGATAAGAATTTTTTCCTCATTGAAAGGTGTCATTTTGAGTAAGTGCTCTTCTTTGTTACGGGAGAGTAGTTTTATTGTGGACAAAGATTACACACCTTGCAGAATCTTGTCAAGTAGAGAAAAAGTGGTTTGCTTTAAAAATAAAGATCATAACAAATTGTTGTCAAAAAGAGTATCTCCTCCGTTCAGCTCTAGCCTCATTCCAAAATACAAAATCACTCGTGTCCTCGTCTTAGCCTAGATACTTTAAGACGAATGCCAATTCATTTTCTTTACTCCACATAGGATCTGCCATTGTGTGCATATGTCCAAAGGATGATGGGAAGTAAAAGTTGAAAGGCTTGTGGTTCCTCATGATTTTGTTGAGCTTGTCCAGCATTCTTTCTTGAATAAAATGCCTGAGATGGAAGCGGGCGGCTATAAGTCAAAAGTCAAGTGGCAGCAAGACATTCAAATTGTCAAAGTTCTGGATTCCTTGGCCTTGAAGGCTGCTCCCTCTAGGGCCACTTCCTGAAAGTTAACTCTAACATCCTCGAAAGTGAGGTTGATCCTCGTTGTTGCAACCTCCTTTCCTTCTGTCACACTAGTGGGCTTTTCCACGATAACCTTAAAGAAATTCATCATCCCCTCAAAACCTATTACTCTTGAGAGATGCAATTTTTTTTCCTTCATTGAGGGTGTGATTTTGTTTATTGAGGGAGTGATTTTCTTTGTTGAGGAAGATTGGTTTTTATAGTGGAGAGGGAGTACGCGCCCTGCAGAATCTCACCAAGTAGAGAGACGTTAGGCTTCAAAAACAACAATTATAACATATTGTTGACATAAAGAGTGTTTCCCCGTTCAGCTCATCCCCTCATTCTAGAATGCAAAATCACTTATGTCCTCGTCTTTGCTCAAATACTATAAGATGTGCATGCTCACGTAAAGATGTTACTTTTATCTGCACCTACAGATTTTCACGTGGTCTAATACTACATTGACATGTGGAAGTGAACAGAGTTAAGATATGATGTGCTCAAATAATGCGCGTGAAACAATAAGTTGTGTGCATGTGATGTGCGTGAAGCTGCTTCCCTGAGATTGGAGAACATTGGGCTATTGTAGAGTACTTTGTTTTATATATATATATATAGTATTAAATTGTTCCTCTCAGTAATTTTAATATTAATGTTTAAGATTTTTTGCTTACTACTTTTTGAAAAAAATTAACATTTTAAATCTCAAGTATAATACTTTGACAATTTTTTTGTTAAGTTTATTCAATTTAAATTAAAAGCTTGTTTCGATGCCAAGATCTTTTTTTTTAAAATAAATTTTTTAAGTAAAAGTAGAATGAATAAAAATAAATAAATAAATATTTTTTAAGAACCTAAAATTTTCCTCTTATAAAATAAATTATTTAATATTATATTCAAACATAAATTGACCAAAAGATATTATTTAAAAAGAACAATTAAAAAATATTTTTTTAAAAGATCATCCAAACTAACCTTAGATGCATATTCTTTTGTCTTTTTTTTTTTAATTTTGTTTATGTCACTATTTTAACATTTCTATTTGCAGATGATGGATGCAAACCACAAGGCCTAACACAATTAGGGTTAGTTGGGCTCTTTAAGTGTCTAGTCAGGGGTTTGATTCATAATGATGGGTATGAAAAGGGTCTCATAGTTAAAGGTTTATCCCTTTAGAAGAGCTCCTATCTTTGAGGGATTAGTCACTACTATCGGTAGTAGATATCCTGGGAAACAAAAAGAAAATATTTCTATTTCCTAATTTCTCATTACTAATTGCCTTTTATTTTTTCTAATTTTATATTTATAAAATATTGCAAAGACCAAACCATAAGAAATAACTAAGTAAATCACCTACAACAAATAAGGGTCCACTTGGTATATTATATACAAGATTTGATTGTATAAACTAATACAATCAAAGCCTCAAAGAGATTAGACTCTATTTAGAACCCTAGCACTGTTATTCATATTTTGAAGTTTCCTATTTTCTAATTTTTATTTCAATATGTTTAAGGGTGTTTCTTAATGAGGAAACGCATATTTTCCCAACAAAATGGTGTGAACCTTATTCACATTAGTGGATCTCGCTATTGCTGACATGTCAAGTAATATCAAAAGATTGTATTTGGGTCAAGTACGTATAAGTAACAATCTCTATTGATGGTGGATAAGATGAGGCTTTATGTTTTATGCACTCCTTAGAGGTGCTTACTCTATCTAGTGTGACCAAATTTTTGGTGTTAGTATGTTTGATATATTTATTTCTCTATAATCATCACTTTATATATTATCATTTCACTATAACAAATACTTACAATTGATGTTTACTAAAATAAAAAGGAATCTTAATTATTAATTTCAAATTTATATAAAATATAATTTATATTAAAATTATTCATATGAAATGTAATTTATATTGAAATTTATTTATTGTTTATTTATATATATTTTTATAATCATTTTTTCCATATATATATATATATATATATATATATATATATATATATATATAAGGGATTCTCCACAATAACTATTTATTTGGTGTATAACTTTTTAAATTAAAAAAAAAAAACTCTTCTTAAGCACATCACAAAAACTACTTTCACATCTACAACTTCAAGAACAAATACCATTAATAATAATTCCCCCATCTTCTCCTTTTTAAATTATTTTTTAATTCATTATTTCTTTCTTAAATATTTAAGAAAAATAAAGCAAATTGATTGGCACATAAGTTCCTGTGAATTTGCTAATATATACAAACACGATGAGAGAGATAGAAGGGAAAGAGAAAATCTTGATACATCAAAGTACGATTAGGCCTAATCTAACATGTCAAGATCTTATTTAGTTAATTATATATTGTTTTGGTATATAAAGAAATTTAGTGGGTGTAAAATATTATATATTTGTTGCACCCCAATAAAAAATAACGTCTTAATAAATAGTATTAGTGTTCACAATCAAACTTTGCTTAATGTAGCAAATAAACCCTTAGCTTGTTTGTTCTGAGTGGTTTACTTAATTCTTTCTTATGGGTAGGTCTTGAAGATATTTTACAAATATGAAATTAGAAAAAATACAAGGCAATTAGTAACGAGAAATTAGGAAAGAGAAAAAAAATAAAATAGTGACAAAAACGAAATAAAAGACTATATATATATACACACACACATATCCATTTAATTTGATACAAAGAAAAAAAAAAGTTATTGCTTTAGGCATCAAACTGTCAAGTTAAATACTTGAGATTAAAAACTTGAAATAAAAATTTAAGAAGGTAAAAACTTAAAATACTAATATAAGAGGATCGAGAAGAACATTTTAATATATGGGTTTAATTTCTATGAAATGGATGTATAAAAATATTTTACATTATTATCTAATCAAATTACTCTATTTATATGATTTTTCAAATAATAAGTGTAAGAGTTAACTATTTTTGTTGATATAACAATATATAATTTGATAGCTGTATAAAAAATTTTAATATATAAATAAAACTCCTAATATTTTTTTCATAAAAATTTAACAATTTAATAGATATATATAAAACAAATTGGTCTGCTCCGGGAGTCATTCGTGTGTCTTCACTGAGGAAAATTTTCTTCCTCCATAATCCATTGCAACGACAAATTTCCAAGGTATGAGAGAGATATAGTACACTGGAACAACGCAAGCTAGTCATGGAGCAAGAAAAAGGTCTCCTGCAGGAGTAGGTAAGTACTTTTCTCTGCCACTTCCTGTTGTACTATAATATCAGGGAGCTTTATTGTTTCACGCGCGTCACTGATTGTTTCACGCAAATCACTTTTATCAACACCTTTATCATTTCCATTTGTCAATTTATTATTCGACCATATAAGATCTGTAGGTGCATACAACTATACCATCTTTACTTTTGAGAACTGGCATGCCAATTCATCTTTTATACTACACATACGATCTGTCATTGTATGCATGTGTTCGAAGGATAATAGGAAGTAAAAGCTGAAGTGGTTGGGGTTGTAAGTAAAATGTCGAGCTTGCCCAGCGTCCTTTCATGAATAAAATGCCCGAGATGGAAGTAGGCAGCTATGAGTAAAAAAGTCAGGTGGCAATACGACATTCAAAGTGTCAAAGGTTTGGATTCCTTGGCCTTGAAGGTTATTCCCTCTAGGGCCACCCTCGAAAGCTAACTCTGACATCCTTGAAGGAGAGGTCAATCCTCGTTATTGTTGCATCCTTTGTCTCTGTCACTTTGGTGGTCTTATCCACAATAACCTAAAAGAAACGTTCATTATCCCCTCCCTTCAAAAGTCATTGCTCTCAATAGAAGCATTTTTTTTTTCCCTTGTTGAGTGTGTGATTTTCTTTGCTGATGTGGTTTTCTTTAGTAAATTTTATCCTAAAATATTTTGAGTTTCTTTTAAGTTAATTTATTTTTCTTTATCTTAAATAGTTAATGTCTAAGATTTAACTATTTGATCTATTTTTTAAAATAGATATTGATATAAAATTATTGAATAAGACAAATAAATTAATTGTTTTAAAATGAAATTGAAACTAAAATTACTCAAAGCATTGCAAAAAAAAGGAAGCCTTTTTTTTTAAGAGAGTCCAACAATTGTACTCATAAAAACTAAGAGCCTTTTTTTTGGTTTTTTTTTTTGCCCTTTTAAAGGCTAATGTGTCAATGATTAATTTGAAAGTTTACTCTATGGTTCCATTATGAGAGTACGAGACTAGCTTCTTTTATTAACTTTGTCGCACAACAAAACGATAATTATATATGCTTCCAGAGTTAAATAAAAACTAATTTTAATTTTTATAGACAATTCAAATCGACTAAACCCAGAAAAAAATCACAGTCTAACAAAAATACACGTACAGATTATGTTAATACTTTCATCATGCAGTGCCATTCGAACTTTTTATGATTTACAAATTATGCAGTTAACATAAATGCAATAATGATATGATTCAGCTTGGTTAGAGTTGAATAGTTTGAATCAACAATAAGAATAAACCTAGATCTTCCTTGCACTTTCGGGTTAGAGTTTGGAGTTGTGTTTGTTTTTTTGAATTTTAGAAAGATATAGACGCCACACTCAAGAGAAGATGAGAAGGTGAGTGATAAGTCTTTTTTTTATCGCCACAAATTGCTTTGATGAGATCAGATTTAGTTCTTTACCCAAGAACAAAGTGGAAGTCCTCACAATGGGAAAAAAACTCAAATTAATTTATTCATAATCTGATTGAGTATTACATTGAGTTCCTATTTATAAACTTAAGTGGACTACAGGATCATTGAGTTGCAGCCTCTATACAATCTACTAAGCATTAAATTCCCACTAGTATTGGAAACACAAGTAATTGACCCATTATCTATCATAATTGCCTAGGAACTCTTAAAACACTTAAAACTAACTTTGAAAACAACTAAACAACTTCTGAAATTGGAGACATTAAAAGGTGCACAAAATTACAAGAAAATAAGATAAATTACACCTAATTTAAATTAATTATTTCAGCCAAATCTATTTGCAACTTGATCACTTGAATTGGGCTTTATCTTTGGGTTTTCAAGTGATTTCTTTATGTTGGATTTGGCTATTCTTCAAACTGAATAAGAGTGGTTCATTTTGGTAGCTTATGCTCAATTGGATTGCTCTTGGTCTTTGCTTCTATGACCAGGACTTACAAAGCTTCTTTTAGCCTTTTTGCTCTAACTCTAGTCATTGCTCCATCTATGCATTATAATTGATCTTGAACTTTGTTAGCCTTGGCTGAATTCTCATCAATTATGAGTTACATAAGTTTTGAACTAGATAAATATATATTTTTTAATAGTTGCCGTTTTCTAAACACGATATTTTTATCATTGTCAACTTTTTCTTCTCATACTAACAAATTTTTCGCTTGAAAAGTTGAAATAATTTAGCTGGCTGTTCTCCGCAATAAGGCCAATACTACAGGACCAAAGTATTGTCGGTGCTGGTTTGTTGATTCGCAGGCTGAATCGCAGATTCCACAAATCCTTCGCCGACAACGTGGGATGCTCATTTCTCGCCAAAATATGTGTGATAAATATAGTTAATAAAAGAATAAGAAGGATTCATTACAAGCTGAGATTTTGTACGAGGACATCACTGCTGAAACTTATGTGTTTAATTTTATATTGACTCCATCTATTATACTATCAATTAATCATGCTTTAATAAATTATTAAATGGGATCAAATTATTATAACTGTTTCTGAAGTTTAATTTTTAATATTTTATCAATATATTATTAAATATTTATATATTAAATAAAGTTAATGGACTTCACTATTATTATAAGTATATCTATAAATGATTATTAAATTTGTACGCATGCAACATCTCTATACTATTAGCAGTGAATGAGTGCAGAGTAGGTCAACAGAACATTGTTTATGCTTATTTTATACTTAAAAATGGCTGGTGCTATCAATTAGTCTCCAACCACCAATATCTGAATTAAAATTGTTCAAATACGTGTAATTTGCACATGTAGAGTGATTGGTGCAATCAAATGAGTTTGCCAGACAGTTTGTTAGCAGTATGGGCATGATTATTAAATTCCAACCTCAACTAAGCATTGGATAGAATGATTCATTCAATCAAACGTAAACTTGACCTCAACATTTTTTTTTTTTTTTAGGTTGTGTTTGATTGAGGGATAAAAATGGGAGTAAAAATTATATGAATAGATTTTATGTGTAAAATAACACATAAAAACAATTCATATATTTTTTACATATATTTTTTACACCTATTTTTACCTTTTAACCAAACATAGCCATAGGATATATATCCATCCCCAAATTCAAAGATTAATCCCTTTGCATATTATAAATCTATTTAAAAGGTAGACAATGATCACAAGTTATAAAGTTACTCAATTTTTAAGGTGAGAATTAAACTCTCAACATTTGATAAGAAATTATAGAGCTCTCACAACAAAAGTTAAAACAAAATATTATCATAATAAGTCATAACTCATAAAACATGATAAGCAGATTCATAAATTTATTTTTGCACAAATATTTTCTTTTCAGCGAATTAACTTCCATTATTTTTCTTGGGGAAAAGCAAAGCAATATGAATTATGTGTCAATAATATAAAAAATTATACACTTTAAATAATATTTCAAGATTTAATTTTGATACACTATATATCATTAAATATGGTCAACTTTCATCCTCCTTGAAAATAAAAGAATTTAATTAAATGGTAGTATACATTTCTTTCTTATAGTGTTTATTTGTATATCAAAATTAAATTCAATATGATAACACCTTTTTACTTTTGATTGACTTATGATATATACTATTATATAATAATATAAAAATTGTACATTAGTATTAGGATTATATCTACATTAAATTTAGGTTTAATTAATCCGCTAGTCCCTATAGTTTCATTGAATTTTCAATTGCGTCCCTACATTTTAAAAGTTTTCAATTGAGTCCCTATACTAAAAATAAATGTTTAATTGGGCCCCTAACCCCATTATTCATTACAAAAATGTGAAAGTTAACAGAATATTCTTTGAATATTCTTTTACTATAATTTTTTATTTAAAAAAAAAAAGAAAAATCGACCTTCCCCTCCCCCTTCCCCTTCCTCCTCTCTCTGAAATGGAGTTGCCACGCCACCCAAAGACTCCACTAACCACGTTATTTTGCATGCACCATAGTAGCCCCCAGCTTTAACCGCAAGCTCTGCTCAGAAACCTAGCGGCGCCGTGAAGCTCGTCGTGCCTCCATGAAGCCTCTGTATCTACAGCACCATAGTCAAAACCTCTGCAACTGAACTTTAATCCCAAACAACAAAACAACTAAACCAAACACAACAACCACAATGAAAACAAAATGTGATATCCCAAATAAAGAAATTATAATTATTATGAATTATTATTATTATTATTATTAATTATTATTATTAAGTGTACTTAGCATTATTATTATTTAACATTATAATTACTAAGTGTGGTTAGCATTAATATTAGTCATTACTATTGTTAAGTCTAGATATATGCCACTAATATTAATAATACTAAGTGTAGCTAGCATTAGCATTATTATTATTAAGTGTACCTAGCATTATTATTATTTAACATTATAATTACTAAGTGTAACTAGCATTATAATTATTATTATTAAGTGTACCTAGCATTATTATTATTTAACATTATTATTACTAAGTGTAGCTAGCATTAACATTATTATTATTAAGTGTACCTAGCACTATTATTATTTAACATTATAATTACTAAGTGTAGCTAGCATTATAATTATTATTACTAAGTGTAGTTAGCATTATTATTATTTAACATTATAATTACTAAGTGTAGTAAGCATTAATAATATTTATTATTATTATTAAGTGTAGACAAATAGCACTAATATTATTCATGATTATTATATTTGTGTATAAATATATGAGTGTAGGAGTGTGTATGTGTAAGAAATGTTTAGTTTCATTTTGCTAAGTTTTGCTTCCACCTCCTCTAAGTCAAACTTCCTCTAAACCAAACCTCTTCTTAGCCGAACTCATCTCTTGTCAAGCTCATGATCTTCATGGCCGAGCTTCAGTGAGCCTAGCTAATCCTCTCTTGGGATGTTGTGATGCTCCTTTCTTTTAATCTGTGAGATTGGTTATTTGTACTATTCCAATACTTCAGAGTAAAGTTATTAGTAGAAGCACACTCACGACTACCAACAGTGAGTGGGATTAAGCTCATAATCATACTTTTGGTCATTATTAATATTTTTCCATATTATATAAATTATTTATGAAATTTTAAAATGATTTATGTCAAGAGAATATATTGTTATAATTATGCCTGTTTTAGAAATATTATTACTTTACAGTTATCATGAAAATTAATCATTTTAGCAAAACTCATGGGACCATAATTGATACTTTGCGTGTTATAGAATATCTTTTTCCTAGTTTATGGAATTGTGAGACCTCAGTTTAATATTTACAGTAGAAATATTGATTATCATGTTTTCAGATTATGTATTTCCTATGAAGATTTTAGAATATTAGATATGATTTATTGAAAGTATTGAATAAAGTACAATTCATAACAATTGTCGGATACATATTCTATTGATTACTGAAATCACTATATCTACAAGCTGGTGATCCCTTTGGCATGATTTTAGAATCTCAGTTATGCTACAGTCAAATCGTTAGAATTATATGAATTCAGAGCTTTTATATTTATTTGGTTTATGAACAAATATTTTATATTAATTAGTGAGAAACAGATCAGCGAGTTAACGGCTGCAGGATTGATCGTTAACCTTAGTACCAAGTGGTTCGCTAGAGGACTAGCTCACCCACAATAAGGAACCTAGTGAGGTGTCCATTTATGGGACCTAGTTAGGTGCCCATCAGATTAGCCATTGGCTCAGATTTAGCTATTCAGCTCAGATAATTATATACAGAATAATTCATTTTTCTCTACTAGTTATTGCCATAGATTCAGTTAATTTATATGTAATTATATATGTAATATATTTCACATCAGTTGCATGTATATGTTATATATTTTGTTATTGTCCTGTGTGGGTTGTGAGTGGAGGCTCGCTCACTGAGTTTTGATGAACTCACCCCTCTCTTTTCCTTTCCCTACAGATACAACTACAGTTTCAGTTGTACCACAGGATCCTCAATAGTTGTGCTACAGCTTCCTTGGTGAGCTTCACTTTGGAGTGGAGCTTATTGTCAATTATGTCAGTCTAGTAGTGCTCCAATAAATTATGTAGGCAGGATCCCCGGACATGCATGATATATTTTCAGAATTTCTGTTAATTGTTTTGTTATGTTTGGTTTTGGCCAAGAATATGGATTTTATGCAAATTTATGTTCAGAATTTATGTTTTGAGAACAATTTCATATTATTGAAGTTTTAGTTGAACTTGAGATATTTTGAATAAATTTGGATTATTTATATTAGTCGATTCACGTTACGAGGCTTAGTAGGGACCCAAATCCTCACGTGCCGGTCACACTCCACAGGTGGGTCGTGACACAAAACAACCCAATCTTCATCCCATAAACAAAACCAAACCCAGAATCACATACACAAAAGCAGAAACCCAGAATCATCCGCATCATTCCCTTCCAACCCCAAAAACGAAACCCAAAATCACAACCCAAAAATCAAACACAAATATATAACCAAATTCAAACCCCCAACCAACACATCTCTCATCCACACTTCACAAACAAAAATAAACACAAAAATGGAAGAGAAGAAAAAGGGAAGAAGGCCGCGACTACCATTGCATCGGGCTCCGACCACCACCATCGCGGGCTCCGCCACATCTCTGCCAAACTTAGCACAGCTACCGCGCATCCCCACGTCGTCGCCACTATGCCACCAGTCTCTTCCCAACCACCATCGTGCATTTGTTTATTTTTTCGGACAATGAAAAGTGAAAAAATAATGAGAAAGGTAATGGTGAAAGATGGATGGTGATGAATAAATTATTGATGATGATGATGATAAAGATTGAAGAACAACAATAGGGTGGTGATAGGGGGAGGGGGTGATGGCACTAGAGATGTGGGGGAGAGGGAGGAGAAGAATATTAGGATTTTTTCTTTTTTTTTTTAAATATAAAATTGTAATTAAGAATATTCTTTTAACTTTTATGTTTTTGTAATAGATAAAGACGCGAAGGACCCAATTAAATATTTATTTTTAATATAGGAACCCAATTGAAAACTTTTAAAATATAGGGATCTAATTGAAAATTCAGTGAAATTATAGGGACTAACAGATTAATTAAACCTTAAATTTATGATAATTATATAAAATGAAATAATTATTTCATCATTCACTGTCACATTTTTCTCCTTGAAAGTTATAGCCATTTTTTAATAGATTCCACGCCAATATTTTAATTAAGATTAGTCCTTTTCCAATGTTTCGATGCATTTCATTCATAAGGCTTTTATGACGAAATTATTAAAATTTTCAATTCACCACTTTTTTATCTTCTTTTTTTTGTTACAACTTTTTTATCTTCTTTAATTATAAAATTAAATTTTTTAATATTATTTTTGCGATTTTAATTGTAGTTTTAGGATTTTTAATTTTGAATATATTTATAATGAATACAATCATAAGTAGGCTGCAGGCTTTCTAGTCCTCACAATAAACTTTTGGTTTGAAAAAAAAGCTTTTTAGTTCTTTACATAACTTATATCTTAAAAATAAAACGTAAATTATAGCCAATTTTTTACAATATTATTAACCCATAAAAATAGAATATTAAACGATTATATAAAATTTCTTATATTAAAAATGTATCAATATTAAATTTTAATTTTATGTATGGCAACAAACATACCAATCTTATAATATGTTCTGGTCAAAGTTTGAAATTGAGTATTAAATTAAAGCTTTGAACGAGAATTACATTTTATAATTCTAATTTAAGGTTTATAATAATGTATAGAATTGAAATTATAATTTTATAAATTGATTTTATATAACTGAAAAATAATTTTGATGAGTTTTTCTTAATTCTTAATTTATACGTTTAAGAACTATTAATTTTAAAACTTAAAAATGTTTGTCCTCTCAGTAAAACATCTATTATTTTTTATTTTTACTTATTTTCTATAAATTATATTTATTTAAATTTAATGATTATATAAAATATTATAAAAAATTCCTTAAATTTTAATATATTATTTTTTATATAAATGATTTTGAAAAATATAAAAATTAATATTAATTATCTTATATAAAATTACGATGTCTAATATAGTTGATAATTAGATAAATTCCTTAAATATTTAGTCAATATTTTAAATTGTGGGTGTGAATGAAAAAGGATATCGTAACCAAGTATATATCTTATTTAGTTTTAATTTTTAATCACATATTTAAATTCTACTGAAATCATAGATAGAGAAACAAATCTAGAATAACATTGACATTAATTCATCAAAAAAACATTGACATTAACACTATCATACTTTTCACATATATATTTTTTTAAAAAAAGCACGTATTTTAGGGGGGTTTGGCTGAATTACCATTTTTTTTTCCAAATAAACAGCACCAATACTGATTCGCAGCTGTGGCGTTGAAAGCGCTATTTATGCTTGAGAAAAGTGGGAGGTCAAATCCTCAAAAACCCTGTGACGCGTTCCTCCCAATACTGAAATTTTTCTTGCAAATGCAAGTTGGGTTGCTACTTCTTCTTCTTTTGCGTGCGTGACAAAAAGGGCGTGTGGCCCCCTCTTTGTTTCCAAGTCTTGACCTTCAATCCCGGGACTTTATTCATTCATTCTTTCATTTCCAATTTGTGTGTGTTTCGGATCTAAGAGTTCTTCAACCTTCAACCCATCCCAATACCTTATTAGTTGTCTGTTTTTCTTAGTCTTTGACATGTCATAGGACAGTCCAACCAAAAAACGCGAACAACACAGCACAAAGGTTGTTGCAACTTGCTACAACCTCGAACAAAACAGAGAAAAAAAAAAAAAAGAAAAAAGAGGGAAAAAAAATCCCCAATAACACGACAAAACTTGTGCCAATTGGAAGCCAAAGAACACAGTTATGGGGTTCCAAGAAAACGGGAATGGGGAAATTGGGTTGTCTAGGATCCCCTTGGGGGCAAAGAACAAGTACAAGAGGATGAACAGCGAGTTTCGTGAGGACAACGATGCTGATGATGTCTTGACCCAACAGCAACAAGAAGAGAGGAGGAGCAGTACAAGGAAATACGTTATGGCCTGTGCCATCTTTGCTTCTCTGAACAATGTCCTTCTTGGCTATGGTAATGCTTTGCTTTGAAAAAGTCTCTGGGTTTTGGTCAGTTTTGTGGAAAAACTAAAAAGTCTTCGGTTCCTCCTTTGGATTTTGTCGCTGCTGTTGCTGTATTTTCCATTGACTATGCTACTTTGTTTTTGTTAACACTGACTATGCTATTTACCCCCCATTTCATTTTTCTAGATCTGATTCATCTTTGTATTCTAAGAATCTATGACGGCAGATCTGCCAAACTTTGGGTTCAAGAATATCAAACTTTGTATTTGGATCTTATTTTGGAGATCAATTTTAATTTTGAATTCTGGTTCCAGGGATGTTTTAGAATGGTGTAAAAGTTTACGTGATTTATTTTTGTGAATTTTGCAGATGTAGGTGTCATGAGTGGGGCAGTTATGTTTATCAAAGAAGATCTGAAGATATCTGAGGTTCAGGTAGAGATTTTGGTTGGTATTTTGAGCATAATTTCTCTGCTGGGTAGCTTAGGTGGTGGAAAAACATCAGACATAATTGGTAGAAAATGGACAATGGCATTAGCAGCAGTTGTGTTCCAAGCTGGTGGACTCACAATGACTCTTGCTCCTTCGTATGCAGTACTAATGATTGGAAGATTTTTGGCAGGGATTGGGATAGGGTTTGGAGTTATGATCTCCCCTATATATATTGCTGAGATATCACCAAATGTCACTCGAGGGTCTCTTACTGCATTCCCGGAGATTTTTATAAATGTAGGCATATTGCTTGGTTATGTATCGAATTATGCATTTTCTGGACTTTCAGCACACATTAGCTGGAGGGTAATGCTTGCTGTGGGAATTTTGCCCTCAGTCTTCATTGGCTTTGCACTTTTCATTATCCCTGAGTCGCCAAGGTGGTTGGTAATGCAGAACCGAATCGATGAAGCAAGATTGGTGCTGTTGAAAACAAATGAAGATGAGAACGAAGTGGAGGAGAGACTTGCAGAAATACAGCAGGCTGCTGGATTTGCCAATTCTGAGAATTCCGAGGACAAACCGGTGTGGCGTGAACTGCTGTTTCCTTCTCCTGCTCTTCGCCGGATGCTGATTACCGGACTTGGGATTCAGTGTTTTCAACAGATCTCAGGTATTGATGCAACTGTGTATTATAGCCCTGAAATTTTACAGGCTGCTGGGATTGAGGATAAGTCGAAGCTTCTAGGTGCTACGGTTGCTGTTGGTATAACAAAGACCATTTTTATCTTGGTAGCCATCATTCTTATTGACAAACTAGGTAGGAAGCCCCTTCTCTTGATAAGCACAATTGGGATGACAGTTTGTTTGTTCAGCATGGGGGCTACACTCTCTTTATTCGGACAAGGGCCGTTTGTGATTGCATTGGCAATTCTATTTGTTTGTGGGAATGTTGCTTTCTTCTCGGTTGGACTCGGCCCTGTATGCTGGGTTTTGACAGCTGAAATCTTCCCTTTGCGATTGCGTGCTCAAGCTTCTGCACTTGGGGCTGTGGGTAATAGGGTCTGCAGTGGCCTCGTAGCCATGTCTTTCTTGTCTGTGTCTCATGCAATTACTTTTGGTGGAACATTCTTTCTTTTTGCCGCAATTTCTGCTCTTGCCATTATCTATGTATACACACTAGTTCCTGAAACCAAAGGGAAGTCATTGGAGCAGATAGAGATGATGTTTCAAAAGAATGAGCATGAGAGTCGAGTAAGTGAAATGGAGCTAGGAGATGTTGAACAACTTGTGAAGAACAAAACTGGTTTAACGAATTAATTGATCATTAGACCATGTCTTATATTTGCTTCGGATGGATTAGTCATTCCATGGCAACACACATTTCAGATCACTTTTATGTCTAAGCTTCATACCCTTGCAATTGTGTGGAGGACTTTACTGGAATGGTTGATCTTCTGTGACCAGAGAGAATTCGGAATCTATAAGGGACAAAAGAAAACACGAAAACAAATTGCATTCTTATTGTATACCAAACTTATCCTAGCTTGTACAATTTTATTCTTATTCTTATTAGTGTTAATTACATCTAAGTCAATTGTATATAGCATTGTATATGGAAGATTTTTGGCGCAGATCATCTTTGTCATCACATGGTTCTTTGAGATGTTTTATGACAAGTTATAGTACCATGATTACAATGTACTCCATGAAGGGATGTAATGAGATGAAAATTCTTTAATAGATTATATTCTTTCCAACTCTGGTATCTCATTGTGATTAAGTTCAGTTTGAAAGTTTCTGTCAAATTATTCAGTTGAAACATATCCAGAGCTTGTACTTGTAATTTCAGCAGTTGAGTTTGCAAGCAGAACCTCGTCTTGCACTGCTGCTAATCCCAAAAGTTGTATGGGATTAAATTTCAGAACCATGGTTATTAATAGTATGTAATCTCTCTTGCAGGAGTTTCTGGTTTTGACATTAGCTGTGCTAGAAATGTGTACTTAAAAGGTTTTTTTTGCATGCTTACTAAATGAATTTTAAGCGTGATGGACATGGACATACTGTTGAAAAATAAAGTTGTGACCGGGAAAAAAATTGTTTATCGCATCAGTTGCTATCATGTTAATAATGTAGAGTTTGTTATTTGTACTCATTTGACAGGACACTATGCCAACTCGTTTCTCATCGACCACTGAATCAGGTATAGACTCTATTTAAATAGGGTCCGTATTCTATTCAACGGTAAATGAGAAGTGAGTTGATACAGTATTGCATATCGAGTAAGTATAAATAACATTTTTCAATAACCTACTGCCTCTGTTCAGGAATATATGATGTTTTGAAAAATTCAATACATGAAAAAGTCAATATGATATACCATTTTTTTCAAAATGCAATTATTTCTGGATGAATGGAGTAATACTATTGGCGTTATTGTCTTATATTTTTGTCTTCCTGTTGTGTTAGATTGCTGGGTCTAATGTCTGATCCGTTTTGGACCTAAAGGAAGATGAAATGGAAAAGAATGGTGTAATACAGTACCTGTTACAGCTGCACAGTTTGTAAATTGTAAACCTTGTATATGTGAATGGATGATTGGGACAAGCTTATTGCGGACCAACGCTAAAATGTTGGAATGGAAGAAGAGGATAGAGAAGAAAAGGGGAGAGATGAAAATGGCTGATTTACTGATTTGAGCATGTTCGCTTTTTTGGACAAGGGAAGAAAAAATTTTCTGCACTGAATGACAAGAAAAGAAGAGATATTGTAATTGCTGTGTAAATTTATTACTTTATTTTCAGCTATTGAGAATAATATGTAATTTTTCTCCACAAAAACTTTGAACCCCAAAGCTTGGATGATTTTGCAGAGAAAGGAACTTGATTTCTCCACCATGGATTCCCAAACTACTTCAGAAAGCATTTGGTTGTGATATAAGAGATTCCTATCGAAACTAAGCATAGAAGGTTGTAAAGTAAAAGCACAAAATAGCTGAAGTGTAGAAAAGTAAAGATAAATTGCTAAAAGATAAACGTCATTGATTCATTGTGTGTTGAGATATCTTAATCCAATCGAATACATAGTTATTTATAGACACAACAAAGTAGTTATTCAATCACTAAATACACTAACATGATTCCTAAATGTGGACCTAACTCCTAGCACTAAATAGGCTAGCTTTAGCTAATTCTGGTAATCAGCCTTGGCTAATTCTGATCTACAGGCTAGCCAATGCTTTGCTATGTGTCCTATTCTGTAGATAGCATCCCCATGTTCTTTAGTAACCTCCTATAACTATTATCCACTAATTTTTCCCCACAAATCAACATGCACTTTCCTTAACCGCTCTTATTTTCATGGATTGCAAAATTGGTCAAAACTCGTTTATTCACGTTTTGAAGCATATGTCCCCTTCAATCAAAGTCCAAAAGTGATTCGTGGGTGGACAAGTGTCATGAGGACTAAGGCCCAACATTGGACCCATTCCCTTGGCTAAAGTTAAAAGGCTAGCAATTGTCAACTGATGAAAATTCAGCCAAGATCAGCTGTTGTCATCCTTCAAGCTTCAGGGACATTGGATATGGGTGGATAAGCATACTTAAAGTCTTAAAAAACCATCTTAATTAATATTCGACTGACTTTAATTGATTCTAACTAATTTTTCATCGGTTACATCCTCTACGTGAGTGTCATCAGTCGACACCCATTCATCAGACAAATACTCAGCCATAGGCCAACTTTTCATCTTCATAGGTTGGTTTTTATGTGACTAACATTAATTCTGGGAAAACAAATATTTTTGTGCTCTAACATATGCCCCATACATCACTCAGTTGATTCTAAAGGTGAAATGATATATTATTCAAAAGAACCTTTGTCATTGTTTTCCTTTTTTAATTTATGCATGCATTTTTCAAGGATGCTTCTTTTGTTGTCTTATTTCTATTAGCAAATTAGTCCACCAAATTCTAAAGTTTTTTCCTAAGATACTCTTCACTTTAGTAGACTTAGATTTTCTTCCTTTCTTATTCTTTCTCAACTTGCCTTCCAAATATATGTTTTTCTAATCCAATCTTGGTTGTAGAAATGCTAGCCAATGCAAGATTTCCAACAAAGTTTCACCCAATTGAACCTACAGCGTGCTTCATGGATGGCTTTCTTTTCAGAACTCTAGCTATTAATGTGTTGACTGATTGTGGAGCCTGTTCTTCATTCATATCCTCTTCAGCTGAGTCATAATCATCTACTGCAATTAATTAAGAGTCCATGCCCCCTTGTTGTTGGCTTTTGTTTGGTCCTTTTCAAGAATATATTGCTCAATTCTAGAGGCCTTAGACATTAGCTGATTAATATCGCCCCAATTTTTCATCAAATTAGGAGGCAAAGATGAATACCAAGAAAAGGTCACCCCTATCAAAGACAAAGGGAACAATTGTAGCCTCCAGGAAACATTTTTGACCTGCCTCTACATGTTGTGAAAGAAATCGGATAACATGTTTGACTGTTATTTTTCATCTTTCCCAGAAACAAGTAGTAAAATCAGGAGTTTTAAATTGTTTGGGAAATGGCACACATTTCACATAGTTAGGATATGGTTTCCTTTAGACAGGTCCTGCCAATGGTTTTAATCAGCAAAGGCTGAGCCATGCATTGTCACCATGGTGTAGGATCATAAGCTATTATAAACGTAGGTTGTGGAGGATATGCACTAAGCACAGGCTGCATAGAGTATATGGCTATTCCATCCATTCCTCCATATAGTTAAGCGATTTTTGTACCATACCCCTTAAGTGCATCACCCCTAGGTTGGAATAGTTGGGGATAGTCTTTTATAGAGTTCACCGGCTCAACATGAATTGGCTGATCCATGTGATCTCCTAAGCCTAACATAGCTCCATTGAACCCTTGGTCATTAGATACATTAGACTGTTGAGCCCTTGGCAACACAATTGGTTGTTGAGCCACTATCGGCATAATTGGTTATTGATCAGCTGTAGACTGCACCTTTGGCTATTGAGACCTTGGCAACTTAATTGGATGTTGAGCCATTATCTACACCATTAGCTATTGAGCCATAGGTTGCATAATATGTTGTAGAGCATTAGGCTGCATTATTAGATGTTGAGCCTTTGACTGTTTTAATGGACCAATGTGCACTGGTTGAGTTATTGTATGAGGTAAGGACAGTCCCCATGGCTACTTTTCAACCACGTCTTCATATGCCTTGTATTCATTTCTTTAAGGGGACAAAAAACAAGTCATCATGAATTAGTATTGGTCTATTAGCTACTAGAAGTTAAGCCTTTGTCCTTGGTTGCCCCCTAACATAATCCTTTGGGCCGAGTGGAAAATTTGGTAATATTCAGCACGTTAACCTGAAAAAGAACATGCCAATTCGACTAAACATTAGAACTAATAGCCATTTGATGATTAACCTTCATCTCGCCTAGCGTTGAAGGGGGAACTAGAAATTGGGACATGTGAACTATGCTACTCTTATGCATGCTAATTCCTATTCTACACTTTGTTATATAGCCTATAAGCCAAACAATCTCAGCTAGCTAACTAGATAGCTATTGCATGCTATTGCTCATTCACATTCTCATTTGTTGGCATATAATAGATGTAGTCACCATATTTGGCTGCCCAAAATCTTGCTCTTGAATAGAAATATGAGGGGCTACCATATTGGTAACTGCCACTGCAGGCAATGTAGTAAATGTATATGTCTATGAAATTGAAATAACTGCTCTATATGACGAAGGGCTTGAGACTAAGGATCTTCTGGATTCATTTCATGATGCAGATTGTTGCAAATTCATACTACTTGCCTGCATTCTGGACATTTGAATGCAAACGAAACTTCAAAGACAAGGCTAGAAAATGGAAATCCCTTCAGCTTCATCAACATGTGGTCCTACTGGGCATACCAATTATGTTTTTCATGTAAACATTGATCTCTAAAGCTTAGACGATTTCACAAAGAAAAGGGCTCTATTTCTCCATTATGGGTTCCTAAACTACTTCGAAAAGTGTTTATTTGTGATACGAAGAGATTTCATAATGAAACTAAGTACAGAAGGCTGTAATGAAAAAGTGCAAAAAAGTAAAGACAAATTGCTAAAAGATAAATGGCATTGATTCATTGTATATTGAGATGTCTTTATCTAGTTGAGTATATAGCTATTTATAGACACAACAATGCAGTTATTCAATCACAACAGTCCTAACATGATTCCTAAATTTGGAGCTAACTCTTCACACCAAACAAGCCAACATTCACTAATTTTGATAACCGTCCTTGGCTAATTCTGGTCTACAAATTAGCCAATGTTTTGTCATTTGTCATATTTTGTAGGGAACATTCATATGTTATGTTGCAACTTCATAGGGCTATTTATTATCCACGCATGTTTCCCTTTATTCAAATCAATAAGTACTTTCCTTAACAACCCTAATTTTCATCGAAGTGGTCACAGACTTGAATAAAGATCATTTGTTCAAGTTCTAAAGCACATGGTCCTTTCAAGCAATGTCCAAAAGTGATTTGTGAGTGGACAAGTATCACAATAGCCAAGGCCTGCCTTGGGACCCATTCCTTTGGCTGAAGGCTAGAATTTTTACAAGGCAAACAGTCCTTGGTAGATGGATATTCACCCAAGGTTAGCCATTGTCAACCTTCAAGCTTTAGGGACATTGGATTTGAGTGGATAAGTATCCTCAAAGTTTTAGAAAATATCTTAATTTATATTTGGCTAACTTTAACATAATGAAAGTAGAAACATGGCCAACATAGTATTGAAACAGCCTTTTTTTAGGGGCGAAATGACCTTAATCGGGTATATCCTGGTTGCCACATCAAAGATCTTGTCCTAAGCTTTCCATTGATATGTATTAATAGTCATTATGACAACCACAACCAGCTGTCAAGTATTTAAAGCCTAACGAGGATTTTAGCCTTCTGAGGTTGTTTCCAACTAATTTTTTATCGGCTACATCCTCCAAGTGAGTGTCATCAATTGTCATCCATTCATCAGCCAAATGCTCAGTCGTAGGCTAACTTTTCATCTTCCCAAATTATTTTGTTAGCAACCAACATCCATTCTTGGAAAACTACTATATTTGTACTCTAGTATATTCCCCTTGTATCAATTAGTTGATTTTAAAAAAGAACGAAGTAGAAATGATGCATTTTTCAATAGAACCTTTGTCTTTGTTTTGCTTTTTAATGAATGTGTTTTCCAAGGATGCTTCTTCTGTTGCCTTATCTATACTAGCAAGTTAGTTTGCCAAAGGCTAAAGATTTTTCACTTAAGATACTCTTCACTTTAGTAGACTTAGATTTTCTTCCTTGCTTTTTCTTTCTTAGCTTACTTTGCAAATGTATCATTTTTGTAATCCAATCTAAGTTGTAGAAAGGCTAATCGATGCAAGATTTCTGACAAAGTTTCACCCAGCTAAACATACAGTGGACTTCATGAATGGCTTTCTTTTGTGAACTCCAGTTGTTAATGTGTCGACTGAGTTTGGGGTTGTTCTTCATTTGTATCATCTTCAAGTGAGTCATAATCATCTCCTACAATTAATTCGAAGTCCATACCTCCTTCTTTGTTGGCTTTTGTTTGGTCCTTTTCAAGAAAATATTGCTCAATTCTAGAGGCCTTAGAAATTAGTTGATTAAGATTTGAGTATTTTGAAGTAATCAACATTTTTCTTAACCAATAGTGTATATTTACTACAGCAAGGAGAGTATAATTCACTAATGACATTTTGACATTTCAGGCTCATCAGCCTGTTGCTTAAGACTCATGAAATCAGCCATCATAATCTCTAGGCTAAGTCGATAGAAATGATCATGGAATAGTTGTTCCATATCAGCCCAACTTTTCACCAAATTATGAGGCAAAGATGAATACTAGGAAAAGGCTCCCCCTGTCAATAGTTGTAGTCTCCAAAAATCATTTTGACTAGCCTCTGCTGGTTGTGCAAAATTTGACTTACATATTCCATTGTTGTTTTGTCATCTTCCCTAGAAAAAGTAGTAAAGTCAGCAATTTTAAATCCTTTGGGGAATGACACAAAATCCACGTAGTCAGGACATGGTTTCCTGTAGATGGGTCGTTCCAATGATTCCATTTGGATACCAAAATAATGTCTCATAGCATTAGCTAACTCATTCGAGTCAATCAGCAAAGGCTAAGCCATGCCTTGGCCCCATGGTGGAGGATCACAAGCTGTCATTTTGCATTGGCTATGGAGGATATGCATTAGGCACATGCTACGTAGAGTATGTGGCTATTCCATGCATTCCTACAAATGGCTAAGCCATTTCCATACCATACCCCCTATATGTATTAACCCGAGGCTAGAATGGCTGAGCACAACCTTCTGTAGAGTTCATCAGCTTGATGTATGGCTTATCCGTGTGATCTCTTGAGCCTACCACTACTCTATTGAACCCTTGGCTATTAGGTACCTTAGGCTGTTGAGCCACAAGTGACATCATTGATTATTGATTGACTGTAGTCTGCACCATTGGCTATTGAGCCACAAGTTGCACCATTGGTTATTGAGCCATCATTGCACAATTGTATGCACTATTGGCTGTTGAGCCGTAGGCTGCACTATTGACTCTAGAGCCATAGGCTGCACCATTTGCTGTTGAGTCCTAGACTACATTAATGGACCAATGTGCACTCATTGAGTTGTTGAATGAAGTCAGGATAGTCCCCATGGCTGCTTTACAACCAAGTCTTCATGTGCATTGTATTCATTTCTTTGGGGTAGAAAAAATGAGTTGTCATGAATTAGTATTGGTCTATCAGCTGCTAGAGGTTGAGTAATTGTCCATGGTTGCCCCTAACATAATCCATGATAGCTCTTGGCTGAGTGAAAACAAAATTCAACTTGTTAGCTTAAAAAGGAACATGCCAATTCGGTAAAACATTAGAACTAATAGTCATTTGATTGTTAACATCCATTTGCCCCACTTGCATTGAATGGCACACTAGAAATTGGGACATGTATAGCCTATGGGACTACCAATCTCAACTAGTTGTCCAGGTAGCCATTGCATGCAATCGTTCATTCACATTCTCATTTGTTAGTGTATAACAAATGTAGTCACCATATATGGCTACCCAAAATTTTTTTCCTACACAGAATCATGAGGGCCTACCATATTGGTAACCACCACTGCAGGCATTGTAGCAACTGCATATGGCTGTGAAATTGAAGTAACTGCTCCATATGATGAAGGACTTGAGACTAACGACCTTCTGGATTCATTTCGTGGTGTAGACTTCTACCAATTTGTCATATTTCATTCATGCATTCTTGACCTTGAATGCAAACAAAACTTTCAAGACAAGGCCAAAAATTGGAAATCCCTTTCCCTTTATCAATTTGTGGTCCCACTGGGCATGCTAATTATGTTTTCTATGAAAACTTTAATTCTCAAGGCGTAGATGATTTCCTAGAGAAATGGACTCTATTTCTACACCGTGGGTTCCCAAACTACTTTGGAAAGCATTTGCTTGTGATACGAAGAGATTTCTTAATGAAAATAAGTGTAGAAGGTTGTAATGTAAAAGTGCAGAAAAGTAAAGAAAATTTGCCTAGACATAAATATCATTGATTTATTGTGTGTTGAGATGTCTTAATCTAATAGAATACATAGCTATTTATAGACATAATGAAACAATTAGTCAATTACTAACTACAATAACATAATTCCTAAACGTGAACCTAACACCTAACACTAAACATGCTAGCCAATGCTTTACCACGTGCCTTATTTTGTAGGGAACATTCCCACATTATTTTATAACCTTCTAAAACTATTATCCACTCACTTTTTCCCTTATTCGAATCATTAGACACTTTCCTTAACCACCCATATTTTTCATAGAAGTGGTTGCAAAATTGGTCAATGCTCCTTTGTTCAAGTTCTAAAGAACATATTCCCTTCAACCAAAGTCCAGAAATTATTTATCGGTGGACAACTTCCACGAGGACCAAGGCCTAGCTTAGGACCCATTCCCTCACTTAAAGGCTAGCCTGTTTATAAGGCTAATAGTTCTTGGTTGATGGATATTCAGCTAAGTCAGTCGTTATCAGCCTTCAAGCTTTAGGAACACTAGATATGGATGGATAAATATCCTGAAAGTTTTAGAAAATATCTTAATTAGTATTTCACTAATTTTAATATAATGAAAGAAGAAAAATGGCCAAAATAGTATCAAAATGGCCTTTTTGTGGTTGAAAGACCTCAACTTGATGAACCCTAGTTGTCACGCCAAATCTCTCGTCCTAAGCTTTCCGTCAATATGCTTTAATAGTCATTCTGAAAGCCACAGCCCATCCCCTGACCAGTTAAAGCCATGATGAGGATTTTAGCTTTCTAAGGCTGTTTCTAGCTAATTTTTCATCAGCTATATCTTCCACACGAGTGTCATTAATTGCCACCCATTCATCAACCAAATACTCAGTTGTAGGCTAACTTTTCATCTTCCTAGGCTGGTTTTTCCACAACTAACATCCATTCTTAGAAAACTACTATTTTTGTGCTCCAACAGTAATTTGTGCTAAGTCACAATGGCCTTGAAGCAAATGACTTGTTCCTTGTGCTCTTTGTTTTTTCAAGTTCAAACATATTTGTGCTACTATTAATATTCATTGATTGTTAGGACCAACTCAACCCGTTACCGGGCAAAGTAAAATGTAGAACACACCAAGAAACTATCCACTTTTATGGCCTAAATATTATATTTCAAATCTCAACTAGCTAATGAACAAATATAATTTCAAAAGGGGAGTGAATGTCCTATTTTGTCCCTCATAATTTTTGCATCGGATTATGTAGTTCCTAAAGAAAAAAAATTGATCTCCTAGTGGACATTTAGGTCTATTCATTTGTTCTTTTTTAGTGGACTCACACACGTGACAGAAAACAATAATGACGTGCCAATGAAATGTTGGATGAGCCATTGAATGTGTGTTTAGCTCAAATTTTGTTCTCTTTTAGGTAAAAAAGTACATGAGAAGGGGGGTTGAATCATACTTTGCTTTCCTTTTGCTCCTTTGTGTTTTGCTGAAATTTTGAACAATATACTATCAAGCATTTTGCCTGAAGTGCAGCAGAGCTAAAGTTAGATGTTTTAGAAAGAAAATTCTAAAGTATAATGTGAATAACTAAACAGATAGTGATTATTTTCAGCATATATTGAATAATAAAGCATAGCAGTAAAAATAAAAGAGATTAAAGAGAAGAAGATTATGACACATATTTTTATACTAATTCGGCCAATCCTGCCTACACCCAGTACTCAACTTCCATTGAGATTCATTAACCTCTTTCTCAACCTGAGAAAAAAAAAACTGAATAATCTTTACAATAGTCTTTCCCAGCTCTAACCTGTGGCCAGTAGACAACCCCTACTATGACAAACGGAGTAGTTCTTCACAACCTCTCCAAGCTAAATCGAGTAGTTCTTCCCAGCCTCTCCAAGTTGAACCGTGACTAGTAGATAACCTCTACAGCTATGTTGCAAGTAGTTCTTCCCACTCTCTCTAAGCTGAACCATGATAAGTAGAATGCCTACTATCACATTGCAAGTAATTCTTCAATAGCCTCTTTAAGCTGAACCATGATAAGTAGAATGCCTATATCATCACGTTGCAAGTAGTTTTACCTTAGCTTCTCCAAGCTATATCACATTGATCGTTACTGGATCAATGATACAAAATTTTTGTGTTTATGTTGCCACTCAAACTAATCTATACTCAAGTTTCCTTACAAATATACAATGAATAGACCTGGGAAAACTTGAGAGACTCCTTTCTAATGATTCTTCCATGGAAGAACATATAAATCATTGAGGAACATAGAAAGAAGATTTTACACTTCAAGGAAACTAATTACATGATATAATGAACCTTGCAGGAAGTGTGGAGGGATTTTCTCAGAGTTTTCATTCTTATGTATTCAATCTTATCATTAGTTTTTGAGCACAACATCTCAATTTATAGAGGTCTTCCTTTATAACTGTTGTCTTTGATCAGTTCTCCATGTGACACATGTAGATCATCTATTTGTGTCTTAGAAAAGCAATCTAGAAGAGTATATTGACAGTCTGTATATATTACAAAAGTCGTTGTATAGTTTGAGGTTTCTAATGATTCTTCAGAAACTACTTTTTCACTTTCTGAACATAGTTCTTGAACTCTTCCTTCTAGAAGCTATGGTGATTGACCAAATAGGCAGAAGAGATGATATACCAGTTTTGAAATTGGATTTGACTCGAGATTTGGATTTCAAAATTCAAATTTCTCTCATTTTCCTGTAGCGTTCAATGCTCCACAATAAAGTGAGTTTTTTTACGTGCACTATCAATTCCTTGATGCAAATTTAGTCTTCTAATATTCAATATGAGATTTTTGATAATGAACGAATTGCGATCATGATTATTGAAGAATGTGTACCACGTTGTTCTCAGATTTTGCATGATATCTTCATTCTAACCTTTTTTTCTGATGTCTCATGCTACTTTCTGAAGACTCGTGCCTTAGTTTCTTGTTCTTGACTTGATTTACTTCAATCTGTGATGCATATAAATGTACTTTTTACGATATAATGTTCACTTCTATTAAGCTCAATCTCTTAATATAAGATAAATTATGTTTACACATGTAAAGTGAAATTATTCTCATTTAAGTCTGTGCTATGCAATTCGGAAATAGCTGTTATGCTTTGTCAAGTTACTTAAGGTAGATATTTGTCGTTGTTTAAACTATTTTCTTTAAATTGGTTTTGTTGTCATTCAAAACATATCCCTCTAATGCTTTCTGAAGGGTTCTAGAGCTTACAAATTTAAATTAAATGGCTCATTTTAGTGTCTAGAATTAAATAAAATAAGTCATTTTATGACTTTTAATGGAGATTTAAATGACTCATTTTGTGTAACTTCAGCAATAAAAATGAATCATTTTAATTAAACTTCATTACACACATCTCACTTAGCGTCATATTAACAGCCTACGCATGCAATTCTATTAGTATTTTAAGGATCAAATACATAGAGGGACTAATGTATCTTATAACTAAAATATTGAGGGACCACATGTTTAGTTTCAATTTTTGAGAACTAAATTATCTTACGAAATTTTCTTGGCAGACTACCTAGATTATTTACTCTTAAAATGTAGACATAAAAAATGTTGAATTTAATTTCTATACACCAACAAATTTAGTCAAATCATCTCACTTGCATGACTTTTTAAATAGTGAATACGTGACTTAACTACTTTTGCGGATATGATAAACATGACTGAATGACGATATAAAAAGTTTTACATTATTAGTACAGTAAAATTAAGCTCATAAAATTTCTCTAGTACTCTTATAAAATTCAAGAATATAGACACATTTTAATTATTTGTGGTATCCCACTAACTCAATTTATTAAACTCTAAAAATTTAAAGATTCAATCACAACCATTAAAGATAAACAGGTATTGATATCCTATTGGTAGCAAATGAAAAAAAAATAATTGAAAAAAAATATAGGTTAGATAGTTTTATTTATTTATTGGTCAACATGTTAATAATAACCGTCCTTACGCCATTGTCAATTTGTCATTTTGCCGGACCATAGAAGGACAAAATCAAAATAAATGGATCAAAAACTAATTACTAATTTATTTATAATCAAGTAAAACTATTAAAATATAATTTATTTATGACTCTTACATAAAAGACTATTTAAGTTATCTAATAAAATGTTTTAGGAATGAATATTTTATACATTTATATTTCAGAATTTAATTTTTATACATTAATAATGTAAAAAAAATTTATACTATCATTCAATTTAGTTATTTAATTGGATGATAAATTAAAGATATTTCCACTATCAGTACAAAAGAATCAAGCTTTTATTTTCAATAATATTTTTGTAACTAACATTTGATTGGTTTAAATTATACTTGAGAGAGTTTTATACTTGTAATAAGTTGGCTCAACTTGAACTCGATTAATTAGATTGCAAGGAACTTTGGATACTGATAATTTAGAAAGAAAAAAAATACAGTATTTTAAAAAAACCAAGCTTGGACAAAAAAGCCAGAGGCAGAAACCAAGTTAAAAAGGTGCAGCCAAAAATGAAAAATGCAAACAGCCACAAAGGCCAAAAGGCGGACATTCCAAACCAGCATAATTAGTCCTCAGCTGCATAATAATACTTTTGCTGCATAATCCATCTCGCCTTATGCTACAACATGGCTATTGTAACTCCTCCTATTTGATCTGCCATCTCACATCAGGAAGAAGAAATAGATGTTGACCCCATGTAGTAATCCGATGTTAACAATTTATGCTTGTAGCCATATCAAATAGCAATCAAGTGAATCAACAAAATAAATAGCAACAAAGCAAATCACTAAAGTCAGAGCCATGGCTTCAAACACAACATGGAAACAAACAAGAGCAGCTGAAACAGAACCAACAAACAGTAGAAACAGTAGCTTAGTCAACAATTTTTAGCTATCATTTTAATCACTGTGCACTACATGTTTGTCGCTTCTTGTCTCTCTTCAAATGCAGCATACTGCATAAAGAAAATGGCTTCAACTCCACAGTTTACAGTGTCTGATAAATACTTCCGTGGTCAATGCATTTTGGGTAAGTTGTGCCATAAAACTTCAATTAACAAAAGAGTTGGAAGTGACAGATACAGAAAAACCATGTAAAACTGATGATAAGAGAAAAATACATGGGCAAGAGTCTTTTATGTAGGGAGGCGAGTAGAAATCATGGAATAGCCTAGCTTGATACTAGCCACTTAATACTTATGGTTAATTTAGTAAACAAAGTAACAAACGTTAGAATGTAACTCTTGAGGGAAGTCTTAATTATGGATTAAAGTCAGAAGTGCTCACTTCTATTGCATAGTCAGATTAGAGTACATAATGCAATTTCAAATTTTCTAAAATGGCCTTTGGTTATATGATCTTATTGAACATATGATTTTTCAAATTTTTACGACTAATTGTATCGACGGAAATTTAACTGATAGAACCTGGACTTGTTAAAATCCATTAGAAAAAAGGACCCTCACAGAGTGAATAATTTCACTTGGCGACTTTAGCCAAGGCCGCAAGCACTTTCTTGCAATGCAAATAAAACAGGAACTGAAATCCTTTACGGATTTGAAAATTTTCTCTGGCACGCCTTCAATTATATCCACTTAGCTAGTCAAAGTTATTTAGGCAAACCAACTACCAAACCAAAGAAAATAAATACTGTTTGGTGATATATGGTGAACCACTAACTGTTTTTATACTTTTGGTGAGCTAAACCAAAGGAAACTGGTGTGGTTTAAAAACCAGTTTCATCAATAAAAATATTATTCTAACATCTAAAAGTGAGTTTCCAATTGGGACATCCAATGTGATGGTGGTTCCAACTTTCTCCACTCACTCATCACATACAAAGGTGATAGAGTGAATGTTCTAATTGAATACCCACTTTTGAGTGCTCATAAAATTGCCTCAATTACGGGAGGTTCTGATACCGTGAACCCAATTTTTGCTAGCAGCTTCCCAATCCCATGCAATTACTGCATGCATGTTTGCTGCACACCTCAGAAAATGGCCGACCTAGCAACATAGCCAGAAGAAAATTTTTCTTCACTTTTCGGATTTTGCATTTAATGTAGCGAGAATATCATCACTGCACATTGCCCAAACTTTCCTCTCATTTGTTGTGTATATAGCAGTAGAGTAGCTTGTGTATATAGCAGTAGAGTAGCACCTAATGTCGACTTTTGCAAGATGGACTTCACGTTTTATTTTACATAATTCTGGTACTCGGTGCATTTAATTTACTTTGTTTGGCATGGGCTAAAGAGGGGCTCGCTTTTGGTCCTAAATAATTTTTTTTTTCCCTATCTTTCAATTATTTATTAATATATAAAGAGATAAAAGTTAAAATAAATTTATAAATTATTAAATATATAATATATATTTTTCACGTGTTAATAAATAATTCCAGATATCAGAACATTGTTTGCGCAAGGAGGATTTCCAACCGTAACAACCAACCGTGCTTGATATTTTGGAGGTTTCTCATTATATTTAAATTTTTAATTGGATACTCTTGAGTATTGTGAGCGCATTTGACTTCAATTAATCTGTCTTGAATTGGGTTAACTTATTATAAAAATAAAATTCTCCCAATACTAATTTTTTCACGTATTTTTCTCAAACTTGAGATTTAACTAAAAGAAACGAGCACCAATTGTGTGTTTGGATTCACGTTTTGCGGCCTTCTATTCCTTTTTATTTTTTAAATATATTTCGATGTTTTCTTTTAAAATTAGTTCTAACTACAAAATCAAGTTCAAGTAGGTATTATATTCTATCATGATTTATATCAGGTCTCATACATGCTATCATATTTAAATTTTATATCAGATCAATCTTATCCTATCATGTATACTAAATGAGTCTTCAGGTCTATTTGATTCGCTGTATAAAGAATCATAAGATAACCTAAAATGACATATTAGGTTAGTTATTTGGCCTAGAAAATGTATTATAATCAAGGTTTATCCATTATAATATTTTGACAAAACACTAATTTTAGTCCCTTAAAAATATATTACAAGATAAATTAGTCTCTTTGAATTTAAAAGTCCTAAATTGACCCATCACAATCCAAAAAAATGGACAGATTAATTCCTTCACATTACTCTGTACTATTAAAAAAATTTTATAAATTGGTACTAAGAGACTAATTTATTTTCTTTTTATGAATTGTGAGGAATAAATTTGTGACTTTTAAATCATAAGGGACTAACTTGTCCCTTAATATTTTTTTAAAAACTAAAATAAGTATTTAATCTAGTGCTTCAATGTGATGCATTAAATTTATACCGTCACCCATTTAAATACTCAATTTGCTTGACTTATTTAAATGCTGAGTCTGAAAGTCAATTATATTTCCTAATATGATAATATATAATTTGGTGATAATGAAAAATTATATTACACCATTTGTGCATTTAAATTAAATCCAAAATATATAATTAAATAATAAAGAATATTTAACAATAAATATTATTTAATTAAAACTGTATTAAATACTAATGAAAATATTCAAAGTAGTTACAATAATTAATATATATTTACATATAATATTTATTTTAAAATTTAATAAAATTTACCGTATATATAATTTTATTTTCACTTCTTACATATTACGATAAAATGTACAAGAAAAAATGTTAAATTTGTTCCTTTAAGATGCAACTTTCTAAAAATTTTAAAATGCTTTATATTTTCCTCGCAACCCGTGCGAAGCAGTTACAACAGCTAGTTATATTTAATAATATGATAATATGATATGATAAGATAAGATTATTCATTTAGTAAAAATAACCTCCCCGCACAGTCAATACTGACACCATCTTAGAAAAATACAACCACTTTAATAAAATATGATGGGTGGTATTTTAATATTTAAAAATTATTTTAATTGAGATATTTATTTTATTATTATTGAATATGATGAATGTATAAAAATAGTAAAAATTATCATGATATTTAATAATAATAATAAAAAATACTATTTAGATATTTATATTTAAATATTGTAATAATATTTTTGATAAAATATATTGTATCTCACATGTGTTTGTTGTATCTGCGGAATAAAGTAAGATTGTCATTTTTCCATGCGAAGTTCCGTCAACCACATGGCTTGACCTGACGTTTCTGTTCATCTTGTCTTCTTCCCTTTTTGCATCTCCCTTGCAATTTCCTCACTCATTCATCCACACACTCTTCACTCTACTCTGTATCAAACCCCTCCTTCCCTCATGGAGAACATCAAACACAGTCATGTAGAAGTGAATGGACTGAAGCTTCACGTGGCAGAGATTGGAAGTGGTAACTCCCTGGAGACTCTAGTTGAAAACTGTTCATTCATTCATTCATTACCATCATGTTCACGTGAATGATCACTCCTGTTTCTGTTGTGTTGTGCTTTTTTGCAGGGTCAAAGGCAGTGGTATTCTTGCATGGATTCCCAGAAATTTGGTACACATGGAGGCACCAGATGATTGCTGTAGCCAACTCTGGCTATCGGGCAATTGCCTTTGATTTCAGAGGCTATGGACTTTCGGATCATCCAGCTGAGGTGCAAAAAGAAACTATGTATAACCTGGTTGACGAAATCGTTGGCCTTTTGGATGCATTGAGCATCACCAAGGTAAGGAGCCAAGAGCTATATGTGCTACACTGCATTTTATTTGTCAAATTCCATGAGACTTGTTATGATTACTTTGATAAGGGTTGATTTTATTTTAAATCCCAAATACAAGTCAAATGAATTCATATTTGGATCATTCTAAGCATTGCTGGCATTATTTAATGTATTCTTAATATAAATTTTAAGGTATACATCAAATCAATTCAAGTTAATAATCAGTCTTTCTCATAAATTTGTGTAGATGCATGTGTTTCTATATTATAGAAAGTCAATAAATATAACAGAAATTTCTATATCTAAGTTCAAAACTTCGGTTTAGAATCTGAATTTGTTAGAATAGTACGATCTGCGATTCGAATCGTTCGATGTGATACGAGCCAGCTACCCAACGAAACGGAATCAAGTGTGACTGGGAAATTGGACTAGATCAGACATGTACCAGAATGAATCGTGTGATTCATTGACTTTGATTCGATTCGCCCGAGACGTGCGATTCAGGAGAAAATGGATGGAAACTTGATTTTGGATCTTTTAGGGTGGAGGAATTGAAGAACATAAATTTATATAAATTAGTTAGTAATTAAGTAATTAACATTTAGACACTAGAGATTTTTACTCATTTTTGCTTCAGTTTCATGAGTTTACTTAAGACTGATGGCTTATGATGATATTTTGAACTTTGGTATTAGTGATGAATTTGATTAGTACTTTAATAACTTTTTCTATTTCTTCAATGATATACTGAGGTTTAAGTGCTCATTTGCAATTTTTGAGCATTTTCTTTATGTTTTAGACGTGTATTCTTGTTATTTAGGCTGTTATTAATATGTTTCTAGATTGTACGAAATGAAATTATTCACAATTCACTATTCAAAAAAATGATCAAACGATTCACGGTACAGATCACGATTGATAACTATGGTTCGTATCCTGAAAAATAGGGTTTCTAAAGTGAGAAACTGAGAGTGGATCTAATAAAATGCGTTGTCATCTGAACTTATATGATCTAAGGATATAATTATTCCTTTATTTGCTCAGTTTAATGACAAAATCAATTTTGAAGAACTCTTATCTTTCAATTTCAATATGGAGCACCAAGCTCAAACTGATAGGAATGGAGTACAAAACAGTATAAGTCTACAACAGAAACTAAGTGTTGAATTTTCTTATCTACTATTTTGGCTTTACTGAAAGTGAGATTTAACTAATTCTGAATTGCAGAAACAGAGAGAGAGAGAGAGAGAGAGAGAGAGAGAATAACCAAAGACCATTTGATTTAGGTGAAAAGCTTGACTAACCACATGTGCAATTTCAATTGTTGATATCAGGCTTTCCTTGTTGGGAAGGACTTTGGTGCCATCCCAGGATATCTTACTCCTGTTTTTCACCCAGAAAGAGTAGCTGGTATTATAAATTTAGGCATTCCTTTCATCATTCCTGGTGAATCTGCTATTCAGAACCACCTTCTACCCAAAGGATTCTATGTTACTAGGTGGCAGGTATAACCATCCAAATTCCATATGCTATCATAATTTTTTAACAAAATCCTAAATTTGGTCCTCATCATAATATCAAGAGTCAAAATAATCCTTCAGAACTTTAAAGTCTACTTGAGATCTCTCACCATTCAAAATGTGGAATATTTCAGTTCCTAATATGCACAATTGGAGGACCAAAGTGTCTAATTTTGTGTGTCTAGGGACCAAATTATCTCACATTTTACATAGTGAGGGACCTTGAATGGACTTTTATGTCTTGAGGGGCTACTTTGTCTCTCATGATCACGGACGAAAATGAGTGTTTACTTTAATTTTTATATTCCTTCCCATGTGTTAGTAGCAATTACTTTTTGACTAATTTCAGGAGCCTGGGAGGGCAGAAGCGGATTTTGGCCGCTTTGATGTGAAGTCAGTTATAAGGAACATCTACACTCTCTTCTCTAGAAGTGAGGTGCCAATAGCAGCTGATGATCAGGAAATCATGGACTTGTTTGACCCATCTACTCCCCTGCCACCATGGTTCTCTGAGGAAGACCTTGCAACCTATGCATCACTCTATGAAAATTCTGGATTCAAATATGCATTACAAGTTCCTTACAGGTAATCAGATAATTTCCCCATTTTTCAAACGCCAAAAACGTTGGCATTTTGTTTGTCAAGGAACTCAATTATGCTACATAAAATATTTGTTCTAAACTAAGGTTGTTATTATGTAAAGCTTGGCACTTTCGTGGTTCCTTAAAATGATTAAATGTTATAAAATAGGCTTTCGAGGTACAGACTTCTATGATTTTACATTTTTTATGATGCATGCAGGAGTCTCAATATAGATGGTGGGTTAAAGGACCCAAAAGTTACTGTTCCAGCACTTCTGATAGTGGGTGAGAAAGATTATGTGTTGAAGTTTCCAGGCATGGAGGACTATATTCGAAGTGGAGCAGTGAAACAATTTGTGCCAGACTTGGAAACCATATATATTCCAGAAGGATGCCATTTTGTGCATGAACAAGTTCCTGAGAAGGTCAACCAGCTCATCATTCAGTTCCTTGACAAACAAAGTGTCTGATTGTTTTCAGGCTAAAAGCATGTTTCTTTAATGTTGGTGTGATCTCTTTTTCTTTTTTTCCCCCCTTTTTGGGGATTGACTGGTGTGATTTCTCAACTGCTTGTAACATGGAGACCTTAAACTTTCATTTGGAGCATTAGCTCATCAAGGGAGTATATTCTATAATAATAGTCTGAAGCATCTTGGTTACTATAGAAAGAAAGGAAAATTCTCTTTGAACTTACACAATATATAAATAATAAGGATTTTACTAACAAATGCATTTGATTAAGCCTCTCTTTGAATTGGTAGTAAGTAGTGAAGTAATATAATTATTTCATTTTATTATTTGAAAAATATGTGGTGGTATTGGATGGAATGAGTTTCATTAATCTCCACTCCACTCCATCAAGTTTGTTATATCCATTTAATGGAACTTGTTATATTTTCATTCCCCTCCATCCTATTTTGTAAATGGAACTTGTTATAATTTCATTCCCCTCCATCCTATTTTATCCTAGTATATTAAGCACGGACACGGGACACGACACAGACACGAGGGACACACCAAAGTTGAAAAATTACTGGATACGGACACGGCATATATATACTTGAAAGTTTAAAGAAAAATATACATTATTCAAAATATTATTTATATAAGCTTCACTAATACTTTGTTTTCTTTTAAATTCAAAATGTTATGTTTTATTTCCATTTTATAACATTGTTTATATTGTGTTTTTTTATGTTAGCTTAAGAAAAAAATAAATTTCAAATTGAATATATATATATATATATAGAGAGAGAGGGAGAGAGATGTGTTGTTGGTGTTTCATATAAGATCCGACACGGACACGTGTCTGACAAGTAGACACAACACCTAAACAGTGTATCCGTGCTTTATAGATCCTAGTCCATCAATCTAAATATAGCCTACGAAATTAAAAGTGATAAGTTTTTAAGCTTTTTGATGTATTCGCTGTCTTGAAAACTTAAAAAACTCATCCTTCAATATAAAATGTGCTATTGTTTTTTTTTAATGAGTGCCCTTAGAAAACCCAAAAAGTAAATATATATGGACTTCTTACACGATTGTGAGAGTAAGTGCCCATTGAAATATCTGTACCTCTCTGTTCACCTGTAAGTGTTGTTTGACAAAAAAAGTTTGGTTCAATAGTTTTTGTCATTTGAGAGATTCGATAAAGCATTAATTATCCTTTTATGCTTTTGCCCTTGCACATATTTTCTCTCAGCATAAACTTTTCATAACGATAATTATTGCATGATCTTGGAAAATTTTTTCAATTTAAGTTTTTTATTTTTTGTCTGTGTATTTTTAATAATTTTTTAATCTATATGTCAAAATTTTAAAAAATAGTTATTAGTAAATGGAGGGAGTATATCAAGTGAAAAGTGTTATTTATTTATTTGGATCTAATGAGCTCCTAGTGGAGCTAAGAGAAAATAGAAAATGGAATGAGCAAATAAGAATAGAATCCTTGACCAATTAACAAACCCCTAATCACTTGAACAAATGATGATATCATATGAGCTACTCATAGCAATTGTTCTTTATATAAGAGAGAAACGCTGTATTCAGTGTTTTTTTTTTTTTCCTGTCAAATTGTCGGGTGTTGTATTCGGTGTTTAAATAACATCAAATTGAATAGAGGGATGAAGAGGCATGCGCCTGCAACAATGATTAATTATATTTATACGTAATTTTATTCTTATAACAAATAATTCTGTATATACAAATAAGAAAATAAAAAGTTACTCTTATATAAAATAATATTATCATTTTAAGTGATAGATGACCAAGGATTAAAGAAAAAATTTCCCTAAAAAGGAAATGAAGAATGAGGACTAAGAAAAAGGGTGATAAGGAGCGAAAAAATTACATAATTTCTATGAATCTTGGTAGGGTAGTATTCAAATCCAATATAGTATATATGGGTACATAAAAAATATATTGAATCAATTCATTTTGCACAAATTTAATCGATTGCCATCAAGTTTAAATTAAATTTATCTTTTTTAAATATTGGTAATAAAATATAAACAATTTAAAAGGTTATTAATAAAATTTATTTTCACTCAATCAAAATAATTATTAATCAAACTTTTAATATTATGAAACTCCCAGATAACTACAAAACTTAAGATTTAGAAAACATCATTTACTGTGAAAAAACAAAAAAATTCTAAGATATAATAATGATTCAAAAAATAAATAACAATTTTGAATGGTGTTTTAAAATATTGTTATTATTATTATAAAATGATGTCAAACTCATTCAACATGTTACCCCCAAAAAAAAAATCTCATTTCAACATATTTGGAGTATATATTTGCTTCATATTTAAATTGTCTAAATTTCACAAAGATAAACTCTTGTTACCTGTTATGAAACCTCTATTTAAGGGTAATCACATAACAACTCCTGAAAGTGATGAAGGTGTCCAAGGGACTTTGCCTGGCTAGAGCGAATCCAACAATTTTTTTTCTTCTTCCAAGAAATGAGTCTAAATTGTCCAAACAGCACCTGCACTAATTTCCTTACGAAGTTTCGTCTGCCACACAACCACATGACTTGACCTGGCGTTTATGTTCATCTTGTCTTCTTCCTTTTTGGTATCTCCCCTCCGATTTCCTCACTCATCCATCCACACACTCTTCACTCCACTCTGTATCAAACCCCTCCCTCTCAAATGGAAAACATCAAACACAGTCATGTAGAAGTGAATGGACTGAAGCTTCACGTGGCAGAGATCGGAAGTGGTATTTCCTTGAAGACTCTAAAATTATTATTAAGGGCTTATCTGATTTACTTTTTCAGTTTTCAGTTTTCAGCTTTTTCACAGCAAACCAAACAGGCCTAAACTATTCATTCATTTCCATCTAGTTTACGTGAATGATCACTCTTCGCTTGTTTGTGTTGTGTTGTGCAGGGTCAAAGGCAGTGGTATTCTTGCATGGATTCCCAGAAATCTGGTACACATGGAGGCACCAGATGATTGCTGTAGCCAACTCTGGCTATCGGGCAATTGCCTTTGACTTCAGAGGCTATGGACTTTCGGATCATCCAGCTGAGGTACAAAAGGAAACCATGTATAACCTGGTTGATGAGATCGTGGGCCTTTTGGATGCATTGAGCATCACCAAGGTAAGGAACTTTGAGCTATATATGCTACACTGCATTTCTTAAGGTAGCTAGTGTTTAGAATAAAAGAAAAAAAAGAAACTAGGTGGTGAATTTTTTTTTGGCTTTGCTCAAAGTGAGATTTAACTAATTCTAAACAGCAGAAACAAAAAGAGACCCTCTGATTTAGGTGAAATACTTGATTAACCACATGTGCAATTTCAATTGTTGATATCAGGCTTTCCTTGTTGGGAAGGACTTTGGTGCCATCCCTGGATATCTTACAGCTGTTTTGCATCCAGAAAGAGTAGCTGCTGTTATAAATTTAGGCATTCCTTTCACCCTTCCTGGTGAATCTGCTGTCCAGAAACACCGCCAGCTCCCCGAAGGATTTTATATTACTAGGTGGCAGGTACAACCTTACAAATTCCATATGCTGTCATAATTGTTAGACAAAATTCTCAATTTGGTCCTGATCATAAAATAGGAGACAAAAATAATTGTTGAGGGCTTGAAAGTCTACTTTGAAATCTCTCACCATTCAAAATGTGGGATATTTTAGTTCCTAAATATGCAAAATAGGAGGACCGAAGTGTATTATTTTGTATGTCTAGGGATCCAAATATCTCGCATTTTGAATGGTGAGGAGCCTTGTGTAGACTTTTGTGCCTTGAGGGGCTACTTTGTCTCCCAATATTTTGATCAAGGACCAAAATCAGTGTTTAATTTGTATATCCCTTCCCACGTCTTAGTAGCAATTACTTTTTGACTAAGTTCAGGAACCTGGGAGGGCAGAAGCAGATTTTGGCCGGTTTGATGTAAAGTCAGTTATAAGGAACATCTACACTCTCTTCTCTAGAAGTGAGGTTCCCATAGCAGCTGATGATCAGGAAATCATGGACTTGTTTGATCCATCTACACCCCTGCCACCATGGTTTTCTGAGGAAGACCTTGCAACCTATGCATCACTATATGAAAATTCTGGATTCAGTTATGCATTACAGGTTCCTTACAGGTAATCAGATTTCCCCTTTTTCCAAACGCCAAAAATGTGGAACTCTGTTTCCTTAATTTCAAACTAGCATTTAGATGTTTATGGAGATGCCACTGCAAATGTTTGTTCTCAACTAAGATTATTCCAATATGAAGCCTGGCATCTTCATGGTTCCATAAACTGATGAAATGTTAATTACATAGGCTTTAGGGGTACAGACTTCTATGATTTTACTTTTTGATGATACATGCAGGTGTATCAAGATAGATGGTGGGTTAATGGATCCAAAAGTTACTGTTCCAACACTTCTAATAGTGGGTGAGAAAGATTATGTGTTGAAGTTTCCAGGCACAGAGGACTATATCCGAAGTGGAGCAATGAAGCAAGTTGTGCCAGACTTGGAAATCATATATATTCCAGAAGGAAGCCATTTTGTGCATGAACAAATTCCAGAGAAGATCAACCAGCTCATCATTGAGTTCCTTGACAAACAAAGAGCTTGATTGGTTTCTGGCTAAAAGCATGTTTCTTTAATGTTAGTGTGATTTCATTTTTTTTTTTCCTTTTTTGGGACTGACTGATGTGATTTCTGAGCTGCTTGTAAGATAAAGGGACCTTAAACTTCCATTTTGAGCATTAGCTCATCAAGGGAGGATATTCTATAATAATGGTCTGAATCATCTCTGTTACTGTAGAAAGGAAGGAAAATGTTTTTGGACCTTATACTATATACAAATAATAAATATGTTGATTGTAAGTGACCATCAAAATATACGTATTTCAAGTGACGAAAAGTGTTTCTTCAAATACAAGAGAAGTGTTGTATGTAGTTTTTTTTTTTTTTCCTGGTGTTGTATTCAGTGTTTGACCATTTCAAGAACCTCGGGAGACTTCCACGGAATGGATATGGCAAAAACGATGCAGCACCCATTCAAGAAAGTTTTGCTTCTTGGTTTGATCCCTGCTTTCTCTATTTTTCATAGAAATCTTTAAAAACAGAAAATGGATTGAAAATATAGAATAAAAATAGAATATGAAAATAGAAACTAAATAAATTCTTACATTTCAATAATAATAATAAAAAAAAAAAACTCAGCAAGTTGGAATGGTAATAGTAATATTGAAACTAACAAGTTGGGATGTTTGTGCTAAGAGTCACAAGGAGTGTCATGGATCTAAAGTTCATGTCTCTATAATAGTGCCAGAAAATACTCAATCTCTTTCACTGCATCTGTCAAGTTTTTCCAAATTTAATAGGAACAATCTTATCCACTTACACAATTTTTTACCTGTATCGAGATTTATTTATTATTTTCTTAATATCTTTTATTTTTTTCAGACCGATAAAGTGAATGGAAGGGAGTAACAAATCAATTATTGTAGTCTTGCAAATAGGATCGTCAGTTAAATGACGTAGATGGAATCTCATGTATATAAATTACTTTCTGCTGAATAAAACTATCAGGTCTTCCAACTAACTTCCAGATTCTTCATATTCAAATCTGTTAAGAAGTATATGGTATCTCATGTGTATATATAGTAAATACCCCCTTTATGCTGAATGAAAAACTATTCAAATGTAACAAATACCAGAATACGAATGCCCCCAAATGGACAACCATTCCCTCACTTCTCTGGAAACACGATTCCTCAGTGGGTTTCTTGTCTAAACTAGTTGTTTACCAAATTGCAGTGTGGTCAATACAATGATAATTGACCCCTTCACTATTTTACAGAAATTCGTCCAGAGCAGGAAATATATGTCAATCAACAGAGCGAGTAAGAAAGTCTTAAAACCAACCCAGAACTGAATGAAATCAGTGAAGTAGAAGTTAACCATACTTGCTAAATTATAGTTCGCACAATAACAAAGTCACTTACAAAGTAGAAAAACAGGACCATGGTCCAAACTAAGAAAAGAATTCCTTGTCATGTCTGCATAAGAGAAATGCCGCATATGACGATAATTGCATAAACAGCACAATCAATGAACATAGCATCCACCGTGTTCTGCATAACCAGGGCTAATTCCAATGTCTTGGCAAGTTGTGCATCCCACTGATTTCCATCAGATAAAGTTCTATTCTGTCTTCTGTTAGACTCTCTTAAACCTCTTTGTTTGCCAGAAAGAACACGTGCAGCCACAACTGATAAGTTAGTCAGCAGAACCAAGTAGAGTGGCCTAAAGCTTATAACACTCTTAATCAACTCGCCACCAAGCAAAGAAAGTCCTAGGTAAGATGCAACAACTAATAGGGCCACAGCAACAGAACAACAAAGGCGGGTACCCCTTGAGGCATTGATGGCAGAACTTATTTCACTAGGGGTGATGAGAAGTTTAGGTTCCTCAGTCTGTGGTGGTTGTTGTTGCGACTGTTGCTCGGTTGCAAGGAGGTCAGGAGGCGAGCCTGGAAGTGGTTGTACATGTCCATCTTGAGAAGTTGGGACGATTGAAATTTCATTTTCAGGCTCATGTTTATGCAAAGAAGGTGTTTGGCTTCCGCTAATGCAAGCATCAGGTTTAGAGTGGGAGGGATCAATAAGGGTGTCACGATTCAACACAGCAGAATCTGATTTCTCCTCTGCCTCCCCATGAGACAAAACTGCAACATAAACAGCTCTGGTCACGAAATTGATAATTACTAATAATTCCAAGTCCAATGTTGTGAGTAATTTATCCTAATGAAATAGCCAAGCTAGAGAACCTAACTCCCTGGGACCTACCCAATATGATCCCCCGAGCCAATAAGATCCCACAAAATGAATCGATTTATGAATTGTTCAACACTCTAAGCCTGACTCTGATTTATACAAGCAATCAATACAGACAGAAAATATGATAGTTATTAGCAATCCTGAATCCAATTTTGCTACAAAGCAATGCGAATGCAGGAGCCGATTTAAAGAACCTAACTCCCTAGTCAATACAGCTTCAATCTTATTTCACGAAATGAATCTTGTGCGAGATGAACTGTTCGCAACTTTTTTAAGTCCTATTTATACAAGTGGTGACTATAAACTAACTCTATAGCCAATAAGCTCAAGTTCAATCTTACTTCACAAAATCAATCTAGTGATGAGTTGTTCGGCACTCAACATTAAGGACCTTTTTTTTTTTAAAGGTGTAAGAATTCTATGCACGTAATTGAATTTTTATTTCATACTGAAAAATAGATAATAATCATGAGGAAATTTTGAAGAAATACATACATTTCCTCCCCCCTAAAATCTAAGTGGAAAAAAGAAAAAAAAAATCTTAGTCAAATCTAACCCACCAACTGATTGCACAACTAATAGCTTTCTAAGTAGCACATGAAGAGAGAAAGAAAGTACTAGTGGTATGAAGGGTGGCGTTTTGGTCGTTGGAAATGAGCGGTTGGGGTTGGGAAGACGGAGGCGCATCAGCATCCGCGGGAGGAGAAGAGGAGGGTTGGGGTTGGTGAGTGGGTGGAAGAGTTTGGATCCGACCGGTTATGAAGGCGAGGCGGTCGGATCCTTGCTCCAGGATCCTTCTTCGTCTTCGTGTCTCTCTGCTGTTCTCTGCCATCATACGCAATCCTCCCCCAGCACGAGTATCAACTCTTTGACGATGACTTGTGAACCGAGGTCAGGTTAACCCCCTTTCTGTACTTTGTCTCTTGCTGTATCCTTGGATATATGGAAATGAATACACCCGAGAAGAATTGGATGAGAGGTTTTGAAGTTTGGATATTTAAAAATAGGTAAAATATTATTTGTGTTTACTATTTATGATATGGCATATTGGTATATTTTTATTTATTATTAGATGAGTTATAGATCCAACTTAGTTAGAATCCAACTTAGTTAGGATCCACATCTTATCCAATAATAAATAATAGTATTTTGACATGGTGTCCCACAAAGTATGAGTATAAATAATATTATTCTTTGTAAAATGGATGGAATGGAGGCGGATGAAATGGATTTCATCAAATTCTATCAATTTTTATTGTCCTTCTTCTCTTTCAATTTGGGAAAAGAGAGATGGATCTATTGTTTTCTTGTTTTTTACTCATAAAATGACCACATTCCATTCTATTACTAAGATATCTAAACAATGAAGGAGAATAATCATACCACTCCACTCTGCTTTGTTCTATCTCACTTGCTTCGCTCCACTACATACTACCAATCCAAACATGCCCTTGGGTAAAACCTGATTTATATCATTAGTCTGAAAAGTTTTTATTTATTTATTTTGATCGAAATCAGGGTATCCACCACTGACAGCAGTGACTACTCCTCATCGTCGTGGGAGCTCTCTCAAAGAAGCAAACTGCTGGCCATGAAATGCGCTTCATTTCCATAGGCAGGGATCGAACCCCCGACCATATGGTTAAGGGACAAGGTGAGCTGCCACCACGCCACACCTCATGGTTAGTTTTTATTTATTTTTTCTATTTTCAAAACACGAATTATGTTTAAATTATGAACAAAAATATAATACATTATGTTTTGTTATGAACTCCTAATATTATAATATGGCATTTTATATTTTATTGTGATTTCTTAACATTTTAATTTGGGTTCTACATCAATAATTTTTGTTCATTTATAATTTGAATGATATCCATGGAAAGGGCAAGTTTAAAACGTTTAGACCTCATTTTTCATATTGTATAAGGTGTGATATGATAAGTTAATAAATATGTTATGTCTTTATACGTTGTTTGATACTAGCAACATATTGTATAAGGCTATCAATCAAACTTTCCTTGTATGTTAAAACGATTTAAGTATGCCTAAGGAGGGAGGATAATGCTTGATTAGGTTTTGACATATAAGGTTTTATTTTCCTTATTTAATTAAAAACAATAAATAATATAATAAATAAAATTATCATTAAAATAAAAATATATATTTTAAATATTAAATAAAATATAAAAAATATTGAGATAACAAATAATAATTTTATTAAAATAAAATAATAACTTATTTTAAAAAATTATGTAAAAAATTATATACTAAAATAAAAAATAAATGAAATTATAAATATTAAATATATAATAATAAATAATATAATATAATAAACATTTTAAATAAATAATAAGCAAATAAATAAAATAAGAAGTAGAAAATCAATAATAAATAATAAAATATATAAAAAATTATAAATTATATACTATTAACATATATAAATAATATGGTATATTAAATTAAGGATTAAACAAATTAATATTTATTTATAATTAGAGTTATTTTTAAATAAATGATAGTATTATGTGAATTTAATAAATATAAACAATTAATAAAATACATTATTTACTTTTTATTTAATATTTACATATAATTAGAGCTATTTGTAAATAAATAATAATATTTTATAAAATATAGTATCTTACACAATGTTACACCAAATAGTATATAGTATTAAAAGTATATCAAACTTTATATTATCAGAGCTTATCCTATCAAGTCTTATATTATCAGGCTTTATCCTATTAAGTGTGCCAAACAGGCCCTTAAAAGTGTTAAGGTCTGTATGGTTTTTGGTGTAGTATTATATGAGATTTCAACCTGAGACGTCATGCATACTAACACAATACGTCATTTACATCAAATAACGGATAAAGGCAAAACATATAATATCAACTTATCCTATTATGCATAATGCATCATACTAAACATATCCTTAGGGATATAAATAAAAAAAAATTAATACAAAATTGAAATCTTGATAAAAGTAAGCAACGTAAAAAAGGGTTTATCTTCCTTCTCCGGAAAAGATTGCACACCCTTATCTAACCTCAATCACTTTCCTTTTTACTCCTCTGAAAATAAATGTGATATCAATTTAATCTCCAGAAGAAGATTTTTGGCATTGTTTTAATCTATGAAAGTTATGTATGACATCAATTTATTTCCTGAAGGTTTTTTATATTACTTTAATAATTTTATTTCTAACACTGTAAAAATGTTTTACACTCAAAATCTTACAATAAATATCTTTTTAAATATTGGTGAAAAAGTCAACTATTATGAAAAAGTGAACTATCATGTCTAATGTGGTAATGTATGACTAGATTATGTAAAAAATTTTATACTGTCAATAATAGAAATCAAGGAGTTGTTTGAAAGTGTTTTTGTTCTTGAATTTTTAAAAGCTGTTTTAGAAAACAAGTTTAAGTTCAATTTTTAAAAACAAAAGACAAAAAAACTTGTTTGACAATTAAATTTTTAAAACAGTTTTATAATGGTAAAAAATAGAAAACCTGTTTGGATAAATTTTTTAAAAAACAACTTTTAAAACTAATAAAATAAAAAACTGTTTGGCAAATTGCATTACTATAAATGACAAATTTTAACAATTATGTTTGATGGATAATATTTTTCATATGTACTTAATAAATAAATTTTTAATAAAACTTCCTATTTTAAAAATAGTCTTAATACAACTTGGTGTTAATTTACATTTATAAATTCATTTTTTATAACCACATCCAATTTGCAATTTGGTCACGATGTCTTGCCATTTCCATTGCAGCTTCATCAGTCCATCTTGTTGTATTGTCCCTATTGGAGTTCACATCTAAATTTACATTATCATTCATAGCTTTAACATCATCTGGATCCTTATCCTCTCATTCTCTAAACAGTATGTCCTACATTCCCTACTTACACACATAGTTATGAATTACACAGCATGTGATGACAATAAGGTGTTGTCTAGAAGGCTTATATGGTGGCATTCACCTCAAAATGGGAAATTTGCTTTCAAGACTCCAAAACATAATAAAGCTTGCGCTCGAATTATTTAATAAACTCAAACTCAAACTCGACTCATAAGCTCAACTCATTGAACTATTAACAAATCAAGATGAAAATATCTCATGAGTTTACCTAACTCACTTCCTCAAGCACAATAAAACTTCTAGTATATGTATATATAACTGATACATTGCACAGAACAACCCATATTTACATAGCATCTCAATAACACTGATATAAACTATAACCCATGCTACCTAGACTATAACAAACCAAACAAGATCATACTCTATATCAATCCTAGAAACACAAACCCCCCTTCACACCTAGACCTACTAGTATACACCAGAGTTAGGCTATTGCATGTTTAGTGGACTACTTGCTGACCTGCCTTATGCCCAGGGACACGGTCATTTACATTTTTATTTGGACTTAGATTAGACAACAAGGCGTCACGACTAGTCAAAACTACTTAGAAAAAACTATCCATTTCCTTTGCAAGAAGATCTAATCCTTGTGAAAGCTTCTCCAAAGCGCCACTTAATTCCTCAACATTCTTTTGAATTGATTGTGTCTTCACAGTTTCTTCACTACCCTAGATTGTGGGATATAATTCCTTCATAGAGGCTTCAATTGATTCCAACTCAGTTAACACAGAAAATTTTCCATTGGAAAATCTAACTCTAATCTCCTCATTGACAAGATTCTGCAAACCTCTAAAAGCTGAAGCCCAATAACAAGAGACTAAAAAGTGAGATATGCTGAAAGTACAGGGTTCAGTTAAGGAAGAATCACAATAGATAATACTTGAGGACGCAATTGGCAGATATCTAACAAAAAATTCATAAGCATAATAGAATTCAAAGTTGTGCATTGATACTCTACAGTAGGACTGTGGGTATGCAGACTGGTCCGGTCCATTTAGCCCGGTCCGCGACAGACCAATTTTAAATGGGCCAGACCAAACCGGTTCGCTTGATATATAGATTGGCATTTTGCCTAGTCTAGGCCTAGTCCACCTAAGCTCGCAAGTCCGCGGGCCAATCCGCATTTTTTGCCCAGTAAGAAGCCCGTGCACCAAATCACAGACCAACACACAGACCAACCCATGAACCATCTTTTGTTTTTTTCCTTTTTTTTTACTTTTTTTAGTAGCCTATATTATATATTTATATTTATACTATATATTTTACCTCAAAAAATATATATACACATTTTTCTTTACAAAATCCAATTTAAAGTTTAAACAAATAACAATACTAATTACTAAATACTACTAATATTAAAATTCAAGTGTTAATTTTGTTTAAAATAATAACATACAAATTACAAATCAATCAAATATGTATAACTCATCCAATCATAAAAAATATTAAAACTACTAAAGAATAAAAATTAACAACTTCTAACTATCAAACACCAAACATAAGCAAATCAAATACCAAATACAAATACAAAATACAAATACAAAAATTGTAAAATAAACCAACTTATCAAAACAAAAGTCTTAACACATCAAATTTAAATTATTACAAAGTCCATCCATCACCATCAAGCACATAAATAAAGTTTATCCATAAAAATACAAATACAAATACAATGTCCTTACAAAGTTCATCCATAAAAAAGATAAGGTAAAGAACACAAATGTTTCCAAAGTCCACTGAAAGTTTAAAACTATTACAAACCATTATTCTTTATTCCACTGAAACTCCACTATTAGGTGCTTTTGAATTAGTGCCTTCTTCATTTGAACTTGAATCTCCTTCTTGCTCTACAACTCACACCACAAATAATACAAAACAATTACCATCACATTTATTCAAAATATTACAATAAGAAAAAGACAATAATTGAAAATATATTATTTACCTTGTACATCAAAGCCAAGCAACCAATTCTAGTACATATCAAAGCTTGCACATTTTTGTAAAGAAGAGAACTTCTATATCTTTTGAGAACACGAGAACCAATAATAAATGCAGATTCAGATGCCACAGTTGTTATAAGAATGCTCAAAATATCACAAGCCATCAATGATAAATTTGGAAATCAATGTCTATTGTCATTCCAATAATGCAATACATAAAGATTTTGATGAGATTGAAACTCCACTGTTTGCTCATCCAAATAAATATCCAATTGTGACTTCCAACTTCAATAACATGTTGATTCTCATATTCAATATACTCCTATATCATTTTAAAATTATAACAACAATTAGAATTCTAATAAGCAAACACAAAAATGAAAACATAACAAGTGAAAAATAGAAACTTACATCGATATCAACCTATGGTAAAACTAATGAACCTCCAACAAAATTTCCACTTGTTGCTTGGTTAGCATGAGGCTAGCTACTTTGAACTTGAGAATTACTTGACTCTCCAGAAGACATTTGCATGTACTTATTAAAAAGAGTAGTCAATTTATCTTTCACGGAACTCAACTTTTCTTGACAAGCTATTGGGTCAAGACCAAGCTTTCAATAGCAAAACTCCAAAAATGTGAACTTCATGCGAGGATCAAGAACAGATCCAAGTTCAAGCACAATACGGTAATCACTCCAATACTTATCAAACTTCACTTTCATCCTAGAAGCCATATCCCTAATGACTGCATCCTCATTACTCACATTTTGAATGAGCAAATATTCAATCCTCCACACTTGTTTGAAATACAGATTTGATGTTAGATAGGATGATCTGGATATCAAGTTAGTGATCACATAAAAAAGACGCTAAAATTCACATATTTTTTCGGCTCTTATCCATTCTTCCTCAGAAGGGCAATGCTTATAGTTTGGTTCATTTAAAGCATATTGCCAAAAAGAATGCCGATATGGAAGTGCACTTTCAAGCATAAGAAAAGTGGTGTTCCACCTAGTAGTTACATCTAAATGCAAGCCAACACTAGCACTACCATAACTTTTTTACAATTTCTTTGAAAGCATTCATTCTTGCCTCTAATCCCTTGACAAACTTGATGCTCTCTCTAATTTTGTGTAAAGCAGAACTAGTAGCTTTCAAACCCTCTTGAACAATTAAGTTTAAAATATGAGCACAACATCGGATGTAAAAAAACTCATCAATACATAACAAATCATTCGGCATATCATGAAGCCTATCTTTCAGCACTTCTTGCATATTGTCATTAGAACTAGCATTGTCCAAAGTTAATGAAAAAACTTTTCCATCAATACCACACTCTTGCAAAAAATTTAATACAATTTTAGATAATTCACATCCAGCGTGAAGAGAAGGCATATGAGAGAAATTAAGAATTTTGCTATTAAGCTTCCAATTCTTATCAACGAAATGAGCTATCAATGTGATATAGCCCTCAGTTGTACAAGAAGTCCAAACATCAAAAGTCAAGCATACCCTACTTGGAATGTGAGACAACACTTCCTTCAACTTCTTCTTCTCACTATCATACATATTAATCACATCCAAAGTCACCGTACGCCTAGAGTAAACTTTGGCTTCAAGATTTAGATAGTTCAACAACTCCCTAATCCTTCTATATTCAACAAAATTAAACGGAAGGTCATGCTCTATAATATACATAGTAACCATGTCACGCACAAGTTTGTTATCAACCTTTCTAGATCTTAGTTTTCCAACTTGATCAAGTATTAATATTCCAGCCTCACTATCTGGAAACCTGGGTATTTTCTCACATTTACTCATATGACGCAACAATGTTGAAGTTTCATACCAAGTACCACCACTAACATATGCATTCCCATAATCTTTGCATTGTGCTCTCTCTTTCCCATCCTCACCAACACCAATTTTATCAAAATGTTGCCAAAACACTATATGTAACAGTTCTGACTCTCTTATTTGGAATGGCTGCTTTAGATTCAACAGGGAGCGAAGATTGACTATCATCACCCCTACCACTACCACTACTAACACCAACAGAAACATGTTGATTATAATTTATAAGACTTGCTTTAGTAGTAGAAGAACCCCCAATTGACTTTGACACATGCATTCATATTTAGCTTTCAATCTAAATCACACAAGACAATCATAATAAAAACATTTTAAATTAAACTCTTAAACCACACACAATGATAAATAACAAAGTACAAAGGCAAATTTCAAGTAAAATCAAACCATCCAAAACCTAATGACTTAATGTAAGAAATTTCTCTTAAAACTCAAATTATCCAACATCATCAATCTCATCATCTCATAAAGAGCAAAAATGTCAAAATTCCCCACCCTCCATGATTTTCCTTATTTATAACAAGCCTCTGAATCTATCAAAAATCTACCCATACTTCCATTGGATCTCCTTAATTTTTAGACTTCAACCATTCATATTGTCTATCTAAGCTTGCACAAAAAGAAGAAAGAACAAAGAAAGAAAGAAATGTGGCATTGGAGTATTTATCTCAACATTGAACAAAGTAATCATTGAACATAGATCAACTTTAGCAAATCAATCAACAAAAATCCATTATCATCATAATTTCCATGATAAAAATATTCAAAATAACAAGCGGCAATTAGAAAATAATGCTAGTTGCTACTACCCTACTCCACCCCCAACAAACCAAAGGTTCAAATCTTAACAATCCATTCAAAATTTTAATATTTTTCAGAAGATCATGAAAGTTTTCTCTATAAACATGATATTTGGCCCCATCAAAATAATAAAATATCACTATCCATGTAAATAGCAAATGGTATAACTTATTAACAGATCAAAACCTCATCAAACAACGTGACAGTAATTACAGATCTCAAACCTTACTTGATGGCTGGTAAGCAGAGGCCGCGAGCAGAAGCGCGATTCAAAGGCTGCAAGATGAAGAAATGAGATGAAGAAGATAGATGGTCATCGCTTAGAGAATATCAGAATAGTATAACCCTAGTTTTGACCTTGATTTATGTTTTATGAAGAGAGAAGAGTTATGGGCAACGGCAGTGGGCTTCAGTGCCTCACTCTTCTTCAACCTTCAAGTGTCTTTGTTGTGGGCTTAAAGTGTCTTGGGCTTAGTAGAGAAATTGTTTTTAGACTAGAGGCTAGAGCATTTTAATTTTTATGTGGATTAGGTGGGCTGGTCCGTGGAGCCGATTAGAAAAGTCCGCGGGTTAAAAATTTTCTGATCCATTTTCATGGGGGTTGCGAGTTAAACGGGTTGGTCCGCGGACCGCGGTCCATATACCCAACTCTACTCTACAGTGTCCCTATGCCTTTTGAATCACTTGTTTCCAAGTAAAATTGAACAATGGAAGATACATATGAAATTCTAATAATACCAACAAAGGTAGCTCACATGAATACCCTCCATCAACCACTCAAAACACAACATGTCCCTTTACCCCATCCAATTCTTGCTTACAAATAATATTAACCAGCAAAAGATAGATATAAAACTTCGATAATATCAACAAAGATAGTGCTATATAGATACCCTCCATTTTCCACTCCAAACAACACTCGTTCCTTCCTTCCTTCCAATTCTTTTAGAAATACGATAAAGATAAACAATCATCTCCCTTTCTATACTCATGATGTAAAAAAGGTATACAAGTTGATCACTCATGTATATAAGCTAGTTAATCAACTCTTTTCTGGAACTCAAGTCATTCAACAATTCAATTAAGTTCATCACATTCTTCTCTAATATTTCTTCTCTTCTCTATTTCTTCCTTTTAATTGTTACCAAGTGTTATTCTCTGATACCATACCAACCATTGAAATCAAGAAAAAAGAACATCTTATTAATATAAGACATGTTCCAATCACAACCAAAACCAATCACTACCACCACCACCACTCTGATAAACCAAATTGTAGAAACCCAGAATTCAAAAAGCAAAGAAAGCAACACCTAGAAGTTCAAGCAATATTCAATATACATCATTTTTGCTACTTTTAACTCACAAAAAAACCAAAACCCAAAACTTTTATAGAGTAAAAGAGAGAACCAAAGAAAGAGAAAGAAAGAAAGAGGGATGGACTCACAGCAGTGGAGGGCGTGGAGGACGGAGGATGTGGGTTGTGGTGCCACAGATCACAGCGGATCTGGGGCATGGGGTTGCCGCCCGTGGTAGATCATGAGCTGGGTGGCGCAGTCTTGGGCCATGGAGCAGCTTGGTGGCGAGGAGTTTCTCGCGGAAGCTTGGTTGGGTCGCGGAGGAGGCCGGGGATGGTCGTGGTGCTGGGGAGGGAGCTCTGATGCAGTTGTGGATGGTGAGACAAAATAAAATGAGAGAAACTCTCCCCAAGAGTTGTAGGAAAGAAAAGATAAGAAGTTCAACATAATTACAAATTTGCTACCATGTTTTCATCCATCTCTAAAACAATAAAACAACAAAACATGTTAAAGTTGTTTCTGTGTTTCAGTTTTTAAAATGCAAATGGTGTTTTTCAATTTTTAAAACCAAGTTTTATAAAACAAACAACCAAATCGTTTCTTTTGGTTTTTTATTTTTAAAACTCAAAAACTGTTTTAAAAAACAGCAACCAAACTGCCTGCACATCTTTAGTTTGATTCCTAAAAGATGCATTTGACATAACTGTGGTTTGTGAAAAGACCATCAAATAAATGTCACATACATTTTGCAGGGACTTATCTTTTAAAGACTAAAGTTATGTAAAAATATTTCGGGGATTCAAAAATTATTGTTGGTACCATTTTTTTCACAAAATCTTGAAATCTAGAATATAGAAAATGAAAACAGACACCAAACAAAATTTTCCTTCAATGTTTTCAGGTTAAGTTAAAAAAGAAGGATAAATTACACTAATTACCCCTGAGGTTTAATAAAATTTATCTTACCTCCCCTCTATTTATAAAATTTGCTTAGGAGATCTAGAGTTTGTGAAATATTTACATCATCCTTTCTTGAGTTTATAAAATCATTATACCACCCTCCTCTTTATTTCACAATAAACAATGTCTACAGGGAAGATCAATGTCACTCAAACACAGAGAAGGGCAGATGAATTTTACCAAATCTCAGAAGAAATTGATTAGTACAATTCACCCTAAAAAGAAACTAAGAACTAAGCTATCAACTTGATTACCGGGAACACCTGCATCCTCCTGTCTGGCACAAGTTATCTCCTGTCCCCATGTTTCGAGAGAGACCAAGCAACCTATGTATGATAAAGGTTGTGAAACTCTGGATGATTGGCAAGAGAGACAATCCGTTCTATTGGTATCATTTCTATGCCGCTTTCGATTGCCTATCTTTGAACTAATCCATTTTATACTTTGAAACTCATCATAATATTCGTCTTGTACTTTGAAATTCATCATAACTCGTGCGATTGCATATTGGTGAGACATTCATCACATAGATGATAATATTATGCGTGCATACAAAGGAGTTAGGGTGTCTATAATAGAGGAATGTAGACAAGTAAAATCCAGAACGATATTTCTCTTTATCCATGCTGAATTGGGAAAGAATCGAACCGATAAACCAGATTTGGGTCGTCTAGTTGAAGCAATGGCTGCATCGAAATTGCAATCTAATACTCACACCATCTGCTGCTTCAATAAATAAGACCACCTCTCATACTATCATCTCAATTCTCATTTTTAAGTTCGTATCATGCCATTATATGTCATTAAAAAACATTGCATTTCTTCTTCACTGTTATTTCCCGGTACCAATAGTTTACAGAACCTAAGAGGAGTTCGGTAAGTTGAATATATATTTTCGTTCTAATATTTCCAATGTGACATCAATTTAATCGTAACAAAATTTTTGACATCAAATTAGTCCTAACATTTTTAGTTTCGACATCAATTCAATCCTAATTTCTTATTTTGACATCAATTGGGTTATTCCATCAAAATAAGGATACAACAAAATGACTAAATTAATGTTAAAAAAAATTTCTTAAGACGAAATTGACGTCAAATTGAAAATATTAGGAATAAAAAATTTATTCACACTAGGTGAGTTAGTTAAGGCCCTTTGCCTAAAGTTCAATTCAGAGACCTACCATCTCATGTTATTCCTTTAGAACCTAAGATGAGCTTCACCATCAATCCACCTTCATCATAGGCCATCAATTTCACCGCATAATGAAATTGCAAAGGCAAATTCATGCCACAAAATCTACAAAGATGTTTGTCAGTTGTCACAAGGGAAGGCGCGCATAAAGAAGCATATCCTGCTATAACAAGCAAAATGTAAAGAGCAGAAAATTGACAGAATTGTTCAAGAACACTGGTCACATACTCGAATGTCATAAAAAGTATTATATCCTAACTAAGACTCTTATTTTATTTTTTTTAACATAATTTACATCAGTCATACAAGATATGATTTATACAAGGTCTTGCTTACATAATATATGGGTTCTCAGAGTTCATAAGCTGGAAATTTAGATTGGGAAGGATCAATCATGTCCAAAAAGAGATAAGCCATACCTCCTTGCCCTTCAAACAAGGAATAAGGTGTATCACCTCGATGCATTTCACCTTGGGATATCAGCTTATGAGCTCTATCAAGCAAAAAACAAGCAAAAGCTTTGGCCCTGTATAAATATTTAACATTCCCAGTAAGTTGGTAGAGTGACAGGAACACATATGCATTCCCACTAATACCATGGCAAATCCCAACTCGCTTAAGCAGACCACGATTCCAAACCACCTCTGCAGCATCCATAGCTGCATCCAGGAATTCTTTATCACCAAAAACCTGAGGATTTTTATTTTAATAAAAAAAGTTATAACTTAGAACTTTTAAGTGTCCAATGATAATGAGATACATAATAAACAGAATTTAATTTGCGAAAAATATGATAACATCATTAATCATGCATTTGTCCTCAGTCAATACACAGTATTCAGTCTACTTGCATAGGAACATGATTCCTAAATGCCAGGTATATGACAAATCTCAATATTAAAAATGGACATGGAGGTTCCAACAGTACTCCTGGCATTGACTCTACATAAAATTATGCTTCAACGATAATGCTATCATAAAAAAGCAACATGTGGAATCAAACAAGAAAAGGCATTCAGTGTTTAGTCACCTAGACAATAAATGTAAGAAAGTGTTTCCTTTCAAGGATGGAACCAACAGATAAATGAAAATTTGAAAATGTTGCACATAAAAAACATTCACAAAGATCTCACCTTAGCTGCTTTCACAAGTGTGAGGGCCATTCCAGGAGCTCCATGACACCAATGCACAAGAATGTCTCTCTTCCTATCTTCTTCGCTCGCAGGATAGTTTCCACTGGGAAAGCGGTTATGTATCATGTATTTAAGTGTGCCCCGAACATCCTCGAGCTCATCTGGCTTCAACTCCATATCCATCAAAACATGCATAATCCCAGCCAATCCATGCGCAGCACCCCAGTACTTCTCTCCATACCATTCAAACATCAATGGGCATCTTCCTAATTTCCTACCCATTGCCCTTCCATTTCTTATGATTTCATCCACAATCGGGCGCTGGTAACAATTTCACAAACACAGCCACAGTTTATTATCGCTCCTCCCTGTTCAAATTCAGCATACAACAAAAGCCAACAAAAAGAAAAGAAAAAAAAAAGCCAATGAGTTGGTAAACTCACAGTATAATTGGAAGGAACTGCCTCCTGACCAAGGTGCTTGTTTAAGAACAAACAAGCCCATAGAAAACCTACTCTCCCGTATAGTAACTCATCAGGAAGATTTCTTGGTAGCTTAATCTGTGCACCAAACCACCACATGAATGTCCTCAAAATAAATAATTTAATTGTCATATACTGAGACACTCTGATTTAATACTGTGATTTGATCATGTTTAATCACATCGAAAAATATAATTGAATCTCACACCTACTACTTGATTTGATGACAGAATTAAATTATTAAATTTTTTTTTCATATGTGCATCAAAATTAAATTTTTTAATAAAAGGCAAACAAGTAAGTAGGCCTCATAATTCATGATTACCCATGTTTAGTCTAAAATCCGTTAGAATTATTTTTCCATCGCACATGCAGGGGCTAAACTGCTTAGTGAATGACAATTTCAAGAACTCCAATATCCATTTTAACTTAAAAAAAAAAACCCACTTGAATACCTTTTCAAATTGAGCCAAGTAGTACCTCAAGACCTCATCATCACCACCATATTTCGCTGCCACAGCCCCAAGGGCGCAAACACCAGCACGCCCACAAATAAAAGTGACATCCCTGTTATTCATTCATTCCAAGTTTCAACGTTTACACTTAACAACCACACACACACACACACACACACACACACAGAGAAAACACAGTAATGGTTCAGCGAAGGTGAGAGAACCTGGAGGCGACAGAAGCAGCATCGCAAGCCTTCACAATCTGAGCACAGAGGGCGAGGTCACTTCCGTTTCGTGTCACGTGGTAGGACTTCAAGAGCAAAAAAGCGGTGCCCAGAACGCCGCAATAGAGAGTGAAGTCACGCGCGTGTTGGCCCGATAACCCCCAAGTCTCTATCACTATCTGACACAAAAACAAAACACAAACACTAATCAGTGAGCACTTTAGGGGTGGTGGTCGAAGAGAAAGATAGAGAGAGAGAGTGATGGTAGCTAGTGGTGGGTACGGTTTCTTTGAGGTCCAACGCGGCGCGTTTGAGGCGCTCCGAGAGTGGCGCGTGAGGCATTGCCAGCAGCTTCGGGAGTGAGTCGCCTACGGTGACGGCTTCTTGTTGTTCCTGAGGGGTTGACGGTGTCGTTTCGGGTACGAATTCGGGCATCGTGTTCGAGAAGAACCGGTCCCCCATGGTTTTTTTTTCAAAAAAACAAAATTTTATTTGGGTCTGGGGGATTCAGGAAGAGAAGGTGGAAGGAGGAAATGAGAGAGGAGTTGTGCAGAAGATGGACGCAGTCTTTTGTCCCGAAATGATGCCGCAATGCCGTTGCCGCTGCTAAAGCTATAATCTGGGTGTGAGTTGTCGAGCCATTGTTCAGACAGCTGGTCTCTGCACACCGCACCTAATTTTCCAAATTATGATTTATTTTAATTCATAATTTTATACTTACAAGTCATATATTTCTTATTTTTAAAATTAGTAAAATTAGTTTATAATATTATATTACAAAATATAAATCATATTAGTTTCTATCTTATTTTTATTTAATGTTTCATAAATAAAATAAAAGAGCGTTTAAAACTGATCCAAACCAAATTAAAATAAAAAACTGATAGAAAAAATAAAAACCAATCAAAACAAAAATAAATCAATTTGAATTAGTTCTTAATTTATTAAAACCGAACCAAATCAAATCAAACCAATAACATATTACATTTGTATATATCTATCAATTAGATGTATTATTTATCAACATTTTTTTATCCATATTTATATTTGTATCATATTTTAACCAATATTTTAGATTTTCAATTATAGATTAATTATTGTAATTTAATAAAACTTCAAATATTTCATTATTTGTTCAACTTATTAGTTAGTAATATTACATATTAGTATAACTTTAAAAACTTTCTTAGATTTTATAATTATATAGTTTATAATAACTATTAGTCTAATTTAATATTATTAATAGTTACTTTTTTATATTTAATAATTTTTTTAGTTAAAACCAAAAATTGAATCAATCCAAATCGATTTAAGTTGGTTTGGTTTAGTTTTTCAAAAATAATCAAGCAGAATTGAATCGAACCCAAATGATATATGTTGATGGAATCAATTGATCTTTACCTCAAAATTAAACCACAAACACCCATAATTAAATGATAGGTAGTGGCTATTATCACACTCTTATATCTATTGTCACTTCTTGTCAGTGACTTTTTTCTTAATCTTGTCGGTGACTTTTTTCTTAATATTTCTAAAATATTCTTAACTAATAATTCTTCTAATTTTATATATTACTACAAAAAAAATGGTTAATTACAGCGGTTGTTTTTGCAAATTAGGGCGGTTATAACCGCCACTATTTACAGCAAATGGCGGTTCCTTGAACCGCCGTAATTACCAACGCCATTCGGTAAATTACGGCGGTTGCAAGAAAACCGCCGCAATCAACCTAAATAACCGCCACTATTTACGGTGAATTATGGCAGTTTGAAAACGTCATTTATGGCAGTTTGGAACCGCCACAATTTGTGGCATTTTTTAAAAAAAAATTATGGCGGTTTAGAACCGCCGCAATGTTCCATGAAATATTTTTTTTAAAAACAATTATGGCGGTTTGAAACCGCCACAATTCGCAGCATTTAAAAAAAAAAATTAATTATGTTGGTTTAAAACCACCGCAATTTTCAGGGAAATATTTTAGAAAAATTGTTTAGGGGCATGCCTCCAAAAAATGTTTAACACAATTAACACCAGCAAAACAATGCATGTCTCCTAATGACTAAATTGTGTGGCTTCTTAATAGCCCTTTCTTAATATATGTCCTTTTTAAAAACAAACACACACTTTCTGCTATTAACTAGCCCCACCACAATCACACTCACACAATGTACCAAGCCAAAAAAGAAAAAAAAAAACAAATGATCTGCTTCCAAAACACACTCACACCTCGTTGCATGTATAATATTGATGTAACATCATTCGTTAAAGTAGTGGACCATGGCCTCATTTTATTTGACCACAATGAGAAAGGATAAACACCAATAACTGCCAACAAGTCTTCTCCTACTAAGGATATTGTTGGGGAAAAAGCAAGATACATAAAAACCAACAAAAAAAAACACCTAAGGCCAGAGTAACCAGCACAAAAACAAAATCAAAGGCCTGAGAATGTAATCTAGCAAACCACAAGTAAAACCCAGAGGCAGCAGCATAAGAGAGAATAACATGAGATCAAGCATAATAAACTATACGGTTCTATCTAAATAAAGATAAGAATCTCACCATTGCACTTAATTTGGCATTCTCTTTGAGCAAGTTTTTCTCCTGATGGGAAAAAATTGTTAGACGTAAAAGATTTCTGTAACACTATCCAGTAAGCTTTTCCAATTAATTTGCACTGGAGCTGATAGGTTATTACCTTGCTTTGTAGTTCCCTAATTTGCTCCTTAAATAGTTGAGCCTGAATAAAAGACCAAAGTTTCTCAATTCTATGTTCTCCTCATTGATTTCAAAGGCAACTATAGATATATATAGAGCATTTATGTTGTCTCAACTAAGTGAGGCTGTTAGTTATTACTCACCTTTCTGAGCCTGATCCTTTTCAAAGTTCTGTGGAGCTGGTCCGACCTCCAATTCCATGAGTTCATCATAAGAACAAGGACTCAAGCATTGTCCCATCAACTTCCTAAGACATTTAAATAATGAACAAAAAACTGTAGCTAATTTATTTTTTAGGTCACAACTTAAATGTGAAATCAGCTCTATGGCTTAAACATATGTTTAAGAGCATTCGATTGAACTAAAGCAAACTCATGCAGCAACATTATAACCTTTGTAGTACTTACTATATGGAAATTTAATGTCAACTACCAGTGCGGGCACACAGAGAGATACGAATTTCAATATAGATGAACTACTATGGTAGGAGTAATAGGACCGTTGAGCTAGTTCTTAAAGAGTGACCTTTTAGAAAGTTCAAGAATCTCAATCTTCTTTGCCATGCTTGCGGTGTCCAACTTCAGTTGCTGCATATGCGAAATATTATTAGAAGAAGCTAGTAATTGATATATAATTTACATTTGAAAAAAATGCAAATGCCAATATATATCTTTTTTTGGTGTGTCAGAAGAGTGAACATGCAAGTGCAAATGACAATATACTCATGGTCTAGCATGTCATCACTTTCCTAGAAAAAAAGATTATTTCCAGATCAAGTAGATCTTTAAGATCAGAAGCAAAGGAAGCATAATGGTAAGGGTAGTACCTGAAGAAACAATCAAAGTAGATCAAGTAGATTATTTTAACACTGCTATTTTCTAGCATCAACAAGAGTCAAAATTGAATCCCTCCCACATTTAGCAAAGTTGGAAATATTTTAGTTCCATGGATATGGGATATCGAAAGAGAAACAGAACAATCAGGACTAGCCCTGAATATTCAGCACCTATAGACTATGGTTTATCCTCAGGCTATATTTGGTCTAGCCAACCAAGATAATCCCCCAAAATTTCAGATCAACAGTGATGTAAGCATAAGCACATAAACTGAGGTAGAGAGGAAGGCAAGAGGGAAGGGGAAAAAAAAATAAAGAAAGGGATTCCCACTAATATGGAACTAGAATGAAAGCACACCATTGAGCTTTACCTACATTAGAACTTCCAGGCTTTCATAAGCACATTATTTACTCATGCTAAAATTTTGTTAGTGATATATCATTCCACTGAAAGTTTGAAACCTTGAACAAACCAAAGTCATCTAGCTACCTTGTACATTGGAACAACCCCTGGATAAGTCATGTCCATCATCTGGCATTGAACAACGCCAGATGCAGCCTAGCCAAGAGCATACGCCATAACTAGGATCAGCACCAAAGAGTATATTTTCATGATAGATAACAAAGCTTTATTAACTTTAACATTAACTTAAAAGATTTTTTGTTATTAATATGTCTTTTCTCTAATGGCTAAACAGAATCCTTACCCCAAATAGCTTTACACAAAAAAAAGGAGGAAATGAAAAAGAAAATACAAGACTGTGATGCAAAAAACAACAGCAGCTGCTCTGTAGCTGCATTGTTGTCCACGCTTGAAGGCAGCATTTAACAGTTGGCAAATGTAAATATATAATACCTGTTGTATATAATAACTGAAGAACAAAGATATCAAGCATTATTGAGATTATTCTGAAAACATTGTTGATGATGTAGGAAGATGTTAAGATCATGAAGGATATGAACATGGATGCTTATCGAATCTCCATCTCTTGGTCCAGAGTACTACCAAGTGAGAAATAGGAAATTGACTGTAACTTTTGATTTTGCACATTGATTAGCATATTCCTCAATCATTCCAATAAAAAAATTGTTGTTGTGTATTAGATTATTATCAATTATTGAATTAAATCTTAGATCCTTTTAGCTAATTTCAGAGGGAAGGCTTAGTGGGGGTGTGAACAAGGAAGGAGTTGACTGTTACAATAACCTCATCAATTGTTCACAGTCAAAACCAGCAAAGAGAGTCCAAACAGTCCACATTTACATTTCAGACACAGATAAAACAAAAAATAAATAAAGAAAACTGAGAAATAGGAAGAAGAGGTGGCGATCACCTTCCTGGCAGTGACACCATCACCATGCCCTTCCCTTTTCAGCCACCATGGTCACCGCGAACTTCCCTCTCCTTCCCCATCACGCACCTCTCTTCCTCTCACAGCCACCACCTTGACTATGGATCTGAAACTCCACCGTCTCTGTCAAACCAGCGCCACCCTCCTTCCGCTATCCTCACATCGCGATGACCTTAAAAAAAAAAAGACATCAGTTAAAATTAAAACATTGCAAAGATGAAGTATTTCAAAATTTGGGATTGCTGCAAACCCATGGAGAAAGAAAGCAAGAGAAAGAGACATAGAGGGATGTTAGCGTTAGTGAAGGGAGGGAGTTCGGAGGGGCGACGCCGGAGAGAATGCAAGGCGGCACGAGGAAGAGAAAAAGGATGCCGGCACCGCCGAGGCTTCAGTGCAGTGGAGGTGCTGCGAACAGCGTCCATGTGAACGGAGGCCAGATCCACGAGGGGAAGCCAGATCCGTGACGGCAACCATGAACGGCAGAGGCTGGCCAACCCGCAGCGGCGATCCTTCCAGCCGCGATTTGCCACCTTCGAGGTCGTGACCTCCTTCTCCGTTTTCGGCATGCACACCGCGCTCCCTCCTCCCTCCTGCAAGCCCACCACCGCGCAATAGCCACCACTGCTAAGGGCTGGCCGGCTGCCTCCCTCTCGCATTCTCTTTGCCTCGCTCTCCCTCTCTTTCTCTCTCCCTCTCTCTCTTTCTCTCCATGTCTGTTTGTGTGTGTGCGTATGTGTTTGGGGAAGTAGAGTTAGGTTAAGGGAATTTGGGGGCTAGGTTAAATTTAGAAAATAGTAAAAAAAATTAAAAATAATAGTGGTAAATAAAGGCGGTTCTAACCCGCCATAATTTACCCGAACCGCTACAATTTATTGCATATTGTGGCGGTTTTATAGAACCGCCCTAATTCACTGCCATTTGTTTCGTGAAAAATATGGCAGTCAATGAAACCGCCGTAATTTACGGTAATTGTGGCAGTTTTGAGAAACCGCCCTAATTTCGTTGCCATAATTCCCACAATTTTTTGTAGTTTTCACACCCTTATTTATAATTAATTAATTCTTAAACATCTAAAAAATATCTAAAACATTGTTTCCATTGATATTTTTAAAATAACTATTAAATCAACTTGTTCCAATAAATCGAGACACATGCAAATAACTAATAAATGAAGAAAATGAATAAAAATTTTAAAAATTCCAAATGAAAATGATTTCAATTCTCTAAGCACAAAATGTGACTATAATAAGTTGAACAAATAATGAACAAGATTTATTATTTGAGTTATTATATTGAAAATTTGTGTAGATATATTATTATTTTAAAATTTTATATGAATTACTTTTAAAAAAAAAGTTTTAAATGTTGTTTGTATGCATATTGTATCTCAAATTTGTACACATCAAAATTTGTTTTTCAAACAAACACTTATCCAATAACAGAGTCAAAAAGTAGAATTAATAAATGTGCAGGTCATTATAGTTCTATTTAATTTTTTGATTAAGTCTCCATAGTTTAATTTTTTTATAATCAAGACCCTAAAGCAGCCTATTGCTAAAAAAGTTGAATGCAAAAAAAATCTCTAATTGACTACTATTAGGAATTGCACTCTTTTGATAAAAAAATATAAAATATTATCATAATAGGTTGTTTTTTTGAGACTCAATTATATGAGTTTTATAATATCGGGACTCAATTAAAAACTTTTAAATTGTATAAACCTAATTTAAAAGTTGATGAAATTATATATATATATATATATATATATATATATATATATATATATCTTCAAATTTATCAAATCCGCTTTCTATTAAAAAAATCATGTATTCTATAATATAAAATTTATGAAGAGAATTTATAATGTAAGGAATATAGTAAGTGATTGAATAAGTGTGACAATAGGCAAAAGATTTGAATAATTAGTGAAGGCAATTTTAAGAGTATTAAAAAAAGAGACCACTAAAGGGGTGTGTCAATAGTCATAAAGGTGTGGTAATAGTCTCTCCCTAAATAATTGTTTATAGTGTTAAATGATACTTTGACATACCTTAATTATATCATCTGAAGTAGAATTAAGTTTAAAATGATTCATTTGGTGTCTAAAGTTACGCAAAATTAGTCATTTAATTTTTAAACTTTATAATATTTCAGATGACACACGATATGTCAATGTATCATTTAATGTTACACATCATCACTTAATTGATAACAAGATATTAAATAAAAGTGTAATAAGAGATCAACTTGACTCATGTTTAGTAACATTTTGGACTAATTGGATTCATTTTAAAAGTTAGGGAGTAAAATGACTCACAAATGTAAAGTCAATGACTAAAGCATAACCCAAATAACAAAAAAAAATTGAGCTGCTTTTGCTTAGAGAAATTTTATTTTGACACATACTTTGTGGGACACCATGTTGATACATTGAACTAAGTATAGTCCATAATCAATCCAATGGTAAATGAAAGTGTATTGACATTATATTCCATAAAGTGTATGTTAAAATAATATTACTCTTTTGCTTATAAGGCGACTTCTTATGTAATTCCAAGCATATTTGGAATCACATTGTGATTGAAATTCATATGTAAAGGGAGGTATCTATAACTTTCAAAACTTTTAATGTGGGCTACATACCTGAATTTGAAACTTCATTTAGGATATCAAGTTATATGTTATTTGTTAGTTTAGGGTGTCAGGTTGCATCTTACCTAAAGTTATAAGAGGTATAGTGGACCAATTTTTCATGAATAATAACCAAAAGTTTGATAGAAGGGCTAAATTGTACATTTAGGAAACATTAGGATGTCAACTGGCACTTTTTGAAAGTTTTGGGGGTTGAAGTATATAAAACCTATAGTTTAAGGGGTAAAATACAATTCTCCCTTTAAAAAATTTAAGATTTGAATATCTATAAGGATCCGTTTGAATGCTAGAATTGGAACTATAATGTGGAATTTTATGTTTGGGTTTACTGATGAATTATAACCTAGTCATTGAATAATGAATGAGAAAGAGAAAAAATTATATAGACTTAATGAAGAAAGAGATATTCGATTAGATTTGACAACTCATATTATATAGGTTAGAAATTAAAAATGGTCAATTTTAATTGTTTTTAAATTACATTGAATTGAACTATGAAATATAATTTCTACTCTACATGTTACTCTAGTCATGAAAGTTAGAATTGGGACATCAAACGAGACGTAATAGAAACAATTATGAACCCACGTCTATATAATCTATAATCTCGATAAAATACATTGTAAAGACATATTACAGAAACTTATGCCAAGTTACAACCTATCCTCAAATGGCTTTCTATGTATTCTAGCTTTTATTCCCTTTCTATTTTAGAAAATAATCAATTATGGAATTAAAAAATATTATATTTATAACTGATAAAATTCAATTATTATCTTTTATAAATATTATGAATTTTGGTTGGGTATTTGAATTAACTAATCACAAATCTCTTACCATCATTTGAAAATATTTTTATTTAAAATAAAAATTAAAATGGGCTCAACCAATTGTTTTTTTTATTATTTACGAGAAGCACTCATTATTCTTTTTATATTACCAATGCTTCCCAATCATTCCACTTTTATTTTAAATTTTATTTTTCTCCAATTTTTTTCTCTTTCTATGATTTGTGTGTTTATTTAGGTTCTTCCCCTCTTCCTCTTTTTCCTCCTCTTCCTTCTTCTTCTGCCTTTTTTATTCCTCGTCCTCCTTCTTCTCCATGGATCATAAATTGTTTGTGGCAAATTGTGTTATTATAGTTTTAAAGATTGTATTGTTTTGTAGATTTCAATAGTGTTTCCTTTGCGATTTGGAGAAGAATGAAATGGAAGAGCTATAGGTGTTTCCTTTTACTAAAGATTGTATTGTTTGTACTCTCTCTTCATCAAGAGGATTGAGGCTAGAGATAAATTGTGCTATTATACTTTTAAAGATTGTATTCTTCGTACTCCGCCTTTGTCAAGAGGATTGAGGCTAGAGATAAAGGCTTAAAACTTGCTTTTTGATAGTTTCTTGTAGGCAACAAAAGTAGTTTTTCATATAGCATTAATTTGCACAGTCTTTCAATGCTTGAATATCTTTGTAAAAATAAACAAGAGGAGATAAAACATGTGTATTATGTCTCAATGTAAGGAACAATTATATGAAAGCATAGGAGAATACCCATTCAAACAATCCCACAAAACTTTCCAAAAATAAATGCATAAAAGTTAATTAGTTGGATGTATTCAAAAAAACATTTGAGCAATCTTAAGGGTCTAAAGTGATCCCACAAAGGCACAGTAAGTAAGAAACATAAAAACATATATCTTTGGGAAGACAAAAGGCAACACCTTTCTTAATAAGCAAGATGTGCTCTTTCTCCATACATTTGAGAATTTCTTCAAACAGATAAGGAGCAACAAAGTTGTGTATATGGAAAGAGAGAAGGACCAAAACTAATAAAATAAGCATGTTAATGGTATCAAATCACTTGAGAAAGAGAGAGTTTGAATCAAGTGATCCTTTAAAATTTTCTGCACACTTAACAAACAGTTAAAAGATTCACCTAGATATCTCCTAGGGAAACAGGAGATATTCGTGCAACAGTGTGGTTTTTGGAACAAAACTTGAAAACTGAATTTATATAATTTGTTTTCCTTTTAAGATAGTGTATTAATATTGTAAGAATAACTATTTTTAACAATGTTAATCAAAAGCTTATTTGAGATAATATATACAAATGAAGAGAAAGAGTTAGAGAGAATGCACCAAGAACTTTCATACTGGTTCAACTTCAATCTTGAAGTCTACTCCAGTCCTCACCAGTATTTGATGAGAGTTTTACTAATCCAAAGATCAGATACAGATTCCAAATTGGAATTACAAAGCTTGTTGGTGACCAACCAATCTCTCTCACAAATGATAACCAAAGATTTCAACAAAGGACCAAGACAAATTGCTGGATAATGAGATCACTCTTTCTCACACAATAATCTTACAAATATCATCACTCAAAGAAAACTCAAGAATATGTGTTTTGTTCATAGGTCTTGGTTGTCCTTTAACACTAAGACTTCTTTAAGTATATATAGGCACGTATATACCATCTCAAGGGTTGAAGAGATTTGAAAAATACTTGCTGTAGAACCAAGTTGCTGTAACGTCTTTCTGCAGCAGGAAGAACGAGCTTGATGGCAAAGGAGGATGAGCACTTCCATTTTGGATGATGGACCAAGATGTTCTTTCTTTTTTATGCAGAAATTGCTTCACCAAGGAGAGTACCATATTGCATAGTTATAAGAACCGAATCGGACCGGCCGGTTCAGACCGGAAACTGGTGAACCAATCACTGGTCTGGTTTGGTTCATTGATCAGACCGGTTCTGCATGTGAACCGGTCAAACTTGGTCAAACTCGAATTAAACCACGATCCAATCGGCGATTTTTATGTTAAATCGGTCCATTGAACCGGTCTTCAAACCACCTTTGACCAGCTGCAAGCTTCCTTTGACCGCGCTGCACCTTTGACCACCCAGCAATAGAGCCTTTGACTGTGCCTTTCCTTTGACCGCCAAGCTGCAAGAATATTTTTTCCAAAAACACCTTGGAGAAGTCTCGAACCTGTGCCAGCATAGTGTTGGGTGCGCCCATCTTCCACTGAGCCATGCGCTCTCTTTAGTATAATATGTATATATATATATATATCTTTTGCTTAATAAATATTTTTAGAAATTGATTTAATTATAGACAGTTCAACCGATTGAACCAGTGACCCACTGGTTAAACCAATGACCCAGTGACCAGTGCCCTAACCTGGTCGATCTCTAAGTCGAGTCTGATAACTGTGCCATATTGTGTAAATGTTTGACCATTTAAAAATATTTCCTACAGTGCCTTTTCTGCTGCTCCTCCTTTTTGTAGGCCATTGTTGTATCAAAAATAAGGCTTTTGTGCTTTAGCTTTTGTCCCCACTATTTCCCATGCTTTGTATCTTGTTGGGTACTCTTTCCCATTTCTTTTGTACTTTGGGGTGTAAGCTTTTTCTTACTTTATAAAGCTCCACAATCTTCTAAAACTGTCTTTTGCTCTCACGATGTTGCTATGCTTTAGTTTTGTCAGCCTTTGAATACAGGACATCTTTTATATTATTTTGACTCAGGCCACAAATGTCTCATGTGCGATTAGGAGATATTTGCTATCTAATGAAATTCTAAAACACTTAGCAAATATATTAGAAAGTTCAGCTTATATATTTTTGTCATCATTTAAGGTTCTCAAGCCAACAATCTCCCCCTTGATGACAAACATGCATAAAGGATATGATGATGAGTAATTATGAAGAAATACTCCCCTTTAATATGAGCTTCCTTTGTGCTTAAAATATTTTCCCACATGATATTCTTAAATTTCCATTTTCTGGAAATCAAGATGAATTTAGGGAATATTTTTCTATGGGTTTAGTCCCAGTTTATTCCAAATGATTGGAAATTGAGTAACATAATTTGGCATTTGAAATATTGCCCATACTTTTTATCCTTCTTTAGTAATAAAGAATGATTAATTGCGGGCCTACACACATGCATTCATGCATTAGAGAATAGTAAGAGTATGCAACAGGCAAGTGAGATTTTTCACAAGTCCAGACAATTCAACTAATCATGCAATACATACAATGTCTTGTGATAATCTCCATGCATATACAAGCATAACAATTAGTGCATAACAATCAGTGATTAGGGGTTTTGAGAAATTTTGAGATAAAATATTCAAAAACACAATTTATTAAATTGTCACAAATCAAGAATACGTATGACATTTTCAATATGTATAAGTTATACAATTTTGAGACATAAAGTATTAATCTCAAAGCATGACTAAGCATATTTACATCTGTGACAATGAATGAGAGATAATGTAATAATATTTACAAAGTAATATTTACAAGTGAGAGTGAGAATATTTACTGATTTTTAAATTCTAAGTCCATGAGGATGTTCAACACTCAGCACATTTCCTTTTCTTTTCTCCCCCTTTTGTCATCACAGGGGAGCCATAGCCTGCAAAAATAACTTAGAGCATCCAACAGTAATAGCAATGGTATTCGATAATATTAGATGCAGGTAAAAGGGTGCACATACTAGAGTATTAGTAGTTACAGTCATCCAAAGCTTAAAAGTTTGAGTAAAAAGGACACACCAAAAGATAGTTGATAATTAACTAAAAGTTTTAAAGTAGAAGAGATAGTTAGCAGATGATATCCTAAACAGTGAAAGTGGGGTCATCATCCTCATCAGAGGCAGCAACGGTTTCAGAGTCAGAAGAGGCAATGTGGTCAATCCATTTCTCCGGCATACTCTATCTCTCTTTGAAGTGTTTCAGCTGCTTTTCTGCATCAGCACTTTCTCGTGAATGGATGGAGAAAAGGCTACATTGAAGCTCAGTGAAGGATGATAATTCGGTTACTAGCTTACACATGACAGTCTTTAAGCTAGATGTTTATCTCTTTGATCTTTTGGAGTTGCTTGTCTTAGACTTCTTAAAGAAGGATGTTGGGGAGGATTCTTGTTTAGCTTCTTCTTCCTTAGCTTCCTCAATCATGCTTTTCCCGTTGTCATTTGCCCTTCCCCAAGCTTCTCTTGGTAGAAGGTTTCGTCAACCTGTCATCACATTGTGGACTGCTTCACCATCATCACCTTAAAGCGACACATCAAAATGCTTAAAGAATAGGGTTAAGAACATCCCGTATGGTAGAGAGACCCCCCTAGTGCTACATCCAGCATCAGAAATGTAGTTTATAATGATAAAACCAAGGGATAAAGGGGTGCGAGTGATCAAAGCATAAAAGATCAAGGTGTCATTAAAGGAGATTTTGTCATAACTTCCATTCTTTGGAAAGAGAATATGTGAAACAAGTTGGTGAAGTTAGGTTTTTTTGTGGCCAAGGGTGGCAGGTGCGGATTTGATGCCACGAAGAAGGCTAATATTTTCACAAATGATTGACACGGCATCCTCATATGACAGAGTAAAATTTTCATGAGTAGGCCATTTTCCAGAAGCATAAATCCTAGCTCCATCAAAAGCAATTTTTAAAACTTAGTGGACAAATTCAAGATTGATGAAGATTTGTTTATTTTTCACGATTGAAACAAGAGTGTCATCTTGAAAGGATAGATTGCTAAAAAATACTTTGATAAGCTAAGGACATATAAGTTCACTAAACTCAAACAAATCCAACCACCCTTGATATCGAAGCATGGGGGTGAAATCGAGATCATTTTCACAAAAAATTTCAAGATCAACACGAAGATGAAGAGTATTTTTTGTTTTGAAAAATAGTATAAATATTGATTAAAGTTTCTGGTGGATGAAAAATTTTCAGACTGTAAAACTCAAAAGGAAGAAAGAAGGGGATCTCTCCTTGTGGGAATGCATTTAGCATTGGAAGAACTACCTGACTGCTTATTTTTTGCAATTGCTGGAGGTTGTTCTTCGCGTTGAGAATTGGTTCTTTCATCTGGTGGTCCTCGGTGCGCAGGGTTTTTGGTTTGAGCCATTTTAGATGGTGAGGGGTGTGGTTGAAAAAACTAGTTTTTCTTTATTTCAAATTATGAGAACTTTGGTTTGGAAGCACAACTCTTGGTTCTTGGCATTTCCTTTTGAAAGGGCTTCAAATTTTAATGGACAACCCAGGCGAAGAATGAGGTGGTTAAAAAAAATACATTGATGGAAAGCATAGAGTTTTAGAATAAGAAGAGAAAGAAACTAAGGGAGGAGTAAGGCATTAAAGGGAATAGAGAGTTTATCATATAGATGAGGATTTGTTGTAAAAATTTAAAAATTTACTTGCTGTCAAAACAATAAGGTGAAATTGACACAGGGAGACATCTGTTACATTCTTATTGCAAGAGGCAGATTCTTGGTCAGGATAAGGTACAGTGATTGGGCCCAAAGAGGAATTTTAGCCATGTAACATGAAGTGGTATCGGTCAGTAATTTGGGCCAACCAGACTTTGCTATATTTGCGTGGTGTTAGGCTAGGTGATCAGTTAAAGAGCCGATGCTACATAATTTAGATCCAAAGAGAAATTTCGATTATGGGAAAATGATAGAGTGGCAGGTATATGGGCCCAAACAGAATTAATGAAAGAATTAAAAAGCAAGTTCAAGCATAATATCACTTATGGACAATATAAGGCGAGGGAAAGCGAGGCCCACTCCATTGTTTGCACCAAAACAGTGATGATTCGTAAAAAAAAAAAAACAAGTTAGTTGGGATGCATGTTATGGGGCCATATCAAAATTAACCCAGAGGATAAGCGTAAATGACCAATTTATTTGTTTCAAGATTGCTGTATCAGATAAGGCTTGTATTCCTACAATCTTCAAAAAAAATTTAAGATAGAGTATAATGGTTCTATAAGAGTCAGCCATCATTTGTGTGTGTATATATATATATATATATAGAAAATTAAGCATAATGCGAATGTCCAAGTAATAGTTTGTCTTCAGATTATCAAATTTCAGAAAACTTTGTCCTGCCAATGTTATTTCTCAAATAACAAAATCTTTCTTCAAGAAGAGGTTTATTGAGAAATCAACAAGTTGATCATCAGTGCAAATGAATTTAACTTCAATGTTTTTATTTTGCACATGTTCTATTATGAAATGATGCCTTATTTCTATATGCTTTGTTCTAGAATGCAAAACAGGATTTTTAGTGACATTAATGGCACTCAAATTGTCACAATAAAAAGGAACCTAATCATACAACAGGTTGTAATCCACTAATTGATGTTTCATCCTAGTAGTTGGGAGCAATAACTGGATACCGCCATATATTCTGCTTCTACTGTAAATAATGCTAGGGTTCCTTATTTTTTACTGCTCCAAAACACTAAAGCATCTCCTAATAATGTGAGACAGCTACTAGTGCTTCTTCTATCAATTTTATCTCTTGCATAATCTGCATCACAATATCCTTTAAGATTAAAGGAGTTAATTCTAGGATACCACATGCTAAGAGATGTAGTCCCTAGCAAATATCTAAAAATTCTTTTTACTGTTGCAAGGTAGGATTCTTTTGGATTATATTGAAATCTTGAACATAATCCCACACTAAAGGCTATATCCGGTATTGATGAGGTTAGGTACATCAATGATCCAATCATTCCCCTATATTTTGTCTCATCAACATCTCTTCCTTCCTTATCTTTGTCAATCTTGGCAGAAGGGTGCATCGGAGTTGCCATTATCTTGGCTGGATCCATTTTATATTTCTTTAACAATTCCTTTGTATATTTCTCTTGGTTGAGAAATACTCCTCCTGGTGTTTGTTTCACTTGAAGTCCAAGAAACAAAGTTAGCTCTCCCATCATGCTTATGTCGAACTCATTAGCTATTAACTTTGAAAATTCCTCACATAAGATATCATTAGTGGAACAGAAAATTATATCATCAACATAAATTTGTACTAGGAGAAAGTATTGATTTGTGCTTTTAATGAAAAGAGTGATGTCAACTTTTCCTCTTTGAAAATGGTTTTCTAAAAGAAATGTACTTAATCTCTCATACAAAGCTCTAGGAGCTTGTTTTAATCCATATAAAGCTTTAGAGAGTTTAAGAACATGGTTTGGAAATCTTTTATCTTCAAAACCAGGAGGTTGTTTGACATAAACTTCTTCATTAATAATGCAATTTAAGAAAGCACTTTTGACATCCATTTGATATAATTTAAACCCTCGATGAGCAGCATATGCTAGTAGCATTCAAATGGCTTCCATTCTAGCAACTGGAGTATATGTCTCATCAAAGTCTTTACCTTCTTGTTGGTTGTAGTCTTGAGCAACCAGCTTTGCCTTATTTCTAATTATGTTTCCTTACTCATCCAACTTGTTTTGAAAGACCCATCTTATTCCTATAATGGTTGTATTTTCTGGTCTTGGAACAATTGACCATACTTGGCTTTTATCAAATTGCTGCAATTCTTCTTTCATGGCCTTTACCCAAGCATAATTATTTAGTGCTTCATTGATTGACTTTGGTTCCACTTGAGATATGAATGCAACCTTGCATTCTTTGCATGAAGCTCTCATTCTCAAGCCTTGAGATGCATCTCCAATAATGAATTCATTTGGATAATTTCTATTGGCTTTCCATTCTCTTGGAATTTTGTTTTTGACATTTTGGACAGAAGCTCCAGTTGAGTGTTGTTCTGACTCAGGTAATTCAGCAGTTTCTAGTTCTGGAGGTACAATGTCTCCAGCAATCTCAGGAGACATTTCTAGACTTTCTTTATTTTCAACAAAGTTTGTTATTTTAGGTTCTCTAAATATATTTTCCTGCTGAGATATCTCAGAATTTTCACATTCTTGATTCTTTTCTGCATTTTCAGGATTAGTCTCACAAAATACTACATGCATAGTTTCTTTTACTGTTCTAGAGCTTAGATCGAATACTCTATATGCCTTACTCCTTGTTGAATATCCAACAAATATACCATCATCTGTTCTAGCATCAAATTTTCCAAGGTTGTCTTTGTTGTTTAGTATAAAGCACTTACATCCAAATGCATGAAAATAATGAAGAGTTGGCTTGGTTCTATTCCAAAGCTCATAAGGAGTTTTCTTCAATATGGGTCTTATGAGTGCTTTATTTAGAATGTAATAGGATGTGTTAATAGCTTCAGCCCATAGATTCTTTGGAGTTTGATTCTCATAAAGCATAGCTTGTGCCATTTCTTACGAAGATCTATTTCTTCTCTCAACTACTCTATTTTGTTAAGGTGTTCTTGGACAATAAAAGTTATGAGAAATGTCATTTTCATCACAATAAGATTCAAAATGTTGATTTTCAAATTCCTTTCCATGATCACTCCTTTTATATATGATAAAGCAACCCTTTTCATTTTGAACCTTTTTGCAAAAATGTTTAAAATTGAAAAATGCTTCATACTTATGTGCTAAAAATAGAACCCAGCCAAATCTTGAATAGTCATCTACAATGACCATTCTATATTGTTTTCCAGCCAAGCTTTGTGTTCTAGTTGGTCCAAATAAGTCAGGATGTAAGAGTTCTAAAGGCTTTGTAGTTGAGACAATATCCTTGTGTCTAAAAGATTATTTTGTTTGTTTGCCCTTTTGACAAGCACCACAAACTATATCCTTTTCAAATTTAATTTTTGGGATGCCTCTTACCAAATCCTTATTAAGCAATTTAGAGATTTGGTACATGCTAGCATGTCCTAATCTTCTATGCCAAAGCCATTTATCATTTTCAAAAGATGTAAAGAATCTTACATCTTGAGCTTTTAAATCATCCAAAGTGATACCATAAATATTTCCACATCTTTGGCCAGCAAATAATATGTTATCATTACTCTTCTTTTGAATAATGCATTTGTTACTGTCAAAGACAACACGATACCTATTATCACATAATTGACTCACACTAAGTAGGTTATGCTTTAATCCATTCACATGAAACACATTGTCAATGGTGGTGGAAGAGGACTTACCTATTTTTCCAACACAAATAATTCTTCCTTTTGCATTGTCTCCAAATGTTACATTTACACTGATTTGATGTTTGAGAGATAAGAACATGGCTTCATTTCTAGTCATATGCCTTGAGCATCCACTATCAATGTACCAAAGCTCTTTTCCCTCTTCAATTTGCTCGGTTTCTCATCACTCTCCTTTGCCATGAGACATAAGTCAGTGATCATTCTTTCTTCATCCTCGCTGCTAGAGGAGTCGTTTTCCAAGTCTTTCCATGTGGTAGCAGTTCCCTTTTCTTGTATTTCTTTCATTCTTCTTTTCTTTATAACAGAGGACATTCATTTCTAAAATGTCCTAGTTGTTTACAATAATGACATGTTATGTCCTTTTTGCTTGATTCTCCTTTGTAGTTGTCTTTCTTAGAGAAGTTTCCTTTTCTGCCTTTCCCTCTTTTCTTCCACAGCTTCATCATTCTTTGAGCAAACAGGTTGAATTCATCATCTTCTTCCAACTCTTCTTCAGTTTCTAATTTGTATGCTTTATCCATTTTAGATTTTAACATGAACCCTTTCTTTTTCTTCTTGTTTTTCAGATGAGTTGTTTCAAAGGCAATGAGGTTTCCTCTTAGCTCATCATAAGTCAATGTATTAATATATCTTCCTTCTTGAATGGCTGTTATTTTGGATAGCCATGGTATTGTGAGGCTTCTAAGGATTTTTCTTACTAGTTCTTCATCCTCAAAACATTTTTCCATCATGTCTAGATTGTTGATTACTACAGCAAAACGCTCAAACATTTGATCAATATTCTTTTCTTCTTTCATGATGAACAGCTCATATTCCCTTATGAGCATATCAATTTTGGTTTGCTTTATTTGCTTTGTTGTTTCATGAGTCACTTGAAGTTTGTCCCAGATTTCTTTGGCACTTCTACATCTGGAAACCTTCCTATATTCTTCAAAGCTTATGGCCCAATGAAGTAAGTTTACTGCTTTGGCTTGCATTTCAACTTTATTTTTATCTTCAGCATGCCATTCTTCATCACTTTTCATGATGCTTTGTCCTTGTTCATTGGTGGTCATGGGTACTTCAGCTCCTTTGATGATTATTTTCCACAAGTCATATTCTGTGGATTGAATGAAAATCCTCATCCTTTCTTTCCAGTAATGATAGTTGACTCCATTGAAGAATGGAGGTCTTGTGGTTGACTGACCTTCTGTGAGTGTGTATGGTACAATGTTTGCCATCCTTGGATCTTTTCCTCCAAGCAGTTAAGCTTCACCCCTAAAGACCAAGCTCTGATACTAATTGATGGTATCAGATCACTTAAGAAAGAAGGGTTTGAATCAAGTGATCCTTTAAAATTTTCTACACACTTAACAAACAGTTAAACGTTCACCTAGATGTCTCTTATCGAAAAAGGAGATATTCGCGCAACAGTATGGTTTTCTGAACAAAACTTGCAAACTGAATTTATATACTTTGTTTTCCTTTTAAGATAGTGTATTAATATTGTAAGAATAACTATTTTTAACAATGTTAATCAAAAGCTTATTTGAGATAATATATAAAAATGAAGAGAAAGAGTTAGAGAGAATGCACCAAGAACTTTCATATTGGTTCAACTTCAATCTTGAAGTCTACTCCAGTCCTCATCAATATTTGATGAGAGTTTTACTAATCCAAAGATCAGATATAGATTCCAAATTGGAATTACAAAGCTTGTTGGTGACCAACCAATCTCTCTCACAAATGATAACCAAAGATTTCAACAAAGGACCAAGACAAATTGCTGGATAATGAGATCACTCTTTCTCACACAATAATCTTACAAATATTATCACTTAAAGAAAACTCAAGAATATGTGTTTTGTTCATAGGTCTTGGTTGTCCTTTAACACTAAGACTTCTTGAAGTATATATAGGCACGTATATACCATCTCAAGGGTTGAAGAGATTTGAAAAATACTTGCTGTAGAACCAAGTTGTTGTAACGTCTTTCTGCAGCAGGAAGAACAAGCTTGATGGCATAGGAGGATGAGCACTTCCATTTTGGATGATGGACCAAGATGTTCTTTCTTTTATATGTAGAAATCGCTTCACCAAGGAGAGCACTATGTTGTGTAAATGTTTGACGATTTACAAATATTTCCTACAGTGCCTTTTCTGTTGCTCCTCCTTTTTGTAGGTTGTTGTTGTATTAGAAATTAGGCTTTTGTGCTTGAGCTTTTGTCCCCACTATTTCCCATGCTTTGTATCTTGTTGGGTACTCTTTCCTATTTCTTTTGTACTTTGGGGTGTAAGCTTTTTCTTACTTTATAGAGCTTCACAATCTTTTAAAACTGTCTTTTGCTCTTACAATGCTGCTATGCTTCAGTTCTGTTAGCGTTTGAATACAAGACACCGTTTATATTATTTTGACTCAAGGCATGAATGTCTCCTGTGCGATTAGGAGATATTTGATATCTGATGAAATTCTAAAATGCTTAGCAAATATATTAGAAAGTTCAACTTATATATGTTTGTCATCATTTAAGGTTCTCAAGCCAACACATGTAACATCATATACCTTATTGGAAGAAATTTAAAGAGAACTTCATACATGAGGAAGCATTTTCAAAGAGTCAAAATCTTGATTCAGTTACTACAACATAGCATAAAAGAATAGATCCAAAGTGGATAAGAGCTAGAACATAATAAATTTAAAGGATATATTCATTATATTATAATCAAATAAATTATAACAATAAAGAATATAAATCAAAAAACAAAATAGCACTAATTGATATAGAACAAACCCATGCAGCGCATGGGGATAAACTCTAGTACTTAATCAAAGGAAACACATATAGTTCTCCCATTTTCATTTTTTTCCATCAAACCAAAAAAATCCCAGGATGACAAATTTAATTGTATTATATCAATGACAAAGGCTAGCATAACAACAAGAGAAAAATAAAATAAAATATAAATGAAAAAATATTAAAACCTAGATTTCTATCTCTTCTCTTTTTGTCATTCTTGATCGACGATAGAGGGACTACATCCTCATCCTCATCATCTAAATCCTACAAAAACCTTGAGGAACCTTGAATTCTTTTTGGTCCTCACTAATTTGACCGATTTGTTCATTTATTTACATACTCCAAATCCAAAAAGATCCAAAAGAAGAAAAATATAAGCTTTCAGATTCCAGCACAACCCAAATAGGATAAAACTCCATCTAAACAACGAAGATGAATTTAGAATCATAACATTTCCTTATATTCATACCTATTAAAATACAAAAAGAAAAGGAAACCTTTTGACATTGCATGGGAAATAAAAAATTAAATTTATAGAGTAATACTATCTTCAGAAATATAGAATGCAATCTTTAGAAGTCGCATGCCAAAGAATACAATATCATTTGCTAGGAATGATATTATACAGACATTATGAGAAGCACTGGCTATTTTCAAACATCCCTTATGGTTTGTAGAATTAGCTTATTCTTGAACTTTGATTTTGCTGCTTATAGCTTAAACAATCTATGGGCTTATGTGGATGCCTATAAAACCTTAATACTTTGCTACACTCATATTTATCCATCTATATCTACATATCTATGCATATTTCTACTATTTGCTAGCTCTTAACTACATGTTTTTAATCCCATTGATGACAAAATGGGGAGAAAGAGTAGCATGTTGATTAAAAAATAAAGACTACTAGGTTTTATATGGGTAACAATACTTAAATCTTGTTCGGATCCCATATCTCCTACTGTGTTATGATGTTATGTCCCAAACTCAATTTTTTCGAAAAATATAATCTAAGAACCTCCAATATGCTTGCATGCTATAAAAATAATTAAGAGTCAACTACTTTAACATAATCTGCTTGGAGACTACTCAAGTCATTAAATGTTAAACATGATTGTTTTTAACTACTGGACTTGTAATAGTCTCACTTGCGTGTTGTATGCAAATAAAAGTGCATGATTGCATGTGTGTGAATAGCCCTATATTGTATCATTTTTTCCTATGAAAGAAGAAGAACAATTTTGGGCTACATTCCAATATATACTTAATGATCTTCAATCTTTCAAAAATTGAAAGAAATGAAAACTATAAACACATTGAAATCTACTATTGACTATTGATTCCAAAAAATGGAAACTTAATGGAAATACTGGGAAAAATCTGCTCATATTGAAGGGAAGTTCACATTCAGGGGGAGCACACTAAAGGAAAGCTAAGTATACTCATTCCTATTTTGGTTTACACTTTCTCAACATGTTCTATATGTTTGTCATCAAAGGGAAGACTGTTAGTTTATGTATCTTATTTGTGGTGATAAACATGATTATGAATGTCTTTAGTGTTTTTGGTTGTTTATCTCTAAAAAGAAAACATAAAGACAAGAATGTCTCCTATCCAACAAATATGAGATTTTGGAGCTATCAGTATTATGCATTTGGAATGAAAATTACAAACTGATGATATGGCAGCATCTTAATGGTTAAAGAACAAATGAAATACTCTAAGAGAATATCCTATACAGAGCAAAAGGTTATTGATGCACAACAAAGGAAAATGATAGCTCATACATTCTTGGATAAAATAGAAAATCATGAGGAAACTGACAAAGAGCTAAAAGACAAATTTCAAAATGCTGCACCTTGTGCCACCTCATTAGGAAAGGATGAAAGGCTAGTTGTCCCTCCTACAAGGCTTTGCAATGGTTAGAAAATTTCCCATTTAAGGAATTAGTAGAGCATCAAGAAAAGACTAGAAAAGGATCATCGAATTCACACTATTCTAAAAAAAAGAATTCTGCTTAAGCATACTTTCCTTTTCTTTTCTCTAGTTGCCACTACCCAATTTTCTAAGAACTTATTTTATGAATTATTGTATATCATCTTCTGAGAGGAAGCAAAAAAATTATTGCAAAAGGAAAATTATTTTGTGAGTCTTTTCCTGTGTGACAAAAGACATTCTTGTTGTGAGTTTTGTCTTAGGAACTAGGTTCCTTTGACAGAGAATTTGCAAATTCTTTGGAAGCTAGCAGTCACGGGATTTGTATAGCTTTGTTTGGTTTTATTTGGATTTTTAAGGTTTTTGATTTAGTGGAACTCTCACCTGATGGTTGGGACTAGATGTAGGTTCTAGGTTTCATAACCAAACCAATATAAATTCTACTTGTAAGTTTATCTTCCTCCATCTCTTATTATTCTTGCTTTGCAAATTTTCTTAGAAAAACTATTTTAAATATCTTCTTTCTTACTTAAGTTTATTTATACACAGTCACTTATAAAGCAAAAAAATCTTGTAAAGCTCTGTCACTTCTAAAATATTGTTGAGAAGCCATTTTCAAAAGGTAATATAAGGGTGCGTTTGTTTCTAATTATTTGGGCAAATAATCACTTTTTTCGCCCAAAAAAATCACTTTTCGTATCTTTGGAAAATTTTTAAAAAATAATAAAAATTTCAAAAAAATCAATTTTCAACTTTTTATAAAAGCTAAAATTAGTAGCTTCTGAAAAAAAAAAATCAATTTTTAGCTTTTTTTTAGTTATATATAAAATTTAGTTTTCATAATCACTTTTTTCAACATCTAAAACAAATACAAGTTGTTTTTCAAATCTGACCTTCTATCCATCTTTTTGGAAGTATCTAAAGATATTTAGTTAAACATCTCCTGCAAAAATAGGAGATATTTCTTGGAATTTTTTAATTTTTTCATGAGTACGAAGGAACTAATGATTCAATTGGAAATCAGTTATGCGCAATGGTCAAGTTGGACAACACTATGATAAAGTCATATGTTCCACTCTTTTATCCAACTTTCGTAGGACACTTCTAAAGGTCATAATGCGATTCCAAAACAAGTCTAAAGGACTCAACTTGGGTCCCCCACAAGATCCTTAATTAAAACCCAATTAAGCTTAACTATGCTAATTAAGAACTAATCAACCTTTTCTACCCTTATTAGCTTCAAGCATCACTCAATCATCAAACAATGACATAGAATTAACTTCAACTAAATTGATAATTGTGAACACCACATTTCGTTCGAATATTTTATTTTCATTCCACTATTTTGTTTCTTCCATTTTTTGTCAGCCCATTTTTCCCCCTTTTAGGTTAGGTCCCTAGGCCATTCCATTGTGTTTTATTTGTTTATTGTTTTTAAGCTCAATTGTTAAAAAAAACAAAAACACACAAACCCACTCTAGTTTCCCAGTCCATTCAGTGTTAGCCCATTAAAAGCTCAATCCAAAATCTCTTCATGATAGACTACAATCAAATTAGAGAAAAAAAAATGAAAGAGTTGGTGCACCGAAAAGAAAATGAAATCAAAAGAAAAAGACAAAAGAGTAGCATCGAATCGGAATGGGGAGTCACAAACAGGGACACAACTCACAGGCAGTAGTGAGTAGTGTGCAACAAATGTAGAAGAAGTCAGAAATGAACAACGGAGAATCACATGCATTTGATATCAAATCCCATAAAATCAATGCTAGTTTGGAAAATCAACTCAATCAAATCAACAAAGGCTACTAAATTGATTCATGATAACTGTATTAAAGGGGATCAAAGTCCATAAAGGAAAAGGGGGGAAGAGGGCTCTGATTTCCATTTTTCATTTTCTAAAGAGATAAAGAGAGAGCTCTTCGGTTTCGAGAGTTGGAAGAAAGTTACAGAAGCTGGAAAAGGAGAGAGATAAACATAGGTAAGCTATTTTGGCATTCACCAACCAATACAAGTTTAATCTAAATGATTCGTCCACTAGAGATCAATTGAAAAGGATGAGGAAAAAGGAAAATGAGTCCTTCAAAGAATATTCCCAGAGATGGAGAGCCGTGACTAGAAAGGTTGTTCCGATGATGTTAGAGTAGGATATGTGCTCTTACTTTATTCTCACACTAGAAAGATTATATTTCAAGAACAAGCTTGGGACTCATGTTAAAGAGTTTGTCGATTTCATGGAAATCAAAGAAAGAATCGAGACTAATATCCAAGAAGGGAAGATAGACCTAGTGATGGGGGAATTAAGTGAGTCCCAATCCAGGAAGGGCTCTCATTTCAAGAAAAAGGAAAATACTGTTAATTACATCCATCCCCAACCTCATCAACTCACTCCCTGACCAAACCACTATCCATCTTACCCATACACACAATACCGATCTTACCCACACTAACAATACTCATCTTCTAGAGCTATTTCAACCCAAGCACCATACACATCTCAACCAAACCAAATCAACCAGGTCTCCCACTCACAATCTTACACACCAACAACACCTAGACCACGCCTTCCATTATCCACTGTCACTAGGTCACTTCCAAGACCACACCTTTTTCCTTCTACCATCCATTGTCACTAGGTCACTACGAAAACCACTCCTTCCGCCTTCCGCCCTCCTCTGTGACTAACTTACTGCCAAGACCACACCTTCCGCCTTTCGCCCTCCTTTTTGACTAGGTCACTGCCAGGACCACACCTTATGCTTTCCACTGTCACGAGATCCTCTGTGACTATGCCCTTCCGCGTTCCGCCCTCCACTGTCACTCGGTCACTACCAAAACCACTCCTTTTGCCTTCCTCTGTCACAGACCGCGAACCACAAATCCTCCTCACCAACCTCCGATATCCGATCCTCTCCCAATAGCCGCGAATTGCAAACCACAAATCCTCCTTACTTACCTCTGATCTCTAATCTTTTTCCCCACAGTCGCAAACCGTACAGGCACCTAACCAACCTCCGATAGCTGATCCATTCCCCATAGCCACGAACCACATAGGTACGCCCTTGACATCCAATCTCCGATACCTTCTCCTTACCTACCTCTGATCTCCAATCTCTTCCTCCACCATTTAATCCTTTATTGCCTTTTTTTTATTTTATTTCATTTTATTTTATCTTTTGTTTAGATCTTAGGACTCTCTTTTAAAAAAGAAAAAATATAAAAATATATTTTCTCTATATGCACAACAGTCAATAGTCATGATTGAGAGACGGATGCCTCCTTTATTATTGCTGGATTGTAAGGATTTATTGAGTAGCCTAGTGCTAACTTGAATCCCATGCAAAACCAGATTTCTCATTTAATAAGTCGTTAGTCCAAAGCCTACTTTCAAAACTAAAATCAATCAATACATTTTTTTATTATTTTCTTCTCTTTTAATTAAAAATCCATTAAACACACAAGTATTTTCTACAGAATGATATGGATTTGAGTTCCTCATTGCACTAGAGGATATGTCAGCATAACCAACAACTATCAAGTTAAAATTAATTTTTCATTAAATTGCGTTTCCTTTTAATTTAATGTTCTTTTAGTTTATTTTATTTTTACATAATTATGACTTTTGGGAAAAAATAAATATTATTAAAATTATAATTAATTTGTATAATGAGCTCTAGGATAACCATATTTATACGGATGTATTAAGAGTGCAGTGGAATTAAGTTTTCACCCTTCCATAATCATAATCAGACTCAAAACTCTTTAAGAGACCACTTTTACAAATTAAAAGGTTTTCTAATTTTTGCTAAAAACAAAATTGGTGACGACTTCCATTTGTTAAATTCGATTGTCATTCTCGTTGTGGTGCCCTTTGGGTACGCTGTGACAATAATGATTAAAGCTAGTTATCAATTCATACATGCCTAATCATCTTAAGGATATTAAGATCATTGGTTCAAGCAAAAACCCACGCTTTACAGTTTTCTTCAAATATTGATCAAATCTTTTCTAAATATCCTTTTCAACGTGCCTTTAAATCTTTCCCTAAATTTATTTCCCAATCTATTGATACTATATTTATCTTGCATAAAAAAAAATTATAAGAGAATAAATATCCAATAATCACATAAAAATTAATGCTTCTCAATAATAGCATTCTCTATTCCAACTCGTTAAAATAAATTGAATAAAAAAATGTTTTGGAAACAAATATTAAACAATAAAAGCACAAATATGAGAGAAAACAAGTTATTGCAAGACCAGAAAAAAATATTAAAAAAATTAAATTAATTACTCTATTTATTAAACTAAGCACTGAAACTAACTAAAATAATCAATTAAAAACAGAAAATTAAGTAGAAAAAAAAAACAATTTTGGAGGGTTATCGATATTTCAAATGGTGTAATTGAATTCAATTATAAAGTCTATTAGTTTATTCCAAACTTAAGAATTATTTCTATATTTTTTTATTCATTCCAGACAGATTTCAACCTGAATTCTAATATGCACCCGATTAAATATGGTTGTGCCAAAAAAAAAAAAGAATATGGTGTGTGGTGCATACTAGTTTCATCCAAACGAATACATAGCTTCTGCATTGTGTGAAGTGTCTCCATCAGATGCAGCTCAAATCTTACAGTTACGAGGACTGTTTGGGGGTGACAGAGAACAAAATCTATGCGGTGATGGAAAAGGATAATTATCTTTTCTTTTTTAAGTGATCTACACGTCGTTTTATATAAATTTTATATTGGCATCTGCTGTTCTAACTGCAGTTTTCATCCATGACTTCCACTGGTGCAGTCAAAATGCTATTCATCTTGAGAAAATGGGGAAAAAATGAAAAGTAGTTTCATGAATCAGATTATTAATAAAGCTGAAGAATATAAGCAAGCTTTCTATGAAATAAAAAAAAAAAAAAAAGAAGGAAGCTGAATTGTGAAACAAACAAAGCTAACTATAGAGAAAGAGAGAAGGTAGCAATAGAAAGTTGATCCCCAATTTGCCAAACAAAACCATAAGAGTTACCATTAAACCCGGGGTCAGTTTATATATATATAACGAACTCACCATAGAAGTCCCCTAATTTGTATTATTTTGAATTTGCTAAATTCTGTGCTTAAATTCATGCAGAATAAGCAATGGACCTGTAGTCAATGCAGCATGGCATGTGGGGAGCTTTGGTCTAAGATGTAAATAATTTTTGCTGTCATCTTGCCTTGCTATTGGTAGTCAGATTAGAATTTCATGAATTAATTTTTAAAATTTGTGCAACCTGTTTCTTGGCTGTGTCATACTTCATTCTACCTGGCTGTAATTTAGTTTTTTTTACAGCACAAGGTTTCAGCAATTTATACTCACTTCTACTGAGTACTACTGAAACTTTCAACATGAACTTTATCAAAATATTACTCTAGAAGTTTTACTCTTTATAACAGACAAAATATATTTAGCTAAAGTTGCCATTGGTTTAACACTTTAACCACTGAAGTTTGTTGACCCCAGCGCAGAGACTGGGAATCAAACTCTGCCTTGCCACATAATCTTTTATTGATTGGCTTAAAGAAAAAGCTCAAGCAATAAAAATAAATTGCCAAACGGAAAAGAAACTTCGTCGTTTCCTTCATATGACTATCTCACTTATACAAGACATTGTTTCTTAAGTGATTTCATATTCCATCAAGGGTTACCTTTTGGTAAATGAAATTCTAATGAGTGGAATCATGCATTACCCTTTAGTCGACTTTATATTCTAGCATATTCTTTTTGTCACCATATTTTACCAGTTACCAGACTTGAATCTTTGGTTGATCACGAATCACGAGCAAATATACAAGCTTGTGCTCTTTGCAACTGATTCATAAGATCATAGTTTGCAAAACTTGGCTTTTTGTATATGTATTAAAGTCCTGAATCTACTCATGCTAAGAATTGTTTTCCTTCAAATGTCTGTCCAAACTGCCAGCTTGCTGGGGCTACATTGTAAGATGTGAGTGTTTTTCCACTGCTGATGGTTACCTCAAAGGACAGAGGCTGATGTTGAAAGTTGACATTGCAATGCCAGTTTTGTCCCCAGTTCCTTGCCATAGGTATCCATCCTGTTCTAGATCCCTTCACTTTCACAGCAACCACCTCACCATCCTGTCCAACATTGGTAATCAGGACTTGATAGAAGTGAGAACTTCCACTCATTGTGAATTTCAAGCCACCACTTCTTTGACACTTGACTCTGCAAGACTCTCCCATGGACAAAATTTCCCTTCTTATCAGCAAGAAACTTTAACTAGTGAATGTTGATTTTAGTCCTTCTAGTTATGTCTGTCTTATTTTAATCCTTAAAATTAAGAAATTAACGATTTAGTCCTTCAATCTTGCAAGAGTGATTCAAGTAAGTGAATCATGTTAGTCCCTACCAAACATCAGTCTAAGAACTAACTTGATTCACTTTTTGCAATTTTAGAGACTAAATCATTAATTTCTTAATTTCAGGAACTAAAATCTCCTAAATAACTTCAAGGATGAAAATGAACATTCACTCAAACTCTAGCATTAAGAACATGGTTTAATCTTATTTTTAAACATTCTTACCTTCTATACTGAACCGGCACTATATCAGCTTTCCGCTTGGCAATTTCAGAGAATGCAGCCTGTGACATCTCAAAATGCTCTCTTGGAAAATTGCACCAGCCACCATAATCAACTGAGAGCCCATAATTTGGAGCACAGAAATCTGTAGCAGTAACAACAACAGTTGGGCTCCCCATCACACACCACAAGATGTGGTCAACGCATCTTATCTCATAGCAAGCCCCACAAGAACTCCCTCTCTCGAACAAAATTGTGCTTAAACCAGCACTGTATTTCCCATAGCTAGCCTTGTGCAGGTCTCCGTAACCACAAGCTCCTTCTGCAACACATACACAACCACATTATCAATATACATTGTGTAGTTCATATGCTTAAGAATATACAAGGATCTAAGGAGCAAATGAAGTACCTGTAATGAGAGATCCTTCTATGTCTTTTGTGTATGTTGCAGTTGCTTTCTTCCATTCTTCGTCCTTGTAAGCAGCAATCTTGCATGAATGCAAGAAAATCAAGTAGAGAAGTGTAAACCCAAGAGCACCCATCCCAGATAATAGTGCTAGAAACTGGTGATTACATTAAATTGAAATACTTTACTTTTTATTGTATTATCATGTTTTTGTCATATGTGGGCCTAAGAGAGGACTAAACAATGAGACAAAAAAAAAAAATGGGGTTCTTTTTCTCAGTGCAAATGATGATGATCTCCTTGCTAAAGATGGACATTGGGGGTATAGAAGTTTTGACAATTTTTTTATATCCATGGAATCTAAATTTCTAAATTGTGGGGTCATTGAGCTTAGCCGAGATATAAGGTAATTTGTTGCTTATTCCAAGGGGCGTGCTGTTCTTTCTTTTGTTTGCTTTCATGCTTTTCCAAGTTGTCTCTTCTTTTTAGGCGGGGAATGGAACCCAAAATGAGGTGTTTGGAGGCTGCAATTGGATGCATTCGAGAGAGAAGGATTTAAGGCTTTGTGGAGGTGGCAGACACACAAAGCGGAAAGGTCTACAACACTTCAATGTGGAACCTTGACTGCCAAAGAGTAGCTTTATTAATGATTTTGTTTCAGAGGACATGCAGTGTTTTAAGGGCTTGATAGGTTGATTTATACTTTACTCTCTCTCTCTCGCTCTCTGTCTCTTTTCTTTTTATTTTTTTAAGTACACATATTAAGAATTAATTAGATGAGTCAAAAGAAGAATTGTTACGAAGAAAATGCAGCTGAAAACTTTGATAGCATGTTTTGACTATGCAGAGTAATTAAGGATGACACTCGTGTTTCTTTTTTTTGCTTGGTCCGTTATGAGTTATGACACTCACGTTCACAAAATGTAACAAAGTAACAATCATGCTCGTACAGAGTAATTAAGCGACTTCACGCAGTTGAGCAATGTCTGGGATCAGGCTTATTTTTGAAATTTTGTTCTTACATAGATATTGGTTCCGTCCCGGCAAAAGAACCACACATGACATCTCCAATGAGCCATTCGGACAAAAATTGAACAAATCTACGAATAACATATACAGATTAATATCACAAATAATTGAGAGCTTCTTTCTGTTTTTTTTACTTCATTTTTTGGTCTGTTTGGAAATTTGAGAATTTAGACAACAAAAAGCAGCTGGAACGGGCTCAAGCAAAGCTAGGAAAGAGATAGATTTAAGCATCTACCCCATTGGCCCAACTAATATAAGCTCCACAATAAATGTGAGAGTATATTTCACTTTAATCTTCAAGTTTGACAAAAAAAAAACAAATTATCTTTCAAGTAGTATGCTTGTGTCATTTTGATTCCTAACCTTTAGAAATTAACTTTTTTGGTTATTGAAGTTACAAAACATGTGTCACAGTACTTGTTCAATTTTTATTATTGTGCTGCTATATTTTTTTGATGCATCACCTTAATTGACGTGTTAGTGATAGGCTGATATTTTAGTATTCTATTTAGCCTCCACCAATTAAACAATGGAGAGAAACATAATTTAAGACTAAATATGAATTTTACATATAGAGAGCATTATTAAATATTTGATATATGTTAGTAATTTGAATATATTATTTAATCATATTATCTCTAAGTCAAATAGGATGATATACTACCACCAGTATGGCACTTAGCTTACATATTAGCAAAAACTTTAAGACAGAACTGAAAATGGAATCAGTGAATAACTTGACTAGGATTTTATGATTCCAAAGACGAAAAAGTTATTTTCGTAAATTTCATGGATCAAAGTAATTCGCATATAAGACTTACAGGATTTAAATAAGCAGTTGCTCGTAAAACTGGAAATAAGAAAAAAGAAATTGAAAGAATTGAAACAGAAATAGAGGGCTTTCCGAAAAGAAAAAACAAATGTTGAAACAAAAAGTAAGAATTAGGTTTCACTTGGTTCCTTTTATAGTCAGATTAATTTCAGTTTAACCATTTCAATATCCTCTATTCGCACAATTTAGATTTAAAAATATAGACATATAATATTACCTTTTATACGCTGAAGCAGGTCATACGCACTAACCGAACTTTTACTTGCATTTTGTTTTTTTAGTTTCTTAATGTTAAGCACAGTCATAATCTAAGCCACTACAAGAATCCAGAATACACATTTCATTAAAAGCCCAACGGGCCTAGCACACGCATTCAACACCATACAGGATACTACATTACACGCACTCTCTCCTCTTTGGAGAGGGCTACATGACATTCACTACCAAAAGTTACACACCAGAAGAGGTAGGTCTACAGAATCAAGTGAGAAATAAGAAAGAAGGACCATTGGATGCCCTTATGCACTCCAAAAGTCCAAAAGCCACTTTTCTTATCAAAAAAAAGAAAAAGAAAGATGGGTGAAAAAAATAAGGAAAACTAATGTATATTGTTCCAAATAGCAAGTTAAGGGAAATAAAGTTAGAAGCCCACGAAGACCATTTTTGCGGCTAGAAGCCCACGAAGACCATTTTTGCGGCTATGGGACTCGACTAACTTTAATTAGGTAAGAGGTGCTTATTACTTAGTCCCTTTGGGAAGGAGCCTTGGGTGGTGTACTGTTACTTGCTAGGCATAGAAATTTAGGCGAGAGGTATAAGTGCCCTTTGATACCCAATTGCCCGGAATAACATCTCTGGCAGAGAGGGTTCTCCCCGTGGAGGTGCTTAGCTTCACTGAGAATGGCCCCCTTAAAGGTCCCCCAATAATGCACCAATTTGCACCCCATAGATGGTTCATCTGCAGCCACTCACTAGATCCTGCCTGCCAATACCAAAATACAAGAACAAAATAAGCAACAAGAAGATATACAATTAGTCTAATTTTTTAATTTGTAAATGTTGCAAATAAAAACGAATTGGGGTTGGCCCACATTATTTAATAATTTATCAGTTCCAATTTTTAATTAATTATTTATTGTTTGTAAATAAGATGGCAAACGTGTTAAAGTCCCTTACATTCAGTTGGGATAAGTAAGGAATGTTGCATTCAAGATTGGTCCCATATCACATGCTTCCAGTGAATGAGGATATAAGGAAAGCACCACAAAAGGAGCATTGGTTGCCAATGGGCAGTACTATGTGAGGAATATAAATGCTGGTAACTTATTTAATTGGAGAGAAAAAAGGGTCTTGCAAATTGCCAATATTGCAGACTTTGGAAGATAATATAATCAAAACTGCAAAAGATGGTAGTGTTGGGAACAGGCACATGATCTAAGGAGACACGTCCGCAACATTTGGAATTGTGAATTGTCCATTCCGGACATGGGATCAAGATAATTAACTAGCCATTCTAGTTTCCTTTTTATTTGATCATCAAAAAACAACTCCAATGACCATAATGCTTAATTCACGTTAAGCCAGTTCCTCTTGGTCAAATCTGCAACGCTTTTCAAGAAGCAGTGTTCCAAAGATTCCAAAGATGCAATATATTACAATCCGTTGCACTTTATTATAAATAAATCAGTGTACATTCTGGCTATAAAATATATTAAGAATCTCACCACTTTCTTATTCTTACATTTCATATTCATATTACCATATTAGAGGCCGTTAGCTGTAATGGCATCTGATTCTCTGGGATAACAGAAGTTCAGGGTTCTCTCTCGTGCACATTTTCTTTTCTTTTCTTTTTGTTTTTTTTTTCGGTCCTCTTATCTTTTTACCTTTTGTTTTAAATTTAGTCTTATTCATATAAATATAAATTTGATATACTTAAGGAATACGAATTAAGGGAAAAAAATTATGGGAATTAACAGAAAAAAAAACAGAAAAAAGATATACATACTTCTCGTATGTGCATGGAGCCAATATCTCCCTCTGCGTCCTCAAATTCAACCAGAAGTGATAGCCAAAAAGGTGTGGAACCTTCATTAACATGGAAGGCAATTTTTCTGCCCGGGTATTTACATGGTGTTCTGCAAAATATACAATCAGAGGGAAAAGAAAATTCATTTATTCCACAAATTGACATTGTTTAAAATGCGTCTTTCCTTTAATCCACAAAACAAAAGGGTGCATCAATCAAGAATCAACACGGCACACAGCAGTGTGGTGTTCCAATAAATAGAAAGAGACAGAACAGTAAAAACAGAGATTAACCTTTTTCCTTTAAAAGAAAGTATGGTAAATGTAATAAACAAGCTATAAAAAGCAGTCAAAAGTCCAATCTTTGCACCAAATAAAGGAGGGAAAAATGAAAAAAAAAAAAAAAGACAGTCAAAGCGTCAATACAGTCAGGGTAAAGTCCAGGAGCAAAACCCCAAAAAAATACTCTGTAATATTTTTATAGAAAAATTAAATGGATACTAATGTTTTACTCCATAATTATCTAGTTATAAATACACATTAAAATTAAAATAATAACATTTAAAAAAATTAAAAATAATTTACTGAATTATCCTTTTTTTTTTTAAATTCAACTTTTCTCCTTGCCTCCACTATATCTATCTTATCTTCTAATATATTTAATATGGATATTATTAAAAAATAATTAATATTATTTAAAATTTTTAAATAAACTATTATTTTTAGATAAAAATTTATTTTAAAATAAATAATTATTCAAGCACGTAAAGGGTATAATATAAATAAATAACTTTAAGCCTTTAATAGTGTCTTTCACTAAACAACTATTCTATCGAATCATAAAAGTGTGTGGAAAAACTAAATTTGATAGATGAGGTGTAAAAATAAGATGAAATTTATATAAATAAGTTTTATATATAAATTTATACATCATTAAGTTATATATTGCTAGAAAACTAACTCTCATTTTATTACTTAAAATTTCACTATTTAAAAAGTCAAAGAAACATTAAAAAAAAAAGTCAGAAAGAAGCCTCCCCGTGAAAAGAAAAATCAAGGCCTTCTTTTCTTTTTATTTAAAAAAAATTAAAAGAAAATCACTAACAAACAGTAAAACCGTAAGAGAAAAAGAGATGTGGAATACTCTTATTATAATGATGCTGATGATGACGATGCATATTTTTTTCGGGTTGGGGTTACGAACCTTCGGTAAATGACAGGGATTTGACCACGGTCCCTGAGCTGACCGTGCTCGCCAGCAATGGCCATGCGCCCAAAGGCGGCACCGCTGAGGTCGAAGTGGGTTTGGTCGGAGGGGCAGCCGGGACACTCGTCGGTGATGATGACGGTGACGGCTCGCCTTGAACATATGGAGGAGTCCAGGCACTTGACCTTGTAGCACGCACCGCACCCTTCCCCCTTCATGAACAGCAACGGACCCACCGCCCCTACCCTCGCCCTCAATGGCTTCACGTCCACCATTGTCCCATACCCGCATGCCCCACCTTCATCACATCACACACTCAAAATAATTACCCACAATTCCTCACAAATTAATAAATTAAACCCGCTCATATGACCTTAACATTACTACTAAAGTACGCGTCTTTTATATTTATTCATTTATTTATCCACAAAAAAATATTTATTTATTCTAATTACCACTAAGATTGTGCTTAGTTCAAGTTAAAAATGGGGGAACAAATTTATTGATAAATTCCATAATTTTTTGTCTCACTTTTTACTCTCACCAGACACACTCGAAATGTGAGTTTTTTTTTTTTTTGTTTCGCTGTTACTCTAAATGTGAGTTTAGTATGAAGCTGATTAACTAAAATGAGTAGTAAAAATTGGCAGTAAAAATCCTAAGAATTAAAAGCTTTTTTTTTCTAGTCAGTTTTTTTAACTAAAAAATTATTTTTGATAAAAAAAAGCTATTCATATTAGCTAGAAATAGAAAACTAATAACCAATCTGAGTAGTTTTCACGGAAAATATTTTTTTAGTTGAAAAAATAATGAAAAAACTGAAACAAATCCACCTTAATTTCCCGTATAAATTTATTTATAAATTCAATTTATGAATTTTTTGTTCTCATTCTTCCCGCCTACCAAACTTACACCTTAAAAAAATTATTGTGAGGGTACTACAACATTCATAATTACCATCACAGATTCCGTAATAACAGCTCATTATGGCCTTAACTAACGAGTACTATAATAACTATTCATAACTATTACTACCTCCTTCCATTTTAAGACCTTAATCTTTAATTTTAGAATAATATTATATATATAATAAATATACAAGATATAGTTCTCTTTTCATCCACTTATCACGCATAAATTTTTTTTATCATCCACTTATTACATATAATAATAATAATAATAAGAAGAAGATATATGATATATATTTATTATATAATTTTATTTTACAAATAGAACTATTATCTAAATTTTAAGGATGTTTTTGTTATTACACAGCTACACTTGTGACTCTTTGAGTCAACTCAGTGAGTCAAGCCATTTAATGTGAAAGGAAAAGGCTCTCGTTTCAAGGGGAACTTACCGGTGCTTCCGTCGCCTTCGGGGTCACCGTACCACGTGGCCATTCCCGGGTACCAATGTAGGTCGGGGACACGGTGCACTGGTTGTTCCTCCGCCGCACACAACACCAAGTGCTTCAACGCGAAGCTAAACAGCAAGAACAAGCTCAGATTCGACACGGCGGAGCCACGGTGGTGCGGCATTGTGCTTGTAAGAGCAATGGTTTCGCGCGCCACCGCTGGTCGGAGCAAAAACAAAACGGTGTCGTTTTGATCGTTGCCGACACTCCAGTTTGGTGGCGCAAGAGAGAGGGGTTGGTTGGGCGGGACTAGTGTGGTGTAGTGTGTGGGACTGTTAAAACATACCGTTAAAGGGTTTTTTGGGTTTCTTATAGGACGAAAACAGCGATGGCTGTTTTTACATTATGGTCTTTTGGTTTGGTGGTTATTTACGGAAGGGTGCCACTGAGGGACTGGAGTTGGGTCCCATCGGTAGTTATGGCGTTAATTCCGCATGTGCGCGCGTACTAGGCAGGAGGGTGTGTTAGTCATTTCATGTTGTAAACAACGAAAGAAAGCAAGAAAAGCGAGGTTGTAATAGCACTCTTAGAAAACGACGTTGTTTTACAAAAACGAGACACCGTACAAAAACGGTTTGCAGCAGCAGATCAAGAGTTCAGTTCCCACTACAAGAATGTGTGAAACCGCATACTTTTAAGATTAGCAGTAATACATTGTATATTATCTTACAAAATTTTTTTTTACCAATTTTCCTATACATTAAATTAAATAGTAAAAAATAAATGTATTTTATATTTTAAAATTTTAAAACATGATAAAAAAATTACTTTATTTAATATATAGGATAATTTATAAAAAAATATATAATAAGATATATCATCGGAAAAATAATTTATGTATTGGGTTTTGATTGGTGATATATTAATATATGTGATTAGAGAGTGATTTACTATTATATGGTGGAACTTACCGCGCCTTTGGCGGATTCAGAGAGAAAGGACAATAGCTAGAAGAAAGCATCAGTCCCGCTGTCGTGTCACACTACAGGAATCTCTGACGTTGGCTGGAGGTCGCCCCTGGCGGATTCAGAGGAATCTCTGACGCGACCTGCTGCAACTAGAGGTCGCCTTTGGCGGATTCAGCTCCACGCAAAGACGGCGACTACACTGGCAGTCTTACGCGGTCATGCTGCAGGCGCGATGGGGAGACGACACGTGGCAAGGAAGGGCGTGAACCTGGATGCTGGCACGCGCACATGGTCCTTCATGCCTTGTATCACATGCTCCTTAGTCTTTGAATGAAATGATGTAGTAGGAGCCTTTTCCATTCATTCAACTATTGTATTCCCATATGAAATGAAACTATTTGGCACTTTTGCATCCTGACTTTGCTCCTTATTTGGCACGTTTACATTCAACTATTGCATGTTCCTTCAAAGCTGGTGCGGTCACAGACTCCTTCTATTCATTTGCATGCGAGGTGAGTAAATTATTGAGTGGAGGAGTGTCAGATACAATATACAAATGAAGAAATAAGGGTATGTTGAGGAGGGGGTAGAGGGGGAGAAGATATTATAAAAGGAGCATGCAGGCAATGATCTAACAAGACGAGAAGTGAAGTGAAAAAAAAAAAAGAAGGCAGATATTGTTAGCTAAAAAAATTGAGAGATATTTAATTGACAAAAGATGGTGAGAGATGATAATACAATGGAATCTAATGGTCACATTGCAGTTGAAGTTCTCTAGCATAATATAATGTATTTTCATTTTATTATTGAATTTTTTTGTTGCATATCTTTTCTGTCTGTCTGGTTAGGACATAACTATTTAGTAAATTTGTGTGATAAACTTTAAGCAAAACATATTGTTATATTTGTTATATTTTTATTTGTTAATTAATTTCTTTTTTGAAAAATGGAATCAGTTAAAAGATTTATTATTGGATGTATTTTGAAAAATGTTTTGTTTATTTTGTAGAAAGAATAAGATATTGAAAATCTGAAACTAGCTAATTTGGTTTAGCAAAATCTTAAAGGCTGATATGATAGACTTGTCTATTTTGTTTTTTTTCTATAGTGCAAGCATTATAAAATGCCGAAACAAGAAAAATGGTAATTCATCAATGTTTAATTAATCATATAATGAATGTCTACCTTCTTGATTGTTTTATTTAAGCCTTTCAACGTTTTATGAATTCTACGAAACTTCCTTGTTCATTTTTTTATAATAAGATTGATCATTGAAAAATTATTATTTATTGTATTTGAGAGAAACTATTGGTTATGTTAATTTTTGGTAGAACCGTTGGGTAAAATACCAAAATGAGTATTGCATTTTATGTTTTTTAAGAAATTGTTCAAGTGATATCGATTAAATTTTCATGTTAGAGGTAATAGTTAGATGAATCTCCAAAAAATAATAGTTCACTTTTATGTCAACCAATTAATAACTATTTTTGGGTGTATTGTCTTTAGTTTAATATACTTATATTGAAAAATTAATCTTTCAATTGTTGGTTTATAATGATAATTATAATAAATAAAGTATAGTTATTGTGTCATAAGATAAAATTATTTTGCTAGTAATTTCTGTTATTTTTACTCTATATATCATTAAAAAAAAGTATAGTTATAATAAATAAAGTTATTTTGGATTAAAAAAATATGACTTTTAAATTTTGAAAAAAAAAATTATGCATTGAACTTTTTTTTTTACTTTTGATTTCTCGGTCAATCATCTCATAGTATTAGTTAAACAAAACATTTTTAAAAAAATAAATTAATTTACTAAATATATCCAATAATCAATCTGAGTTGATATGTTAATTAAAAAATCAATTCCTCTCATATGTTAATTGATTTTTCTGAGTTGATATATTTTGTTAGAGGATGTATGAATTTTATTTTTTATGAAATCCATTTATTTGATGTTGATTAATTTAATTTAATTTTAATTTTAATTTAACAGACAACAAGACATATGCGGGCTCAGCATCTGAAATTGCCATCAATGAGAACTGAAATACGGGACTATGTGGAGCGAGCCGGTCTACTACACTTTGTGGAAATCGGTGATGTAGCAATAAATCAAAAATTAATCTCAGCACTAGTTGAGAGATGGAGGCCCGAGACTCACACTTTCCATTTTCCATGCGGGGAGTGCACGATCATGTTAGAAGATGTTGCTATTTTGATAGGGCTTTCGATAAATGGTCGGCCTGTTACTGGATGTACTGTTAATAGCTATGAAGCACTCACGACACGCCAACATCTAATGGGCATTCGTCCTGGGCCACTGGATTACAATGGAGGGTTTGTAAATTTAATTTGATTAAATAATAGAATTGGAAATATGGAAACGAACTTTGATTTGGAAATACAACAGATTGCCCGTGGTTTCATACTAGCCTTGTTGGGTCAATGCATTCTGCCCGACAAGAGCACCGGCGAAGTACATGTGAAATACTTGCAATTGCTTGAAGATTTAGAGCAAGTTAGATCATATAGTTGGGGATCAGCATGCCTTGCTCTACTTTTTCGGGGGTTGTGTCGTGCTACTCGGATGGAAACTAAAGAAATCAACGGGTGCGTTGTTTTACTTCAAGCATGGGCCTGGCAGCGAATGCCCTTTTTGGCTCCCATACCGTCCTCACCAATTGTTTTTCCTCTTAGCCGAAGGTAGCAACAATTTTAACTGGAATTTCTATGTTGCTATTGCTAAAATAATAATCAATATAATGTCTTACAGGTGGAAGCGACCGCGTTACCTACGTGACATTAATTTAAAGGACCATCACACTATAAGGTTGCTGATAGATAACTTGGGATATCAGGTAAAAATTTAAAATATTCTACATTTTTTGTTTGGTCCCTATAATTATTATTATTTACATATCTGATGTAATTTTGTTCATGCAGTTTATATGGCAACCATATTTGGATCCTATAATTGATGGTCTTATTCCAGATGATGTGCAGGTAGAGCAGCATTTGTTCTCAGCCGTTACTTCGCTTTTATGTTTTGAGGTAATGGAGTTACACCCAACCGATCGAGTTGTGCGACAATTTGGGTTGAATCAAGAAATTCCTTTGGACCAACCTAATTTGCAGGGATTCCATAATAAAGACTTAAGAGGATTATCACCCACCAATTGGGAAGTCTTTCATCAACCATGGGTGGCAATGTGGCACCAACGTGCAAATCGTGTATTAACTGGAACTCCCACTATTAATTATCAGCTTTCTGACTTGTATCGGTCTTGGTATTTATCTCATGGGCGAGTTATACGGTTATGCCCTGAGGAAGCAGATCATCCACCTACCCACGAAGAAAATGAACCACGTCTGGACGAAGAAGGTCAAGTACCCGCTCAAGGAGAAATTAGAGCACCACCTATCCAAATAGAAGCTCCTCATGCCCATCAAACTTTGTTTCTGCAACAAAATAACATTTTTTATTGGGATGTAAACACATCCCAATTTCCTTTTGGCCAATTCCCTTGGTGGATACAGCAGACTACACAGGTCCAAGATCCACCACGACATTCTATTGGTGTTCTGGGCCGACACAGTGGTGTTGCTACATAGTCTAGTGCGTCCTCATCTAGTGGGAGAAGGTCTGTTCATTTCACCCCTGGTGGGGCTCAAGTATTGGGGCTTGGAGGAAACTTTGATTTTGCCCATCTTGGGGGTCAATCATCTAGTGACCTTAATACAAATCCAGCCAGTCAACTAAATAATGTATACCGGCCACAAATGGGCACATTTGAGATGTCTGTTTCACAGATGTTATCCCCAGGTACACATTGGGCAAATGCCCAAATGATGCAAAGTTTGCATGATACTGCTACATCTGCCCAACATGCAGCAATAGGAGGCGGGGAACATGTAGATAGAGATGAGGGCATGGGTGATCAGGGTGATAGAGATGAGGACATGGGAGATCATGGTCATAGAGATGAGAGCATGGGAGATCAGGGTGACAGACTTGAGGGCGTAGGAGATCAGGGTGGCCAACATAGAAGGCAATCGCTTGGCATTATCAATGTGTTAGGAAAGGCTGCCAAGCAAACTGTAGGAAGTATACGTGATGCATTACGGCCACGGGAGAAGATGAAACCAGCTAAAAGACTGAACTATTCGCCATGTCAACCACCACCACCAGATGGGAAGGGGAAAGGTCGTAAAGGAAGTTAAGTGTGTAGTACTTTTTTTATGTAACGTGTTATGTATTTATGTATGGACTCTTCAGTTTGTATTTCTATTTTCTTTTTAATGGAATTGTTATGATGTTTCTTTTCATGTGTTTATGTATGAACTTCCTAATAGAAATGACAACATATATGAAAATAACATATTACATAATTAAAAAAAAAACACAATAACCTCGACACAAACATTAAATTACCACAATAAGTAACATATATGAAACACAATAAATTGACATAGTAATTACCACAATAAGTAACATCCATGAAACACAATAAACTGACATAGTAACATCTATGAAACACAACAAAATGACAAAATAACATCTAACAAACAATGAAATCACACACCAAAGTTTGCATGAAATAGAATCAAGTGACAAAATAGGCTCCATGAAACACAATTAAGTGGCATAACTACGAACTTGGGCCAGGAGTGTGTGGATAGCGGCTGCGACTGTGACCTTCACCTCGACAAAGACCACAACGTCGAGGTCCCCGCATATCACGCATATCCATCTCATTAAGGAAGCGAGTGCTCTTGGGCCGGCCTTTGGCTTTATGCTTTGAAGCGGGATTAGGACAAATCACTGGACCTCTATATTGAGGCCATGTACTTTGGTGCCTCACAACCCCAAACTGTCTCTTATACACCTTGCAAATCTTTGCTATTCTGTAAACATCAGCAACATACCCTCACTATTCAAAGTTGCCGCTATCGCAAGCGGCAATCACGTGACGACAAGGAATTCGGTCAATCTGAAAATCACCACAATCACAATATCTATGCTTCAAATCAACCATGTATTCTTCCCTACTGATTTGTTCTTTAACATGGAAATACTCATGTTGCCTGTCAAAGTTAGTCACTATCATGTTTCTTGCTGATAGCTCAATTTTTCTTGATCGCGTCGCGGCAACCACGAAATTCATGACCTGCATTTTTTCGTGCATATGCCTCTTCACCTTTCCTGGCAAACAACTCAGCCAATCGGAAATATGTTACTCTTATTAGTGCTGTGATTGGAAGATTGCGAGCCCCCTTCAACACAGAATTCATATACTTCACAAGATTTGTGGTCATGTGCCCCCATCGATATCCACTGTCAAATGCCTGCACCCACTTTTCCCTTGGAATTTCGTCAATCCAATTTGTATATTGGGAGCCACGTTCACGCATCCGCTCATAGTGATTATTGAATTCACTCTCACTCCTTGAATACCCTGCAAAGAACAATGTCATTATAATTTAAATTTAGGCAATGAAATTAGTAAACATAAGTGCAATGAAATTGTAAATTACCCATGCTCACGAAAATTCTGTGCAGGTGGGGTGCCTTGAATCTCCTTAAGAAATTAGCAGCAATGTGCCTAATGCAATACTTATGAAATGCTCTCGGAGGTTCCCATTAACCATTACTCCGAGCTATTGCTGCCTTAATTGACTCATTGCGATCAGAAATAACACCAACCCCGTCTTGGGTTACTACAAATTTACGGAGATGGTCTAGGAAAAACTGCCATGCATCTACAGTTTCTCCCTCCACAATAGCAAAACCAACAGGTAAAATGTTCTTATTGCCATCCTGTGCAACTGTAATCAGTAAAGTCCCTTTATATTTCCCATACAAATGTGTCCCATCTATTTGGATCAGTGGCCTGCAGTGTCTAAATGCCCTAATGCATGGATCAAAGCTCCAAAACACTCGACGAAATAGTCGAAAATTCGGCACTAGCTCATCACCACGATATGCCTCTACAGCGTCAAACTGGACAATTGAACCTGGAACAGCAGCACACATGGCTCCACACCAATGAGGTAACTCCTCATACGAGCGTTCCCAATTGCCAAAAACTTTTTCAATAGCCTTTTGTTTTGCCGTCCATGCTTTTCGATAGGTTGTTGTGTAACCATACCGAGAGAAAACCTCTGCAATCACAGTTTTAACTTTAAGAGATGGGTCAGACTGTACCATGGGCTCTATAAACTGTGCAATAGTGTCAGAATCCAATTTCGAGTGATCCTGTGAAATCCTTGATGTAGTGCAAATGTGTGGCCCATTGTATTTTCTGATTTCCTAAAAGCCTTTAGTTTTTCTCAAACTGGCCCTAAGAAGCCATTCACAACCTCTATCATGCTGTGTGCATTTGCAATAAAATGTCTTTGATTCTGACTCTAACACTTTATAATCCACTCCTCTCAGTATGCTGTATGCCTTAATTGCTTCTATAGTTGCCTCCCTATTATTGAACATCATTCCAACAAACAATTCACCATTCATAACGGAATCACCTATGAAAAAAATCAAGTAAATAAATGGAAATATTCAACAAAAATGGTACATTTAATCAATCACTACAACTACAAACGTAACTAAATCAAGGAAATTACATAAATCAAATAAAATTGTGCATTTAATCAATCACTTTTACTATAAAAGTAAGTAAATCAAGGAAATTACCTAAATTAACTAAAACTAATTAACTAAAAGTTTTAACTAAATCAAATTAACTAAAAACTCTACTACAAATATTCAACTTAAAAATTAATTCAAAAATTTTACATAAAATAAAATTGTGATTCTAATCACCACTACCAAAAAGACCAAATCAAATAAATTATATAATAACCTAAATAATCAACTTAGAAATTATTAAATCAACTAAAATGGTCCATTTATTCAATTACTACAACTACAAAAGTAAGTAAATCAAGGAAATTACCTAAATCAACTAAAACTAATTAACTAAAAGTTTCAACTAAATCAAATTAACTAAAAACTCTACTACAAATATTCAACTTAAAAATTAATTCAAAATTTACATAAAATAAAATTATGATTCTAATCACCACCACCAAAAAGACTAAATCAAATAAATTATATAATAAACTAAATAATCAACTTAGAAATTATTAAATCAACTAAAATGGTCCATTTATTCAATTACTACAACTACAAAAGTAAGTAAATCAAGGAAATTACCTAAATCAACTAAAACTAATTAACTAAAAGTTTCAATTAAATCAAATTAACTAAAAAATCTACTGCAAATATTCAACTTAAAAATTAATTCAAAAATTTTACATAAAATAAAATTGTGATTCTAATCACCACCACCAAAAAGACTAAATCAAATAAATTATATAATAAACTAAATAATCAACTTAGAAATTATTAAATAAACTAAAATGGTCCATTTATTCAATTACTACAACTACAAAAGTAACTAAATCAAGGAAAATACCTAAATCAACTAAAACTAATTAACTAAAAGTTTCAACTTAACCAAATTAACTAAAAACTCCACTATAAATGTTCAACTTAAAAATTAATTCAAAAATTTTACATAAAATAAAATTGTGATTCTAATCACCACTACTAAAAAGACTAAATCAAATAAATTATATAATAAACTAAATAATCAACTTAGAAATTATTAAATCAACTAAAATGGTGCATTTATTCAATTACTACAACTATAAAAGTAACTAAATAAAGGAAATTACCTAAATCAACTAAAATTAATTAACTAAAAGTTTCAACTAAACCAAATTAACTAAAAAACCCACTACAAATATTCAACTTAAAAATTAATTCAAAAATTTTACATAAAATAAAATTGTGATTCTAATCGCCACCACTACAAAGACTAAATCAAATAAATTATATAATAAACTAAATAATCAACTTAGAAATTATTAAATTAACTAAAATGGTGTATTTATTCAATTAGTACAACTACAAAAGTAACTAAATGAAGGAAATTACCTAAATAAACTAAAACTAATTAACTAAAAGTTTCAACTAAACCAGATTAACTAAAAACTCCACTACAAATATTCAACTTAAAAAATACTAAATCAAATAAATTATATAATAAACTAAATAACCAATTTAAAAACATCTTAAATCATAACAAAATAAAATAATATTAAATATATAATACTTTTAGAATTAAGGCTACATACCTATGTTTGTATACTCTGGAAACTCTTATACTTGCATAGCTTCCAAATCTAGAGCACGCATGAAAGATGGTTCCTCATTTAGATGTTGCCCACGTACTATATTTGATAAGCCATCATTATCAAGATCATCATCTGCATCTTCATCGCTACTCCGATAGTCATCTTCATCCTCCTCTTCCCCCATTACTTCCAACTCTATGTCTTCATCTATAAATTTAGTAGACCCACTTTCTATGTTCTGAGCAATAATTTCAAAATCAACATACAACTCAATGGCAGGAAAGTTTGCCAGATGTTGTTGATGCATCCTAAACATTTGTTGAATATCATTGTCGTCCCGTATTACAACTGCTTGGTATTGTCTGAACCCGCCAAAAATCGAGATAGGACACCTGTATCTCATTGCCACCACTCTTTTTGGAGTGTCACTATTTATCGACTGACAGAGTCCATTCTCTAGCTCTGCATATGAGAAGGTGTACGGAATAAAGAAACTTAATGGTCTCTCACATATAAACATGACACCCTCATTAGTATTTGTAACAACTTCACCATCAAAATAAACTATTACATTTGCTGCACTATTCATTCTCACCCTTCTAACCACAATTTTTTTTAACTTTTGTTTTTGGTGCTAGCCTCTCACCAAAGACTCTCTCCACAATCGTAGTTTAAAATTTATTTGCTTTGCTGTGTGTTCCGGTTTCACAAGTTTATATAGAGAGAAATATTATTTTTTTAATATGAATCCACCACTGGCCGATTCACACTCAAAAACTATATTTAATTCGTGATAGCAAATATTATTAATTTTTTCTTGTTTTGTCTTTTTGTGAATCCGCCACTGGCCAATTCTAGATTATATTAATATTTTTTCACACTTCATCTTTGGCGGATTCACTTTTTCAGATTTTCAGAAATATTATTTTTTTTCCTCTTCGCTTGTGGCGGATTCAGTCTGCCATATCATATCCGAATTTTTTCCAAAAACAAACCATATATGTGTTAAACACCATTGTCAAAGCCATATAGAAAAGAAAGACCCATATATCATCACTCTTTTACAATTTGTTTTTTGTAAAATCCTAATTTGAGGACAAATATGGTAAAGAGTGGTATTAAGATCAATAATTACTTACAAAATATTTAATAGTGATTCACTGAAAAAACAAAACAAAGATCAACTCTATCACGAGGAAACATAAATAAAGAAACTGAGTAAATTAGTCAACAACTTTGCTATTACTGAAGTGTCGTTTGTCTATTCAACTGAATGACCATTTCTCCACTACAAAGGTTTTAGATTTGAGTATTTTCAATGAACAAATTAGAGTATTTATTGATGGAGAAAAGTTAATGTTATGTACGACATGTAGAAATTTTAATTTATAAATAACAAATATTCTAAATTTTTTACTATTTATTATTTATCTAATTCTCAATATGACACGTGACAAACAGATATTATAATAGGGATTAGGTGCTAGGATTATCAGGAATAGCAGATATTGATTAGTTCATAGTTATCTAATTCCTTTGACTAGTGAGAGAAAATCAAGTAGTAGAGAGAACACTCCTCCTATCATGTCTTCGGTTCCAGGATACGAATTCTGTCTCAATGGGGCAACAGTCATACTAAAGTGGTTAGGAGCAAGGATCTCTCTGATTAGTAATAGAATGAGTCAAACCTACCCATTATGCCTTAACTCATTTACAATAACCAAAACATATCCACCATGAACAAAAATTAGCATAGTTAAACCCAATGACAAAATTAATCATAAAAATGAGCTAAACAATATGGCACAATATTGTTGGCATCTAATTAATTTGGAATCAAATAAAAAATTATAACAAAATTTGATTTATGTCAATCCACACATATAAAATATCGACCATTTTCCCACTTGGACAGCATAAACCAAAACATCATGTTATTTTATATTAATCAACAATAAGTGGCCATAACAAGATACCAAAATGAGCCAACATCAACCATCAACAGATCCAAAATGGAATTATAAGCTTTTCAACAACGTAGAAAATCATATTCAAAGGAGTAATGATATCATACATTATAAGACACTTAAATCCCTTGATCCAATAACAAAAGTAAAATATGGATAAATGCGAAAACACAACAAAACGGCATGTCAAAGTGTGAATAAGGTGCAATTCCCAACAAAATTGCCCGAACATCCACCCAATATATCATATAAGATTCAATAAATCTCATCACAATAACAAAATTGAGACTGGGTCCAAAATGTCTCCACAATATGTCATCACAGTATATACATATACAATAATAATTATAACAATTAAACCCATGCAAAACAAATATATGACAATAAAAATAGCAACAATAACCATTAGTCGAACAATGTCTCGATATATTATTCAATGTCTCAAATATCACAAATATGAGGTCATAACAAAATATAAAAATAGACTCCCACTAATCTAAAATATCAAAAGACCTCACTATACCCATATGCGTTACATTATCAACAAAAGCTTTAACAGTTATGCCTTTTGTCAAAGGATCGACAATCATAAGCTCTATAGGGATATACTTGACATAGGTTTTAAACTCTTAGATCTTCTTTATCACAAACATAAAATTTGTCTCAAAGTGCTTTGTCCGCTTTAAGCTCTTATTATTATGAGAGAAGCTTACCATAGCAGAGTTATCATAATATATAGTCAGAGACCTAGAGTTATTCTCCACAAAATCAAAATCAGCAATGAAATTTTTCCACCATATCGCTTAACGCGTAGCCTCATAACAAGCTATATACTCTGCCATGGTTGATGTAGTTGTAAGAGTTTGTTTGATACTTTTCCAAGAAATAGATCTTCCAGTTACCATGAATACATAACCTGATATGGACTTATGATCATCTGGACAACCACCATAATCAAAATTAGAATAACCTGTTACCTCAAGATGATCTGACCTCCTGTATGTAATCACATAATCTTTGGTACCTTTCAGATACGTCAAAACACATTTTGCAGGCTGCCAATATGCCACACTAGGTTTACTCAAGTATCTCACAAGTACACTAACAACAAAAGCAATATCAGGATGTGTATAAACTTGAGTATACATAAGGCTGCCAATAGCAGAAGAATAAGGAATTTTCTTCATATCTGTCATTTCACTTTCAGTCTAAGGATACTAGGTATTAGAAAGCTTCTCACTCTTTTGAATGGGAGCAACACAGGGCTTAAAATATTACATATTGAATTAGTTCAAAATTAAGTCAATATATTCTCGTTTAGACAAACCAAGGATACCACAAGATCTATCATGATGAATCTCAATCCCCAAAACAAAAGATGCATCACCAAGATCCTTCATATCAAAATGAGTTATAATCATCTTTTAGTCTCATTTAGAAATCCCACATCATTATTGGCCAAAAAGATGTCATCAACATAAAGAATAATAATAACAAATTTTCTCCCACTACTCTTAAAATAAATATACTGATCAACTATATTTTCCTCAAAAGTAAGAGAACTTACAATATAATCAAACTTTAAGTACCACTGTCTAGAAGCCTGTTTCAAACCATAAATGGATCTTTTCAATTTACAAACCATGTGTTCCTTACCACTTTCAATAAAACCATTAGGTTGATCCATATAGACATCCTCAAATAAATCATAATTCAAGAATGTTGTCTTTACTTCCATCTGATGGAGTTCTAAATCAAAATGAGCAACCAAAGACATCATAACATGATAAGAGTTTTTGGTAGAGAAATGAGAGAACGTATATTTATAGTTTATGCCTTCTTTTGATTGTATCCTTTAGCAACAAGTTTGGCTTTGTACCTCTTTATCTCTCTTTTAGCATCATGTTTGGTCTTAAAAACCTATTTACAACCAATAAGTTTGCAACCTTCAAACAATTCCCCCAAATCTCGAACATCATTCTTTCAAATAGAAGCCAATTCATTCTCCATAGCAGCTAGCCATTGTGAACTATGAGAATTAGAAATGGCTTCATAGAAAGTAACGGGATCAGAATCCTCAACACAAGCAAACTCATGTTCATGTAAATAAACAATATAATCCTTTAATCTACTAGATCCAGTAGATCTAGGAACATGTTCAGATTGCCTCAATTGAGGCACAACAATATTGGGATTATGAACATCATGATAAATATTTGCATCAACAATGGGATCAATGGCTTCATTATGAGTGACAACAGTTGGCATAGACCTGGGCAAAGAAGCAACAGGTACAGGAATAGTGACATGCTCATCTCTAAAGTTAACAACATGTGGCTCCTGATTTACATGTTCTGAATCGTTTTCAAAATAGATAGTACAGTCAAATTCAACAACTCTAGTGGTATGAGTAGGACAATAAAATCTAGAATCCCTAGAGCCTATACAATATCCTACAAAGAAACCGCTAATTATTTTAGGATCAAACTTCTTTATTTTTGGATTGTAGAGCCTAACTTCTGCCTTACAACCCCAAATATGAAAATGCCTCCAAGTAGGCCTTCTTCCTATCATAAGTGCACATGGAGTCCTTGGAACTAACATCTTAGGCACATGATTTAAAATATAAGTTGTTGTCTTCAAAGCTTCTCCATATAAAAAATCAGGAAGAGTTGAATTGCTAAGCATACGCCTAGCTATCTCCATAAGAGTATGATTTTGCCTTTCAACAACACCATTTTGTTCGGAGTGCCTGACATAGTGTACTGTGCCTCAATACCATAATCCTATAAAAATCTTGCAAAGGGGTCAGGATTCCTGCCAGTTTCATCATATCTTCCATAAAATTCACCACCTTATTTTGACTTTACACACTTAATTTGTGTGCCAAATTTCAACTCAGTAGCAAGTTTGAAAGTTTTAAAAGCTTCTAAAGAGTCTAATTTCTCACGCAATAGATCAACCCAGCCAAAGCTAAAGAAATCATCAATAAAAGTAATGAAAATATCTAAATCCTCCCAAAGCAAAGGGGAGTAATTGACCCACAAATATCCGTATGAATCAACTGCAATATCCTTTCACTCCTAGCAATTCTTTTCTTCCTGACTCTAGCAGTGAGCTTCCCTTTCACACAATCAATATGAGAATCAAAATCTGAGAAGTCCACATTATGAAAAATGTTCCCCTTGATCAATCTCTCTATTCTTTCTCGAGATATATGTCCTAACCTCTTATACCACAACAAAGAAGAATTCTCAACAACTTTGCCAAGTTTTTGCCTAACAATATTATTAACATTGGAATGTCATTGTTCAATAAAAAAAAGGATCAAGATTCACCATATACGTGCCATTCAACTTAACACCATAATCAACAACAACAAATTCACAATATAAATCAACTTTATTTGACCAAAAATAGAAAGAGTAGCCACAATAATCCAAAATAGAAACTAAAATCAAATTCCCTCTCATAGAAGGTGTCACAATCCTATTTGGGCACATGACCAGCACGTGAAAAATTCAGTTCTCATATAAGCCTCATACTTGAATTTCTCTATATACATAGTTAATTATAAAATTATTTAAAACGAAACTTCTTTTTCTACATACAAATCACCTATTTCTCAAATCTAAAATAATTAAAATAATCCAATTTGAAGTTTCATAATCTGTCTCTAAGGTCTGAAGTCATGATATAACATATAAATATAAGTTTCTCTGTTTCAAAATATCCATGAACTAATACAGTTAAGTCATTAAATATAAAATACGAATAGGCTATTATAGTATGGAAAATATAATTTAAGGTCCAAAATCCTGTCTACAATGTACTGGAGCACTCTAAACAAAACAAGAATGCTTCACTCCAGTGAAGCTTATTGGCTGAACTCTATCACTACTAAGAAGAACGAGTCTATGGGGAAATATGCAATAATGGTTATATCTGTAATAGAAAAGAAAAGAAAGGGATGAGTTTTGTTATCAAAATTCAGTGAATGAGCTCTCCCCTGAAACCCCCTTTCATGGAACACCAAGGAAACAATGCATAAAAGTCATAATAACATTAATAATACTCAAAAGTCTTATATAATCAAGTATACTTATATTTCTAAAAGTCCTTTATAATCATCATGTTACAACTCAAATCATTTTCTCAATTTACTTTCATACCTGAAATCATACAAACTCACAATAGTAGCTCCTAGATAAATAGTAAACTCCGCTCTGTGATTATGTTGATCAATCATAGTATGACTGTTTCTCTGCTTTGTGGCTCTTAAAGAACCAAATTTGGATACCTAAATAGGTTCCATTCTCTACTTTGCTCTGTAAGATTTCCGTTAAATAACTTGGTACCAAGGTTAACGATTAATACTAGCCGTTAACTTGTTGTTTGTTTCTCTATAACTGCTATCTAAACTGAATAAATAAATCTATCTAAATATGAAAACCCTTAAAACCTTTTTAATTCTCTAAGAGCTCTGAATCTATCTGATTTTAATAGTTTGGCCTTATCATAACTGTGACTATGAAATCATGCCCAAGACATCACCCATTGTAGACATTTGCGATTTCAAAAGCTCACAAAATATGTAGCCGTCAACTTTTCTAAATCTTATGAAGATTCAAGCTCTAAAATGCTTTTAATTAATCATAAAAAATATAATCTAAACCATCAAGCTTTTCATAATTAGAAAACTCAATATCATATTTTAAAATAACAAGGTTAAAACCATAATTCTAATATTTTCTCTAAACTTCATATCTGGCTATAAAACTATATTATATACATATACCAATTCCAAACTACCGTCCATACATCGGAAGGTAATGCCTGCATAACTTGGCGTTATAGTTAATGTTAAGATAATTTTATCTCCAATGTGCAATTCAGCTCAAATTAAATTAGTTAAAGCCTAATAAATTTTAGATATAAGCTAAGTGATTTGTCCCGAAACAAAAGAAAAAGAAAAAATTATCTACAGGTATCATGGTGCTTTCATCTGCGGGGATCATGCTCAGTTGAGATCTATCGTTTATCAGCAGATGCATTTCGAGTTATATGAATGTCATTATTTATTTTCTTGTTTGGTTTGCTAGTGGAAATTTAGGGAGCTAAAAAAAGCTCCTATATGGAAAGGGTCAATTAGCCGTTACTATATCTTTTTCTTCTTTTTGACGAATGTGACAACTTCGTTTTATTTAATTAGGTTTGCATTATAACATGACAAAAAAAAAGAAAGATTTCGTTGGTTGTTTGCTGGCTGTGAAGTGTATGAATTAGTGATGCCAAATCTGTGTGTAGTCAATAGCTGAGAAAATTGCGCGCATGTTTTGAGATTGATTGGACTTTGTGGCCCTAACGGGCAACTATTGTCATTTCTTCGTATTAGCTATCCCCAATGGTGGACCATGCACATTGTATAAAGCATAAGGAAACAAAATCATAGACGCATCTTCTGCACAATGCAGGTTACAAGTTACAACATTGGTGAAACTTAACCTTGCAACCCATATATGCAAACTAGAGAGTAATTAATCTGGCGCACATGCGCGCAACATACTATGAAAGTTGACAAATTATAAAGTCGACCCTTTATGTTTGGTTTCATTATGAACCCCCTATTATTAGTTATTGGATGATTATCATTTTTATTTGATGGTTTGATCCAATGATTAATAAATAGAAGGTCCATGATGGATATAAATATAAAAGGTACACTATAAAATTCATCATGAAAGTAAATGCATTATTGTTACTAGTTTTGATTCATAGAGGTAAGGCAAGGGAAGAGGATTTTGTACTTAATGACCACTAATTTTAAATTAAATTATGATGTTTCTGTTTCTGTTTCTTATCTTGCTGATAATAAGCTTACTGCTGTATTATAATTAGCCATCATTAAGTATTCATCAAAGAGCTCCAGCCTACCAGAAATTCCGCTTATAATGTTTGCTTTACAGGTACAATGTGAGAGATCCAAGGTCAGGATTCTGGAAGCTTGTGCTGACTACCAAGGTAGCAAAATAATGATATTGGGGGAAATGAAAAACAAGTACTACTGCAAAATTTCAAAAAGGAAAAAAAAAAAGGGTTGTTTTTTATTAGTGCATAAGAATCTTTTGCATTTGTCTGCATGTTTTTAAAAATACACATGGCACAAGTTAATTGCAGCCAAACAACTCTTCTCACCCAAACTCTTGTTCCAAGGTGAACAGTGCTTCCTCTGTTACTAGTTAAGGTGTCAAAAAAAAGAAAATGTTTGTATTGGAAAAACAAGTCTATATGTTTTCAAAGCATTTGAGGCATAACAAGGTTTTAAAAACTTAATTCTTTTAGTAAACTTAATCATTTCCCTAACAACATTGCTTAGCAAAACCTATATATAATTATCATTAATGCGATACATGCTCTTAATGATAAACTATTGTATTATGGACAAAAATTGCAGTCATTGTAGAGTTCTACATTCTTTTTCTTTTTACCCATGCCCACGGAAACCACATAGGCACATTTTGCACTGCAGAATGAATTAACAACACAATTATTTTTGGGCACAAAGGTATTCCATATTAATCTTGAGGTGTGGCAAATAAAATCAGCATTGATATAATTCTTTGATTCCTTGATTATCGGTGAATGATTGGATATGCAAACCACGTGTAAGAGGACAAAGCTTTAAGATACAAAGCATCAAATCAAACAAGGATATCGTGGATTCAATGCTTTTAAAAGAAGCTTTGGTTCAGAGGAAGAGGGGGAAAAGGGCGGGAACCATTAAAGTTTACTTTGACTAGTGAGCACAATAACATCTAAGATTTGCAGCATGTTCTGCAAACCAAAGAAAAAGAAAAATTCATTATCCAAGTGAAATATTTTAACTATCTTCCAGTTTGGCTCTTTTGCCACCCCCAACGACCCCAGGCTGCAAGCTCCATGATGAAAGAAAATCAATGTTTCTCACTTGCACTTCATGAGGTTTCAGACAAGGTGCAGCAACATATTATTTTAACAAAAGCATGTTTAACATAATAAAATAACAAATGCCCATGAATCACGATGTCTTACCAAATGAGTATCTCAACTCTGAATACTTAAATGCAACTAAAAAGGTGGTTCTGGTTAGGTTCAATAAATTATGATTCAGTGGTCGTTAAAGAGGCCTTAAGGTTCCATGAGAATTGACTGAAATTTATTCGGCAATCAGCACAGAGCATAAATCTTTCTCGATGATACCATATTATATTGAGATATTCTTGTATATATATAATTTATTATTTGACAAGTTAATTTTGTGGATCATCTTCATTTTTTCCAATTATCTACCGTCTCTAAGTAATAAATAGGTTACAGCAGAGATTTCTAAGCCATTGAGTTTCTCACAAGGTTAAGAAAATCGGATAGGCGTCGAGCAAGTCAAGAATCTTTAGTTGAAAGGTTTAGAGATCGTAGATTCATTGAAATATAATAAAATATATATATAAATATATATGTATAATTAATTAGAACATAAAAAATATATTAAATCATTAACATTAACATAATTGACACAAAAATATATATATATATTCATAGGTTTATAAAAATAAACCTAATCTATATAAAATTTCTCTAGTTTTAGTCGCACAATATGGTTACAAAAGTATTTGAAAATAATATTTGTTGGTTGACTAGCGAATTTTATGATGAGCAGCTCGTGGATATTAATATTTTTTTCATATATAAAATAAACATAACCCATTTTTTCATTTTTACTTTGTAACTGCTATAAAATATTAGTATTTAAGCTTTGAAACTAAAAAAAAAATAAAAAATCAAAAGCTCCGAACCGGTCCAACCGGATTCGATTTCTTTTCAGGTTTGGCCAGGATTACGAAATGCCCTGGTTTTCCCCACTCAACCGGACCGGCCAGGCGACCGGTTCCCAATTAACCCAGTCGGACCGGCCGGTCCGGTCCGGTTTTCTTAACTCTGGTTTCTCATATTATATTATAAATAAGTGAATAATTTTAAGGTTATGTTTTTTATTGGGGAGTAAAAATAAGATAAATTATTTATAAATGAGTTACATGTATTAAATTATATATAAAACTTATTCATAAAAATAACATGATGTGCTTCTTCTCAATATGGAAATTAGCTCAATAAAAGAGGATTGAATACTGAAAGAGTTTTACTCGTAAGGTGGGGTTTCCAAATTAAAATAAAAAAAACTCTCTTGAAAACCAATTGTACTGTTTACTATTAGGGTTTAGGATTTAATATATATATATATATTTATTTATTTATTTATTTTTTTGGATATTGTTACCATTCTATATCTAAGGGACCTATGCTTGCTCGCATAACATTTTTTTCGTTAAACAAAAAAAAGGAGCCACAACAACGATGGTGGGCCTCCGCATAAATGAGTACCTGAACAAGACCGTGCTTACAGAAAAGCAATATTGACCCCAAAAAATGAAAAATAAAAGCAATATTGGAAAGGAAAGGAAAGGAAAGGAGAAAAACCTGTGGCAAAAAATGTTGTTGCTAGCAGTATTTTGTTCCCTTTTTCCACTCCTACATCTTTTTGCGTGCGGCAACAGAAGCTGTCGACAGACTATACGCGTAGTCCGAACCGCATGTTAGGGTGCGCTGGTGTAGAAGATTAGCTTGATTCTCTGACGAGTTGGTAGGTCCTTTTAGCACCTAAAAATTTCTGGAATTTACAATTTCCTTACTCTTTCTAGAAGAAAAAGCTCACGGGACAGTACTACTTCTCTGTGTCGGTTTCCATTTTTTTTTTTTTAACCAAAAGATAGAAATACTTTTGGGGTTTGTTTGGATAAGGAAAGAAAATAATAGAAAAGAAAACGAAAGGAAAGAAAATGGAGAGAAGAGAAAAAATAAAGAGACTAGTATGTTTTCTATCCTATTGTTTGAAGAGAAAATAAGATGAAAGAAAATAAAAAGTATATCAAATGATATATATATCCTTCTATATTAAATGATGAAATATAGTTTTTTTACTTAAAATTCAAATAACTCTTATAAACTATGTAACCAAAATTTTTATCATAAATAAATATTAAAAAATCATTTATTAATATTTAATTATAAACTACAGTTTAAAATACTTTTTAAATAAAAGCATACATTTAATTTACATTATTATACATAAAATCAACCAACATTTTAATTTTAAAAAACTTTTTTAAAATTTTATTAAAGCTACTCATATTTTTATTATAAAATTTTCATATAAATTAATTTTTTTCTTTTTATCGAATCTCATTTGGTTGTAACTTTAAACTCATAACATTGCATATACTTGTTATTTTTTAGACGGGTAGAATTGTCCATCAACCTATTTTCTTCAGAGCTCCACATTTTCATCTCACGAGGGAATGGAAAAGTTTTTGTGGGATTGGATTTATTTTGGGTAATTATATTCCAACACCCACACTTATATAGGTGTGAGAGAAGTGATAGAGAGAATAAATTGGGAGAAAAATAAATAGTAAAACTTATATATTTTGTGAATAAGACATTTGAGTATCTAAAAATGTTAAATATTAAAATAGTAAACTTTATTTTCTTCCCACTTCTTTTCCTTTAATTCGAACCACTTCAAGCCTGAAAAATTGAAAATTAAAAATTAAAAATAGCATTCCTTTAAACCGAACCGAACCACAAAAGACTATGTCTTTAATTTTCAGTTCCAACCTTTTCTCTTCCCCTATTTTCTGTTGAACCAAACCATGGGTTATTATTGGGAAAAAGCGTACATTCGGTCCCCAAGGACATAAGTAAAGACAGAAATGGGGAACCGCAAAATCACTACTTGGATCAAGTATGATAAAACTCAACACAACCATTAAACAAAAGAGAGAGATATAGAGCTGAATGTAGTTCCTCGAGGAGGTTGGCATGTTGGAGAAATCTTCATGATGGAATTTGCTATATCTGCTGGGAACTTGTCGGAGATTAATTGCTCTGTGCTCATTCCATTCATTGTCTAGTAGCAGGAGGTTCTGCACTAAGAATATGCTTTCATCTACTGGCACTCCCGGAGGAATTGTAAATGGATATGAATTGTTAAGCCAGGGGTCTATAAAGGTCTGGATTTTTGCACCGTCACCAACATGCCATCGGCAACTCTTCTCTAAAACTTTTCCACCCTCCAACAGACTACGCCATGCCCATGAGGGATTGTTAGATTCGATTTCAGTTGTAAAAAATTCCCCCGTTCTGAAGTATTTCCCCTTGAAGACCTTGTAGAACAGAGAGGAGGGAGTTTTCATCAAACGCCAACGTCGTTTGGCAACGAGTGATAAATTCATTGCTCATAATAAGTCCTTTAGGCCCAATCCACCTTCATTTTTGGGCCTGCCCATTTTGTCCCGGCTAACCCAGGCTTGGTTCCTTTCATTTCCTCTCTGCCCCCACCAAAATCTTGTCATCATCTTGTGTAGATCTGTCAACAAAGAGTCTGGCCGTTTAAAGCAAGCAAGGGAATATATTGAAAGAGAAATATTAATTGTACTAATATGAGACACTGTGCCAACTAAAACTTTATCCATCATTAAATGAGTTGTGGACCCTACTTAAATGGATCCACTCTCCATCTAATATTGGATTGTGTGTAAGTTGATATGGTATCTCACATACCATAAGTACAAATAATATAACTTATTGGAATTGCTTCCCCAATTGCGTTAATCAATACGTGTCTCTCACATAGGGGTGTATAAGGGTCGGGTTGGACAAAACCCAAACCCATCCCTATTTTTAGACCAGATCAATTCTTGAAACCTAACCTGATAATGACCCGATTATGTCCTGGATCGTATCAAGTCAACCTGACATTTAAACAACATACGAGAATTTGGATATTGTACATAGTAAAGTTATAAAATTTTATAAGAAAAATAAAATTTTAGAGATATTTTTAGGATATAAGTTTTAAAATAAGTTATATCAATATAGAAATAATATAAAGTTACGTAAAATATATTGATTGAATTTTAAAATCTTATAATTTTTCATAAATTATTATAAAACTATATATCTCTTAAAGAGTTATTTGACTTCGAGCCGGTTCGAGCCAACTTAACGTATAGCCTGAACCCAACCCGAAAAGTGCATTGGGTCAAATTTCAAGACCCAAACCCATCCTAATAAGCTTCGGATCAGACGAGTCAAGATAGGTTATGAACACTCATGCTCTCACATAAGATAGTAAACTTCTCTTCCGGTTTGCCAATTTTTTCCCCACTCTCTCCTTGATAAATGCAAAGGTTGCCTTTTTAGATTGATGCACCACATAGGGGAGTCCCAAGTACTTATCTTGGGCTCCTATATGCTGAATATTTAGCCGGCTTGCCAATTGAGATGGCAGACGGTGAGGGGTATTACTGCTAAAGAAAATTGCTGATTTGTGGAGATTAATTTGTCGTCCACTGAACCTACCATATTCGTTAAGCACCTCTAAGATGTGGTCGTGTTGCTCTGTAGATGCCTTGCTGAATAGTAAGCAAGGGAGTCATCTGCAAATAGTAAGCGGGCGATTGATGGGCAGTGACTTCCAACTTTAATACCTTACAATCTCCTGCTTTGCTTCGCTTTGTGTAGCAAGAACGAGAAACCTTCTGCACGCAGCAAGAAAAGATATGGGATAGAGGCTCTCATTGACGGATTCCTCTAGCGGTTTTGAAGTATCCAAATGGCTGACATTCCACAGTAACAGAATAAGAAACAGTAGTCACACATTCCTGCATCCATTTGATCCACTTCTTGTCAAAACCCATCTTGTCCATGATGAACCAGAGAAAACTCCATTCCACCTTTTCATACGCCTTATTCATATATATTATCAGATATCAATCTTCCCTTCACAAAAGCATTTTGATTGGCACTGATAATTTTATTCATGTATTTTTGCAGCCGTTGAACCAGAATTTTCGACCAAGATCTTGTAGAATATTGTGCACAGGCTAATCGGCCTAATCTGTGTCATACCTTTTGTGTCACTTACTTTTGGGGTGAGGCATAATTTTGTATGAATGAAGCTTTGAAGCAATCTTCCCCCTGAGAAAAAACTACTAGCTGCCATGATCACATCTACACTGATTATTAGTTCCCAAAAAGCCTGGAGAAACTTTGCATTAAAACCATCTTCTCCTGGAGCACTCTCAGGAACAATTGAGAATGTAGCTTTTCATTTAACACATGCTACTCTACATATTCATATTCGAAACTATGTATTACTATCTAATAACCAAAAAAAAAATAAATTATGTATTACTGGCAATTATATAGAGGAACAAGAATAATAGACTGCATATTACTATATTTAGTGATGAGTTATGCTACACAAGTAATATTTTTTTATATCAAAACTTACAATTTACATACAATTGAACTTATCAAAGAATCTAAGCCACTATAATTGGTTTAGTGGTAAAGGGTTTGGGCATACACGATGTCTTAGGTTTGAACCTCTTTACAACCAATATAATTTTCAAAATACCAAAATAAAAAAATTATCAAAGAATCTGTGTTGTTAAAATTGACATTTTCCTAACACCTACATAAAATTTAACAACTTCTTCGTGTTGGTTTTGTACCACTTGATAATTTGTCCAAAAAACTTTGCTCGGACCTAGCATTTTCTGATTCCAGTCATATCACATACCTTCATCCGACATATGTATTCCTTTAGAAAATTAATATTTGTAGATCAATCCTAGATATTTTGAGAATACCATGTGAGAGGCGATGAAAAATAGATCAAAACCAAATTTGAGAAAAAAGACTCGGAATGTTGAAAATAAGGATGCTCCTTGATTGATATGCAATCAAAATGTTTAGATAACAAACCTAATCACCTTATTATCTCTTGTAATTTTCTTTAATCCAATGTACGTTGTTTGCCAAATGAGGTTAACAGAAGTCAGTGGGCCAAAAAAATACTAATGTACCTATTCTTACAAGCAAGTAGTTAAGAGCATAACAAGGGGCTTGGTCAAATATTTTTTATTATATACTTACAACATTAAAGAAAGGAGTTAATTACCCTAATTGCTTACAATGCATTTACTTATTTATTTCGCAACTGTATAGTTTGTACAAAATAATTTATTAGAAAAAAGGAAACAAAAACACTCTACCTGTCATCGTCTAATGAAAATTCGAAACAAGTTTCTTTTTTCCCTTTTAAAAGGTGGAAAGGCTACTGTAATTGAAAGTCTGATTTACTGGGAATAAAATATTATTTTCCTCTCTAATTGATAATTAATGAAATGAAGTTACCAGAATCGCATGTCTGCAAACAGAAAAGAAAGCACATATCGTAATCATGTTTACGGAGGCTCACCAAACTCCTTTTTGAATCCACAACGGTTGAATGACAAAGTAACCAAGTCAACAAAATGAATATTCATTTATATCTGCCGATCAAACTTCCTGTCCTGAGACAACTTTCAACAGAAGATGCAGGAGGTTATCAAGAGGTCCTGGATTTTATATACGACCTACAGAACACAAATCATACAATGCATACATTTGCTCATAACTATCATGACTTGGTTCTAGAGTCACGTTTAAGCACCTGTTTCTCCCATTGTCATCATTTCAACAGCTAACCCATCTTCAGCTGACAGATCCTTAACTAAGCCAACTGACATCGAAAAGAGCATTGTCTCGCTTGTCTTGCCATGGCTTGAAATGTCAAGGCTCAACTGAATGCAATGGATCACCTATGTGTCTGATTAAGAGGCAACAAAATATGTCAATAAAAAGGAGTTGAGGACAAACAAGAATTAAGGTTGACCATAATAACGTGTTGAAATTGTGGGTATTAGATAAATAAGGAAGAAAAGAGACAATAACAACTCTCAATAATATGAAAGTATATTGCTGTGATATATTATGATATCATGTGATGTGATACAAAATACAAAAAATAGTCCCTATTTATAATAATATTAGAATCCTAATCCTAATTAAATAAGGAAACAAATCAAGAAATAGAAGTACACATGACAACTCTTAAGAGATTATCTAAAATGAGATTAAATATTGTATAATATTATAAGATATAATAGAGAAGTTACTACATAGTTCTTTATTTCTAACACTCCCCCAAAAACTAAAGCTTACTAAGCTTTAAGTTTGCTACAATTAAATCCTTAACAATAAAAACTAATGAGCCAAACTCGGGACATTCATGGAAGAAACAAGGCTAGACTAGGACGATTGCAGAGGAAACAGGGCCAACAGGGCTAGACTATTGGGAAATTTTTCAAAAAATAAAATTTTTAAAACAATATTTATTATTAAACAATAAAAAGCATATAGCTGATTTGGATATTGATTTATCTATAAAAAAAAATATTTTTTAAAATAATAAATAATTCTACAAACTTGGTACTTCTGTTAAAGTTGTTTCTATTTACTAATTTTATTTGAAATATAATAGGAAGTATAAATTTAAAGAAATAAAAAAAAGGACACAAATAACTTTATTAAGCCTTAATAGATAATAATAAACAATAAAAAACTGATACAAGCTTAATAAGCCTCTATTTTATTATGAATTTCAAACAGTGACTGGCCAATTTCATTACTGCAATGAAATGATGTTTGCTGTCACCACCCCGTACAAATAAAATAAAATAAAATAATGATGATAATAATAATAATAATAATAATAGTTAAAAGAATGAAAGAGACGCAATATAGGGTGTGTGGGATTGATGTTGTGGTTTTTCTTTAGTTAATCCATACAAAAATTTCAATAAAATTGAAAAAGGTTCTCTTAATATATGTGAGTAAAGTGTGATTTGATGGCCAAGTGTTTAGCTATGTGGATGCGATAGAGGAGGGCATTCTTTAACAAAAAGAATAAAATATAGATCAATTGTGCTTTTTATTGGTTCAAACCAAGTACAATGAAGTAAAACAAATGAAACTCATTATATTTACAGTAATACCACAGCGTTTTCAATTGAAAACATTTTCACCATATTACAAAGGAAATTGTGGAAATGAGAAATTATCATTTCCAAATTTTCATGTTTTTCTAGAAATTTATTTCCTAAAAACATTTTCAAAAAGAACATACCAAACATATTTTTACTTTTTTTTTTTTTTGTTTTGAGTGAAAATGAAAACAGGAAATAGCCAAACCAAACACCCTCTAAGTGTTTTATTATAATTGGTTTCAACAAATTTTCCAAACACACTAGATTTTTTTATAACAGCATTTCTTTTTTCTAAAATAAAAGCTCTTTTTCATAGTTCCCGAGCAAGTTGTGAGAACATCAACAAAGAAAATGGAGATTGCAGATATAAATTCTACACATTTAATAATAGAAAAAATAACCATTTTCAAATTCATGAATTATAATATATATCAAAATAAAGCTTAGCTACATCTTGGAACTACACGAAGCTGATTAGTAATAGTAGGTGCTTGTGGCAAACTAATGGAAATAGATGGTTTGCAAGAAAGTCCTGATCAATTAAAGTATTCTAATCTTTTTACCTTGTCGCTAATCCTGATCCATGCTTCATTTTTAGGCCCATGCCCATATCCAGGTTCAACTAGATAAGGTGGAGCATTCTTCAACAGCGGCACCCCAGCAGGACCATATTCATCATCACTGTCATAATATTGATGAGGCCCAAGAGCTTTGAGAATCATTGCCAATAACAAAGAGAGACCCTGCTAATAAGGACACAGGCAGCCATCCATCAACCAAAATTCCAAATTCAAACATAACTTCATTGTCCAAATTCAAATTCAAAACATAACTTCATCCTCAATTTTTCAAAAACAATAGTTGTCAGTAGAAATATGTGGCCAAGGACTGACCAAAAAATATACTTCAGTTAATCATGGTAAACATCAGCTCATCATGTACCATACTGACAGATCTAATGGATTAAATAAACAGCAGAAAGTGTACCAGTTTCTGTTTGTTATTAATTATTAATTATTAAAATACATAAATATAACAGATTCAGATCCAGAATTCAACTAAACCAGTATTTAATCATAAAAAAAGCATCCAAATTACAAAAAACAGAACCAAAAAGACTGTTGAGAGAGTAGAATAGAGAGGAACCAAAGAATTATGTTATCTGAACTTGTGTATTGCTATTCCATCATCATACGTATTTATATATAAGAGAAAGAAAATACTACTACCATTTACAAGACTTCATGATTATATTGTTTCCAAGATTATCTATAAGGTACCTGGCATTCAAGGAGAAGAAAATACCTAGGATAGAACACATAGGAGAAAAGCATATTCTGGGAGTGACATTTGACACCTTTGCTGCAATATCAGTGAGATATTCAGCTTGAAGGAAAGAAGATACAAGAAGAACAATGACAACAAGGAAACGGTAAAACAAGTATCACACTTTGAGAGGCCAATTCTCTCCTAATGTAGCACTTCAAGAGGCCACAACTCTCCCAGTTCCAATCCTTACAATCTGATACCCTCCCCTCAGGATACCTCCGTCCCTTATATTACACACCCTGCTCTTCCCATATCAGAAATAGTCACTCTCTCTCCTCACTAACTTTGCCTAGATGGCACAGTTAGTTACAAAACTCTCTGCCCACCCCCTTGGCCACATGCCTTGCCCATATCACTATCTTACTTTCTACTCTTTCTCACATAAACCTTAGCATAAGGTGAAACCTAGTTAATCAGGGTCCTAACACTATCCTATAATGTTTCCACGACTTAGAGACTCAACAGCGAGAAAGTATGAAAAAGAACAAACATCACTAATTTACTACTGGCTGCAGTCAGGAAGAAATGATACATGCTGCCTTGCTTCAAGAATAGCAAGGACCTAATGATAATTGGATAACAGTCTTCGGTTCTTATACAATAGAACAAGCAAGTTGAATTCATGTTTCTATGAAAGAATAAAATACTTTTTTAATCCATCAGTTGAAGACGAACATGAAATACAAGAATCAAGTTGAAAACAAACTCTGTTCCCCACCCCCCGCCCCCAAAAAATATAGATATATATTTGCTAGTGTAAAATACATGAAATTTTGTGAACAAAGAAAGTTCACAATGTGGTGTAGTGGGCTATCATGTTAGTCTTACACACAAAATGACTAGCGATCGGTCCTGAGCAGCAATAACATTTTTCAAAATTTTGTACTTTCCAATCTGGGGGGACAACATTTACCATGTTTTATTGCAGAAAGGAAGGAAGAAGCTACCCAGATAATTGTTAAAAACCCAGAAATAAAGCTTCCCTTGAATGAAAAAAAGTGATTACTGATTTCAGTTCGAGATTTGGAGTCATCTCAGAACTGGTAATAAGAATTAAGAATTACTGACATTTGATAATTAAGCTTAACCAGAAAATCCACTGTAAATTCTTATACAAGTGCCACACATACACATACTGACGGAAAGAGAAAATGGGAGGGAAATTTACCTGTACAGAAACAAGTGACAGTCCTATCCATTTGCACATCTCAAAGTTTGACCTTATGAAATTCTTGAACTGATCAAAATTGCCTGAGGGCTCATCTGGAAAGTCCTGATTCCAATTCCAAGTTTAAATGGATCAGACTCTGACTTACCCCATCTATAGTATCACTGAATGACAAATGCAAAGCTATTGAATTAACAAACAGATTACTTAGAAAGTGTTTTCATGTACAGTATACCTTCTCCCAGTCTCGGTTTAAAAATACATCAACTGATATTGCCGCCTCCAGCATTATAAGCAAAACCACAAACATCATATACTGTAAACAGTCAAGGTCAACAATACTTTAATGGCATAATAAGATCATAATAAAATCTTTCTGCAATTGAATACAATATGACTGGCTTGCTGCTGTTTAGGGCTGTTTGAAAGTTCAATTCAGTGCAAAAATGAAATCTTTCAGCACTGACCATAAAATTTTTATTTAATATACATTTATCACTTAGATTGAAATTCTTTACTTTCGATTTCAAGAAACAACTAAAACATACCAAAAGAATAACATTATGATGTCTCTTAATGGTTTTATATCTTTTTAGATGATTTATGATATGTTATTCTTTAAATTTTATACGTACGTGTTTTTCCTATGGGTGAAAAGTGGATAGGTTAGATGGATTTTGGATTATAATGGATGGCGAAAAAATAAACCATTAAACATTTATGATTCAAGAAAGAAGTGTTAAAAAGAATATAATCCATCCTTGAATCAGTTCTACATAATCAGCCCCTGCTCGCGTTAATGTATCAACAGAAAAAAAAAAAAATATCCAATCCATTCATTAATCACTTTTTTATGGATGGATATCATACCCATCCATCTAAGATTATATCATATTTTAGAAAATGTAAGTTTTGTCATTTTAAAAGTAGTGGAACACAATAGATCATGGATAATCCATTATCCATCCAATACATGAATTGGATTTTTCAAATAATAATAAATGAACTGGATTTAGAAAATCCAGCCAAAAAACAATAAATTAATGGGTTCATCGATCATTTTACCACCCCTAGTTTTCCTGTGTTGTTCCATACTAGTATCCTAATTTTCAAGCGAAGTTGCAACCTCATGTCATACCAGTGCTGTATCTGATGCCCATACCAACACATATCCATCAAAGATTGAAAATAAACATAATGGTAGACTCAAGAAAAGGATACCAAATACAGGCAACAACCATTAGCAGTTTCAGCAGCAACGTGACCAGAACAAGTGATTACACAGAATGCAACTCCGAGGCCAAGAAATGTGTAAATGAACCTGATTGCATTCCAAACAGCAACACATTCACCAACAATCCAAACAGAACACAAAACAACTTAACAATCGACAGTAAGCATATATGCAGGAAATGATAACCCCTTATTGTGTTCAAACTAAGAAAGCATACAAATTTAAGGTCCCAAGTGCGCCAACAAGTGTATCTTTCCAAATTCCAATTGAAAATATCGAAAACCAGGATCCCTTGCCAAACAATCTAGCTTCCTTGTAACTCTTTCATCACTTACTTTCTTAATCCCCCCAAAACACTTTGAAATTCAACAGCTTTGTCTACAAAACGAAAATCCTCAACATGCGATTCTCTTACAGTCTTACACTTATCCTATTTTCCAACAAACTAATAACAAAAGCAATAAAAACCCATTAATCTCATTAAACCAATTTTTCTTTGATACATTTTTCCTCTATTCCAAACAACATTGGTGTCCAGGATCCTCACATTTTATCATCACGGCTCAATCAATGTCCAAAATTTTCTCATCCATCAACATAAGGGAATAAAGAACAGGACAAAAACAGAAGTTAAAAAAAACAAAAAAGAAGAAAAAAGAGAATTTTTTGTTTTCTGTATTACCAGGGAGCTGGGTAATCAGAATCATGACCAAACGGAAGCTCACCCATCTGCCTCTGCCAAACCCTAATCATCCACGCAGAGTACAGAATCATGGCTAAGCCAGCCATTCCTATCACCGAGTTCACCAGCTTCAATATCGATTGTATGCAGCTCCTCAACACCCTCACCATTTTTTTTTCCTTTACCAAATTTAAAAATAAATAACAAAAAAAACCCAAAAAAAAAAAATGAAAACAATTGGACCCCCTGAACTGAATGAAAGAAAAAAATTTTGTACGTACAATTGGAATGCGAGAGACCCTAGAATGAAATTTAGGGCTCCAGCAGGTGTTGACTCCCAATAGAGAAAGGAGATTGGTTTCTTTTTTTTTCAGCAAAAGGATTTTTCCTTCCGTGCTATCGACTATTTTTACGTCATCATGACGTCATCGTTTTGGCTTCCTTTCCTTGTATAAATTTGACAAAATCGTATGTGGTTGCTGTAGTGTAGTGGTTTTCACGTTAGTTTTACACACTAAAGGTCCCCAGTTCGATCCTGGGCAGCAACATTGATATTGTTTGCAATTTGTAATTTTGATTTCATTAGTTTTGCATGCTGCAGCAACCTTGAGATTCCAATTTCATGAATTTCTACTGGAAAATTTCTTGAACAAGATTAAGTTGGTTTTCTATATTTTCTCTTTATTCATTTAATTCCTTCCATTTTAAATTAAATAACTTTTTAGTGCTTTATTTTTTTTTTTAAAATTACTGTTAATTTAGAATTTCAATAAAATATTAATTGATCTATACCAATTTTATTTTTATCTGCATTAACTTAAGTAACATTTTTCTCTTTTTTGCCTTCTCTCTTTTAACCAATCATTTTTTTTCTTTAATAGCATATTTAGAAAGCTTAGAGAAACAACTTATGAAAAAAAAAATCAATTATGGGAATTCTTTATAATAATACTTCATCTACTCCTTATTAATCATGTCTATTGGGTAGAGGTGGAAGTAAACCAGACGGCCATCAGGAGTCTTCGATTTAACTTATACTTGACCTAACTTAGCCCAGCATATTTAGTAAACGAGCAAGTCTTAGGCTTTTTAAAAAGCTTTTTTAACTCAATGGGCTAGACTTCAAGTAGTAAAAATAACCCCATAAACCTAACAAGTTGGCCTACTTATATGATTATTAATGATATTTTAATTTAAAAATATAATGAAAATGGAAACATTTTAATCTATTTAAAAATATACTTTTAATTTAATTAATAAGCCTTTAGTCAATTTGAAAACATATATTTTTAATATATTTACAAGTCCTTTAACTTATTTGAGAGTTTACATTTTAGTTTCTTTAAAACAATTTGGATAAATTACACTGACCTCCCTGAGATTAGATGAAACTTACCTTGCCTTCTCTCTATTTGTAAAATTTGTTCAAGAGGTTTTTGAATTTGTGAAATCATTACACTGGTATTCCTTTATGTTATAAAATCATTACAGTGATCTCACCTCATCATAGAATGAACAATACATTTAGAGGAGGTCAGTGTTACCTAGACAAATAGAGTGTAGTTGGGATGAATTTCATCAAATTTTAGGGAAAATGAGTATAATTTACCTAAAAATTTTATGATCAAACAGACTTTCATATAGGATTTTTGATCAGGCCAAACTTTTAAGAAAATCAGGCTAAGACCATAAAAAAGACCTACATTAGGTAACAGGCACAGACTCAAGCTACATTTTAGCCTATTTAAGTCAAAGCCTAGCCTAATTCCACTCCTTCGATTGGGAAACGGAGCCAAGATACATTAATGCTTGTTTTTCGCTGAACAAAGTTACAAAAAATGCTTGTTTATCGTAATCCCTTCAAGTCTTATGTATCAGAATTGCTCTTAGACATTGACCACAGAAAGATTTCTCATTCAATTTGAATCGAAGTCCAAGTACATCCTATAGGCATTTCGATCTGAGGAGTAGTAATCTTCAATCAAAGTGTCAACTTGGAAACCATGTTTCTTATAAAGACTAAATGCAGGCGTCCTCAAGGGATCCACATGAAGCACAATGCGCGAAACCTTCCTTGTTCTGCACTTCTGAATCGCCGCTTTCAGCAGAGCCTCTCCGTGGCCTTGCCTCCTCCATTGCTCCTTCACTAGTAAAACCAAAATCATACCCATGTTGTGAATAGCCAAACAGTTGAAGATTCTACTGATAAGATGGAACTGTTCATTTATTTTGACTTCATTGTTTGTTTTTGGAGAAGTTGATTCAAAACATTGACATCAAAGCCGTTATGCAAAATCAATAATTCTTATGGATTCGGTTATTCGAAAATAAAAGAAGGGCCGCCTAGGAAACTTTTCATGTATCCATTGTACATGTATCAGTTAGAAAAAAGTGAGAAATTGAAAATCAATCTCATCAATAACAAAGATGTACACATACTCAGATCATCTCCAATTTCGCGTTGTATTATTAGTAAAAATAATACTTCTTTTTTTTCGATAATTTGTAAACACTCGACACCCTTAAAGAAGAGTGGAGCAAGGAGACAACAAAGTATACAATGCCAAAATTAACAGAACAAACACCTGGACAAAGAACAAACCTAACCACCAAAAACACCACCTATACAATGCAATAAGCATGCCAATCAGCTTTGGCTGAGAATTGAACCAAGAGAGTGACCACAACTTCCACATACAACTACTCACAGCTTGATCACGAATGCATAACCTTCTAATTCAAGAAAAATACCGTTTGTAGAGTATAGCACACCAGCCGCCAGCCTCTCGAAAGGAAGTTCCGATATACCTCCTCTCCACTTCCCCTTTGGCATTGCCATTAAAGACAGGAAAAGAGCTAAAGAAAACATCAGATTCAACACACCAACTAGCTATAACAATCTACATAAACAACCATGTAGATAACTAATCCAAACTGCTCAGGACAAAGCAACACACATTCATGTATACACACAAGTGGAATACAATCACCCCAGAATCAAGACAGAATCATGCAAAAATCCTTATTATTATTACTTTAAGGTAAGTTTAGTTGGTGATTAAAATATAAGAGAAAATTTTTATGAATGAATTCTATGTATAAAAATACACAAAAACTTCAAATGCATCCTAAGCCACCAGTTTCCTGACGCGAGCAGAAAAAGGTCCCTTATAAAGTAAAGTTCTTTCCAATATATTCTTTTTGGATTCGGATCCTGTAAAGTTATGGAAATCTGCTTTTGGATTAATAAAATTAGAAGTGAGTCACCAAAAATAAAACTCCTCACTTTATTTTCTAAAATAATATTCTCATTTTAGAGGATCTAAATCATTTTATTTTATTTTTCATTTGCAACTTCTAACCAACCAAGTTGATGCATTAGATTTGATTCACGAAGCATCCATCTGGAATAAATATTTCACCTGTTCTAGAATCACACCAAAACACCTAATGAGTCATCTTCATAAACAACAAAAAAGCTTCAATCTTTTCATTGCATAATTTCGTCAAACAGTTTATGGGGCATAACATCAAACTTAATTTTAAACGAATAACTCATCAACTAGCGTAGAAAAACGAAATATAAACGCAATTAATACCTCTTTCCTTAGAAGCAAGCCAAAAAAAAAAAAAAAAGGAAAAAAGAGTGAAGCGGTGATGGAACCTGCGAGCTTGGTGATAGAGGCGTAGAGGGAAGAAGGCCAGGAATACATGACATAGCCAGCAAGTTCGCCATCCACGTGGAGGTACAGCAAGCCGGTGTTCTTCTTTATCAATTCGTCGTCAAAGAATGTGGCTAGTGATTCGTGTTTGGGAAAGATCTTTCTCTCCAATTTCACAATATCTTCCAGTATCTTAGCAGAATTCCCAGAGTTCCTGTTAAGCTCTGCAATCGCCACATTCGCCATATTTGTGTCTCTGCCCTCGTGAGAACCTGTTGTAAGAGAGAGGGCAAATTCTAGCTCCTCTCGAGTCTCGATGCCTTCAACATTATTTACTTTAGCGAGAAAAACACATATTGTTTATTATTGCATGGATAATACACTCTATCAGAATGAGATCAACATCTCATCGAATGGACTGTAAATACTATTCTTTTACCAGCTATAAACAACAATTTAAATTTCATGTTTTTTAATTTTGTGATATTAATTTAATAATCTTTACTAATTTAAGATGTATTTAAAGATGAATATAAGTTTATGAAATAATTAAAAAAATTTAATTTTAATATTATAAATTTTTTTATATTATTAATATATAAAAATGAAACTCATAATTCGATTGATATCAAGATATTAAATATTTAGACTAAATTACTATAAATATTTTGTTATAATTAAATTAATATTAAATTAAAAATCTTATAACGAAAAAAGTTATTCACTTATTTCGTTTCTATTGCCCCGTTTTATATTATCTAAACATACTCTTATTGAATTTTTATTTTTAAAAGTTTATTTTAATGTATTGTTATATTAATAAATACAATTTTTTTTCATTCATTATTTTAAAAGTCATACTAAGATAAAAATTAATTCAATAATTGTATAGGTTTTTTTTTCCCACAATCAAACAAAACTATTTTAAAAAATAGTGAGAGATTTCTGTGATCAAACTTAGTTAGATGTGTTTAATATATGTAAAAATATGAAGTAGTCAGAATATTTTCGGTCGTAGTTCAGAAATTTTTTCTTTTTTGGTGAGACAGTTCAGAAAGTATGTAGTCAATGTAGATTCACATCTGTGAAAAACTGAAAATAAAGAAATAAACCAAATATTACGGGTCAGTCTGCAGAACAGCAAAACCCAATGAAAACATGGACCGGCCCAGGCCACATATTTGAGAGCTTTGTTTTGTACAATAGAAAGCGTTCAAAAAAACCGAGGCATTCCATTCTATAAGACAATGACCAATTTCACCAAAAAAAACACTAGGACAAAATAATGGCATCAAACCAAAAAAGAGAAGCTCCATACTGCAAACCCTGCAGTCACGACCCAAAAAGGGAAAAAAAAAACCTCCGCTAGAATTCTAGATTACGCGCTGTCGTTTAAGCATGAAAATTTGTTGGACCCAAAAAAATAAAAAATAAAAAAAAATTTCCACGAGAAATAAATAAATAAATAAAAAGCATGAAGATTTGATGTACTCTTCGTGTTCGGTTCCTCACTAGCTGAACTGAAGAGCATTTTGACCTCCAAAAAAAAAAAAAAAAAAAGCTGAAGAGCATCAATCGTGTAGATGCAAAAGGAAAAGGACGGAGGAATTAAGGAGGCAAATGTTGTCAGTACTAAGGTGGCCACCTGCGTACGCTAAATTTGTCCATCACGAGTTCGCCACCACCACACCTTTTCTCTTCTCTCACCTACCAAACACAATCGCCCTGAGATGCTCACCACAATTGCATTCCGAACACAATCCCCGCCACCGTAACTGTTCCAAGAGCTTCTTCAGCAAAAAGGATGAACAGGTCACACGTGATGATGCACCCTCGTCTGAGGTATGTCTCCCGCGCACTCTGACTCTGGTGCAAATATGTGGTGATGATAAAATCTTGTTCTCTTTTTTACTCGAAATTGCAGGGGTTCTCGGCTTTGCAAGAGGATAGTCCTTGGGATAGTGGGAACCTATGGAGCAATCTTGCTCTCTATGTCTTCACTCTACATATCCCTTTCAGTTTTGGAGGCTTATCCGTAGTTGCCCTACTTACGGGACAACCTCATCTTGACCCAGAAATTGAGGTCAGCATGGTCATATGCTCCCCCCGTTTCGAATATCTGTACACGTGCCAATAATAATATTTAGTTATTTTTTAATAGTACTCTTAAGGAATTTACCCACAAACTTATAGTTTTCCAAAAATATTTCATTTAATATGAGTATATTAATTTATTTATTTTATTTTATTTCATTGCTAATATATTTATTATGTTTTTTAATATTTGTATTTGTTTAAAAAAATAAATATTTTAAAAGGAAGGGAGTATTAATTATTTGAGTAAAATCTCAAACTGCTCCAAAGAATTATCACACATCAATTTGGTGGTTAAAATAGTTGTGTCATTTATTTAATTCTCGAAGGATTAATTTTAATTTCAATTTAATTTAAACGTTAGCATCCGTGAAGAAATAATGAATTGGTGTCTGTCAGTCTCATGGGTCACGAAAGGTAATAATGTAACACATCATCATCATCGTGATCATCACCATCGTCCCATTATTAAGACTAGTGTAACTAGTGACCAAAGAACAAAGATTAAGATTTTCACAATAGTTAACTTTAGAAATTTGCTCATGAATCCCTCATATTGAAGATATTTTTTTTAACCTATGTTAATGAGACTATTTGATTTAAGTTTTTAATTTTTAATTTTCTAAATTTTTTAGATTTTATAAAGGAAATGCTGAAAATTTTAAAAATTACAAATTTCAATTTTCAGTTTTCATTCCTAATTTTCAGTATTTTCTTCACAAAATCCTAAAAACTGAAAATTGAAAACTTAAATCAAATAGGTACTAAATAATCAGTCTCATGGGTCACGAAAGGTAATAATGTAGCACATCATCATCATCGTGATCATCATCATCGTCACCATTATTAAGACTAGTGTAACTAGTGACCAAAGAACATTCACAATAGTTAACTTTAGAAATTTGCTCATGAATCCCTCATATTGAAAATATTTTTTTTAACCTATGTTAATGAGACTATTTAATTTAAGTTTTCAATTTTTAATTTTCTAAATTTTTTAGATTTTATAAAGGAAATGTTGAAAATTTTAAAAATTACAAATTTCAATTTTCAGTTTTCATTTCTAATTTTCAGTATTTTCTTCACAAAATCCTAAACACTGAAAAACTGAAAATTAAAAACTTAAATCAAATAGGTACAAACTTTTCAATAGAAAAATTATCTTTTTTGGAACCTTAACCGTTGCTCTTAGGTATTGATTAGAAGAACCCTTATTATTATTGATTTTATAGGTATATGTACATATTAACGCAAATCTTATCTTCCATTCCCCTTCAAAATTCAAATTCACACAAACATACAGTAAAAGATTTAATTGGAAAATTACCTTTTAGGTTTGAATAATGTCGCCGTATGTGATGCATATCTCTTTAAATGAGGTAGTAGCAGCTGAATGCATAATTATGCTCTAGTGGCTGCGGGACTCATAGCAGCATCACTTGGAACTTGTGTTTCTCTATGATATAGATATACTACAAATGTTCCTTCATCTTTACATTTAGCTCATGGATCCGAATTTTCTTACATTCTGCTGGAGTGTAGTAGGTTCATGGTGTGTTGGACATTTATTTTGACGCTTGTTTCTCTTCGTTCATTAATTGATTCAGGCCTTATCACTTCTCACCATTCAAATTCTCGAGCTTTATGGGGCTCTGATTCTATTCAAGTACACGGCTAAGCCACGATATAATTTTGCAAATTTCTTCAAAAATAGAACATTATTGAATGACAGGAACTCGTTTCTGGCATCAGCATTGGGATTTGGGTTTCTTGTTCTTCTGATCTTCCTGACATCACTACTTGCTGACAGATTATTTGGCCCTAAGGTTGGTGAAAATATGATTTTCTGCTATTTCATTTAACATGTGTAGATATTCACTTCATAAACTATGTTTGTGGTAATTCTCCTCCTATTGATATTTTCACTTATAGGGCAGCTTGTGCTACAATTAAATTGGTTGGAAGCGTGATTTTCTAACTTCATAATGTTCAATTCCGATACTGATGCAATTTATGCTTACTTTATACAGACCTTTCTGTTCAAGCAAAGTTTTATGAATTAGCATATTGGCATGATTAAGAAACATTATCTCAAAAAATGAAAATTAAATGTTCCACCTGATCAACAAAAATACCCTCACATAAGTTGCTTTCCTTTTGATCTGTGTTACTTTTACTTCTTTAATATGAGAGTTTCTCCATACACAGTAAACGTGCCAGGGGCATTTTCATCTAGGAAGCTCAGAGAAAACATACATGCTAGAGCAATTACTGTCCAGTTTCAAATCAGATAGCCTGATGACAGAAACAGACAAGAATATGACTGCAGCCTGCTGCAAAGTGCAAACTACTATTTTCTGGAAAAACTGAAAGAAACAAAGTGAAAAATATAGAAAGAAGAGAGAAAGGAGAAATTTTTAAACGAAAGCTGGAAACAAAGTTATTCGGTCTAACATCTAGCTTAGAAGCCCAATAATGCACTGAAGGAGCTATATGGGTGAAAAATGTGTATAATAATTTGTTATTCAACAGGAAAGATAAGTTGCTACATACTCATGAATCCATGATATTAAAGTTAACTGATCTCTAAGATTTTTATGCATTCCAATGTACTTAGTATAAAATAACCCTTTGAAAAAAATATTTATCACTATGTTGTATCAAAGTTTATTATCTTACATGTGCGAGCTGTGGAATGCCTCAACATTAGGTCATCCCGATCCTTAACATACACCTTAAAGAATATCTTATTTCCAAAAAGAAAATGAAAGCATTTTAATTGCAAATCAAGAAACTATCAATTCCACCGACACTCACTTCAGCAGTGGTCCGAGATATGAAATGGATGGCTGTGCCATTGATGTTGGGGAAGAAAAATGCCGATTTCTGGATACTGTAAGGGTATGTTTGGTTAGGGGGTAAAAATAGGGCATAAATTTTCATGAATGAGCTCTATATGTAAAATTACACATAAACCTCGTTCATGGAAAATTTATCCTCATTTTTACTCCCCAACCAAACATTCCCTAAAAGATTAAAAAATAAATGAAGTTCTCCTGTAGTTTTGTTTGTTTAACATATCACCAAGCCTCACGATTTAGTGTATAGTTTTTCTAGAAGATGCAGCCTCTTTGAGTCTGTACTTCAGGAAAATGAGAGGTGATTTGAGGTTATGATTCATAACTTATGAATGATTGAACAGGAAGCAGACAGTGTTTTCCACTAATTTAACCTTTACCATGTTCTTGCAGCCTGTTAACAACCCCATACTGAAGGAGATGCTCCTAAACAGTGATGTCTCAAGAGTATCTTGTGTGCTTGCTTACTGCATTTTCATTCCCCTTTTGGAAGAATTTGTTTATAGAGGATTTCTGCTGACATCACTTTCCTCCACAATGGAATGGCAGAAAGCTGTTGCCATAAGCTCACTTATATTCAGTGCAATTCACTTCTCTGGTGAGAACTTTCTACAGTTGTTCATCATTGGGTGTGTTCTTGGATGCTCGTATTGCTGGACTGGAAATTTGAATTCCTCCATTGCTATACACTCCTTGTACAATGCTTTGACCTTAGTAATAACTTATTTTTACTAAAATATTATTTGCTGAAACAATTGAGCAATTTTGTTCACGTGCTTTCTATTTTATCTATCAAAGGGTTCTTTTATCCTATGATATCAATGGTTTTCAATAAATTTGGTGATGAGTGCCGAAATAATGTGTTATACTCTGCAGTCGGGGATCCAGTATGACTCAATGTCCTCCTGTCCCAGTAATTTTCCACCATATTACCCAATATCACCAATCAAGATATATATATATATATAGCATAAGTTCTTAGTAGAGTCCCTCCATGATATGATACTAAATTTCCATTATCAAATACTCTAAAGTATGATTGTGGTACATATTATACAACTTAAAAGGCCTTCACCCAAAATTAAATCGAAATTGAATTGGCTTATGTACCAATTTTCACCCTCTTCACTACTTTGGTTAGATTAAATATCTAATGACTATTCAATTTATGTGAGTGTGTTTTTAAATTAGGAGAATTTTTAAGCATACCATATGGAGAATTTAACATTTATGGCATTATAATACCTATGATTTAGTTTGGCATGAGAAACTGCGGCTTTTATTTTGAAAATAGTGTACTACCAAATATGATTTTATTTTTAAATATTATAAAATTTTAAGTTGCAAACTTTCCAAATAGGCAATAAATATGAAGCACGTATTTTAATTACAAGCAATAATTACATTGTTTGATCTATATCTTTTCCTACTTGTATATTTTATGACTTTTCTATTTTGGGAGAAATTACATGTTGAAAGGGCAAAAAGAGGTGAAGATGAAGAAGAGTGGAGTGGTGTTTGAAAAAATGAAATGGAAGTGAAAAGGGAGAGAGGGGCTATCATGAGTTTCTCTGAGTGTAAGGCTATGATTGGGAGAATGAAAATAGAGAAAGTGGCAAGGCTTAAATAACTATTGTTTGGAAATAATTTTAGGAAAAGGGGTGAAATGACTAGTAATATAAGGGACTATGTGTCTTTTCTTTACCACTTAAAACCAAGCTTTTTTGACCCTCCAATTCAGGAGTCGAGAAGAGAATGAATATAACATTCAAATAAGAGTGTGCCATGATCTCTTTCACTCTACTCCTCACCTTTCTTTTCTATTCTATTATCAGTCACTTACTTCCACCATCTACAAAAACTTCTAATCATAACCTAAGGGAAGAGTTTATGTTTTATTTTGTTGGGGTAATGGTTTATTTTCTTTTGTGGTAGGTGTGGAGGAGTGATAGTGTAATGTAGTAAGAGTAGGTGATGGTAGTTAGATAATTTCGGACACAGCACAACACAATAAAATTATAATTAAATAAATCCAATATTACAATTAAATAATATTTTTCATACGCCACTCATTCTAACAAATTGTATTTTATGATGTGTTTCGAAATTTGGGTTTTGGGGGGAATTTAAAATTTTGGATTAAAGGGAGTTCTAATTTTTTGAAAAAGCACTAATCTTAGCTTTTAAAATAATTATACATAATAATTAACATAATCATACATTTAATTTATTAAGAGATTAATTAATAATGAATAATTATCTATCAATCAATTAATTAAGATAATTAGCTCTTAACTAAACTATACTAACCTTAATTAATCATAATTAACACATAAATAAGATAAAATAAAAATCAAGGTATTACACACATTATCTGAATATAGCCATATAACCTAAAACTACAGCTAAAACAAGCCTTAGGTGGAAATTGGAATCTCAAATCCGAATCTAAAGCCAGAAGCACAATCAAAACTTGAAACCGAAATAACAAACTTAAACAATAACCTTAACTAACATCCATACTAAGGACCATCACAAAGCAACAATTTTTTATTGCAGCTTAACTAGTGCAGCAGGTAGTCTTTTTTTTCAATTATTAATTTTGGAAGCAAAGTCACACTTAAATGGAATATGGGATGAGAGTTGCAGTGGAGGAAGAGCAGGAATTTAGAGAGATAGAGAGAGAAAGAGATGGCCAAGATTAAGAGTGAGATGGAGAAACTGAGAGAGAGATGAGATGAGAATGAAAGACAGAGAAAGACCCAAGAAGAGGATAAGAGAGAGACACTCATGGCATGACACTCAAACAAAAAAGGGAAAATGATGGTGGTGGTGGTGGTAATAAGGGGAGGGATAAGTTTAAGTGGGGCATATAATGCACCTCCTCAAGAGTTATACCGGTGGTGCTTTGCCCATTATTTTATATACTTCTAAAACAATCTTCACACATCTTAATTTACCTACACTATATAAATGTGAAATCCTAAAAAAACTTGATTGCCAACATTTTATTTTAAATAGATACTTTATTTTAAATAGTATATATTACATCTTGGACTCATTAATTCGTGCCACTCAATTAACTTCTCCTACATAGCTGCTTACACAAATATTTCATAGCATATTGTCTAACTAAAATCCTTGCCACAGGTACAACCATTCCATCTATTCCGTTGACTCTTTTTTCTTCACTTGAATATAATGACAGTTTATCTGAAATTTTACAATAAACAGAGAGCACAAAAAAGTACAAATGGCAACTTAATCTATATATGAAGTTTTGTAATTGATAAAATAATAGTTTAACGTAACATACCCTATTAAAAAGTATTCAGTAAGTCATACACTTATTAACTAGAGTTCAACCCCCTGCATTGGATAGATTTGTTTATTTTTTAAAATTATTATGATAAAAATACTTATAAAAGGAAAGGTATGGAAATGAGAGTTAATTATATATGTATATAGATAAAATATTCTGAAAAATATTTTATTTATTTTATACCAAAAGTAGATTAAGAAAATTTTATTGAGGGAGTTTATTGAGCACTTTATTGTAACCACAAATTAGTCTAGTGTATATATCTTAACTCCCTACAAACTTTCAACCTTTTGGTTTAGGTTATTCTCGACAATACAATATATAATTGTATGTATAAAATATTGGTATTGACAAGTATAATGCTCATAATTTAATGATAGTTTTGACTTTTGTTTATTATTATGAGTGTAATTTCTATGCATCAATAGTATAAAACTTTTTTACACTATCAGTATATCAAAATTAAACTTTGTTATTATTGTATAACATACTATTATTGAAAATTATTTTCTTCTTGAAAAAAAAAACCACTTTGAGTCTTTTATTATCAAAATTATTCGCTGAATAAGAACTTTTGTACCAATATTGCTTCGCATATTTATTTTTCTTCAACTACATACTTTTCTCAATGCCTAAGGTTATTCTTGACAATGCAAAATAAAAATATATAAATGTTGACGACAAAATACATGTATTGGAAAATATATTTCAAATATTATTTTATATAATGATTACTTTTGACTTTGTTCATTATCATAATATAACATACCATTGTTGAAAATTATTTTATTTCTTAAGAAAAATGGCACTTTGAGTGCTTTAATTTGTTACCAAAACTATTCGTGCAATAAGAACTTTTGTACTCTCCTCATACTTTGGTGCCTAAAAAATAATTTCATTCTACTTGAACATTTCTAATAAAAAATGTATGCTCTTAAGGTGCATAACTGACATTCCTTTCTTTTTATACTTTTAAAAGTGCAAACTCTTTGAATAAGTTTTTCTATCAAGTTAAATCATGATAGTATGATTAACATCTTAAGAAATTAGTTGCATTTGACATGAGATAATTCTTGTTTAATGCTTGAGCAGCTTATGTAAACCATAAGTCATTTCTTCAAAATATTTTATCAAAATTTGCTTTGTTGTTATTCAAAACTAAGTTCTGAGAGCCTTCTCAAAGGTTCTAGAGCTAACATAGAGGTTCATGGTGGAGCAGATAAGAGGAGGAAAGAGAAGGAAAGAGAGAGAGAGAATTAAAAGAGAATGTGTGTGTTAGGGTTTGTTTTTTGAAAAATGAAAATGGGGTGATATGGAGGAGGGAGGCCAAAAACTTCCAGGGGGAGGGTAGGCTAGGTTTTGTGTATGTTGTGTTTTATTAAGAGTTTAAGTAGGGGTAGATAAGGGTAGTTAGGTAATTTTATATGTAAAGGCACTAAACTAGTAATTGATAAATTCATGATTTCAATTAAATAATATTTTCATACTTCACTCATTCAAATAAGTTTTATTTTAATTATGTGTCTTGAAATTTGGATTGGAGGGAGTTTTAAATTTTCAAAATATTGTATGTTTTAACTTTTAAATAATTCAACACAATGACTAACATAATCCCTAATTAACTCAATTAATTTTAATCAACACATAATTATGACTAAATGAAAATTTAGGGATTATATTTAGTCGAAGAAGCGATAGTGCAAAAAGGTGTGAAGTAGTCCATCACTGTTGGTTTCTCCATGAAAGTTGAAGTTGTGGCATGCTTTTTGAGCCCGGGATTCTAGCTAAATGGTTGCAAAACATTATTTCAGGGTTTGGAATTGTCAACTAATATTGCTAAGCTGCTAGAAATTTATTGCAATAATTTTGTAACATTCTTTGTTTGAAAGAAAACGACAAGTCTTCTAAAGGTACTAAGCATATGGAATTGAATACTTTGTTGTTAAAGAAGAATTTCAAAAACATAGAGTGTCAATATAACACATTAGTACTGACTTTATGATTATTGATTCATTAATGAAAGGGTTTTACTGCTCAAAACATTTGGTGTACATGAATGTTGAAAGTATGAGTGTTGTTGCCAATTGGCATCGTAGCATATTATGATGATGACATGTTTTATGGATTTGACACTATGAGCTCTTGACCAAATATGTTTTCTATGTTACCTATTTCTCGAGTTTGTATGCATAATAATATCGGAGTAATGACAACATGTGTTTTCTTTTAATTAGACATTAGAGCATGACCTATTCTTCATCATATATCAAGTTGAGCAGAAGGTTAATGTCGTAGTACATGGAAGGGACTACACTAAGACAATAGTGACATAAAACCACCATGACTTATAGTAATTCTTACTTAGTCATGATTTTATATTTAAACCATTATAATGACGATTTGATATTATATTTACGATTTAATCAACATACATTTACAGTGTAAAAAAATTATATAATTCATCTACTAGCACCATATCAGCAAATATAATTATTTTCCACCTTCAAACTTGAAAAGTCAAAGGAAATATTTGATTAGATAACAATGCAAAACTCTTTCACACTGTTAGTGCATTAAAATTAAACTCTTATATTTATTTGCACATTATGTTTTCGTATTAAACCATGAATTTATTGTTATATGGAACAAGTGGAAGAAGGTGAAAATTGTGTCCCATATAATGATTTAATAATTATAGAAATATTAAATCCATTAGTTGACTTATTGAAGAGACATCTTAATAATGAATTGTCATATTAATGAGTCATTATATTATGAATAGTCACATATTTATATGAAAAGATTTGATTATAAAATGTAAAGACATGCCTACTGGAGGTACTCGATGGATATGCCTTATAATGCCTATTATATATACACACGCATTGTCTCTAACATTAATGTGCCATAAAATAAAAGGTTAAAAGATAAAAATCATTATCCTCTATCTTCTATTCATCCAAGAGGTTATATACTTTTTTCAAATTTATGGTGAACAGTTCACACTTTATTCTAAATTATGTGAAAAGCATGAAGTTCTAGATCTTAAGATACATGTGTTTATGATAATTTATTCATGTATAAACAAATAATTCCTTACACTATCTATTGCTCGGGTTTTTTAAACAAAAAAAAATGATTAGTTACCTATTTGCCAAGTAGGAAGATTAATTAGCGACATATACTCATTTTTTTAAAGTAATACGTAAAATAGTATCATGTATTATGAACACAATACGTTAACCTCTCTCATGTATTATGTGAAATTTCATTTGATTATATATGACACAATGTCACGTTTTATGGGATGTGTAACTCTCGAGCCCCGCTCTAGAAGCATAGAATACGTGACTGCTTTTCACGTATTATGCTTGCAATACGTGTGCATCTTTCACGTATTGTGAGTGGAATGTGTGCATATAATATGTGAGGCTGCTTCACGTATTGTGTTTCGGCCAGCTATAAAAGACAACGAGGGACCACATGTCTCACGTATTATGTGAGTACAAAGAGAGAAAAAGTCAAGAGAAAGGGTAGAAAGAGAGAAAAGTTAGGAGAAAAAGTTAAAAGAACGGCAAAGGATATTTCCAGTAGCAATGAAGAATTTACTATAGCAGAGAACGACAATATCTGTTAGAGAGATCAACGTGGACACATCAGGAAATCTGGAGACACATGCAAGTTAAGAAATTAATTTTATTTCTTCACATTGTTATCGTTAAATGATTTAATTTTGTGTATTATATAGTAATTAGTTAGAAAATTTGGGTTTAGATTTATGTATAATTTTAATCTAACTTGGTTTGTTTAAAGATAGAATTTTTATTTTATGATAAAAGTAGTTAATTGAGTTTAATTTAATTAATCAACATTAATTAATGAAATCATAATTTAATGTAATAGAAATGCATTAGAATTTACTTTAGTTGGGATTAATTAATTAATTAATTGTTAGTTCTAAGAAAAATGAAAATAGTTCCCCATAATAATATTTATTCTTCATAACTAATAGTACAATTAGGAATAAAAAAGTTATATTAATATTTAGTTTTAAAAAATCTTACAATTAAATAAATTATGTTGTGAAGAGTTTAATAATTAAGATCTATTTAGTGTCTCCATTTTTTTTAAAATTATGATTTTATTCCAATTAGGTTAGAGACTCTAGTTTTGTACAATGAAAGCTTAGGATAAAAATTTTTTTATTTATTCTTTATAACTAATGGTATAGGTAACAAAAAAAGTTTTATATTAATATTTAGTTTAATAAAAAATCTTAAAATTAAATAAATAATGTTGTGAAAAGTTTAATAATTAAGATCTAGCTTTGTAAAATGAAATAATTAAATTAATATTTAGTTTAATAAAAAATCTTAAAACTAAAAAAATAATGTTGTGAAGAGTTTAATAATTAAGATCTATCTAGTGTCTCCATTTTTTTAGTTTACGATTTTGTTAAGTGTATGTTATAATTTGTAGGTTTTAATAGATTTGTTTGGTTTAGAAGGTGAATATCAAATGTGTATTATAAAAAAAAAAATTATCCTTAGTCTTTCATATTTCTTTTTATATTATCAGTTTTTAGAGTTATGACATTTGGAAATTATAATATACTTTTGTAGGTTTGTTTAAGTTGCCCTGATGTAAATTAATTTTGTTTGTTTTATGTCCATTATGTAGCCTCGTTGAGTTTTACGCTGTAGATCTGACTTTAACCGTGTAGCTCCTGATGCCTGTATTCAACCTTCCTTGATACAAGCAAGGTTTCGGCATGCTTCGCAGATTTCGTATTATGAGTATGATAATACATTGCTATCGGCATTTGTGGAGTATTGGAGGCCCAAGACGCACACTTTCCACTTGCCTGGGGGTGAGTGCATCATCATTCTACAGGATGCTGCATTCCAGTTAGGACTATGAGTGGATAGGGAACTCGTGAATGGTTGCACGGGTTCATGGGGCGTCCATCATTAGGGTATGGACATATGGGAGCTTTGCGATCAGCTACTAGGGAGGGTGTCATAAGAAGATTATTGGAGTGTGTATAAGAATACACTCTCCATGGACTAGCTTAGGAGAGAAGTTCTCCCATTAGGCCTGCAGGAGACTAAGGCACAAATCATGCAGTCAACGTGTGCATATATACTGTTGTTGATTGGTGTGTGCTGCTTGCTGACATGTCTTCTTCTAGGGTGCATGTGAGGTATCTCTCGCTACTACATGATTTTCAGGAGTGTGGGAGCCTCAGCTAGGGTTCTGTTGTGTTGTTCATACTCTATCGCAGACTTAGCCGGGCTTGTGGCATATATGCTATGGATTTTAGTGGATGTCTATATCAATTCCAGTCTTGGATTTAGTATAGAGTGCCACAACTGAGGCCGAGAGCTGATGCTGGTATACTATTTCCACTAATGATGAGGTATGTTAAATTTCCCTTTCCGTTATAAAAATTTATATTACAAAACTCTCTTCATTCTGATAGGCTATATAAATAATCAAAATAATTTAATTTGAAAGCAGACTTGGTAAACATGAACAACTTCTAAGCTATGTCTCACACTGATCACTACTGAATCAAGGTTACAAAGGTTATGTGTTTGGGTTGCCACTGAAACTACGCTACACCCATGATTCCTTACAAATGTTCAATAAAACAGACTTGGTAAACATGAACAACTTCTTTCTAACATCTCTTCCTAAGAAGAGTATACAAATCATTATAAAACATAGAAAGAAGATTTTACACTTCAAGGAGATTGATTACATAATATGATGAATATCACAGGAAGTGTGGAGAGATTTTTCTAGAGTTTTCACTCTTATATCTTTAACTCTCTCATCGGCATTCAAGCATAGCATCTCCATTTATACTGGTCCTTCTTCATGAGCGTTGCCCTTGATCAGATCTCCAAGTGACACATGTGGATCATCTGTTGTGTCTTGGAACATTAGTTTAGAGAGGTAGGCTGACAGACTTGTCACATCGATTGTAGAAGTCATTGTATTGTAGAGGTTTGTGATGTCTCTCTTTCTTTTTACTTTCTGATCGTAGTTTCTGAACTCCTTCTTCTAGAAGTTAGGATGGTTAACTAATCAGGTAGAAGAGATGACATACCAGTTATAAAAATGGGTTTGATTCGAGATTTGAAATTTGAATTTCAAATTTTCCTCCATTTCCTGTAGCGTTATGTGTGCCACAGTTAAGTGAGGTTTCTAACATGCGTAATCAATCCTTTCTTCATTCTTCGATCTTCCAGTCTTCGATATTGGCTTTTTGGTTCTGATTGATTTGTGATTGTGATGATTGTCAACTGAGTAACATGTTACTTTCAGAATTTGCATGATTTCCTCATTCTTCAGTGTACTTTCTGAAGTCCAATGTTACTTTATGAAAACTGTGTCCTTGGGTTTCTTGTTCTTGTACTAATTTCCTTCATTCCCTAATGCATATAGATGCTCTTTACACGATATAATATTCACTTCGTTTAAGCTCATTCTCTTCCCACGAGATAAAATATATTTGCACATGCAAAGTGAAATTATTTTCGCTTTAAGTCTGTGTAATGCACTTCAGAGTTTTCTCTGTTAAGCTTAGTCAAGAAACTCAAGATAGTTATTAGTCGTTCTTCAAAATATTTTCTTTAAATTGGTTTTGTTGTCATTCAAAACACTAAATCTCATACTTTTTGAAGGGCTCTGGAGCTTACAACGAGGACATGACATAGGTGGACCTCTACAGAATGTTGGGGTGGTCCCTGGATCATGTCCACAATGCCTAGATCATGAAGGAGCATAGGCTGCATGAGTTCAATCTAAACGCTCCACCCAGGCAACACTCCTTATCTCTTGTACATGGGAGTAGCCCCCAGCATGTGGGTGCGATTCCGTCCTTTGTTCTTTGGAAGGAGCTCCACCATCAGGCTACGGTGGGGGCTCTGAGTGTCAAGAAGATGAGCAAAGCAAGGCACTGGTAGACATGTGCGTGACATCCATCCTCATTGATGTTACACTGGAGGACACATTGGAGCTCCCATTTGTCACAGGCGGGACCACTAGGCCATGAGGTAAGGAGGTATACAAGTACATTAATTTATTGTTGTCTTTGTGTATTACATTTTCCCCGCATTCTAAATTTGTTAAATTAATTTTATAATATTATCTTTTGTAGGTGTGACTGACAAACCTATGAGTTCAAGGATTTGGCAAATCAAGAAAGTGAGGACATTTATGTTATTTTCTTTCGAGTTTTCTAGATTTCATATGTATGTAACATCGTAGTTATTTTATTTTTATTAGGTGCACCGAATCAGTTTTGTCCTCTTTACTCTCAGTTATATATTACTATTTTTTTTTTATATTCCCGTATTGTGTGCATAATGTGAGAAAATGAAATGAACATAAATTCTGAAAAGAATTACTCAATTTTCAAGATAAACATGCATTTTACTACACGATAAAACTAGGCTAGATAATAAAAGTACTTAAATGAGTAGATGATGGCGATGGTGGCAATAATACACTACACAGAGTAAAATATGAAAATAACTACAAATAACAAATTAAACCGCACATATCATAGTAAAATACATAACATAAAACATCAATACCTAATTAAGCAATATTAAAAAATAAGTTAACCACATCTTAAGAAAAAAAATAACACAATAATCCATGGATGAGAATTTGTGAGCTAAAAAGAAAATTTTAACAAATAGCACTAGTTAAATTAAAAATTATTTCCCCAATTCAAGAATAAGATTCAAAGAATATTAAAAAATATGTTAACTAACAAATCCTAAAAGATATAAAAACTCTAAATATTGGAATTAAATCTTACCGTCATTCGGCTCCTATTCAGAAATAACTTCATTATAAGGCTCATATCCTCCAATTGGATCATCCAATTAAAGTTCTCTACGACCCTCGACTACAGGTTCTCTCAAGATTGAGCCACTAGTCCCTTATTCCAAATTTAATTGTCCAACATTTTCATTTTGCACTAGACTTTGCCTTGAAATCATTCTAGAAGGCTGAGCTAGTGATATCTCATCAAAAGCTTGAAGGAGATTTGATCTTTCACAACTCAACTGTAACTTTCCCACGGCTACAAATACCTTCATAACATGAAGGTCGAGGAATTGACCATGACAATCAAACATCATCATCAAATCATCATCAGTGTCAATGCTGCAACTTCCATACTGCGCCGTACCTTTCATATGAGTTATTTGCTTGTTTCCTTCTTGTAATTTGTTTGCTGTGAACCTTAGAAAGACTCATAAATGAATGCACATTTATAAATATTGGATTTTGCCCACAAAACTTGACCACATCTTGTAAATTTTGAATGATTTAAAAATTATAATGAACAAGTAAATAATTTCTCTTAGATAATTTTTTTTTAAAGATAACAAAAGATAACTCACTCACACATAGATAATGTATTCTAAGCTGAGAGAGGTTTGGGATGACTGGTTTTTATAGAGGCCTGTGATCACATAATACGTGAAAAGCAGTAACGTATTCTATGCTTCTGACACACGCAGACTGAGCTCAGTTAGTACATGCAGCAGGGCTTGGAATTTGCATAGCCCATAAAACGTGACATGGTGTCATGTATTATCAAATGAAATTTTATGTAATATGTGAGAGAAGTTAACGTTTTGTGTTCATAATATATGACACAATTTTACGTATTGCTTTTAAAAAAAAAGTATATATCGGTAATTAATCTTTCTACCTGTGTAAATGGTAAATAATTATTATTATTTTTTTGGTAACAAACCCTCTCTTGCTCTTTCTGTTTATACTTTTTATTTTTTCCTTTTTTTTTTCTTGTTAATCACCGGGTCTGAATGCATTTTCTGTTACTTTGATTTTTCAAAAAATTAGTATCACATGTTTTTTGTCGGAGTATGACTTTTTTTAAGAGTGATATTTTACAGTTAATAATATACTTCTCCAGTATATCTCCTTGATTGGGATGGGCTGTGGGCTACACATAGGTAAAGTGGAAAACACTGCCTAAATTATAATCTGACCACAGACCAAAGAAAACAAATTATAAAATCCAACTGATTTTACATTTTTAAATTGACAGGAATGCCAGGCAGGTACCAAAAAGTTTATTAAACTATATCATACATTAATATATGCTTACTTTGTTGACTTCATAACAGCCTAATTCGTTACTTTCCTCATTTTCCAGCTAGTGAAATCAGTCTGGAGACCAGTCTGGAGACCACGCACCATCTTTACGCATCACTTCTTTCTACCAATATGCTGCCTTTTTCTTTTCTTTTCTTTTTTCGTTAGATCACTAACCATTTCTTTCCTTATGCTGCCTTTTTCTTTTCTTTTTACTTTTGTTGATAGGCAAATAAAGATTATTAGTGCATAATTAAAAAAATGGAAAACCTTTTTCTTTAAGGATGATTTTTTTTTCTCACATCGATCATATCTCATTTTCGTCCCTTCAAATAAAATAAAAAGCATGATTATGATATCACAATTTCAATGTCTCATGATAAAATAGTTATTTCATTTCTTTTTTTCTTTTGTTTTCTTTCTCCATCACTTTACTTGTCCAATTAATTTTTTTGGTATATCTATATGTGTGTGGTATTAATTGAAAAATAGACTCTCTTTAATAAAAGTAAGAATAAAAGATGGACAAGTTGCTAATTGCCAAAAAAAAAAAAAAATAGACAAGTGTATCAAAAAAATAAACAAAAAATTTACATAACGTCATACTTGTTTCCTTAAGGATACTTTCACATTTTTTAAGTATATAAAATGATTCAATCAAACTATTTGATATTTCTATAATTATTATATTAACCTTTGTACTTTTATTAACGGGAGGTATGTTTCAGTCATTAGGTGTTTTCAGTTCCTCAATTATATTAGCTTGGATTAATGCTTTGGAAATGAAATTTTTTCCATTGAGGGTCTAATGATTTGTTGGTTTCGTTAAACAATTTTTAGTGTTTATTTTCTATTTTTAGTTTATTTTCTATTTTTCAAATTTTATAAAGCAAATAATGAAAACTAAAAAATTTAATATTTAAATTTTACTATTGTTTTTACAAATTTATAAAGATAAAAATGAACTCAAAACAAAAATTAAAAACTATATTTTGAAATTAAACACAACCAAAAATTCTCTCTGAGATCTTTACCAATCGATTCAAATTAATCAAATTTTTTATAATAGAGTTAAGTAAATCTTGGAACCTAGGAAAAGAAAACTGTTTTTGTTTTTCTGAAAGGCCGAGCACAATGCAATGATGGAAGGTAGTTCTCATAATCGAATAACAGAAACAATCTCCTCAATATATTGAATAACAAGTACGAATGTAACAGTATTTTGGTATTTTCGGATAACAAAGAAACAATAAGATATAGTAAGGTTTTTGCGGTTCTTCTGTGAAAGGGAAAAACAACAATATGTATGAAGTAAAGTAAATGAGGGATAGGCTCGATGCACGAGCCTTCAATGTGTATCACCAATTGAGCAGTCTGCTACCCACAAGGAGAAAGGAAGGTTAACAGAGTACAAGATGAGAGAATAAGAATTTAGAGGAAGAAGACAATGCTTACTGCTCTCATGCTTTCTCCACAATGTAGTCCTGCAGCTTTGTAGGCATCCTCTTGGCTCTCTCATTCTTGTTGCCACCATTCTTGGTTCCGCAGCCTCATGTCCACCGTCATAATGTAGTTTAGGTTAGTGATATAGGAATAGAAATATAGAGATATAAACTTGTTTGGTGATGAAGACAGAAACAGGGGACAACAAGATTTTCTATTCTCGGGACAGACAAACACAAAATTTATTTATCTCCAAGAAGTGGGGATAAGATACAAAACTAGAAATTTAATAATCTTTTCCTCCAATAATGCTCCTATACATATTTATTATTTTCCAATGTATCCTCCCAAAAGGAGGTGGTGCAGGGGTAGTTCAGCAGCAGCCAACGCTGGTCAACGGCAGCAGTCCATGCCAGCCGGTCATTGATGGCTAGTCAACGGTGGTCCAATAAGGTTACTTGTGTCTTTTACTGTCTATTTTATATTGTCCTTGTGTTTTCAAATGAAATACAGAGAGATAGTTATCATATCTTGTATTCCATATTCAAATTTTTCACGTCTTTGTCTCCATTATCTCCATTATACTTGTGCCCCTACCAAATCCTACCTAACAAAATTGGCCTCATTGTTTGCGACCTGCTCTTCTTCCAACTAATTAGCTTCATTGCTTGTGTCTTGCTTTTCCAAAAATGCCCTTTGCTGAATTTACCTTCATCATGCCCTCTTTGTAGCCTCTTCACATATAGGTAAGGTTTGGCTCGTACTATATAGGAGGGTGGGTTTGAATCCTTGATCAATGTAAAAATTTCATTGGTTAAAGTGATATGTAATTCCTCGTATAAATATTTGAAAAAATTAGGGGTTGTTTATTTTCAGTTTATAATTTTTAGTTTTTATTTTTAGTTTTCTAATTTTTTAAAATTTATGAAGAAAAAACTGAAAATTCTGAAAACTATAAATTCCAGTTTTCAGTTTTTCCTTCACAAATTTTAAAAAACTGAAAATAAAAATAAAAAATTATAAACTGAAAGTAAAGAGCTTCAGGTGGTCTTCCCTTATTGCGCTGGTTTCGAAGCTTATCTCCACCTAAATTTTTATGAATAATAAAATTATAATGCCACGGGAGACCAACGTTTAGCTCCAACTAAACTTATTTTTAATTGAAAAAAAAAAAAAAACCAATGTACCAACCGCACTAGCAACGGTAATACAGCCTTTTTTCGGGTTCCGCAGCTGTAATACTCATCAGATGATGCAGAGACAGTTTAGGCCCACCCCAACCTTGTAAGCTAGCCTGCACCCAGCAGAAGTTTTTGCCAGGTAGACTCATTTTGCTTTTGCTTTTATTTTGCGTCAGTGTCGCGCGAATACAACCTTAGCAATCATGTGGCTCCCACACACTAATGACCAATCAAATTCTAGGATGTGGACTTTATGCTTATCCCGGAATCAACGTGGGCACGAAAGGACGGCACAGATTGAATTTTAAGGGCGTGGCACCCACCGATCAACGCCACGTGTTCTTTGATGCGTTGGATCCCACTAGGCCTGCGGGTTTAAATTAAAGTGGTTCCCCTTGCTCAAGCACCTTATACTATAGTTTCTCTCAAAATTAAGTTTTAACTACTTTTGGCATGGGTGGGTTTGAACAGCAGGTGAAGGAGAGGGCCATGGAGCTCAAGACTTTGATGAAGAAGGGGGTGAAGATTGTGGGCGATTCATGCAAGAAAGGGTGGAACAAAGTTAAGCACTTCAAACGCTGATCGTGATTGTAATCATGATGTCGCTTATCTTAGACTCGGTTGATTATTTTTTGGTATCATTTGTATTCTCTTCATAGGTTTTGGTTCAATGTAAAATAGTCGGGGTCTATCCGTTTTTTGTTTTTTCCCCTAATCCCTCTTATCGCTTGTTTTTGTTTTGCCCCTTTTTTGGGGATATAATTTTAGGGTGTCTGCGTTTCTTTTTCTTTTGTTGTTTTATCTAAAATTTGGTTATATTACTGTGTCTGTGTTTAGAGTCTGGGTTGCTATTTAACGTTGTTTTGTGAGGAGCTACGTTCGAGATATTGCTGTTTCTGTTGACTCTGTTCATATAATGTATATTCATTTCCTTTTCCTTGCTTCTTTCTTTGCACGCGGCGTTCAAGACCTCAAATTAATTTGTATAATATTGGTTGAGGATTCATATTAAAAATGGATTCGGGTCTAGTGATAAATGGCTGTACTATGAAAAAAAATTTGTATTGAGTATGCATGCTTCTGGTTTAGAATGTACAAGCACTTTATTCTGTTTAAGGAGAATTTGATACAGAATATGCAATGAAGAAAAAAATTGGTATATTTTAGATAGAGTGATTGAAAGTTTTCGTTATTGATTGTAATAAGAGAAAGAGAATTCAGCAAAATTTGTTTGATTAATTACATTTATTATCTGCAATGTAAATAAGTATGTTCTATTTTGTTTTACTCTTAAAATTAAATATCCTGAATCCAGATTTTTGTAACATATGGCTTTCCCAATTTTGGTTTTGGAATCGGAGTACAAAACTATGGTAATAGGTAGTATTACTGGTTCGTGCATGGTCGTGATCTTGTTCAATCTATTATAAAATATCCTATATATTATTTTGAATGGATTATATTTTTCATCTATTATACCATATGGGGCTTTTGCATATAATTTTATAGCTTTTGAGGTATATTTATTGTTTATATTCATTACAAAATTAGGATAACAGTTAAAGAAAATTAGACCGTCATGACAGTTTCTCCATAATGTAGCTATTAATGAGTCTTTAAAAATTTTAAATCTTATATCTTTTAGTATTATTAGTATAGGTATATTTACTCCTATCTTAAAGTTGATTTGGCCGTGACTTGTATCAATCCCAATTGTGTGAAGTTAATACCCTTTTCTTTATGTTCTCTTATCTTTTCGGTTTCTAGGATGTTTATAATATTGTTATTACTAGTTCCCATATAGCTATATTCTAAGATATGAATTTCTTCATCTCTGTGCTGCCAAAAATGTTGACTCTTATAAATGTCGCTTTTCTTATTATTTATTGGAATAGACCAATCACACAATCTTTCCAAAAGAAGTAGCTATGAGTTATGAGTATTTAATTTCAAGGCCAAAACTTCATTTGTAACAGAATTAAAACTTGTCTCCTTTGTAGCAACTTGAGGAGTAACTTGGATCGTGTCATGGGAATATGACTCAGCCAAGCTCGTCGAAGATACAAGCATCTAATATTTAATAAGAGTTATTAAAGTCAGATGGTGGGGAAACTTTGATCTGAATCTTTTAAGTGAAAGAGCTATTGATCAATGGATAGCTTGTTCACTTAGCAAGAAAACAAGTCCTCGAACCAGTAGAACTTCTACAAGTAAGGAAGAATTTAAAAAAGAAACACAGTTTCTAGTCGAGAAAAGGCAATTATTAGCGACTCTAACAATAGCCACATTAGAAGGAAAAATGCAAGAACAATTAGAAGTAATATCAGGCAAAACAGAAGACGATAAAAATGTTAATTTAAGACCAAAAAATTATTTTGAAGACATAGAAAACTAGTACAACTTTTAAAAGTACTTTGAAAAGAAAAGAAAAAGCAAGTGCTGCCGGCATCTTTACACAATAAAAGCAAAAAAGGGAAAACCTTATCACTCGCACAATAAAAGCATCTCATAATAAGAAAAGAACATGTTGGCAGAATCCTTCAATAGTAAAATTAGAATATAATAAGCTTATCTTTTAGACAAGTAGAGTTATTGTATCTTATCATGTAAACCAGCAACAATTGTAATAGCTAGAAAGACTTTCTATATAAGCCAAGTTGTAAAAGGAAGGAGGGATTCGGAAAAAACACCAGCCTTCACTCTAAGAAAATGGATCCAAGGCTTTTTCTTAGAGTGAAGGCGGATGTTTTTTCTGAATGCCTCCTTCTTTTTACAAATTGGCTTATATAGAAAGTTTTTCTAACTATTACAATTATTGCTGATTTACATAATAAGATACAATAATTCTACTTTTCTAAAAGATGATCTTATTATCTTCTACTTTTACTATTGAATGATTGTGCTGACATCTTATTTTCTTATTATGAGATGCTTTTACCGTGTGAGGATGCTGATAAGGTTTTGTCTTCTCTACTTTTAATGTATAGAGATGGTGACGACACTTGCTTTCTCTTTTCTTTTTAGAGTGCTTTTAAAAGTTATATTGGTCTTTTGTGTCTTCAAAATAATTTGCTGGTCTTGAATTAACATCTTTACTGTCTTCTGTTTTGCCTGATATTGCTTCTAATTGCTCCTACATTTTTCTTTTGATGTGTTGTTGTTAGACCTGCTAATAATTGCCTTTTCTCGACTAGAAACTGTGTTTCTTTTTGAAATTCTTCCTTACTTGTAGAAGTTATACTAGTTGGGGGACTTGTTTTCTTGCTAAGTGAACAAGCTATCCATTGATCAATAGCTCTTTCACTTAAAAGATTCATATCAAAGTTTCCCCACCATCTGACTTTACTATCTCTTATTAAATATCGGATGCTTATATCTTTGATGAGCTTGGCTGAGTCATATTCCCATGACATGATCCAAGTTACTCCTAAAGTTGCTGCAAAGGAGATAAGTTTTAATTCTAGTACAAATGAAGTTTTGGCCTTAAAATTCTCTTAATTAATAGCTACTTCTTTTGGAGATAGTGGTTATTGGACTGAAATCCAAAATCCATTTAACCATTTAGTGTGTGTTTGGATGAAGTATTTCCAAAATATAAGGGAATTTAAAATGTTACGAAATTAAAATGCTTCAATTAAATTCTCTTCAATTTTAAAATGTTTGTTTGGGTAGATAATTATATATTTGTTTCATTTATAAAATACTTTGTTTAGGTGAGCTAATTACATTACTTGGATTTTAACATATTTTATTTGAAAAACATAATGTATTTTTTAAAAAAATATTTTTTTTAATAATAATCAAAATTCAAATGATTTAAAATTAATGAGTTCATATTTCATAAATTATCTTCAATGACATTCACAAAATATTTTAAATTTGAATTATAAAATTTAATTGTTATATAACTAAAATAGAATGATACATAAATATAACACCATGTAATATAAACTGAATATTAAAAAATTTAAAATGAATTAAAAATAACATTAATCGAAAATATCATAAATATAATAAAGAAATTGTAATGGAATATAATAAAAGTGATACTTACCAAAATGAAAAAATTGTATATTTTTACGTGTAAGGATTTTCAAAATTCCCTCTATACAGGTGGAAATTAAAATCCTCTATTTTAGACAAATAAAATCCCTTTTTGAAATTTCTTAAATTCTGTAATTTCTTTTAAGTGAATATTCAAACATGATATTTTATTATTATGAATTTTAAATCATTCCATACTTTAAAAGAAAAAGTTAAAAACATGATTTTATTTTTTAAACTTTAAAATTTCTATATTTTCAAATTTTATATTTCATTAAATAATAAATTTTTATATTTATTTTATAATTTTTATTATATACATTAAATATAAATAAACTTATAGTAAATTGAAAATTATAATGTTTTAAAATAAAATACCAATGATACAAACTATGGGTATGAAAATGTGAGTTTAATAATTGAAACATTGGTGTGTTTAAAGTATTTATGGGGAGGAGTGTAGAGCGGAGTGCAATAATCCCAAATGTCAAGCATATTTAGTGTTATTTACTCAACAAAAATATCCAAATAATGAAGTAAAATAATTATTTTACTCTGGTATGCTCCACTCTATTCCATTCTGTTCTCTCTTGTTTCAGTCTATCATCCTTCACCAATCCAAACATATCCTAAAGGGCTTTATATGTAAATTAAAAAATTAATGTAATCTACTTTAATAATTTATTTATTTATAATATATGAGATATTATATCGACTTATATTTTATTCATCATTAAATGAGATTTAATAAATAATATGATATTTTATATACTATGAGTATAAATAATATAATTTTTTTATTATATGAGGGGATAGATTTTTATCGTTACCAAAAAATAAATAAATAAATAAAAGGAAGGGATAGATTTTATTGGATGCTTCTGAAATATGAAGTTTGGTCTAGGGTTACCCCTTACAAGTTACTTACAGTAGCCAGGGTTTTAGGTGGGTTTTGGTTGCTTCTTTACAGCAACAAACAATGAAGCTCTTCGGCTCAAAATGGAACATTTTGAAGACCCCTTTGGTTCAGAGGGTTCTGTTTCTTCACAGTTCTCAGGCTCCAAGCGATTCCCTGTTCCTTCGAATTTCGAGGGCCGGAGACCCGGCCATTCCCATGAGCCGTATTCTGAACCAATGGACTGAAGAGGGTCGCGACGTCAACCATTCCGAGCTCCTTTTTTTCGTCAAGCAGCTCAGAGCCTATCGACGATTCAACCATGCCCTTCAGGTCAGAAAATTCCCATCGATTTTCTTTTTCATTTTTTTTATTTCTTTTAATAATTTGGGACATGTGGAAATTGAATCCAAATTCATCCTGAGTTCGAGGAGGGAATAGTAAACCTGTAATTTGTGAATATTTGATTGTTCTATGATCTTAAAAGAAGGTGAGATGGATCTTAAGCTGTGGACTCCCATGAGCTTTGCTAAAATTCACCCCAACTTTTTCTCTATTTGTAAAATTTACTCCGAGAGTTTATGAAATTATTACAACATCCTCCCTGAATTTGTGAAACTGAAATCATTACACCGCCCTTTTCTCTCGATTGCACATTATGCCATGTGAGTTGGTTGTGTACATGGGAGGTCAATGCTATATGAACAAATAAAGGAAAGTCAAGGTAAAATTCACCAAACTTCAAGGGAGGTGAGTGTAATTTGTCCTTATTTATTTTTTTTAATGCACATATGGTTGGAGTGTGTTTTGGGGGTGGTTCCATAGATCGCTACGAGGCAAGGAGAGCTCACTCTAAAAGAACCAAAATGGGGAAGAAGGAGGGTTCATTGTCCTCCCTTCTACCTTGCCTTTCTTTTCCTTTAAATAGAAAAGGTGACCAAAGCAAGTGGGGTGGGGAAGAGCACTTCACTGTGAAGGGACCCCACCCCCTATTCCCTATGTGTAGTCTTTTCACGTCACATCATTGGTGGTCCTTTTGTTCATCAGGTAATAGAATTTTTATCTATTGAATAACGAGTTGAGTTAGATAACTTCTGACCATACTTTCAAGAGGCTTAGTGACACACCTCCATTGTGGTGTGGTTATTTCATCAGGTCCGCTTGGAGCTATTTAAAGTGCTTAGGTGAAAATGTTCTTCCTTTGTTTTACTCCAAAACAGAGTGCAAAACAGTATGCCTAAACGATTGAGCTCCTTCTGCATGGACCAACACTTATGTAGTTAGGTGTTAAGTGCTTGTTTTTTTGTTATGCATGGAGAATGAATTATATGATTAGGTGGGAGTGTGAAAGAGTTTTGGATTACAATGGATCAAGGGTGTGTTACTATGATAGCAGATTGGGAGCATTTGTTGATTAGTGATTTCAAAATAAATGTTATAATCATTCCTCAGTGAAATGCTTGACAACTTACCCATTTAAGAATAAAGGATGGGCATTGGGGTATGCTCGTTGACTAAAACTGAACAATTTGATTAACTACTTACTTAACTGTGATTTTTTTTTTCTTGAAAAAAGAAAGAAAAGTAGTGCAAATACTATTAATAAGTAAATAATTAAGGACTAAGGGTCTGTGTGGATAGTACAACCCATGACCTTTTTTAACTTTCCGGAAGTCAAAAGTCATATTTTTACTTTTTATCATGTTTGGTTAAACAACTTATTACTTCTCTAAAAGTTATTTTTCATGCTTTTTGAGAAGTTAAAGTATCTAGCTTCTTAAGAAGCACTTTCTAAAACACTAAAAACAAGTACTTTTATTATCATTTATTTGAATATGAAATAACATATTCATAATTTACTTTTCAAAAGTTACTTTTTTATAAATGCTTAAATAAGTTGTTTACTCAAACGGGACCTAAAACTGCTCGATTATAACTTATGCTATTTCTGTTTTGCTTGCACTTAATCTATCACATTTTCACATCGTGTGCTCAAGTTGTGCTTAGGCTAGAGCATTTCAGTCGGTGTGAATTGGCTTTTGGTCCAATAATTATTCAGCAAGTTTCTTGTCTATATCAGGTATCAGAATGGATGAGCAATGAAAGGAACCTTCATTTGTTGTCTGGAGACATTGCTGTACGTCTTGACTTGATAGCAAAAGTCCGTGGCCTTGATGCAGCAGAGAAATACTTTAATAGCATTTCAGATTCTGTTAGAGATTTCAGGGTCTATGGTGCTCTTTTGAACTGCTATGCTCAACATAACTCTGTGGAGAAAGCGGAGGCTATCATGCAGAAAATAAAAGAGTATGCTTTTGAGCACGTGATAGATTTATTAGTGAGTTATAATGTTCTGTTAAGGCTTTATGCTCGAGTAGGTGAATATGAGAAATTGGATCGTCTGATGCAAGAAATGAAAGACAGGGATATATATGACAGTGTTACACTTAATATTCGGCTGAATGCTTTTGTGATTACTAAAGACATTGATGGGATGGAGAAGTTACTATTGCAGATGGAAGCTGATCCTAAGGTAACTATGCACTGGACGACATACACTACAGCAGCAAATGGCTATCTTCAAACTGGCCAATTTGAGAAGTCATTTGCAATGTTGAAGAAGTCAGAGCAATTTGTTAAGGGAAGGACGCGGAGGGCTGCCTTTGAATCTCTTCTAACTATGTATGCTGCTATTGGGAAAAGAGATGATGTGTATCGTATTTGGGATATGTGCAGAAATTTACATAAATCCTGCAACTCGAGTTACATTTGTATGATGTCCGCATTAGCGAAGCTTAATGACATTGATGGAGCAGAGAGGATTCAACAGGAATGGGAATCTGGAAACACATGCTTTGACGTCAGAATTCCTAATCTGATGATGACTGCGTATTGTAAGAATGGTCTGCTGGAAAAGGCCGAAGCATATGTCGAGAGGCTTCTAAAGAGAGGCAATGAAGTAGATGGAAGTGTATGGGATCGTTTGGCGTGTGGCTATTACAGGTGCAAAGATATGGATAATTCTGTTCAAGCAATGAAGAAAGCAATCTTGACAGGTCGACCAGGATCAGCATGGAAACCTTACATATTTACTTTTGCTGCATGTATTGAGCACCTGAAAGACAAGGGAAGTTTGGAGTTGGCATCAGAGATTCTTAGGCTATGTCTGGAACGAGGTTATTTGTCTACTGCTGCCTATGATAGATTATTAAGCTATGTGCATGGTGAAATTTCAGAAACAAATGCCTTAGGTCTGATGAAAGAATATTATCATCTGAAGACTGATGAATTTTTTCCAGATGGAGAGAAGCAGCATGAAATGCAGCCCCAGGGATAGGTTAGCTACTGCATTGCATGAAATCCCCCTTCCCCTGCAGAAAACTGAGACAATTGATTTTGATAGGATCATAGTATCAGATAAGAAAAATGGAAACATAGTGTGTAATCTGTAACTGTGTTTGTATCTGTATTAATCACAAAATGAAAGAAATAAAGACTGCTAGATATTAGAGAGACTCAGCTGCTCTCATAAATCCCAAATCCAATTCTTAGATACCCCCCTTGGTAGCTCCCCCTACCCTTATATACTTCCACCTCTTCCCTTAACAGAGTTGATAATGCACACCCCCTCCCACTAACCCTCTCAGCTAGGCAAAGTTAGTTACAAGTCCCTTCCATCCCACCTTGGCCAAATGCCTTGCACGTGTCACTCTCACTCTTCCTATTCTTTGTAGTGTAAAACTTGGCATATGGTAAGCCAATATCACTTGGGGTAAAATTACAGGGGCAGGGGTAATATTGGCATCAATATTTATATTTGGGGGCCTAACAGATATATATTTTAATTTGTAAGTACTTTTATATCTTAGCAGGGTGTATCATCTCTTTTTTTAGATTAAGTTTTCTATTCGTGCACATTTTTCATTCAGAATTTTTTCTATGTTTAGAGGGTTAGAGTTTATCACTACTAGCATGTTTTGATGTGTTTGTGAATTGAAAAAAGGTTTCTAACATAAATATTAACTCTGGATGCTAGTTTCTTTTCATGAAACATGACAAAGCAATTCAACCGACCAGATAATGAGAAGTTAGGCAGGTGGAAGAAAGTATTATCTTTGTAAGTTTTCCAATTTAAATGGTTTTACCATTAAACATCATTAGGAGAAGTGGTTTCTATGATTGCTATAATACCTTTTTAGGTGTTCTAATGTTTGGAGGTGTAGATGATTACTTTGGACAATTCTATGAAAGGAATATAGTTGGAGGCCGCATTTCTTATATAGACAACCTTCGAGCAAATTGCAAATGATTTTGGGACCTTCTCTACTCTCATATAATTTCTCATTGAAAACATCCATTGACATACTCCTATGGTGCAAGCTGGAAATTACAAGTGGCTGCAGATTTGCTTATGTTGTCATGGGCATCATGCTATGCTTATAATGTGATGTAATCGGTGTCTTACATTACGAATTCATGCTGTTGTGTCCTGTTGCTCCTCACCTGTTTGTGAGTAGAGCTTTACTCTGATTTAACCCAAAAACAGCAAAATGCGACCAGCATTGAAAACCAAAGGAACAAAAAACCAGGAGAAAAGTACAAAGGGTTGTCAGAATTATAATTGTTGGAGAATTAGATGTAAGGCTAGTCTAAGAAGGTTGCACGCTCAAGCTATTCGCAGTGCTATGTAGAATCTTTTGAACTAGGTGTTTTTTTAGTGCATTGAATAAGTGGAAATCCTGTCTATCTAGATTGAACTAGAGAGTTTCTTGTTGATGATGCTACTGTGATATTAGATCCTCTCTATCATTAAGAGTATATCTGTGAATTTGGGTTTTGGAAGGGAAGAAATGGGAGGAGAGGACTTGTAATATAATTTTACACTATAAGTTCTGTCATCCCGTTCATTTTTCTCTAAAATTTGAACTTACAAACATACCCTTAAAGTCTAGAGTGATTTTGTAATTATATACAAAAAAATCTAAAACTAAAATTCACAACTCACTGCTGTGTATAGGATCACTAATGAGTGAGTCTGCTTGCGATCGTGACATGTCCACTAACAAGTCGAGGTCGATTAAGGTTGAGAAGAATTCGATATATTATTAGCTTTTTATATTATTTTGGTTGTTGTAACTGGCTTTTTGCAATATGGGCTTGAAACATTATTTTAAATTTTTTTTACGGTGTATTTTGGCCCTTCGATTTAGTAATTTTTTTGTTTTGTTTTATCACTAATAACTGATTATAATCTTTTGAATCCTTTCAATTTAAAAATCAAAGTTTTGGACAATGATGGGTTATATGATCATTTTCAAATTGCTATCTCTGTTTTCGGAATTCTCATTTCTGTTAATGTTTGATAGTGCCTTTTCGTAATTTGGAATTTTTAAATTTAGAATGTTAAACCTCTCTAGTCAATCATCTTTGGATTACAAATGCTTTGTCTGTAGCCTTATCCATTGCCCCTAAAAGGTAATTGTTTTTTTAAACCAATAACTATTATTTTTTTAATTAATATAGGTCATTCTCATGAGATTAATTCTAAAATATCTTTGATTTAATAAATTTTCTTCCATCGTTTAATCATATAATACAATATATGTAGCTCTCAAGATAGTAATTGCAAAAGTCAATTATATTTAATGTGTCAATTGTTGATTGGGTAACTGTATAGAACTTTTCCTATGATAAAATCTCAACAATGAATTATTTTATTTAATATATTAAGTTTAATTTTAATGCACATATAGTAGAATTTAGTGTTTTATTTTGTCATTCAATTAAATATTTTTAATTGTATGACTTTTAAAGTAGTATATGAAAAAGGCACGTCTGTTTGTTTGATTAAGTGGCAATATCAATTTGCATGTTGGGGATTTTGGATTTTTATGTCCATGAACTTCAGCATCACATTGTAAATTTTTTTTTTCATTTTTAATGCTTCAATATTTTAATTTTTTAATTATATGATATGATATGAAATTGATCAAATACTAGTGTATTTATCCATGCACAGCATAAAAATGATATAAATGTGTAAATAAAATAAAGATATTCTTTTAATTCATTCATGAGGCAAAATGATTGTTACTTTCTCCCTTTCAAAATGTTTGTCCACTTTTAAACAATATCCTTAAATAATTTCAATAACTATTAGTTTTCCAAAAGTATTTCATTTAATGGGGATATATTAGTTCATTCACTATCTTTTTTTCTATTTTCAATGTATTTATTATATTTTTAATATTTGTATTTATCCAAAAGTAACAGATATTTTAGAAAGAATGGAGTATTGAAGAAACATTGATCAAACAATGCAATCATTCAATTTCCAGGCATTTAATATGTTTGGATGATCTGCAAGATAATGTATCACTTCAGGAATAAACCTAAAAAGTAAAAAAATCATTTATTTTGAAATGAAGGTAGTAAAAGAATATCAAAGTTAGTAAATGCATTAGAGCCGCACTGAGAAAACATTGAATAACAGCAAACTGTAGGATAATACTGTACTCAGTGGCTAGGTAGCACAAGGCAAACTGTTCAATGTCCTCCGATGAGGTGCATCACAACTTTTCCTTCCCCCTTGATTCAAGCATTCATGGATAACACAAAAAATAGGAATTGATGGATGTGGCATAATCTGCATAATTAAATAAATGAATGAATTATATTCGGGACCAATGTCATACTTACTCTAGATCATCTAACTTAATCACAATGAAATTTGACTTTTTTCATTCTACATACATGCAGTCAAGTCACCCTCTCACTAAGCAAGCCAATAACATCTACCAAGAGAAAGCAAAGATAAATTGTAAACAGCTAAATCAGTATCACATTCTATATGAGTACTTACCTACCAAGTGAGAATCCTCTTGGTGTATCTTGACCTATGGTTATACTATTGGCAACACACTGCAACCCGTTGGTAAGCACCCCTAGAGTCCTCCATTTGTCGGATATGAGTATCTTTCTTGAAGAAAATTCTAAACTGATGTGTTTTTGGTTTGAACTTGATTGAATTCTCAGCAAATCAAATTTGCGTATCATGAAAGCCTTTCCTTCAATGAGTTGATGCATAAAATACTCTAGATTTTTACTCCTAATGGTACATTGGATTATTTCTCACTGGTTAGGGAATGAACATGAATCAAGTGTTAAGTGTTTTTGCTGTGAAAGTTAAAACTTAAAAGAAATAAACAATATAGATTCATCAACTTCAAAAATAATTGTTATAACACCAACCTCTTCATCCATCACTGCCATTTTAAGCATAGGCCTTTGATGCTTATCGTTGAAATAGGAATGTTGCACACCCTTATACTATCACCCATATGAGTAGCAGATGGAACAATAAAATATGAGTAAGTTACTAATAATGGTTGAACTTTAAGCTTAATCTGATTCTGGTGAACAAGAAATGATGTTATACACACACACACACACACACACACTTAACTTGCAATCTATTGTAATAATTTCAGCAGGTATATTTAAGATTTAATTGTTTCATTAAATGGGTTATGGATTAAATGAACATGGACAAATAAACATAGCCTCCATAGGCAACCCCTACACAAGTAAAATATGGTCTGGATGCTTGATCAGGTATGAACGAACTTCCTTGTTTCATTTTTAGTTATAATATTTGTTGTTGCCACTTGTGATTCATTTGGATAGAGATAGTTTGATCCTACAGTGAGCAACGCACTGTCTGTATAACTTAGTTTAGCACCCTTTTTCAACTGAGATCATTTGTAATCATTAAAGCATGCTTGCTTAAGACATGTTCTTTAAATGTATCGATGTATTATAGAATCAAGGCGCACGGTTGAGTAAAGAAGAATCCCTTATATGCAATGGTTTAGATTTTCTTCATCAAAGATGTATTAACTTTCATTGGAGCAGGATGATTTCGTACTAAATGATGCGTCAAACTTCTTCAATCTCAATTCTCATTAACCACAGCATCACATAACATAAGAGAGATCCATGGTCTCCTATCAAAACCCCTAACAGGGTGCACCCAACCAAGCATCATAAAACGAAATATGATCATTTGGTATGCACCAGCTAAGGTTAATTCCCTCGTCTAACACAGCTATTCCGGAATTTGTAGATACATGGCATACAAAGAAAAGATGTACCAAGGATCGTTGTTCATTCAGACAAAAGAGGCAATTTTGGTCATCTACATTGATGGGTCTGAGTTTGACCAATCTTCATAAAAGGTATATCTGGAAAAGTAAATAAACGGTATAACTGGGAAAAAAAATGATAAATGTTGTCTGAAATATCGAAATAGACAATTATTTATGGAAAAATCTTAAAATTAAACGTAGTTAATAATATAGAATGGTGTTGCAGATTTATGACATCGAGGAGTTTCCCTTATTAATTTTTTGCACCACTTGATTGAAAACGAAATATATTATACTCTATCCATCTTTATATAATTAGTCATTTAAAAAATTTTATTTGTCTACATTTTAAAAGTTTAAATAGTATTAATTATTTCTTTTCAATAATAAATTTATTAAATACTATTGGAGGACGAGAGATATGATGGAGGAGGGGAGAAAAAATTGGATTATTAAAACGAAACGAAAACAATTTAGTAAATTATTTTTAACTTTTTTTAACTTTGATATTTTTTCAATGATTTTTTTAATTTCAGTATACATTTAAATTCAACCATTATTAAAGGATATGTTGTGAAATGACGGGTCTAAAAGGCAGAAACAAAGTAGCGTAAAATAAATATACAGAAGTGTAGAATAAATAACATAAGATATTTACATGGTTCGGCTTAAAGCATACGTTTACAAGCAAAGATGACAACCAAATATTTCACCATGCAAATATGATAGAGATACGAAAGGTGAACACACCACTTAACCCAAATCTCAAATAATAGGGATATAAAAATGGTAAGAACCCACTCAAAATCAAGTCCCAAATACACCCAAAATATTTGATTGTATTTTCCTCACCAGTGTATACTCTTAACTCACAAAAGAGGAGAATTTACTAGGAACATATAATTCTCTAATACAATAAAGTGAGAGATACTTGGTTTCTCCCATTTTTTTTCCTTAATGCAGCAAAACAAAGCTCAATTTATAGAGCTTCATGGTGCATACATCCAATTCTTCATTCAATGCTTTGATAGCATATTTCAAAGCAAATCTTGATATTTTTCACTAATGGCAACTTGTAAACATTTTTTTTAGGCATTAAAAGCTTGGGTTGCAACAACTCTTGACTTTTGTTCGTTATAATGAAACAGAACATGGTTTGACAAGGGACATTACCTTGTCAACAAATCCTAAATGTACTTTTCCATTGTTATCTATTACTCATAGTGATAACATGTTTGCATACTTTTCTTAGCTACATAAAAAATCTCAATATATTATAGAGTCAAATAGATTGTTTGGTCTTGTCATAAACAAAGATTGTAATATTCTACAATTAAGAAGCCAACTTATCTTTCTTATTTTTGCTTTTAGTCATTTTACTTGTTCTTTCTAATTCTTTCAGTTTCTCATTTTACAAGATTATGTTGTGTTATTTTTTCTTCAATTTTAATTTAAGACTTGGAATCACCAAGGCCAGCAAGATCCTCCCCAGCAAATGAGTGACCATCCAACAATTAGCATATTCTTGATTGTCTATGTTCATCAATCTTAGAATTATGGAACTTCACTTTTTGTGATGTTGCAAGATTATAAATACTTGCTTGTTTTGTTTTATGATTTTGTAAGAAGTTTAAATGTTAAGACATATAAGACATTATGATATATTATCTATTATGAGACATTTTCTATTATATTATAAGTAATGAGTAATTGTAATTTTAATATTTGCGTTATGTTTGAGATTTTGTGGATGTTTGAAAGTACTTGTAATAGAAATAAAGCTATTGTGACTAGATTTATGAGAAAAAAATACAAAATATGGAGGGGAAAGAAATGGTTTATTAGTCATTAGATGCGGTTTAAACCGTTATAATTATAAAAGAAAATATTCATTTTCCTCTTTTGCGGCAGTTCAAGACCGCCGTTAATTTATTAAGTGATTAAGGCCCTATTTTTTCAAAGTGGTTATTAATCATCACTATAATATTTTCAACATATGATGATTTGAAATTTTTGGTGGCAGACACTAATCGCCGCAATGTTTTACGTGCCTTTTTTTCACTTGACATTTTGCGGTAGTTCAAAACAACCACTAAAGGTACAAGATCTTTAGCGCGTAGTTATTTTAGCGGTTGGCTCTAACCGTCACAATATGGGTTGGTGACTGTTGATATGGCGATGGTTTCGGAACTGTCACTGGTGGCATTTTTTGGCGACATTTAGAACCGTCACTAAAGGTAATAATAACTAATGCGAAAGTCTTTTTTCCCTGTAGTGTTAGTTTTCAAACTATAGGCTTTGAAAAACAATCCACTAGTCTACAAATCTCCACCTTGGCTTGATTTTTCATCAAGTCTTAGATTATTAAAGTTGCCTTCTCTGGTATGCCAACGGCATACTTAAATTCCCAAACTGCCTCTTGACGGAATAGGCACCGGGTTCCACAAATCAGATCAATACCCTTAGTCTTGTGAATAGTAGTACTAAACTTGATGTTAGTTTGCTTTCCACAAACACGATGTTTACAAAAATCATGCATAATAAATTTTCGATCACTAAGCAAGCCATGCTTGCTCACCATAAGCATACCTGCCTCACGCTTATGTCACAAGTAAGTAATATGCAAATTAGATGAAGATGATTCTGATGTAGCACCAATAACCATGCTACCTTAAAGTAGATAAAGATCATTAACCAATCTGCCTCTAATCACCACAAGAGCACCTTTGGAGACTTTCAGAATTACACCTTTAGCAGAATACTTATACCCTTTGTCAACTCTAGAATTCTTCAGAAAGTGTCAATGCAATATGCTTTGAGTGATAACACCACCAATTTGGAAAAAATATTTTGAAGAATGACTAATATTTCCCCTTGAGTTTCTTAAAGTATTTAACAGGTCATTTGTTAGCATAACATGGTTCTTGAAGCGAAAAATAATTTCACTATACATTTGCAAACATGGTTTATCTCATTTAAAAAGATAGGAACTTAATGGGAGTGAAAATTATATCGTGAAATGAACATATACATGCTTAACAGATTAAAGAAGATCAAAGTGTTCAAGAAACCAAAGCTCAGATTTTCAGAAAGTAGGACGAGACTTCAGAAAGTACACTTCAAATGAAGATTTCAAACTAGCTCTGAAGTGTGAGTACCACCTTTAATCATCATAATCGCAATCCTTTCATCATCTACATGCTATGATTGAAGTGTGGAAGATCATATATTCACCAACGAACTACTACCGCACTTCAGAAAGGTCACTTCACAGTGAAACAGTGCTCTTTAAAAGAAAATGAGGGAAATTTGAATTTCAAATTTAAAGTCAAACAACATAGTTACAAACTTGAGAAGCTAATAAGGAAAGAAAAAGTGGAGCACGATTCATACCCCCCTTCCCGTGCATTTTTCTACCTACACCCTTGAGAATCAAGAGTACTCAAAGAAATAAAATTTTTCTTTAAGTCATGAATATGCCGAACATTAGACAAAATTATCACGATTCCATCACATGACTTGATTCGGATTGTACCAATGCCAACAACCTTACAGGATGTATTATTTCCTATAAGAACAACACCACTATTAACTGAAATTTGTAAACAATTCTAGTTCCACCATATGTAGTATGAGCAGCTTGAATCAAGCATCCAAGTATCACCAACTAAATTGATTGATATTGTGAGAACATTTTCGGCATCTTCGGCATCATTTAAATCTTTCTCTTTCTTGTCTTTAAGTCTTAGACAATTTGCTTTCCAATGCCATTCTTTCTTACAATATCTACATTTGCCTTTGCTTCTGATACTACTCGATCTAATCTCCTTTGACCTCCCTCTGTCAACCAAGCTAGATGCAGTATCATCACGACTGCTAGTATCATGCTCGATTTTATCATGACTTAAAAGTACATATTTAACCTCATCAATTTTGAGGCTTTTGCAAACATATATGAGCATTTCACGAAAGTGATTGTAAGAAGGAGGTAAAGAACAAAGCAATATCATTTCTTGTTGCTAACTTGAAATTACCTTGTCCATATTTTTCAAATTTGTGATGAGTGATGTGAACTTCGCTATGTGAGACTGGATTCATGTGCCTTCTTCCATACATAGCATATACAGACGTTGCCAGACACTGAGACAGTTGGCCACCATCATAGTCATTTATAATGACTTCAACTTGGTCCACATCAATTCTACTATTTTCTCTGAAAGGACCTCCTGTAGTACATCGTCTATAATGTATAACTAAATAATAGAAAGAGCCTTTTTCGGCATCTTCCCATTCAAAACCCTTCACTGTCTTAAGCCTCTTTTCCTTGTTAGAAAGTGCTACTTTCAAACCTTGTTGTACAAGAATAGTCATCATATGCACCTTCCACATCCCAAAGTTGATATGACCATCAAATTGTTGTATATCAAATTTCATGAATGACATCTTTGAACAATTTTCCTCGAACTCTACAAGAGCTCTAATACTAGTTTGTTGTGAAATAGCGGGCTCAAAAAGCAGAAACAGAATAGCGCAAAATAAATGACACCAGGAATTGACGTGGTTTGACTTAAAACCTATGTTCACTAGTAAAGGCGATAACCAAATATTTCACTATAGAAATATGATGGAGATACAAAATGTGGACACACTCCCACTTAACCTAAATCCTAAATAATATGGATACAAAAGTGGCAAGATCCTACTCAAAACCAAATCTCAAATACACCTAATATACCTGACAGTATTTTTCTCATCAGTGTATACTTTTAAATTACAAAAGAGAAGAATTTACCAGCAACATATATGTGAACACTCAATTTTTGTTCGACACATAAAACAAAAACTGCATCTTTCACTTTTCTTATTTCTTTATAAATAAACAAAAAATTGAAAAAAAGGTTAGTTCAGGCCTCCTTGACATGATAAGTTGTCTCAAGCTTGTGACAGGGAATAGTGGATTCATTCTTTATATTACAGTCCATTTACAAAATATATATATATATATATATATATATATATAAGGAAAGAAAGGTGGCAGACATTGCAAGACAAATAAAAGAAAAATGGCAGCATTGCCCATCTCCGGAACTGCATCCTGCTAAAACACTCGAGCAAGGCATGATGGGCAAATGGCAGGGGCATGGGAAACAAAGTTTATCAGTTTTCCTTCACCCAAAGCCGTATGGGAGGAAATTTGTTTATAAAAACAATCTTAAGGAAGAAATTTTCCTCCATCCAGGAAAATAAAAAAGAGGGAGGACAGTCCTTTCATTCGAAGACAATAATCATCATTCTCTCCCGGCGGCATCATCACTGCTAGCACTATCATTTTCATTACCTTCTCCATCACAGCCTCCTTCATCCATCTTCATTGAAAAAGCAAGATCACAATTAGACCATCTCCATCATCATCGCATAACTCTCACCATAGTACCCTCCATCAATAACCATCATTTCTTAACCAGCACTTCAATTACATTGAAGCTGAAAAAAAAACAAAAAAAACAAACAAACAAAATCTCAAGCTGAACCCATCAAAAATCATAGCAAACCATTCAACCTTCATCCAACATAAAATTACAGCATCATCAAAAAATAAAAATAGAGGAAAAACTGGATGTCTGATGGTGCTGTCTCCTCCTTAGGTTCGGCCACAAGACCTAGCTCTTGCCATCGTGAGCTTGACGTTGCGTCGCGGTTCCTCTCAGCAGCATTTGCCGCTGCAGCTCAAGACCACGCAAAGCCATTGGCCCTCTCCCTTCAGCCTCCGTTGAATAGCCAGTCCCACCGCGCGAAGCCATCGCACCAAGCTCAAGACTCGCCCGTAAATTTTCTCGCCTCGTCCCCTTTCCGCCGCTTTGCGTCTTTGGCCGAATCGAGGTAACACCTCAGCGCCCTTTCTCTTTCTTCTTCCCTATATACATCTCTGTCTCTCTCGGTATGTGCGTGACCACCCCCAACCCCGAATGAAAATTGAAGATACTTCCCCTCGTTGCATGGTTCTATCCCTCCATCAATGAATCCCCCCCACTGAGACCCAAACTTTGGCGAAACCCCAACCTTCTGTTCTCTCATTTTTTTTGAAATAAAAGAATGTCAAGCCATGCTCTTGTGCGTCTCTACTTTCCATAAAGGAATCTCCTGACCAAACTATTAATATTGAACCATATTTCCTTGTCCTTGTTTTCTGTTTTTTTTAATTTGGCTACTTTTATATTATTATTATTTGCAATAATGGCTTTGTAGTTCTCTGTTTAGTGATTTAGGTCCTTTGGCATTTAGTTTGCTTTTTCCTATTGAGTCCCTTGGATTTTTCTTACGTTGGTATAGATGGATACTTTTCATTTGGTTTGAGTTATTGTTTGTTGAATTTGCTTTTGTGACTCTGGGACCGTAGGTGGTTCCTTTTCTTTTCTTTTTTTTTTTTTCTTTCAAAAAAAAAAGAGAACTAAACGAGGAATTCAATTGGGCTATTGTCTTTGGGTCTGGCAGTTTGATTTATTTGTGCGAACTGTAAATTTAGTGGGCTATCCATTCATGTGCCAAAAAGAGAAGAAAAAAATGTGAGTGATCAATAATTCACCTTGGTTGAAAGTAGAGTTGGTTTAGCTGTGACGGCTTACTAATTCTACGTTATAGAATATTTTAGATGCAATAGCTTAATATTTAATTTTCTTATTTTTAAAAATAAAATCAATCAACTCACAATTATTTTATACAGAACTACGTGACTTTGAGTTCCTCATTGTACCGGAGGATACGTAGGAGCAGGCTATCCCTGTCAAGCCAAAATTAAATCTTCTCAAATTTGTTTAAATTGTAAATGTAATTATATAAATTAAATTCCTTAATTTATACACTTCAATTGTAAAATATATTTGTCTAAATTAATTCTTCTTAATCTATGTGTTTAAATTATAAGTATTTTGCTAAGGTAATTTTCTTCTTAATTTATTTTCTAGTTTATATGTTAAAATTGTAAATATTTTTTTTTCCAAAACAAAAACTAATTTATGTTAATGTATTCGTTAAAATTGTAAATATGTTTGTCAAAATTAATTCTTAGTTTATGTGTTTGAATCATGAATATATTTATGTAAATTAAATTTCTGGAATTTATATGTTTAAGCTGTAAATATATTTGTGTAAATTAATTTATGTGTTTAAATTAAATACTTTTTTTTGTAAATTAAACTTCTTGAATTTATATGTTCAAATCATAAATAGATTTGGGTAAATTTAATCTCTTGAATTTATATGTTTAAATTGTAAATATTTTGTGTAAATTATTTATTAGTTGTTAAGATTGTAAATGTATTTTCTAAAACCAATTTTTCTTGATGTATTTATTTAGATTTTAAATATACTTGGCAAAAATTAATTTTCTTAATTTATTTGTTAAATTGTAAATATTTTATGTAAATTATTTTTAATTTATGTGTTAAAATTGTAAATATGTTTGTCATAATTAAATCTTCTTAATTAATGTGTTTAAATTGTAAATATTCTTGGTAAATTAATTTGTCTTAATGTGCTAAAATTATAATTTTTATCTTCCTTATTTGAATTTTAAAGGGGTTATTATTTAATCTGCATAATTTACTAAGGTATCGTCTAAGGACGGGTGTATTAGGGGTGCGTGGAATTAAGTTCCTACCCTTCCCTATGCATAATCGACTCCCGAACTCATATATGGTTTTCAAACACTATTTTCATTGAAAAAAATAGAATTGGTTTTTCCAAGATTTTCCAAATTAAATAAACTTGGTGGCGACTCCCAATTTTCAAAAATTATTTTTCGCCGTCCCCGTCGCGATCCCGGTTGCGACAGATGGCGACTCCACTGGGGACTTCAGTAAGAGAGTCAGGCCTATTATAGTTAATTGTGCAAATTAAATATAAACCCCATTTATTCTTGTTTTTCTTTCCTCACTTTATTTTGTGCAGTGTTTCTTTAAATTCTCTTTTGTATAGTTTAATTTTCTTGATGTTTGTATATAATATTTGTTTGTTTGTTAAAACTCTAGGATAGACGACTAGTGTTATTCTGTATATACCTGTAGTTTGAATTTTGTAAAATTTTTCTTTATTTATTAAAATCTTAGGATAGATGACGATTTTGTATATATGTGTTGTTTGTATCTTGTTTTGCAGGAGTGTATGTAGTGATAGGATCGGAAGGTTTGTATGCTCCCAAAGACACACTTCACGATCACTTAATTCACACACTGTGTTCTTGGACTCTATACCCGAGCCTGCAAGAGCTTAGGATTAGGGGTTTCTTGACATTGCCATGAGGGGCTTCATGCTCACTTGGTAGTTGTTGGGACACCACTCAGATTGTTACTGTCCTTGTGAGTCAATCATATTGAGAGGGCTTATCCCTACTTATGGTTGGTTCAAAGGTCGGATCCTTGTCCTGTGGATAGGGGCAATCTGGGGACCATGGTTATTAGAAGTCTAGACCCACCATAAATGTGTACACGTATAGTCAAACCTAGTAGCTACCACGATAGGGTTTCTGGCCTTAGAACATCCCACCCATTAGGTCTTACCCGGCTAGGACAATGGGAGCATGCTTCTTTTATCCTTTTACACCGCACTCCTTTATGCTTTATTTTAGTTGTTTCTACATCAAACATTGTTACATTGCATTTAGTTTAGCTAGTTTCTCATCTCATAGCTCAATGTTGACATTCATTCTCAAGATGTTTAGGCATTTTGTTCATTATCACATGCATTCATTCCATTCGTTTCTCATAACATAACATGTTTTTTTTTTTACATTAAATGTTTTTTTTCTTCAGTTGTGTTCACTTACATAGGTTTGTGCATCATCAAATTCTCAAGGAAGCATAAAAAAAAAATAATAAAAAAAAATTTCATAGAAGCATGCATTCTTATCTCTTCCATCTTTTTAATTCTACTCAATTATTTCATTCTTGTACACAGTGTGTGTGGTTTTTGATTCATCATAAGTTCAAAGCAAATGGATGCAATACCGATGAACACTAGCAATGTACGTGACTGGAAAAGAAATATCAAGGTTACAGTGACGAGCAATGAGCTAGAGAAAGTAAAAGAAATAGTTCAGTTGATGCCTCGTGAAGTCCGATCCTCTTTCAAGAATACCTACGGGTGCATATTGGATTTGTTGTCCATTCCGGTGGAAGCGTCGGCATTGAGTGCTCTCTCACAATTCTGGAACCCTTCTCTTTGTTGCTTTGAGTTGCCCGATCTTGATGCTGTGCCAACCATAGAAGAATATGTGGTTATACTGAGACTACCGATCCAAGAAAAATCAGGTGTATATCTATACCAAGGGCATTATGTTAATAAGGAAAACATTGCCAAGATAATCGGAGTTGATTCAAACCGGATGATAATGGAAGTAAGGGGGTCTACTCAAGGAATCAGGAGAAGTTTGCTGGAGACTCATATGCAAGCTTTGGCTCAACAAGGAGATTGGGATTTCTTCAAACGAACACTAGCACTGACTATCTATGGGTTGGTTTTGTTTCCATTCACGCCCGATGTCGTCGACCAAGCTGCCATGGATGTGTTTTTCAAGTTCAAACGTGTGGCATGAATCCTATCCCGGCCATGCTAGCAGATACATTCCTTTCTTTGGGGGTTTGTACTCAAAAGAGGGGGAAGGTCTACTGTTGTTTACCAATGCTATACGTGTGGTTCATGACTCATGTATATGCTAATAGCCGCATGGGCCTTCTTCCTAATCCGTTAGGGGACTTCCATCGCATACAGATAAAGTGTCAAGAAGCTCAAGCATGGAAAAAGGAATTCTCACAGATCCAATCAAACACTTTCAAATGGGTATGTCCTTGGTATCGTGGAGACAGTGTTATCTACAGCTGTGGTGACTTCCATAATGTTCCGCTGATGGGTCCAAGGGGATGTATTTCCTATACACCTGCTTTAGTGCTTAGACAACTCCACTGGACTCAGACAAAGCCACAAGAAGAACAACTTAAAGTATTCAGTTTCCTATACCAGAAAGACAAGAGTACCCTGGAGCAAGAAAGGAAGATCAAAATGGCATGGAATGATGTCAAAATCTTGGGGAAAACGGAGCTCGGCCAACAGCGTTTAACCTCTTCTCAAGAATACAAAGACTGGAGAAAGGCAAGGGTCGGGAAAGATAGTATCCCAAAAGATATTCCCAACAACCTAGCCCCCGCGCAAACTCCAGAGTCGGCCCAACAGATGGAAATGATGAAGGCCCAAATGCGGTTTCTGGAGGAGAAAAAGGAAGCAGCAGACTTGAAGGTTGACATCTTTCAAGAACAATGCAAGAAAATGGCCAGAGAAATTGAGGCCCTAAAAGACGAATGTATTGAGGAAACAGAAATCACCAAGTCCAGGAAGGGCAAAGAGAAAATCTCAAGCATGCATCTGGCCAAAATCCAAGAGCTAGAGGGAGGACTCCACAAGCTTGTGAAGGAAAAGAATCAGCTGGAGAGAGAGGTTAATAAGAAAAATCGCATGGTGGAAAGAGTAGAATTGGAAGTCAGCCAACGAGATAAAGACATTTGGAGCTTGAGAATGGAGGTCAAGAAAGAGAAAGGTATGAGAGAAAAACTGGAGGGACAAGTGAAGCACCTATCAACCATGTTGACACAGACTGAGCAGAAGGCTACTCAAGGATGGGCATCAGCAAACCAATATCATGATTTGTTTGTTGATGCAAATGTAATTCGGGAAGTCATGGAGAGAAAAGGCGTTAGAATGGGAAGAAAATGTGGAAAGCTCACCGGTGAATTGAGTCATTACATTCCAAATTTTATTTACCGTTTTGAGCAAGCCAAGAAGCAAATTAATAAGTTGCCACCATTTAGATTGCCTCAAGAGGTGACAGAATTCATGGATTCATGCGAAAGGATCACTAAAGGCCTCAAGAGGAAGAAAATGAAAGCTTTGACGTAATCATCTGTCATGAGTCAAGGATTGTTGAATTTCCTTGTTAAGAAAAGAGGATTGAAACTCATGAAATGTATCTTGAAACGATTTGTACTGTAACTTCACCCAAGAATGAATGAAACTTTAACGCTTTGTACTTTCACTGATCACAATTGTGACTTCTCAAGCTCGCCAGATGCTCTCTATAGAGGAATAGATGTTCCCTTAGAAAGTAATCAATCACATTTTTACCTTGAGATAGTTCGTCCTTGTGTAAAAGTGTGAGAATGCTCAGACATATGAAAAGGAACCACATTGCTAGTGTTCATTAGATAGTACCTATAGAGGAGTGAATCCTCCCTTAGATTTGTATCAACTGCACCTCGACTTATAGGGTGATATATCCATAAGAATGGGTGCAGGGCATCCTTGCTTTTAAAAATAAAAAAGAGAACTTTTGGACCTCTTTCGTTTGTTTCTTATATATGTATATATATATAAAAAAAAAAAAAACAACATAAAACAAGATTTTAACTTCTCGACTTACAGAGTTTGTGAAAGCGCAAGATTCGTAACCATTGGGCGCCCAAGGAAAGAGGATACCGATCTAACTCGTGTTCATAACACTAGAGCTCGAACCAAGATGGCCGGCGGAAACACGGAACCAGGAAGGACCATCCCGTCTGCAATTACTTCTGAAGCGGGAAGAACTATTCCAGCTGTAACCACCTCGGCTATAATTACTTCTGAACCCGGAAGAAACTTAAGCATGGAAGTTGATGCAGTGAGAGGAAGACTGAACGAGTTGTCAAATAACCAGGGAAGAATGGAGGAGATGATGCGGGCTATGATGGAGTCACTCGACTTATTGAAAGCCCACCAAAACTCAGGAGGGGTACAACCAAGTGCTACGACGATAACCATACCTGTGGTATCGGATGCAGCTCTAAATGTCACGCAAGGGGTGAATGATAATCCCCGCGAACAACCACCACCGACAATGCCTATTACTAGTCCCATTGGAGAAGGATATCACGCGGTAGAGAATATACATGCTGAAGGGCATGGGCACGCTACCCACATTTGGGAGCAGCCTCCAAATGTCATCCCAAGGCAACTCTCTTCCTCGGGGAATAATCGTGCAGAGACAGAGAAGGACAAGTCGAGAGAAGAATGGATGGAAAAGATTCAGGAACAAATTAAGGCAATCCAAAGGCCAAACAATTATGGCTACATGGAGATTGAGCAACTTTGCCCTCCCATTAGCACGGTTGTCCCTAAAGATTTTAAAATTCCTGATTTTTCGAAATATGATGGAACTGGCAACCCACTCTTCCATTTAAAGAGTTACTGTACCAAGATGTCAATCTGGTCCAAAGATGAAAAATTTCTCATTAGCTTTTTCCACGAGAGTTTGATCGGACCGGCTCTAGAATGGTACATCCAGTTAGATCATGCAAAGATTTCCTGCTGGAGAGAACTGGTGGACCAATTCATGAATCAATATAAGTTTAACATGGAAATAGCGCCAACTAGAGAACAATTGAGTTCTATGCAGAAAAAGAAAGATGAGTCATTCAAGCAATACGCTCAAAAGTGGAGAGCTCTGGCTGCTCAGGTGCAACCACCACTCATCTCGTCTGAGATGTGTTCATACTTCCTAGCAACTCTAGGGTCTCCTTACATTGGGGCAATGGCGGGAGCAGCGCATGCAGATTTTTCTGAGTTAATAACCGCTGGAGAAAGAATTGAGAGCTTGACTAAAGCTGGCAAGCTCCCGATGAGCAGTGAAGACACTAAGAGAGGATTCCCGCCCAGAAAGAAAGAGACGGAGGTAAATTATGTACAAAGTCAGCAGCCTTTTACCCCAAGATACGCACCAATGCACCCAGGACTCTATACACCATCATACCATACCTCAAACTCTCCATACCCGTTTTACCAAACCACCCAAACCACGAACACTACTCCGTATTCCCAGCCACAAATCAACAACATCCACATACGGCCATATCGACCCGCCCGTCCAACATATCCAACCATACATCCTCAGAGCTTCCTAAACACAAAGACTCGACCCAATTCTCAAAACCAAAATCGCAATCGCTTTCCCAAACCTACCAGCTTTTCCAAAGTTACCCATTTCCAATGCCGACCTTTATCAACGGTTGTTTGATGCTCATTTGATTTCACCATACCCTGTGCACCCATTACAACCTCCGTTTCCGACTTGGTACAATCCAAACCTGACTTGCAAATATCATATGGATGTCGCGGGACATTCGATTGAAGATTGTGAAGGTTTTAAGACGGCAGTGAGAAAACTAATTGCTTGTGGAAGACTGGATCTCCAAGAGGATCCAAAGCCCGATATTGTTAATAACCCAATCCCAAATCATGAAAGAGGAAGTCGTGTGAATGCCTTGGAAGTGGAGAAACAATTGATCAAAAAGGTTTTGAGTCTCCGAACACCCATGGAGAAAGTGTTTATTGCTTTGAAGGAAGCTAATTATAACATCACAAAGACTCGCTCTATGATGAAAGAAGAGGAGAAATATGATATGGAATCAAGATGTGCATACCATTGTGGAAGTCTGGGACATGATATTGAGACTTGTTGGGATTTCAAAGTGCGTGTACAAGAACTACTCACTTTAGGTGTGATACAGGCAAAAAAGAAGCAGAATTCTGTTGAAGAGGTGAATGTGATTGAGCGTTTTGTACTCAAAGTGCCCCCACTTAATCAAACTCCAAAATCTGAAAAGGTAGTGATCACTGTGAAGAAGCCAACACCTTTCAGTTATGAGGACACACGTGCTATTCCTTGGAATTATGAGACTCAGGTCAAGACAAGTGGAGACATAGGAGAAACCTCGAAGACCCGAGAAAACGAGGAAGTGACAGGTGTCATGGAAGTAAAGGGAATAACAAGGAGTGGAAGAGTTTATGGGCCCAAAGAATTAGAGAAGGGCAAGTTTGTTGTTGAAGGTAACATCGACAAAAGCTTAGACTCAGAGAGAAAAGAAAGAGAAAAGGAGGAGGAGGAGTTTTTAAAGATTATGAAGCAAAGTGAGTATGATATTCTAGAACAACTAAAGAAGACTCCCGCTAGAATATCACTTTTGTCACTAATCTTGTCATCTGAACTCCACCAAAAAGCAGTGTTGAAGGTGTTGAAGGAGGCCTATGTCAAGCCAGATGCATCATTAGAGAATGTAGTAAACATGGTGGACCCGGGGAAGTGTGTTAACATGATCACATTTTCAGATAAAGAGATTATATCTCAGAAAAACCCGAGAGCACTATACATAACTATTAAATGCAAGGGTTACATTGTGCCCAGAGTCCTTATTGATGGAGGGTCAGGGCTAAATGTCTTGCCAGTATCAACCCTGCACTATTTGTCAATGAGTAAGGATGATATACTGCCACAGTTAATGGTAGTGAAAGCATTTGTCGGAGCTAAGAAGAGCATCCTTGGAGAAATAACACTGCTACTTGAGATGGGCCCAAGCAGATTTGAAGTATTATTCCAAGTGATGGAGATTGAGTCGGATTATAATATGCTACTGGGAAGACCATGGATTAACAACGCCGGAGCTGTCCCCTCAACCTTGCATCAAAAGGTGAAATATGTGGAGAATGGAATGGTCGTTACAATTCATGGAGAAAAAGAAATCTTAGTGTCCAAACCAGTGGCATTGCCATATGTGGAGAATGTAGAGCTGGTGGAGAGTAGTTTATGGCATAATTTAGAAGTAGTAGGATTGAAATAAGAGCAAGCTAAACCCCCAATACAAAGTCAGGTAGTGGCCCACATCATGGCTAAGAACAGATATTTGGAAGGCAAAGGACTGGGATCGTGTTTGCAAGGCACCCAAACCCCTATATCGGTCCCTGAAAAGTTCAACCGGTTTGGTCTGGGGTACAAGGACTCGTTGAACGAGGAGATGAGAACTTTGAGTCCAGGCGGAAAGAACAAAGTGGAAAAGTGAAGCAAATCCCTCACTTAAGAGAGACGTTTCATGGCCCGGTTGAAGTAATTACAGCTGGAATAGTTCACTCCCCTTGCCATTATACTACCATCAACATGGTGGATGCTGAGAAGGCAGAAGAACTCAACAATGCTCATGCTGTTGACAATGATGAGATGCTGATGAACTGGACTGCTGAACCAGTGATTGATGTTATTGCTGCAAAGTAATTTGTTGGGCTGTATTAATTAAGATTTATGCTTTTGTTTATGCTACTGTGAGACATCGTTTAAATAAGCTTACATGATTTTTCAATAGCCTTCCTTTATGTTTTCCATTTTGCTTCATTCCTTTTTCCTTTCTTTTGTTTTCTCCTTTCCCTTATTTCTTTACTTTTCCATTCCCAGCTCGTTAATTCGTGTTTGTCCTATGTTGTTTGTGATCCATTTTAGCATTCCAACCTACCATAATTACTTTCCAGGAACATGAATGACATAGAAATTTTGCCACAAGAAAAGGAATTTGGAAACTTATCAATTGATTCTCTTGCTGCATTTGATTGCGATAACCATGAATCTGAAGAGGATGAGGGAGATATTGAGCAGTTTTCAAGATTATTAGAACATACAGAAAAAGGATTTGATCTGGACAATGAGGTGATCGAGGTGATTAACATGGGCACTGAAGAAGAGAAAAAGGAGTTGAAAATAGTGGCAAATCCTGAACGTATAGAGATGATTGCGTTGTTTAAGGAATTCCTGGATGTATTTGCATGGTCCTATCGTGATATGCCAGGATTAGACCCAGAGATTGCTTCACACAAGATCCCTTTGTATCCTGAAGCTGAACCGAAGAAGCAAAAGTTGAGGAGGACACGACCTGATATGTCATTGAAAATAAAAGAAGAAGTGACTAAACAGCTGGAGGCTGGATTCCTGGAGGTTTCATGACACACTGATTGGGTGGCTAATGTTGTGCCTGTGCCTAAAAAGGATGGAAAAGTCAGGATGTGTGTAGATTATCGGGATTTGAATAAAGCTAGTCCAAAAGACGATTTTCCTCTCCCTCACATCGATGTCCTTGTTGATAATACGGCAAAGAACCACCGATTCTCCTTTATGGATGGATACTCTGGGTATAATCAGATTCCCATGGATATTCATGACAAAGGAAAAACTACTTTCATAACTCCGTGGGGAACATTTTGCTATACAGTCATGCCATTTGGATTGAAAAATGCTGGTGCCACCTACCAACGCGCTATGGTCACATTGTTCCATGACATGATGCATAAAGAGATTGAAGTGTATGTAGATGATATGGTCGCCAAGTCTAAGAAGGGAGAAAGCCACGTGGCAGTTCTGCGAAAATTGTTTGAGAGGCTCAGAAAGTATAAGTTACGATTGAACCCTAATAAATGCATTTTTGGGGCTTCTACAGGGAAGTTACTTGGGTTCATTGTTAGTAGAGAAGGAATAAAAGTGGATCCCGATAAGGTGAAGGCGATACAAGAAATGTCCGCCTCGAATCGAACGAGAAGTGAGAAGTTTTCTTGGAAGGCTCAACTACATTGCTAGATTTATTGCCAATTTGACTAGTACTTGTGAGCCTATATTCAAGCTGCTCCGAAAGCATCAACCTGGGGAGTGGAATGATGAGTGCCAAGAAGCCTTTGATAAAATAAAGGCTTATTTAATGAAGCCCCCAATTCTAGCCCCACCTGTATCGGACCGCCCTTTAATATTGTACCTCACAGTGTTGCCCACGTCACTTGGGGCAATGTTGGGTCAATATGATGAGTCTGGTAAGAAGGAACAGGCAATTTATTATCTGAGCAAGAAATTTAATGACTGTGAATCCCGTTATCTGGCGATTGAAAAGACTTGTTGTGCATTAGTGTGGGCATCCAAGAGGTTGAGGCAGTACATGTTATACTATACTACCTGGTTAATCTCTCGAATGGATCCATTGAGATACATATTTGATAGTCCACATGTGTCGTTGAGAATGTCAAAGTGGCAAGTGGTGCTATCCGAATTCGATATCAAATATGTGACTCAGAAGTCTATCAAGGGAAGTGCAATTGCAGATCATCTAGCTGAAAATCCTCTTGAGGATATACAGCCTATCGTGCCTGAATTCCCCGATGGTGAAGTGTTAACAGTGGAAAAAGATGAAATAGAAAAGGAGAATGTATGGAAAATGTACTTTGATGGGGCTGTCAATATGAATGGATGTGGAATAGAGTCAGAGTGGTATCACCACCGAAAGCAAGCACTCCAATTTCCATCAAGTTGGATTTTGAGTGCACCAACAACATCGCAGAATATGAGGCTTGTGCGAATGGTTTGCAAGTTGCAATTGACTTAGGGATCAAAGAATTAAAGGTGTTTGGAGACTCTACGCTCATAATCTACCAAGTTATTGGAGAATGGCGCACAAAAGATCCAAAATTGATACCTTATCAGAAGTATTTATCTCGACTAATTGAGCACTTTGATGATATATCATTTTCTCACTTAACTCGAGACAAAAATCAATTTGCGGATGCTTTAGCCACTTTGGCTGTGATGACTAAGTTGGAGATCCACGCAAATGTACAACCTATTCGTCTAGAGGTGCAAGATGAACCGATATATCGTGACAAACAGAGAGATTGAACTGCACGGCCAACCATGGTATCATGACATCAAACAATATGTTCAAAGAGGAGAATACCCGATTGGAGCAAATGAAGTGCAAAGAAAAACAATTCGAAGGTTGTCCATGACCTTTTTCCTAAATGGCGAAGTCCTTTACAAGCGGAATCATGACACCACTCTCCTTAGATGTGTGGATGCTCATGAAGCTCGAATGATCATGAGCGAGATCCACGAAGGAACTGTGGAACTCACGCTAATGGGCACATGATGGCGCGCAAGATCCTAAGAAGTGGATATTATTGGTCTACCATGGAAAATGACTGCATCAGTTATGTTTGCAAGTGTCATAAATGTCAAACATATGCAGACCGAGTCAATGCTCCCCAGCCCATTACACAACATGGTATCTCCTTGGCCTTTCTCAATGTGGGGCATGGATGTCATCGGCCCGATTAATCCCAAAGCATCCAACGGCCATCGTTTTATTTTGGTTGCAATTGACTATTTCACAAAGTGGGTGGAGGCTGCTTCATATGCCAACATCACACGTAAAGTGTTTCTCGATTTATCAAAAAGGATATTATCTCGCAGATATGGGATTCCGTAAAGAATTATCACAGATAATGCTCCTAACCTCAATCTGCCAAGTTCAAAAGTTCTTTGCAACTTTCAAGATCAAGCATCACAATTCAACTCCTTATAGACCTCAAATGAATGGCGCAGTTGAGGCCGCAAACAAAAACATCAAGAAAATCGTCGCCAAGATGGTGGTGAATTATAAAGACTGGCATGAAATGCTGCCTTATGCTTTGCACGCATATCGAACCAACATAAGGTCAAGCACAGGGGAAACTCCCTTCTCATTGGTATATGGAACGGAAGCTGTATCTCCCGTAGAAGTGGAAATCCCGTCCTTAAGGGTTTTGATGGAGTCTGACTTGGAGGAATCTGAATGGGTGAAGACTCGATATGAACAGCTGAACATGATAGAAGAGAAAAGACTTGCGGCTATTTGTCATGGTCAGTTGTACCAGAGCAGAATGGCTAAAGCTTTCAATAAGAAGGTCCGTCTGAGAAATTTTCATCCAGGGGATTTGGTTTTGAAGAAAATTCTCCCTAATCAAGAGGACTCACGGGGCAAGTGGGCTCCAAGCTATGAAGGTCCCTACATTGTCAAGCAAGCTTTCTCCGGTGGGGCGTTAATTTTGCAAAACATGGATGGACAAGAATTGCCTAAACCAATCAATGCCGATGCAAATAAAAGGTTCTATGCTTGAAAAGATGTTGAAAAAGCCCGTTAGGCTGAAAACTCGAAAGAGCAACCTAAGCAAAAGTTAGGGTAAAACGAAAGAAAAACAAAAACAAAAACAAAAGAAAGAAAAAGCTCGTTAGGTTGAAAACTCGAAAGAGCAACCTAGGCAAAAATTAGAGCAAAAAGATAAACATCATCTCAAGCAACCTACACTGGGGCAATTTTGGAGTGTTGAATCTGTTCAGTGAATCAAACAGACGAAGTCTTAAACTAGGGCAATTTTTGAAAAAGGGTTTGAAGACATTTTCGGAGATCATGGCTATGGTGTTCAACTCGCTATAAGAGATCGATTGAATGGGCCACAAAGAACTGGAACTGGGGGCAAAATTTTATGTCTTTCACAATTTTGTCTTTCAGCTTCGTATTGTTACCTTGTTTTTCAAACTTTTATCATCCAATACATCGAACAATAAAGATATCTATTCAATCAATCTTCTATTTTCTCTTTAAGTGCATGTTTATTTATGATGTCTCGAGTAAGCATGAATTTAAGTTTAAAGTTGTATAACCTAATAATCCTTACAGCAATACATCCGTGACTAGCATTACACCAAGAAAATTTAGAAGTTTCCGTTAAACTTGGCAGAAAGGCAATCATCATCCAAAAAAAGGAAAAAGGGAAAGAAGTAAGCAAAGTTACAGAAGAAAGGAGAGCTTATGCCAGAAGGTCCAGTGCATGAATTACGAGTTTGATCAGATATAGTCTTCCTTGAGGCTTGCTTGATTTGGTTACGGTTAGTTTTTCTGAAATAAACTGAAAATTGATGACTTGTGCATATAAAAGAAAAAAGATAACATGAAAATTGTTGTTTTCCATGATTACAAATTTACTTTTTCATGTCGGCCTCAGTTTGCTAATTTACATTTCCAGTCGGCCTCAGATTGCCATTTTACTTTCAGTCGGCCTCAGATTGCCATTTTACTTTCAGTCGGTCTCATATTGCCACTTTATTTTCAGTCGGCCTCAGTTTGCCAAATTTTACTTTCAGTCGGCCTCAGATTGCCAAATTTATCTTTCAGTCGGCCCAGATTGCCACTTTACTTTCAGTCGGCCTCAGATTGCCAAATTTATCTTTCAGTCGGCCTCAGATTGCCACTTTACTTTCAGTCGGCCTCAGATTGCCAAATTTATCTTTCAGTCGGCCTCAGATTGCCACTTTATTTTCAGTCGGCCTCAGATTGCCACTTTACTTTCAGTTGGTCTCAGATTGCCAAATTTATTTTTCAGTCGGCCTCAGATTGCCACTTTACTTTCAGTTGGTCTCAGATTGCCAAATTTATTTTTTCAGTCGGCCTCATATTGCCGTTTTAACTTTTCAGTCAACCTCAAATTGCCGTTTTTAAGTTTTCAGTCGGCCTCAGATTGCCGTTTTAAGTTTTCAGTCAGCTTCAAATTGCCATTGCTTTTAATTTTCTGTCGCTTGCTGATCCATAGCCAGTTGATCGCAAGAATCTTCGGTTTCTATTAGTTCTGTCATCTCTTGCTTGAATTTCATATTTCTTGTCACTCATACATTGGTTTCTGAATTGCATCATTGCATTGCATATGCCACTTATGAGCGTTTGGTTTCTTTCGTTATTTGAAGTCAGCATATTCTGCATTGCCGAATAAAATTAGTGTTCATATCTTTGCTCCTTCCTTGCAAAATAATATGTAAAACTTAAGTTTATCATCTTATTTTGTAAGAAATAAGCAAAGAGGGGCAACTGTGAACACTCAATTTTTGTTCGACACATAAAACAAAAACTGCATCTTTCACTTTTCTTATTTCTTTATAAATAAACAAAAAATTGAAAAAAAGGTTAGTTCAGGCCTCCTTGACATGATAAGTTGTCTCAAGCTTGTGACAGGGAATAGTGGATTCATTCTTTATATTACAGTCCATTTACAAAATATATATATATATATATATATATATATAAGGAAAGAAAGGTGGCAGACATTGCAAGACAAATAAAAGAAAAATGGCAGCATTGCCCATCTCCGGAACTGCATCCTGCTAAAACACTCGAGCAAGGCATGATGGGCAAATGGCAGGGGCATGGGAAACAAAGTTTATCAGTTTTCCTTCACCCAAAGCGGTATGGGAGGAAATTTGTTTATACAAAAAATCTTAAGGAAGAAATTTGGCTCCATCCAGGAAAATAAAAAAGGAGGGAGGACAAATTCTTTCATTCAAGACAATAATCATCATTCTCTCCCTACGGCATCATCACTGCTAGCACCATCATTTTCATTACCTTCTCCATCACAGCCTCCTTCATCCATCTTCATTGAAAAAACAAGATCACAATTAGACCATCTCCATCATCATCGCATAACTCTCACCATAGTACCCTCCATCAATAACCATCATTTCTTAACCAGCACTTCAATTACATTGAAGCTGAAAAAAAAAAAAACAAACAAACACAATCTCAAGCTGAATCCATCAAAAATCATAGCAAACCATTCAACCTTCATCCAACATAAAATTACAGCATCATCAAAAAATAAAAATAGAGGAAAAATCGGATGTCCGATGGTGCCGTTTCCTCCTTAGGTTCGCCACAAGACCTAGCTCTTGCCATCGTGAGCTTGACGCTGCGCCGCGGTTCCTCGCAGAACAGCTGCCGCCGCAGCGCCAAGACCACGCAAAGCCATTGGCCCTCTCCCTTCACCTCCGTTGAATAGCCTGGCCCCACCGCCAAGCCATCGCACCAAGCTCAAGATCGCCCGTAAATTTTCTCGCTCCTATCCCCTTTCCATTTGCGCTTCTTGCTGCGTCTTTGGAATCGAGAGGTAACACCTCAGCGCCCAGACCCTTTCTCTTTCTTCTTCCCTCAGATACATCTCTGCCTCTCTCTCGTATGTGCGTGACCACCCCAACCCCGAATGAAAATTGAAGATACTTCCCTCGTTGCATGGTTCTATCCTCCATCAATGAATCCCCCCATCGAGACCCAAACTTTGGCGAAACCCCAACCTTCGTTTCTCTCATTTTTTTTGAAATAAAAGAATGTCAAGCCATGCTCTTGTGCTTCTCTACTTTCCATAAAGGAATCTCCTGACCAAACTATTAATATTGAACCATATTTCCTTGTCCTTGTTTTCTGTTTTCTATAATTTGGCTACTTTTATATTATTATTATTTGCAATAATGGCTTTGTAGTTCTCTGTTTAGTGATTTAGGTCCTTTGGCATTTAGTTTGCTTTTTCCTATTGAGTCCCTTGGATTTTTCTTACGTTGGTATAGATGGATACTTTTCATTTGGTTTGAGTTATTGTTTGTTGAATTTGCTTTTGTGACTCTGGGACCGTAGGTGGTTCCTTTTCTTTTCTTTTTTTTTTTTTTCTTTCAAAAAAAAAGAGAACTAAACGAGGAATTCAATTGGGCTATTGTCTTTGGGTCTGGCAGTTTGATTTATTTGTCTGAACCAGAAATTTAGTGGGCTATCCATTCATGTGCCAAAAAGAGAAGAAAAAAATGTGAGTGATCAATAATTCACCTTGGTTGAAAGTAGAGTTGGTTTAGCTGTGACGGCTTACTAATTCTACGTTATAGAATATTTTAGATGCAATAGCTTAATATTTAATTTTCTTATTTTTAAAAATAAAATCAATCAACTCACAATTATTTTATACAGAACTACGTGACTTTGAGTTCCTCATTGTACCGGAGGATACGTAGGAGCAGGCTATCCCTGTCAAGCCAAAATTAAATCTTCTCAAATTTGTTTAAATTGTAAATGTAATTATATAAATTAAATTCCTTAATTTATACACTTCAATTGTAAAATATATTTGTCTAAATTAATTCTTCTTAATCTATGTGTTTAAATTATAAGTATTTTGCTAAGGTAATTTTCTTCTTAATTTATTTTCTAGTTTATATGTTAAAATTGTAAATATTTTTTCCAAAACAAAAACTAATTTATGTTAATGTATTCGTTAAAATTGTAAATATGTTTGTCAAAATTAATTCTTAGTTTATGTGTTTGAATCATGAATATATTTATGTAAATTAAATTTCTGGAATTTATATGTTTAAGTCTGTAAATATATTTGTGTAAATTAATTTATGTGTTTAAATTAAATACCTTTTTTTGTAAATTAAACTTCTTGAATTTATATGTTCAAATCATAAATAGATTTGGGTAAATTTAATCTCTTGAATTTATATGTTTAAATTGTAAATATTTTGTGTAAATTATTTATTAGTTGTTAAGATTGTAAATGTATTTTCTAAAACCAATTTTTCTTGATGTATTTATTTAGATTTTAAATATACTTGGCAAAAATTAATTTTCTTAATTTATTTGTTAAATTGTAAATATTTTATGTAAATTATTTTTAATTTATGTGTTAAAATTGTAAATATGTTTGTCATAATTAAATCTTCTTAATTAATGTGTTTAAATTGTAAATATTCTTGGTAAATTAATTTGTCTTAATGTGCTAAAATTATAATTTTTATCTTCCTTATTTGAATTTTAAAGGGGTTATTATTTAATCTGCATAATTTACTAAGGTATCGTCTAAGGACGGGTGTATTAGGGGTGCGTGGAATTAAGTTCCTACCCTTCCCTATGCATAATCGACTCCCGAACTCATATATGGTTTTCAAACACTATTTTCATTGAAAAAAATAGAATTGGTTTTTCCAAGATTTTCCAAATTAAATAAACTTGGTGACGACTCCCAATTTTCAAAAATTATTTTTCGCCGTCCCCGTCGCGATCCCGGTTGCGACAATATAACTCTCTAGTACACTAAAATGAGAGATACTTGGCATCACGACCCAACCTTAGGCCATGACCGGCGCATAGGGATCACGTTCCCTTGCAAGCCTAAACATGCAACCTTTTATAGAAAAACGGACAGAGTTTTCCTTGTTTTTCAGACATCCCCAAATGTAGAAATGCAATCCATATGAAAACAAAAATAAAATACAGAATCAGGCTTCAAGCATTTTCAAAATGAACCCTCAACAACAAAAATATCAACTCAACATAATTTAGAATATTATCCCAGCATATGAATTCTAAGTACAATTTTCCAATCTAAAACATTCCTTTTCCATATCCAAGATAATACAAACATAAAACAAGTTTAAAACTTAGCAATAGAAAACATCAAATACAATATTTTAAGTTTTCATACGACCACTGTTATAGATTAAAACCATCATATACAAGCTTAACGTACATTTTATGGAGCAAACATAAACAAACAATCCAAGGACCTGTCTGTGACATATGAAGCATTACAAATAGTTCTAAAAGACTGAAACTGAAAGAGGAAAGTTCCAATTTGAAGAATATGCCTTCTTAACAAGGCTTACAAACTTCGAAATTGGCTATAGTTGAGTTGGAGGATTGGAACCCAAAAGTTGTACTTGTATCTGTAAAAGAAAGGGAAAACAACATAGTGAGTTTTGTAACTCAGTGGCAGACAAAACATCTATAACCCACATGAGACAATATGCAAATCACTAATATCATGAAAGAAAGGTCATAAATCATATATAAATTCAACAAAATATTAGTTTCACAGAAAGACATTCAAAAACATAAAAGTTATAGAAAATATAAGGGAATCCTCAAATCTAAGATAAACAGAAGGATTCATAGTCAGGCGACTATTCTCTATGGCCCTAAAACATAACAGTCCTACCTATGCGAATAGCCACAGAACAAGATGACCCACCATGTGGTCCTAAATCAAGATAGTCAAGCTGTACTAAGGCTAACACCTATTATCATTAGCTACATATCCTGTCATATATCTCCCCAAAATATATACTAAAGTCCATATATGGTTTACTAATTCAATTTCAACATTTTAGAAGAGGGCTCATGCCCACAATTAGCATTTCCTTTATCAAATCTATAATGGAGATACAATTAATTTCAAATATTGCAAATCTGACTTCCAAACTACCTTTGTGCAATACACATTTTCCAAATCAAAATCATATTATCTCATGTGTCATTTTCTTTTTTTTAAACGTAAGCTAATATAATAGATTTAATTTCATCAAATGTTTATAATGTTGCCAAATAATTAAATTTCCAGTGTCAAGACATTAAAATACATTTAGAGCCAATATAGTATGAGTAAAACAGTTATAGACGTAATATTTACTCACAAACTGGTTCCAAGGAATTGAAGACCAACTTTCAAGTGCCATCAATCCAATGGTTGATGCTCAATTGCTCAATAACTCTAGGAATAAGACAACAATAATTTTTATGAGTTAACAGTGCCAAAAATTTTAGAATCTAGCTCACTAACATAAAACCCCCAAATCTCATACCTAGGGTTCCACATTTGAGCTCTAATCATATACCCACAACAAGACTTAACTAATCCATGAAATATAATTGGAAGTAAGATTGAACTCCCGTATACCTTTGATAGCTAAAGGAAGGAAGAGGAAGGAGTGGTGCTATTGCCTCCTATAGAACTTGGAGCAATAGCCCTTGAACCAGCAAAGGGATGGAAGGGACACTGCTGTTTGCATCACATGAGGAAGAGGCTACGCTGGCGGCGGCACAGGGGTGGCCGGCAGTGAAAGGAAGGAGATGGTGGTAGTGGTTGATAGACCGAGAGGAAGAAAGAGAGCTTGAATGGAGGGAGTTCACATTTCCTCTATTTTGTTTTGCGAAAATAGAGAGGAAGAAAGAAGTGAGGGTGAAGTAGGTGTGTTGGGTTAGATTAGAGGTTGTTGTGTATTGTATAACTTATTTACATTTAAGTTAATGTCCTGATTTATTTTACTTTCCATTTAATTTGTCCTCATTTATTTTACTTTCCATTAAATTTGTCCTCATTTATTTTACTCCTCATTTATTTTACTTTTCATTAAATTTGTCCTCATTTATTTTACTCTCCATTAACTTTAAAACATAAATGTAAATAAGGAAGTGCCCCCATTTGGATTCAAATAAAATATCATAAAAAATAAAATCTTAATTAATCAAAATCTAGATTTTGGGTTTTAGTTTAAGTTCATAAATTTCTAAGATTTTATAAACTTGTAGGTTAAAAACGAAAGGTTTAAAAGTTTTTGAAAATTTGTTAAAAATCGTCCTTTAACTTATTTTCATTTTGAGAACAATTACCGGAACTTTGGAATTCAAGAAAGTGATCATACCAGATAACCCTCTAATAACATGTAAGGTCCAGACTTAGTACAATTCATAACCTAGAATAACAGATAAGGGTAATTGACACATTTTCTGATTTAGAAAAAAATTCGTAGCTTTTTTATTTAAAATTAGGGTATGACACTTGGTTTCTTCATTTTATTTTTCTTACTGCGGCAAAACAAAGCTTGATTTATAGAGGTTCATGCTGCATACATCTAATTCTTCATTTAATGCCTTGATAGCATATTTCAAAGCAAATCTTGAAATTTGTTACTAACGGCAACTTGCAAACATTTTGTTAGGCACTTAAGCTTCAGCTGCAACAACTCTTGACTTTTGTTCATTAGTTTTCAAACTATAGGCTTTGAAAAATATAAGCCAGTAGTCTACAGGACAGATAAACTATAAATTATTGGACAAGAGCGGAGGAAGGGGCATACATACGCAAATCTAGTTACGTTTTACGCTACTTGCAGTTGACTTGATTAAAGTTATCATGAGTATTATGCTAATCAAATACTAGTATAAACTCTTTTACTGCCTCCATTTTCTAATAAAATATTTATATTTAATTATACATATATATTAACAAAATAATTAGATTAATTTAAAATTAAATAAGTTTAAGTGTATTTTATAACACTATCCTTATCATCTAGTTCGACACACTCTTTCATATTTAATATATCCATTAACTCTCTATCTCTAATAAGGGTATTAAGGAAAAAAATAATTAACCTTATATAGAATTCTTAAAGAGATAAATAATAATAAAAAATAAAATTTTATAAATAGATAATTATTAGAACGGAGGTAATATATATCATAAAGTGCTATGTTGGTCCGAGTTATTTTATGAATTGTTAAATTGCGTGTAGTTTTTAATTTACTGTCATAAATATCTCTCAACTGGGTGACATTATATGAGCGCCTGACAGGATAATAATGTACTTTGTGAAAAAATATTTACAAGCTTGATAGTGTATCCAAAATATCTAAACCCTTAACGTGCAGAAGAAAGTCCCACTTGAGGTTGATATTGTGACGTCTCGCCGAACTCTAAAGTGGTGGAAAAGGGCATGAGTTTCGACCAAGGATGATTATTTTTCCTATATATCGCATGAGATAAAGCCAGAGATCAATTCATTTAGCGATGATGTTTTAAAATATGCAAGGGCCAAACAAAAAAAATTGAAAAATACCTTGGAGAACAGTGGAGATTGCTATAATTTCACTCTATTTTTTATTAGACCCATTTAATTTAAAAGTTTATAATCAAGTTTCTACTTATCAAAATTTTTAATCAAGTCCATATAATTTAACAATTTGTGATCAAGTTCCTATATTATATATAATTTTTCAAATAAGTTCTTGTTGCTTAAATTTTTGTGATCAAGTCCCTATAGTTTTATTATAGGGACTTGACTAAATTTTTTATACAATATAAGAATTGGATTGAAAACTTTTATATAATATAGAGATTTGATTATAAATTTTTATACTATAATGACCTAATTAAATATTATATACTATATAAGGACTTGAATATAAATGTTTAAACTATATATACTTAATTGAAAATTAAATAAAACTAAAAAGGCTTACAAAGTAATTTAAAATAAAAAAGGGAAGCAGAGCAGGAGGAGTTGACGGTGATGGTAAGCTACAGGCTTTTTTACCAAAAAAATAAAACAATAATTATTCATGGATATACGCCACTGTTCACATTACAAACGAATATACATATTCATTTTATTAGTCATAGCCGCACACACAGAATATGTGATAGTGCCTAATGTAAACATAATACGTGACACTGTTCAACATATTAACTTCATAATATGGTTGATAGTCAGATGCATTCTGTTCAAGGTAATACGTTGAACAACATCACTATTATACTTGCAGGCCTATAAAACCAACTATCCCAAAGCTCTTAACTCAAAATACAAAGCATAAGTGAGTCACTTTTTCTCATCTTTGAAAAAAATGTCTAGTAGATATTATTTACTTGCTCATTATAATTTGACATTATTCAAAATTCATAAGATGGGGTAAAGTTTTGTGGTCAAAATCTAATACGTATTAATGTGCATTCATCTATGAGTCTTTCTGACGTTCATAGCAAAATTCTTCACAAATTACGAGAAATAAACAATAACATACACTTAAAATGTCGAAAGTGGGACCCCTAACCTAAACTTAAATAAAATCATTATCTAGAGATAAATTAATTACAAGGTCTATTCAATTTTAATATTTATATTTATGTTAAAATAAATGTTAATGTTAAATTTGTAACATTCTCAATTTTCTTTCATATTAACTAGCTCATCTTTAGGAGTCATTAGAATAAATAATTAATAAATTTATTAAGTACTAATTAATGAATGAGCCAAAGCTTAATCAATCAGAAAAAACAATGGAAAAATCAACCCATTTAGATGAAGGATAAAAAGGTAATTTTAAATATTTAATAAATTTGTTAATGTTAAGAATTAAAATTAAAAATAAGATTCTAGAAGATAAATAGTATTCCACAATCAACTAATATTTAAATCAAGAGAGAATGTGTAAAATTTTAAATATTAATATTTTAGTTTCAATTTTTAAATAATTAATAATCTCTCACCAAATCTCTATCAATTATGTTCACACTAACTAAAAGATATAATATCTCTCTAAATCTCTATTTTATAGCAACAACCAAATAAGAGATCCAATACTTTAACAGATATATATATATATATATATATACACACTAGTCATTGGAGATAATAAAAAATAGTTTGTTAATCATTATCGAAAATAAATGATAATTTATTTAAATATATCTTATTGAAAATTAAGTATATAAATCTATCTTAAAAGTAAGTTAATATTTAAATGATTAAGTAAGTGGACAAAATATAAATATGTCATCCTATTTTATATCTTATTTTGAATATCATGTTTATAAGATTGAAAAAATCTCAATAGATGACCTACAACTAACAATAAAAAGCTTATTTTATGAAAATTTTACACATTTCGAAAGTTGAAATTGTTGAATAAAGAAAGATAATAAATAAATAATTTTACTATATCACCAGCCACTTATAGGGAGGACAATGAGTATCCAAGAGAAAAAGGGACATGTCTCACGCCTTCTGTCACTGTTTAGAATTTTACCTCTCATATTCATCCACATCTCCTCTCCCTTATGGATCCATATTTCCCATTTCCCGTAGGAATTTTGAATCCCTATGATATTAAGAGGTTTATTAACAAATTTTAAAAAGAGAAAAACTTTAAAAATATTTTATAATTTGAAAAATAAATATCCATAATAACAAATACTATTAATGAAACATAATCTAAATTAAAATTAAAATGCATACATAATGCAAATACAATAAAAATAATTAAAAAATAAAGGTGTGTTATCCCCGTCGCTATCCTGTTTAACAAACGCGGACTTAGCACCATCGATCATCCCTATGAAGATAAAATATATCTCAACTCCCTTCCTTATTATGGGTAATTCTCACATGTACCCACTTTCAATTTTTTTTTTATCATCCTAGCCATTTATATCTTTTCAGTAAATTAAGATATTTAATTTATAAAAATATATTTTATAATTAAAAAATAATGAATAAATTTAATTTATATGATTTCAATTACACATATTTTCCTTGTACATCATTTTGATAAATTAAAATATCAATTTTAAAATATATGTTATAATTAATGTGTAATAATTAGTAAAAAAAATATAATTCTAATTTATATAATCTCAATAATTAGAGTAGTATATCAATTATAAAATTATTTTGAATAAAAAAAGTAATATAATTATTTAATTTTTAAAATTAATAAATATTTAGTATCATTATCACAGAAGTGTAAATTGTGGAATTAATTTTTTTTAAAATATTTTAGTGTTGAAAAATTAAAGGTGTTTTTTTCAAAAAAAATTAGTATGAAAAAATTATGGAATTAATAGATTGGAATATGCAAATTATAAAAAATTAAATAGAATATAGTGATATAGGCAGATAGCTAATTTTTTTTATTATGATTTTTAAAAATTCTAAATTTGAAGTTAGAAAATTTTTCCCTAATCCATCCTCATTTAGAATATTGTCTCCATTCTTATCCATATCCCCGTTATGGGTCTCCATTCCTCATTCCACATGAAGATTTGAATCCTTATTGATATTTATGGGTTTATTAAAAAATTAAAAAATACTTTGAACTTTAAAATATAAATATCTATAATAAAAAATACTACTAATGTAACATAAATATAATAGCTTTATGATCATTAATACTATAATTATATATATAATTTTTATGGCATAATATATTGAATTATAATTTTGTTTATGTTATTTTTTATTTTTAATATTACTTTTGTTAATGGTAGAGAGATATAAAGGTATTATTGGAAAAAAATAATTGATAATTAGAAGGAAAATTAAATTCAAAAACTTACTTTAAGTATTAAGATTATGAAATGATGGGGTATAATTTTTCTATGAACAGCGCATGGAAAATTTTTATGTAATGAGTCTTAAATATTAGTATTATATCAATTGTTATCATATTTGATTAAAAATAAATTATTATATTTGTATTATAATGAGTCTTAAATATTTGATTGAGAATAAATTTGGTAGAAATTAAATTTTGAATTATTATCATATCAAAATCAATCAATTAGTAATTCGTTAACAAATTGACTTGACCGTTTTCTTTAGAAAAAATATACTAATTTTAAAACTTATTTATTTTGAAAATATTTCCTTTATAATTTTTTATATTACCTTCATAATGTGAGGCTATTAATGGTTCTTAATTTAATTATAAGTCGTAATTATATTGAAATGAGTTCTTTCTTAGTGGAAATTGTAATTTTTAATGATTGTAATATTCAATTATTAATATTTGATTTTATTTCATATAAAAATAATTAATAAGTAAATTGTAAACTAAGTTTAGAAAAAATCTTTAGACATAAAGATTAAGAAAGGTGAGGTCTAAATCACTATATGAATGACATGTGAAACCTAAATCACCATATGAATGACATGTGTAATAGTTTCCACGAAATGAGTTTGAAATATTAGTATAGTAGATAGTAGATTTATAATATATAATTATAACAATAATATATAATAATAATAATATAATTTACATATAATATATAATATTGTGTATATCTTTCAATTGATATATATTATTGTATAAATGAATGTCTTACTCCAAAAAAAATTGAAAGAGTAGGTTTGTTATTTTTACATATATGCAAATCACAGAGGACGCCTTGTATTTTTAAATATGGCTATTTACTTTGTTTAAGTTTAGAAATGACAAATGTTTTCTTTCATTTCAATCTGAAATAGATTGATAAAAAAAAATGCTCCTCTGTAAAATTCTTAGGCAGATTAATCTTTTTTCAATGATTAGCCTAATGAAATCCTTCATTAAGTATCAGACAAATTAGAATAGATAATCACAAATTGGTTCACTAACTTTTATTTTAACCGAATGAATCTGTTTGTCAGTTTGTTAGACTTGTTAATTATTAGTAGTGTGATCCAAGTGCAATTAACAAATTTTTACTTTACACCTAAATTAGAGATTAAATATATATAGGGATTCAATGACCAATAATAGTGGTTATGTCTTGCTTTATCCGATGTTACGATTACATGACAGATCAAGGAATCTCATGGATATGACAAAGTCAAATCTAATAACAATGGATAAAAAATAAAACAGAAAAATTTGCCCTTACAAGATTCTGCACGCTATAATTGCACGGCAAATAGAAGACTTTTTTGTTGATTTGATCAAGGCATTTCCCTTTTTTTATATCACATGATTTTTTATTGTAATGGAGAATTTTTTGTTGATTTGATTAAGGCATTCCCCTTTTTTATTTTTTTTTCATATCACACGATTTTTTGTTGTAATGGCCCTATTAATATTTTAATCACCCCAATACATTTATATCTAATCTATTTTTCAATGATTCTTAATTCTATATTTGTTTTTCATTCTTAATGATTCTTAATTTTAATTGTAAATTGTAATTTTAAATATTTGTAATTCCATGAATATATGTTAATGATTCTAATTTTATTGATTCACGTGATCTTTAATGATAGTATATTTGATTTTATTAATAATTTAATTATAAATTAATTAAAAAAAATCTACAGGCATAAATGTTTAGAAAAGTGGGCCATAAATTACTATATGAATGACATGTGTACCCTAAATCTCTGTATGAAAGACACTTGTAATACTTTACATGAAATGACTCTTAAATATTATAATAGTAGATTTGTTTTCCATTCTTAATGATTCTTAATTTTAATTGTAAATCATAATTTTAAATACTTGTAATCTCATGAATATATCTTAATGATTCTAATTTTATTGATTCACATAATCTTTAATGATAGTATATTTGATTTTATTAATAATTAATAATTTAATTGTAAATTAAGTAAAAAAAACTCTAGACATAAATGTTTAGAAAATGGGCTCTAAATCACTATATGAATGACACGTGTACCTTAAAACTCTATATGAAAGACACTTGTAATACTTTCCATAAAATGACTCTCAAATATTATAATAGTGTGTGTGTGTGTGTGTGTGTGTGTGTGTGTATATATATATATCTGTGTGTGAGTATGTGTATGTGTGTGTTTAGCCAACAGGATACAAGAATTAATATGCACACATAATATGTGTATGAGAGCAAATCGTGAATGTAGCTAAGTTTGCACCTAGCCAAGCATTGATTGGTATTTTGATATAATAATTAAAAAGGGAAATAAATGTAGATATGAGCAATATTAGGAATCAGGGGAAAACCATCACGTGAAGCATACATATGCATATTGCCTTAATTTTGAAACCAATCAACATGCTATACTGCCTTAATTTCTTTTAATCAAATCAGCGTTAGATGTACTTTATATAAGGAAGGATCAAATTTGTACGTGGCTCATTATTGAGTCATTAAACACTTGATTTCCACCTTTAAATACACTAATAAGCCACAACCCTACACACTGCATTCTTTCAAAAGAAAAGAGAGAGCACCGACACCCAAGAAAGTCTCACAACCAAAGGATTCTTGGACAAGCATTGCTGTCGTTCGAAGAACTCATCTCTTGCCCTTCTCATTTCCTTTTGAACAACCTTTTAAGGTATGGCTTTTATGTGTTTTCTTTTTATTAGGGTTGAGCATAAACTTGTTCTAGTCTCTTCATGGCTACAAGCAGTATATCAAACCCAAAACCGTGGCTAGCTTATTCTAGTTCCTTCCATATTCATAAATACTGGCATGGTTACTTTTTCAGATAACGTGGTATGATCCTTGTGCTGCGAAGATTGATTAGTATTTCATGTGTGTACATATTTAAAAGCGTGACAACAAAATAAATAAACAGACAAATACATAAAACACTCCATTCAAACACAAACCTCAAAACTCACATAAGTCACTAATCCTGGACAGGTAAGGGTGATCAGTTTTCAATAAAATTATGTTTCTCAGTCTCTAGATCTCCGTTTGAGCTTGTTGAAAATTCTTGAGAAAGCTAAGACACAGATCTGCAAGGTCGTTTTGGTTCCACTGCTATAGGCCTTCCACAAAATTTAAGAAAAATTGTTAAAGTCACATTATGTGGTACTATTGGGATTTTGGGCAGTGCGTAAAGAAAAATTTTAAACTAGAGCTATACAACTTGGTTTCAAATGAAACCCATTTTAAATGAAAGCTAATACATAGGGATAGGCTTAGTTTTTCCCTAGTTATTTTCTTAAGTTACTGCCTCTGTTGGGCATGCAACTGAAGAGTCTTAATTCAAAATTTTTATAAAATTATCTAGTTATCGGTTTAGGCTTAAACTACATTCATTAGAAAGCTTGATGAATTAGGATCATCCCCGTAAAATATTAGGCCATATATCCAAGGGTAGGAGTCAAAGTACAATTTTCTATGTTAGTTGCCAAATCTGTCAGAATCTGAAAGTTAGAAAATGTATGATAGGGAAAATAAAAAGTGTTCAAATTATTTACCAAGTTATAAGGAATAAAATGAGGGTTAAAATATAACCCCAATCCAGTAATAACTTTAGTAATGTTACAAATAAAAATAAATAAACAAATAAATAAATATAAAGGGTTTTAAGATTCAATCATATGGGTTTTTAAGACACTCCACACATTATCGAAAACTCTAAGTTCTGAAGACTTGTTCTTGATAATGAGACTTGCTAACTATGAGGACACATATTGAATATTTTATTTGTTGTGTGATGTAGCCCTTGTGCATGTTTCATGAGATGCTATATTAAAATGCCTCTGGATGCTAGATGTATGCTTTTGTGCTGCCTTACCTATTGGTGCTTATGTGGTGGTGCTGAGGCTACTAAATCATGTTGAATATACATTTGTTCTACTTATGTCTTGTGTAATACATGTCCCATGATATGCATAAGATTTCGTATGACACATGTTGCATGAAATAAGAAAAGTTGAAAGGCTAAGTATACCCTTCTGCGATTCAGAAGGAGAAAGTTTTACCCCTCACCCCAGGATGGCAATGCCCGTCGGTTTGAGCTCAATAACATTTACTAAAAGTCTGAGGTTAATGCCAACGATTTCAAGAAGGAGGCCCATTGTGGGTTTTAAGTTAATGATTAAGTAGAGATCGGAGGTTGATGCCAAAGATCACAGATGACACTAAGTAATCAAAAATTAAGATTGGAGGTTGATGCCAAAGATCAAAGTCAAGACACGTTATGTTGCCAATTAAATAGCTCATGATGCATGCATATATAAATCATGGCATGAGCATGTATAAGAGGAAAGAGAATACACCTTACCTTATGAATGAAATGTGCATACATATATGGCATGTCAGTTTATTGAGTACATCTATACATCATGGCATGATTAGTTAACGGAGCACACATGAGTCATGGCATGATCACGTAACAAGAGAAAAGAGAATAAACCTTACCTTATGAAGAAAAGGTGCATGCATGAATAAAGGCATGTCCGTAGAAGAAGCATGAAAAAAAAAGGGGACCCACCTTGGCTAATGACTTTTGAAAATTAAAAGATGACTAAATGCATGCATACATTTTTTTTAGCAAATAAACCCAATGTGGCTGAAGGCGAAGACAATGACACTCATGCATTTCCCTACGGAGAAATATTATATTTCTCATTCCTTCTTTATTACCATATGTCCTTTAAATGGAGAAGAAAATTCCATGGTGCTGGGAACTCCCTTAGTCGAGTGACGATATTGCCCTCTCATTCATGCAATATGTGTCACAATCACTACTGGTATGAGTACCTACTACTACATGAGTCCACACATCGGTATAGATGAAAAGATTGAAATCTGAAATGTGATGCCTACAGGTTTGAAACCCACCGCCTACGTCACTAAGCCTAGCGTATCGGCAGACAGTCACAATGAAACTGTGGTGCCAATGGAGTTGGACGAAGAGGACCCATCTGAGGAATTTAAGGATGTTTCAGCTACCCCATCCTTAGAGAAGGATCCCACTCTCTGTAATAGCCCATGTTGTTTTATGGATTGATGAATGTCCCCACAAACTAACATGAGGTCATTTCAACATGCTTTGTCCTCATTCATACTCTTCCTGGGAAGTTTTCCCCGAAAGTTACCCATTCCAAAGTTGCTCCAAGTCAAGCATGCTTAACCATGGAGTTCTTTAATGATGGACTACCAAAAAGAAGATGCATCTTGTTGTATAGATAGAACAAATCAATTCGTATAAGTCATCCTCAACTGTATAGTCTCATACCTATATAGTCTTAGGATCCCTCTCATTCTAGTGTGTAATCGGTTCATTCATATACCTCTCTGCTTAGAAGGCCTTATGAAGAGCCGCTCCTTGTTCGTGCTTTCTTTGCACTAGCAATCACTCCTCACCCTCATCCCCAAGTGTTTCATGCCCACCAGCTTCCGCTCAGTTCGTCCTCGAACCACACCGTACTAGGAGATGTGCTGCTTTGATACCATTTGTAACAACCCATGTCGCTTTATGGATTGACGACTGTCCCCACAAACCAACACGGGGTCATCTTCCGATGCTCTCTGAAGTATGCTCGATGCCATAAGTTCCTAAGCACACAAAACAAGGAACAATAAGGTGATCAGTCTCAATATTCATGCTTAGGGAGCTAGCACACTTAACCGTGGAGTTCTTTAATGATGGGCTACCGAAAAGAAGATGCATCTTGTTGGTATAGGTAGTACAAATCATTTCATATAAGCCATCCTCAACTGTATAATCTTATACCTATACAGTTTTAGGATCCTTCTCATTCTTGTATGTAATCGGTTCATTCATGTACCCCTTTGCTTAGAAGGCCTTATGAGGAGCTGCTTCTTGTCCGTGTTTTCTTTGCACCAACGATCACTCTCTGCCCTCATCCCCGGGCATTACACTCTCCATTCAACTGCTACTAGCCGAAAGCTTGAGCGCATTGACGTGACTTGTGGGAGTAATTGAACCAGGATTATCGATCTGTTAGTTTATATTAGAAGGAACACATTCAAGGAAGAGTATATAGGAGTTTATTTTAGATTATGAGAGTAGCTAAGATTTTATTTCAATTCATCAGACTTAATTTTTGATGAGTTATGACTCCATTGGAAGTGTAATTACTTCATTGATTACCAGACCATTATTAGTTGGAAAAATATTTATTGGCTTTGCTACTTATTTAGTATCTATGACATACTGTTTGGATTTATTTATATATTTATGGTATGTATATATATTGTTAAGACATTTGATGATTTGTATGTGTTTATGAATATTTGATTAGCTTTCGTGAAATAAATATTGTACAAGATTTATCTATGCGCAAGGCTTCTAGTTTGATTTTTATAAAATTATAAAATCATTATTGTTATTTTCCTTATATCTTATTTTATCAGAAAAATTTATAAGGTTAGAAAGTAATAACTAAAAGTTAGCCTTAAATTGACTCCAGCGTTAAAAGGTTAAAAATTAGGGTGTTACATGAAGACAAGGGCAGGGAATGATCGCCGGTGCAAAGAAGGCACGAACAATGAGTGGCTCCTCACAAGCCTTCTAAGCGAAGGGATGAGTGAATGAACCAATTACACACCCGAATGAGATGGATCCTAAGATTGTATAGGTATGGAAGTATACAGTTGAAAATGGCTTATATGAATTGATTTATACTACCTATACCAACAAGATGCATTTTCTTTTCGGTAGTCCATTACTAAAGAACTCCATGGTTAAGCATGTTTGACTTAGAACAATTTTGGGATAAATGATCTCATAGGAAGTTTTCCTAGGTAGCGTGTGAGTGGGGACAATGCTAAAAGACCCGTGTTGGTTTGTGAGGATAATCGTCTATCCATAAAACAGCATGGGTTGTTACAAATGGTATCAGAGCTAGTGGGCATGCAACGCCTGTGGACGAGGGCGGGGAGTGATTGCCGGTGCAAAGAAGGCACGGATAAGGAGTGGCTTCTCATGAAGCCTTCTAAGTGGAGGGGTAAGTGAATGAGCCAATTACACACTCGATTTAGAGGGATCCTAAGACTGTATAAATATGGGACTATACAGTTGATGATGACTTATATGAATTGATTTGTACTATTTATACCAGCAAGATGCATATTTTCGGTAGCCCATCACTAAAGAACTTCATGGTTAAATGTGTTTGACTTGGAGCAATTTTGGGATGGGTGACCCCTTGGAAAGTTTTCTCTGGAAGCGTGTAAGTGAGGACAAAGCATGCTGAAAAGACCCGTGTTGGTTTGTGGAGATAGTCATCAATCCATAAAGCAACATGGACTGTTACAAAATTAGCACAAAAATATTAATTTTTTTTCTTAAATTTCATCCCTAACAAAACTTTCTAACCTAATCTTTCAATGTAGAAAGCTGGAGTCTCTAACCTAAATGGAATAAAATTATAAACTTAAAAAAACTGGAGACACTAGAAATATTTTACTTATTAAACTCTTTATAACATTAGTTATTTAATTTTAAGATTTTTTATTACCCTAGATATTGATATTTAATTTTTGTTACAAATTATACTAGTAGTTTATAAAGTATACATATTATTATGGGCAAATTGTTTTCCTTTTTTCCCATAACTAACAATTTATTAATCTCAACTAAAGTAAATTCTAAATGTGTTTCTATTATATTAAATTATGATTTATGCGTAAGGAACAAGCCTCACATTGTTTGGGTAAGTCTCTTAAAGAGACTTTATATATAGTCACAATCATTTAGCAAAAACCTTATGGTATAGAGTTAGCATTGTAGATTTGGACCTACATAAAAGACACATGCGCATCTCACCCTGTCGAGTCGTATTTGTGTGCACGGAACTTGCTAAACTTTTACCTTTTCAAAAATTATTTTTGGATTGTGGAAATTATTTTACAAATGGACCTATAGCCTAACAAAGGTACTCTCTATTTTTTCCTATCGCTGGGACCCATTAAAACCGGTTCAGCCCAAACCAAACATATGCTTCAATCCCATTTTCTTTCTTTTCTTCCCGAGTTTTATTTTATGTTATTGATGCGTCTTCTTCTCTTTTTCATCTTGCTTTTGCTTTTTCTAGCTCGCACACACAAAGGCCGCCCAACAACCTTCCTCTCATTCCATTACCTTCCTATCCTTGTTTCTATCAAAGTTCTTGCTCTGCTATGTGTGCATTAGGGCTTGTTCAAGTACAAAAATTGTGTGCTAAAAATACCGACATCTTTTGTTTTATTTCCAACATAATTTTTGTCCATTTTTTTTCTAGATAATGATTTTATTCAAGTTTAGGTTAGGGCCCCGTTTTCGACATTTGAAGTGTAGGTTATTGTTTTTTTTTTTTGTAATTTCTGATGAATTTTGTTGTGAATCTCAGAAAAACTCATAGATGAATTCCCATTAATAAATATTTGATTTTAACCACAAAATTTGACCCCATCTTGTGAATTTTGAATAATCTTATAATTATAGTAAATAAGTAAATAATATCTACTAGACATTCTTTTCAAAAATGAGAAAAGATGACTCAATTAGGCTGTGTATTCTGAGCTGAGAGAGCTTTGGGATGGTTGGTTTTATAGGCCAACCAGTATAATGTGACACTGTTCAACGTATTAACTTGAATAGAATAAATCTGATTGTCAATCGTATTATGCTCAAGTTAATACGTTGAACAATGTCATGTATTATGTTTACGTGACGCATTATCACATATTCTGTGAACGTGGTTATGATGAAATAAGTGACATTATATCACGTATTGCTTTTGTAACAAAACGAGTGTATATTCACCAATAATATGAACATTGATATATATCTATAAATAATTATTATTTTTTTATTTTTTGGTAAAAAAGCCTGAGCTATATCCGTTATCTTTACAATCCACAGTTTAATTTTGTGATATACAGCCAAGAAAAAAAGTATGAAAAGGACATCTTTCTTTTTCAAGTTTTATTACCACTTTTGGACAGAACTTATGTGGAAATCACATTTTGGCCTTCAACATCAGTTTTTTAACTTGAGCTGTAGGGAAAATTAATGCTTTCAATTAGGCTTCAACGGCTTTCAAGTAATGGGGCCAGAAGTCACTGTTATTTTTAAAAAGAATCCTGCAAGGATTGTTTTAATCTGGTCCTTGCATATGAAGAACCGTCGTGAACCTTTTTGTTACGACGATTTGGCAGCAAATTTGTTGTTGTTATTATTGTGGATAAATTACACTTATTTTTCTTCAGATTTATAGAAATACAATTCACCCTTCTAATTATTCAGCTTACAATTACAACCACTCTATTTATAAAATTTTAAGTATTTATATTACAGTCATACTCCTCATTTACAAAACATTGATAATAAATTTAACATAATGATATTTTTGTTATATTAATTTTTTTTAATTAATAAAATTATAAAAATACATGTACCCAATCTGTTAAATTTAGAGGTATTTTTATAATTTTATTAATTAGAAATAATTAATATTACAAAAAATATCATTTATTAAGTTTACTAACAGTGTTTTATGAATAAGAAGTGTGACTGTAATATAAAAATTTAAAATTTGACAAGTAGACGAGGACTGAGTGTAAACCTGAATAACAAGAGAAAGTATGAGTTGTATTTCTACTAATCTCGTAATTTATCCTATTAGTTTTAACAATCCAAAGATAAGGACAAAAAAAATTCATGACCGATCCATTAATTCAAGGTCAACCATAAACGCTTCCATCCTGCAAACCAACTCCTTCTGTGACCTACAGAAAACATGGCCCCCGGTCATCACTCCATATGATGTGATAAGCCTTACATTAATTAATGAAAAAATTACATCTTGTTCTCTGTATCTATTACATTTAATTCTGCCCGCCAAAAAAAAAAATTTATTACATTTAATTTTAAATAAAAGATAATAAGTAGACATTTTTTTTTCTTCAAAAGTGTATGCTTTAATTTTTATATGATTCATTTTAGAAAATATCTACATGCCATTATTTTATTTAAAAAATTAGTTGAAACAAATATAAGAAATTTGTTATAAATCTTGTCCTTAACCAATTTGCAAATGAAATAAAGAACGAACACTAGCCATGAGCCAAGGCTTGGTCACTGTTAGGAATTACGGTTCATGGATATGTCAACTATTGTCAAGGTTCAATTTCTTATCCGGATAAAAGTTTAATATCTCATATTTATATATAAGAAAAATAAATTATATCAATTTTATTTAAGATATACTCATTTGTTTATGAATTTTATCAACTTTATTGAGGTTATATATAAAATTAAAGTGCTAAATTTATTTTCGACCAAGAATTTTTCTAAAACTTGAGAATGATTCCATGAGTAGAGTATGTTGAAATTATATTTTCCAAACCGTGGGTTGACCCAACATATATTAGTTTTTCATTTTTTTTAACTAAGCACGGTAAAATTTGTGGACGAAACTCAGTTGGGATTGCGCAAACCCAAATATGTGTGCTCAATTTCCTACCAATGGCATTCATGCAGTGTTGTTTACGTGGTTATTTTTTTTATTTCCCAATCTCCTGCCGCTCCGCGCCATACCTATGAAGAAAATGTCATCAATCAACTACATCTAGAAAAAAATACTGCAAAAGGCCCAAATTTTATCCATCAATGGTTATAATGTTAAGTTTTTGGCAGACATCATAAATTAATTTTAATTACTCCATCCATCCATCCATGAATAAGCATCTTTCCAAAAAAAAACAAAAAATCATTCAATGATATCTGTTCTCTTCATTCACTTTTAATTATCTTTTAGGAAATTTATAAAAGTTTAGTACATTAGAAGTTCAATATATTTGTATCTAGGTACATTAAGTTTATAATCGACCAAACTTTTACCGATTTTTTATTAGACAGTTAAAAGTAGATGAAGGTAGTATTATTTTATAGTTTCAAAAAAGTATTAGTTACATTTTTTCATATTTGTCCTTACATAAATTCTTACACTTCTCATGACAATCATTACACAAATAAAATGAAAAATAATTTTATCAATATAAACTAATTTACTCAGTAGTTGTGTGTTTTAAACAATGTTAAGAGAACCGGACCGGTCCGGCCGGGTTAACCTGGAACTGGTCACCTAACCGGTCCAGTTGAGTAGTCAAAACTAGAGAGATTCAGAACCGATTAAGAACCGATTAAAACTGGGGAAAACCAGGAAAACTGGCAAACTGGACCGATTAGACCAGTTTGAAGCTTTTGATTTTTTTTTTTTTCAAAGCTTAAATGCTGACATCTTGTGGTAGTCACAGAGCAAAAATGAAAAAAAAATGGGTTATGTTTATTTTATATATGAAAAAAATGAAAAAAATTCTGATATCCATATGCCGCTCACCATAAAACTCACTAGTCACCAACAAATATTATTTTCAAATAATTTTATAATCGTGTTGTGAAACTGAGACTAGGGAAATTTTATATAGATTATGTTTATTTTTATAAACCTATATATATATATTGTGTTGATTATGCTAATGTTAATAATTTAATATGATTTTTATATTCTAATTAATCATACATATATATTTTTATATATATTTTATTATATTTTAATTAAACGCAGGTTGAACCGGTTAGACCTCTAAACCTTTAAACTAATACCTTGATCGATTCGATGCGTGATCCAATTTTTTCTTCCTTAGCTTTAAATGATGTCTTGATCTAGATATGCCTAAACCTTTAACACTTATGGACGAAAATAGTATACTTTTGCAAGTTGCATAATCATACTCCTCTTTTTTGAACACATTCTTTGCATGGACAACAGCTAATTGTACCATTCCAAGCAATGGATAAAGCGTACTTTCCAAGCACCAATTATTAAAAAAAAAAAATAGCAATCCTTCCAAAGACACGTTATACATGCATCGAATGCCTATCTTTAATTACAAGCAAAGCTATTCTATCCTGAATCTGAATAAAATATGCAAGCTAGACACAAAAAAAGCCTCTTAACTGCTCATAATTTTATTGCTAAAAGAGTACGATAAATTAACTTTTACAAGTAATTACTTTAGTTTGTAACAAGATCGAAGGCCAAAACCAAAACGCTATGTAAACATACACAGACATCTATTTCACATAACTAAAAGCAAGAATGGTAATTTACTAATACTAATTACACATCTCTCAGCACTAAGAATTAACTTCTCTAACATGACTTTTCTAGCCCGTAATACATATGGCTGAACCTGATTGCGTACTGATCGTACTCTATACAAAAAGTGTACTACTACTGAAGATGAAAATGAAGTAGCATCAGAATAAGAGAAGACACACAATTACGCAGCAGAGGAGGAAAACACATATTCTACCGAGTGACTTATCAGCATGCATTAAATGCCTCCTTATCCTTGGGTTACTATTCTCTGAAAGGTTGTAGGAATTTGAATATGTATATACGTTTGTCATCTGGTTACCAAAGACCCTTGCATATATCATCTCACCAAATTCCCCATATGTCCTATTTAGTGGACCACTTGTGCTAAGCATTGGTGAAGAGTAACTGGCCGGAATTGAGTTGAATTGATGAGGATGATAAGTTTGATGAGAAGGGGATCCGGAAAATGCTGTAGCATTATATGATCTGGGGCCAAGAGGCCTTCTTGGTATGGCGACCCCCAGTTGATGTGCCTTTCCTTCGGAGGGTGCTGCAGCTTGGCCGCGACCATACAGTGGAACTAAAGAGGATTGAGATACTTCTGATTTGCATACTGGACATTGTGGATTCTCCTGTTCTACATCTTTGGAAGAGATACTTTGGGAATGAAGCCATTTGTAAATGCAGGGCCAGCAGTAGAGGTGACCACAGAGAGTGACTACTGGATCTTGCACACAATCAAGGCAGATGTTGCAGTCAAAGCTGCCAGAGGCATCACTGGAAGATTTCTGCTTTTCTAAGGATGGTGTATCTTCAGAGGAATCGGTTCGGGGCACAGCCTCCTCCAAGTACTGATTGAAGGCCATATTTTCTTTTTCTTTTGTTTTAAGATACGCTCTCTTGCAGTTGCCTGAACCTGAAATGCACAAGCACACAGTTTGAGAATTCTGAATGCTGATAACAGATTAGCTCATCCTTCATAAATGAAGTTTTGTGAAGATGAGGCATTTAAAAATCAGTCTTCAAATTCATAAAGGAACAACATTCTGCACAACATAATGTTCAAATAAAATATGTGGACCTCAGCAACAACAGAACAATCGTTTTCCTTCTTGCTCATTGACGAAGTAGTTTATGTCATTCTAAACACCATGCACCATGCATATATTAAGTTTAAGCCTGCCGGGTGTTTAACATACAAATAGAAATGATACCGAAAATGAAGAAACTGAGATATCAACCAACCAAATCAAGTAAAGTGTCTTCCCCAAACTTCAGATTAGGAAATTTATGTTTACTTGGTAATCCAATTTGATTATAGCTTTCTATAAAAATAAGTAGTGTTTATAATAAAGAAAAAGTCCAATCTCTTAGGATCACATCTAAAGGTTTAAATTTACAAGACAATATTAGAATACCAATGACACCCAAGAAATTTGAAAACTTCCTTCCATATGGGATGTTAATTGACCAAGAAGGATAAACAAATGATCTTCATCAATGCTAGCTACCTAGCATTCATACATCAGGTGGTTGGGTCGGATATGGGTGAGAGTTTGAATAAACATCATAAATTCAAGCTACAACAACCTTTCCTTAGCAAGCCAAAAAATAACATTGATATCGTTATCATAATTATTTTGAAAGAGAGAATAATATATTTGTAATTCAAGAAACAATGCCAAATGCCAAGTCCAGATCCAGAAATGAGCATATTAATTTCAAGTGGTGTTTTATTATAAAACCTTCATGCAACACCACTAGACATTCATAATGTAAATTTTGCTTTAGCATCTCTATCCATCAATCCTGTTGTTGGCTGACAAAAACTCTCATGCTTATATATAAAAAGTTATCTTATTTTCACATAATGATTAAGATAACACAACCAATTATCTGGTAGATTAGATGTGTGCTCACCAAACCAAATTCCAGCTGTTCTTTAAACACACAGATTATGTGCTTCATTCTCATCAAAATCAACTCTCCAGCCACCAACCAATAATGTTGAGTAATGAAACTTTCACAGATTATATAATCACAAACCCTTCACAAACTCCATGGTGGACTCATATGGACCAGCCAGAAAAAGTCACAGCATAGCTAGCATGTAATTCAATGACTTGCAGGGAGTGGTGAAGGATTTGTGGGTATCAATTACTCTAGTATTTTATTTCTTCAGGGGAGTTAGAAATAACTTTTCCTTTACAGTCGCTTTTTAGTTGTTACTCAATAATTGCAACAAAAAGGACTAGTACAGTTACAGACAATAAATATATCAGTTACCTACTCAACTTTAACTTTATTAAGACAGATCTAAAAAAAAATTGTGACTGGTTAATTAAATGACAAAAATAATTTAAAAGGTAGATGCTAACCAAAAAAAGAAAAAATGTAGCCAATGCATTTTTACTCACAATGTCCCAAAATTGAATGGCTCAAAAGAGGTTCCCCAATTGAAGTAGAAGGCAATTTGAAATGTTAGAGAAGATCATATCAACGAGTCTAAGGGATGTCATGCATAATTCTGACCATGTAAAAGAGAGAGGAGAAAGCAGTTTCTGTTATCTAGAACCAGTCAGAAAATTAGTTTTCAGGAAAAACAGCAGTTAAATTTCTGTCTAGATCTGCTGCTAAAAGAAAACAATGATTCAATCATCATTCATTGATATACTAAGCACTATGGTGGCTTGAACTGAAAACTAAGACCAAAGTTTAACCCTGGACCTCCATCTGTTTATTGAGATAGAAAAAAAGGGTTCACAAGGAAAACAAAAATATTTAGGAAGCAGATAAAACTTGTGACTTGAGAAAATTAAGAGCCTGGGAGAAACAAGGGTGAAAAAATATCATATATTTTGATTAGAAAGTAGTAATCTATAAAATCTCAGCATCATATATTGAGCTAAGGAATAGAAGGGAAAACAGAGAAACAAATAATATAGGGAAAAAAGTAGGGTCAGAAATTCCATGATTTTTAACATGATCCAGTCGGCAAGAAAGATTAAAGTTATTTCCACCAAATGAAAACTTGGGAAATCAGAATCCAACTGAAAGTATTGATTGTTTCCTTGAGGAAAGTTTAAAGTATCCATTGAAGAACAAGTTGTACCTGAGAAAAAACTCCAAACAACAAAGAAAAGAAGAAAAGGAGACTTCTTGACAGAAGATTCCAACACCCAGATAAACAGAAAAGGCTAATTACACAAAACAGAAGCTAATTGAAGGATAATCACAATCAAACTGCATGCCCCATATCTTGTCACCCAGCGTGTGTTCATGACAGTGTTATTGAGAGAAATAGAGAGCAAAGAGATTTGAGTACTTACCGATGATTAGGGAGATAAAGGACTTGTTTTACAAAGGTGAAATTGCAAGGAATCTGAGAATATTGAAATAGAAGGTTTGGTTGAAGAGCTTGAGAACAGAATGGAAGATGAACAAGGTATGAACAGCAACAATAGAGTACGAGGGAAACAAGAGACCGCAGACAGTGGATTTTATTATGAGACATGTGATTCCATGAATCAATTAAGAAATTAAAAGTTGTTAAGTGTGAATTTAATTTCGTTGCTATTTTAGTAATTAAAAAAATGTTTACATCGGTATTTTTGGTAGCGCTCATTAACAAGACAAATTAAGCATCATTCTAGAAGACGAATAAAGTAACAAATGAGGTTAGCAGTTAATTGAGCTTTTTAAATATTTAATTATTAAATGTGTGTATGAAAGAGGTCTAATAATTAGAGATAATACTCACGATTGTGTGGTATAGATCTCCAGAGGTTTAGTCATATTTTTGGCGGGGAATACCCTTTCATCCAGAAATAAATAACGTAACAGATGAGATAAAGTTTTTGTGGAAAAGAAATAATAAGTGGAAAATAAATTACTTTCCCCACCGGATGGATAACCTTCCCTTACGTGGCGCCACATGCACACTTGGCTCGGTGGAACATCATATATATATATATATATAGTTTTATTTTTTCTTCAAAAATAAAGAATTATAGCTGTCAAAGTGGATAAATCTGGCTTATGCAGGATGGTCCACCACGGATTGTGGGTTAAAATATTTTCACTCTACTAGCGAGTTAGGAAAATGCTAACTGGGCTCAGTCCCACCGAGCTAGTGGGTTATGCGGATTGGCTTGCTAAATAAATATATAAATAAAAAGTTTAAAAAATCATCAAATTTGTTCAAAAATTAAAAAAAAAAAGAATGAATGGGATGGGATGGGGGTGGACCACTTGAGTGAGAGAATGAACCTAAAAATGTTTTATAATTTGTTTTTATTTTTTTGGTATAAAGTGTGGAAGAAGAGGTGGATATCTAGATTTTGGCCGAATATAAGAAAAAGAAGTTGGGATTTTTTTTTTTTCAAAAAGGAATGAGTCATGTCAACCCACTTAACTTGTAGGTTAAGTGGATCAAGCCAAAAAAATGACCCACTTTTTGACCCACTTTTAAATGAGTTAATATTTTACCAACCCAATCTATCATTTGGTGGGTTGAGCCAGGTTGGCTCACGAGTTGCAACTCACTTTAACAACTCTATAAAGAATAAATATTATTTCATGATAATATGGTGTGAGTAATATTATTTTAACTCACTTTATATGACATCTTACAATACACTTTTATCTACCATTAAATTATGTGTAGATCTTACTTAGTTTGGGTTCCATACCCTATTCAATAATGGATATGAACATGTCAATATATTATCCCACAAAATATAAATCAAAATAACATTTCTCATAGGATATATGGAAATTATCTCACATAATCCAATTGATTTTGGTCAATAAGTTTTAGACATGGCTTGCAGGCTAAAACTTTTCTTTCTTTCTTTCTTTCTTTTTTTCAAGTTTTTGGCCTCTTTTATAAATTTGCAATGGTTAATTTGTAAGGAGTTCTTATTGATCAGCTATGGACATGATCTATGGAAAGTAGATCTTTTAATAATTCATCATTTTGTTGTGATTGATTGTATTATTAAACTTTTGTGTTTGAACTTAATTTTAAGTGTAGATGAATATCATCCCATTGTAATTTTTCAAAATTTAAAATTTTAAATATTAATTAATTCATCAAACATTTGAATCAAATTTATTTTATCTTTCTTAATTTTTTAACAATTTTTTTACAAGCCAACTCACTACCCTAGTCCAAAAATGGGTTAGGTTAAAATACCAAACTCATATTACATTGGTTGACTGTCTCACTTTATTGTGTTTTCAGCTAGTTACCAGTGGGTTGGGGTGGGTTGGCTTTGTGTTATCATCTCTGGATGAGCTTGGAGTCGTGTCCTGATCTTAGATTGGGATGGAGCTTCTCTTTAACCTAATTTTTTGAAAAAAATAAAGGAATAGAATTTTAAAAGACTAATCACTTACAAATATGTACAAATAATTAAAAAAAAGATTTAAATCATGACTAAATGTATAAAAAATATTTAAATCATGGCTTTGTCATCGTTGTAAATAACCATCTTTGGAACCATTACCACCATAAAAAAGCAGATCTGTAAAATGGCTTCTATGAACAAAACTACCATGTGATAAAGAAGAGGGTAGAAGAAGAGTGGATGAAAGAGGCTAGGTAGAAAAATGTGTGGGAGAGGAAATGATGGAAGGGAAAAACTCAGTCCTTCCAGAAAACCACTCCTCGTCCACTAAGCTCCTCAATACCATTGTCTTTACCTAGAAAGCCACCACCTAGTTGGCCGATAGGTATCCACAATAAATCGACGGGCTAAAGGAATCAAAGATGAAGGTGAATTCATGGGCTTGGTGGGAGGAGTTGGGGGATGCAAATGATGAAATAGTGTGGGATATGAACAAGGAAAAAGGGAATAAAGGTTAGGGTTAGGGGCTCATTACCTAGAGAAGGATGGGGGCAATAGCACCTCGATGATCTATTTTAGGGTTAAAAAAAGGGGCAAGTAAAGGGAAATACCTAAGAAAATGTGACTTTCCAAGTAAAAAACAGAAGAGATAATATTTTCATAAAGCCTTCTTTTTTAACCATTTGATGGTTAAAGATGATGAAGAAGAAGAATAATATTTTCATAAAACATCTTTTTTATCCATGCAATGGCCAATGATGGTAATTGACTTCTACGGTTAGCAACAAATGTTTAAATGTCTTCTTTTTAATTTACTTGTCATTATACATAATGTCATGACCCGCCTAGGGAACGTGATTGGCACGTAAGGGATTGGGTCCCTACAGAAGCCTCTAATAACATAACTGACTAATATGCATAAATAAATAAAAATATATTTATAATATTCCCAGTTTAACTAAATTCCATAAATATGAAAATATCTCCAAAACATAAATCCTGAATATAAAAATGCATAAAATCTATAATTTGGGCCGAAGCCAAACGTAAATAATAAAATAGCTTATATCTATAAAATAAATAAAAACATATTATGCATGTTCGAGATTATGTCTACACAACTACTGGAGCACTACTAAATTAACGTAACCTATAATAGGCTCCACTTCAAAGCGAAACTCACCAAAAGAAGTTGCAGCACTACTAGGGAGGATCTTATGGTACTACTGACCTGTATTTGTATCTGTAGTGGGAGGAAAAGAGAGGGGTGAGTTCGTCAAAACTCAGTAAGTGAGCCTCCACTCACAACCCACATAGGACAACGTGAAAAATACATAATATATACATGCAAATGTGTAAAGCATTCTATACATAATTACATATAATTTTACTGAAAACAATAATTTAACTAAGTCCATGGCAATAACTAGTAGAGAAACAGGAGGTATTCTACATATAAATAATTTGAGCTTGATAGCTAAATCTGAGTTAATGGTTAATCTGATAGGTATCTAACTAGATTCCATAAATGGACACCTCACTAGGTTCATTGATGTGGTCGAGCTAGTCCTCTAACGGATCACTTGATACCAAGGTTAACTATCAATTATGTAGCTGTTAACTCGCTGATATGTTTCTCACTAATTATTAGCTAAAAACTATAGCAACAAAATTCAATGTTCATACAATATTGGAGTTCATGAAATTTTCTGACTGATAAAATAAATCTAAATCATATATTCAACAAGTATGGTCTCATGAGCTTTTAAAATAACAATCTTTCATGATTACTATAAAATAATAATTTTCTGAAATTTCTATAATCCATAAAAACATATTTTCTGGGCATAAATCATTCTAAAATTCCATAAATAATTCATATAACATTGACAATAATAATAATAATAGCCAAAAGTATGGTTATGAGCTTAAATCCACTCTCTATTCGAAGTCGAGAGTGTGCTTTCATTGACAGCTTAACCTTGGGGAGTAGGAATGACATCAGTAACTGCCAAACAATATAATGAAAACATAAATAATTTGATTTAGTCGCCCAAACTAAGTTTGGGATGATAAGGAGGAAGAATGGTGAGAGAAAACCATGCCTAACAACACCTAAAATCACAGACTAGATAAAAAGGGAAAGAATTGGCTAAATTCCATAAAATTACTTACCAGAAGAGATTGATTGGAGAAAATAGAGAAAAACCACACTTTTTTTTTTTCTCTAAGAAAAAATTCCTTGACGACTAGGATTCTTAGAAAATTACGTAAGAGTACTATGATTTGCCAAATATATACTAAGAATATAAAATAAAATTTCCTGCCGTGCAAGGATTCGCGTTGTCACCGAAGTGGTTCGTGTTCTCGCTTCAAGTTTTCTTCTATATATATATATATATATATATATATATATATATATAGCTATGTTTTGAAAATAATAATAATATAATAAAGGAAATGTTACTACCGGGCCATATCACATCATTTCGTTGCTTTTATTATATACAAAATAATGAGTAAAACGAAGATAAGAATAATGTGTTAATATAGTTACTTATAATAATAATAATAATAATAATAATAACAAAAATGCTACCTACAGTAACGTGAATACATTACAATCTGAGTATACAAACGTTGCTACTACTAATAATAATAATAACCATAATATTACTTATATATATATATATATATATATATATATATATATATATATATATATATATATATATATTATAAAATAATGTAACTTATATCATTACCTTTGAAGTAGTAATAATAATAATAATACCAATAGTAATAATTAATTATATACCACTAAATTTCATATTTGAGATATTTTACATAAATTGACAATGATTAAGAAATGCATAAAATTAACCAATACATAAACAGAATACAGTGCACATAATATAAATCAATGTATAAACTTAAAATAAATAAACTTTATCAAAATAACATAAACCTGACAAATTAATAAAGTAATATCTCAATAAAATTTTTCAAATCACAGAGTTGTCAATCTAAATATTAATTTCAAAAGGGACTAAAATTAATATAATTTTTTTGTTAAATTCTCTTTTGACTTTCCATCAAAGCTCATGAGTTGGTCTTTGTCATATCATAAAGTCATAATTAATTTAATATTGCCAATCCATGTAAGACCACATTTACTTATGTTTTGTATTTGATTATAATTATATTTTACCTCTAATTTTGGTCCCTTATAGAAATTTCTTTGAAAATTGAAAACTCAAATTAATATAATATTATGTAAACAATATAAACAATTCTAAAATGAAAGGATGATAAAATAATTTGAAGCATATAACAATATAAATAAGGGAACATTAAATTAACTTGAATTAAATAATGAATAACATAAATATAGAGAAAATGTAAAATAAAAGAAGAAACCAGAGCATGATGAACTGACTGGACCAACGAGGAGATAAGAGAATCTTTAAATGGTAAAATAAAAAGAAGAAACCGAAGCGCGATAAGTAGACGTGACTGACGAGTAGAGAAGAGAATCTTTAATTAAGTGGTTAGTGTTATTTTAATCAAAATTTATGTTCATAATCACCCATATGTAGGAAAGAATGACAAAACAAAATGACAATAATAAATAATAGTGAGCACCTTTAACATAAAAAGACAGTACGTAAAATAACAATAATTAATAGTTGTAGCCAAGGCTTTATTTTGCATGAAAATAAATTCATTTTCTACCTCTAAATTTTGTAGATAGATGAAAATGGTGTGTGCACCACTACAAGAAAAGCGCGGGTTACTGATAGAAGTACTAACGAGTGAGATTTTTACCAACAGTAGTATAAACCAGTTGATAATTTTTTACGCATTTACCGACGAGTAATAAAATATGCAGCTGTCGGTATATTTAGATTAAAGGCATCATCATGGCCGTCAGATAAATAATAATATCGATGGCTAATTTAATTATACCAATGGGTATATAAATAAATAAAATAATTTCATATTAATCTTTACCGACGGTCATACCCATTGATAAATAATTTATAATTTTTTTAAATTCTTGATGTAATTTATTAGTAATTTATTATTTATTTATTTATATAATAACCTAATTATCAATTAAAGTGATATTAAACAAGAAAATAATATAATGAATAAATTAAACTGATTAAATAAAATACCAAGGTATCACAATAAAATATATACAAATTGTGATAAATGTAAAAAATATCCAAAATGAAAAAAAAATGAAGCTAGATAAAATATAGCTGAACCCCTGGTTGTTGACATCGTTGGCGGCAGCAGCATCATCATCATTTGAGCCATCTTCGTCATTCGCGCCATCCAACAGTTAATAGCCCAAAGAAATGGAGGGGAATGGGATCTGGGGGAATGGGATATGGGGGAACGTCTTGCTAGAGTCAGAGGATCCCAAAGCCTTCATGCCCTAAAAGAAGGTCATCACATCAGCAGAGATTTTCACCTGCATCTTCTAGAACTTAGCCTTCTCTTTCTTTGCCTTCTTGTACTACTGTTGCTCCTGCTCCACAGCTACCTACCATGCCTATTGCTCTTGTTGCTACAACTCCTACTTAAGGGCATGCACACGGTCCCTCAGGGCATCATCCCCAACAGCTGACCTAGTGGCGGAGGATAGGGATCTACTCTCATGGTAGTAGTCCATCCTATATATTCGACCCTTTTATGGGCTGCTAACCACCTGAGCCAGGATATACTCCTTGTTTGGAGGAGGAGGGATGTCAGCATCGGGCCCAGCCTCAACCACCTGGGTGCGGTACTGGGTTTGTGCCTACTCCCACAGGTCTGTAAACTCTTGCTACAAAGAGAAAAGGATAAAAACACATCGTAGGTAATAATTATGATATAAATGAAAATAATAATAATAATTTAGTAAAGATATGTCTAAATTCAAATTTATATAGGTCACCTCAAAGCGAGTGTGGACCCAGACCTCTCTAGACTCTCCCCTCTGCTCACCCTTTCCGGTGTGGGTCTCCCAAAATGGCTCACCTTGTGTCGGAGGGCAGCTTCACTCCTTTACCTGCACAATTAAGCACAATAAAGTCATAAAAGTATAGTATTTTCCACAATTCAAATATAGTAAAAGTTATTATATAATGCAGAAAAATTAAAGAATTACTAGATGATTCTAGGTCCCTTCCTGGGTGCTCGACCCATCCGTGTGCAGCGAACCGCCATTTTGTGAGACTCAGTCTATCTTTCTCTTATCTGACCTATCCTTGAAGGTCAGATCGCTAGCCTAATGGCGCTGCAGCTCACTGAGGGTGGCATCATTTAGCCACAAGCTGTTCATGTATTCCTTATGGATATCATGAAACATATCCCGCATTCGCTTGGAGGGCCTAATTCTCCAAGCCTTCTTAACTGCAAGCTGATGCTCGGGCAGTATATAGACGGTTATCTGCATATACAAATTCGCAACACATAAGTAATTATATATAAGCATATAATTAAATAATATAAACATATACTTTAGCAAAAGCGAATAAATCATAGAATTGCCATCCATTCCTTTCACCACAAATCCTTGACATCTCGTGGTGAGCCTAACAAATAGATCAAAACTATTACATGGATAAAATAAACAAAAAAATCAAAATATTTTAAATATCATAAGCAATGTAAAATTAGAATGTAATAAAAAAAAACATGCTTAAACTTATCTATTTTTATTGCCTAGTATAATCTAGCAGAATAGTCTACCATCAAGCCCAAGTGGCCTGCCATTTGGGCCGAAGGGCCTTCTATCCGCATCCTATGACTGTGACCTTCTCGAGGAAGGAAAAATCTGATTAGATACGATGCTGGGATTCGGGGCTATGATAGGGCTAAAGGAGGGATCACTGATGCAAGTGCGCTGTGAGTGTGAAAACGGGGGAGATGGGGCCGGCATAACTAGGAGTGGGCATCATCCTAAAGACTTGGGTTATGGTGGTAGGGACTGAGGTGGAGGTAATGGAAGGGGAGGTGGTGGAAGGGATGGTGGTAGAGGTGGTGGGAGGTGCGGTGGCAGAGGTGGTGGGAAAGGCGATGGCGGTGGAAGAGGCGGTGGTGGAGGTATTAGGAGGGGCAATGGCAAAAGGGGTGGTGGGTAAACCGACCTTCCAAGGTTGGTCTTTGCCTCTACCAGACTAATGAAAAAATTAAAAAGTTCACAAAAAAGAATTAATTAAATTGGAAATTTTCAAATAATTTCATAATGATATTAAATATAATATTGAACAACTTAGTTAATCTGAAAGTGTTGTGCTATTTTCATTATTACTCTGTTGTTGATTATTATCTAAATCATCAGCACTATTTTCATTTAATTCATCTTTGTGATTTCTCATTGGGTGGTTGCTTGAGGGGGTGGATCGTCCACTTGATAAGGGTAATTCCTGGTGTACACATGTCAGTAGACAAGTTCCGGGTGATCCAAAGGTCCCTCGGGATCCACCCATGTTACCGGGTTCGGGTTTTTTTGCTAAGTTTGGAACCCTACACCTCCATGGAGAGCTATATGTTAGAGCCACTTTCTTGGGACCAAAAGTCTCAGTAATGGCTTTCATAAGGAAAATGAATTGAAGTGTGACTTTTAATGAATTTTAGGAAACATCTAGATGTTTCGTTTCTAGCTCCCAAGTTTAGAAAATCGCCGGAAATCCGGAATTTGAGCTAGAACTCAAAAATGAGATTTTGATTGGTTGGGGTTTTGAATTTTTTGATATTTTATTTGAATCCAAATGGGGGTATTTCCTTATTTACATTTATATTTTAAAGTTAATCTACTTCCTATTAACATAGAATAAAGAAATGGAAATAAGTGAGTGAGTATAGAGGTGAGCTAATGTCTTCACAGCAAAAATTTTGCAGATTTGAGTTTGCTGTCACCACTATAGCAGTCCTAGACCGCTATAGTGGTCATAGCAGTGACTGCAGCACGGTTTAGCCTTCTGGAGGCCGCTATAGCGATCATAAGTGCACAGTCCCTTCATGTGGAATGCGGCCCGACCCCTAGAGCAGTCATAGACTGCTATAGCGGTCCCCCAAGAGCCCAACCAGTATAAAAACGATGTCGTTTCATCTTTTGGCCTTTAAAAGGCCATCAGTCTCTTTCCGCCCTCATTTTTTACGAACCAGAAACCCTCCCCACCATTTTCTCTCATTTTTCTCAATCTCATTCCAACCTAGCTTCCATAAATCATCAAGGTGGGTATATGTTGTAAGATCTTGTCTCCATTTTTGCCATTCTTTCACATTCTTAGTATGGGCATTGCTATTTCTTTCACTTTTGTCAAGTAGGGGTGCTCTCTCAATATTGTTAGAGTTGTTTAGAGGTTGATAGATTTTAATACTGAGTTTTGTGATTGTTATAGTCGATGTTGGTGCCCCACCTGCTCCCCGAAGCTCAGTTGGAGTTGACGTCAACTCTCCCTCCTCTCCAGGTGAGTGGGTTCAGATCCTATGGCCCTTATGTTGGTCATTAGATTTATTTTCTTTAAATCATAATATGATTTATGATTTTAGAGAGTGATTCAAGAGATTGGAAATTTTGATTGATTATCGAATTATTGACAAAAAAATGATTTTTGTATGAGTATGAAACAATGATTTTATTATAAACTCATGGGACAATATTTGTTAAAATGATTTTATTAATAGAGCATGATTATGGATTGACTAGAGACTTTGTAAACTTCCCCAGAAAATATTAAGAGTAGTATAATTATATATTATGGCGTTTTACGCCTAGAGAAAAGCCCAGACTAGAGATTTAGAGAAAATAAACATATTTTATGATTAGAGACCAAACATTAGCTATAGAGAAACAGACAGTGAGTTAACGGCTGAGCCGATCATTAACATTGGTACCAAGTTGTCCTGAGAGGACAATCTCACAGAGCAGAGTATGGAACCTAGTTAGGTGTCCAATTTGGATCCTTAAGGGATCCTAGAGATTTGAGATATTGTTAAGTCATGGTCGACATGCATAATCAGAGAAAATTTATTTTGTTATGCGAGGCATGACCAGAGATTTCTGTTTCTCTAATAAACTTCTATTATTTCGATTTATCAGAGATTTCTAATTTTATTTCCTTTATGATTATACATACAAATAGGATTCTAGAGCTATTGCATTAATTAGTTTTGATGATTTTATATATATATATATATATATATATATTCGTGTTGTTGTCCCATGATAGGGTTATGGGTGAGGGCCTACTCACTGACTTTTAGATGAAACTCACCCCTCTCCCTTTTTCCATTTCAGATACATTAGCTGCTGCGGGTCCTTCTCAGCCACCTCCTCCCTAGCAGTAATGTTTTCAGTTGGTGAGCTTCACTCGGAGTGAAGTATCTTTTGTATTTTGTTTAGTTATAGAGTGCTCCAGTGTACATTGCGGGCAGGGTCCCGGACCATAGAAAGATTTGCATTGATTCATTATTATTATTTTGTATACACATGATTATGGTTTTATAGACTTATTGTATAGAGAGCAACTCATGTATTTTGTATCACGGAGACAGATTTAGAGTTTACATATTTTATGTTGTTGATAAAGAGCACGATTTCAAAGAGTTAAAGTTTTATTAGAGACGAAATGATAATTATTAATTGGAATTTATTATTAAATTATGCATATAGATAGACTCAGAGGTTACGAGGCTTACGTGAAGATGGGATTCCTCGCGTGCCAGTCACGTTCCTAAGTCGGGTCGTGACAAAGCATCATCAATAGTATCTTCCTCTATTTCAATCCTACTTCTTGGTTTGGTCTTGTTCACAACCCTCTAATGTGACATACTTTTCCCAGAAAAAGACATATACTATACTTATCTAGCATTTTGGGCTATAATAAATGGATCACAACTTCTATATATTCCGATATGATTGATTTCAATGATTTTGTAATTGCTATGTTGTCGTGTCCCAATTAGTTAGGTAGGATTATACCATTCACATTTGAATAGGAGGCTTTTTTGGTGGGCTCACCCGTGTACTCAAACTCATAAACTTCCTTTACGACATCATACCAACCGCATTCTCCATCCCCAGTATTGTTTTTAACATGTTACACAATTATTTTTGTTCTGAACCTACATAGATGAAGTTTGAAATGTCAAACTGACTCGTATTACACAAAATTAACAGATAATAATACATTGGACTACATAATCTTAAACAAGTGGACTTACATGTAATCTAAACCAGTTTGGAAATTATTGAAGAGAATTTTGACCATACAGTTGTTCAAATTATCTGTTGTTGAAAATATAGTTTAGGTTATTTTAAATATGCATAACATCACACTTTCACCTAAAAAAAAGAGGTTATTGACATACGATATGAATGGTTACACCTCATCACAATTTATCAAAATATGTAAGTGTGCAGAATTCCATTCCTCAGAAGTCAGCCATCGAGACACGCTCTTTTTAGCAGCTCGACTAGGTTGCTTGAATATAGACAATGTTGGTGGAATAGAATACTTCCTTCCATCGTCGTTACGACCAACTTGAGTTCTCCTAGACTGAGCATGTGGCTGAAAGTAAAATGAGCAGAAATTTGAAGTCTCTTTCACTAGATAAGCTAGACATATTGATCATTTCACTTGAGACCTATTCTGCATGGTTCTTTTAAACCCTCCTATTTCCCTTTCAAATGGATACACCTACCTGTATCCGGTCCACATACTCATGCTTTATATGCCAAATGTATGGACAAGTGTTCCATCGAGTCAAGGAACTCGGGAGCTTTAATTTGCAGAGAATTATGGGAATGTTTATTTTGCATGATAAGTAAATCATCAGCCTAAGAGTAGAAGAGAAAAAATCCCTGAAATATTGACTCAGCTTGGTTAGGGGCTTCCAGACAACATCAATAGCTCTTTGAATGTAATTAGAAGCAAACACTCCGTGAAGATGCGACAATCGTGGCTTTCATCCCAACAAAGGTTACCCTGTGCAACATTGACGCACCTACTTAAGTTAGAAGCATAACTATTAGATATTCTCAACTCCTTCAGCCACTAACAAGCAGTTTGTTTTTGAATCAAACTCAGAGTATATTTGGCCTTTGGTTTATAGAAATGACTATCTCTTAATTCTTGTAAATGCAAATCAGGCTATGAGCAATACTCAGCCAGATCATGCCTTGCCTTGTTGTTGTCTTGGTTTGATCTGTATCCAATACAGTATTCATAATGTTGTCAAACACATTTTTCTCAATATGCATGACATCTAAACAATGACGCACAAAATTATCCTTCCAATATGGCAACTCCCAGAAAATACTTTGTTTGGTCTAATTATGGTATACCCCATAGCCTAGCATTCGCAGCACTTTTCCGATTTTGTTATTTTTGCGAAATCCTTAACTCGATCCCACATTTGGTAGCCACTTAGTCTAACTGGAAGCTCATCAAGTTCAATAGAATTACTTTTAAAGTCATATCTACTTTGCCTATATAGATTATCAGAATCTAGGAACCTTCTATGATAATCAAACTAAGAGCTCTTTCCTCCATGTTTCAAGGTGAATGCTTTAGTATCCTCCATGAAAATCGAGCATGCTAATTTGCCTTTGGTCATCCATCCAAACAGTATTCCATAAACTGCAAAATTATTGATGGTCCACATTAGTGCAGCTTTCATCATGAAATTACACTTTGTTGAAATGTCGTAAATAAGAACACTTGGCACCACAACTCATTCAATTCATCAATTAGGAGTTGGAGATACACATCAATCTTAGCTTTTGGATTATCAGGACTAGGGATTATACATGTTAAGAATAGTTAAGGATCTTTTATGCATATATCATAAGGGAGATTGCATGGCGTAACAACTACGAGCTAACGGGAATAAAGTTTGCTAAGTTGGTTATTCGTACTAAATTCATTTGAACAAAGTCCCAATATAACATTTCACGGGTCAAAAGCAAAATTAGGATATTGTTGATCGAACTTTTTCCGTGCCTCACCATGCAATGGATGTGTCATCACACCAACATCCTTCTAATTTTTACTATGTCACCTTATATGAAAAGCCGAGCTCATTGATGCGTAGAGTCTCGTGAGTCTACAGATTAAAGGCAGATAGTGCATTCTTTTTTTAGGGACATCCTTATTCCTTCCACTTCCATTTCTCTTGGTAGAACTTACACTCAGTCAATGAAATATTATCTTATAATAAAGCATGTAACCTTTCGAGTAGCAGTCAATCTTTATTTCCTTTAACCCAAGCTTAGAAACTAATATTTTAGCTTGATAAAAATCTTTTGGAATTATATCGCGGTTCAGACTTAGCTCACTTATTAGTGCAACCCACTGATAAAAAGAACTTTGGCTTTGATGTAACACCCTAGTTCTTAACCCAACTTTCTAGAACACATTAGGTTAATCATTAGGTTATTACTTTTTAGTCTCATTATTTTATTAAAATACTTAGCAGAAATTACAGGTAAATTTTTTTTTTTGAAATATAAAACCAAAGTAAGAGCCGCGCTCTTATCTAAACGAGAGACATAGATATCAATCATAAGGAACACAAAAGCTAAAGCAAGTAACAATAGAACAATGGTCATCATAACAAAGGAAACATTTCATTAATAACATAGTTAAGATACATAGTAGTCACGCCCTTATAGGAACGGGCTGAGCTTACAATACAGAAGAAAGGAAATACAACAGAAACAAGAAAGCATAAATAAACCATAACTACCCGAGTGCACCTATGGTGGATAACCTCAATACGAAAGAAGGTTTATCCAATCTACGTGTGAGTGTATGCACTAAGCCTCCCCTAAGGCGGCTACTACTCGAACCCGGGGTATGGCGGAACATAACCGATCCATGGACACAGTGCGGCAGAAGTAGGCACACGTGAAGACTGAGCATGAGCTCCTTGGTAAGGGCACCTCTCGACTCGCCTAGCCAGTCTTGGCTGCGTGACAGTCTCCTCACTCTCGCCTCGCGTGAACTGAGGTTTAGGAGCAGAGCTCTCGCTATACATATGCGTCGGTGGGTCCTCGGAAGGGTCGCCCTCTGAACTAGGAGACCGAGGCACATAGTCCTGGAAGTCTCGAGGCATTGAACCACCAGTGTACTTCTGCAGAATCCTCTCATCTCGCGTCCGGGTGAGCTCAAAAACCATTGCATCATCATAGGATGACATCGGGGAGAAACGGTAGCTCTGTACAGGGTGTGCAAAGGGGTGTCCGATGAACATGAAAGCTCGTACTGTGCACTGCCCCTCAAAATGATATGATCCGTGGTCCGAATCAAAGTGAACCTCCCATATCGGCGTGTCAACAAAGACCACAAACGTCGCCATCGCTCTCTGAAGATGTGACGGAAGAAAGAGAAAGAAGAGAAAGGAGTGAGAATTCTTACTAAAGAATCTCAGTAGGAGTCTCCTATCCTAGGGTTACATCATTCACATCCTTAGGAACCTTGGGTTTATTTGTAAAATGTGTGCATGCAAATAAGATTCATTATTAGGGTTTATAAAACCAATTATCCAAGGTTCATTCCTTTTAGCATGCATTTTGATGTCATGAACGCAACATATCAAAACATGAATGCATGGCAACACTTGAGCATATAAATCAACAAATCAAATCATATAGAAACAATCCATGTGACATAAGGGCAATAACTTCTCAAATGGAACTTTCATCAATATGTGTGACATCATTCATGGAATCTTTAGCAATGTAGAGGCCACCCTAATAATAAAAACTAGGCTATGAGCTCATACCTCAGTTAGTCGTCACTAGCTCTTGCTTATTATCTGAATAAGCGAATAATAAAATAACACACCCGACTACTTAAGAGTACGGGCTAGAGGGCTAGGGAACTCCTCTCTTAGGATATACCCTCTTTGAAATGCTTTACTGGCCTCGAATGCACAACAAATTGTCCGCTTTGGAAAGGCTCATGTCCAAACCCTCACGGATTTGCCTCCTCCTCACCGTAGCAGGAGAAGTACGTCTCAATGCTTGTCACATAAAAATCTCCTGGGGGTGCCCGGCTCAACCGTGTCACCCAGGGTTTTCAATCTCATATGGTACTTTTAAAAATATTTTTCAACCCTTTTAGGTTTGATGGAAATTCGGCAGCATATCAGCTGTTAAACTGAATTTCCTTCAAACCGACATTTATGCCACAAGCTAAAAACACAAACATGTTTCTCATTCAAACCTCATGCTTAGAATAAACTCATGTCTCAATCAATTCATCTCATCATAACTCATACATCATATACATCTCATCATCATTATAGAATTCAAGACTTCTTAGTGTCTTATGCATTGACCCTTAAGGTCCTTAACTCACAATCTAAGTTATAGATCATCACAACTTAATCTCTCGGGTACCTTTGGGCTCTTATCTAAGTATTCCTCACTCAATACTATGATCATAAACATCTCTAAACCTCAAGAGTGCAGAATCTAAAATTCTAACTCTACCGGTATCTAGAGGTCACAACAATGACCCTTTCTAAGTTCAGTTTGCTCCTAAGGCAACAAGATCAAGTCCTAAACCAATTATGAGTCATTCCTAAACATTTAAACTAATTTAAAACCATGATTATCACTTCTAAACCATGCTGGACAGAATTCAGAAAAAATCAATTACTAAGGGATCTAGAACTCTCAAATTAATTCTTTTCTAGTTACTAACTTCTCTTATCTTTCACATATGCATTTTACCATCAATTATACACAAACATACTCATGTTATCCTCATCCAAACAGCATAAACAGTGAGCATAACATGGCAAGGCAGAATCGAATCCATCTCCAAACAAACAAGGCACAAACTTGATTTCTAGAACACATAAAATGCTAGTTTCTCTTTGAACCTTTTTAAAACTTTCAAAACACATTAATAAACATTTTTATCAACTAAAAACACCAAAATACTTGTAAGGGAAATGGCTATTTTAAATTAAGCTCAAGAGGTTCGAAATTCATAAAACTTGGTTCTTGACATCTCTTGAACTCATAAAAGCTTAGAAAAATTATGAAACATAGATTTTAGTACTTGTAACAAATGAAACCTCTTAAGGCCAAAACTAAAAGCTAAAGAACACATATTTTTCAAGCCTTTGTTTGAGACAACAATGGGCAAGTCTTTAAGCTCTAGATTCTCTTAGGTGATGACATAAAAATAAACATGTTCATGCACTTGTTTTAGCTTTCATTAGAAAGTAAAGTGAGAGTATAAAATAAACATGAGATGCATCTTATTATTATCTTTGATATTTAAGTGAGGACTTGAAATGTAAACATAATAATGCAAAGCTTGAAATAAACATGATAATGCAAGTTCATTTATTATTGTTGATATTTAGTGATGGTAAGGAAAATAAATATGATGTGCAAGGCATAAATATAAACATGGATACAAGATTCATTTTAATCTTATCTAGAGCTCTTACAAGACTTTAGAGATCAACACAACCCAACACTTATCTCATCACAAAGAGAGCTTTAGAGTTCTTTAACCAAGTTCTCAAAGGAACTAAGTGGTTCTTGAACGTCATCATCAAGCTCAAAAGAAACAAACTTTTTAAAAGAGATCAAAACCTCAAGGAAAAGGAAACCAAAATCGAAACCTCAAGGGAAAGAAAACAAGGAAACCGAAACCAATAGCTAGAAAAGTGAAGGTGTTTCTTGAGCTAAAATCATTTAAGTGAGAAAAAAAAGATGAAACTTAAAGAAAGTAGAAACTCAAGCTCTAGAGGTTCCTTTGAGATGAACACATGGTCATCACCTAGGAGCTCTCATCATTGAGCTATCATGTAAATAGCAAGGCCTCATGGCCGAAAATAAGAAAAAGGAAAACAAAAAAAGTTCAAAAAGAAACCAAGAGAAAGCTAGAGGAAAATTACATTTTCAAGCAAAACAAAGTTTAGAAAAACACTCTTACCTAAAGTGAAAATGAAAAACTTGAGCTTTTGAAAAGAGATGAAAAGAGCAACTCCTCCTTGGGTGGCAAGGTGGCTTCAGCCAAAGATTTGAGTGAGGTTGTGTTTGAGAGGTTTGATGATGACTCAAGGTTGTGAGGTGGTGTTTAGAGGTTATGAGATGATGATGTGATGAGAGGATGAAGAGGATGAAGATGAAGAGAAAAGGAAAACTCTCTTGAAACTTGAGAGAAAAAGGAAGAACTTAGAGAAAGCTTTGGAAACTTGAAACTTTGCAAATGATCTAAAGTGTTTGCAAGCTCAAGTAAGCAAGGCATTTATAGAAAAATGAAACAAATGAAGTCTCATGGAGAGGAGGGGCTGGCTGTGTGGTTTGGGAGGCAAAGGAAGAGAAAATATCTCTTACAACTTGTCATTCAAGCATGGTTTGAGGTATGAAGGTTATGGTGCAAAGCATGGCTTCAAGTATGGTGAATTGGAGTGAAATTTCTTTCAAATTTGAAATGAAATATCTCTTCTAGAAGCAAGGAGGGCTGGCTGAATTTGAGCCACAAAAATGAGGGGAAATAACTTAATTTATTTAGTCATTCACTTAGTAAATTAAGCATGGATGAAAGTATGACAAAGTATGGTGTAAGTGAGGTGAAAGCATAGCCTTGGAGTGTCAAAAATTTGAGCATGTGATGGAAAATGGGGGAGGAGTGGCTTCGGCCAGATTGCTACAGTAGATAGGGAAAGAATTATTTCATGTAATTGTGTGTTAATGATAGGTTTAAGTGAAGATTAGTTTAGGTGCAAGGTTAGGAATCATTAAGCATAAGTTTAGGTAACTAAGAATGAGGTTTAGGAATTTTATAACAAGATTATGAGTGCTCATACATCATTAGAGAATTTAAAACTCATTTATGAATAAACAATTGAAAACACAATTCCATGATTTAAGGAATTGGAAAGAGAATTTACTATTCAAGATTCCATGACTAGGAATCTTGAATTTAAAATAAGATTTCAAGTTGTAATTAAGCATTCTTAGGTTCTAATCAACTTTAATAAATTATTTTGACTCAAGATTAATTATAAAAATTAATTAATCTTCGATTAGAGCCTAATATCGCTTATGTTTTCTTAATCACATGATTAAGCTCAAAAATACAAACTAGGGGCAAAATCGTAATTTTACACTAATTTTTCTCGGGACCTCCGGGACTAAAACTGAAGCTTTAGAATACATAAAAACGCCTTTTAAAACCATCTGGAGAAGTTTTGGGTTCATCCGACACTTGCAAACGAGTAAACCACCATAGGGGTATTTTGGTCATTTTGACCCGAAAACTAGAAAAATGAGATTTTCGATTATGGGAGGGTACACAAGCCAACTAATCCCTTTCCAACATTGAGTTTGCCCTTCGAGTACTGCCGGATTGGCTTTCCTCGAATTTCGGGCTGAAAATGACCTCAGGGGCATTTTGGTCATTTTCACTCTAACAGAAAAATCGGGGCATTACATTTGATTCCTTTCAGACTTAATGCTCAAGATTCAAACTACTAATGACAACTCAGAGTGCACACAATCCTCCCATAAAGGTTGATTGGCAGCTTCTAGGAGACTAAAAATTGAGTAGCATCTTTGTTGGGCTCCTCGACTGAAGGCTACAATTAACAAGCAGCAAATTCAAGATCATCTCTTAATGTCTAACCAGGTTATTCTCCCACAACACATTATCCACGTCGTGCTGAATTACATGGATCCCATCAAATCTACTTCTAGTTTGAAACATACCCACTTGATTTCATGCATTACCTACCTCCCTATGCTCGGTCCAAACCTAATAGTCAGGCATGAATCCCCACTTGTACAAATGAATCCTTATTATATCATCATCTAAATACTTCTTACATTGCACCTATTACATGGACACCTAATTTTTACTTCATTAATAAACTATTATGTTTGACATGCTACACACATAAATTCTTCAACACCACTATAAAATTTCAGTTTAATCCACCCTCTATTAGAATGTAATCCATGACCGATTTGAAGGTAATATTGTGCTTGTGATTAACCCTAAACCCTACAATTAAAGATGTCAAATTATTACTTTCAAATACAAATTCAATTGCTATTTAAACTTTTAGTATAACTACTTTTAATCTTAATCCCTTAACAAAGATTTTGTCAAAATTTTGACAACATCTTCCCTCAAATTAGGAGCTTCCGTCATCAGATATTTCTTTTAATTGGTCTTTAAAACATATTCAATTCGTCTTTAAGCTTTATTTAAATTATTATTTTTAAACAAATTCAATTGGATTTTAAATTTTTTAATATAGTTACTTTTATTTAATGTATTATTCCTAAAAAAAATTTAACAAAATTTCAACAACATCTCCCCTTAAATTAAGAGCTTCCGTCGTTAGATATTTCTTTTACTTAGTCTTTAAAACACATTCAATTGGTCTTTAAGTTTTATTCAAATTATTATTTTTAAACAAATTCAATTGGTTTTTAAGTTTTTTTTAATATAGTTACTTTTGTTTAATCTATTATTTCTAAAATAAATTTAACAAAATTCTAACAACACTTCCCTTAAATTAGGAGCTTTCGTCATCAAATATTTCGGTCAATTCAACAAGTATAGATATTATTATAAAGATCAACAACATAATAGATATAGTGAAACAGTTACATTTTAATAATTATATATAATTCACATAATCCTAAAAATCATTTTATTGCATATTCTCTTATAACTCCACAATATGCACCCTGTAATCTCCACAAATACAAATAATCCCATAGAAAACAGTACAAACAAGTCAAGGAAAAAGCTCTATGCCCTTTCCCTCCAGTCATGCAATCCCTATTTCCTACAACTCTATTATAGAAAACATAAGTCTCTATATATCCTACATACATATTAAACCATTAAACTATATAAATATCAAGGATTTAGTTACTAACCTGTATAGCAGTGAAAAAATCACAAAATGTCAGGAGGCTCTCTGTGTCTAACAAAATCTAATTCTGAAATCCAATATGCAAAATTTAAATTAACGCACTATAGACATAGAAAACAAAAAATAAGATAAAGAAGGAGAATGGCAAACTGATCTCAAAATTAATAATCACTGCCACCTTCAAACAAAACTCCTACACTAGCAAAATAACGACAATAATTATTTCCCAATGCAACAAAACACAACACTATAGGCACTCATAAATGAACGAAAAAAACCAAACCAAATTAAAAAATAAAACCGATTAAAATGCTCACCAAAGCCCCTAGATAGTATGGTGGTCTTCGTTTCTCAAACAAAGCTCTGATGGCGGCGGACGGTGGCAAAATAGGTGTCGACGATGAGGGTTTAGAGAGAAAGAGAGAGTGAAGAAAGAGAAAGCATTTCACGGAATGGGGAAGAAGAAGGCTTTCAGTTTTAAAAATACCTGGGTTACCGATGGGTAACCAATTAATGAAATGGTGCATTTCAAACTTCAGTAATTACTGATGGGTTTGTGGGAAACCTAAAGGTTGCACGGCAACGTACGAATTTTCAATCACCCGTCAGTAATATTTAATAAAAATAATTTAAAAAATAAAATACCTGTCAGTAACATTTAATAAAAGTAATTTAAAAAATAATATATAATACACATCAATAAGATTAAATAAAAGCAATTTAAATAAAATAATATAAAAGACTAATCGGTTAACCTATTAGTAACAAATAATAAAAGTAATTTAAAAAAATAATATAATATACCCATCAGTTCGTCTGTCAATAATATTTAATAAAAGAAATTAAAAAATATTATAAAAAATCCATCGGTCAATCTGTCAGTAATTAAATGACCAAAAGTTAAAAAATAAATCAAATAAACAACATGTCGATATATCCATTGGTAAATTTTAATAAAAAATAAAATTCAAAGATAAAATAAAATAACCGTCGAGCCCCCATCATATACTATGTGTGCCATGTGGCACTTCTTGGCACCATCATTTATTAACGGTGGTACTGATTGGCATGTCATGCAAATTAATAATCAACACATTAATTTCCAAAAAGGCAACAACCCATCGGAGATGCTGTCGGTGATTATCGATGGGTTCATACCTATTTTCTAGTGTGCACATTGAATTACTAGTACACTAATATCACCTCCTTTTTTTTTCTCCTTTATTACCTCTTCTTCTCTTTTGACACACACGCTTTTTTTTCTTCTCACTCTCTCTTTTTTTTTTTTCACACCACCCACCTACACAATTCCTTTCTCTCTCTTTTTTTTTTTAACAACACTTAATCATAAGCATACACACTACGCGTTTGATCATGTATTTATAAGCACAAAAATCACGATACAAATAAATGACAGGATGGTAAATGGTAGTGCATAAATGCACCATTCAACCATCCCTATTTAATTTATTCTTGTTATTCCTTAGTGTAAATTTATGCACCTAATTATTAATACTCAACATAATATCCCTTATTTCCTAATAAATATTATTCTTAACTTGATATTACTTATTTTGAGCTTATTCTTATTAATTTACTATCTTACTTTAAACAGTTAATATTTGTATTTTAACTTTTTGATCTATTATTTAAAATAGATATTAATGTAAAATTATCAAGATAAACAAAGAAAATACTTATGTCATATACATGAATTAAAACCATTGCTACACAAATTATTATTATTATTTTAAAAAAGGGATGTGACAATAATTATATTAAATTTAAAACTTTATTTATATTTTTCACTAAGTGCAGGAATAACTCCAATTAATATAAACATAAAATTAAAAAATTCATTAATAATATCTTAATATTTGAAATCGGCAAATAATGTAAAATATATAAAAAAAAGTTAAATAAATAGATAAAGTAAATAAAAAAAAAAAGTAGATAGTCATTGAGCTCATTTGGTTAAAATTCTACCAGAAGTGCTTCTTCAAAAGCAGAAGTAGAAGCATAAGTTATATTTAGATGTAATTGTAGAAGTACTTTTTATTATAATAAGAAATTATTAAACTGTTTGGATAAAACAAAAATATAAGTAATTTTTGGGTAAAATTATAATTAAAGATATGATTTGTAATTTTAATAGAGCAAGAGGTGAGAGTTATTTAATAGAAAATCATTTTTTGTCTTTATAAAATTTATGAGGATAGGTTTATAATTCAATTAATTTTAATAAATCACCAATAATATTCTCTCTCTTCTACTACTTCTACTTCCACCATAAATACCCTATTTGCTTATGAAAAAAAATAAAAACTAAATCCTAAATTTTTTTTTGAGAAATATAAATAAACATGCAACTAAATCCAAAAAAAAATTTTAAAACAACTTGAAAAGAGTACTTTTTTCCCTCTTAGAATTTTAAAACAAAATAGCATATACGTACTTAAAATACAGGACTTGATATTCTATGACAGCTTTGGCAGGTTAATGTCAAACAAAGATTGACTTGGCTTAATTTTAGAACTTCTAGATTTAATCATCTACTCTCTTTATTTTACTTTGTCTATCAAATCTTCTAGATGTTTTTCTTTTAAAATATCTGTCTAGTTAGCATTTTAAAGAATAATTAATTTTTTTTATTAAATCTATAAGTTTATGCAAACTAATTAAATTCCTCAAAATATTTAATTTTTATTTATCAATACTGAGGTCATTTGAATAAAATTTTGAGAGGAAAAAAGTATTTTTTTTTCAAATTTTTTCAAAAAAATAATTGTAAGATTTTGTTGCATGTTTGTTTGTACTTTTCAAAAAAAGCAGAAGCAGAAAATAATTAATATTTTTTTGCCTTTTTTTAGAAGCAAGTAGGGGTATTTTTCTGGTAGAAGCAGAAGCAAACGTGATAGAAGAGAGAGAATGTTGTTGACTATTTATTGAAATGAGTTAAATTATACATTTATTCTCATAAACTTTAGAAAAAGATAAAAAATAAAATTTCATAAAAAATAACCTTACAAATTGATTCTTATTCACCAATGCAACTTTATATTATAATTATCAATATTTATTTTATTGTTTTCTTAGCCTATTTTTTATTATTATTTTTTAACCTTACAAATTGCTCATTTCTTCTTGTTCGCTTGCTAGTGTAGCCTTTGAAGAGATGGAGGGAGCATCAATGGTCACGATGGATCCTACCTTGAAGTAATTATGGAAGGCTTGTGAATGAGGTTTCGGTTATGGATGTCTTTTTCGTACGTGACAAAGTCTATGATGCATGTACGTTCTAAACGCCTGTTGTGCTCCCCGAACGAGAGTAGAAAAGCATGAAACTTTTTTCTATTATTATTGCTAGCGGCTTAAAAGGCACGCCCGTTGAGTCACTTTTTTTATTTTTTAGATATTAATATAATTAAATAAGTGTGTATATATTAAATTTTATATTATGTTAATATTGATTGTGTAACATGCATCGTCATGTCCATCAAATCATCTTTTTTTTAGGTTTTAATATAATAAATTGTTCCAATTTTTTTTTTTAAATCGTTCACATCTTATTATAAGCAGAATGATGATTTTTAATATCAATAAATGAAAATTTTAAATGAAATTTTTAAAAAAATAGATGTATAGATATATAGTATATAGAATAGATATTGCTACAATTCACATGGGTTAGGAAACAATAATAATTTATATTTAAAAAAGCGGCTTGATTTGACGGGCACCAATACTATCTACCAATTCACATGGAAATTTTAAATATATTAGCACCATAATAAAAATTGTATCATTTTCAGTTTTTTCTTTGTCAAGTTATTATTTGAAAACATAGTGCAAATGTGAATAGTGCAATTATAACTGTTTAAATATGAGTGTAAAAAGCAAAAGATTTAAGAAAAAAAAAACTTCTAAGGAATTGGGTTAAGTCATTGGCAGTTTTGTTGTGGATGCATCGAATTGGGCTAAGCAATTTCTTAAATAATGATATTAAGGGCTATTAATGTTATAAAAAATATCACAGTTTTAGTTTTATCTTCTTTTTTTTTTTGTGTTTTCAGTTTTATCCTTTTAATTTCTTCGTGGTTCCAAGGACTAAAAGTTCAGGCAAGTTACATATAACGTTGCAGAATGCATATATCCACTAACACATGAGTTTGAAACTCACAACATAGAAAGGAAGATGCATTTATGTAAGAAAAGTGCCAATGACGGACTTGTGTAATGGGATCCTTAATATATATGACCCAGATAACTTATTTCTTAAAAACAAAGTTGGTTTCATTTTGTTGTGGCGAAAGAAACTGACCAGCACTTTCAATGAAGCCGAGATCAAATATGCGGTGATTGCAAAATAAATTTTTGCTCTGTGCAAAGAAATAGGAAGATAAGATGATAAAACTTTTATTCTGAAACAGGCATGTGAACAAAATAAATCATATATACACAACCAAAAGATAAAAAAAATAAAAGGGAGTTGTACTTTGCTTTTGGGCTCTTCCTTCGTTGGCTCTTCGAAATTGATTTCCACTGATGCGGACCCACTGAACTAAGTTGTGAAAATGGGTCTGGTAATTTGGCAAAAATGTTTAGAGAAATTTTGATGAAAGAGCAGAGAGAATGAGAAAAAGAATGAAAGGAGAAAAGTGAGAGAAGAGAAAGAAGAATGAAATAAAAAAAAAGGTTGAAGTGTGAAAGAAATTAGTAAAATTGATTTTGAGCGGGAGTAATTTTTTTACCTATTGGCAATGTACAATTTTATCCCTTGATATGGTAAGTTATGAAGTTAAAAGTTATGGTAAAATTGAAAAACAAAAATTGGACACCAAGAAGGGTAATTCCTTTTATAATATTGTATATATTATTATTATTATTACTAGTGACTTGCCGGGTATTATCATGCCCGTCAAGCCACATTTTTAATTTTTTTGGTATTAACATATTTCTCATTTCTCTCTATATTTCAAGATATATATTTTCCTTCCAAAAATTGTAATTATTGATTTATAGTTTATTTAGAACAACAAAACTATTGGAAAAAATGACAAAAATGACTATGATATCAAAGTACATGTGTGTATATAAACCATTCATATTCCAAACATAAATAATATAGCTATTGATATTGAAATTAAAGATAACCATGTGTTGGGAAGTCAATAATTTTAAAAGAAAAATAAAAGGGGAAGAAAGTTAATTTAATATTTAAAAGAAAAATAACTGTTAATAAAAGTTAATTTAATATTTAAAAAATTTGACAGATTTAATTTAATATTTAAAAGAAAAATAAAAGGGGAAGAAAATTAATTTATATTCAATAAAAGTTAATGACATAAATGGTATACAATTTTAATTTAAGTCATGCAAAGAAAGCACAATGATAGGATTTGGGTTTAACTTGAATTATGAAAAAAATTAAATATTTTCTCATAGTTTCAATGGTTTCAAACCCATAACACGTGTTTAATATCTTTTTAGTGGGCAATCTTTTAAGTAAATATTCCCGTCATTAAAAAAAAGTAGTTAAAACTTTCCCGTAATTCCTTGAAAAGTGTACAGATTATAAAAGAATTTAAAAATTTTCTCCTACATTTGTATTACACTATGACATAAATGACGAATATAATATTGAAAAATGTAATACCTATCAATTATTAATAAATAATTATTTAATCGTAACAATGTAAAAGTTTATAAATGTACATAACATTTTGTAATTGATAGAGCATATTCATCCGCATAGTCCGTCGAAATAATTTGTAACGTGGACAGTGGTAGTAAAAAAGGATATTATGTTAAATCAAAAGAAAGTTCTTGCAAAGCAAATATAGCCCCAAAATATTGCTGATTGAAACTTGAAAGACAATTTCCATTTTTTTTCCCGTTTGTTTGCTCTATTTATTGTGAAACCAAACATAATCATTCTCTCATAGGAAGCAGTAAAAAAATACATTTTAATAATTTGTGTTGTTGAAAAGTGTTAAATTTAAATTATGAACATCAGAAAAAGGATAGAGTGTAGAAGATAAATGCAAAAGATGACTAAAGAAAGTAAATGTGGCAATACAAACTGAAAGAAATGTCCAATTATTTATAAAAACCAAGTATAAAAATATGAAAGGGCATCAGTATAAAAACCAATCCAAAAACTGATTATTGATTTATTTACTTTAAAGTGGTGGAAAGGGATCGAAGAGAAAGCAGAACATGGAAAACGAACCCTAAAAAGAAAAAAAAAAAAAAGGGAAAAGGATAATTAGCAAGACAGCAATTGGGCTAAGTTATGACTTATGAGAGTATTGTATTGTAGCGCCAGTTCAAAATTACCAACGAAAGGAATTCAACAAAGGAGAGGAACAGAGAGACCGTTTTGTTGAGTGCTTAGCTTAATGGTTTCTTGCAAAAGTATCTTCGAAAAAGAAAGATTGATAAAGATTTGAAGGAGTAGAAATTGTGGTAATTAAATGCAATAGAAAGAGAGCAAAATGACTTGGTCAGAAACTGCTTCTAAAAGTGCAGCAGTTTTTTCATTCTTTATTTTTGTTTATGGAGGGTAGAAGGAGAGCAAAATGATTTGGTTGAAAAGAAGTTATTAAGAATAGCAGTTTTTATTTTTGTTTAAGGACAGCAGTTATTATTTTGAAGTTACTTTTTTAACCCCAAAAGAAGTTGTTAATCAAATTATTATCAAGGCTAAAAATGGGAAAAATAAGTTGGACACCAAAATAACTGACCATTGCCTTTATTGTATTGTATAGATTTTGATAGTTTTACGGATATAAAAATATTTAAATCTAATTTGGAAGAATACATAATACATTTTCAAATTGTAATATTTTATTTGTATTGGTGTCTATTATAAAAGATGTTAAGATATTGATAAATGATAATCTTTGTATAAGAAGCAGAGCCATAGATTGTTGGTTAGTTCATGATATGGAATATATTTTTTTATTCAATTTAGATTGAAAATATATTTTTCAATTTTTTAAATATTGTCAAGCTCATCTATGAATAAGATTTTCTAAAATGTAAAAAGATTATATTGATGGAGAATTGCTAAAATTTTTTTTCACAAATCCAATTACCACGATGATATTTAATAATTTAAAATAATGTTGTGTTGAGATTAAACAGAAGTTGATAAATATGGAGTTAGAATTAAGTTACATCCTTAATAACTTTTTGTAAAATAAATTATTTAACTAATCCAATTGTTGAGTTTTAATTACCTATTGAAAGATTGTGTGTTAAATTTAAAAAATACTGAATTTTTTTTGTTACAAAAAAAAATACTGAATATGAATAAAAATGTAATTATGAAACTTTTATGCTTGTTCATTTTAAGTGTGTGTGTATGTATATATATATATAACATTATTTTCATATAAAAAAATATACTAATTAATTTTAGATTAGTTTAAAATCTTATAGCCATGATCATCTATATAACATAGACTTCTAATCCATATATGGGTTTTATTAAAAAAAATTTAATAAAATTTATTCAACGGTGTAATAAATGTTTAAAATTATAACATTATAACTTGATCTAAATCCATAATAATAATAATAATAATAATATTTATTTACTTAATAATATGATTTGTTATTTTTGACTTTTCCATTAGATGTTTACAAAATCCTTCCCTGCTAATTAATGCGATGCATTTATTTACAAATTTATGGAAGCATGCCCCAAGTAATAAAACAATTTATGGCTACAAGTAGTGGGTCCAACACATGGCCGGCCTAACAAGTAACAACAACATCTATCATCGGGATGCCAAGTGTATATTCCGGTGTTCCCTTCGATGCATGTTGGCTTGTTCTGTTCAAAACAAGTTGGCTGGTCAGAGTTGAATTCTTGGTAAAGTAATCACACATTTTTTTATACATACTCTTTTTTAAAAACACTTTTATGTATGCTCTTGTTAATTTATATTTATACAGTTTTTACTATCAAACTAAACTGAAACCTCCTTAAGTTTCTACACATTTATATTTTAATTTCATCGCTTATTAAAAGATGTAACCGTATGTATATTAGAATAAATTTAATATTGATATAATGTTAGTACAAACATATTTTATTTAAGTATTTAATTATATTATATTATAATATCATTAGAAATGTTTAAATTTTATACAATCTAGCAAAATAAATCTTTTCATGTATGTAAGTTACCTAAATCAAGACCTTTTAAGGCTTGATATTTAGAGGAATGATGTATGCACATAAGCACATTTACACCATACTCTTTCACCTCACTAAATGACGATATTTAGAGGAATGATATATGCACATAAGCACGTTTACATCATATTCTTTCCCCTCACTAAATGACAAATTAGAGTATGGAGACTGTATGATTATGGAGGGGCAAAGTGGAAAGAGAAAAAAGAAAAGAAAAATAACATCCCTTCCTTCCTTCCTTTCAGAGCTTTTCTCTCCCTATGTATTGTTTCTCTTGTTCATCCACATTCCTCGTAAAGCTTCCATTATCTTTCTTTTTGTCATGTTTCTTCCTATAGTTCTTAATCGTTCATAGGAAGAAGAAAAAAAAGAAGAATAAGAAGAATCAAGATTTGTAGGTAGTGCACAAAAATAATCCTTACGCATAAAGGTTTAGTTCATTCCATTTATTTTTTATTTGTTTATGGTTTATGTCTCAAAACATTGATGATTATTTTTTTTTCTAGTTTTTTCAGCAACAAAACTAACTGAGATGACTATGCTAGAAGTTGAGATTTGCTATTTTTGTTGAAAACTGAAATTAAAAAATTATAAGTGTATGTTACGAAAAGCTATGAACCAATAAGTACAAAGTTGTAAACCAGTATGCAAAAAGTTATAAAACAGTATGCAAAAAGTTATAAATCAGTATGCAAAAAGTCGTAAACTAATTGAGGACGCATACTAAACAGGTTCAGGATTAAATATAAAACCATATGCAAAAAAGTTGTAAATCAGTATGTAAAAAATCATAAACCAATATACAAAATGTTATAAACCAGTATGCAAAAAAGTTGTAAACTGGTTTAATCATGTACCTATTAAGCTTTACTCAATAAAAGATTATGAGCTAAACCCTCCTATTATAATAAAGCCCATACACAAGAACCTATAACAATATCCATAATGGGTAGTGCTTAATAGCAAAGTCTAATAACAATAGCGATCACAAAATTTGGATTTAACAATAAACTTTGATTATTTTGACATAAATTAATTTGGATCCAAAATTAAATTAAAATATTGATTTACGTCAACCCACAAAAATATTCCAACACATCAAATCTCTCTTATACGTTAAAATGATAAACAACATAATCAAGTCTAGGGAGGTAGAATAAGACCTAATTAGCTTTTAATGTACAAGGTTTATTTTCATTATTTAATTAAATAACAATAAATACCACTATAAATAAAATAATTATTGAATAAATAAAAATAAATAATAATCCAATAATAAATAATATTTAATAGGAAGGTAAATTATAAATTATATAATAGTAAACTATATAATAAAAGAATAAATATACATTATATATAAAAGTAAGGACTAATAATAAAAATATTGAAATAGAATATTTATTATTAAGTTGAAATTTAAACAACTATGATAAAAATAAGAGAGTATTTTTACATTTTTACAATTTATTGATCATAAATAGTTATAGATATAAAAAATAAATAATAACTAATATTTACTATAAATAAAATTTTAAATAATAATATATATTTTTAAATTACATTTAAATAATTAATAAAAATTATATTTTATTTTTATTAAATATTAATTTGTAATTAGAGTTATCTGTAAACAAATGGTAATATTATATAATATAAAATATAGTATCTTATATAATATCACATCAAATAGTATATAACATTAAAAATTTATCATATTTTATAGTGTCAATACTTACTCTATCATATCTTATTTTATTAGATACACCTAACAAACACCTATTTTATCTATTTCGTTACTTCGAGTTAAGTAATTAGTAATTACTTAAAATATAATACATAAAATTATTTATTTATATATTAGTATTTTAAAATTTATTTGATTAGTATTTTTTTCCCCTGATAATTAAATCATCTACAGGACCCCATCAATCGAACTGTCCAATCCAATACCGCGTAATAGTTGAGATTTCAACATCATGTGAAAAAAATATCTCTAAGTCCTGCAACTTAAAGGTAATGGAGCCTAAATGTATTCTCTATGATTGGGAGAAAGAATCTTGTTTCAAATATTGACTCTTGTAGACAAATTTAGAATAAAATAAAACCCGGAAAATAATGAGAACTTCCCTTTCGAGATGGGTACGGGTGACACGCAATGATGAAAACCACATGACATATTTTCGTTCCCCTTAAAATAGGCAATATAAATATGCGTTCTCTCTCTATCAAATGTATATGGTTTTTGTTATACTCCAGGGATATGAGTATTCTTTTAATTCTTAGAGTTATGGTTTAATAATAAATATTTAAAATATTAATAAATTTAGTTAGTGAAACACGTGGCAAATTTTTAATCATAAGTTATTTAAAAGGTATCGATATCCATGAATTTTATATGGTACCAGAGAAATTCTTAATACATATATGTGGCTCCTTAGATGAATTATTATTTGTATATTGCTATAAATGAGAATTGCAATATAATTTTAATTTTTTTAATTCTTATTGTATTTCAAAACTCAAATTAATTAAGACGTCAAAGATGTTAAGGCATATTATATTGCTCAATTCTATGATTCATATTATTATTAGGCTCAATAATGTAAGAGGATATGATATTAGCACATTATTTTGTTGACACAATTAAGGAGATGCCTCTTCTCCTAATCTTATATATAGGCATACGCCATTCCATTGAGACGAAATTCACATTCAGCTACAATAGAATGGGAGAAGCTCTATCTCTCTCTACTCTCCAATACTGTCCCATTAGCAGAAACGTTTGACCCAACCAGCAATTATCTTGGAGGTTTTTCGAATTGAAGCAGGGGGGGAGGGGGGCAGAAAACTTTAGCATAAGTTCCATACATTGATTCTTTTGGCCCTTTTGTAACAAAAATAATTTTAAAGTTTATTCACGAGCCATATTTGTCCTGGTTTTAAACCCTCCGATCAAATTCATGAACTGTTTTGAAGAGATAATAGAACTATGGAAAAGGTAACTTAATTTTCTTAATGAAGTGAGCGCTGGATCTGCAGCAGTGTGGTTGTTATTGGAGTTACTAAATTCGAAGAGCCAATAATGCAGAGTTGCATCGTGGAACCCAGTTTCTCATGTGACATATGGATAAGATTACGGAATACGATCAATTGTGATGTTCTAACTAATATATAGCTTGAACTTGGACAAAAAGATACCAGGGATGAGAAAACACGGGTCCTTATTTCACGTTGAGTAAAGATACTCTAAAGTGAGATATAGTTTAAGGTTTAGGGTTTAGAATCTCACTTTAGAAGATAAAGTGAAAGATTTCACTCTTGGATTAATAAAATTAAAAGTAGGACCCTCTTTACTTTATTGATCTAATAGTAAAATCTGTTCACTTTATCCCTTCCACATTATACCATGTTTTTGCCGTGCCGTGCAGTTCAGACTCTCTTTTCGACATCTACCTATATATGGACAAAGTGAGAATTGGAAAGGGTTGGAAAAGCTGATATCGAGGTAAAAAATCTACGTAGTTGGTATGGGCAAATCTGATAGTGGAAAAAACCTTGGTTTCAAAATTTAATTTGAGTAACATAGATAAATAAGTTTGGATAATTATAAAGAAAAGATAAGGTCATTATCAGAGCACCACATATAATTGGAATCACCCAATATAAAATTTTAACGTTTTGACTGAGAAAATAATAACAAGTTCAATATTTTAATTATTTATTTAGTCATTCAATGCACATCTTTCAAGCATTTTACAAAATATTAAAAAATATATTCAAATATGTTTTGTCCGAAAAAATAAACAAATTTTGATTTTGATTTCCAAAAAGTTTTTATTTTGATCTAAATATTTTTAAAACTATTTGGTAGTTTAGTCTATCATTAGTCTATCTATGTTGAATGTTCAGTTGACAAACAAATATCATGACATTCAATTTTACATAACAGTCAGTCATCCTATGTGGCACATCATAGTCCTATATATACAAGATATGTTATTGGGTTGGATAAAATAATTTTTACTATCTTTTATCATAGAAGGGTTATTGAAATTTGAGAAAAAAAAAATCAAAATTTCATTTTTAAGTTGGTTGGTTCAACCAATTTGTTATCGGTTCAAATCAGTTTTTGGTTAGTTCCACTAGTTTTGTCCTATTTTTGAAATCTTGATTTTTACTGTGACCAAACCAACTTTAAAGAATTAAATGATTCCAGGTCCAACCAATCAGGCTGACCGGTCTAATATGATTTTCATAATATTGTGATATGGGACTTGAGTTATTGATAATAATAATCTAAAGAGTAAAAAAAAAAACTTATAATTTAAAGAATACAGGACTTGAGTGCTTCATATTTTAACTCTCTATTTATATTTTTAATACTTTTTTTTTATCTATTTTATAACATATAATTCATCATATGAATATATATTTAAATTATACATTACTGGTCGAATCTCTAGTTAAACAAGTTGGACCAATAAATCTTTAAACCGGTGTTATGTCTGATTTGGTTATTGGTCTGGTTTTCTCACGTAAAAAATAATAAACAAAGAGTAGCCTAGCTAATCTAAGATTGAGCTATAAGCATATAACATATATTGGAAAGTGACTCTTGAAGAAGCTACTGGGGTGCAATTTGCTGATGGTGAAAAAGCTATTTTGGATCTAGATATGGAGTGTGAGCCCAATTTGATCCCTGCATAATATTGTGGGGGAAAAATTAGTCTCTTTAGAATTTAAAGTTTTGTTGTAGTTTCTCACCCTTCATAAAAGAGAACATGTTAGTCATTCCAACATTGAACAAAAAACACACATAACTCATTAAATTAAAAATGTGGCTGCGTTAAATTTCATGGCAGTACAAAACAATGTTGTTGTGACCTAAGATGTGTGAAAATGAAGGAGAAATTAGAGAATGAGGGGTGTTAAGGGTTTGAGGATGCATAAAGATTATTGATAAAAAAAAAAAACCAAAAATGTGACTATTTTGATGAGGGAGATTAATAATATGTCACTATGGACCTCAGGAGTCAGATTAGCAATTTAACAGTGTATGTGTGATTTTTTACAAAGTGTTAAATGATAAGTTATAGATTGATGTGTCCTCTTTTGTGAAAAATGAGGGATCACAGAAGGATTTTTAAATTTTGAATGACCAATTTCTCTACCATAACCCAGCTTAGGCCGAGACCGGTGCGTAGAAAACATGTTTTCTCGAAGCCTTAACATGCAAACTTTCCAGAAAAACAGGCAGAGTTTCACCTATTTTTTAGACATTTTTCAAATTACAAAACAACTAACATAAGACGATAGATAAAACCATAGAGTCGATCTTCAAGAGTTCTCAGATTGCGCCCTTAGTAACAAAACAAGCAGGTCTACATATAAGTTCTAATTCCAAATCAAAGTGTTTCTTATTCCATATCCAAGACAATATAAACATAAAGTATGTTTTAACTTGGAAATTGAAACATCAATTGTAATACTTTGAGTCCTAGAATAGAGTGCATAACATAGATTAAAACCATTACATATAGGTTTAAAATATGTTTCATAACATTACCATATTCTGTCTGTGACATATGAAGCATTATGGACAATTCTAATGGACCAAAACTAAAACGGAAGGTTCCAATATAAAAATACTCCTTAAAATGGTTGACCAATTCATATCGACTGTTGTTAAGCTAGAGAATTGGAACCAAAAGCTGCACCTATATATGAGAAAAGAGGACAAAATAAAAGAGTAAATTTTGTAATTTAGTGATAGACATAATATATATTACTTATATTAGACAATATGTAAATAATTAGTAAAATAAAAGTAAATTCACAATTTATATAAATTCAATAGTTCTTATATTTAAAGAAAGATTTTTGAAAACATTAAGTTTTGTAGAAAATACTAGGGAATAGTCAAATTCAAGATAATCCAAAGAATTCACACTTGAGCGACCATTCCTTTGTGTGATTCTAATACATGATGGTCCTCTATTATCAGAGCCTCTAAAATCAAAGTAGTACAATTCAATGCTTATTATCCTCCGTTCATTTACTCCAAATAATTAAATTTCAGCATGAGATAAAATGTGTTTATGTATTGTCAACAATTCAAGCCCAAAAATCCATTCACATGATAGGACATATTAGAAATAAAAATTATTCATGTGTGTAATGCCTTGGTTTTTCACTTGTGCTATTTAGCTTAATATCCTTAAGGTGATTAGATGTGTGTTTGTGAGAGGTGATGACTAGCCTAGCTTAACTTCATTAATTAATCTATTTGAAGTTAATTCTATGCGATTGTTTAATGTTCCTAAAAAGGAAAATTAGCTCCTAATTAGTACTTATTAAGTCTAATAAAGGCTAATTAAGGAAGTTATGAGGTACTCAAGCTAAGACCTTCAATGTATTGTTTAGACTACACAGTGACCCTTAGGGTGCTAGATGGAAGTTGGATTCAAGAACAAAAGATATGTCCTTATCATGATGTTGTCCAACAGGATATCAGCTTGGTATTTTGCAAATATTTTGAGGTATAAGAGTCTGATTTGTATGATTTTTGTGACGTTAGAAAGCTAATTCAATTCTATACAAGCATTATTACTAGCCTATGGCCAAATTTCAACCTTCTGCAGAGTTAAAAGTGAATATAGCGGAGGCATGAGTGCTGACTTGCTACAGGGAGAGTAGGCTCACTATAGCAAGCCCCCAATATTGATAGTACATCAGAAACTAGTTTCCATGCATTTTAAACCTCCCTGAACACATATACATGAGATATAACACTCCCAAACACCCAAAAACACTCTCTAAAATCCTTAAAACACCTTCTTCTCCCTTTACTTCTCTTCTCTTTTTCATTTTTTCCCCCATTCACCTTCATAGCCAAACCTTCCACCTTGAATATGATCTGCGTATTCTATCCCATATTCCCAACTACAATGAATCAAGGAGGATGGAGGATAAACTCTCCATTTAAAGCATACCAAGCCTACAACCAACGAGGAGAGCAAGGAGTAAGGATTTTGTTTGGTTTTCAACCCATTGGAGCTTCAAAGAGCTCATTCCACCTTGTTTGCTTCTTGTGGTAGGGTTTTTCCTTTCAAAATCTTTGTTTGATAATGTATTTGATCTCAAGCTTAAGGTTTTAAATGAACTTTGATGTCTTGAGAAAAAGAGTCCAAAAGTGGGGTTTTATGGGTTTTGGGTTTGATGGTTGATGTTTTATTGATGCGTGAGTGAATTTTGAAACATGCTTTTGTTATACTTGTTTATTTATGCTTGGGGGGGGGTATGAATATTGGGTTGAGTTTTTGTGATTTATTGCATATGGGTATTCAATGACATGATAGAAATGGGGTTCTACACCTAAAAACGTAGTTCTAGCTGCATGAGGACTCATTGTAGCTAGACCTAGTCTCTACAGCAAGTGTCTTGAAAGTTTTCAGAGTGACAACTTCTGCTAAACCCACTATAGGAAGTCTCCTAGCCCCAAAATGTTTGTTTTTGGTCGTGTATTTGTATTTAATTGTCCTTAAGTGCATTTTATAATTTTGCATGCCCAAGTGATATGGTTGTGAATGATTTGTATGATTAAATGGTTAGGATTGAGTGTAATACATTTTCAAAACTCATTGATAATTGATTACTTGAATTTGGTTGAGTTAGGGAGTGCATTGAGGAGTGTAAAACATAACTTAACTTCGTCTGTTGCAAAGTAAGGGTTGGAGCAATGAGATAAGCTAAGAATATGTTTCATATCCCTTAGAGCACAAGCCATGGAAAAAAAAAGAAGAGAAATGTGAAATTCTTATTATGGCTATGAAACTTGGAGTATTTAAGTTGTAATTGAAGTAATACTTTACAAAGTGTGAAATTGATTTGTGAAAGTTTATGATATATGCATGCTTTCAGTTTCATGAGTATTGGTAAGTGCAACAAAGATTATAAATCATATCTTAGCTTAGTTTGTTATGATGGGTTGGAATAATAGAACAAATTGAGTGTTTTGTAATCCTTATCACATGAACCTTGACGAGAGACCTGTTATGCGAAGTGATAGTTTACAACCGTTGATATCTAAATTAGCTTGTGTTCATTATCAATTTCACTTTATTTTACTTTATTGATATTATTTTCAAATAAAAATTTTATAAAAATGAAAAGTATATAAAATTGAAATTGAAGCCCATTTTCTTAAGGAACCTTTTTTTTTTTTTTGTGATTCCTCTTTCTCTTAAGCCCAAGTTTACATTGTTCAAACAGGCAAAAACAAGAAAAATATAATTTGACCCAAAAAGGAAAAATACAAAAAAAAAGAAGTTGCGGCCCAATGTTGTATAAACGTTTTTTACCCCTTTCTTTTAAGCCCATGCCAGCCCATTCAAAAACAACTAGAACAAAAAGAACAAAAAATGAAAAATAAAAGAGAGAGAGAGAGAGAGAGAGAGAGAGAGAGAGAGAGAGAGAGAGAGAGAGAGAGAGAGAGAGAGAGAGAGAGAGAGAGCAGCTGCTCCGCATATATGGAGCCCCCATCCTTACATTTTTCCAATTTCTTATTCAACAACACAGACCCACAATACAGTGTACAGTAATATTAGGTGTATAATTAAATTGTACAATAAATATATACTACACATTTTATTATTATTGGATTTGATAAATAAGTGAGATAAGTGAGGATCACACATCACATCCAATAATGGCAAAATATGTGATGTGTATTTGTTGCGCAATTTAATTATAGACCAAACGTTATTCTACAGTGAAAACAACTCAGCCACAACATTAGGATCAGTAACCCACTATAACCCTTGTGACACAAAACCTCCCTACAATCAGCAAACAACTCATCAGTTTTCTTTCAAAAAAAAAAAGAGGAAAATTGAAAAGGGTAAAAGACAATGAAGGACAAACACAACAACAGACTATGGGACAGTGTTGATTGTGTTCTATCATGTGTGACATGTTTTTATTTCTTTTTCTTTTTCCATACAATAAGTTATTGAATCTTCGATTGAAGCTAATTATCCATTTTGTGTGCCCATCGCTATTTGAGACCCAAAAATAAAATAATTTCAAATAGGTCGACGACTGAAAAATTTGGAGAAAATTAGGGTGCTGTTCAACTAAGTTCTTCCTAAAATTCTTGGCCCCACGTCAGATTTTACCTGAAGCCCTAATTGGATTTAATTTCAATAAAATAAGATAAAAAAATAGTTTAATAATAATTGCAAACAAATTCATATGGCCACAACATTATAATTATGGTGAATGGGAATTTCTCTTCAAATATTTGCTCAAAGCAAAAAATAATTTGTCATAAAAATTATTTTCCAAAATTTCATTTCCTCCATTGCAAATGTTTTTTTGAATAAAATCTTTTTTCCAAAACAATCATTTTCAAAATCCAACATTCCCTAATTCACACTTTTTAAGCAATAAATATTGTGAGCATGAATCTCGTTTCACAATAATGATTATTTAGCTACTCATTCATTGTCTTATGGTACATTTGGATTGATGGTAGGTAGTGGCGTGAAATGAAGTAGAATAAAATTGAGTGGACCTGAGTGGAATTGAGTGACATAAGTATTCTATTCCATTATGTAGATATATTGATAGAATAAAACACAATTATTATAAGTATAAGCTTTTTATTCCTATAATATCATTAAGCTAAAATAGAGTAACATTAGGAATAGACATATAATAGTAATTTTATTAGATCTAGCAATTCATTCCATTCCATCCCATCTAATGCAATTTGGGGGGGGGAGAAAAAAAAAATAAAGAATGGTGGAATTGGATTAATGGACTTTATCCATATCTCCCCCACTCCATCCAATTTTGAAATAATATCTAAACAATAGAGCAAATCAAAATTTCACTCCAATCCACTCAATTCTATCAATCTAAACATACCCTAAAAGTTCTTCCAGGTACAAGGAAGCTTGTTGATGGATTTGGTACCTGGGAATCAAGTTATGTAAATGAGAGCTTAGTATTTTCAAAGTTATACCTGTTTTGAAGGAAGTGAATGCAACTATTATTGGGTTGTAAATGTGTATGGCATCCTTCACATTCAAGCTACCAAAGTAGAACCTAATTTGGTTTTGAATCAGACAATTACTTTAGTTGAGACAGCCTAAATGTCAAGAGCTCCCATTCATAAATTTGTTGACTATGTTACAAGAATAATTCCTCCTGCCATTGTTTCTTTGGCCTCACTGGCACTATTCTATTACTATGGAATCATAGCACAAACACTTGTTAATGTCCTTGATGGTACTTATGCCAAATAGGGGTCACTTGAATCTACATATCATCATCAATATTTTGAATGGGTAAAAGCCTTAGTCATCTCTACGTTGGTGTGCAATAAATTACTTGCTACTGTGACTGATTTGCATCACATAGATGTGCTAGTGGCGGTAAAATTTGGCAATGAGAATTTTGAAGACGCTAATAAGGCAGGATTAGTATATCAAGATGCTTATATCTTGGCACTCCGATCCATTGCACTCTTGAAGAAAAAGTTTCACAATAGAATTTTGTTGAGGGTGTTGTTTGAAGGAACCTTACAATTATGCTCATGCTTTATAGTTATGGAGATTCATGGTCGTAGATAGACATCACATATCCTATCGTTCCTTTCACTCCATTCTGTTGAGAAGTGTGGGAAATATTTAGAATGAGAGGAAATTACCATTCATCAAAACTAAATATTAAGATGAAAAAAGTGAAGAAAACAAAGGAAATAACTATTTACTCGTAACTAACTTTTGGCGGCTAAATATCAACTAACAGCTATATGTGGCTGTGTTGTATCCTCTTTTGCACCTCTTTTGCTCATTGGCACATTCTCCATGCTCCCCAGTTGGCGCAAGCTCTAGAATAAATCAACCCAAGCAAAATAAAAATAAAAATAACAAAACTAAATCATAGGGAACAGAGAAATATATTCTACGAAATGAGATTCATCAAATATATCACAAAATTAAAGGAAAAACACAAGATGATCGTAGTCAAATTAGAGAGTTGAGAAGGATTATGAAACAAAAATTAAAGAGTGGAGAAAGGGGAGAAGAGCAGAACCAACAAAAAATTACCATAGTGTAACAACAGGGAAGATATGACAAATCCTGTAATCTAACCTCACAGATAACAAGGTATTCAATGAGTGAAATTAACATTTGGTAGGCCAAATCGTAACTATAATGTTGAGATGTGAAGAGAATTACACAAAAAAAAAAAAACTTTGTACATTGAAACCAATATGTAAATGCAAACAATGAGAGCCTTATATACACTATCCTATCACATATTATATGCACTAGAACTACCTAACACCAGAAGAAAATAGAATTACCTAATCCTGCGATCTATAAAAGAATTAATAGTATTGAGACTAATCCTTATGAAAACTACCAGTCGCTTCTCTCTCAAGCTCCTCATAATAATTCTTTCTTTTCTTTTTGGCTTTCCTTAGTAACCCTACCCCAACTTCAAACCAATTTGAAGGTGAGATTTTGTGCACCCCCTTCTCTCTCCATGTCAATTTATATCCACCCATGACCAAATAATTCCTTTAAACTCATGTTTCTTTGATGGTTTCTTTTCTAAAGATAAATCTAGGCACACCGTAATCAATGCTATTCATAGTCAAATTAAAAATATAGAATAATCATAAATGAAGAAAAAAGAATTAGAATAGTGAAAATTATAGAAGAGGGAGCGGTGATTACAGAAGCGGTACTACTGCTGTTTTTGTTTCGCCTAATTCAATTCAAAATAAATTGTATTCGACTATGATAAAATGTTAAGATAATTTTTATCACCAAAAACAAATCTTAACTGAACTCGTCTAGTACGGTGGAATGGTTAAGATCTTGGAGGACTACTATAACGTGAAAGGACTTTTACCAGTCTGGTTAGTACTTTTTAACCATAGTAAATAATACTAATCTTTCGTTTTACTTTTATAGCAACATTTTCATACTCAGAATTTTTTATCATAACATATTCATCATGATCATTTCCCTACCTTGAATCCCCAGCATACAAAACATTGGTTGATGAATGAGATAGATGATGTATGCATTTCTTACTAAGGGTATGTTTGGTTAGGGGATAAAAGTAGGTGTAAATTTTCATGGATAAATTCTATATATAAAATTACACATGAATTTCATTCATGGAAGAGTTACCATCATTTTTACTCCTCAACCAAACATACCCTAAATGGTGATGGAACTCTCTATGGGCCTTAATTTGGGTAGCAGAGGGCTCATTAAGATCAAAATCATGTGTCCTCCAAACCACCTGAGAAAAGAAACAAATTAAATAAAAGATATTGTTAAAAGTGTGTTGCTCATTACCTACAAACTTCTAGATGCATCCGTGTTGCATAGTACTAGACATCTCATGAAAAAGTGAAATATAAGAAAAATCTAGAATAATTAACTTCTTCACTGCCAATCAAACAAGAGATTTGAGCCAGAATGAATGTTCAAAATGTTGAAGGAAATATGAATTCTGAAGTCACTCCTGGAGATGAAAATGTTCAAAATGTTGAAGAAAAAATACTATTGCTGTTAGATCTAAAAATGACCACCAAAAAATCACCAATGATGTGCTGCATGTTCTAGGAATTAATAACATAATTTGCTAAGCATTGACTAGCTATTAGATAAACTGATTATAAAATGTGCAGAAATCTTCCTCCTATAAAGGGATTACGACTGCTAGAGACTGGAATTAAGGAAAACATCATCTTAAGATCAAGAAACGATTACAAGAGAATAGAAACCTTCCTAACACAAACAAAACTAGAAAATGCAACTACTTAATTACTCAATTAGACATATTTACAGAATAAAGAAGGATATTTTCTAGATGCATCCGTAATGCATAGTATAATAGAGTATATTATAAAAAGGGATGAAATAAAAATAGAGATAGAAAACTTTATTATAGAAAAAAAGAATGAGATATAAAGTATAAACTTTATTTAAATGAGATCAAGAAAAAATAATCTAACTTACATCTCATGAGAAAGCCCTAAAAAGATATCAAGCATTTCTTTTTTTGCTAGATTGGTTAGAGTCTTTAAAAACATTTGGCTACACTTGTCTCATCAATGAGAACATTAGTGGAAAACTGACATAAAAAATTGTTGTCCAAAGACATCTTTGTGCTATCTTAGGGATAATCACATAAAAAGAACACCCAAAATAATATAATCATATAATTAAGATTATGTCTTAGAAAGACGTGTATATATATATATACAACCTAAACATGTACTTCCAATGCAAATATACAACCTTATAGGCCACCACATATATTCCCGTGGAGACCTGGCTTCATTTTTTTTCAGGCATTCATGTAATTTTGACCAGTTGGTAGCCCCCAAGTGTATTATTTTATTTTATCAACATCAGTGATCAGCAACAAGTGCTTAGTAAGGGCACTAGGCTTGCTTGATCTTTGATGAATTATGGATGAATACGTCAAGAGGCTGCTAATGCCACTAGATGAAAGAAAATAAGCTTCTAACATAATTAGCTATAGAAAAAGTCAATAGAAATCTTAGAAAAGTTTAGACAGTAGAAAAAATTATTAATAAAATGATGAAAAATTATTAATACACTTAAAACATGATTTTGATGATAAATATCAATATTTAGTATATTTGTATAATATTAGTATAATTATATAAAAAATAACCTGTGTATTTTATTTGGTATTTTATACCATTACTAGTTTTATTAAGAATTAATTAATTAATGATTTATTTAAATATATCTAAATTATATATATATATATATATATATAGCAGCCTAGAGGTCTAATTCACATGTTTAACAGAGTTATAGAGTGGGGTAAATTTTTTTGGATAATTAATGCATGAAAATGACAAATTTTACATATTTACAATTTTATGTTAAAGTCACATAGCTAGTTCATTAAAAAATTAATCATAAAAAAATAAAATTTCCTTATTCTATTATCAAGACCATGTTTTTAACCTGATTTAGATGTCGTCTTTAGTTTTTATGAATTTTTCCTATAATTGTTAGTATTTTTAATGTGTTTTTACCTTAATTCAGTCCATTTTTTAGTTAATTAAAATAATTAATTATCTATAAATAAAGTAAATAAATTTTCTACAGCATGCCATGTGAATTTTGAGCTATCCAATAAGATAAGGAGACAAGTTCATCTTGTTGAAATTTTAGTCAAAGTTTGGTTGGTTTTGAATAATTATGACATAAAAGTTTGATAATTTACTTTCACTTTCAATTTTTTTTTCTCCTATGAGGCTAAATTCTAAACTATTCCAGGTGTTAATTAATTGATTTAAGAGTATTCGTCAGATTAATCAAGGTTTGGGAAAAATTGTCTTAAAGTTTAAGTGGTTAATTAGGTAATTTAAGCTTTAATTAAGTCAAAATTAATTAATTAAAGAAAAATATGAGTTTTAACACTACCCATGGTCTAATGGTGAGGCCCATTTCATGGTTGTCCTTGTCTAAGATCATAACTTAGTTAAAAATAATTTCAATATGACCTAGAGTTGTTTTCTAGGATTTTTTTGAGTTTGTTTTACACTCTAGGCCAAGTTATTTTTTGTATAATTATATTAATATTATACAAATTTACTAAACATTGATATTTATTATAAAAATTATGTTTTGAGTGTATTTATAATTTTTCATCATTTTTTTAATAATTTTTAACCCTTTTTAAGCTTTTCTAAGGTTTCTGTTAGCTTTTTTTGTAACTAATTATGTTATAGCTTATTTTCTTTCATCTATTAGTATTTTTGTAATTTTAATAAAATGTAAGGTAATTATTAAAATTTCACATTTTGATGCACAATATCATCGCCTGAATCATCATTCACTTTGTCGATTATCCTATTGAGTTCTGAATAAGAAACTTATGTGGCCAGCCTCAACCCGACAATGCGTAAACCACTTTACTATCAATGCGTAAACCAATAAGTAAAAAAGAATTTCATTAATAAGAAGACGAAAAATTTGCAAGACGGAGACACATTTTTGTAACCATAATAAAAGTAAAAATAAAAAAAGAAAAAAAAATTGAAAGGTCAAACCTCTGATCAAAAGTATATCTTCCAAGCCAAAGTAAAACTTTTCTCCCGCTACATCAAATATCCCTGTATCTGCATCATAGGCTTTTAAAATTTCTTCAACTAGGGAATGTTTATAAATTATTTATAGGTATCTTCGAGTCTGAAGATGTGTTCCAATCCACTCTCACTTACATTTTGTCTAACTCTCTCATGTAGCTTGATGTCAAAGCAATCGTTCATCAGAGGGATGGACTTGATTACGATGAGGTTTTCAGCCCGATTATCAAACCATTCACTACAAACATCATTCTTTCCATTGCTTTCTGTAAGCGCCAGAAAATACATCAATTTGAATTCCACAACACATTCTTAAATGGGGACCGCACTGAAGATGTTTACATGGTTCAAGTTGAGGGTTTCAGTGCTCACAACAACCAGGTGTGTGAGCTAGAAAAGGCTTTATATAGTCTCAAGCAAGCTGCCAGGCTTGGTTTTCGAAGCTTAACTTTGTACTTCAATGTTTTGGCTTCACCAAAACTAAGTCAGGTCCCTCCTTATTCTTTAGGTTCTCATCCTCCATTGTTTATGTCTTAGTGTATGTTGATGACATTAATTACTTGTGACTGTCTTCAAGAGATCAATGCTCAAATTCAGCAACTTCATCAAACCTTTTCTCTTAAGGACCTTGGTGAAATGAATATAATTACTCTCTGGGAATTAGTCACATTCCCAAGTCAATAAAGGACCTATTGCGAAACCAGTTTGCTATCCTATTCCAAATACAGGAAGCTAGAGTGACTAATTTCACGCCCATGCCTACACCCATATTTAGTAGCTAAAAGCTTTCAACACATAGAGATGGTCCTTTCTCTAATCCTTCTCTTCGTGATTGTTGAACTCTCTTGGATTAAGAATTTGATGTATGAATTCCATCTCCCTTCTGGCTTTCCTCCTCCATTTTTTTGCAATAATCCAAGTGTAGTCTTGCTTGCTGTCAACCCCATCCCTCATAGTCACACTAAACATTTTGAGTTGCATCTTTCTTTTGAGGGATAGAGACATTCAACAGTAGTCACTTGTGTTCTGCATTCCTTTGATTCCCATCATCAGGCGGTAGATATACCCACTAAACCCCTCTCAGCTACCTCATTTGATAAGTTCAAATATAAACTTAAGTCTCGAATCTCTCTACCTTGAATTTGTAGGGGAATGTTGGAAGTAAAGCCAAGATTTTGTTATTTAGTGAGAAAGAAATATGTTAAATAGATGTTAATTTAATCTATTATGATAAACTTGTAAATAGTAGTAAGTAGTGTTTTAAATTACAATTGTAGTCACGAATACGGTTGTAGTCGCGGATACAGTTGCAGTTGCGGTTTCAGGCAATGCGGTAGTAGCGATGCACATTGCAGTTAATGCAGCTTGAAATTTTTGTGTGCTTGCAAACTAGAAAAGGACTCATTGCGACTTATTGCAGCCTTGTTGCGGTCCATTATAGCCCCAATATAGTCTGTTGTGACCTTGATGTGGTTGTGTTGCGGTTATATTGCAGTCACTTTACATGAAAATGCATCACATTGCAAGTGGGGTCCAATGTGTTACGTTGCGGATCGTAACCGCAGTATATATTGGGCCACATTGTCATAACTTGATCTGGGAACATGACTAGCACATAAGGAATCTCATCCCCACTTAAGCCTCATGACCTCTAAGTCCCCCTAAATGTATATTAAAAACATAAAATCCATTAAAAACATAAATTCATTTTCTACAAACAAATCACATGTTCTTTAATGTCAATATAACTATAACTAATATTCTATAATCGAACTCTAAATCTGAAGCCATAATACCATACATACATATATATATATATATATATAAAATTGCTCTTATACAAAACAACCATGAATGTTAAATTAATAAACACAATCCAAAATGACATTATGGTATCCAAAATACACTACCAGAAACTCGTGGTACACAGACGGGAATTATAGATGGATAAATCCCTGTTTGTAATACAGACGGATTTACATATGGGAAAACAGAAAATTAGGAAATAAAAGTTTTTTTGTAAAATCCAAATATATCCGTTTGTAAATGTTGGCACGAAGATCCACCACGTGGCAGGTAACATATACAGACAGAAAATAAGGAACAAAATATGTTGTATTCTATATAATACAAACGGATAATAAAAAATTAAAAAAATTAAAAACATTTATAAATGGGACAATCTGTCTCTAATTTGAAATTAAAAGCGCATTTTGCATGCGCAAATTATAGACGGATTTTACTATCTGTAACATGAAGTATTAATCAAATTACAGATGGATTTTACAGTCTGTAACGCGATTAATGAAATAATGCATTTCATTAATAAAATTATAGAAGATAAAATCCGTCTGTAATACATGAAATACAAAACAAAAGCACACGCCACCTTCTTCTTCCCCGTTTTCCATTTCCACTCTATCTCATCTCCCCCTTTCTCTCCAACGCCGTCATGGTTTTTTTGGCCGCCACCGGTGGTTGGAGCCACCGTTTTGCAAATGATTTACGTCATTGTGTTCCAGGTATGGTGCTCTATCTTTTAATCGGTTTAGTTTTTTTTTCATGTTTTATTTTTGTGCTTTCAATTGGTGATTGGTTGGTTATTTTTAGTATTACTGATTGGTGGAAACTTTATGTGTTTAGGATTTGAACCATGTTTGGAGCGTTGTTGGAGTAATTTAGAGCACTTTTGGTCGCAGCTTTTTATAGTGCATTGGTAAGTTTTTATATTTGTTAATGTTTTTCATTTTGGTATTTAGGAAGGAATAGTATTAGGAAGTTGATTTTGTAAGTTTTTATGTTTGTTGATATTTTTAAGTTGATTATGGTAAGTTAAACATCTTGTATTTATAATGTAATTTTTTTGTTATTTTTTTTATTTTCAGGGGTTGGTTAGGTGCATGCTTGTAGCTATTGCTGTGCTTATTGACGATGCTTTGGCATGTAGGTAAATAATGAAATGTTTATTATTGATATGTTGTAATATATATAGGATAGAGACTTATGATTTCTATGGTAGAATTGTAGGATTGGGGATTGCATGACTGGAGGGAAGAGCATAGAGGTTCTTCCTCAACTTGTTTACATTGTTTGCTATAGGATTGTTTGTGTTTGCGGAGATTGCAGAATATGTATGTTGTGTAGTTATAAGGGGATGCGCTCTAAAACGGTTTTAGGATTGTGATGTGTAATGTATATATTGATTAATTATTCTATAGTCTAATGTAATTGTTTGCATTTAATTATTTTGTTGTGTTGTTAATTGTTTGTGTGATTGCAATAAAATTATGGCATACTAATTGATTGTTGAAGATATATTTAGTTAACGGGATAGTCTTCATTTAGGAGAAACTCTGTTAAAATTTTGTAAAATATAATTTATATTATTTCAATATAACCAAGAGATAAGCAAGGGAATATCCATACATTAAGGGAAACTCTGTCGAAGTTCACATTAAAAGAATTTGACTCCTTTCATAACTACTTTAAAAGTTATATATCAATATTAGTATCAAATAATTTTTATATTAATTTAAACTAAAGATTTAGATTTATTCATTTTTCTTTAATTTGCAATTATAATCTCTTTCTGTTTTTGAGGTATTTGAATTTCTCTTATGTTTTATTCACTCATTCCTTAGAGTATTCTCGACCTTCTTAAAGGTATATATTTTTGGGATATTATACTTATGATATTTTCTATGACTCAATGGTTTTTTCTCATTAAAATCATAAATTAAACTAAGAACCTAGAGACTTTAGGAACCTACTCTACTATGGTAATGTGGACTATGCTCATAAATTTAGTTTCTTTTTATTCTTAATAACCAATCGGATCAGCTCTAAATATCTAAGATTTACAAAGTAACAAACTTGGAACAAGATACACTTAGAAACAATCCATTTAGTTTCGATGCGCCTCAATAATTAATTTCCACCTTATCAAACCACTTCCTATACCGTAGATGCTAAAAAGCTTAATTGAAATCCTTAGACTATTTTGATTGAGGTTAGTCAAACTAACCTCAATTATATTGATTTCAAATTTCTCCTTAAAAAGTCTCTTAACAACCCCCATGAACTCTCTTTTAAGATCCCTACTCCTGACAAACCCTAATCCTCTCAAGTGATTAAAAGCTCTCTCTAACACTCAAAAATCATAACAACTCCCTCCATTTGTCATGATCGTGGATATCTTGTTGGTTGAAGAAGGAAAACATTTTTTTAAATCTTAGATCTCAAGATCAAAATTTACACTAAAGATCTATCAAGTAGTGTTATTGTCTTAAACCAACACTAGCCTGGTTTACATTTCAAAGCTTTAATATCAAACTCATCAAATTTTAAATTGAAAGGGTAGATGTGGATCTCAAATCATTCATAAGATTATAAGATAAATGATATTAAGAAGTAAAAAATTGATATATTATATTTCATGTAGATATGGCAAGTAGAGGTAAGGGGAAGAAAGGTGTTGCCCAGCATCCTGGTTGTAGTGGTAGTCATAACTCCCTCATTTAACACTCCTACTTCGACTTCTACACCAGCAGGAGTGCAAACATCCCAGCCTGGGGGGCAGGAGCAGTACATTATGGTGCCCAACCCTGGGTATGTTCCTCCTCCCCCTCCAGTACAGCGAGTTTCACAGCCCGCATCACCGACTACATCTACCACGCCGTCTTGTTCATAACACATAGGTGGGGGATCCACTGCTTTTACATCTTCGTCTGGGCGGCAGTCACAGACCTGGGCACCTTCGAGACCTTTACTCACTTTGAGATGGGATGGATCCACTTAGTAAGATATTTGCGAAATATGCTGCAAAAATTTATTTCATGTAAATGTTAACATAATTTTCTTATTATGTTGTCATTATCCACTATATAATATATCTTTATGTGTTCAATTGGTATCCACCCCAGAAGGGTATCCACCAGGTTACAGATACCATTAAGAAAATGTATGATGCGCCTTACATCAATTTTGGTAAGGTGCATAAAAAATAGAGGAATGGTACAAAGATTGGAAGGTAATAAAGTCAATTGATTCATTTAAAGTCTTCTTTGATCTATAATATTTTACATGTATTAACTAATTTCTATTCATTTAGAGCCACTTTACCATTCCCCCCAACATGAGAAGATGATATCAAGGCTTGGAAAAGTCGCACTGCAAAACGACTAAGGCAGATGTATGCTGAGGCCCATCAGGACCCATCATCTGCAGATTGGATCACACCCCACTTTCTTCAAGCCTTGCAAGAGTACTGGCGTACGCTAGAGTTGCAAAATCTCTCCTTGAAGGGCAAGACGAGCAGGGCATCCATTAAAGGTAGCTCATTGCATACCGGTGGTTTGACGACTTTGGCCGGCACTAAGGCTAACTTGGTTAGTGATTTCCATTTTTGTTAAGTTTTCTGTTATTCAATTTATCAATTGAATTTAAGAGGTTTACTAATTGGAATTGTAGGAAAAAACGCTCAAGACACCACGTACACAAGGAAAGGTGTTTAAGGAGACACACACTCGCAAAGGTAACAAGACATTGTGGATTGATCCATGATCTGAGTCAATATATGTAAGTATAGTTACTCTTTCTATATTTTCTGATTTAGGACATAAAAAATATTGTTTGAGCCTAACATATAATTTTCTGCAATGAATTGTAGGGTGATTATGTTTAGAGGCTAGAAGTTGCATCAGTTGAGGACCTAGAGTCCATTGATGAGGACGCTCTGTGGTCAGAGACGGTGGGCGGCTACTATAAAGGCCACATTTATGGCATGAGGGCTGCTTTACAGATTCGATGTCCCCTGCATCTGTCACCGGGAAAGCCCCTTCTCTTGTGCCTGAGGTGGTAGAGGACATGATCTACACTCAAGGCCATGCCCTAAATGAAGAACTCTAGAAGCAAAATAAGGAGATGTGGAAGAACAAAGAGGCTGTGTGGAAGAAGAAGTGGGCCAAGAAAATGGAGAAGAAGGTCGAGAAAAAGTGGCATCAAGGATGCAGAGGGAGGTGCAACAGTAGATGTAGCAGCAGTATATACAGATGCAGCAGATGCATGCATACTCTGAGCTGATGAAAGCAAGTAGCTCCACGTCTCTTCCTCCTCTTCCACCACGTCTACCACCACCAGTTTTTGGGGCGATGCAGCCGTCCTCCTTTAATGATGATGATGCTGATGACGACGATGGTATCGGTGACTAGGACAAGGTAGATATTGATGTTGTCGAGTACTCGTGATTATTTTTGTACTGCACCTGGGATTGTTGTTTTATTTTTCATATAATTATTTTAGATATTTACTTTTATTATTGAAGTGAGATTTTAATTTATAATAAAAATTGTTTTCAAAATTTAAATTTTTATTCCATAAATTTCCTTAGATTTACTTATTCTTACGATAATTAGTAACAATGCATGATAATCATAAAAATAACCAACATATACAATTTATCAAAATTAAAACATTATAAATGGATCTATAGTCGGTAAACTTTTTTAATTTTTATCCATTATAGACTAATGATACCATCTCTAACATTACAGACAATAAAAATCCGTCTGTAAAAAATAATTTTTAAAACAATTTTTTTCATCTTACAGGTGGATTTCACTGTCTGTAATTTTGAGATGGTAAAAAATAGACGAGCTTTACCCACCTATAAATCCATCTGTAATTATAAAATCTGTCTATACCACATTAAAAATCTGTCTGTAAATCCGTCTGTGTTCCGCAAAAATCTTGTAGTGATGCAAAACATGCTCTACGGTTTGGGACTTCTACCTACAATGACACCAGAGCACTCTAATCTATATAAAGATGCTTCACCCTAGTGAAGCTCACTAGCCAAAACTCTAATGCTACTGGGCAGAAGGTGGTTGGGAAGAACCCGCAGTAGCTACTGTATTTGTAAATAGGAGAAAGCAGACTCAATAAGTGAATCTTCATCTACAACCCTCTTCATAGGACACTAAAGAAGAATGCATAATATCACAATTATAATAATAATAAAGCTCTAAACATTTCACATCTATATACATGTAGTCATAGTCATGGTTTTCCATAAATCAGAACAAGATCACTCTAATAAAAAAAAATGAATATCTGGTTATGTACAAATCATGTGACATAACAAAGTCTCTGGTTATGTATGTCAACCATGGCATAACAATTTTCTCTACTTTATGGTTCTTTAAGAACCTAAATTGAATACCTAACTAGGTTCTATTTCTGCTTTATGAGATTGTCCTTTGGGGATAACTTGGTATTAAGGTTAACGATCGTTTTCCATCCATTAATTCATTGTCTATTTTTCTATAGCTACTATCTAAATCAAGTCATAAAACTAGTCTTTTCTCTAAAACTCTGTATCTGGGTTCTACTTTGAGTTTAAAAGCTATATCATATATATAAACCGTTTTCATAATTCATTTTCACATTCATAAAAGTCTCTAATAATTACATTGATCATCAACTCTACATAAAAATCAGTTTAACAATAATGGTCCCATAAGTTTTATTAAAAATATGTTTCATGCTCTTAAAAGTAGAAGTTCATAACATGATAAACCAATAGTAATATGAAATCTCTTCAAAATGATCTCTAAAATTATACATAATGCAACCTTGTGATGAAAATAGCTCTAATGACTAACATAGAGATCATAGGTTTGAACTCACTCACCTTGAGGGGTGGAATATGTACGATCAACACCAACAGGACTCTGGAAAGTACGAATCGCACTAATATATGCCATAATAGCCATAATACTCTAAATTAACTTCTAAAATCTCTAGATAACTTAGATCTAATTCTAGCACAATGGAGAGGTACCATAACTTGGTAAACATGGAATAACATCAATACCAACCCCAAGAACCATGAAAGATTAGAGGGAAAAGGAGCAAAACTAGTAAAATATTGTACCTTTAAGCCTTGTGGGTGAAAGATTGGAGTTAGATTGAATTAAATTGGGGTAGAATAGTATACGAAGGTATAGGCTTCGTGTTTTGGGGAAGAAGGTTCGTGTTTTCTAGTTTGAGACTCGAAATGTGGGTTTTTATATAACCTAGGACTGTTATAGCGGTCATACCTGAGAGCGTGCCCTTAATGCACTACCTTAGCATACAATTGCTGTAACACTCACCAGAAAGCGTGCTCTCCCTGTCCGATGCTGCCTTACTCTCTTTGACGTTGCAGTGCTCTCCAAAGAAATTTTTTTCGGAATTTTAGGTTGTCATGTGCGTAGGCCATTTTTTGAGTCCTCACCACAATAAGATAAATGCAAAAATAGTTGAGGCATTGGTGTGTGCTTAGGATTGGTTACATACTACAATTTTAGGTAATATGTTATGTTATATTTTGTCCATTTTTTGTGTTTGCTAACATTTCTTGTTATTTTGTTATAATTGTTAGTTGCTTCAAAATGAAAGGCAAAGGATTAGTGACTCACAATATTTGACGACAAAGATGTTGATGATAGGGTATGTAAGTGAAATCTTATATAAAATTTCTTGTAGTTTTAATTTTCTAAGACTTGGAATTAATGTGTGTTTCTTTTTGTAGGCAAGCATCACTCATGCATGATGATTATGAAGACCAGAAGTGCAAGTATGCAACAACATGCTTTGTTTATGTTGGACTAATAGGCCTAATTATGTGACCACATGATTTTTGATGTTTATGTTTTTTTTTAATTATTTTCTAGTAGATTTTTATGTTAATTTTGGATGTTGGACTTGGACATATTGGCACGAACTTGTGGTTTTGCCTCTATTTTGTAAGTTGAAGTTAATAATTTAATGTTGTATAAGGCTAAGCTTTTTAAGATTTATGGTGTTAGAATGTTAAATTAGCTATTTTTAGTTTTTTTTTTTAAATTTGGGCTATTTATTGATGATTTTTGGGTTAATAGAAATTTTCCCTCAATTTTGCACATCTCCACGAATATCCACGGGGAATTGGGGATCCGTGGGGATTACGGATGGCAGAAGTTTTTTCCCCACTGTGAGGGTCAGGTTTGGGGATAGGGAAGTGCTTGGAGGTTTAAGGTGAGTAATGGGGAAGTACTCCCCACACTTGCCTCGTCCCATTGTCATCCCTAATTTTGAGTCGCATCTTTTATCTTGAGGGATAGAGACATTCACCAGTAGGTGTTTGTGTCCCATACTCCTTCGATTCCCATGATCAAGTGGTAGATATACTCACTAAACCCCTATCAGCCTCATTTGACAAGTTCAAATCTAAATTTAGAGTCTCGAATCTCTCTATCTTGAATTTACGGGGGAAGGCTGGGAGCAAAGCAAAGATTCTATTGTTCAGTGAGAAAGAAATATGTTAAATAGATGTTAGTTTAATCTATTATCATTAACTTGTAATTAGTAGTAAGTAGTGTTTTAAATTGCAGTTGGAATTATGGATACAGTTGTAGTTGAGATTGCAAGTAATGCAACAATCGCAATGCACATTGTAGTTGATGCGGCCTGAAATTTTCGCATGCCTGTAAATTGAAAAAGAACTTGTTGCGATCTTGATATGATATATTGCATCCCCAATGCGGTTTGTTGTGGCCCTGATACAGTTGTGTTGTGGTTACATTGCGATCACTTTGCATGAAAGTGCATCACATTGCAGTTGTAATTCAATGCAGTTGCACTACAAATTGTTATCACAGTATCGCAGCCACATCAAGTGATGCGGTCCACAATTTGAAACCATGTTAGTAAGTCATGCCAATCCGACATTATCATTGTTGTATATGTATGGTCAAATTCACTTGGAACTGTAGAAGCTTGAATCATTCTTTCAATACAACACAATTCAACTCCCCTTTCTTTCAACCTTAAGGTCTAATACCAATATTGGTGAAATGAGAATTAAAGTTGTAAGGCCACATCCAAAAATATGAGAATACTTTAAAAAATGTTCTATATTTTAATATTATTACCACATTGGTTATTGAGTAAGTTAATATTAGAGAAAATTATATTGATATCCCCTTAGATTCAGTCTAATTATACTCGACATTCCTCTATTTTCTAAAACTGTCATTGAATACTAATCTCCCATACATATAATATTCTTGGCAATATTTAACATATTTATTGAATAAAATACTTTTTTTATCACGTCGGGATGAAATTTATAATTATAACTTATGACTAAAAAGAGATTTTTTTAATTAATATATATGTCAAGTATTGTCAATATATTAAAATTGAGTCACTAATATTTTTTTTACGCAATAATTGTGTCACTAATAATCATGTACATATCCAATGTTATCTTTTTTCTTTAACTTAAATCAATAAATTAATATCTGTAGGGGAGGTTAGTTTAATTTTTCAAAATATAGAGGTGACGAGTGTTATTACACTAAACCTCAAAAGAGGTCACTATAATTTACTATCTTTCAATTCTTAATATATGCTAATATCTTTCACGTAAGGATGACAATTCAATCCTACCCATAAAGACACCTACCTTACTTAACCCGCTTCGTTAGATTTTAAACTCGTCTTGCATTAGGGTAGATAAGTGCAATGTGTGAGGCTGGATAGGTTAGGTTGAGTCTGCCCCTAACTTGCCCACACCCCATATAAATATTTAAAAAATTGAAACTTTGATATTCTAACCCTATATAGTTCATTCCTTTTTATTCTGTTGTTGATGTTGCAACCTCCTTGGTTTTGTTGATTCTTGCTACTTTGATCCTTTATGTAGTGAATAAATATTGACATTTCCTATTCTTTAGATGATTGTGTTTAGCATATTTGGGTTCTTGTTCATTATTTTCTTGAAACTCTACCTGTTCTATATGTTTATTAGATTTTACAATAATTTTATAGGTGTCTAAAAAAAATAGCAGGCAAGGGTAGGCATTAGTAGATAGGATATGGATTCTAATTTTTAAAACCCTCAAATAGAACAAAATCGATTGAGACTAATATTAATAAGATACCAATGGGATTGAGCTCGGGCTCATAAACTCATCCCAAACAAAAAAAAAGAAATTGTCATCCCTACTTTCACAATCTAAAGCAAAACCTTGCTCCTTGCATTTACATATGATACATATGCAAAAATCCTATAATTTGCTACATTTGGCATATAAACATTGAATTTGATTTGTATACAATTTTAAGATACAGATAAATTATAAAAAACAACTATCTGTTATCTATTATGATAGCTATATCAACGAAGAGGAAAAAAACAAAACTAGACCAATAACTACCAAAGGCAAGGGCACACACGGAGAACCATTGGAACTTTGCCAGCCTGACAACACAACAGGATTCATTCGCATCATAATTCCTGCAATGTCTCCCTCTGCGCCTCTCTCCAAACCAGAAAAACAAAAGAAGAAGATCCATCAAAAGGAGAAGAAAAAGAGCAAAGTAAAGGGGTGAGAGTGAAAGAGAAAATGGGTTCAAAGTCCTTCTTCTCTTCCATTCTCTATTGCTTCCTCCTATCCACATTGGCCACCGCTTCCCCATTCCTTTCAGGTACAATAATTCTTTCCCTTCATATTGCAGCCTTTTTCAATCATGGAATGTGTCACGTTCAATGATATGTAGATATTCATATTTGGTAAATTTTTGCATAATGTGGTTTAGTTTGCGTTGACACAGATGACATATTTGAGTCTGGGGCATACACCGGCCGTGCCCTCCTACAGGCTAAGAAAGGTAACATTTTATATTCTTCCCCTTAGTTTTAGCTTATATATAGGTAGCCTTAATCCTATGTGGAGGTTTTAATCCATCTTCACTGGATTTGCTTTCAATTCATAATGTGGACAATCATAACGTAACAAAGTTCATGAAATCAAATTGATTTTTTAGAACCTGATTATGTTGGTCTTGACAATTGCAAACAAATTTGATGCGTTATGATTCTTAAGAGAACATAAATCTATCTCCTTCGTTTAATTGGTTTAACTTGTACGTGCTTCATATAGTCTTATACATTTTCTTTGTATAATACACTATATTGGTAATACCCAATAATGGAAGGTTTGATTATAAGAATGTTTTCATCACAAATACGTGAAACATGGATAACGTGCGCTCTGAACCCATTAGTCAGGCAAACCTATTTTGATGATTCCTTACTCTTTCAATGTGGTAATGTAAAAGTGTAACACTTTAAAGATGTTTGATCTGTCTTCTGTTCTTATTTTTGTAGTTGACGTGTTTGTTGTTTCAACCAATGTTTTATAAATTACATTAAACCATCGGTAAACCTCTTGCATTTGTGGATCAACGGTGATTTAATGATAACAAATTTAACTGGTTGTCTTGATTGAAGTGCTCTTGGGGCTATTCTTGATTATGAAAAAGTAAAAGTCAATTTTTTCTACCTGATAATAAAAAAGTTGAGATGTTTTTGTTTTCAGCTTATAGAAGCCAATATAACTTTGCTCTTATTAGTGACGATGAAAATAGAAATTATCCTCTTTAATATATAATCATCATAGATTATAAGAGCTATTTGATAACATATTTCCTACATACTATTATTATAACTTCTCCTTATTGAGAACAACCTTTACATTGTTTTTCCAAATAAAACTGTTATAAATCTTTAGGAGCAACTTTTGAAGAGTCAAAAGAGCTTAGCAACTCTAAAAGAGTCACAATAATACCAAACGAAAGGAACTCATTTGGTTTTTCAAAATTACTGGTTTTGGCCATTCTACTTTCTTTACGGAGTTCTAAGAACAAGTTCAAAATAAAGTAAAAAAAAATTGTAATTTTTTAATGTATATCAATTAAACATGGAAATAGAAAACAAACCAAATATCTTTTATACTTTCCTTTTGTTTTCCTTTTATTGTCTCAAATCTCTCTAGCTTTTCATTATTGAGCCGACAAGTGAAACTTTTCTGTCCCAAATTCTGCAGCTTGCGGGGTTGATTTTGAAAACACAAACTACACAATCCTCACAAGCCAATGCAAGGGGCCCCAATACCCTCCAAAAGTTTGCTGTGAGGCTTTCAAGCAATTTGCTTGTCCTTTTGTCGACCAGATTAACGACATGACAACTGATTGTGCTTCAGTCATGTTTAGCTACATCAACATCTATGGGAAATACCCCCCTGGCTTGTTTGCTAATCAGTGCAAAGAAGGGAAAGAAGGCCTTGACTGCAGCCAAGTAAAGCCAGCCAATAGTTCTGTCCCTAACAGTGCTCATGTGGCTGCTGCTCACTCTTTGTTGCTAATGATCACTGCTGGTTTCCCTGGCCTTTTGTTCCATTTGTTCTAAAGGCTGAATATGTGAAAAGCCCTCTTGTATAAAATTACATCAGTTTTCTTGAACTGTCATACCAAGCACTTTGAGTGAGGAACTAACTTTCATGTGATGCTGAAGTTAATATTTTCTTATCAAGATTAACCTGAAAAGTAAATTACTATAGTTAATCTTTTTTTCTTTTTTTTCCTTGATTGCTAATTTGCTACATGCAAAGTGTGTTTATGGCGATCCATGTAACATTCCTGATAGATTTTTGTACTCTGTAAAGGTGCGTATCATACCACAATTAGTGAGTAATGACTCATATAGAAGCTTTGTTAATAGATCAAGAACCAATTTTTTTTTCCCAAACAAGACTTCATCTCAAAAAAAAATTTTATATTGTCATTTAATCATATATTATTATATATATGAGAGATTTATGAAGTAGTAGACATCAAACATTTTTTTATTGATATACTGATATAGGATCAGGCAACTTTTCCTTTCATAAACAAATGAGGCCAAACTCTTAAAAAAAGGAGCAATAAATACATTTATATGTCTCCAAAGGAGACACACACAAAATACTCAAAAAAATAATGTTAAGTGTATAACTAAATTACACAATAATTACATATCACATACCATTAAATTTGATGAATGAGTAGGATATGTAGCAACCACACATGACATCTAATAGTGATAAAGTGTGTGATATACATTTATTATATAATTTAATTATACACCAAATATTACTCTATTCTAAACTCAGGCTGAGATGCGTATTACAAAGCTCGAGTCTCTCGAGACATTAACACAACACATCAATCGAGACAATAATCCATTGTCTTGCAACTGACTGGTTTGCAACTCTATTGCTTCAACCAGCAATTGATAGAATATCCTCGGAACGAGTCAACCTTTCTTGGCCTCCTCTTGCCAATCCCCCACAACGTGATCATGGTGAGCCACACCTTGACTCAATCAAGATTGAAAGTTGTCTCTCAATGTAGAAGGTGGTTGATGATCCACCACGAGAGGGGAGGAGAGAAGACATGCACACAAGTACCAAACCAAGATAGTAGCAAGTAACTAGTGGAAACCATCTCAAACAAGCCAATAACAAGTTGTTGGACAACTCACAAGACCCTTTGACTTCCATCTGAATTCAACGCTTTGGCTTTCCTATCAAAGTGTTCTTCCCTTTCAACCTTAATCATGAAAGTCAGATCCAAAGAGTGGTGAGGCTTCTAAATGACAATCTCAAAACATAGCCAATCCAGTTTTTATCTTTCATGCCTCATTCTTTAACTGTGTTCTCCTTTTCTTTATGTGTACTTTCCTTAGCAAAGAAGCTCCTAAACAGTGCACAATGGACAAAACAAGGAAAATATGACTTGCAACTGGAACATAACAAAGAAAGAGAAAACGAGAAAAAGAGAGAGAATAAGAAAACGAGAAAATGATGAATAACAATGAACATTTTGTTATATTCCTATATATGTTTCCAATCCACCCCGCTCGCTATGGACTAACCATAAAATGAGGTAGACTGGTTGATACGTTTAATTATATTAGTTGAAAATACCAATACATTCTGTAAAAAGATGGTAGGTTGGTGGTCCTAGTAAAAAATAGGTGATAGGATAAATATATGAAATTGTGTTTTATATTGAATTGCATTAAACTGCAAAATCGATTTTATATCTTTTTTGACATATGAAATTGAGTATGAAATTGGAGTTTAGCATTTAAATTAGGAACCCCAATTCCAATTTTTATATTTGGAGTAATACAAAGCATTAGAATTATAATTTCATAATTTAATTCTATAGAATCAAAAAATAAATAAATGGCTTAGTTTTAATTCATAACATATACCATATAATTAATTGTCAATTCTTAAACTTACCAAATATCTCTATCTTCTCATTAAAGCTTATGTAATTTTTTTCTTTCTCATTTATTTTCTAATAATTATGCTATAATTCTTTAATAAATTCAAATACAAAATTTAATATCTAAATCAATTCTAATTCTTTTAAAATTAAAATTTCACCTTATAATTTTGATTTAAACATACAAATGGACCATACTATTGAACTACAATTTTTTGTGGGGTAATGCGAAACAAAGAAAGAATAAGGCGGGCGGGGCCCTCAGCAGTCACTAACATCGAACTAACATTTGATTGGCCTTCGAGTAAAATCACCTTTTTGACGTTGATGATGATCTATGGTGGGGGACTAGGATTTGTCAATTGCTGATTTAGCATACAGGATGTTTAATGTGTAAATTGAAAGAGTGGGGTTTGCAACTTACAAAACTTAGTGGTCTGAAATGTTCATCTTGTTGTCATATTTATCTTCTAAATTGACCCAAACATTATATTAAATTTTGTGTCTCCAGAAGATAGCAAAGGACGAGGAAAGTTTCAAGAATATTTAATTCGACGATGGCTAGGGTTCATAAAAATAAGCCAAAAAATTAAAATAAATAATTGAAAAAAAAAACGAGAAGAAACAACATTGTCCAGGCACCCGGTGGTAAATCATAGTGACAACTGATGACTTGGGATTTGACATAATTCAAAACGTTCTGACAGAGATATATATCTGCAGCTACTATGATATATTATATCATTTTATATCTTTATCCATTTGCATATGATGGATTAGAGTGTATCAATATGATATCTTATAAAAGGTGAGTCAAAATAATATTTCTTTTTACATATAGCCACTTTGGATCTAAAATTTGTTTCTGCGTTTAGTTTTCTTTAATTTTATATTATAGGGTAACCTGTAGGTTTATAAAATAATACACAGATTTATATGATCATGATTTTATTATTTTATAGGTATTTTATAATTTCATTTTATTTTCAATTAGTTCTTATAGTTTAAAAATTTTATATTTGGTCCCTAGGATAAATAAAGATTTGTAATTAAATCTCTAAACCAAACAATTATTGCAAAAATATGAGGTTAGATACAATATTATACTTGATTCCTTTTAATCTGACTGCATACATGGAAAAGGAGCTGGCAATAGTTTTTTTTTTTTGGTCAAACTGGCAATAGTTTCACACTAATGTGTTTTTGAGACTTAAATGAACTTATTTATTGTTTAATAACAAAAGAATAAAAGTCTATCAGCATGAGTTTCGAAGAAAATTTGACAACATTATTGAATCTTTAATTTTGGATGAATTCAAGAAAATCCATATGGAGCCGATAGTATATGAAATCATGCAATATTTCAGTTAATCTCACGTTTATTGATGTTAGATTCATGAACTTAATTAAAATTAATTAGAAATTTTATTACAAATTTTAGAATATAGGACTAATTAAAAATTCGATAAATTTACATAGACTAGTAAATTAATTAAACGTATCATCCATTAAAAGTCAACGACTTAGATTTATACAATATAAAATGATCTTATGTAGCAAATCATCAACGTAACCGAAAAAAAAAAAAAAAAGCTCTATTAGTTTCCTACATTTCAGTGCACGTGTTAATAGTATTTGTCAACTCAAGGCTTCAAGTGATATACATAAGTTGAACCACCCAACTTGAACTTGGGACTAACGTAATAAGCTAGAAAAAGAAAATTATTTTGTTAGCCAAAACTCAAAAACATATATTTATTTTAGAAATACAATTTGGTCTCTGTAGAGTAGAAAAAAATATATACGAGTATTTTTATCCAATTTTTTTTGTTACCCAGTGTACGTGTTACCTTGGTGTCCCAAAATTTTTTGTATTCAAATAGCACGCTTCCGACTAGTCATATTGCTCAAATGGCAAACCAACTTAAGATTGGTTGGTTCTTTGAATGTGCACCTCTTTATCCCTCTCAGAATAATTTAATGGAGTTAAAAAAATTGGTGTCAATAGCTTTTGGACAAGTTATTGAGTCATCCGTACCATCATCATGTCTACTTACTTCATGTGCCATTTGTTTTCAAGATGACAAAATTTGAAGTACCTTTCCCTAGCAGTTTTCTTATTGACTTTGTCCAAGCCTTAATTAACCAACTTGTTTGTTTGACTCTTTAAGGGATTTGTACCTGCTAACCATGGCCGTTTTGTGTATAATTCCTACCTTTATGCATGTAAAGTCTACAATAGATGTTATCCTTAGGAGGACTGGAAGCAGCATTCGATTCCCATTCTGTATTTTGAAAAAGTCCTTACGAAATTGATGGTCCCTTAAGCATCACACCATAGAAACTGTATTTTGAAAAAGTCCTTATGAAATTGATGGTCCCTTAAGTATCACGCCATAGAAATATTGAGTAAATACCTATATTAGTCCCTAAAGAATATTATGCAAACAATTTGATCTCCAAAGAAAATAAACCCCTCCCATGGTCCCCAAGAATCGAAACATATGCAGGACAAGTTAGTCTTTCTAAACAATATATCAATTAAACCTTAATGTGATGGCAAGTGTAGTCAATTAATTCAATGATGCGACGTGTAATGTTACACAAGAGAATCACACCTATACCCCTTGAGCAATACAGTGTTGTTTCTATGTTTGTTTTTTCCTCAAAACTTAGAACAACAAGATGCAAAGAAAGTGATTATATGAAGCAATTTCTTAAATCCTTTCAAAATGACATGTTTGGATCTCAATGTATCATCAATTCATATGACGCATCAATGTTGTAACAAACCACATGCTTCATTCCATTAATGGAGACTTAATTAACGAATAGATTAATTTGTCCTATATTTCAATTCTTGAGAAATCACATGCATGATTTATTTTCTTTAGGCACCAAAATGTCCAGCGTAATATTCTTGAGAGATTAAGTTAAACGTTTATTATTATTATTATTATTTGTCACTTTTAAAATCTACCTAGCCACATTTTTAAAGTCCAACAAAAAATTAAAAAATTATTACAATGTATCATTGATGATTGATGCATCGATACTCTTTGCAATCTTCACCATCAGATTGCAAGGTTTATGATGCACCTTGACCAATGAAGTGCATGGTAGCACTACTCGCCAAGTTGTAAATAGGCAAGAGTATGGAAGGGGATTCAGGAATTTCCCTCATTAAAAGAAACAGAAAGAAAGTAATCGTACAACACCCATCGCAATCGCCTGGAAAGTTGAGGATAGAAAGTTTCTTCAAACATCAATTATTCGGTGTCTTCATGCATGGTGTATTGTGGGGGCGAGTATGAACCCACCGTGTTGGTGATAAGATCAGGTTGTGTAATTGGCCTATTTTAACATTCACAATAGTGTAGACACCCATAGGTCTCATATGATGTGAAAAGAGTGATGGAGAAAAAATAAGTTAGAAAAAAAAAGTGATGAGACACATATATTGTGAGTAGGGTGTTTAGGTTTTTAAAAAAAAGTGGCTACTAAAGTAGCAAAATCCATGGGAATATGCTGTACAATTTGCTTTTGGTTGTTCCACAATTCGGGTAAAGGTGCTTGAGCAGAAAAGGAAGTGTGGCCTTGGATTCTTATCACCAATCAAATAACTCAGCGCTGATTGCTGAACCCTGTGAATATGTCGCATCTATCTATGATGATGCAAAAGTCACTACAATTGTCCTCACACTAGGATTATGCTTGTTTGATTAGGATTAACAAATAAACAAATAACTAAAATTTAATCCCTAAAAGTTGGTCAAATTTTCTTGTCTAACATTTTCGATAATGAGTCACTCACTAGTTCGTAGCTATGTTATGCTTAATGCCATTTCAATCATATTGTTCAACCTAGTATATTGGGAAAAAAGTTGTTTAACTTGATAGGATCTAGAACTTTGTGATCACTAGTTTTTATTTTTTTAATATATTAGAATTTTAAGGATAATTAGATTTAAGCTTATACTCATAAATTTTATAAAAACCCCTCACCAATATATCACTTGATATTGAACAAAGTTTTGAATAAATGGGAGTTACATCTAACAAACATAAAATAAAAGGAACGATACCCAAAGTAAATTTAAAATATAAATCACTCTATAATTACTTATGGTACGGCCACAAAAATGTGAAAAGTGAAGCCTAGCTCGTTACATTAAACTCCATAATCTTTCACTTTCCGTATGACACATAAAATGATTCTGAAAGTAATTTGACCAATTTGCCATATCACTAACATTGGAAAAAAATAATTTTACACCATTAATTGATAAAATTTTACTAAAATGAAAAATTATGAGAGTGATTGTGATTGGTGTGTACCTATTTTTTATAATTTATATGTTTGTGAAATTCTCTTGATCAGTATATAGAAATTAAATTCTTTATTTTATTATAATTTTATACTTTTCTATTGAGGCCAAGGAAAAACATTTTACTTTTTCTATATTTGTTACCTTATTAGGATATGTTTTTAAGTTTAGATTTTGAAAGATAAATGTTTAAAATGTCAAAATTTTGTAATACAAAACCTTTTTTCTCCTTCCTTCATTCCCCTACAAAATTCAAACTTACAAGCATACTTTTAGAAAAAAAAATCATTTTATAATAATTCATAACATGATTCAACTTGTACTTCACTCTTTAATTTTGACCCATCATAATTTCTCTTAAATTAGTAATATTATATTGTTGACCCATATACTTAAAAAATAATTATAAAAAAATTAAGAAAACTACTCCATATATAGCATCTTTTTACTATGTTATATTATACTATATATTAATATTAACTTATATATATACACTACATATTAATTTTTATATATAAACACATAAATTTCGTTTTTAGAAAACTTGGGGCCACAACACCTGTTAATCGTCTTCCCTCCCAATAAATCCACCACAGAATCTCACGTCAAAATATTGGAATGATGAGTTTATAAAGAAACTAATTTATCATCTTTTACCAAAAAAAGAAAAATTTAATTTCTAAAGGAATTTGTATCTCAATATATCTCCGGTGAATTTGTTGTTTTCATTTTAAAAAAATGAAAAAGAAATTGGCCACTTGTCAAACAGAGCGGGTTTTCGTACAGTTTGATCACAATTTGCACATTTTGAGAATATTCCATATGCCTAAACCGCCAAACCCCACGAGGGGCATGCCATGCAATGCAATTCATCAAAAAAAAAAAAAAAAAAAAAAGCTGTTTTGCCATTGTTCCTTGAATATTACCCAATCTCTTCCATAAGCAATAATGCAATTCATCAATACGCTACCTTGTTCCATGAACAATGTCATCACTCATTCCTTTACCCGGGCCATCTATTCCTCCAAATTTATAACTACAAAAAAAATTACGCTTTGCAGCAGTCATCTCCATAGTAACTTATTAGGTTACTTTTGATTGAGATAAAAACAAGATTTTCATGCATAAATATATGTAATTATGTAGTGTTAATAAATTAGTTTTATGGTAAGAGTAGCTTCAATAAAATAAACTAATTTTAAACTATTCTCAGAGAAAGGACCCACTTTAGGCACCAAGCTTGCGGCTATGAGCAGGCAGCCTCTTTAGGCCAACATGTGGCCAGTATCAACACACTCAAACAATACCCTTCTAACAAGCTGCCCGTGACAGGCCTCCACCATGTTACATGCTATTGTTTTCCCCCAAATCAAGGATGAAGCAAACACCAAAAGGAAAAAGAAAAAAGAAACATATAATTAAACGAAAAAAAAGAAAAAGAAACATACACTTAAACAAGAAAGCAAAAAAAAGAAAAAAAAAAAACTTAAACAAGAAAGAAAAATAATCAAACACTATAAAAACTATTTTTTTTATTCCTCCGTGGAAAAATTAGACAAAAGAGTCACAAGCAACAGTGAAAACATCTTAGGAATCCCGCAACAATACAATTCTCTCTCTCTCTCTCTCTCTCTCTCTCTCTCTCTCAATTTCTCATCGTAATAATAATCAACCCTACGGGAAAAAAGAAACACTCAGAACAGGGAAAAAAAAAAGGAAATAATTGAAAATTTTGCAAAACTGTTAAATCTTTTTTTTTTTTTTCCTTCTAGAAAGCACAGGATCAAAAAGATGAAGGCGCCAAAAATGAAGAGAAGAGGTACAACAGATAATTATGAGCAAGAAGCTCCAAATCCTTGTTGTTGGTGTGGAAAAACAAAGCCTTGTTTTTTTCTTCATCTGTGAGCAGTGATCAGCGTCTCAATGAACCGCAACCCATCGAACCTCGGCGCGAATTTCTCGTTCGAAGCCGAACCCTCAGAAGAAGAAGAAGAGCCTCCATGGCTCCTCTGAGCAACACCGTCCTGCACACAATTGAAACAACCACATCGGAATTTGAATAACAAGAACTGCGAAGAAAGCATAAAGATTCGAACTTTCGTGTGCTCTGTTTCAGATCCCTACGGTTCGAAGCGGAATCTGGAAGCAAAAAGAGAGCGGAGTTATGAGGGGAAGAGTAGGGCTTGATGGAGAATACCTGAACGGAGACATGTGTGGTGGATGAGACGGAGACGGCGGTGGCCGAAGCGGCGGCGACGGAGGCAGCCAAGAAGCTGGATTTCTTCATCCTGGAGGTCGGTGGTGGGTGTTTGGCTGCGTAGAAAGTCGAGATTGATTTTCGCAGGAAAATCGGAGGGAGAGAATGTGAGAGAGAAAAGTTTGGGAGCGCGTTTTGTTGGGTCGGGTTTGACGGCTTATATATAGACATTAGGGAGAGAATGAACCAAGTGGTTCATGCTTTATGTTTTTTTCTGGGCTTAGGCTTAACTATGTTTTTAACTTTCACGAATATAAATAGAGTCAATTTTAATGGATTAATTGTGTAAAATATTTTGATGATGTTATTCAATTATATATTTTCATATTAACAAAAATAATAGAGTTTTACATTTATTGTTTAAAAAGTTATTTAAATAAAATTATTTAATTAGATAATAGTATAAAAAAATTTTATATTGTCAGTATATAAAAATTAAATTCATATACATATAACTTATTTTTTTATCTTTCCAAATTTTTGTTTTGTTTTGGTACTTTTTTTAATTTTGTTTTTGTTTGTGTCCCCATCATGTAAATTTAATGCTAAATATCAATATTTATAAGGATCAAAAGATGACTTTTGAAATATTAAAAGAGTAAAATAAAATTTTCAATATTTGTAAGGGCTAAATGCATATTCCAGAAAACTCACTGAGACCAAAATTTGGAAGAATAAGGACCAAAAATACTAAAACCAAAATAAAAATTTTAGAGGAATCAAAACTAAAATGAGCTAAAAATATATTTAAGCTTTAATAAAAAAAATTCAATTTGACTCAACCATATTCTTCTTAATAAAAGTATATGATTGGAATTCAGTGCATAAAGTGGTAGCATAAAATTTTTATTTCAATATCCAATTTATAATTTTTTATAGGATATTTAATTATTATTAAAGTTTAATTTTGATACATTGACAATTAAAGCTTTTTGCATTGTTTTACACTATCATCTAGTCAAATCATTTCCTTTATATGACTTTTCAAGTAGTAGGTGTGAAACTTAATTAACTTTACAGATTTGACAATATATAATCGAATGATTATATAAAAAAGTTTTATACTATCAATGTGACTCAAGAAAGGAGTAGTTTACGAGAGTGAAAGGATAAAACTTACGTCGTATAATCATATATAAATGATTAAAATTTAAGGTTAATTAACAGTTATTAATCGTCATGTGATCGTTTAAGAAATTTATATAATTTTATATTTTAATATTAATCATTTATGTAAGATTCAACGATTATTGTTATTAATTTAATTAAAAACATATTTAATTATTTAAAAATATTTAATATTTTCCTCATTTTCAATTTTCACACAGTTACCAGCCATTACAAGTAATGATAATTAATTTATTTGATACACCTATTTTAAATCTAAATATTAATGCTTTTTTTACTTTAATACCAAAATTATCTAAATAATACAATATTGAGTATTTATGAAAATAATAAATAAAATAATAACAATAAAGATGTACAAATAAATCATAATACACAACTACATACCTTATTTTGTAACATCAAACTATTATATAATTTAAAAGGATTTGGCTCATAAAAAGTGAAGAGGATAGTAAAGTGTAAAAATAAGAGGTTAATCATTCTTATATGATTTTGTAGGATTCACACATGATATACACATAATAAAAGTTATTGATCCAAAAATTATTAACCTTCCACTTTTATATTTTACTAACTTACTTAGACGACCCAAATCGAATTCAAAATCATTAAAATACTTTTTACAATTGTTTTTTGTTGGCTATTCATGTTATTAAAATTTTAAGATAATTTGATACGGAATTAATAACTAATGTTAAATCTGAATTTTAAAAAGTTTTAAAAGGTTAACCTTTTTATCCACCATTGAAAATTAAAGTACAAAGGTCAAATATTTAATTTCTATTAAATAAATTATACATTACACACGTCAAAATAAATTCTAAAAAGTTATGGATGGACAAGCACCATCTTTTTCATTCATACACTATTAATGGTATTACACACTGATTAAATATATAACTAATTCAAAAAATATATAACTAATTCAAGGCATTAAATTATTCCAATTTTTAATAAAAGATACGTCGAATGAAAAATTATTGTAAAAAGTAAGTAAGTGATTGCTTGTAAATTCTATTATCATATGTTTATTTAGTACATTTAAAATTTTTGTAACGACTGGATCATAAAATGCCATAATATAAGTATCGTATATTTTAATTTAGTAATTTTTCTTTATTGCTATTCTTTTCTACTTACTATTTATTTTTTAAATATTCACTGCATAATATTTAGATAAGTTTTTTTAAGAAAATTTTAAACAAAATAACAATAATAACTTCTGATAATATTATGATGACTAATAAATAATTTAAATTAATCATTGATATAATTAAAAGAAGGGTATTTTGATGAAACTAAACAAAACATATTGTAGTAGGAAGTTTTTTTATTTTTTAGCAATTTACCATTAAAACAAATAGACCTTTAGGCCATGTTGGAAAAGTGTGGCCTTTAATAACAACAAATGTTTTCTTTGATAAAAGGCCAAGCTTTGTGACATTAGGCCACACTTTCTTTGTCATGACTTATTCAAACATATCCTTTAATCTACATCCATGTTTTTTAGAGGTACAAGCAACAATATAGAAAAGTTTGGTCTTTTATTTATGGGTAAATTATAGTAGCTTCCCTTGAGTTTCTTTCTTTTTTTTTTTATTTAGTACGGGGTCCTTGAGTTTCTTTCTAATTACACTTACCCCCTTCTAATTTTTAATATTACATATACTTCTCTCAATTAATTACACATCATTACATTGATATTCTTTATAAATTCAAAGTGACTTTCATACCTTTCTTTAAACATAGGTCTGAACCAACTTAGTGTCACGCCACGACTTGGATCGTGACCAGCATGTGAGGAATCTCATCCCCACGTAAGCCTCGAGATCGCTGCATCGTACTATATACATACTTTATTCATAAAACCCAAACTGAATCATAATTCAAATTCTACATTCAACTCATAATAACTCTTAACAACCATTTTCCCATAAATAAATCTAAAACTATAATTGTAATATAAATCATGATTTTCTCCTAGATGCACTTCCTCCATAAGCTTCACTAACTAGGGATCTTCCCCTCGTTGTGCCTTAATCTGCTTCACTAGGGTTGACTAGGCCCTAACATGAAAAAGAAAGGCTCATGAATCACCCAAACCAAACTAAACTCCCTCAGTCTCTAACCCATGAATGTCCTCTATCAACTATCACCTCAAGGGTGCTATGTGGGCCAAATTGCCCATAAGCTTCCTGCTCAAAGCATTTGCATAACATTTGCCTTGCCTGGGTGATCAGAGGTCATGCAGTCATAGTTCTTCAGCAACTCTAGCCATCTGTGTTGCCTAAGATTTAGATCTTTCTGCTGAAAGATGTACTTTAACCTCTTGTGATCTGTGAAGATCTCACAAGTTTCTCCGTACAGGTAGTGCCTCCAAATCTTCAAGGCAAATACCACAGCCGCCATCTTAAGATCATGTGTAGGGTAGTTCTGCTCATACCTCTTGAGCTATGTAGAAGCATATACCATAACTCAGCCATGCTACACAAGGATAAAACCGAGTCCACCTCTCGAGGCATCGCAGTACACTGAGAAACCACCCATGCCTGAAGGTAATACTAACACTAGAGTCGTGGTCAAGCAAGTCTTCAGCTTCCGGAAACTCTCTTCACATGCATTTGACCACTGAAACTTGATATTCTTCTGGGTCAACTTGGTCAATGACATTGCTATTCTTGAAAAGTCCTTGATGAACCTTCAATTATAACCTGCTAAAGCCATGAGATTATGGATCTCAGACATTGTAGAGGGCTTTGGTAGCTATTGAACCGCTTCAACTTTCTTCAAGTCCACTAGAATACAATCCTTGGACACTATATGTCTAAGAAACGCCATCTGATCAAGTCAAAACCAGCACTTGGAGAACTTGGCATAAAGCTGGTTCTCCCTCAAGGTTTGCAAGATAATCCTCAGATGCTACCCATGCTCCTCCTGGCTCCTAGAGTACACTAGAATGTCATCTACGAAGACAATCACAAAATGATCTAAGAACGACATGAAAACCCTATTCATCAGGTCCATGAAAGCTATAGGGGCATTGGTTAACCCAAAGGATATCACTAAGAACTCATAGTGTCCATAGCATGTCTTAAAGGCCATCTTGGACACGTCCTCATCCTTAATCTTCAACTGATGGTAGGCCGATCGTTGATCTATCTTGGAGAAACACCTAGCCCCTTGGAGCTGATCAAATAGGTCATCAATGCGAGGCAAGGGGTACCGGTTCTTGACTATCACCTTATTGAGTTACTGGTAGTCTATGCACATCCTCATAACCCACAACCGTGACATTTCTCACCCAGTTGGCCCCCTCTCTCCACATCCTATGTGGCCACCTCAAACTCTTGAAGAAGCTCGAGATGTTGATTTTCGTCGTCACATAGAAGTACTGCGACACCATGTACCCCAAGTGGCCCAAATCCTGGGCCTCGAATAGCTCCTTAGAAGGGTACTTGTAGCTGCCGTAGTACCTAGAGTAAGGGTCGTAGTCGAAGGAGTCATAGCGGGCCTACACCATCTCCCCATATCGTTGAAGGGGAAAGTAGCTGGAAATGAATTTGAAAAAAAAAAAAAATTAGCCACGGGAGATAAACTCATGTGTATCCTTTTACCCAATGCTCCATTTCTGAAATTTCAATTTATCACCTCAACTCATTTGTCACAACTCTGGGAACAGTCACACCCACCCTTAATAGCAAGCCAACCCCTTTTGATCCTTAATTTAGCTACTTGGAAAAATCAAGGTTTCAGCTTCCAAACTCATAGTTCGCACATAGGGAAGACCGGAGAGGGGAGGATGGGAAGAGGAAGAACGAAGACTAAGAGGGAAGAGGGGTTGGAAGAGGAAGATGGGGAAAAAATAGTTTTTTAGATGATGTGGTTTAGCAATATTATTTTTTCGTTTAGCCACATTTTAAAATGTGGTTAAATGTCAATAGGCACTATAGGCATTGATTGCAGTAGGCACCTGAGTAGTCACCACACACATATATATATTGTATTATGTCCCTTTAAAAAATTCAACCATCTTTAGATGTAGTATACAAAACAAATAACAAAAGTCTTTTGGTATAATGACATGTATGGAATAGAAGTATGAAACATATAAAGTCTCTGGAATATATTTTTAAAGATGTTTCTTTTATTATCTCTTTTTATTCACTTAGTGGAGTTTCTAGTTACTGGTTAATTATTTATGATATTCTATTTTGATGTTAAAATATACATTAATACACATTTTTTTAAGTTGAGCTTAAGAGATGTTTAAGAAGAAAACTATTGACTCATTTGTTAAGAGAAAAAAGAGAATAGATGATAAAATACATTCTTGTTTACCAATAATTTGTATAAGAAACACCATATAGTGACTCATTTTATGCTTTCTATATAACAATTTATTTTATTTTATTTTATATTATTTATGTTAACTAATATGGTTTCCTTCTCCAAAATTTCTAGCTCCACCACTAGAAGTGTGTAGGGGTGGAAATAGTTCAAGCCAAACTAGGCTTTCACCTTAATAAGCCTGGCCTAACTTACATCTCTTGGGCCTAAGCCTGGCCTATGACTTGTTATAGGCATTTTTCCGAGCTTAAACTTGGCTTGGGTTGAAGCCTATTTATATAACTTGTAAAAATCTCCAATGCAATTAATCCATTTTTTTTCCTTTCACAATATTCTGTGTTGAAATGTGTAGTTTGAGTTTCTAGGATAAAATCTCAAGTGCTCCAAAGAAAAACGATGTTAAGAAAAAAATAGGGATGATGTAAAGGTGAAAGAGAATAGAAATTAAGAGAGTAATAGCAAGGTGGAAATGGCATAGCTCCGGATATGTCGTATGGCGTGACTCCAAGGAGGCTTTCTTGCCCAGTTCTAATGTCGGGCACTGTGGGTGGCGTCGGCTGCCTAAAGTGATAAGCTGTAGTCTAGCAAGATAAGCAGCATTGCAAGTGGGTGAGGATGAGAGAATTTGTGAAAGAGATATGGTCACTAGGAAAGGAAATGAGAGAGACATGGGAAAAGACGGATTGTTTTTCACATAGAATGTGGGTGAGTTTTGCTTTTAGAGATGAAAGTATGATGCTGAGCGACGGCATGTATCATCTATAGGACTTATGAATAAAAGAAGTAGATTTAGGGTTTTTTTATTTTGAATTTGAAAAGAACTTAATTTAAGATATACAAATTAAACTTTTCTGCACCATAGCAATTACTGTGTAGATGACTAATAGTAAGCTTGTCTTCGTTTTAAATAAAGGAAGTGGGGGTTCGAATCCATTTTTGATGTCTTCATAAATGATATAAATAAAACCTCAACAAGCCAGCTGAACAAGCTTAACCAAAGCCTAGCATATTATAATAAATAGGCTCTTAAATGAGCCTGAGACTAGCCTTTTTGTTAGATAGAACAGGCTAGACTAGGCCAAACACAAGCCAAGCCATATGCCCTTAACGGGCTGTTTAGCCTATTTCCACCCCAAGCTGTGTGTTTGCCTTGTCGCCACAACCCCTTGTGTTGGCTGAGAAGTATGAAAGTGCACTAAATAAGAATTATTAGGGTTGTTATATATCCAATTTTGGGTCCTATTACAATTCTGATAATTTCCATGTTCGGGTTTATGTTTCCATGTGAAGCAAGACTCCTAACAACCACATCTTGAATAAAGCGCTTCACGAACCTTTCTTGCTAAACCAACCAAGGCTAAATATTGAAGGAAATGTCAAAAGATGCCACCTTCCAAAACCAATGTTTCCTGTAAGAATGATGAAGATTTCAATCAATATGATCCAGGGTGTGGCTAAGAAAGATTTTGAGACTTTATTCATACCAAAATGAGTTGGCACCATAGATAACTAAAAGGCTTCCTTTTTCACAATCATCTATCATTCATGACAGGGAGACCATGGGAGTTTCTATTTCAATAGCTAGTGTTCTTTGAACAATAGCTGAATCAACTGAAGGTGGCCTAATTTTCTTTTGGTGGTATTGGTAAGAGAGAATTAAAGGAAGAAAAAGATAGAGGAGGAGACTGGTATTATTATTATTATTTTTGTCATGAAGGGTAATTATGTATTTTTGAAAAATCATTTGGAGATAAAGGAGGTAATTTATAATATGAAAATCTAGAAGGGGTAAGTATAATCACAAAAGAATTCAAGGGAGGCTACTATAATTTGCCCTTTATTATTTTAAGCAAAAGCTATAGTGGTCCTTGATTTGACAAAAGATCACGCTTTGACCTATACTGAAGGCCACACTTTTAAACTCTCTTAACCAAATTTGATCTTTTGTTGTCCCCATAATATGCTCAAACTATATAACCATTTGTAACACCTTACACTTTAATCACTAATCAGCTATTTTTTTTTCCTTAGTCATTAAACTAAAATCTAACTAACAAGTGTTACAATCTTGGTGATCTTAGCCAGTCTTTTATCTTCTCTATTTATTTTAAATTAATAGTTAGTGAAATTATCCTCTTTTTTTAACACGTGGTTATGATTACTTTATTCATTTAGCATAACCTACTTCCTTTCTCTTTTTTTGACTACTTGCCTAATCTATACTACTAACCAAATTATAAGATCATTACAAAGTGGCAATTACCCATTCATCCTTGACACAATTGCCCAATTAACTATGACTCACACACAACTTTGTGGTCATTGCTTATTGACATAAAGAATCAATCAAAATCTTCCTAACTTCCCTATAGCTATTGAGCTTCCAAAAAATCTTGACCTTACTATCCCGTCATGTACCTGGAAACACTCATAAAATGAGGTGAGATATATAATCTCAATAGGGATGATGTTTTAGGGGGCTACTGAACACCCAAAACCTCCAAGGTTTTTCAAAAGGCAATGTTTAAAAGATTGATGCAAATCTTAGTCTCTAATTATTCTTACATCATAATAATTTATAACATCAAATCCTCAAATATTATATCGAGTCTACAACATAAATACTTTTTAAACATGACATAATATCATCATAAGATTATCAAAATGCCATTGGGAGTGAAGATACATCAGTAAGAGGTGTGCGCATAATCTTTATCCTATTCTAATAACTAATTGTAGAGAAAATTTTGTCTTTATTGCCACCTCCATGGGTAACTATTCTCTAAAGATAGGGATCTAAATACAAAATTCCAACATATATCCTCCAACAAAAACTTTCCACTATCATCCCTATTTTGAAGCCAAATATTCCTTTTATTTTCTTTTTTTTTCCTAAAAAAATGGCCAATTTACTAAACAATCTTCTTATCACAAACCTTTGAAATGTTTGAGAACCGAGAAAAATTAGGTTAACCAAATAGTTCTTTCTAGATCAAGATCAAAATAAGCAATGATATATCCTCCTACAAATCTTCCTAACTACTAAATAAATTAAAAAAAATGACATTAAATTCATGTCTTGCAGTCTCAGAAAGTTTTCAATCTCCTTAAGTATACTTATGGAATTTTTTTTTTCAATAAGTTATTACCACTCAACACCCTTTAACAAGAAAGAGTGGAGCATAATATAGGATTAGGTAGCGCAAGGGTAGCACTAACACCTTACCACCACACAGTACTAACACACCACAAAGCAACCAAAAGAAAAGAAATAAATGACTACAAATGAAAACTCATGATGCTCCCCCACACAACCCCTTTTGGCATGGCCATCAAGGAAGGAGAGGAGCATGAGAAAATGCTCAAAAAGGCACTGAATAAACTCCTATACAAACACCTTGGACACAAAGTACTACCTAAAGAAACAATCTGACACCCACCGTATAGGAGAGCTAGCTAAGGATAATAACAACAATGAAAACATTAAGTAGTCACCTCCACACAGCCATTCGTGTATGATACTCTGTTGCCTAACTTTTCCAAACATTGAAAGCCACCTGGTTTACCTTAGGAGCATATACCAGAGTAAAATTCTGCAGAAGTGCACACATCCACATAAACGAATGCTTAACAAACCTTTCCTCCTAAACCACATTGTTCTCAGCTTTAAACCACACATCCAACAAAAAGGAGTCAGTACAAATCTCAATCAAAGAGGCATTAAGATTCAACTCATTTTGAATATTCAATAGAAGATTTCAACAAACAAACTTGAGCCTCAGTAATTCCCTTAGCATGAACAATATCAGTCAAACAACATAAGCAATTACTATCCCTTGATTGCAGAACACCCTCTATTGCATACACATCTCGTGGAGGATAATACAATGCACATAGGCCACCAACACAAGCTGAGAGATGCATGCAAGTGCGTACTTGGTCCCAAAATAAATTGCTGGTTATGTTTGGGACCCCTACTAGTCTTTTTACCATGTAACAAGAACGAGGACCAACTTAGTTAGTGTTGGCGTATCCTTTGAAGCACATCCTCTTTGCTAATAGTCACATCTTCAAAAACTACCTTGTTACGACTCCACCACAAGCACCAAACAATAACAAAAATAATTGGACCCATTCTTTTTTATGATCCCTTGAAACCGGTAAGTCACACAAAAAAAGAAACATGTCTTTCATGTCATGAGGAACCACCCAAGATATAGCCCCACTACAAAGAAAGGAACTCCAAATCTTCCATGACAGCTTACAATGTAAAAACAGATGAGACTCAACCTCGATAGTACAGAAGACACATCTTATTGAGTCATCTCATAAAATCCCAATCCAGTAGAGAAAATCTTTAGTTTTCAGTCTCTCAATTAGAACAAACCAAGCCAATAATTCCACTCAAGGGGGAACTAAACTTCTCCATAGGCTGTTGAAGATGTTATGATCTTCCACATGGAAACCTAACCCTACATTAAGTTGCTGAATGAAGGACTAAACCAAAAACACACCTCTTTGATGGTGCGTCCAAATTCATTTATCTGTTGTACCTGTATCTAGGAAAACTTGAAAAAGTAAAAAGTTTAAACAATCTACAAAGTCCATTGGAAGTTCCACACCCACTCCAAAAACCACAACCTGATATCATGCAATTTTGTTTGGCCAAAACGACATATAGTCTAGGGAATTTATCCCTAAGGCACTTATAATCAATCCATAGATCTTCCCAAAACAAGGTCTTTTACCCATCACCCACTAGCATCCATAGGTCATTAGTGATAATTTTTTCAATTTCTTTATCCATCCTCTAAATATTGCAAATAGTGTGCCAAGGGCCGCCCTTTATCTTGCATACTTGTCCTAAGATAGGTTTATCTAATGTCTGTTCATTACAAGAGCTAACAATTTTTTTACATAAAGGCTAGCTCTCATCTGCAAACCTCCACCACCATTTAAAAAGTATTGCAGCATTCCTTTGTAAGAGATCACCAACACCGAGACCATCAGCTTCCTTTGGGAGTTGAATAACACCCCATTTCACTGTTGCTATCGGTTTTCGCCTATTCCTTGAGGTCCAAAAGAATTTGGATCGTAGTGAAATAATCTTCCTAGCCACAGTTTTAGACATTTGGAATAACCCCAAATAAAACAGGGGCAAATTGTTGAGAATATATTTGATCAAAATACATTTAAGAAATTAAGAATTCAACTTAAATTAGGACATTAGTTAAGGTTTTCAATAAAGATAAATATAAAAACTTAGTGTTGGACCTTACACATTGAAACTTGAAAAAACACACTTTTTTTTTAATGAAAATCTACCATTTGAAAACTCTTAACTAATGCCAAAGCATTGATTAGCAAAACCCTTTAAATTATAATGATGTGTGAATAAATTAGGTGAATTAATTTTAATGAATAATAATTTAAAATACCAAAAAGTGTAGAGTAATTTTTGTTGAACTACACAATTGTATAATATTTTCTATTTTCTATTTCATTCTTCGTTGGTTAAGAAATTTAATAGAATGCTTTATAAAAGTAAATTTTTCCTCCATTGAATTTCGTTTAAAATTCCTTGATCTAAATATATCTTAGCAATAGGGTTTTAAGCAAAAATTAATTTAACATTTAGACTGCAAAGTTTTATGTTAACAAAAATTTCTTTACTCAAATGTAGATGGAAAACATAGTTAACCAGGGAATATCTGAGAATAATAATTGATCAGATGCTTTTGTTTGCGAAAAGGAACATTGGAATATAGAATTCTTCTAGAACTTGAATCTGAATCTGATTGTTGAACGGTGATTTGGTGGAGGGGGAGGGGTGATTTAGTGAAAGGAATACAATTATTGATGGTTTTTCGTACGTTTATTTTTTCGAGAAGGTTGTCCTGATTGGCTGATATTTTCAAGAACTAATCAATTAACAAGCAACACGTGGGACGTGTTAATGGAACCACCCAGGCATCACAGTTGCCGCAAATTAATTTTCAATTTTGGCCGCAGCTGGTGCCTCGGTGTCACAGAAGGTGGACAATGAAAAAGTATTCCATGATATAGTGGTACTCCCCCTGCCCCTTTTTAATCGTCTTTTTTGAAAGTTGCTATTACCATTTTGGTTTATCTCTATTGCACTTTCATTTAATTATTTCAAGATATTTTTATATTTCTTTCATATAATTAAACTAATAATTATTATTTCTAGTTTAAACTGTTTTTAATAATATTAACTTTTTTCTTCAATTTTTTCATATTTCGATAATCTTTATTTTGTGAGAATCTTTTCCTATTTTACCTTTTTTTTTTATAAAACTTATTAAATTTATATTTTTGCACAAGGACCAGAAAACGACGTTACAAATTGATTCTCTTAATGTGAAATAGTATCACTGCATATTCAATTGCATTGTCAACTACAAAGGGACCAGAAAAATGTAAAAGCTAGGCAATATATAAAGCGTAAGCTGCATCTACAAAGACCATACCATATATTTATTCACTTTTCCAAAATTATATTTTATCTAACATACTCACTATTATGTGTTGTAGATAATTATTGCATTATAAATTTTGAACAGTAGTTTAATATTTATATATAAATAGTTGTATTAAATAAATAAACTAAAAAGACTTATAATATTTAGTGGTTCTCTACTAATAAAAATTATAATCAATATTAAAATTCATATAAAATAGTTATCTTATTATTGTTTCCTTTTAATTATCATCTAATAAAATTCATATAAAATTATTAAAATGATATTTATTTAACAACGACAATAATAATGATTTGAATGGGTACAAAATGAGTTTGAATAAAAGTAATAATAAATTATTAGTTAAACTATGAAAAAATCCATGAAAGAAAACGAGGTGCATTTTAGGACCATTAAATAAAAGTTCATTAATTTAGGAGTGGAGATGGATAAAAAGGATAGCAATAGTTACTCCCTTAGATAGGCTGTATAATAAAGATGTTATCTGTGCACCTAAAAAGTGGTGTCTACTAGGATATACACTTTATAATTATTGATATTTTATCCATCTATTATATCCAATGATTATAATGTGAGTATGCCCTATGAACTTCCACTTTTTGGATGTACAAATAACACCACTAAGGTGATGCATAAACTATAAATTATGGGTTGGGTTGGATTGGATGACGGCATACTTGAACTTGAGTCGATTTTTAGATTGGGTCATTTATGTGAATACAACTCTTATGTGACAATAGTCAGACTAGTGATCAGATGAAACCAGGTCAATCCGACATTCAGAAAACAGGTAATGATTTGGACACCATGTATAGTGAAATTATAAAATAAGAAATAAAATTTAAAAAATATTTTATAATATATATTTTAAAACAAAGCATATTGTTATAAAAGTATCAATTTATATAAAATATATTAATTAAAGTATTAAATCTTGTAATTTACTTTCAGGTCAGGTACGATTTATCTGAAATATAACTTTCAGCAAGAAAAAATGAAGTAGTACAACCCAATCCCGGATCAATAGACTTCGGGAAGGGTTGAGTCATAAACATCTCCAACTAGATTGAAATATGTATTAATGTTATCGGATTGCTAAAAAACAACTAGAGGCAATCAATTTGTATTATCGCAAGCAATTAAGGTGCCATCAAATTAAATTCGAAAATGATACATCTTGTTTATGAATTTAATGTGTTGATATGAGTTTAATTTGTATGTATTGATTATTGTAAAATAACTTCACACTATTAGTAATTAAAATTTTTATCAAAATAACAAACTATGGTGGGTGGTTGTGATATATACTAGGTAGTTATTTTGTATGATTCGGTGAAATTTTATTGTTGACAATGTAAAGTAATAATATATTAAAAGTATATTGCTATTTGTCAATTAAATTCTTGCTTTATGAGTAAAAGTGTTTGGCTCTCATAAATATTACTTCAAAAGTCTGTGTTGTGCCTTGTGTAATATCACATGATTTTCGGCATATGTATTACTGCCATGTCATCTCAGGAGGTTTCTTCAATTTTCTCTATGTTGACAAGTACGAAAATCTTCAACTTTCAAACGAGACATTCTGCTTTGTGTGTATTTTACTTTTGAGACAAAGTCCTGAAACACTTAACACACATTAAAAGGTTCACATACATAAATGTTTGTCATCAAAAGTAGAATCCATAATCCAACAGATCACAAAACAAGTGAGAGGAGTGAAACTCTCTGAGATTGTGAAAGTGAAACGTTCTGTGTAAGAGAGAGTTATACACTGGGAGGAAGTGGGAGTATACACTTTAGTGTGTGGGAGAGAGTGAGACACGAGTGTGAGTGTATGAGTTCTCTGTGATACTGGGTGTGTGTGTGTATGTGTGTGTGCGTGCTCGTGGGTGTGTCTGTGTGGTGCCTTGTGTGCGGATGGTTTTGGATGTGTGTATTAAGGGTAGTCTCAGATGTGTGAATGCGTTTGTGTATGTTGTGGGGTGCAATCCTATGGCTGTGTGCATAGATGATTGTGGCCTCAAGGGCGTTGTTGGTCTTGGTATTGGGCTAGCTACTTCATAGGTATATGGGAATTGTGGCTGTGATCACTTGAGTGAATATTATGTGCAGAAAATTTTTGGTTTTCAAGCATACTGGTACAGATGCTGTTTTTATGACAGGTTGGTGGTTTGTTCTTGGCTATCACCATTTAGGCCTTGATGTCGAGGGGTCGGAGTGGAGATTTGCACCCAAATCCATTTTTCCTGTTATAGAAATGGGTTTCCATGGTTATTCACAGCGACCAAAGTGGGAGAAGCCAGCACTCTTTCATTAAGCTGGTGCTGTAGGCTTGTAGCAGTAGGAAACAGAAATGACAAGGATAGGTACTGCACGTATGTGGCGCCTTTCAAATAATGGCATGGGATATCTATAAAAGAAATCTTATTTTGATTCACATTTTGTGAGATATCATGTTGACAAGATGTGGGACCCAAATTAAGCGGAGTCTACATTCAATTCAATGATGGATATGAATGATCGACACGGTATTCTAGAAAATGTGAGTGAAAATATATATATATATATATATATATGCTGCATGGGACACTTTATGTACAAGGGCATTAAACGTGTGTTTGCTGCTATCGTGGAGTGACATGGGACTACAGGGTAATGACAAACAAATAGATGTATTTTTCGGTGATTGGTAATATCTAAGATGATGTTTTATCTATTTGATCAGGATCTCTGTATCTGTACTTAGATTGATTGTTGTTCTTTGAGGTCCTGATGTAATTTGCATCATCCCTGATTGGGGTGAGCTGTTAATTATAAAAAGAAAAAAGAAAATCAACATAAAAACGTTTAACATAGATTGCCGAGATACAAGTCGGTTATTAGATAAATTCATGCTTTTCTTGCTCCATTTTATTGTAAGAACAAAACTCCATCGGGTGAAAAAAAGAAAAACAAAAGAACACACTCCATGATTGTGCAGGACATACTTGTAATATGAGTATTGTTATTCTAACCCTAAAAAATTGCTCCAATTTTTTTTATTCATTTATCACATTTAAAAATGATGAAGTGAATGCCCTAATTGAATACCAAGAATTGAAATAACACTTTTAATATTGTCACACATTTTATGCATATCAGACAATTATCCACATGTCACCAACTAGAGCATGCTCGGCACAACAAAATCACACTTGTCACTAAACGGTGCTGAAACCATCCACGTAAGGCAATACCCTTTTGGCCTATAAATCCCACCCCCTCTCCATAAACTTATTCAATATTCACTGGAAAGAAAAAAAAAAAAGCACAAAGAGAGAGAGTGACATTGACAGTAATTGCAAGCTTCTTGTTCTGGCTTGCAACAAGAGCATGGCGAAGAGTAAAGAAGATATCAAGTATGGAACTGCACAAGCAAGGCTAACAGAGGACGAAGCAGTGAGGGTAGCGTACAAGCACGGCACCCCACTTGAAGGAGGAAAGATTGCTGATTCTGAACCCGTTGATATTTTCTCAAGCGCTCACAATATTTCCAAGAACTCCCAGCAAGCAACGGAAACTGATGATAGGCAGCAGCAGCAGCAGCAGCAGCAGCAGCAACGTGATAACGATGCCGGCAGCATAGAAGGAGGCTCTGCAGACTTCACCACTGGTGCTCCTCGCTTGCCCAAGAAAGCGCCACCAACAATGGCACAGAAATATTGAAGACAACGATAGGCAATCACACACATATTTTATGTACTCGTTTATCTTTCTATTTATGTCCACGTTTAATTTTAGTCCTTCCTTGAACTCAGTCTCGTGTAATTCTTAGATACTACTCTCTCCATTTCAAATTAAATGCTTGTTTAACTTCTTATATGTATTCATAAATTAATGTTTCTATCCAGATATATAGATATATTTATTTATGAATATACTTAAAAAGAGTAAAAGATATTTAATTTAAGGAAAATGCTACTTTACCATTCACATCGGTGTAGACATCCATGTGGGCCCTATATATTGTGAGAGAAGTGATAAAGAGAGAATAAGTTAAGAAAAAAGTAAATGGTGAGATTCATGTATATTGTGAATGGAATATTTGAGTGTTTGAGAATGTTGAGGATTAAAATAGCAAAACTCTTAATTTAAACTGGAGGAAGAAAAGTAAGTTTGTACTATCTTTCTTTTTTGTTCGTAGAGTAATTGTGCTATCTTATTGTTCATAGAGTAATATTGTGGAATTCTATCACTTAATGAACCTAAATATTTGATGCTATCCCAATAATTTCTTGTGGATAATTGAGGCGCTCAAAAAGAGATGGAAAAGGAGTTATTTAATTTGATAAGATAGTTTGATTTTTCTTTTATCTTGTGAATTGGTCGTGTAATTTTGGAGCAAATGTGGAGGCCAAGTGAGGTTTATCCTAAAATAACGATCTCTAAATTTAAGAGTACTGGCTTTAAGATTGGAATCTTTAATTTTGTAACTAAAGTTCGTATAAGGCAGCAACTTACCTTCATTAAGCCAATCACATTTTCCCTGAAACAAATTGTACTTTACCCCTGCATAAATTTTTAATGCCTATGAGAAGATACATAGGAGCACACCATCTCAAGTCATAACCGATAATTCAAACGTTAAAGAATTAACAAACTGATCGTCCAAGAAATAAAATGCCACCAATGGTATCCGAAAATTTGAAACATTGGTCATATTAGTCTCTCCGTTAAATTTTTCATATTGTATCATTGATGTAAGACATTAACTTGTTAGCACAAATAGCATCGTTTTAGAATTCAAAAAATCACTCTCTCTTCATAACAAATATGAGAGATCGTCATCTATTATTACAAACACAAACGGTGATTTCTGCGTGTATTGCCACTCTTAACCCATATATGCTAATCACTTTAACGTTTTTATTTTGGGTCAACAGTTTACAGTCACTCTCATAAGTCGTTTGAATTATTAGTTATGCCTTGATGTGGTGTGCTCCTAAGTATCTGCTCATACTAATTTCTTCAGATAACATGTATCTGCGTGTAACAATGAAATAACAGGCTTGTTAAGTTTGAATGGACAAACTTTACAGAGATTAACTTGTTCTACCTTAAAAATTTTGAAGAACCATATGAAACATTTTTTTTCCCTTTTGAAACAATTTATCCGGCATAATTTTTATGATGAACTAGAGTGAATATCTACTCGGCTACCAATCAAAAGACTGAATATATACTATAACTAACAATATGTCAGGAGTGGCATAGTGATTTGGTTGTAGGAGTTAAATTGGAATTAATTTGGAACAACACGAATTCTTTCGCTGTGATATCAATTTGATTTTTGAAAGAGTGAGACATCAATTTGAAGATTGAAAGATTTATATTATTTAGTTCTCAAAATATTAAAATTTATTTTAAATTAGTAAAATTTTAATATTTGAATAACTAAATTGATCTCACAAAAATTAAAATTTATTTCAATTTAGTAAATTTTTAATCTTTCAAAGATAAAAGTGACGTCACAAATGATTTGAACCAAATTGATATTATAATTTTTTTTAAGTACTAAATTGATGTCCCACCTCCATTCTTCAAAGAATAAATTTGAAGTTTTTACTCTTAATTTTATCGTGTAATAGGACTTTCCAACGACACTATGTATGTAGGCAGTCCTTCGGCTACCATCAACTATTTGACACACTTCTAAGGATGAATGAGACATGAAACCGGTTTGAATATTTTCATCCTAAGCAAAGATAATTGTAAAATTATTGTCTCAGTTTGCCAACAAAATTTTTTTCTAGTTCTACATGATGTGGGATGAACATCTTTTCTTTCCTTTTTTTTCCCCTCAGAGACACTATTTTCATTCCTATTTTTAGTGATATTTTCAATTTTGTTCAAAAATTTTTATTTTTCCAGTAGTTTTCATAATGTTCAAATAAAGTTTCAGTATTATCTTATTTGTTTACACCATTAATGTTATCAACAATACAGATCTGGTTTAGAAATATCTACTCTTATCTCATGTGACTGATGTTTTACATACAAAAGTTCTATATTTGTCTAATCATGTTTAGGGAAATGAACTAATCCTTAATTTAGAAACAATTTTTAACTATAAATATTGAAGTTTAAAAGATAGAAAGATGAAAATAGAACTTTCGTAAATGTAACATGGCATCTATAGGGGAAAAATAAATAAATAGACATTTGAGTCAAGACAATAATTTCCATTAATAAAATTGACGATACTAACAAATGGGATCACATTCGAGACTTTAGCAAAATGTTGCAGATACTTGGGACAAAATCAAAATATAGCTAAAAGATCAAAGACAAAAATAAAGCTTGACATTTTTTTCCTACCCATGATTTTTGTCCTCCTAGGGTCTAATTGACTGGGGCCAAAAATGGAAAGAGGAATTCCATGAATAGACTCCATCTATAATATATAATTTTGATTACAAGAGTTCATTCATAAAAATTTTCCCATTCTCACTCCAAACCAAACACTCCTAATAAGAATTTGTACCATATGTTTGGAAATAATTCTTTTGAAAATAGAGCTTACTCTTCAAGTACTAATTATCGTTCCACAGTCAACAGTAAAAACTACAAAGAAAATTTTGTTTAGAATACAGATGCAGGAATAGAAAGACAACATACCAGGGGCATCATGTTGAAGATAAATAACACTGTAATTTATAATTATGTGGTTTGCAATTGATCTGTCATCAAATGCCACTCTTACAGTTGAAAATCCTTTATCAAGTTGAGATAACCTTTATTAATATACCACGGGCATCAAGTTGAAGATAAATGCCACCTGATTAAATTGTTTAATACTGTAAGAGAATAAATGGGTAAAACAACAAGGTCCAAATCTTCTTGTCACAGGGTAAGTCACTCAATGTATGTTCACTCTTTAGTCGCAATACTTTCATAGCTATCATGGTTATTCCTGGATTATACACATGAAAACTATGTGCACAGAAACATGTTTTGTGAAGAAAATTTCAAGAGGCTCAAGTCTTTTCACATTACTGGCAAATTACCACAAAATTGACACAGCATCCAATCTTATGCCAGCCTAAAAGCTCTTACACAGCATCCAAATCTTATGGTAGCCTTAAATGCTTTATTAAAAAAAACATTTAATTTTTCTTCTTTATGGAATGGTAAGCATGCTTGAGTTGAAAAATTAAATCATCCTATGCTTGAAGGCCAACATAAATCTTGTGCAGCCACCAACACATTAATTGATTACCCATGCTTGTTTGCCTTGTAGTATCTGTTGTTCAGTTTTGTCATGAATATTATGCCTATAAAAAGTTTGTAATGCAACGGACTTGTAACAAGTGAAGTACATGAATGATGAGAGAAAAATGATTTTGTGGGTTATTGCGTTGAGAAAGATCCTGGACAAGTTTTGTGGGTTTGTGATATCAAATTCCTATCAAAATTTTACAACACTTACCAATGCAAGGGCAAGTAGTGCCAAGAAACTTATACAAGAACATCGTAAGTATAGAATTTGAAGTTAACCCACGACTAACTTGCATATATCTCAGCATCTCATAATCAATAATCAATAAATAACACAGAAAGTCTACAGTTGCAACCGAGATTTTGTCTCTTTGAAGAATAAAGTGAGATAATCCACCAAGAACACAGTGATAATACATGAGTACAAATAACCGCGATTGTTTATGATTGCTTACCTGACAACACCAAGGCATCCGCTATCAGTCTCTTCAAGCTCAAAGTAATCAGTGATCACAGATTACTAAAATCTTAAGCAGAATAAGTAGGATCAATGACTCTTATTGATGTATCACACGTGGCCTCCTCAACATTTGTGTAAGAATGGTAAGCTAATGCAGTGCTGGTTCAATTTTCAGAAAAATGGGTCACAAAGATGAAAAGCGCAATCAATACTCACAGTCATATAATAATTCAAGCTGTACTTGTGATCATCCAATTAAGCTTTACAAAATTAGTAGTCCAACGCTGTGAACAAGTTCATCCTTTTAAAGCTTAACTACAAAGTTACTTGATACATTCATTCTTTACAAGTGAGCCTTGTACAAACATTCTAATCTACTCATTCTGAAATCAGTTTTACTCTTAACAAAATTTATTAGAGACATTCTAATCTACTCATTCTGAAATCAGTTTTACTCTAACAAAATTTATTAGACAATCAAACAGATAAGAATATAGAATCAAATCATAAGTTCAACAACCTCACGTCTTTTACACACTGACTGTATTCCATAACTAACAGCAATCTTCCAAACATCAAAGTCCATTTTGATGCCTATCTATGACTTCCTAACTTAGCCAGTTTAGGATCAGTAAAAGCCAAGAAAATTATTAGACAACAAGCAAGTTAAATTTCATTTCCTTCCAGCACATAAGCTGGAGCTACTACAAGAAGAACTACAGCAGATATCTCTTAACACAGAGAACTTATATGTTCTCTCTTGCTCTTTAACATTGAAAGTATAGCACTGCATTAACATCGAAAATGTAGTTAAACTGGTGACAGTAATGACTTACATAGCTGAAGTGGTCCACATTGAGTGCTTTTGTGTATGCTCTTTCCCATGAAAAATACAATTTTTCTTTTACAGAAAAGATACTAGTTTGATTAATCCAATCAGAAAACAATTTGAGCAGCAGATAAACTACTTGCTACTCATTCAGCCTTTCGTATTAAGAAGTCCCTTTTTTTTTTTCAAGTTTGTACAAACGACACTCATTTCCTTACGAAAAATGTTATTAGTACTTATTTGATATGGGATACCATACCGGACTCACTTCTCATCCACAATTGAATAAGACATGGACTCTACTTAAACGGGTTGACATGCCATCCAACGGTGGATGAAAAAGTAAGTCAACACGGTGTCCCACGTCATGTGATTACAAATAACATAACTTTTTCCTTACTTTATGAGTTCCTAACAATTTCTCAGTATCACCCCAAAGTTGCATAGCAACACAGCCCCCCCACCAAAAAAAAAATTGTTTTTTCGGCTATTCAAAATGAAAAAACAAAGATAATCCACCACACAATATAAAGCCACATTACCCGCATCACACCTTTCAAGCGCTTCTAATGGAGTCAACAAATCCACTAGAAAGGAGCCTCTCGACGTACTTGCCAAGAATATCGACCTCCAGATTCAGTTTCTGCCCAACCTCCTTCAAAGGAATAACCACCTTCTGCTGCGTATAAGCCACAAGCATAAAATTGAAACACCCCTCACCATCGAAAACATCCACAACGGTCAAACTGGTCCCATCCACAGCAATAAACCCCTTCGGCACAACGTACTTGAGAATCTCCTTCTCCGTCTTCACCTTGATCCAAAGCGAATCACCTTCTGGAACCTTCGAAACGATCACCCCCGTGCCGTCCACGTGACCCTGGACGAAGTGTCCCCCCATTCGGCTCGTGGGAGTCAGCGCCCTCTCCAGGTTGACGAGCGAGGCGCTCCCCAGTTCCGACAGCGACGTCTTCCTGAGTGTCTCCGGGGACAGGCCGACGGTGAAGCTAGCTGCGTCGAATTCCGTTACGGTTAGGCACGTGCCGTTGACGGCGATGCTGTCGCCCAGGTTAACGCCATCAAGGACGGTTTTGGCCTCGATGATCATGTTGAAACCGCCGTCTGGGGAAGCGCCGAGTTCCTTGACGGTTCCCATTTCTTCGACGATTCCGGTGAAGAGGCATTGGGGGGAGGAGGCGTTGAGGCGATGAGAGAGTCTGGGCTTGGGGGTGGAGCGGAGGAAGCTGCGAAGAGGGGAGGGCTTGAAGAGGGGGTTGAATGTGAGGTGGTGGGTTTTGGTTTGGGGGTGGAGGAGGCATTGGGTTGGTGAGAATTTGGGGGTTGTGGATGCGGAGGCAACAGAGGAGGGAACCGCCATTCGCTTTGTGTTTTCTCACTTCTCAGTGTTCGTAACACACAGGTGGGATTGTGGGAGGTGTTCATCAAGGGTTTGAAATTATGTATTTGAGGAGATTTTTTTAATAATGCCACATAAATAATAACAAAGTTGTATAATAAACACATATTATATATTTATTATTATTGAATGTGATAAATTAAAATTAGTGAGATGGATGATAACCACTCATTATATCCAATAATAATAAAGTGTATAGTGTGTATTTATTATATAATTTTATTCTTTTCATAATATTTTTCTTAGTAAAATGAATATCTAAGGAGTTAATTATTGTTAAATTATTTGTTTAGTGAGGTACACATGATAGAAATTATTTACAGAAATTATAGCGTTGTATATATGTGAATTAGACAAGGTTTTTTTGGTTACAAAATTAGACAAGGTTATCACTACTAAAATATTACCGTTATGTTCCACGAGCACAAAGTTATATATTTTTATAGGTTTATTCTTGATCCGTGTGTATTAAGATGCATTCAAAACTTAAAAACCTTATGTTTTAATATAAAACTTTTTGTGAGTGCTTAACCAATACCTTTGTATCTTTAGAATACTCGGCAGTAAAACTCTATTTATAATACTCATAATTACATATTATATGTCATGTTAATCATTTACACCAGTGTTGATGAAACTAAAATCAATACTTGACTATATTCTTACCAAAGAACTATGGTTGAGCTCCTTCACATTGATCAGAGCTCTAGGTGTAGTTTGATAAAGTAAAAAGATTAAAATTACGAAAAGGTTATATTTTTATTTCTCATCTTTTAGCAACATTTTGATTTCATCCTAATTTCTATTTTGTTTTTATTTAAACCGAAGCATTTTAATAATGTCTCAATTTTATCCTATTCACTAATACCATCAATTTTGCTAATGAGTACTATCAACATGGCTTTGAAATACTCATTCTTATTTTACATGGATGCATTATCATACATACAAAAGCTTTATTTTTTTGTCTAATCATCCTTGTTAACAGACCTTATTTGTAGATAACTTCTAAATATAAATGATGAAGTTTAAAAGATCAAGGACGAAAATAAAGATTTCATATGCATAAATGATATCCACATGAGATAGAAATGGACACATTGAAAAATAGAACAATATTGATATCAAATAGGATAACATTGTGACATTTGATACATGTGAATTCTACATGTATTTCTCTTTCCATTATTTGGTATTTTTGGCATAATCGATGTATAATTCTAGTTCAATTGCGTTAATCCTCATTAAAGACCAATTGTGCTCGAATTGAGAATTTTGCTTAATTTCACCTCCAACCTATATTAAAAAGAATTTTGAATTGCTCTAATTGGTTGGATACTTAATTGTGGTATCTTAACTATGCAAGGGCTGCAATTGGATGTGAATGGAAGTTGAGGATGGAGTCAAACAGAGAAAAGCTGGAAGAAGGCCATAGGGACCTTTGCTAAAGTGAAGTGTTATCACTGTCACTTTAGCAACTCTCCCTGTAGCCAAAGTGAGTTAAGTTCAGAAAGTTTTCCTGGGCATAGAAAAGTTTGCCTTCATGCTTGCTTTAGCAAGCTTGTAAAATTTCATCAAAAGATGGGCTGACTTTGTTGGTAAAAGAGTGCACGAGAAGAGGGTTGAATCATACTTTCTGAAGTTTTCTTTCAATTTGAAACATTTTACAAAGATGATACTATCAAGCTTGAAGCTTGAAGTACAGCGGAATAATGGTTAGATGTTTCAGAAAGTAGGTTTCTGAAACATAATAATAATTATGCAACTTTAATGAAACTTAATCAATAATTAACATAAAGTGCATAACATAAAAATAAAATATCAGGGAAGAGAGAAAGGGCACAAGTATTTTTGTACTGGTTTGGCCAACCTGCCTATATCCAGTACTCAACAAATGTTGAGATTCCACTAACAACAATTTTCTCAACATAAGAAATTAAAATGGATAGTATTTACATTAGTATTCAATTTTGGCTCTTTAATGCTGATTTATTTGCGATTGTGATATCTATAGATTTAGTAACATGTTACTTTTAAAGTTGGCATGATTTCTTCATTCTTCAGTGTACTTTCAGAAGTCCTGTGTTACTTTTTGAGGAAGGTTTCCTTAGGCTTCTTACTCTTGTATTGATCTGTTTCATTCTTTAATGCATATGAATGATCTTTATGCGATATAGTGTTCACTTCGTTTAAGTTCATTCTCTTCCATGAGATAAAACATGTTTGTACATATAAACTGAAATTATTCTCGCTTAAGCTCATGTAATGCTCTTTGAAATTCTACCTGTTAAGCTTAGTCAAAAACCTCAAGGTAACTATTAGTCATTCTTCAAAATATTTTCTTTAAATTGGCTTTGTTATCATTCAAAACAATAAAGCTTATACTTTCTAAAGGATTTTAGAGTTTACAATATCCCTCTTTTTTATTATGACAGACCAATTTGAAGAAAATCTTTTAAAGAGATTTTGAGAGAAATAATACGGAATATAATATGATAAGTACATTTTCTTAAATCTTAGTAAGTCCTTTTCTTAAGGCATGATTAGATATGTTCAAGAAATTTTTGAAGCCTTAAGTTGACTCAAATTAGAGCTGTTTGGTTCGTGATGAAATTTTCTGATTTCAATCAAAATGCTTCTTTAATTTGCATCACCAAGATTCTGACGCAGATGTCATTGTTTTAGTCCAATTCTGCCAATAAGCTTGATTTTAATCACAAAACAACTTCTAACATTTAAGTATGCTTGAATAAATAAACTAGTAATACTTGCAATATTATTTCTTGATTGAAAATCTTATTCAGCACATTCTTTTCTCATGCTCCTTTTTAACAAAGAAATTGGATGCCCAAAGATATATATGTATATGTATGATAAAACCTTTTGAGCATGTTATGAGAAAAGCTTAAGAGATACAAATGAAGTTTCTAATACTTAGAGAAACCTTGATATAAATTATATAAGTGAATTACAAGGTGTGGTTTCTGAAGCTCAATCAGGGATTCATCCCAGTTTTATCAAAGCATTAAGTGCTAGTGAGCTTATTTTCATGAGCTAGGAAACTTTTTAACATAAGTATCAGATTTTTGAAAACCTTTTCTTTTCTTAAAAAATTTTTTGTTTACTGATACATATTAAGTCAGAATATAACACATTGTTAGTCATTTAAGGTCAACACACTCGAGATTATTCTTAGATCAACTTTCTTATCATAGTTGAATTAGAAACATTTAAAAGTGATTTCTGAAAGCCCTGAGAAACTATTTACAACTATGTTTAATCAGGTTAAACAGAGCATCTCATATATGTATAAATGATAATGTGTTTTATAATGAGGGTCATTTCAAGCAGTCTCATACAAATTTAAGCACATCAATAGAGTTCGAGTATCCAAATACTAGTAGAAAAAATTTACACTTCTTAAGGATACTTGCTAAACCTAATCATGAATATAAGCATGTGCTTATTTCTCTAGCATGTTAATGATTAATCAGTTCAGAGCAAGCGCTTAAGAGATCATAGCATACATAAGAAAGTCATGATAAATGATCAGCTAAGCATGATGGGTTAGGCATAAATATGTATCAAAGCTTAAAAATAACCAACTATGTATCAAAGCACAAAAATTTTAAAGTAAAAACATAAACCAAGCATAAGCCTGATAAATATGGCATTTTTATAATTCATAAGAGAAATTCAAATGAGAAATTATCATATTGTAAAGAGAAAATGTCAACACATAAGCAAGTCTTATAAAATAGGAAAAATGCATGCTTAAGGCAAAATTTTTCTATGAGCTCCCCCTCAACATGCTCCCCACCCGAGTTCTTCAGCATAACTCCCCCTGAACATCAGATTCTCCCTTTGAGTTCCTTAGCACATGATTTTCTTCATCTTTTTCTCCCTATTTTGGATTCATCAAAGAAGAGTTGTGCAGGATGTTAGAAACATCATCTTCAACCTTGACATCTCAGCTCTTGTAGAACTTGTTGGTTAGTTTGAAGAATCTGAAGTTGCAGTTCTTCATTTTGTCTGAGATGGGCGCCTTGCTCTATAATCATTGCCTCAAGTCTATATTGTCTGGAGGCGATCTTTCTTAGATGTCGTAATATAATATAGTTGAACTGATGACTTGAGGTAGACTCGGTTGAGACTGGAGGAGGTGAGTTAATATGTTCCGAAGATGAAGCAGCTCTTGGAGAGAGCTTAGGGATATTGAAGGGTACAGTGTCCCCAGACTTTAGCAAGTTTGCCTCTATTTCCATTTGTGCAATAGCTGAAGGTGTAGAAGAGGGAATGTTGGCATTTTGTGCGCTAGGAGAGGAAATGATAAAACCTTTAAGTGTATGATCAGAGATAAACACTTCAGCTTCTTTACCAACAATATTCCTAATTTCTGATGATATATCTTCTTCTTCTTTTTCAAGTAAGTTAATACGAATGGAGAAGGGAGGTTAAGATACCATTAGAATCATAATAGATTCTTTTTCATGAGTTCCTTTAGTTGGCTCCTTAATAATTGACTCTTCATGAATTTGTTCTACATTAAAGAAGAGCTTATTTACAAAGAAGTTCAACTCATCCACTCCTTTTTCCTTAGGTTTTGATTATGATGTGATGGATTTAGCCATTGATTCCATCAATTGACTAATTGTCATGAAGTCATCATTCTCACCTGGGGAGGTTACCTTTGGTTTAAGGATTGTTATTTTTGTGGAAGCAACTATTGAGTTAGAAGTGAGGATTGCTTCTATATCTCTAGGAGGCACAGCCAAGATAGGAAATGAGGTATAGCCAAATTACTCACTCATAGGCCTTGTTGAATGTTTTTCTATTACAACAAAAGGGCTTGGTGAGGAGCATCTTCTTCTTTTTCGAGTGCTTGACCCTTGAATGCCTTTAACTTTTGCAATTTCTTGGCTTTTTCTAACCTTATCTTTTCTTGAAGGATTCTCTGTTCTTTAAGAATTCTCTCTTCCTCTTCTTTGTCTTCTAAACAGTCAATGTCTTTATCTTCAATTTCTGTTTGTAGGGCGTCACTTATATCTCTCAAAATGAGTGCTGGTTGGCTTATCCTTTTGGCAGACTTTTGGGCTTTGACTTAGTGACCTTCCTTCAGATAGGCAGCTTGTCAAGTCTACCTTGTGATTAATCATTTTCTGAACTCTCAACTTCGCCTCAGAAAATTTTATTGATTGTAGGGCTTTTTGTTGATTTCTGTCTTTTGTTCTCTTTTTCTTTCTCCTTTTTCTTTGTCCTTAGAGGAAACTCTTAAGAGACAGTTTTCTCATATTTATGCTCTTCTGTCTCAAGGCTACATTTGGAAGGAGCACTTTTTCTTTTTGTTGCCTTCTTCTTTTGCAATATCCTTTTCTTTTCTTTGGCAGGGGAATCCGTAGTTCCCTTAATCAAGGAACTAGTCTTTTTGGAACTTGTTTTCACCAGTATGGGATATGACTTCTTTATTGTTCTGAAGGAGCTGATAGTATTCAAACCACTATTCAGTAAGAGGGTATTTGACATGTTGAAAGATCCTAGTCAACAACATCCCATAGCGCACTCCTGTGGTTCTTCTTTTCTCTTTTGAAATGGCACTATGCATGTAGTCCATTCTTGGCAAGTTCATTTTCCTTTTGGTTAAAAGACAGACTATCCATCCAAAAAAAAATATCAGTGTTTCCTTGCCTAGGAAGAATGGTAAATTGTACAACAGTAATAACTTTGCTTACCTGTGACTTGAGCATGGAGGTTGTAATGTCTTTGAGAATCTGCACTTGATTCAACAAAGAATGATTAAGACTTTTTCCTGAAGCTATAGTTCTTTGATAGAAACTTTCTTCATAAATCCCCTACATGTGTTCTTCATTAAACATGGTGAATGGTCCCCTTTTTGTAGAGGATTGATCAATTTATTTTCCTTCTACCATTTTGCTAATATCAGTGTGGTGGTTTTGACAAGAGAAGAAAGGTTTGAATTTGAGAGTGTTTATATTATGGGAACAAAGGAGAGTCTTGAAGTGAAATGGTCCGAGAGTTTTGTAAAATGATGAGCTGTTTCAAAAATGGTTTGAGACTGAGAGAATGTGAAATGAATATTAAAGTGTATGGCTGAAGATAATCACATGGTTGTGATGTGTAAGGAGTGAGTGGTCTGTTTAAGTGGCGACGTGTAAATAGTTCTGAACCAACCTCTCTAAACTAAACCGTGACCTACCATGTTGCAAGTAGTCTTGAACCAGCCTCTCAAATCTGAACTGTGATGAGCAGAGACCTCTATCATCGCATTGCAAGTAGTTTTACCTTAACTTCTCCAAGTTATGTCTCACTGTGATCACTAAAGGATCAAGGTTACAAAGGTTATGTGTTTGGGTTACCACTCAAACTAACCTACACTCATGTTTCCTTACAAATATTCAATAATACAGACTTGGAAAATATGAGCGACTTCTTTCTTATATCTCTTTCTAAGAAGAGTATACAATTCATTTCCAAATATGGAAATAAGATTTTCTATACTTCAAGAAGATTGATTACATATTATGATGAATAGCACAGGAAGTGTGCAGAGATTTTTTTAGAGTTTTCACTCTTATGTCTTCAACTCTCTTATTGACATTCAAGTGTAGCATCTCTATTTATACAGATCTTTCTTCATGACCGTTGACTTTGATCAGATCTCCAAGTGACACGTGTAGATCATTAGTTGTGTCTTGGAATGTTGGTCTCGAAAAGTAGGTGTCATATCAGTTACAGAAGCCATTGTATTGAAGAGGTTTCTGATGTCTTCTTTCTTTTTACTTTCTAAATGTGGTTTTTGAACTCCTCTTTCTAGAGGCTAGGAACATTGATCAATCAGGCAGAAGAGATGTCATACCAGTTGTAAAACTAGGTTTGATTCGAGATTTGAAATTTGAAATTTGAATTTCCTTCCATTTCCTGTAGCGTTCTATGCTCCACAGTTAAGTAAGCTTTCTAATGTCGTAACCAATCTCTTGATCATTCTTCAATCTACCAGTCTTCAATCTTAGCTCTTTGACACTGATTTATTGGCGATTGTGATGACTGTAGACTGAGTAACACATTACTTTTAGAGTTGGCATGATTTCCTTATTCTTTAGTGTACTTTTTAAAGTCATGTGTTACTTTCTGAAGATCGTTTCCTTGGGCTTCTTCTTCATGTATTGATCTGCTTCATTTCCTAATGCATATGAACGATCTTTACATTATATTATGTTCACTTCATTTAAGCTCATTCTCTTCCATGAGATAGAACATGTTTGCACATGCAAAGTAAAATTATTCTCGCTTAAGTGTGTTTACTACACTTTGGAATTCTACCTGTTCAGCTTAGTCAAGAGTCTCTAGGTAGCCATTAGTCATTCTTCAAAATATTTTCTTCAAATTGGCTTTGTTGTCATTCAAAACAATAAAGCTCATACTTTCTGAAAGGTTTTGAAGCTTACAGACTTGCCCTGTTCATTTTTGGGCCCATTTTAGTAAACTTTGATTATGTAATTCTCCTTGGGAGTCAAAGAAATAGGGATATTACCTCTTTTAGCAACTACACCTACTTTTTGGGTACCCTTTCTTACTCTACTCTCTCTCTACTTCTCTCTTTAGGTCTTTATCTTCTCATTCTTCTAGATAATTTTAATTTTCTGTATTCAAAGTGTTGGAACTAAATTTTACTAAGTATCCAAAAGTCGAACCGTCATTCGATTTTGGTGAGACAAAGGCAATAATGAAAGGAGTTTGGTTGTCAAAGCATGAGGCCTTTGATGATGACAAATTACGACAAACAATCAATATGTCAAAGTTAGTCAACACAGATGAAGTATGATTCTCAAGAAAAAGCATATCAATGTTGATGAAATCACAAATGTGATAGTCGACATGTCAAAGCGCATGTTTGTCATTTGGGATGAAGTTGAATCTCCAAACATGCAAGCCAACAATGACAAAATTCTGAGATGAACGTTCAATAAGTCGAAGTGGGAGTTCATCGATCGAAGTGGGAGTTCGTTAGTCAAAGTTAGAGTTCAATATGTCAAAGTCGGAGTTTGTCATTCGAGACTTAGAACATTTTGAAGATCTTAAGAAGATTGTCACAGTGATCAGTAAGAGATAGATGTTGGTTGCGCGATGGTTAACAACAATTTCTAGCAGTTGCTAACAGAAGCCTTATAAAGACACGATGAAGTGGTAACTGTCCGACGACAAAGGTGCATGACAAAGAAAATAACTATCAAAGACACGTGGACAATATCCAGAAGCAGCTAAAGACAAGTGTAAAGATCTTAGAGTCCTAGATTGTCTATAACTATTGGCCTTGTACAAATTGTAAATGGTTAAAATTTTTACTCATACACTCACTCTAAAATATCTCCAATGGCTAGACAGACTCCAAAGTTAACTAAGTACTATTCTTAACCCACTTTCTTGTTTTCTTAGGACTAGATTATCTTCAACTTCTGTCTTTAATTTCTTTACAATTTCTATACTTATTTACATTAGTCAATTAATTTACATTTTGCAGCCTCTTCTTCTTCTTTAATCTATCAAACATTTCATTGACACTATCACAACACAAATCACGTTACATACTTCTCATTCCATCTTCATTACATAAAAAATAGTTTGACACTCTATTCTTTTTTGTGGAGAACCCAAGATGAGTAGTTTTTTATTCCTCGAATAGAGATTTTGAAAAGCAAAGGTTGTCATCCAAACTTCTGAAGTTTGTCAATCAACCCCTGGTTTAGAGCAATTTAGCCTCTTGCATAAGGAGATTGTCAATAATATGTTGTTGACATATAATTACCAAATTCCGCTATAAACACAAGGCTTGTAACCTCCATGGCTATAAGGTAGTAGCTCTCTTAACTAGTGCGAGAAACTTCAATAGGCTATGGTTGTAATATTAAAACTCTAATTCTCTATTGTAAATGCCAATACATGTTTATGTTTATTCAATCCCTTTGCTTGTTTCTCATTTATTTTCCTCATGAATGGTATTGAATATTGAATATGAATTAGTTTTGTGGTTGATTTCATATTGGTTGGTATATTAGTGTGAAATGAATTTCTTAATGGTTGAAAAGTGGATTGGGTCCAATCTAAGCTAAATTCAATTGGGTTTTGATAATTGACATGAATTGATTGGGGTTAAGGTTTCAACATCTTAGTTAATTTGTGTTAATTGTTTTCCTAGAGGGTTTTAGGCCTAATTGCGGGTTGCTAGTTGAGGATCCTATAAGAACCCAGTTTAGCAACATAACATGTGTTTGACAAAATGTTTGAAGTTGATGATCGAGTTGCCATAAGTCTTTAGAATTGTTTGCACTAGTGCTTAGTTCATTATATTAATCACTTGTTGAATTTTATTGCTCTTTACTCTTTTATGCATCAAAATAACCCCCCCCCCAAAAAAAAAACCTAGCTACTTAACACTACTTTCTTGAGAGACGATACAGTTTGCATCATTATATTGCATTTTCTAGCAATCCAGTTTTGAACATTTTGTTAATTTGACAATAACCAAATTTACGACACTTTGGGGCTACGTCACATTATCAAAACGTTAAGAACAAAATTGAAACAAAAAATGGAATGAAATCAAAATATTGCTAAAAGATGAGTGATAAAAATAGAGTTTTTGCCATAAAATTACTTCAATAGTCACTTATTTCTATTATCACATTTTTATTAATTGATTAAGTAATAATTAAATTATGGTTGGACACTTTAGCCAAAAAGTGGTTTTAAAATAATTTGCTTTGTTTGGATAGTATCAAGGATTTCTTTCGTATTTTCCTAATAACTGTTAAAAGCCAACAACACGCATATTAAGGAAAACAAAATAAATCTTGGTAAATATAAAAAATTATAGTAGTTAACAAAACTATCCTTATATAGTCATTATTACTCATTTTTATAAATGTACTGATTACTTAACTAGCACATTTAGATTAAGGATATAAATGGAAGAAAAAATTAATACTATCAAGATATTTTAAACACGAAAAATCAAAAACTAAAAGTTATTCTAAAATGGATAGAGTTTATTACCAAAAATGGTTTGAAATAATTTATTTATATTACATTATATTTGAAATAATTTGGTAATAGAACCATGACTCTAAAATAACTAGGTTCATATTACAATCAAATGCTTTTGAAAATGAAGAAGTCAGAAAGACACTCAATTGGCTCTAAGTTGTATCTCAATATTGGACTATAGCCTATTAAGCTACGTAGCACTCAATATAATTGGAATTACTTTTCAAAAGTACAAACATCAATTGTATCCCTTTGAGTAAGCTTTACAATGCAAAACTAATCACATAAATTGGACTTCTAAATCTCAAGATATTGACAATCATTAGACAAAGGTCATGTTGGATAGCATCAAGATTGCTTCATCATACTCTAATTTTATAACTGGGTTTTCACTAAGAAGTTTTGAGAATTGAAATTTGAGTACCTTATCTTGATCTTTCTAGAATATCTTGAATTGTCTCGATCTAATCTCTATAAAGATATGCAAATTTTTTTCTATAACACTTTTTGTATTTTTTAATTAAATTCCAAAATACTCTAATAAATCATTGAAAATTCCTTTCCCATAAAATTGAGTAAAATCATCCTCAAAACCATCAAAATCACCAAAGATTCACCAAATCCACATTAGACACAAGAACTATAGCAAAAGTGTGAATAACATAAAAATAAGCTAAAATCTCTTCAATTAAAGCAAAAAGTTTTGTCAAGACATTGAGTCAAAACAATCCTAATAGCACTATTCATGAATAACATGGCAATCTTCGAAGCATGATACATGTGTATTTGAAATAATGATTTATGGAAACTGGCAAGTTACTTCTAGGTATATTTTATTGTATTATTATATTATTTTGTTCAAACATCTTTGTTACAATTAATTATATTCTTGTGATTTGGTGGTAAAATTCCCGAGTAGTTTCTGTTGGAATAATTTTATGGACTGACATAAATCAATATTGAATTTAATTTAGACCCAAATTAATTTGATATCAAACAATTAGAGTTTATTATTTAAGCCCAATAATTTGTGATCATCGTTGTTATTGGGCTAACTATTGTTAAGCACTGTTTATTGTGGGCATATGAGTCCTTGTGTATGGGCTTCGCTGTGATGGGTTGCTTAGCCCAACAGTTTACTAACACAATGAGAAGCCCTCCTCCTAGCCAATATATTGAGTGTTTGGTTGCCCCATTCATACTATGACACACAAAACCTAATATGGAATAGGAGGAGTAAATCTCCTAACTTTCTCTATTGGATTTCTCTCTAATCCTTTGCGTTTGCTTACGTTTTGTATGTCAGGTTAAGAGACGATTATGACTCTGTTGTCTTCCTCCTCAGCCCTTCCAGGTAACTCTGATCCAATCTTTCTTATTGTTGTTGAACATGTCATACTCAGGATTATATGGATCTTTGGGATATAGGGGTTTCATTTATTGTTTATATCATCTGATATATATGAGATTCCATCAAGTGGTATCAGAGCCAATTTAATATCTGATTATGGCTGTGAATTATTGTAAGATTGGGTATTTGAAGGAATCAAATTTATGTTTAATATAAACCCTAAGTTACCAAATCGGAATTTTGTAATTTTACCTATTAAATTTGAAATTGATTGAGGGCTTTTGTTACTGATAATGTCTTGAGAAAATCAACATAAAGATCATAAGAAACGGATTAGTATATAGAGAGAATTTTGATTTTGAAACTATGAACCCTAACCTTTGAACCCGATTCGGATTTAGAAACCCCAACCCATATGTGTGCAAATTTGTTTCGATTATCTTAGGGGTTTTATAGAGAATAAAATTCTAAATCTATTTACACCAAGATCATGTTTTTTCATCATGTATAGAGAAAGAAATCACGTAAAAATTGAACATACTCACTCTATTTTTCACGAAATTTTCTGTGCTGTTAGAGGTTATGGTTCAAAACAAAATTATATGGGTTTTGTAGGGCATTGAAAGTGGACACCAAAATCACTCAATTTGGTTGAGAATTGAGTGAGATATGGCCCTCGACCCGTTATATATTTATGGGTCGCGAAAAGCAACCCACTTAGTATTTCATGGAATTTTCTGGAATTCTATAGGTTATGATTCGAAATAAAATTATATAGGTTTTGTAGAGAATTGAAAGACGAATCCATAGGCACATAAATCACTCAATTTGGTTGAGAATTGAGTGAGATATGGCCCTCGACCCGTTGCATGTGCATGGGTCACGAAAATCCGACACAGAACCCGGTTGGAGGTAAGGGACAATGAATAGTGTCATGGAGCCACTCCCACTCGCGGGCCCAAGAGAGTGGGGGTGCGTGCAGGCCCATCCGGGGCTCGTTTTCACCCATTTTTTTCATTTTGAGTTTTTTTTATATTTTAAAATTATTGATAATTTTTATTTATTTTTCTGGGTATCAGAAATAAGTATTGTTAATTTTTCATTGCATAAACTGCTTAAAAATATTAGGTACTCTCCAAATTTTGGTCTGAAATTTCTTTTGCACATTTCTAACACTATTAGACACATTATGTTCAGCATATTCTCAATTTTGGCATCATTTGGTTAATAAAATAATTTTATACTCTATTATGTGCATATTATTGATTATTGTGATTAACCCATATTGCTATTATAAAATTTTGTGATATCTACGATTCTGAAATATGCTGTTTTTAGACCAATTTTGAATTGTTGTTGGATTTTACACAATATTATACTGAAAGTCCCTGCCTACTAACTTTTGAAACTATTGTTAGGCAATTTTCATAATTATAAGATCGTTTTCATGGGACTGATTGTGATAAAGTGCTATTTGTGAAAATTATGTATTATGTAATTTTGGAAATTATGATTTACCTTATCCAATATTTTATATCATGTTCCATATGGGAAAATATAATTATGCATTGTAGTTTTATGAGAAACTACAATTGTTTGATTTGGTTTAATATTGTCTTAAGTTTTCTCTTGTATAAAATTTAGGAACATGGTTGTAATCAGTTCTTCCATATTATATTGAATAATTCTTTTGGAAAATGTCGTCATCTAATTTATGCAGTCCAAGTGGGAGAATGTTTGATTTTGTGTGGATTGTATGGACTTGCATAAATTAGTATTGGATTTAATTTGAAAATCCAAAATTATTATGTGTGAAAATATTATGACACATTGTGACTTTGAAAATATTGAATTTTGGTTGTTTCCGCTGCTTACATAAAATTTGTTATAGCCATAATGTTATTTGATTTTAGCTAAAATCTCACTTAGCATAAAGAGAAAGTTGTTTGAGTATGAAAATAAGAAAATAATTGAGTTTGAAAAATCTCTTTATGCTTCATTTTAGTGCCATTGTTGATTTATTTTGAAGGGAGTTTAACTTACAATGTTTATATTTGTTATTTATTGTGTGATCTTCTGGATATTGCGTGTATTTTCTTGAATATATTCAAATTTTAGCTTTACTCCCATTTTGGCTGTCCAGGTTTTGCCTATGATGGCTAATTTAAGATTATTACTTTTGAATAATATTACAATTGTTGTGGCATTAAGAGTTATATTGATAATGAACTTATCCTTCGATTTGTCTTTATTGATATAATTATTAATGAGTTGATAATCATGGTTTTGGAGTTTTCAGTATCCTCTCGGTACTAGCTCTAATGGCATTATTTTTGTTGTATATGAGCATTAGTTCCTGAATAATAGTAGAGTAATTACTTGTTTGTTGAGCAATCTAATATTTTATAAATGTTTCATAAATATTATTGGATTATGTGGATAATGGACATACCCTTTGGTGTGACATTATCTAATATAATTTTTTGTGTTGGATTGCAAATATTGTTGGGTTATGCAAATAATGGATATATCCTTCGGTGTGATATTATTTGACATAATCATTAGGTGATAGAGAAAATAATTTGAATTAAATTGTTTAAGAATTTTATATTATTATTATTATTATTATTCTCTATCACATTGGAAAGTCTTGTATATTGTGATCCGGGACCCTTCGGCGAGATTGCAATGATACAAGGACTCTAGTTCAATTAATCGCAGAATTAATTGAACGTGTAATTTTATGCTTATTATAATAATCTGTTGTATGGTTTTCTCTTTCTCTTGTTATTCTGTCATCGTTGTATTTTGTAAGACCTATATAAAGGACATTGTTGAGTTTCTATTATCTCTTGATGTTGCTCCCATTAATGTTAAAATTTTGTTATAGTGGGAGTTAGAGACTTCATGTTTTGTTATGTCCTTAGTGTTAGTTTGTAGGTCTAAAATGCTTCCGCTAGCAAGTTGCTTTATGCTCAAATGAGCGTTTGATTATTAGTTTGTGATGACAAAGAAGAGATATTTATTGTACAATGTCAATTGGACATTGGTGATCTAAGGATCTCCTTAGATCATTTAGGTAGAGTATGTTAAACAATGTCAATTTTGTACTTTTGTTGCTTGGGAGAATAATGATGAGTTCAAATTTACATTGAGTACTCTACTATAGAGTTGTCATTGATCCCACCGCTTTAATTATACCATAGAGTATTTTGAAATTTTGTGACCTTTAATGGGAATGAGATGTTTTGATATATTGGATTAGTGGTAGAAGTATGCACTATTATTGTTATTATTGTTATTATTATTATTATTATTATTATTATATTGTTGTCTACAGATTAATTTGGCAAGTTGTGATAAACTATTCTCGAGTTATTGCAGAACATATTGTTGTTGATCCCCTAACCAAAGGCTTGCCATTAAAATTTATTGTCGGTTACATAACCCATATGGGTATATTGAGGTCTCTTTGGTGTTTTGGGTAAATGGGAGCTAGTTTTGTATATTTATTGTGACCTTATATGATATTGCCATTTAAGCCTGCACACCAAAATTATTGATATAGTTGGTATAATGGCAAATTATTGAAATATTTTGGACACATTTTCAATTTATTGTCATCCTGAGATATTTTATTAAATCTCAGAAAGCATCTTGGCTAGATACTTAATTATATTGTCATATTTTATTGTTGCTATTGTGTTATAATTTGTTGTTGGTGCTGTTATGCACACTCTTATGTTAATATAGCACATCATGGGACATTTTGGACCCAGTCTCATTTTGTTATTGTGCTGAGATCTGTTAGATCTCATTTAGCATCTTGGGGGGATGCTGGGCCATTTGATTGGGAATTGCACTACGATCACATATTGTTATGCCAAGTTTGTTATGCATCCTACTTACCTATATACTGCATTTTGTTGGGTCGTTGGGAATTGAACATCTTGCATGTATGATGTTAATACTCCTTTGAGTATGATTTTCCACAATGTTGAGGTGCTTGTTATCCTATTCTGGACCATTTGGTTTTAAGTGTTTGTTTAGTTTTGACATCATGTATGTTACTCCCAAATATTGTAGTTTAATTTGGGTATTGTTTTATAATGTTTTGATTTATGTTGTCCAAGTGGGAGATTGTTCGAATAATTTTGTGGACTGACATAAATCAATGTTGAATTTAATTTAGACCCAAATTAATTTGATATCAAACAATTAGAGTTTATTGTTTAAGTCCAATAATTTGTGATCATTGTTGCTATTGGGCTAATTATTGTTAAGCACTGCTTATTGTGGGTATATGGGTCCTTGTGTATGGGCTTCACTGTGATGGGTTGCTTAGTCCAACAGTTTACTAACACATGGAGAGACTCTCCTCCTAGCCAATATATAGAGTGTTTGGTTGCCCCATTCATACTATGACACACAAAACCTAATATGGAATAGGAGGAGTAAATATCCTAACTCTCTTTATTAGATTTTTCTCTGATCCTTTACATTTGCTTGCGTTTTGTATGTCAGGTTAGGAGACGATTATGACTTTGTTGTCTTCCTCCTCAGCCCTTTCAGGTAACTCTAATCCAATCTTTCTAATTGTTGTTGAATATGTCATACTCAAGATTAAATTGATCTCTAGGATATAAGGATTTCATTTATTGTTTATATCATCTGATATATATGAAATTTCATCAGTTTCTTCAAGTTCCTAATAATTATTTGTATGTTTCAACAAATTAATTGAAGTTGTTGTAGCTTGGCTAATTTCTATATACTTGTTGTATACTAATAAGTTTAATTAAGGAAATATCTTAACTTACTATAATAGTAATTTAACTATTTGCCAATTGAAAAGACTAAATATAGAAAGCTTTTGCTTCTTCATCCAATACTTTCCTCAATCATTTTTATGTTATATAAAACTAACCCTTTATTTGGTTCTAGAATATTTAAGGTTAATCAAATATTTAGAATATATTTTATGTTTGGGTCTTGCAAAAACCAGAACAATTACTCATTGGCATTGCATTTGCATCTTATCAATGATATTTTACTCCGAGGATTTTGATCTATTACTCAAACCTAAAGAGCCTATTTTGGATTAGGCTACAAGAAAACAAGTGGCTTTGAGAACAACCCCTGCCAAGAATATCTTCATGAGTATTGCAATCCTAAGATTTTTCATTGAGATGCAAAGGCAAATAAGATTTGAGACAATAGAGTCTCATTTGACTAAGTTAGTTAATGTTATATGCTAATGAGTAATTCACTTTTCATATTTGGAATAGGAGAATGACATGTCAATGTCTTTACATGACTATGTGAGACCTCTTTTCAATATAATGATATCCTTTGTTATTTCTATTGTATGTGTTTATTTCTTGTGTAGCATACTTATTATGTTTGCAATGCTCTTTGGTTTTTGATTATGTCAACTTTGCATTTAATCACATTGATAAAGATTTGCCCATCATGGGAACTCCTTCAAAAATGGGTTTTCTTACTAACTCTGGCCATAACATATATAAATAGAGTAATGATTATCGCAAGTCAAGAGAAGTATAGTTAGAAGTTGAAAATGTATCTATGCATTCATATCATGATATCACTGATTTTGTTATCCACATCATAGTCTTGATATTTTAAATTGTACTTGCTCTGCTTTTGGAAACACTTTGCCTTAATAATGTTCATATAAAAATGTTGAGCTACAATGTTTTGTAACATTGTTGGATAAAAATATAAAATTGTTTTTTCAAATATTTTTATTTAAAATAAATTTTTCATAAATTAAATTGCAAATGAATATTTCGTACATTTTTTTTAAAAGTTAAAATGTATAAAATTCAAATAAATACTTTTACAACTGAAACGAGCCTTTGATATATTTAAAAATATTAAATAATTAATAACAACAATGCATAATTGAAATATGATTAAAAACATTTTGTAATTGAAATATTATTTAGCTAAAAACCATACTTAATAAGCATTGTGAAATTGACAAATATGTTATGCTAAATATGCTTGTAGTTATCAATGTTTATATCTATGATCAAGTTTGATATTATTTTGGATATATCTCTCATATGGGGTAAAGGTTTCCTCACCAAGTTCTGATTATGATATATCATTGTCCACATCATCAGAAGAGTGGAACTTATCAAAATTTCCTACATATGTATCTCCCTTATCCATAACAATCATATTATACAATATGATGTAAGTTTCTCCTTTTCACAAAATCATGTAAGGCCACTTATAATTGCATTTCAAGTTTGCAATGTAACACCCCTCCTACTATAATGCTATGCTCGAGTCATAACATTACAGTAAGTAGTCGTTACCTATAACTTACCTTACTGATTTTATCCGTATTAACCATATGAATTATATATGTATGTGTTGTAATAAATACGAGCCTTGTACTAAAAGCTATACTAATTTTTCCCTTTTTGCAATCCTTTCAACATAATAATCAATGCATAGAAATAACAGGAATATAATGTGCATCCTAGGAAGTTGGTCACACAATAATTTACATTTTATATCACATCCATAGTAAGTTAAGTTATACAGATATACTTTATACATTCACACATAATTACATAAGTATCATAAACAACCCTACCCTGGCCCTCGCAGTGACCACCTAATCCGAGTTAGGGCCTAACAAAATACAACTAACTACAGATAGATAAACCTAATTCCCTTAGTCAGTGGCTCATCAAAATATCAGACGTTAGAGCCTATGATAGTCAGATAATATGAGGGATTCTAAGTCATACTACATTTGTCAACAAGATGAATACCTATAGTCAGTCAAGTAAGTGGAGAGTAGTGCCCATTAGGCACATCAGCTAGGTAACCCTACCAGTCCCCACTACCTCCAGAAGGAGTAGAGGAACCAGAAGATGTCTCCTCTGAAGGATCAAACTCAGCATCAACGGCAGGCTGTGGTGGATGAGTCATATATAACGAAAAAGTAGGAAAGGGGACTCTGGATCAAAAGTAGGACTTATAACAGTAGTAGCAAATAGGCGAGCAAACAGTACATAAATACGGATACGAGACTCAATGACCAGGTACAGTGACCCCAACTCTGGGTCATAATGCCACTGCAAGTCAGTCATCTCAAGAAAGAACACGATCGAGGCCATCTATATAAAATACATCATACAGCAGGAATGAGAATCAACGATTCCCAATAGGAAAAACACCAGTCTATTACTTAATGATATTCAACTAAATGCAAAAATAAGCAATGTATCTTTAGTTGTTTGTATAATGGTCTCATTAGTTAGTGTCATTATTTCTTATGACTTAATTTTGTTTGAAAATTTTAAAACTTAATGGTAAAACTCATAGGACTCTTCTGATATACTTCTCTTTGGATCATACTATCAACGATGTAACGTCATCGCGTTACAATCTGATATAGTTCACTAGATGAAGTACGTCTACTATATCTCATCTTAATAGCCACGCTATCCTCAGTACATCACTTTCCTCATAACGATGTCATGCCGTCGCGATTACAACCTGATATAGTTCTAAGGGCGTAGCACATCTACTGTTACCCGTGAATCCATGAGCTTACCACTAAGCAATTTATATTATATAAGGTTTATTACCTTAAGTTTCCTTGTTTTGGGTGCATTTTTATCTATTGTATATAAAAAAAAAAAAAAACTCTTATGGTTGTTGAGTAAGATTTCTTTAAAAGTGCTATTTTTCATACTTTATATTTTGAAATTTTCCTGTTAATGGTTGTTACTTACAGTACATATATATTAATTGGTTATGTGTTAATATTACACTTTTTGTTATATATATATATTTATTCATCTAATATATTTGGCATTCTAGTTATGATATTTTATTCTCATTTTTCATTATTCATGTAAACCTACTAGGTTTTTAATAGATTTTTATGCCATCTGAAAATTCTATTACAATTCCTAGTTAGTAATAATTCTTGTAAATTTTCCAGCAATTGAACCAAGTTCTTGCGATCAATTTTCAAACTATTTCTACTATGAAATTAACATCAATTAAATCCCTTTAATTCTTTTATAATAGTTGTTGTAAGGTTTTTCTAAACTTTCACTAGCTTTTACACTATCAAAATTTCAGCCACATTCTTAGGGTAATAATTGCTCCTAAATTTTAAAAAACACAAGCCAAGTCTTACTACCGCTTTTCAAGCTTTGATTATCATATATAGCAAGATCATACTAACTAAAGATTAATGCTGTAAAAATTTTAGCACATAAAATTTTCAGCACATACCCACTCAAAGCACCTCCTATATCACTAGCAAGATCATACAAACCTTGGACTAATGCTGTAAAAATTCTAGCATATAAAATTGCTAGCACATACCCACCTAAAGCACCTCTTATACCACTATCAAGATCATACAAACCAATGACTACTGCTATAAAAATTCCAGCACATGCCATTTCCAGCAACTTGGTCATTCCTTCACAATTCCAAGAATTTAAACCATGTTTCTTACAAACTCTGAAATTAAACTCAAACTCCAATACATAATATTTCATAATAATCCAAGCACTTTTAAATTCTAAAAATTAGAGTTCAGATTTGGTAAGAATAATTCAACATAGTTCAAGCACTCATCTTAGCAAATAGCCAATTTATCATAAAGTAAGAGACTAGAATTTTTCTTACCTTCCTTCAAGCTTTTTCTCTAGTTTTTTTCCTTTCAAATCAACCTTAACCCCCCCTGTTTTCAGCTTCTTGTATGTTGTTGTGAAATCCAAAAAGCAAGGAAGAACAAGGTTTTTAATTGACCTTGATGTAGAGAAGATGTCTCTTGAAGTGGTTTAGATGTTTACCTAAGAGGTTGCTTTGTAGATATGGTGATTTATGGAGGTTTTTCAAAGAGAATGAAAATGAAAAGTTGCAAGAAAGAAGCTTGAACGGACCTGTATGAGAAGGAAGAATTATTTCTTCATTTTTGAGCTTTATAATTAATGTTACTTGAAGAGCAAGTTCAAGATTTCTTTTTTGCAGATCAAATTACCTTGTATCAATACTGAAAATATCTATATTTATCTAATCATTCTAAGTAAAAGAATTATTTAAGATATGATAATGTCCATTAATTGGACCAATCTCAATGTTTCGATATACCAATTATTACCATTTTGGCGTACCGTTTCTTATCATTTCAATACTCGATTGACATAAAAAAAACTTTATCGAGTAAAATTATCCTTTTAGCCTTATTCTAATTTTTTTATGTCCTAATGTCATTTATAAGATCTCATCCTATATTACTGATTAAAATATTATTATTCTAATTTTCATTTTTTTTACCGAATCCTTATATTGTTTCGATCCTAACTGTGTCTGTCAAAATTTTTAAAATCCTTACTGATTACGCCTAATTAATTATTTTATTAGAAAAATACAAATAGAAAAGTCGTTACATGCATCACTCCAAATGTTTCCTACACATTTATTTATAGTCCTTAATATTTTGCAAACAACTTTCACTTATATCCTTACAGTTGAGAGATTGCTTTGACAAATGTTGCCTATTTGGGGCATATACCATCTATTAAATAGTACTCCATAATATAATCAGTACCATTTATGGGGCAATCCACCTCTGGGGCTCAACCACCCAAAACTTCATCATTCACCAATGAATGATCAAATACATTGATGTCGTTGGTAGAATCGGTGACTCCAAAATATGCATATCATATCCAAAGATTAGATAAACCCACAACTTCAAGCATTATAGTTAAAACCCCATAAAACCACTCATGTACATACCTTTCCATGCCTTCAAGATGTTTTCCCATAGCCAATGCATGTAGTCAATGTTGACCATCATGTTTAGGAAGTTGTGATCCTCCACTATTTGTAGCAAGTGCTGCACATCGTTTGAGTTTGACCTTCTTAAGTATTTACTCTCAAATACCAAAATCACATCTTTGATGAACTTTTCTAAGCACTCAATTGGAGTCCTTGTTGATCCACACATAATCATCAAGGATACCGGTTGATACTTTGTATGCTAACAAACACATAGTAAACGTGCATTTTTGCAATGGGAATTAGCCTTTCTTGCCCGTAGCATCGACTGAAAGACTTGTCTTCCCATTTGAAACCTTCATCAGAATGTCTTTGGAAGGTATACTAGATTAGGTGCAAAGTAATCATTTAAAATATGTTCATGTCCTACTTCATGGTCTCTATCGATTGTCATACAAGTTCCAGAGGAAGACAAAAATATATACTTTGCAATAGCTTCTATTTCAATGACAATCTTGTTTGTTCATTAATTTTTTGAAAACAAACATATCAAGTTGTTCCCTCTTAAATTTTGCATCGAACAAATTGGTGTTTGAAAATAATTCCCACTCAACATAAATCAATCAAATGAACAATGCAAAGGAACACAATAAAATTAACGTGGTTCGACTTCAACTGCCTACATCCATGATCTCACAAATTAATCCACTAATTTAATGAGGAATACAATCACCAATCTTAACAAATCTCAACCAAATCCACCGCTATTCATGGAACATGTTGCATAACATCACATTGCCAGGAAGACTTTCGACACAAACTATCCTTACTTGCGCTGTCGCTACTCACAAAACATAACATCATTAATTCAACTTTTCTGGTAAAAGCTGCAAACCCTCTCTATCAAAGCAACTTTTCTGGTGAAAACTGCAAATCCTCTATCAAGATAACTTTTCTGGCAAAAGTTGCAAACCTTTATCAATGTAACTTTTCTGGCAAAAACTGCAAACCTTCCATCAAGGCAACCTTTCTAGCAAAAGTTGCAAACCCTTCATCAATGCAACTTTTCTAGTAATAGTTGCAAACCTTCCATCACGTTAATCTCATCAATTTCCTCTTCATCATATGTGTCATCTCATCATCACCCTCTTTTTCTCCACTCTCCATTTTTTATTTCTCAATTATATTTTCTTCACATATCTAAATGATTCTCAAAACTATTATTTATAATAGTATATATACTCACTAAATTTGACCTCAATCCTAATAATTAATAATTTCCAATTCTAAATAAAATCGTAATAAATTTTCAAATCTTTTTCAAATCCTTTCCAAATATTTTTAAAATTGGAAACTACCAATAGTAATCTTCAAATAGGAATTTGGATCAATTCCAACAATCTCCACCTTGATCCAAATTCCATCCAATCTTCAAATTTTGGAACATAAATTTTCATGAGTGCTCCACCTTCATCAAAGATCCATAAAAAAAATCTACCAAATATCTATAATTCCAAGCTTTGCATCTTCGACATTAGAATGGATTTGAACTCACTCTAATACCTCTTGTTGGGAAATAATTCCCGCTCAACATAAATAAATCAACTTAATAAAGCAAAAGAACACAATAAAATTAACATGGTTCGACCTCAACTGCCTACATCCACAATCTCACAAATTAACCCACTAATTTAATGAGGAATACAATCACTAATCTCAACCAAATCCACCGCTATTCATGGAACATGTTGCATAACACCACATTGCCAGGAAAACTTTCGACACAAGCTATCCTCACTTGCACTGCCACTACTCACGAAACATAGCATCATCAATGCACCTTTTTTGGTAAAAGCTGCAAACCCTGTGTCAACGTAACTTTTTTAGCAAAAGCTGCAAACCTTCCATCAAGGCAACCTTTCTGGCAAAAGTTGCAAACCCTTCATCAACGCAACTTTTCTGGTAAAAGTTGCAAACTTTCCATCACATTAGTCTCATCAATTTCCTTTTCATCATTTTTGTCATCCTCAACATCACCCTTTCTCTCTCCACTCTCCATTTTTTATCTCTCAATTATATTTTCTTCACATATGTAAATAATTTTCAAAATTATCATTTATAATAGTCTATACATATTAAATTCAACCTCAATCCTAATAATTAATAATTTTCAATTCTACATAAAATCATAATATATTTTCAAATCTTTTTCAAATCCTTTCCAAATATTTTTAAAATTGAAAACTATCAATAACAATCTTCAAATGAGAATTTGAATCAATTCCAACAATTGGTCCTTGTAAAAAAATATAAAAAAAACCCAAGGAAGTCCCTGTCGATTTTTTAAATTAGCAATGACTTCTTTGGAATTTTTTTTAGGGACCAATTTGGCCAATTTTCTTTTTAACAAGGACTAGTTTGGTTGAAGTAAAATTTAATAGGGACCAATTTAATGGTTTTGTCTTTTTTGAAAGTAAGATCAAAATAACATTGCATGATTTTAAAAAAAATATATATTATAAATATAGGTCCTCATTGTCTATTGTCACTCCCGCTGAGGGGTGGAAATAAGTCAGGCTGCTCATTGGGAGCTTCAGTCAAGCTTGGCGTAGCCTATTTAGTAAATAAGTCGGGTTTAGGCTTTTCAAAAAACATTTTTAGCTAAACAGGCCAAGCTTCAAGTAGTGGAAATAGTCTCTTAAGCGTAACAGGTTGACCTACTTATATGATTATTAATAATATTACAATTTTAAAATATAATGATAATGAAACATTTTAATCAATTTAAAAAAAATATGTTTTTTATATATTTAGAAGTCCTTTGACTTATTTAAAAGTTTATGTTTTCATTTCTTTAAAAACATTTAGGTAAATTACACTTTGCGATTTGATGAAATTTAACTCACCTCATCTCTATTTGTTTGTTTAGGAGGTTTCCAAGTTTGTGAAATTATTACACTAGCCTTCCTGTAGTTTGTAAAATTATTACACTGATCTCACCTCTATCGTATGATGAACAATACATTTAGGGTATGTCAATATTATTCAAATAAATAGAGGAGAGTTGGGATGAATTTCAAATTTCAAGGGATGTAAGTGTACTTTACCAAAAAATTTTACAATCAAAACCTTCAAATAGGCTTTCAAGTTAGGTTAGGCTTTTAAAAAGGTCAAACTAAAGCCACAAAAAAGCCTATGTTAGGTAATAAACTCAGACATAGGCTACCTTTTGGCAATATAAACCTGATCTATTTAAGTCAAAGTCTAGCCTAGCCTAGTCTACTTTCACCTCGACTCCTACTAAGTTGATTTTTATCTTTTTTTATGTAAAATACTCTTCTTACTCTCTTTATAATCAAAGTAGTATTCTATCATTATTTTATTTCTCTCTAACACATTTTTTTCAATAATTTTGATAATCAAAGCTCGACACCCAGCGGACAAGTGGAGCAAAATACATAGTCAAGGAGAACAAAATGACAAGAAGAAGAAATAACAACCCCAACACGTAATACATCAAACCCGAGGTTATTTATATATCCACCTAGAAACTCACTATTTTAAAAACTAAATCCACCCAACAAACTCTGAATTTTTCTTCTTTTATTTTTTGGTCGATATCCAGCAAATTGTTGACCCACCAGCATTTGGTGGTATTAATATCTTATAATTTTTAATCTTTCAATTTAAAATTTTATTTTAAAAATTAAGGCAACATAATAATATTAATAATATATTAAATTACTATGTATTATTAGAATACAATAAAATTATATTAATATTTGAAAAGGTATTGTCAGGGACGGAACCACACTATGTAAAGTGGGGGCATATGCACCCACAAAATTGCTAAAATTTATTTAATTAGTATAAAGATGTGTGTATTTTTGTTTCTATTATATTATTAAATTTAACTCCATGCTGATTTTAAATGAGATAAAATAATAGTATACAATGCATTAGTTTTTTTTTTTTATGTTGACCTATTGTCATTGTCCCCATTGTCAAAATTTTCTGGATCCTTCATCATGTATTATCACCAAAAATTATTATATAAAACACTATACTTAGAAAATAATGTGATATATAGCCAATGAATGCTACTTAAAATTTGAATTTAGTAACATGCATTATTTAATTTAATTAATAATTTATTATGTTACTAAAAAATTCATTAAGGTTGTTTTAATTTTTAATGGTATTTATAGAACATTAAAATAGGAGAGTACGTATATGCTATTATGCTTAAAGAAAGTCATGTTAAGTGGAATAATAAATTTTATTTTCTTAAAAAAATTACGAAAGCAAAAGTAATGAAATATTTAAAAAAAATTATTCTTTTAAAAGTTTAATAACATTAAGTTTCAATAAAATTAAAAGTATCAATAAACTATTGATTTAATTATGTAATAGAATAGAAAGGGTGCATGAAGAAAGTTAAAAAAAGATATGAGTGAGCAGAAGTGGCAATAGCGTCTCCTTAAAATATACTATATAGCCAACATTGCATAGTTAAAATATTACATAATTAAAAGTGGAGAATGATTATTGTCACTCCTTTTTACCTATTATCACTGTCACTAACACTTATTTTTATTAAATGTTACTATAAGGTCCTTCTCATATTTTTAACAAAAAGAATGACTAACTAAAGTTACTTATTATAATAACATCAAAAGTTATTATTGTCAATTTATAAATTAAAAAAAATTAAATAGTTAAGAATATTTAATATTGGTCTAGGTACTAAATATTACAAGTGTTTAATACTAACATGTTTAATACAATAATGTACACACACACACATATATATTGGGTTATTTTTTTTAAATCTCTCTTAAGAGAATAGTTACTTAAACAAAATAATAGTGAATATTTTAAAACAATAAGAATAAAAAAGAATGAATAAGTATAAAGATAAATTACTAAATAAAAAAGCATTGAACGTATGTGTTGTTATTTTATCATTTAATATTTATATAATTTTTTTTTGCTACATTAAAAAAACTAAAAAACAAGCAAAACAAACCCCGCACTAGCCCCACACGTATCTCCTCCCTAATGCATCATCATACAGCACATCCGACCTGGTTGCTAGAGGATTATGCCAATGCCGAGAAGCTTCAGTACCAGAACTGAAGTAATGTCCACTAATAGATTTAACACAAACACGATATTTATCCCATGTTTTTATCAAAGATGAATTTTACTGAAGTAATGTTTATATCATTTTAGAAGTTTTAAAAGAAATATTGGACCGATAGGACCAACCTACACCCTCAGATGGACAAACCCCGGGCACACCTAGCCCAGGGCACCGATCCAACAAGGGAGGAGAAAAGGCACAATATTCCCCATTAATGCCTTGCGGCCCCTTCTGATTGAAGCCCAAGCAATATATATACCTCTTTGGCAAAGGAAGTGGAGGCTCAGGCTCTAGCTAAGCACACCCATCCTCTACCTCTAGCCAAGCACCAGTAAGGCTAACAGCTGAGCTTAGCAAGAGCCAAGCAATATATATTCCTTTTTCTTTTTTTCAATATGTGTTGGATTCTGGTCTAGCGCAAGCTTTTTGCTTGCAACAGTGAGAATGGTCCGGTGAACAATGGTCTTTGCTATGCTTGTAAATGAGGTTTTATGCCATTGGAGACCGGGCTTTGCATTGCTCATGATGACTAGGCTTTATGCCGGTGGAGACCGACCTTTGCATTGCTCGTGATGACTAGGCTTTATGCCAATGGAGACCAAGCTTTGCATTGCTCATGATGACAAGGCTTGATGTCGGCAAAGACCAGGCTTTTATTGCTCGTGATGACTAGCTATAGGCTTTATGTCGGTGGAGACCAGGCTTTTATTGCTCGTGATGATGAGGCTTTATGTTAGTGGAGACCGGGCTTTGCATTGCTCATGATGATAAGGCTTTATGCCGGTGGAGACCGGGCCGATGAATATTAGGTGGTCTTCTTGATGAGAGCATTTTCATTCATCATCTTGCTAACCCTGTTTATACAATATTGAAATAATATAGCAATACTAACATTTCCAAAGTTAGCACATAAAACAATAATCTTAACCCTTCCTCCTTCTCTTGTAGTTGTGCTAATTTATTAGGATTATTAAATCACTCAGAATAATTAATTTTATCTAGCTCAGTAAAGTACACTTATAGTTTTATCGTTGGATTCAAATAATTTGTGATACATATGTCAGCAGTTGGAACAGAGCTAAAGAAATACTAATGAGGAGAAATAAATAATTTTAAATATGTATTGAAGTTTGAAATCTGAACAGAGCTAAAGAAATGCTCATAAAATAATTGATTTCAAATATATAGCCTTCAATACTTACAATAAATGGTATCAATGATGATTATTATAAAATGCATAGAGGGATGCTTTTCAAAAATTTTCATCCAATTAATATGCTTATTTTGGGCCATTTTTGCAACTCAAGATAAAGTCTAAAAGGTGCTGACATTAAGTATCATAGAGGAAACTGAGAATCTGGGGCCAGTTATGCGTAAAATAATAAGAATAATAATAAGTCATAAAAGATAGGAATATGTGATATCTATAGCTTATCAAGTTCGTCCTCAAAGGGAAAATAGATAATATATAGACAAGAGCAATTTATGCCTTGAAAATAAAATCGATCATAAAATATTTAAAACAGCTATTCGATGTTAGTTATACTCAATCATAATCGTAATTATCAGCGATTAGGATCAAACATGAATAAAATTATTGCAAGTTTCAATCAATAAAATTTGAAATTTGACTATCATATGAAATTCAAATGTGTGAATTAAGCAATTATTATCAATTAAGGGACATTATAATTATTATCAATTTGCAATTATTATAATAAATGGTAATAACAACCATGACGTTATAAACAATGATTGATATTTGTTGCTTAAAATCTTGAAAGCATTGAAACTTGAAATCGGCTCGAATGGACACATACAATTCAAAACTGATATCAACATTAAGTATAATTTTCAATAAATTTCCTAATTAAAAGATTTTAACAGGGAGCTACGACAGACTACGTTACATATGTCTTTAAAGCCAATATCGTCCGAACTTAATGAGTAGCATATGTCTTAATGATTTTCGTTGCCCTTGTATTTCTGTTATTCCCATATTCAAAAGATAACGAGTAGCATATGATATCACAGTAGCTTCAACAGAAAAGCCACTTAACAGAACGGGTATTCATAGCTGCCTGTAAACTCATCCTTATAATCCTTTTCTTCTATTCAAATCGTTTTAGTTTCTTTATCCTTTATTGAGATGAGACATTCATCTTTGCCATGTTGTTATTTAATCAGACCAGCATGCTATTATGGGTTAGCTTTTCTAAATCAAAACCTGAGATTAATTAACCAACAAAGTATTAGATACATAAAACAATATGATGACAAGACAAGGCTACCTAACGAGAATTAATCATAACCACTCTTCCTGTTGGAATAGAGATACTCATGGCACACCAAAGGAAACTTTATCCATAACTGCAAAGCTCACGTTCTTTATCAGCCAATTAACTACAAGTAAATCCATGCAATCAAAAACAAAAATGAGAATATCGAGAACAGGCTACTAGACTTGATGGGTGAGGTGTTGAATTCGCCCTACATGAAGCGAGTGATGCTAGTGGTTTTCCCAATAGATTGATTGCCTACGAAGACGAGTTTGTACCTGAAACTCAACCCCTCATAACCCGAGAGAGGCGGAGAGAGGGGGGATCGAGGAAGAGAAAGAAGGTTGGTGGATGTGTTGTACTGCGTGCTGCGTGGGTTGACCATGAAGATGGCAGGTTGTGTGCAGCTTGCAGGTTTCTTCATGTATAATGGGAAAAGTTTTACCTTTTCCCACAAAGGGCGCCAATGTTGCTGCGTGGCTAGAGGTAAGGGATGGGTGTGTTTAGCTAGAGGATGAGCCCTCGCCCCCTTTGCAAGAGGGGTATATATATTGCTCGGGCATTGGTGAGGAGAGGAGAGGCCGCCAGGCATTAGTGGGAAATATTATGTCTTTCCTCCTCATATGTGGGTCGGTGCCCCTGGGCTAGGTGCTCTAGGGCTGGTCCATTTTATGATCGATTTTACTATTGAGTATAACTAATAAAAGCCTAGTTATCATGAGCAATAAAACCCTGGTCTTTACTAGCATAAAGCCTCATCATCACGAGCAATGCAAAGCCTAGTCTCCACCGGCATAAAGCCTCATCATCACGAGCAATAAAAGCCTGGTTTCCATATGCGTAAAGCCTCATCTTCATGAGCAATGCAAAGCCCAATCTCCAATGGCATAAAACCTCGTTTACAAGCATAGTGAAGACTGATATTCACTGGATCATTCTCACACTTGCAAGCAAAAAGCTCGCGCTAGAACAGAATCCAACTCAGATAAACAAAAGCCCGGGGCTCATGAATAAGCAAAGATTAGAATTCAACAGAAAGCAACCTTCAACATTTAAATGGTAATAACTAATTGAAAAGTTTAAAACATAGGTGCTCAACAACGTTCAAAATAAATTACATTGTCAATATCTTTACAAAGAACAACCAAGGCATTCCTTGCCCTTCAAGCAACTCTAGTCTTCGGCTGGTCTCCCCCCTTCATCGTCGGAATCAAGGCCCAGCTTAATCAAAATCAAGTTCTAAATCCTGAAAGAAGTGCTTAAAATGGCTCCGGCAATGTTCATAGCCAGTGGCAAATTGGTGAGGAAGGTCATCCAGTACAACTTGTTTGGTTTTCTCTTATTGGGCTTTATACTTGTTTAATTCCTTACTTAAATTCCTTCTCCCTCCCATACACTGAGACCAACTTTGATGACATAGTTTGGAACCACTCCTCTAACTCTTTCTCCCGAGCGACAGTCTTCACCATCTTCACTGCGTGTAACTCTTCAAGCTTGCCATCTTCCACGAAACCTTAGTAAGCTGCGTATTGGCCTAGCTAGCCTGAGCGGCCATTTTCCTAGCTTCCTTCTCCACAAACTGAGCCATGGCAGCATTCCTCGTCGACGAAGTAGCCTCTTGTGCACGAAACAAAGACAAAAGCTTGACCTTTTTAAACCTCGCTACATTAGTCACCGTTAGCAAATTTGTATCAATATGGTGCTCATTGGCAAAGAACCAGGCCCAGACCGAGCTAACAAAAACCCTTGCATCCCCACTAAAATCCTTTAAAAAAGGTGCAGCCTCTTCTAATAAGAGATTAGGGTGAGAGGAGACGACTAGACCTAGAGGATGGGGCAATACTCACCTACCTTGTTTTCACGAGTACCGTCTAATATTCACCGGCCCCTTTCTATGGGCACAACAGAAACACAACATTCACCAAGCCTCGTATTCACAAACAATTAAGCCTGGTATTCATCGAAATTGTCCGAAGACCCGGTATTCATAGGCAACCAAGACTCGTATTCACGAGCACCCAAGATTGGTATTCATTGGCTCCCAAGACTTTGTATATACGATCACCATTGGTATGAAGGCTAAAGCCTGGCTCTTACTAAGCTCAGCTCTTACCCTTACCGATCGAGAAAACCGACCTCACATTTTTTGGCCTCTTAGCTTCTTTGCTTGCACACAAACTCGAGAATGGAGTGCTTCTATTAAGCCCTCATATTACCAATGAATCCCCTGGAGCTCGAATGTTACTCACCGAAAGAAATAGAAGAATAGTTGTGGAATGGCCACAAAGCCTAAAAGCTGACACAACAAATAAAACCCAAGAGGAAAGCTAAACTATTAGGGTGCAGTTGTATAAGGGTCATTCATACAACAACCAATACGTTAGTGTATAGGTGCTTGAATGATAGCTCTAACTAGCTCGACCCAAGTGAAATTACAGGTGCTTGAAGAGTAGCTCTAACTTGACCGGGGTGAAAGCCATTTCATACATGAAGAAACACCCTTTGATTGGATCACTGGTAACCCGATCGGTCGACCCATATGCTAAGAGCTTAAACTATTTGGCAGAGTCAGGCGGTCCTAAGAAAGGTCAGATCCACTCTAGATCCTCCACCAATGTGAATGTAGACACAACATCACCTAACAACTTGGAAACGTCACTAGGCTAGGGGTCACCCCTTTTGACGGCACCAAATAAATGACGACCCCCTATAACAAAATAGAAAAATAGTAGACACCCACCAAAGAAAGCAAAACTAGTAGAAAGGAGGAAATGACAGAACCCCAAGCACAAGTAAACACTTGAACAAATTAACCTAACCCATGAATCAAACATGCTACCAGCAAAAACACAAAGCCAACCCGAAATAAATGAATAAAGTAAACAATGCCATAAAAGGCAAGACAACTTACTTAAGACTAAGGAAGACTGGGGGGGCTTGTATACCAGTCGACACTAATCCAACCTACAGCCTTAACCCTCCGGTTTTTATGCTAAAGTCTCTTTGACCTACGGGCCTCAAGACTGTGGGGGCTTGTGGATTGGTCGGCACTAGCCTGACCAACACCCTCAAGCCTCTAGTTTTTATGCTTAAGTCTCTTCGACCTACAAGCCTTAAGACTAAGGGAGCTTGTGGATCAGTCGGCACTAGCCCGATCTACACCCTCAAGTCTGGTTTTTATGCTTGAATCTCTTTGACGTTTCAGGCCTCAAAACTAAGGGGCTTGTGGACTGGTCGATCCTAGATCAACCTTCACCCTCAGGTGGACCAGCCTCGGGCATACCTAGCCCATGGACATTGACCCAACACGTGAGGGGGAAATACATGATATTCCCTATTAATGCCTCGCGTACCCTCCTCATTAATGCCTGAGCAATATATATACCCCTCTTGCAAAGGGAGTGGAAGCTCAAGCTCTAGCTAAACATACCCATCCTTTACCTCTAGCCAGGTAACAACAAATATGAATTTTTTAAATAATCAAAATAGCTCAAACCCCACATTAAGTGAGAGTGCAGCCCAAACAGGGGACAAGATCAATCAAAACAACACAAAGATGATAGACATGGTTAAGAACTACAAGCATCTCAAAACAAAAAAGAAATAACACTGATGTAGCTTCCATAATGAAATGCTTAAGATGGTGATAGACTATTATAACCATATCATGCTTTCCCAATTCTGATTACCTTCCAAAGTTCCCTAACTCTTGCCAAAATTTGAATATTAGTTGCACTCCAATCTTCATATCTCCTATGAGAAACATGTTGTAAAAACCAATAGCAACAGTGATGGCTGAGAAAACTAATTGCAGCTGATAATTTTGTTAACAATCACTTTCTTTTAAAGAAATCTTTAAAAGCAATTCGATATAAAAATATAAATTATTATATTAAATATGTTAATGTTAAATACTTGTAATATTGAGTCTCTAGATCAATATTAAATGTTCTTAATTAATTAAATTATTTTTCAATTTATAAATTGACAATAATAACTTTTGATATTATTAGAATAATTAATAAATCAATAAATGTTAACTAGTCATTCTTTTATTTAAAAATAGAAGAAGGGAATTTTAATAACATTTAATAAAAATGAATGTTGGTGGGAGTAATAATAGCCAAAAGGATGCAACTCCCTTAAAAGTGTTACATAATACACATTGTCGATTTGCCAAATATGCTTCACCAACACAAGCTATGCTCAAATTAAAAATATTTTATCACATTTTGCTCATTGGCTTTTAGACATTGTAGATGTGTTTTTATAAAGTATTCGAATGTTTGTTTCCTTTGCCTTCTCCACTAGCTCCATTTCCTTGAGTTTCATCAACTTTTCCTTGAATGCCTTATCCTTTTCCTTGATGATTAACTCCATTCCTTGAATTTCCTAAAATCCTCCACAAAGTGAGTATTTTCTAGTTGTAGTGGAAATTAGTGCATTACTATCTTCATCGAAACCCTTGCTTTTGGTTCTCCTTTACCTTTTCTCTTGGATGATTTGGTGCCTTGTGGATGACTAGGAGACTACATACCAACATCCAGAACCATTAGCATTTTTGCATTTGACAAAGATGAATATGCTCCAAAAGTCCAATGTCTTTGAAAATTGCACTTATTTCCATGTCTTACAACAATGATATAATCCACTCCCTACTCTTCGAGTGTCTTTGAAAATTGCACTTATTTCCACTTTTTTTATTTTCAAATCTCATTTCTAATGTTATTTGATCCACTCCCTATTCTTCGAGATGCTTAATTTGTTGGAATAATTTAGTTGACTGACATAAATCAATGTTGAATTTAATTTAGGCCCAAATTAATTAAATGTCAGACAATTATACTTTATTATTTAAGTTTAATGATTTGTGATCATTGTTTCTATTGGGCTAATTATTGTTAAGCATTATTTATTGTGGGTAGTTTATGAGTCCTTGTGTATAGGCTTCGCTGTGATGGATGGTTTAACCCAACACTTACCTGACATAAGGAGAGGCCCTCCTCTTAACCAATATATCGGGTGCTTGGTTACCCCATTGATACCATGATATAGAAAACCTATGATGGAATAGGAGGAGTAAATCTCTTGACATTCTCTATTTGGATTTCTCCCTTATCCCTTGCGTTTGTGTTTTGTATGTCAAGTTAGGAAATGCTTATGAATCTGTTGTCTTCTTCCTGAACCCTTCTAGATACCTCTAATTTAGTCTTCTGATTGTTGTTGAACATGCCATATTCAAGATTAAATTGATATTTTGAATATAGGGATTTTATCTGTTGTTTATATCATCTGATATATCTGAAATTCCTTTATGATCATGGTAAGTACCAAATCCTTGAGCCCTCATGTTGATCCTATGTCATCCATAGTTATAAGAACCGACTCAAACCAGTCATTTTGGACTGGAAACCAGTGAACCAGTCACTGGTTCGATTTGATTCTTTGATCAAACCGGTTCTGCATGTGAACCAGTCAAACTTGGTCAAACCCGAAGTGAACCTGTGAGTTTACATTGAACCGTCATTGATTGTGCCTCCAGCTTTGACCAAGCATCATGAATTTTTTTCTCAAAAACTCATTATGCAAGGTTTGAAGCAGGGCAAGCAAAGTGGGACCTCCACTTGTCTTCCACTAAACTAACTTGATCTTTGTTATTATGTGTAAGGAATTATATATATTATATATTTAGTTTGATTCATCAACACATTTTATTTCAAAAATGCCTACTGTAAGGTTCGAACCCATGAAACCAAGATGCGAGGCACACTTACATTCCATTTGGCCAAGCTTGGTCTTTATTACAATATATGTAAAGAATTATATATATTATATATTTGGCTAAATAATTTTTTTATAAATTGATTTAATTATGGCTGGTTCAACCGGTTGAACCAGTGACCTAGTGACCCAGTGCTCTGACCAAGTCGATCTCCAAGTCGAGTCTGATAACTATGATGTCATCTCTTCTTCATCACATCTACTTTTCTTTTGATAAGTGACAGCTTCTTTCCTCTCAAAACGCATGGATCCAATTCCAAAATGCATTGCTTTCTCCTCAATAAATGGCTAGAGTTGCTCTTAATGACCTTTAGGAACAGTGTAATGTAACAATCTCTTTTGATAGTTGTTGTGTTTGGATCATGATAAATTATGAGTTAGTTCATTTTTTTGTACATCTCACTGTTACCTGCAATGATGCAACATTGAAGGATTGTGCATAGGGTAGATTAATCAGCAACATATATATGAGAAATGTTAATTGTATTCACCATTTATGGGACACTACACAAATACATTCCTATCTACTATTGGATGAGGTGGGAGCTCAGATTAATTCGGGATCCATATGTCATCTAATAGTATATTAGAGTATGTCAGCACGATGTTCATAAAGTGTAAGTACAAAAAACATTGCTTATGTATTATTGATGGTGGCAAGGTGATGTGTTGTAGGTATGCCATCTACTACATCCATGGCCACTTCTATGTGAATTCGACAGCAGCACCTCACACCACTACATTGGTACCATTCCATATAGGATAGCGCACGCCTAAAGTATTCGGCGATTGGCAGTTTTGGGTTCAGCATGAACACTAGGAAAATCGTGTCAAAGTTGTGTTCATGGTAATGTGAGCACCACATAAGTGAGAAGTTGCATAAATTGACCTATTCTTTGTTATTAGCTGAAGTTTGTGTGTAATTAGCTTGTGAATTAAGTGAAATATGTTTACAAGTTTTACATATTTAATTTAAATTGTTAAGTAACATGAAACATTCATTAACCGTTTCCATTGTAACGTTCACAACGTTACAAGCCTTTGGTTGTGAAGGCTGTATAGAAAATTGATTATTCACAAATGTTGCAATTTTGAGGCTTGACTCAATTCAAGCATGAACTTGCATGTTTAAGCGTTGTGTCTCATGAGCCATGGCTTTCAAATTCTGTACAACACCTCTTAGTTTAAAAGACATGTCTTTTAAGTGGAGATTTGTATGATAAAATATGTAAAGATGTGATTGTTCATTTGCATCTAATCATCAACTATAAATAATCCCCATTATTTAACAAGTTTCACACTTTTACTTTGTGTATTATGCGAGTTTAAGAATTAAAAGTGGAGGAATTTCTTGTTATTGCTAGACAAGAAATTCATATAAAGGTTTCATTATATTTTGGAGGAATATCGTCATCAACCCATAACAACTACGTATGGAGACGAAGATCTCTCTAAAGATAGCGATTATTTCATACCTTGAAACCACAATATTCAAGTTTTTGTTCATCATCTTCTACACAATTTTCCTAACATTAAGCGCTGCACCATATATACACCAAGTAATATACAACCTTTGTTAAGAATTCAATCAGAGTTTAAGATCTGAGATTCGGCGAGCTCACTACTGCCCTTATAACCTTCATGTGATATGAAAACATCCAAGTTCTAATGTCTGAAAAGCTTTGTAATTTTTATTGACCGTAATAGTAGGCGTAGCGCTTCTCTATCTTCAATTATTAATCAATGAATAACTATTGACAAAAGAAAAAAGGTAAACCTGTAGCGAAATGTACATAAAATTTGTTAATCACAAAACCGTATTCCTGTTTTGGTCTAATGCCTATCAGTTCCGCACATTCTTAGCTAAGTTGATCACTTGATCCTATGCGCTCCCCTTGATTCCGATCCTAAATAGCATATTCACTGCAAAATCCAAATACCTTGACATCAGACAATTCTTTTAAATCATGTCTCGAGAAGCATCATATGTTTGAGGAGTAGTACTAATCTTACCTTGGTTGATGATATAGCTGAGCCAATTGAAGGGGAAACAAAAGACGCCAAAGATAAGACAAAAGAAGTACGAGTCTATATGGTTTGAGTTTTCAATTTTTAGTTTTCATTTTTAATATTTCAATCCAGATTTTATAAAAAAAATATCAAAAATTTTAAAAATTATAAATTCTAGTTTTCAGCTTTCAGTATTTCTTTTATAAAATCCAAAACTAAAAACTAATTGAAAGCGAACCCGCCGTATTCTTCACTATTCTTTGGTGGAAAAGTTGTGCCTGTCTTTCCTAATATCTTTTTTTTTTATAAGGTCTTTCCTAATATCTTATTCCTTAGTAAGTACATTCCTAGGAAGAAGTTAAACTAAATTGAAAAGGACATGCAACTAATCTATTTTTTCTATATAAACATGAGTTCAGTTTACCTGTATCATCTAAGACCAGTGAGGTAAAATTGGAATTGCAAATTGCTTAACAAACCCCGGAGAAAGAGGGGCCCCAGCAGCAAAACTAGAAAAACTTAAACTGGTCGATGTCATAGAGCCATAGACAGATACAAATTTCACCTAACATGACACATGGATGCCCGAATTTGGGTGAACTATCCCTTATTTTCCTTCCTAACACCCTAACCCTTGTCCCTAATCCCTGTATTCTTCTTGTCTACCTCAGCATCTTGAAAGTCCAATGTTCCTTCTATTAAATATAACCTTCCCTTGATGAAAGGATTTTCATTCTGCACCAAATTTTCTTTGTGGAATCGATGGCCAACACCAGGAGAATCTGCCACCTTCTGGTAAGATTATTGGCCTTTGGAGCAACCCTTTCAGCAGTCATTGTCATGGCTACTAGCCATGAGAGGACTAGCTTCTTGACATTTTCCTTTGAAGCAAAATACACTAACACCCCTGCCTTCAAGTAAGTGTTTTCCAATGATAAACAAATCTTTTCCTGTGACCAAATTGTTATCTTCATCTTTTAACTGACCAAACAATATTCTTTCTAGGTACTTTGTGATAGCAAACTCTGTTGTCACAGTTTATGGATTTTTGGTCCTCTTTCTTCCTGCAGAAAGCTTGCTTTGGCGACTAGTGGTGGCCATGGATCTGGTGAATGTTCTGAAAGCTCCTCAGTCACCTGCCTCTAAGTTCCATTAAACCACAACTTTTGCAATACCTTAGAATGATTAAGCAATTGCAGCCCATAAATTTTAAGAACTTGGCCATTTCACAGAAAGACATAAAAGAATGGCATACTATATACTAAGGAAAATGTCATATGATTCAATACTGTTGCACTTTAATTTGAGCTATGATCTCATATGATACATCACTAAGCTAAATATTGAATTAGACCATTTATGCTGGAATCACATTAATGAGTTGATTTTATGGGTAGGTGTTCACCATGTTACTTGTGTCAAGCATCTCTGCAGCTTTGGCCATAGCTCAGGTGGGAAAGAAAGGAAATACTTACGCAGCTTGGCTACCAATATGCAATTCAGTCAACAAATTTTGTGATCAAGTGACAGGAGCTTTAGTTGCTGGTTTCATCGCGGTCATCCTATACATGATTCTGCTTTTGCATTCCATTCATAGTGTACTAGATCCTCTACTCTTGAGAAAAACTTGACCAGCTTTTAAAGGCCAAGGACCAGGGTGTTGAACCAACATTCTGTTTACAATAAGTCTTACTATATTTTTCTTTCTTTCTTTGTTGAAAAGTGCAGATAATCAGAGATAACTAGAAATTTCATCAGAATTTTGTTATAGCAGCATGATTGTTGAGCTTTAGATGAATAAATGAGTCGTATTGTTTTATTTCGTTCAACAATCGCTGTGATTTCTATCCAAGATTTTGATCATATTTTTCTAATTGTGTAAAATTAGTTTCCTTTGTAGACTTTTCTTTTCATGTAGAGTGGAGATGTTGGATTCCTTTTTTTGGAGTACATGCTGGATAGTTGGTTTTTTCTTTGTACTTGTGTTATATGATCAATTTTCACCCTACTGAATTTGTTTTTTCATATGATATAGTCAAGAATCATCCATAATTTAATGCTTCAACCTCAAGGAATCTCTTTAGAAATTGCCTACTCTAAGAAACCTTTTCTCCCTAAACAATGAAATCGAATCTTGCAGGTAACGAATTCATGAAAACAATTATTAGCGGGACAAGAATCTGATTTTAATACATGAAAAAGTATTTAGCATTACATGTTAACTTGATTTCTTTTCCATGTTTATTCTGATGTTAACATTGACTTTGATGAAAATTTATTTCCATCATATACTACGCTATATATCTGGTCTATGAAATTAAATTCTTCCATTCCTTTTAAAATGTGTGCGCTTCAATTTTCTGTCGAGCCTTGTAACTTTGCACTGATTTCTCCTGTTCTAAAAAGATTTGAATCATAAATAAAATATAATACAAAAAATAATTCCTAACGTATTTACAACCTTATTGTGACCTATTTATAAACCTTTGAAAAAATCTCCGTGTACTAGGACAGATAATTTGTCATGGATCAAAATAAGATATTGAATGCAGCAGCTAATTAAATCAAATATTTTTATTTAATGTGATATCTTTCTTTTTGGTGGATGACAGCTTTATATGCAAAAATTTAAATGAGATTTGTCATAATTTAATATTGAAAATTATATAAATCTAAATTAATATAAGCGTAAGTATATGTGAATAACTGTATTTACCTACTTTCCTTGCGCAAGTACCGAATCTTCTCACGCATGCTTAGTTTGCTGCTTCCAACAAATATGAAAGATGTGAAATGAGACCATTGGAGAGATTTGTTACTCACTTGGTCATAAGAATGTAAAAAGAAATTTAATTTGATGTAAAATAATTTTATATTATTAATTACTAGAATTATCAAAATAATAAATTGTAATGAATAATTTTATCATCATAATCACCATTACAATTACCTATTATAATTTATTATTTCAGAAAAATTTTATTGGTTGATAATATAATATATTATGCTATTAATATATAATACATAAAAATAAAACTTATTTAAAAATAATCAGTGTTATTTCAATATCTAAAAATAGGTGTCCCATTAGAATATCATCTATGTTATTATTAGATGTGATAATTACTTTCACTTATCTCATTAACTTTTCACATCCAATAATAAAAAAAAATATCAAAATGAGACACTATTTTTAAACGTTAAAATAATATTTTTTGAAAAAATATCATACTCTTGCCATCGTAGTTTAAACAACGCAGCAATAGTACCTACTTTCCTTATTATTATCATGGTGTGAAGTCACTTCTCATTCATATTATTTAACTATCGGCTTTGTTAATTAGCGCCTAAATTTAAACCTTTTTATAAAACTTTTTATTATTAACTCCTTAATTGATATTTCAAAGCTATTGATTAACAAAAACTTAAATATTTTCAGTTAAAACTATTTTCATATGTAACTTAAAGGATACTAAAATTGATGCCACTAAAATTGATACGGTGGTAAGAGATTTTGGTATTATACATTAGGTCCTAAATTCAAATATTAAGAAAACTCTTAGTATATTTACTCTATCTTCTTTTTTTTTTTTTTTTTACATGAAATCTCATCAATCTAAACATTAAATTTAAAGTTCCTACTAAATACATCAAATCTATAAAATTTCATATAATTTGAAAATGACTTAATAATTCATCATTTTAAACCAATAAAGTATTCTTAAAAGCATAAATAAATATCAATTATTATTAGATTAAATGTCAATGGGTCCCCACTTTATAGTACAAGATTTACTTCTAGAGTAATAAATCTCCATATATATATATATGACGTATCAAGTGAGAATGAGATTATTATGTAAGAAGTGAGAACAAATATTATAGCCATTAGATTAAATTATGCAGCTGAGATTATATTACTAATTTTTTTTAAAAAAAAACTCACAAGATACACCTTAATAATTTTCAACCCTTTCTCCTCCTTAATCTTCTCCTTCTCCTCCTCCTTCTCCTCGTCTCTATCCCTAGTATCTGAAATGTAACACGGTAACCCCAATTTTTTAACACAATTAATTTCAATTTCAATTTTTCACAAAGGTACTTAAAAAAAAAATAGCGCTAATTGACAAGGCGGAAACGATGGCGATGTAAATTGATGGAAACATGAACTCAGAGAGATGGTATATGATTCTAGATATCACAAGAATTCACTGTCAAAATATTGAAGTTGTAGTAAAATCCTGGTGTGTCTCACGTTATTCATAGGAATCAAATGCGTTGATGACTATAGTTAATCATAGTTTGCGCTAATAGCATTTGTACTGGTTGTAAAGTGTTACAAAACTCCCCACTATAGCTATATGAAGGGTTCATGGTTTTAAGTGTGAACCGGTATTATGTCACAAAGATTGCGTAAAGAGAGGTATTATGTCACAAAGATTGCGTAAAGAGAGGATGCGGAGAGAGGGAGGGGAAGAGCTGATTAAAGAGGAGTGAGAGTTAGAAATTAGCAAGGAAGAGAAAATCTGACCCGAAATCAAACTGGTTAAAGTATTGGTTTAAAATCTTAGAAGTTCAACTGGTTCAATCGGGGTTCAACCAGAACATAAATATATATATATATATATATATATGCCTATAAAAATAAACATAATTCATATAAAATTTCTCTAATTTCAGCCTCACAATACAGCCGTAAAGTATTTGAAAATAATATTTATTAGTGACCAACGAGATTTATGGTAAGCAACCTACGAATGATAGAAGAAGAACAACCCATTAATCTTTATTAATTAGTACCCTTCTTTGATTCCATTTTTTCTTTTTGCTCTTTGGCTGCCATAAAATGTCAGTATTTAGCATGTGTTTGTTTTAGATTTTAAAAAAATTGATTATGAAAGCTAAATTTTATATATAACTAAAAAAGCTGAAAACTGATTTTTTTTTTTTTTTTTAATTTTTGAAGCTACTAATTTTAGCTGCTACAAAAAAAGCTGAAAATTAAACTGATTTTTTTAAATTTTTGATTTTTTTAAACGTTATCTAAATATATAAAAAGTGATTTTTTTTGGGGGGAAAAGTGGTTATTTGTCAAAATAATTACAAAAAAATGCACCCTTAAGCTTTTAAAAATAAAAAAAATAAAAATGAAAGTTCCAAACCGGTCAGACTGGTCTGATTCACCAGTTTTCCCCAATTTTGACCAGTTCTTAACCAATTTTGAACTCCCCCAGTTTAGGAGCTTAACCAAACTGGCTAAGTAACCGGTTTCTGGTTAACCCAGTCAAACCAACTGGTCCAATCCAGTTATTAAAGTGTATCTTCTGAGATTTTATTGAAAAAAAAATTATTAGTATAATTCCAACCACACAATTTAATCCAATAACTAGAATAGTTATTCCTTACTTCTCACATAACAAACTCATTCTCACTTGTTATATGTGTGTGTGTATATATATATCCCCTACTAATCAAATTCTTCTCTTTAAATAATTATTTAAATAATAGTTTTAAAAATCATTTATCTCAACGAATTGAACATAAGATCCAATGCAAACTATCCAAAATTTTCACCACTAAACCAATTCTAGCAGCTTATAATTATAAAAATAAATCAGATTTATTAACTTGACAAAATTATAGATGTCAAAGCAGGTCAATCTGCTCACTTAGGCCCACCACGCCAAAAAAGGAGCAAGGTAGGTCGCCTCGCCAAAGTAAAATGGGTTGAGGTAATAAACCTATCTCATTTCTTGGCGAATTAACGGGTAAACGGCTAGGCAAGCAAAAAAAATAGAAAGAAAAGAAAAGAGGTTTGTTTTAATCTTTTTTTTCGAAAGACTTAAAAGAAAAAATGATAAATTTTTATTTTAATATGCCAATTAGATTATATTCATGAAATTTTTTAAAAATGAATAATTACATAATTTACATATAAATTAAATCGCATTCCACCAATTATATACATAATAGATTATAAGAAATGCTCACAAGAACTTTTAATTTGATAATTGTTCATAGCATTTCTAAGCAGGTTCAAAAGCTCAGCCCAACTCACAAAAACATGAAGTTTTGGCAAGTCAACCTAGTGGGCTTAGCCCATTTTGGCATTTCTTGAGAAAATACAACTAGATGACTATATCAAATATTTTTATACTATTAATATATCAAGGTTAAAATCTAATTATTTAGTAGTTAGCTGAACTCCTCAGACATCTAGTCAAGGATTTGATTTCTAGCATTATGTATGAAGAGTGTTTCGTGACTAGAGACAAGACCTACTTTTGTAACTCTATGTCTCAAGAGGATTAGTCATAACTTTCGACGGTGAATACCTTCTATTAAAAACAAAAGTTAAATTCTAATTAATATTGGGAAAATTGGCTCATGTGTATATCTTGATGGGATATCAATTGATTTTATTTATGTATCCTTGATATGTATATCCAACATATGCATCATCATAAGATTTAGAAATATTTAAATTAAGGATATATGAAATTTGTTAGGATACGAGAAATATGGTGGATATGTGAAGTTTGTGTTAGGATATGTGAAGTTGATGGTTTGGATTGGCTTGGTCAGAACTCGTTATGATCTAAGAAATATGTTTGGCACAAGGTTAATCTCTTGGATTTATCATGGAGGATTTAATGGAAAAGGAAGTTTCAGACATCCTAGTTTGACAATGGGAATTTGAAGAAGATGATGGAAATTGTGTGGCTACACACGTTCATTGGTTTATTTTTCCAATCAACATAAAGCTATGTTTTATGGTGGATTAAGGTGTGTAGCTGTTAAAGTCAATGGTGCTTATTTGTAGTGCTTACAAATAATGGTTTTTCATGGTGTTCATAGAGGTTTGCACATGACTAGGCAATTGGGATCAAGATGGAGCTATTAACGATTCCCATGGTTGTGGGACATTCACCAAGATGGAGACTTGTAAAGAAAATTGGCTCATGTGTATATTTTCATAGGATAACGATAAATTTTATTTATGTATCCTAAAGATATGTATCTGTCACAACGTACCCGAAGGGCGTCGCAACACAAATGGCAACAAATGTTTTGAAAATGAATAGGGAGTCGCCACCAATTTTAATTATGGTTAAAATTGGAAAACCTGTAATTTGTAAACTGGTCTTTTAAGAGTTTTGAGTCCGGGAGTCTGATTATGATTAGAGAAGGGTGGAAACTTAATCCCACTGCACCTCTAATACATCCGTGTAAATACGGTTACCTTAGAGTTTATTATGCAAATTAATTATAACTTTAAAATATTTATTTTCCCCAAAATGTAATTATATATTTGTAAAAATAAAGCTAGAATTAGTAATTATACCTACAAAAATAAAGATAAAATAAATAATATATACAAAAATAGAGATGAAATTAAAATTAGTAATTATATTTAAAAGTGATAATTATATATTTAAAAATAAATTTAAGACATAATTATGTGAAGAAAATTAAATGAAACAAAATAAACTGAATAAAATAAAATAAGTAAGTCAAAGGGAAATTTAATATAAAAACATAATTCAATAAAAATTAATTTTGGTTTGATAGTTGTTAGCTACCCCGACGTATCCTCTGGTGCAATGAGGAACTCAAAACCACGTCGTTCTGTAGAAAATGCTTGTGTGTTGGTAGATTTTAATTAAAAGAAAGAGAAAGTATGTTGATTAATTTTAATTGTGAAAATAGATTTTGAGTGATGGTTAAAAGAGGAATCCACTAATGCACAGAATTTAAGGTAGCACTAGGCTACTCAATAAATTCTTATGATTCAATGATTCATAAAGGAGACATCCACTAGTGAAAAGACACACAAATTTTCAAATATTCTTATTTTCCTTATTTTAGTTTTTAGTTTTAAACAAAACATTTGATATTGGACCTTTATTATATAGAACCCAAAACGTATTAGAAAGCTTAGCCCAAACTCCTGTAGACACAAACCAATATGGCAAATGAATAAATAGACATAAAATGACAAGCAAATGACGAGAAAGAACATTCTCGTGACCTTTAAACAAGTTTTTTTGGTTTTAAAGTAGCCTTATTTTTATCTCTTCTTTTTTAATAATAAAAAAAGACACAAAGGTTGAAGACACACAAAAAAAAAATGTAATATGAGCCAAAAATCTAATGCAACCCCTTTTCTTTATTGTAGCCCATAGCCCCACACTCAGCAATTATTGATAGTAAAACTGAAACTAAAAAAAAAATAATAAACTTAGGCCTAATACCAAAAGATTCTCGTGACAGTCTTGGATTGAGAGCATTATACTGTAACGGAGGCATGAGGATGTGGGTTTCATTAAAAAAAAAAAAAAAAGCTATAAACCACACAGGCACGCACGTTAACATATAACAACCCATACATTTAAATACAAGACAAAAGATCAATCTAATAAAATAAAACTACAAGGCAACATAGATGGGTCTGTAATATAAAAAAAAGTCAAGCTCATAATATCTATAAACACATGCACGCACACACGCACAGAGAGAGAAAGAAAGAGAGAAAGAGAGAGAGGAGCTTTGCATATGAGGGAAAGTGATAGGCGGTGGGAGGGAAAGGAAAAGGGTGAGACCGCGGTTGTGGTGGCGATGTACCTGCGACGTGATCGAGGTTAGAAGCTGGCAGTGGTGTTCTCTGGTTGGGTGGCGGCTGCTTCGCGACTCCACGGCTGTTCCTGGTCGCGGCGAGGAAGGCAACAGCAGAGGGGAAGAACGCCGGCAGCGAGGCTGAGTGAGGGAGACTAGTGTGACAGCACTCGGGAATAGCAGCGGAGTGGTCGATGGTTGATGGCCTAAGCTGGGCGCGAGATCGAGGGTGAGGGGGTTGAACTTCGCAGCGATTACGCTACAAAGAAGGAAGGAGGTGTCGGCGCTGAGATGGGTCGCTACAGCAAAGGGAACCAGCGGCGTCTTCAGATGGACCTAGTTGTGGCAAGATTTTACACAGCAGAGCTCGCGAAGAAGGCAGAGAGAGGGCGCGGCACAGACTTCTTTGGTTATGATGCTTGAGGGTGCGACGGTGAAGACAGGCGCGGCCTTTCCTGGCGGCAAGGCGGGGGAGCTATGGTGGTCTGCGATTTCTTTCCTTCTTTTTTAATTTTCTATTTATTAAAATTTTATGATTATGACAGTTTGGGTTTTTTGATTACCTTTTAGTTTAGATGGCTTTGATTTGATTATCATTATGTGATGTGAAGAAGGTTTGGTTGATGATAATGGTGAAATGGGTGGAAGTGATAGCGGCTATATGACAAGGATGTGGTTAATGACAATGATGGTGTGAAGGTGAGCCATGGACTGTCATTTTTAGGGAGGGGTTTATGAGGTTGCCGTCAGAGAAGTGGTCAAGGCTGTAAGGATGATAATGGTTGTGAGATTAACTTCATATTTTTCGATCCCCCCCCCTTATGTTTTGCTACTGATTGATGCTTATAGCAATCCCATTGTTGACCAAATTATTGCTCATCTTACCTTTACAGCCTGTTTTGTAGGGATTCCCAGCTCATCCTCTTGACCGTAAGCAAATGATCATTCCCTCTTTCACAAGGATTGAGGAAGAACATCATCATCATGCTGCTACTATTATTATTTGACTTCTGTTGTTTTTTCGTGGGTTTTGTTTTGTGCTTCACGGGTTAGTTTTGTTTTGAGTCACGGACAGATGACTGTTTCCCTTTTATTTTATTTTATTTTTTTTATTTTGATTTTTTTTTTGAATTTTTATGCTGATGGACTAATAGAATGTTGACTGACAATAAATTGGACGTACTAAAAAAAAAAAAAAAAAAAAAAGGGTAGGCTGACAAGAAAATGGGCTTATGGGCTAGTATATATATATATATTTTGGTCCAAATGAAATAAATGAAAAGGGTGTGAAATAAAATAAAAGAAAATAAAAGCTAAATAAAATGCAAATTTTTTTTTATTTTCTTGTTTAATTGACCGGACAAAATCAGGTGTTCACAGTTGCCCCTCTTTACTTGATTCTTATTAGAGAATATTGAAAACTGTAGTTTTTTATATTTCTTTTGTAAGGAACAAGTAAAGACATGAACACATATTTTGTCCGACCATATACGATGCATGATGATGATGAATGCATAATGGCAATGCCAAAAAGCTCTGATGGATGCTGATGGAGAACTAATATACAATGATAATGAGTGATGTTATGATGACAATGTGAAATGTTCTGGTCATATTATGCTTAATGTCTAATGCACATGATGGTGAATGGGAGATGACAATGTGTAATGAATGACGCTGGATGAAGACGAAAGTGAAAGTACACTAAATGTGAAGTAATGTAAAAGCATGTGAATTGTAAAAGTGAATATGAAATTAAATAGACTTGTGGATTGAAGACATATGAAATTGGAAGGACCTGTGAACATGTGTATGATGTGATGAATGCATAATGACGATACTGAAAACTCTTATGTATGTCTGGCGATAAATGACAATGCAAAAAGAGGTTAAACGATTTTATGAAGAGAATGAATGCATGATGTAGATGCTTTTAATGGATGATGCCAAATGATCTCATGATGAACGCACATTGCTAATGTCAAGTAGGGAATGAAACCTATACGAACCTTAGATGCATGCAAAATCTGATAGAAACTGGAAGAGAATGAGGAATTCAAAAGCTTGTGAATATGAAATGTGTGTGGGATGTGAGGTGCGTGAAAATGAGAAAGTGAATGTGAAGGCAATGAAAGTGAGTGTGAAAACAATGACAGCCTGTAAAATGTGAAAATTTAAAATCTGTGAAAACATGTAAATGTGAAAGCAAGTAAGAGTGGAAGCAAGTGAAAGCTTGTAAAAGCAAGTAAAAGTTTGTCAAAACAAGTAAAAATCTGTGAAAGTAATTAAATGTCTGTGAAAGCATGTAAAAGTCTGTGAAAGCACGTAAAAGTCTGTGAAAGCAGTAAATGTCTGTGAAAACAATAAATGTTTGTGAAAGCAGTAAAAGTCTGTGAAAGCAGTAAAAATCTGTGAAAGCAATTAAAAGTCTGTGAAAGCAGTAAATGTTTGTGAAAGCAATTAAAAATCTGTGAAAGCAGTAAAAATCTATGAAAGCAATTAATAGTCTGTGAAAGCAGTAAATGTTTGTGAAAGCAATTAAAAATCTGTGAAAGCTGTAAATAAATGTTTGTGAAAGCTTTGAATGTTTGTGAAAGCATGCAAACATGAACTTTAACGACTCGTGAAATGTAAACTTGTGAAGTTGAATATATGTGAAAAACAACTATTAATGTAGGGTTGACAATTTGATTAAATGATGATGCGGAATTGGTGTGACGATGAATGAATCATGCAAAATTGGTATTTTGATGGCATAAATGACATGAAACTAATGTGAATCAGTAAATGAATTGATGCAAAGTTGATATGTAGATTATATGATGAAGGAATTGCTGCAAACTTGATGTAAGAATGAAAATGTCTCAAAACTAAAAATTGCTCCGGTTTGAGGCGTCTTCACATTGTCCTTCAAGAAAGCTTTTGTTTCTCTCAAAATGAGTTGATTCTTCATCTGAGCAACTCTATGAACTACTTCATTGCAGTTTTAAACACATATTCCACTGTTGACGTTTCAATGTCACTTTTCCGCCTCATATTATCAGTTTTCCCACTTTTGTTTCAATCGATCCACCGACATCTACATCCATGTCATTGCCTTTGAATCTCGACTGAGCAAGTTGCTCCTTTTCCTTTGGACAGTCAATCCTGAATCCTTTGTTTGACTTATTGTTTCGGAGTTTTGTTAGCAAATTAGTCGCTTATTGTACTTCAATTTTAAAATTTTAACATTATGATTATGCATGGCTTTAAAAATAGAATAAAGAGACAAAGATTTGATAGGAGAACATAAATAGAGACACAATGGAAGAGAAAGATGATTTTATTGGATTTCAAACTGGAAAGTATTTACAGAATTTCACTAACTGTTAAAAGATAAGGAAAGGAGAAAGACAATGCTGGTAGTACTGCTTTCATATGCTCAACCCATTTCGCTGATTCATTGGTTACACCGAACTTGAATTCCTGAATAAGTGCAATCTTTTATTGTGTGTTTAACAATACACCATGATCCACTAACATTCCACTTGCCCCAGTGTCAGATTCATTCATAGCTTCTCAGCTTTTCACCATTGCATAAGCTGCATTTTCCGAGTTTTCAACCCAGTTCTCATCCATTTTGTGCTCTAATTTTTGCCTAGGACGCCCTTTCGGGTTTTCGACCTAGCGAGCGCTTTTTTTTTTTTTTTTTTTTTTAACCTTTAAGCGAAATATTTCTTCACAGCATCTGAATTGATTGGTTTAGCAAGTACTTGGCCTTCCATATCAGTCAAGATCAAAGCTCCTCCAGAAAAAGCATCTCTAACAATGTAGGGGCCTTCATGCGTGGGTGCCCATTTGCCCCTGTTATCTTCTTGATTCGGCAAAGTTTTCTTCAGAACAAGATCACCTGGCTGAAATGTTCTAGGACGAACATTCTTATTAAATGCTTTAGCCATCCTTTTCTGGTACAACTGGCCGTGGCGAGCAGTGCTTAGTCGTTTCTCTTCAAGCATGTACGATTGATCATATCTCGTTTTGACCCATTCGGCTTCCTCCAATTCAGCCTCCGCTAAGACTCTTAAAGATGGGATTTCCACTTCAATGGGTGTTACTGCCTCCATCCCGTACACTAGTGAATACGGAGTTGCCCCAGTTGAGGATCCGATGTATACGATAAGCGTGTAATGCATAAGGTAGCATATCACTCCAATCCTTGTAGGTGACCACCATCTTCCCCAAGATCTTCTTGATGTTTTTGTTTGCTGCTTCTACTGCCCCATTCATCTTTGGTCGATAAGGAGCCGAATTGTGATGCTTGATCTTGAACTTCTCACACAGTTTACGTATACGCATTGTTGAAATTAGTCGCATTGTCTGTGATGAGTCTTTCTGGTAACCCATACCTACTGATGATATTGCCCTTCAGAAACTTCACAACCACTTTTCGTGTTACATTAGCGTAAGAAGCAGCCTCAACCCATTTAGTGAAGTAATCAATGGCCACTAAAACGAACCGATGACCATTAGATGCTTTAGGATTAATGGGTCCGATGACGTCCATGCCCCACATTGAGAATGGCCAGGGCGATGCAAGAGTGTTCAATGGCACAGGAGGGGAATGGATTTGATCAGCATAGATTTGGCATTTATGGCACTTTCTGACGAAATCTATGCAATCTTTCTCCATAGTGAGCCAATAGTATCCTTGTCTGAGGATCTGTCGAGATAATGTGTGTCCATTAGCATGGGTTCCACAAACACCCTCATGGACTTCTGATATGATGGAGTTAGCTTCTGTAGCGTCCACACACCTTAATAAGACTCCGTCATAGTTCCTTTTATACAACACATCACCTGAGATGAAGAATGACATTGACAGTCGTTTGAGTGTCTTTCTGTCATTCTCGTTTGCTACTGCTGGATATTCTTTCGCCTTGATGAACCTCTTGATGTCATAGAACCATGGCCGACCATCAGGCTCTTCTTCAATGTTAGAAGCGGTATCTTGGCTCTCTTCTAACAGCTACTTGCAAAGGTCTTACTTCCACCTCTAAATCAAGCTTGGTCATCACAGCCAAGGTAGCTAAAGCATCGGCAAACTGATTCTGTTCACGAGGTAAGTAATGGAAGACGACATTCTTGAACTCATCTTTCAAACTCACGAGGTGTTCATAATACGACAACAACCTGTGCTCCTTGACTCGCCATTCTCCATTAACTTGAAAAATGATTAAGGCTGAATCCCCATAGACTTCCAGATATTCCACCCCAAGGGATATCGCTGCTTTCAAGCCAGTTATGCATGCTTCGTATTCAGCCATATTATTGGTACAATCGAAAGCTAGTTTAACAGCGACCGGGAATTGCTTTCCATTGGGGGACACTAAGACTGCCCCAACTCCGTTCCCATGAATATTGACAGCACCATCAAAGCACATTTTCCACATTGAGTTCCTTTCTTCCTCGCTTTCACTATCCTCTTCTACAGCTGCTAGGATATCTTCATCAGGAAGTTCAAGTTCCATTTGTTGATATTCTTCAAGTGGATTCTCAGCCAGGTGGTCTGCTATCACACTTCCTTTTATAGATTTTCTGGTCACATACTTGATGTCAAATCGCTAGAGCCACTTGCCATTTGGACATTCTCAGGGATATATGCGGGCTTTCAAAGATGTATTTCATGGGATCTACCCTTGATATAAGCAAAGTTGTATAGTGGAGCATGTACTGTCGTAACCTCTTTGCCGTCCATACTAGTGCACAACAAGTCTTTTCAATAGCCAGATACCTAGACTCGCAATCATTGAATTTCTTGCTCAGGTAGTAAATGGCTTGCTCCTTTCGACCGGACTCATCATCTTTGTCCTAACACTTTGCTCCCATAGACTCGTGCAACCTTTGTGAGGTAGAGTATCAATGGTCGTCCTGGTGTGGGTGGAACCAGGAGAGGTGGGTTTGACAAATAGTTCTTGATTTTGTCAAAGGCTTCTTGACATCTGTCATCCCATCTATTCGGGTTGTTCTTCCTCAATAGTTTGAATATCGGCTCACAAGTGTGAGTCAAATTGGAGATGAATCTCGCTATGTAATTTAGGCGACCCAAGAAACCTCGAACTTCCTTCTCTGTCTTGGGTGCTGGCATACTTTGGATGGCTTTAATTTTGTCTGGGTCGACCTCAATGCCTTTCTTGTTAACAATGAACCCTAACAACTTTCCAGTGGATGCTCCAAAGGTGCATTTTGCTGGGTTTAATCGAAGCTTGTAAATCCTTAGTCTTTCAAACAACTTTCTGAGTACAGCAACATGACTTTCTCCTTCTTGTGACTTTGCGACCATATCATCAACATACACCTCTAGCTCCTTGTGAATCATGTCATGGAAAAGGGTCACCATTGCTCGCTGGTAAGTTGCTCCAGCATTCTTCAACCCGAACGGCATCACCCGATAGCAAAATACTCCCCATTGAGTGATGAAAGATGTCTTCTCCTTGTCTTCTTCTGCCATCAAGATCTGATTATAGCCTGAATAACCATCCATGAAGGAGAATCGATGACTTTTCGCAGTGCTGTCGACTAGGACATCTATGTGGGGCAAGGGAAAATTGTCTTTTGGACTTGCTTTATTCAAATCTCGATAGTCCACACACATTCTAACCTTTCCGTCTTTCTTTGGCACAGGTACTATGTTGGCTATCCATTTTGGGTATAGTGGGACCTCTAAAAAGCCTGCATCGAGTTGTTTTTTGACTTCTTCTTTGATTTTAAGTGACATTTCTGGACTCATCCTCCGCAACTTCTGCCGTTTAGGTTCCATCCCCTCAATTAACGGGATTTTATGAGCCACTATCTCTGGGTCCAAACCAGGCATATCTTTGTAAGACCAAGCAAAAATGTCTATGAATTCACGGAATAATGCAATCATTTCTTCCCTTTCTGGGTTGTCAACTATTTTCACCTCTTTCTTATCCTCGTCGGTCCCCAAATTCACAGTTTCTACAATCTCATCATGTGGATTTATCCCCTTTTCCATTGAATTTATGATCTTGGCCAATTGTTGACACAACTCAGGATCTTCATCTTGTTCATTTTCATTCAAATCCATTGTAACGCAAGAATCAGTTAGTGAGTTTTCACAATCATTTGCACAAAACAGAGATTCTGAAGGAGATGAGTCCCTGGAATTGAGATGAGACTCAGAATAAATAAAAGGAAAAAAAGATAAATGTAAAGAAGAAAATAACAAAAGGAGAATGGAAAGAAAAACCATGCATAATCGTCTTTTATTTAATTAAAAAGGAAGTACAACAAAGGCAACCAAAGCGTCCATTACTCATGATACAACAAATCATCAAAGGGCACAGAATCCCAATTGTCCAATGGTTCACAACTCGGGTAGATCAGCCGAGGCATTTCTTTGACTCTTTCTGGAGTACTAGCAGCTCCAGCTCCTTCAATCATCATCACTGCTGTAGGTGTGGGAAATGTATCCCTAATATGCGGGATCTTCTGCTTGATAAGCTCACAAGATGGTAGTTCTCCCGTGACTTCATACCCCAGGCCAAGTTTCCCAGGATTGTCTTGGAGGGAGATTGGATCCTTGATTCCTTGCAACTGTCTTCCTAACCCCTTGCCTTCCTCGAATCCACTCTTCTGCATTATTCTAGCAGCGACTGGAAGTTTGTCACCTCTTCGCTCTATTGGTTCAAATATCTCAAGATTTTGAAATGAGACCTCGAGAGTGTCTTCAGCACAGTCGATGTATGGTACCGCTACTGGTTTAGTCACCAACAGCTCCTCTTCTCCTTTTACTGTAATGAGTTTTCCGGAATCTATGAATTTCACCCTCTGATGAAGAGTGGAGGGGACAGCACCTGCTTCATGGATCCAGGGTCTTCCTAACAGCATTGTGTACCCAGGTTCAATGTCCATCACCTGGAATCTAGTCAGGAACGTTATCGGCCCGATTTCTAGCTGGAGGTCAATGGTACCTGTGATTTCTCTCACCGATCCATCAAATGCTTTGACAATTGTCTCGCTTGGTTCAATTATAGAAGGATCGATTGGTAGTTGCTGCAGAGTAGAGTAAGGGAGCACGTTGAAAGCTGAACCTCCATCAATCAATACTTTGGCGATATTGCAACCCTGGCATTTCAGGGTTATGTGGAGCGCCTTCGGGCGTCCCACTGCGTGAGGAAAAACTTCATCCTCCTTAAAGGTGATGGTGTTAGTGGTTCTGATTGCCCCTACAATCCTTTCAACTCTGTCTGGGGTCACATCCTTAGGTACAAATGCTTGATCCAGCACTTTCTTGATTGCGTTGCGGTGAGCCTCGGAAGCTAAGATTAATGAATAAAGTGAGATTTTTGCTGGTGTTTTCTTCAGTTGATCCACCACATCATACTCGCTTTGTTTCATTATTTTCAAAAATTCTTCTTCCTCGTCTTCGTGGCCTTTTCCTTTGCTTTCGGGTATCACTCGGGAGTCTTTCAATAGCTTCCCGGGAGTATAACACCTACCACTCCGAGTGATCCCTCCTACTCCTATGACATTTGTTATGGATTCTGATGCAAGGGATTTTGAGCATACTTCACTATCAGGCTTTTCATTTGCTTTTGGTTGATCATGCTTCGCAAGATACGGAGGCAAACTTGACACCTTGAAAACAGGTACTGCATCCTGGGATGTGACTCTAGACATTGCCGAACAGGGTTCAATGACAGTTTCATAATTCCATGGAACTGTATGATCGCTTTCATATGGAAATGCTTTAGGCACCTTGAAGACGAGTGCTGGTTCACGGTTGTAGATTTTAAAAACAGGAGGTGCGTGGTGGATCATGTTAATACTTTGTTTTATCCCCTTTCGTATCTCAAGAACCCCCAACTTGATCATCTTTTCAATATAGAGTTTTAGCTCTGGACATTCTTCTATATGGTGTTTCTTTCCGGAACATTCATAGAATAAATCACTTTCATCCCCATTCACTGTTCTTTTTTCTTTCTTTCCCTCGGCTTCTATCTCATAACCAGCCTTTTGCAAGGTTTCTAGAATCTGTTTTATTGGGAGTCTGACATTCCTTACCCCCTGATTTGCTTGATCCTCACAAATAGAATTCACTTGTCCTCCACCATGATTAGGGAACGGGTTGTTCCTTATGTGTGGTCTTGGTTCTTCTTCCAGCTTAATGGCACCGCGATCAATTAAGCGCCATACAGCACTCCTGAAACCATAACAATCTTCAACCGAATGCCCTGGAGAATTGGAATGGTAATCACATGTCTGGTTTGGATTGTACCACCGAGGATATGGGGGCACGAAGGTCTTCCCAGGACGCGGGGCTAGCAAGTTGTCTCCACACAAGCATTTGAATAGTTCGGCATTGCTCATATGGAAATCGTGTAATCTGGCCGGTTTTCTGTTGGAGGTTTGTTGGTAGATGTGAATGGTGGGGTTGTTGTGAAGGGGTTGGTTACCTGGCGAGTCGTAGGTTGTGTTTGGTGGGGTCTGGGTGCTATTGGAGTATAAGGTCGTGGATGGGAAACATGATTAATGCAGTGCGGTTGAGGTACATATGGTGTTTGGGTTGGAATAGTTCTTGGAGGCGGGCGTGGGTAAGACGGGAGTTCTATATGTGGGTAAGATGGGTATTGGTTTGGCCGAGAAGTGAATTGATGAGATTGTTGGTGGATGTAATTGACAGAGTTCTCCTTTTTCTTGAACTGGGAGCTTTTCTTGGATTCACTTGTTTCCCCTGTTACCAGCTCGACCTTCCCTTCTTGGATATTGGTTTCGATTCTTTCTCCTATCTCAACCAAATCCACGAACTCTTTCACATGAGTCCCGAGCATATTTTTGAAGAATGGACCTTCCAATGTGCGAATGAAGTAAGAGCACATTTCCTGCTCTAACATCGGCGGAACAACCCTCCCGGCCATGGCTCTCCATCTCTGGGTATATTCCTTGAAAGATTCGTTCACCTTCTTTCTCATCCCTTTCAGCTGATCTCTGGTGGGAGCAACGTTCAAATTGAATTTGTACTGGTTGGTGAAAGCTTGAGCTAAATCCTCCCAGCATCTAATTTGTGCTCGATCCATCTGCATATACCATTCCCATGCAGCACCTTCCAAGCTTTCAGGGAAAAAACTGATCAGGAAGTTTTCATCTTTGGACCACATTCCCATCTTTGTGCAGTACATCCGTAAATGCATAAGGGGATTGGTGCTTCCATCAAATTTGATGAGCTCGGGCATCTTGAAGTCCTTTGGAATGATCACGCTCGGCGCTAAACACAGATCGTTGATACTCATTGAACCATATGGGCTAGGTCCACGTAGCATTCGGAACTGCTCTTGCATGCTTTCTTGTAGTTCCTGTTTGAGTTTTAATCGTTCTGCTTCCTTATCCATGTTTTTATGGGAGGCCGCATTGTTTGCATCGTTGTGTGGAGTTCCGTTGTTGTCATTCTCTTCCGAATCATATCCTGGTCGCTCAACATTTTCCTCGTTTTCTTTGGCCGTATTCACCGTGTCAATGATGAATTTCTTGAATTCTGATCCGAATATGGATTTGATCATGCCTTTGAGCTCATCAATTTCTTGAATTAGATCCCTTTCTTGGTTATCACCTTCTGCAGCCATAGCCTTTTTCTTGTCTTTACTCTTTTCACTTTTCTTCTTCTCAACTTTCTCTTTCTCAATTCTAGATCGTAGTTCGTACGGCTCTCTAGCCGGCACACTACTATTAGACAAAGCTTTCTTTGAAGGAGCAATGTTTAAAGACCTTATATCACAAAAACAAAAGGTAAGTAAAAGAAAAATAAAAGATTAAAAAAAATCCTTTGATGGTGAGGAATAAAATCTATATTTAACAGCGATGAACTTGACTCATATCCTGTTCAGAGGACGTATTGTCCATAAGACAGGGTGTGTGACGTTCAAAAAGTATAGGGAAATATCATTCCACAATATACTTTGTTAGGAGCACACTAGCAATGTAAAGCTTGATCTTCCTTCTTACATTCTACACAGAAGGAAAAATTTCCTATAAGGCAGAAATGTAATTGACAAAAATATCTAAGGGAGATTTTGCTCCACGATAGATACAGTCTTGCACATTTATTCGAAGAGAAGTAGAGAAAATCGAAGGATGAATTCATTTCATTCACTCAAAAGTGCAATTACATCATAATTGAGTCAAGAGTAGACATTTTCTTTCTCTTAAGACCTCTAACAAGACCCTACTCATGTCTATGATTTCATTCACTTCACCAGGCAAAAGAACCTTGAGATTCTTTTGAATTTCTTTTACTGCCCTCTCAAAATGGTTGATAAACTTTGGAATATGATGGTCTATTTCCTCAGTCAATCTTGCATGTTTTTCTTTCCACATTTCACTTTCATTGCCCGAGGTCACCCGACTTGCTTTTTCCAAAATCTACCCGCATCCTCTGTATGGTGAAGTCGATCTCGACATTGCATAAAGCGAGCCCATTCTTGGTCACATTCTTCCTTAGCTTGTGTTAAACACGCATTTAACTTTTCTATCTTCAGCTCTAACTCTTCTTTTTCCTTTTGCATTTCGACTTCCAATTCTTCCTTCATTTGTTTTTCTTGATCAAGCTTGTTTTTCAATTCTTCGTTTGCTTTATCCAGTTGGCTAATATGTTTCACAAATCTATTCTTCTCATCAGCCATCGTCTTAATCTTCTTTTCAAAGTGCTGGATCCTTTGTCCTTCTCTTTCTCGATCAGGGACATCAGCAAGCTCGTCTTCGATTGCTCAATCGCCTTCTCTTTCTTTTCACAATGACTTCGTGTGATAACAACTTCTAGCTCACTGCTTGTTTTTCTGTTCCAGAAGCTTCATCTGTGCTTTCATGACCTCTATTTGTTCAGCTAACCGATGATCATTTCCTTTTTTGTGAGGAGAGCTAGGGACACTTTGAAGTACCTTTCTTGCCTCTCTCCATGTAACATACTCACGGGTACTGATTACAAGTGGTTTACCTAACTCATCTCTGCCTGCTATGTGGACATCCCTCCATGCTTCTTTGACTTCTCGTGATAACATCTTAGTGTGTTCTCCTTCTCTATACCAGAAGCAAAGTCCTCCAAGTTGCTCTTCTCGTGGTTTCTTTTGTGTCCAACAAAGCTGTCTGAGAGCTATTGTCGGCGTGTATGATATGCAACCCCTTGGACCCATTAGTGGTACATTCTGAAATTTTCCACAACTAATAATGATATCGCCTCTCTGATGCTCGTACCATGGACAAACCCATTTGAATGACTGCTCCTTTATGTTATCAAATTCAGCCCTCCATTCATGGACTTCTCTTGGCTTGGTTGGAATACGATGAAAGCTTCTTAATGGATCTGAGATATTTCTGATGTGATTTCCTGCATACATGTGTGTAATGATCCACACGTATAAGAGATGTAGACAACATCAAAGTTTCCCCTTTTGTTTCTGTTGGCAGAAGTTTAAGGTCAAGAATGTTTCAGCTAAAACAGCAGGAACTGGATTTCTTTGTTTATTTTCTACAGCAAAGAAAACATCCATGGCAGCTTGATCAATTATGTCTGGAGCAGAAGGAAATAGGACTAGCCCATAGATAGCAAATGCCAGTACTCTTGAAAAAGTAGTCCATTCTTTTTGATGTCCCAAGTCTTTTAAATGATCTTCCACGAATGTTTTAGTCACTCCTTTTGAATCTGCATGTCCCGATAGCTTCACTCGAGTCACTGGTACCCCTAGTAATTCTCTGAATTGCTCTATTATCTTTACATCTGAAGAGGGTTGTTCCAGATGAAAATAAATAGAAGCACTTTTCTTCATTGGTAGCTTTAGCAAACAGGCATACTCTTCAATAGTAGGAGTGATGTCAATGTTTGGTAGTTCAAAACATCTCAAAATGGGACTCCAATATTGAGCTAGAGTATTGAGAGCAGAAGTTTCCACTGATATGAGTAACAGATCTAAAATGGACCCATACTTCTTTGAGAAAGCTCTTCTATCTTCATTAGGTAGCAATTGACTCAACTGATACAACTTCTCTAGAGAGCTGGTATTTCCCATCACATTGAAGTGCTTCTTTGAGCTGGATACATTGCTAGTGTGTTGTGCTCCTTCCATCATTTACTGTCAAATATGATGTTATCACTCTGCCACCAATAGATTTTTCAAAGAAGGAAGAAAAAATGAATAAGATGATGTTCTGAATAAAAATAAATATGTATGTGGGATGACATGAATAAGTGCAATTAAAATGTGATTATTTTTTTTTTTTCATGTTTAAAAAGTAAACATGCTTGATGAGAAAGAGAAATAAAAATGCATGTGCTATGCATGATTACACTATGCGTTATTTATGCAAAAAGGAAAAAAGAAATGATTATGTATGTTATAATGTGTATGTTGAATAATGCAATATATCAATTATGATGCACGATAAAAGAGGTAAAGAAAACATATGCTCCCTTGTGTCCTAATAGGGTGGGACTTATTGCTTGATGGTTCTATGGTCGACCCTACTTGAGGTTATCCAACTACGGTCATTCTAGTAGTGCACTACTCTTGAATGGATCTAGACCTCTAAAGGATTAAGGTTCCCAAGTTGCCTTTACCAATAAGATAAGGACCTAGTTCCACGAGTCATACCACAGGGACATGAAAGTCACAATATGGCAACCCATAGTTCTAGTAACAACCTGAGTGGTGAGTCAACGACTGTCAGGAAAGCATAAGCCTCACAATAACAACGTCAAAACCCCTTCTTGCCCTAAGGTTTTCCAAGGCTCGGGTATAGAGCCCAAATAGTGTGTGAGGACAGTGATAGTGCAAGTGTGTGGAGGGAGCATACAAACCTTATAATCCTAAAAGTACTATTTCTGAAAAGAAAACAAACCAGTATACATTCAAAAAACACAATCAACTATCCAAAAGAAGTAAATAAAACAAAGTCTTCTACCTTAAGGTTCAAAATATACACAAAAATAAAGTCTTTTATCCTAATGTTCAAATGAGAAATATTTACAAGCAAACTAAAAATTAAATAAACCAATATCTACAAAAAGGAAAATAAAATATTCATAGAAGGAAAACAAATGTAAATAAACTGTATTTACAAAAAGGATTTGAATAAGAAATATTTACAAGTAAAATAAATCACTATTTAAAAATAAATAAAATATTTACAAAAATAAAACAAAATGTAAATAAACCAATATTTGCAAAAAAAGGTTTGAATATTTACAAGTAGAATAAATCATTATTTAAAAGTAAATAGTTAAATAAAATAAAATATTCACAAAAGTAAAACAAATATAAGTAAAACATTATTTACAAAAAAAAAAAAATATTTATAATAACAGAACAAATGTGGGGAAAAATAAACATAATAAAGTTATAATTATTTACATAGTCAACTCTAACAGGCTTGACTCTCTAGCGTCCCCAGTGGAGTCGCCAAGCTGTCACAACGTACCCGGAGGGCGTCGCAACACAAATGGCAACAAATGTTTTGAAAATGAATAGGGAGTCGCCACCAATTTTAATTATGGTTAAAATTGGAAAACCTGTAATTTGTAAACTGGTCTTTTAAGAGTTTTGAGTCCGGGAGTCTGATTATGATTAGAGAAGGGTGGAAACTTAATCCCACTGCACCTCTAATACATCCGTGTAAATACGGTTACCTTAGAGTTTATTATGCAAATTAATTATAACTTTAAAATATTTATTTTCCCCAAAATGTAATTATATATTTGTAAAAATAAAGCTAGAATTAGTAATTATACCTACAAAAATAAAGATAAAATAAATAATATATACAAAAATAGAGATGAAATTAAAATTAGTAATTATATTTAAAAGTGATAATTATATATTTAAAAATAAATTTAAGACATAATTATGTGAAGAAAATTAAATGAAACAAAATAAACTGAATAAAATAAAATAAGTAAGTCAAAGGGAAATTTAATATAAAAACATAATTCAATAAAAATTAATTTTGGTTTGATAGTTGTTAGCTACGCCGACGTATCCTCTGGTGCAATGAGGAACTCAAAACCACGTCGTTCTGTAGAAAATGCTTGTGTGTTGGTAGATTTTAATTAAAAGAAAGAGAAAGTATGTTGATTAATTTTAATTGTGAAAATAGATTTTGAGTGATGGTTAAAAGAGGAATCCACTAATGCACAGAATTTAAGGTAGCACTAGGCTACTCAATAAATTCTTATGATTCAATGATTCATAAAGGAGACATCCACTAGTGAAAAGACACACAAATTTTCAAATATTCTTATTTTCCTTATTTTAGTTTTTAGTTTTAAACAAAACATTTGATATTGGACCTTTATTATATAGAACCCAAAACGTATTAGAAAGCTTAGCCCAAACTCCTGTAGACACAAACCAATATGGCAAATGAATAAATAGACATAAAATGACAAGCAAATGACGAGAAAGAACATTCTCGTGACCTTTAAACAAGTTTTTTTGGTTTTAAAGTAGCCTTATTTTTATCTCTTCTTTTTTAATAATAAAAAAAGACACAAAGGTTGAAGACACACAAAAAAAAAATGTAATATGAGCCAAAAATCTAATGCAACCCCTTTTCTTTATTGTAGCCCATAGCCCCACACTCAGCAATTATTGATAGTAAAACTGAAACTAAAAAAAAAATAATAAAAAACTTAGGCCTAATACCAAAAGATTCTCGTGACAGTCTTGGATTGAGAGCATTATACTGTAACGGAGGCATGAGGATGTGGGTTTCATTAAAAAAAAAAAAAAAGCTATAAACCACACAGGCACGCACGTTAACATATAACAACCCATACATTTAAATACAAGACAAAAGATCAATCTAATAAAATAAAACTACAAGGCAACATAGATGGGTCTGTAATATAAAAAAAAGTCAAGCTCATAATATCTATAAACACATGCACGCACACACGCACAGAGAGAGAAAGAAAGAGAGAAAGAGAGAGAGGAGCTTTGCATATGAGGGAAAGTGATAGGCGGTGGGAGGGAAAGGAAAAGGGTGAGACCGCGGTTGTGGTGGCGATGTACCTGCGACGTGATCGAGGTTAGAAGCTGGCAGTGGTGTTCTCTGGTTGGGTGGCGGCTGCTTCGCGACTCCACGGCTGTTCCTGGTCGCGGCGAGGAAGGCAACAGCAGAGGGGAAGAACGCCGGCAGCGAGGCTGAGTGAGGGAGACTAGTGTGACAGCACTCGGGAATAGCAGCGGAGTGGTCGATGGTTGATGGCCTAAGCTGGGCGCGAGATCGAGGGTGAGGGGGTTGAACTTCGCAGCGATTCTGCTTACAGCAAGGAAGGAGGTGTCGGCGCTGAGATGGGTCGCTACAGCAAAGGGAACCAGCGGCGTCTTCAGATGGACCTAGTTGTGGCAAGATTTTACACAGCAGAGCTCGCGAAGAAGGCAGAGAGAGGGCGCGGCACAGACTTCTTTGGTTATGATGCTTGAGGGTGCGACGGTGAAGACAGGCGCGGCCTTTCCTGGCGGCAAGGCGGGGGAGCTATGGTGGTCTGCGATTTCTTTCCTTCTTTTTTAATTTTCTATTTATTAAAATTTTATGATTATGACAGTTTGGGTTTTTTGATTACCTTTTAGTTTAGATGGCTTTGATTTGATTATCATTATGTGATGTGAAGAAGGTTTGGTTGATGATAATGGTGAAATGGGTGGAAGTGATAGCGGCTATATGACAAGGATGTGGTTAATGACAATGATGGTGTGAAGGTGAGCCATGGACTGTCATTTTTAGGGAGGGGTTTATGAGGTTGCCGTCAGAGAAGTGGTCAAGGCTGTAAGGATGATAATGGTTGTGAGATTAACTTCATATTTTTCGATCCCCCCCCCTTATGTTTTGCTACTGATTGATGCTTATAGCAATCCCATTGTTGACCAAATTATTGCTCATCTTACCTTTACAGGCTGTTTTGTAGGGATTCCCAGCTCATCCTCTTGACCGTAAGCAAATGATCATTCCCTCTTTCACAAGGATTGAGGAAGAACATCATCATCATGCTGCTACTATTATTATTTGACTTCTTTTTGTTTTTTCGTGGGTTTTGTTTTGTGCTTCACGGGTTAGTTTTGTTTTGAGTCACGGACAGATGACTGTTTCCCTTTTATTTTATTTTATTTTTTTTATTTTGATTTTTTTTTTGAATTTTTATGCTGATGGACTAATAGAATGTTGACTGACAATAAATTGGACGTACTAAAAAAAAAAAAAAAAAAAAAAGGGTAGGCTGACAAGAAAATGGGCTTATGGGCTAGTATATATATATATATTTTGGTCCAAATGAAATAAATGAAAAGGGTGTGAAATAAAATAAAAGAAAATAAAAGCTAAATAAAATGCAAATTTTTTTTTATTTTCTTGTTTAATTGACCGGACAAAATCAGGTGTTCACAGTATCCGAGATGTATATCCAAGATATGCATCCTTAGATTTTGAAATATTTAAATTAAGGATATGTAAAGTTTGTTAGAATATAAGAAATCTCATGAATATGTCAAATTTGTTAAGGATAAGTGAAATCTAACGGATATGTGAAATATGAGAAATTTGTGAAGATATGAAGAATTTGTTTCTAAAAAATCTATTATGATCAAAAAAATCTGTTAAGATTTGGAAATCTCTTTAGATTCTAATATTTGTTAGGATTTGATAAGGATTCTTGAAGATAAAGATGCTTGTTTATAAATAAGATCTGGGCCTAGGTGTGTGTGGTAATGAGAGAATATGTGAGAGATGTAGACTCTCTTATGAGAGAAAGTGTACAAGGGACTTTGCACTTGGTATGGAAATAAAGTAGAATCTTGTACTTTTTTTTAGTCTCCACGTTAAATTCTATCTCTATACTCATTGTTATCTTGTCCATAGTCATAAGAACCGAACCCAACCGGCCGGTTCGAACCGGAAACCGGTGAACTGATCACTGGCCCGGTTCAATTCTTTGATCAAACCAGTTCTGCATTTGAACAGATCAAACTTTGTCAAACCCGGATAGAACCGGGAGCAAACTGACGAGTTTTCACTGAACCGACCCACTAGGCCAACTTGGTCTTTGTTATAATATGTGTACAGAATTATATATATTACATATTTCTCTTAATGCATCAATGAATTTTATTTCCAAAATGTCCAATGCAAGGTTCAAACCCATGCCAGCAAGATGCAAGGCGCACTTGCACTCCACTAGGCCAAGCTCAATGGTTGTTACAGTGTATGTAAAGAATAATATATATTATATATTTTTATTTTATAAATTATACCTGGTTGAACTAATGACCCACTGGTTGAACCAGTGGCTTAGTGACCTAGTGCTCTGACCGAGTCAACCTCCGGGTCGAGTCTGATAACTATGATCTTGTCTATTTTTATCCCTTTGTATTTTTGTGCATTTTTTTAGCTTATTGGATTCGTACAATTTTTTTATGGGATTTATTCTACTGCACCATGTCCAACAGTTAATACATTAACAACAAATGAGGATTTTTTTTTTATGTGTTGTTCGCTATCAATTCATATCAAATCATGATGAACATGTACCAACCAAAATCATGATGTACATGTAAAAAACATCATGATGTACAAATAAAATAAAGTTATGAGCCAATCATACATTTTGCTACCAAAGAAAATAAACAAAGCACTAGCACTAGCCACTAGGTGTACACTCAAAGACAATCAAACATTATTCAAACTTAATTTGGAACATTCTTATTATAAAAAATGGTAGTACATTGTTATCATACACTTTTAAAATATTAATTACAAGAATTAATATTTTGTAATGTATTAGACTAGAAATATGGGTTTGAGACCTAGCCCTAACCTCAGAGAATTTGGTCAAGGAGTCTCACAACTTGCCTACATGGTATAGTGATGCTTAGAGATTCTCCACCAATTTAGCTTGTGATATCTCTAAACTTGACTACCAGATTATACAAGATCTCCTATTAGTTCATAGAATCTCCTATTATCCTATCATGTTTCCTATATTATATCATATCACCTACAAATACAGAGAATCTCTAATCTCTATTAAATCCTGGGAATATATCTTCTTATTTAGGGAAGATTATTTCCTAATTTATTACAGGGTCACCTCTTTCTATATAAGGGTTCAACTCCTTCAGATATCATAATCTTAATACATAATAGTCTTTTAGCACACTATGCCTCATTTATTCATTGACTTGAGCACCGGAGCGTCTCTATAGGTTTCCTATCCCCACTCACACAGATAATTAGAGGAACCTACACCCGTACCGGATTTCTAAGTAAGAACATTAGCAGCCACCGTGATATCTCATCATTATTCTCCTACTGTCAAAGTGAATTTCTAGGTCATGTCTCTTTATTATTCCATCTTTTCAATATTTTTATGTGAATTGCATGAAACCACATCATGTTGATCAACTTGATGTAGTTACTAATAAAAACCAAATCACAATTATGTATTCACATGATTCCAACTTGGATAACAGAATGCTTGCCAAAACAAAATTTCATGAATTTAATCATGTTTCCACGTTATTCAAGTTTTAGTTTTTCTTGTTCATGCAAGCACATTATCCCACCATTGTTGTTTCTTTAACATAATCACATAGTTTCTGAAAGTAGAAAACTCTTCAATCATGGCTAATTAGAAATAAATAAATAAAAGAGAAAGAAAAGCTGAGGTATATGCCCTGATATTCATCCTGGTGAAAAAAAATCTAACAACTACATCAATGTCCATTACCTATGCAATATAAATTAATCCACAATTCCAAAAAAATTGTGTTGCATGGAAATACAAGAAAACCTTGGCCATGGCAACAAATATGCACCTATGGGCCACAATAGCACCACTTTCTTCCCTGACAAACTGGTAGAACCACCATCTTTCTTGGCAATCTAGCGACAACAGCAGAACCATGTGCCACTACACCAGTTGCACTCAAATAGATCTTCAACGTTTGAGTGCAACGCTATTAACATAGCTCCAACAGCAAGGAAAAGAAAACTCACGAAGAATGTGACCTACAATCACACTATCAACACACCATCTTTCCTCACTACAATGTTGTCATACTGCTCCGACAACCACAACCTACAACCAAGCAAGGAGAGGGAGATTCATCATTGACACTGAGCATAGCCTTTCTCGGGACTGCTAGCCATGAGTCACAATCATGTTGTCTGCTGCAAAATCTATCATGGGGTTAGGGGCACACTATTGTCCTGGGACAATAGAGACAGAGATAGTGGAGATAAAGACACACAAAAATATTGTCTCTATATCTTGTTTAGCAATAGTGTTCAAGACATAGTTACTGTCTTTGTATCTTGTTTGGATACATGAAGACAAGAACAATAATATATAGTAAAAGACTTTTTTACCTACACTTAACAAACACAAAAACAAAAAATTCCAAAAAGGTTTTCTTCTCTCACGATAAGGTTTCTTCTCCCCTTTCCCTCAACAGTCATCATATTTTGACGTCACCTATTCTTCCCTCATTCACATGGTCCTCTGTCATGACATCCAGGTATTTTTTTTCTCCACTTTGTTCTTCCATCCATGGCTTCTGTATCCACCTTCTCTTTGGCATCTAGTTTCCCTTTTGTGCAATTGTCTTTCCTTCTGTGCTTGTTCCTTTAATGGCCGCAGCGCAACCATGGCTTGCAGGTGAATATTGTCATCATCGATGGTCTCCATGGGTTCTTGGAAGTGTGGTTATGGACACAAGTTGATTCTACTCACATCTAATAGCGAGGCAAATCCTAGGGGAAGGTTTTGGAGGTGCCCTAATTGGAATGTAAGTGTTGATTTTGGATAGCTTTGATTGGGAACACAAGAAATTTTACTCCCTAATTTACCTTAACACACGATTTTTCTACTGTGTCAAGCTTTTTCAAAAGTTCATGAGCCCTCTACAGTTCTCTGACTTCATTCTCTAATTTATCAATAACATCAACCTTTGATTGCAATACATCATGGCTTCTCAAGATTTCTGCTTCTTCCATTTTGATCATCATGGCCTGCTATTTTAACAAGTGAGATTATGCCATCGATTTTCTCAATAACTTTCGAAACTTCCTCTGAAGCTTTCTATTCTCTAATTTACAACACTCAATCTGCTTAACGACCTTGAGATATTGCACTACAAAACTCTCCTATTCTAAAATCCATACATCCTCTAATTCCAAAAATTTTATTAGATGAAATTACTAGATAAAATTTTATTTTGGTTACCTTTGAATTGGGAAATTAAGATCAAGTTTTGTTAATTTATTTTATTTTATTTTGGGTAGCTTTTACTTTGGAAGTTAATATCAAATGCCTTCATTTAATTGAAAATTGTTTATACTATTTGCAGACCCCAAATAATTATAACATCTTTAACTAAGTTGATAAAGAAGGAAGATTATAAGCTGCAACTACTACAGATGAAGTGGCTCAGTCCTCCTTTGCATTGTATTTGTTACACAGAGGAATTATGCAAAGGAAGCATTTTTCACTATTTAATATCTTTCCATTGATGGATAATAGGTTCAGCAATTATGTAGCAACTTAGATATCCAACAAGTTAGGTATGTAGCAACTTAGTATTCACTAACTTATAAACAATTACGTATGATGCTTTCTCTGCATGAAAAGTTTGCTCTCCCATATGTTCTGGATGGAGAGATCTTGAATAGTGACAACTACTCACAATGGGACAAAGAAATGGCTTAAAAAAATGCAGCAAATGATGAGTAAAAGGATGGTAAGGACATGTGCATGTGGTGTGAGATTGAAGAGTGGCATTGATCCTCTCCTTTATTACTTCACAGTTTAGAATTTAGAATGCATTTTTTAGAATTTAGAATGTTTAGCATGATGCAAATTAGTAAAAGGGAGACAACTTGTATTCACGAATATGGACCATAGTTAATGCAAGAACAAAGTTTGTCAACTGAACAATATATGCACCTCAATGTATAATCTAATGAGAAATCCTTTAAAATCATTTTGCTGCTTAAACTTTAAAAATGAGCAACAGTAGCATGCGAAGTTGCTGCTACATACATTGTAGCCTTTAATGCAGCAAATGATAAACAGATAATGCAATTTACTTGGCCTCCAAAAGGCTTTCCAGGCATTTAGTTACTAAACTTTTTTTGATTTGTCAGTGTTACAAATATGAACAAAGCTTATTGATTGCTCACATAAATGCAGGCACAAAGAACAATTGCTTGTAGCAATTGTTGGATCAGTTTAAGTTTCAGTTTCAACGTGGTCACATATAATAGAGAATGGACGGACTTTAAGTTTTAGTTTCATGTTATAGCAATTGCATTTGATATATTTCTACCCTGCCAGAGTTTCAGTTTGCACTTACTATTATTTGCTCACTTTATATATGTATGATTCTTTCTTAAAATTAGGTGCAAAGAACAATTGCTGGATCACCCCCATCTAATAAACGCAACGCAATTGGCAAGATTCCTTTTCCCTATATAATAGATGCAGCAAATTTTATCTCCAATACCACATACAAAGGATTGACATAATTTAGATATGAGAAATTAAGATAGCTTAAGTAATGAAGATAACCATAAATGAAGATAACCAAATCTAACTTAAGTAACATAATTTAGTCTTCATAGATAATGAAGTTAAGATAACATACATCAAAGTTTCTGCAGACTTCAGATTTCATATAGGTGCTAAACCATGACTAATCCAAAAGTACTTAATAGAAGTAACAATAAAAAAAAACATTACAACATGTTCTAATAAAAAAAGTAACATTCCAAGAGAACTTTACTTTGACCATATAACTAATTACGGATAATTGCTCTCACAAATGCACACTTTTGGTTGCCATTGAAACTCCAAAAGATTATTTGCAATTAGGGGTTCTCTGAGAACTCGAGTCCTACTCGCACCACTTTATCATCAATGAAGCCAAGGTCTTTGAGGGTTTCACCAAGTTTCACATCATCATTAACACTTGCCATAGCCGTAGCTAGAACTTAGATATGTTTTCCCTGCTGCTCCACTGCATATCTTACAAATTAAGCCAAGTCTTTTGAAAATCTTAACTTATTTGCCCTTTTTAACTAAAGCAACCTATAATACCTGGTGTACACGTGTCGATAGCCAAGTTCCATACGGCCTTCGGGTACCGACCTATGTTGAAGAGTCTTGAATTTCATGAAATTTGAATCCTACACGTCATTGGAAAGCTATATGATAGAGCCATATTCTTAGGATCAAAAGTCCGGGAAATTGTTTCCCAAAAGAAAATAAGTTAAAGAGTGATTTTTAATGAATTTTATAAAACCTTTGGACATTTTGTTTTCAACCCACAAGTTTATACAATCTTAAAAATTCCCGGATTTGAACTAAAACTCAAAATTTGGATTTTGAATAGTGGGAATTTTGATTTTTATGGTATTTTATTTAAATCCAAATGAAGGGTATTTTCTTATTTGCATTTATATTTAAAGTTAATGGATATTAACTTAAAATAAATAAGTGAGTATTGAGATAATCCAGATGCCACAATGATAAAAGATGCATTTTGGGAGTTGTTCTATAAGATTCTATAGAATAGCCTCACTATAGCGAGCAGGCGGGCCAGAAGGCTCGTTGTAACGAGATTTGTTTGCTACAACGAGTGGTAGCTTCTTCAGGCTCACTGCGGCAAGTGGCAGCTTCTTCAGGCTCACTACAGCGAGCTTTACTCGCTGCAACAAGTGGACTTGATATTAGCACAATAGGAAATGACGCAGTTTCGATAAGTGGAACCCCTTTTGTTATAAAATCCCTTCCACTCAAGTTTTCAATTTCATGAACTAAAAACCCTTCCCCTAAACTCCCATCCTTTCCTTTTCTCTTTTGCCACTCCAATTTTCATCATCCAAGCCTCAAAGGTATACAATGTTGTTAGATTTTGTTCCCATTCTCTCTATTATTTCATGATCTTAGATTGGGTTTTGTTATTTTTCTCCTTTTTGTCAAGTGGGGTGCTCCTCCAATGTTGTTAGTATATGTTTAGAGCAATCTAGAACTTCCCATAGGTTGTTTATGAGTTTTGTTATTTCAATGGCAGACGCCGGTGCCAGTCCTTGTCGCTAAAGTCCCTATGGTGTTAGCACCTCATAATCTACCCCTCTAGGTGAATGGGTTTGATCTCATGGCCTTATTTTGGTCATTCTATAATTAATTTCTAGCGTTATAAAATATTTAGAGAGAATTTATACTTGGGTTTGGACATGGATCCATAATTTTATGTTTTTTGCAAGAATTAGCATGAAAATCTACGTTTAGAAAAATGCATGGAACCATACTTGATAAGCAGTTACTATTGTTTGATGTATGCCATGATTTAAATTCGATTCATGATGAGGAAATATTACGTTTTATTTATGAGAAACAAGAGCGGTTGAACTTAGAATAAATAGAATCCCTTTTTATGATTGCAATTAATTTTATACTAGAAGTTACCGAGAGGGACAGAACTGTAGGTTAATAGCAGTTACTCTGTTAACCCTGGTATACCAAGACCCATTAGGGGCATGTTATCCTTGTTTTAGATCAGTCTGCTAGGGATGTGGTTCATTAGGGATCGTTAAGATCTCCTTTAGATAAGGGCTCTAGTTCGCTAGGGACTAAGCACTCTCCTTACAACAATGGATAGTCTATTCTCTTTGTAATTCTTAAGAAAATAAAGAAGATTTATGTGTTTACTGCAAATTTTATGATTTATTATACAACTGATATAGAAATGATTTATGAGATTGCATTATTATTTATGTATTATTCCTTCTTGTCCCATGTATGGTTATGGGTAAGGATCCACTCATTGAATTTTAATATAAAACTCACCCATTTTCTTCCTTTTCCTTATAGGATCTTCTACTCCTTGCTCCTCAGCAGCAATAGATTTTCAGTTTCGGTGAGCTTCACATTGTTGTGAAGTACTTGTTTTCTATAAAGCGCTCCAATAACATTGCAAGCAGAGTCCTAGACTATGCATTTACTACATTTTGTATACCAAATGATTTAACATTCATTGGGTATTTTGTAAATGAGCAACTCAACTTGAGTTATATCATAGCTACAATTTCATATTTTATTTATGAGAAAAGAGTTAATCAAGTTTATTATGAGATTAAAGATTTGATTTACTATTTAAAATAGATTTTATGAATAAAATATGTATATAGTAAGGTGAAATGATCACAAGGCTTACATGGGGACAGGAATCCTCACGTGCTGGTCATGATCCAAATCGGGTCATGACACAACCTTTCCTTGAGTTTTGCCACCAAAAGAAGCAATTGATGCATTAGGTTGCAGTGGAGAATCCTTGTCAAACATCTCAATTTCATCGGCACTCATTTGTTGATCATCCTCTTCTTCCAATTGTTCATCAGCATCGTTGCCACTCATGGCATAACTTCCATTTGCTCTGTCTTTTCCAAAAATAGTCTCCAAACAAAGGGAAAATGGAAATGGTTTCCCTGGACCCTAGAACCTAATGGGATGTTGCTAGAGAAAAAAAAATAAAGGAAATAAAAGTGAGAAAGCATAACATGCATGTATTAAAATATAATCACAAAATTTAGCCAAATGAAGATAATAGTGTAACAAAACTTAACCCAAATGTCCAACACTTATTTGTTGTCCACTTCTACAAATTTCTTGTCATCATTCCATCCAAATCCATCACACATAAGCATATCCGCAGCTAATTGGTACTTCTTTTTTAGCCTTTTTTGTTTATTTTTGCAGTGTTTAGCAGTGAGACCACATCCAGGGAGCTTCTCATTCATCTTGATAGCAAGTTTTTCAAAAGCACCAGGTTTGAATTGTCCAGCATTAGCTCTCTAGTCCTCTACAACCAACTCCTCCATGAAACCAACAAAAGCAAGTGTTTCCTCATCGGTCTATATGTGTTTTATGTCCATTTCTCGTTATTCTTTGTAGCAAGATATAAAAAACAATCACCTACAAAATAAACAACTATAACTTACATGTGATACAGTACATGAAGATATTAAAAATATCCACTTAGAAAATTGACAATTATAACATCAATAACAAATATCAACGATTAAATTAATCCAACAACATTAAAACTATTACATGAATATTATAAACACAAAGATCTAGAATGTTAAATTTCAACCAAATAAAAGATTTATGCGGAACGATTTCTCTTCCACTCTTCAAACATTTCAATACCTAGGTTGTCCCACATTTGGGTCCATTCATTGCTACTTTCCACACTATCAATCATCTCAACATTATTGGGAGGATCCTCTCCTATGGGCATATGCTTAGGACTAAGGACCATGTTTTCTTTAGGATTACTATCCATGTTCATTTGAATAAAGTTTTGCAGAAGACGGCAGGTAATTATAATTCAGTTTTGCCTCTTAATTGGGTAAATTGAAGGACTCCTCAAAACAATCTATCTCTTCTTAAGCAACCTAAAACATTGTTCAATTATGTTCCTAGCTAAAGAGTGCTTCTTATTAAAGTATTCTTGATAGTTTCGAGGTGCACGTGAACCTTGAGCCTATTCTTGCACATAATATCGAGTACCTCTATACGGTGATAGGTACCCTTGGCCATTCGTGTAACCAATTTCAACCAAAAAATAACTATCTATAAATCAAGAGAAAAATATTATAAATAGTATGGAAATGTAAGTAATCTAATTTTTTAAGCTATTTTTAGACATACCAAGTGGTATTTTGAGGCTATTACACCATGTAATACCATATCGGAGTATTCTTAAGCCAGATGTTGATCATTCCACTAAGTACATACACAAAATTCATGTCTTGATCGCATACTCCCAAGACATTTGTAAAAATTCTAGGTTTATCATTGTTAGGGACAGTCACATCTATATAAGTGCCATCTAATGCTCCTACACAATCCTATACATCACAGAATTAAATTTTTCATGGCTAATTGTATACATAATTAGTAACTAATGTAAAACGTCAAATATGCTTCTATGTATTGAAGTTTCCTTAAACCATTTCCATTTGGGATCTACGCAATCCTCTAGAACAAGTTCAGCCTTGGCAAACAAAAGGCTTTGCACGCGTATGACCGAACACGACAGCTTGTTAAAATATCTACCGATAGTTTCTCCTGACTTATAGAATCTAACTTGTAGACTGCGATTTTTTTTTTACATTGACCTATTGTGATTAATAAGGTTACAATTTGCTAAGCTATGCTTATATGACCATCTTCAATTAACCCATCCTGCACTTGAAGTAACTTACAAAATATTGCAAATGCACTTAAATTCATCTTTGATTTAGTGTCAAAGAATTATGGCATGTTCTTCTATTCCTAGTATACACAAACAAAGCAACTAATACAACTAGCATCAATATATCAAATTGAAACCTCATCATCAAATAGCAAGCAACACATTGCTCAATTCGCTTAGAACAGTCCATTTCTTCCTATAAAACAATAAAATAAGCATATCATCTTAAAAAAGGATATATTAATTTGATAATAAACCAAAAACAATGATAAGCTATATAGAAATTTCCTTATTAAAAACTTTGAAGAACTTTTTGGTCATATTAGGCATACATTATAGATATTAACAAGAACAATCCTATACATAAATCAACACTTCATGATGGATTAGCAGGTAATAAGAGGGCATACAAGAATGAGTTATGCTCAATGCTACCTAGTTCAAGTTTAAGAATACATAAATTTCAAACAACCAAACTTCCTCCCTTTAGAGATGAAATTTATACTAAACTTCATCCCACTTCAAAAGAAAAGAAAAGAAAATCATAAAAAAAAATTGACCAAATAGAGATATATGAACAGCAAATAAATAAAAATGGAAATAAACCACCAAATAGCAACTCATTATTGAAAACAAAAGAACAAGAATAATAAACAAATGATGGGTAGACAGAGAAAAGAAAAGAACAATAAATCATAACAAACAGCAAATCATGATAGGTTTTTAATAAGTAGAAACAAACAAAAAGAGATTTGTAAAAAGCAAAAAATAAAATAAAATTCACCAAAAAGCATGTAAAAACAAGTAACAGAGACAGTCAGCAGAGATAGATGAAGAAAAACTTAAAAAGGAAAGACAATGACGAGCAGCTGCATTTTGTTTTGTAAAAATTGGAAAAAGTGCATGTGGCCTTCTTAAAGCTAAGTTTTGTTTTGCAAATCGAAGGCAAGAAGTGATTGTGGTCCTCTTGAAAGTTGAGTTTTGTTTTGCAAAAAAATGGAAGTGAATCGTGAGATGGAAACGGAGATGTAACGAACCTAAAAAGCGAAGATGGAAACCAAGACGGAGAATAAGCTAAAGGTTTATGCATGAAATTTCAACAATGGTGGGGGAGGTCTTCAAAGCAGCACAAAGGAGAATATAGAAGCGGCCCAATTAGGTTTAGAGGGGATTAGATCTCTGAAAGGCAAGCAATGTCAATTTGAAATTAGTACAAGGGTAAATTTGGAAGAAAAGTTATTAAACTTTATGTCCCCAAACTTAAAATCTCGTGTCCCCCTCTATCCTCACTTTTTGGGGGAACATGGAAAGGCCTAAATGTCTATCCGGGATAGGGACATTTTCCACTGTTTTATGCCTGTCTCTCCCTTCAAACATCTTTATATCCTCATTGTCCTTACATTTCCTATCACAGGACATGAACCAAATGCTACCCTAAAGCTGTTGGCCCTCTAGCCCATACTCTTAAACTCGGAAAAAAAAAGGGTAAGCAATACAAAAATGCTAAAATTAAGACTAGAACCAAGATGCTTGCTAATACGAGCATGGTACACAACCACTAAACTACATGTTTGGTATGCCGTTATCTTGGTGTATTAAATTACTCATTATTATTGGATTATCACCTGCAAATCTATAACAAGATTCTAGAACTAGTAATGCTTCTTGCAATCAATTTTAGGCTAATCACATCATATCCTCATAATTAATTCACATTAATCTGCAGGTTTTTAAAATGTTAGATATACTTATGTCATTATCATACTCAAAACAATTTTGATATGAAGAACAATACCACTTTCTTGGAATTAGTTTTCCAAAGATTTTTTTTTTATACTAAGCATACATCTTGACATATTACATGGTGTTAGGATACCATACATCTTGACATATTACTGTGATACCCCCAAGCAAGGAGGTCATAGATTATAGGGGAGCCTTATGTAAACCTCATCACTTGTTCATAAATGCATATAACTTTTTAATTTCTCATCACAACCATACTATTGTATTAACTAAGTTCTCAACATCAGATCACTAGGCACTCTACCTTTTCAAGGGAAGTTTCCAAACAAGCCTTGGTTGATATCCTCACCAGGCCCTCTGCCTTATCAGGCCGAGCTATGTTGTCTTCTCCCAAGATATGTCTTTATTATTCTCATAATTGTCTTGTCTATAATCTGAAGATTTCTTATATGCAAGACATATTGACTTACATCTTAGAAAGATTTTGTTTATGCAAGACATATCATTTATGGTCTAAATATTTTTCATGTACAAAACATATCTATGTCATTTTTTTATGTGCTAGACACTAGGTCTTCTCTAGCACTCACTACTGCAGCTAGAAGGCACTCAAGAACACAACAAAAGACCAATGGTCCTCAGGATAAGCTCTCGAGCTACTATTCGACTTTTTTTTTTTATGTGCATGCCGCGCTATCCTCAAATCCACATTTGAGCTATCCCCGAAGCACATAAGACCGATGGCCCTCGAGATAAGCTCCTGAGCTACCATTTGGCATTCTCTAATATGCACACCAGGCCATCCTCAGATCCATATCCAAGCTATCCTTGGAGCACATAAGATCAACGGTCCTCGGATAAGCTCTTAAGGTACCATTCGGCATTCTCTAACGTTAATGTCAGGCATTCCTCGGATCCACATTTAAGCTGTTCCTAGAGCACATAAGACCAATGGTCCTTGGGATAAGCTCTCGAGTTACCATTCGGCATTCTCTGACATAAATGCCAAGCTGTCCTCGAATCCACATCCCGACTATCCCCGGGACACATAAGACCGATGGTCCTTGGGATAAGCTCCCTAGCTACCATTCAATATCCTCTGACATACATGATGGACCACCCTCGGATCCATATCTGAGCTGTCCCCGAAGCACATAAGACCGACATCCTTGGTATAAGCTCCTGAGCTACCATCCGGAACTTTCTGTCGTGCATGCCAGGCCGTCCATTCAACCTGTTCCTGGAGCACATAAGACCAACAATCCTCAGTTCCATCCCCAAGCTACCAGTTGACACTCTAAGACGGGCATGCCATACCACCCTCAGATTCACTTCTACAGCTTTTCTTGACATATAGACAAGACCCACCTATTCTCGAACTCATGTCCAGAGTTGTCACCGGCACAACAAACAATGACCAAGCTTTAAAAAGCTGTACAAAGGTCATACAACCCAACTTAAAAAGAAAATCTGTCAAGTTTAAAAAGCAGAATAAGGATTATACAATCCAACATTAATTAGCGGCCAACTCAATATTCAACTACTCGACTCAAATGGACTCAGTCTACAACATCACTAGTTGATTACAATGTCACTAGTTGATAATAACTTGAAAACATGAAAGTAAAGCAGACAAACTAAGCTATCACAATGACTTCAGTTTGCTCCATGCAGCCAAGTCAAGCTTACATTATGACTTTGGTATGCCCTAATGGCTTCAATGTGCTCTCATACCTCAAAGTTGAATTATTAACAACCTTTAAGATACAAATTCCTTCACAATTTGGTCTCATGTAAGAAAAAAGAAGCAACACAATGTGCCACAATTTGATGACAAGCTCATTCTAAAAGGCCCACTAGCTAAACATTATCCTAAAACCCTAAGGGGAAAAACCGACTGGACACTCCATTATTTCTGGCCAAGCCTTAACTAAACAAAAGGTCAATAAGCCGACTGACACTCTGTTGTAGCTGGATAAACTCAAGATATGGATCCTAAACCCATGAGTTGGTAGGAATCTGAATAGATCACCAAGCCCTAAGTCACATTCAACTAAGCACCTCTAGCTTCATAAATCTTGAGTTGCAATCCCAACTAGGTATTGCGCTACTCCCAGTCGACTCTTGATCGACATAAGCCCTGAGTCGATATTCCGACCAGGAGTTCTACCTGTTCAAGCTGAGTCTCCAAACAAGTCCTGGCAGGCTCCACACCAGGCATTCCACTTTCTTGGTTCATTCCAATACGACAAAGAAGAGTTCAAACCTACTACAACCCTTATTATTTCACAACTAAGTCTTGAAACGGGCAAACAAGATATACAGCCTTGGCCAGCAACCAATTTCACGTCCCTAGTTAACGACTACATGAACTAAGCGAACTTAAATTAAACATAACTACTCAAACAAAAGTTAGTAGGTCGAACCCTCATTAGCACCAAAGCGACCAAACTAAGACAAAGCTTCGCTTTAGGCCATCATCAAAGCAAATATGAACATAAGACATCCCGGACCAAGTCCTAAGTCTCCAATCTAACTCAGAACTCCAAGACATCCCAGAAATGATCTAGCAGATCTTTATGCATGCAAGCAACAAAAGCTAACAAACTCAAACAATAAAAGGCTTAGATATTAAGCTCGGAATAGAAGTCCTGGTACGCATCTCGACTAGGCATTCCACCGTTCCTGGCTGAATTTCGAGATAAGTACTGAGTTAGCATCCCGACTAGGCACTCCACCATTTCCGACCAAGTTCTAACAAAGCAAAGTCGATAACTTGGCTAGACAACTCATCATCCCTAATTGAATTCAATAGTGGGGGCTTAACTTCAGACCCAAATGGGTAGATCTCATCAACTGAGAGAACCGTGACAAAATCTTCAAGTTCACAAACAAAGAAAGAATGAAAGACTGCTTTCAACCGACACATTACTACCAAAGCAAGACCTTAGAGTAATCGATGAACTAGGGGCTTTAATCACCTACTGACACAGGGAAGAATGTGCCACATGACTAAACAATTATCCGTCGCACACCATGTGAACATCCATGACTAGTACCACTCTGTAGCCAAAGGTACACATTTGAGATATCTCTATGGACTCCACATATAGTTCATAGCCAATTACCAAACATATAAGCTACACAAATCAAATTGAATCTACAAGCCAAAATTTCACCCTAATTAGTACAAGCTTGGGCCTTGTCTTACTCGAGTCAACCTTAAACAACTACAAGACCACTCAAAATGGACTAAGAAATCACTTCAGGCAAAGAGCAACACGAACACTATTGCAAAACAGATAGCGCACCTAATCAAAGGCTGAAGGTTCATCCTTTTGATCTAATGGCTTACAACAGCCAGAAAAAATCATCGCGACAGTGCTTATGCGATTAGGCAACTCAAGATCAACTCATTGTCCTTGGCACTCATCGCCTCGCCTATGACCAAAACCAAAATATTTGAACAACCTACCTCATCAAACCGTTGAGGGCTAGTCACTCCAATCTAATGATCTACGTGTGACCTGTGATCACTAATCAAACGCGACATGATTTCCCTCTACTTTGGGCACGACATGTGTCTCAACACATTCCTCTACAACTGTTACTGCAACAACTAAAAAGGCACACTAAGCTGAGCATAATAATTCAACTCATTCGAGCTCGACACATACTCCTTGGCAGAAACACCTCGGCACCAGCTACTCGGCCTACGACTAAGCTTAGAGGGTATGCACTAGACTAGAAATATGGGCCTAGGACCTCAACCTAACCTCAGAGAACTCGGCCAATGAGTCCCATGACTCGCCCACGTGGCATAATGTCTCCTAGAGATTCTTCACTGATTTATCCTTGAATATCTCCTAAATTAACTACCAGATTATACAAGATATTTTAGCAGTTCACGTAATCTCTAATTATCCTATCGTATCTCCTATATTATATCTTATTTCCGACAAATACAGAACAAATAATCTCTATTAAATCTTAGGAATTTATTCTCTTATTCAAGGAAGATTATCTTTTAACTATCACAGGGTTACTTTTCACTATATAAGGGTACAACACCTTTAGATATCACAATTTTAATATATACTTCTCTTTTACCATTTTATGCATCATTTGTTTATTGAATTGAAAATCATAGTGTTTTTATAAGCACCTCATCTCCATTCATAAGAATGAAACAGATTTCCAGGTAAGGACATAAAATATAACCACGCATATAATTAAGTGACTGCACGGAAAAAAAAAAAAAGGCTTTGTCAGTTAATAATATACCAAACTCAGTTGTTGTAAAACTAATAATAAGTGATGTGCACCATAAATCATAGCCTTTCGCGTCACGTACAAAACTAGAAAAAGGGGTAGTCGGTGCATCTCATCCTTATCTTCCTCTCCAAACCCAACACAGTGCTTTTATTAAGAAACGTTTCTTAATCTTTATTTATTTGTCATTTATCTTTCTTTGTTTTTTTTACATTCTTTTTTTCCTTTCACAAATACTAAACCTCATTTTGCGGAAAAGCAAGGTAACGTTTCTGTCTCTCTCTCTTCGAAATCCTTCATCTCTCAGTGAAGCCCTGTCTCTCTCTCTCTGCATCTTGAATCTCCAGCCATGGCGTCTGGATCCTCTGGTCGCGGTAACTCTGGCTCTAAAGGCTTTGATTTCGGTTCCGACGACATCCTCTGCTCCTACGAAGACTACGGTAACAGGGATTCCAATTCCAATGGCAATCACTCCGATCCGGTCATCAACCCCAATTCAACTAAGGTATGTACACCCATATGTTCTTTCGGTTGTTTCGGGCGTTGACTCGTAGATTTTTAGCCTTTTAGGGAAATTTTCGAACATTGGTCGTGACGTTTTCAAGACGAAGTGATTAGGGTTTAGAAAAATTGTCATTTTTAGAAAAAAAAATTAATGTTAAAAACAAGAAAGCAAGAATTATGATGATTGAGGAAAAACGTTTTGTTATTATTATTATCTATATATTTATTTTTCTTGCAATTCCCTTCATCACCAATCGTCGTTTTGGCTTGGAAGTCCTGGGGTTTTGTATAAATTTTGGTTCTTTTCGATTGTTGAGCTGTTTGGGCTGCTGAATGTGTTGTTTGAGACTTGAAATAGGAGGGAAAATTGGAGTGACTTTGGATGTTGATAACATCCTGGGGATGTAAGTTCGTTATTCTTATTTACCATTGAAATCAAACGTTTTTGGATGAATAAATATTGAAGATGTTTTCTTTTGGTGTGTAGAAAGAAAGCTGGCCTATGTTGAAAACTGAAGTTTACTTTACTTATTGGTGAAACAGGAACATGATTTTCATCTTATTTGTGGCATACGTTGATGCCCTGAAGGTCATAGTTTTTAGTAGCTTTTGCAGTGTTGGACTGCGATGTGGTGTGCATGAATGCATGAAATGGTTAACGATATGAAGAAAAGAAATATATAATCTGGCTGGGAAGAAAATTAGAACGTGGTTTTATAGTATGCATTTGTATTCTGTGTTTGGAAGTGGTGGGTTTTGACAGTTTTCTATATGCATACGTCAGCTCGAGTCTTTTTTCTTTCTTTCTTCTTCTTCTTCTTCTTCTTCTTTTCAATTTTAAAAGATGGCATTCAATGCAAGATGAAAACCTGGTTTACAGTTGGCAGTTGACAGAATCAAAGAGGAACCGTGCCCAAGTTTTCTGGGCATATATGTTTTGAGGGATCAGATACTGTGATACGTGGAAAGTATGTTACGTTGAGGTCCTTGACTGGTATATATACTGTATGTATGTTTGATGTTATTTATCAATTATCACGTGCAAACTAGAAAATGTAATCTGTTATGAGTGCAAGTAATTGGTCCACGACACACAACTTTGTCACGTCAAGCAAGGTATTGGTGATGATCGGTAAAAGACAAGAAGTTTAGGATATAGTGGACTGATGATAACATATGTTACTGCAGTAAGCTGGTGTCCTTTTTTTCAGCGATGATTGACTGTTACTTTGCGTTTTACTTGAGGAAAGCAGTAAAATGGAAGTGGCAATTGTATTAAAGTGCCTATTTGTGGGTAATAAGGTTTTCTGTTTACCTAGAACAGCTATACTTGCATTATTCTAAGATTTTTGGGTCAACGTCGAGCTTATTGTATCTTGTTTGCATGTATATATTTATAATTATTATGAATCACATGTACCTTGTCTGTTGAAATTTGGAATCTCAAATACACAAACATCTGCTTTTTTGGCAGGATTTTCACAAATCAAGGGTGGCGAGGACATCAATGTTTCCTACTACTGCCTATAACCCACCTGAAGATTCTTTAAGCCAAGATGTGATTGCAACCGTGGAGAAGAGCATGAAAAAATATGCTGACAACCTCATGCGGTTTCTTGAGGGAATTAGTTCAAGGCTATCCCAGTTGGAATTATATTGCTACAATGTTGACAAATCTATTGGAGAAATGAGATCTGAGTTAAATCGTGACCATGGAGAGCAAGATTTAAAGCTCAAATCTCTTGAAAAGCATCTTCAAGAAGTAAGTGACAATTTCAATTGATAATATCTGCAATAGCAAATTAGCATTCAAGTGGATATCCTATGATTTCACTTGTATTGATGTGCTTCATAAACTGCTTTAGCTATGGGTTGCACTAATATATGTGTTTGTACCAATATTAATATAGGTTTATTCAGTGAATTATCTAAGAAGTATGGCATGGGAAGTTTGTACACCCATGCTGTATTGAATATGTACCTGATACACATACAACGCTGCCCCAAAGCTGTACATGTGCTTCTTAAAATAAGAAATTATCTCAATCGATGAATAGAGCATGGATATCATGCTGTCATGTGTGGTAAAATGAAGTCCAATAGATAGTTTCATGTCCATGCTGGGAAAAACTTTGCAGTAATAGAAGCGTTTTTTTACAACCATATTCTTATCTTGAGTTGCAAATATGTTGAAGATTAATGAACAACTCTGTTTTTGGTTGCAAACCTTTTCTTTCCATTGTTTCTAAATTAGGAATCCTTTATTGCTAGAATATTCCTTTTTCCCTTGCTACTTTATAAAGTACTGAGCTCACAATGCCCTTTATTAACATGCTATATATATCTGTTCACCTTTTAACTGACCAGATATACTTCGACCAGTATAAGGTTATTTTGCTTGTATTCATTTTCCTTATGTTTGTTATGCAGGTCCACAGGTCTGTTCAAATTCTGAGAGACAAGCAAGAACTAGCTGAGGCTCAGAAAGAACTAGCCAAGCTTCAACTTGCACAGAAAGAATCATCTTCCTCAAGCCACTCGCAGTCGAATGAGGAGAGATCTTCACCTTCTACAATGGATCCTAAAAAAGCTGACAGTGCATCGGAAGCACACAACCAGCAGTTGGCCCTTGCCCTACCCCATCAAATTGCCCCACAGCAGCAGCAGCAGCCGCCAGCAGCACCCCTGTCTCAAGCTCCAGCACCAAATGTGACCCAAGCCCCTCAGCAACCTACTTACTACATGCAGCCGACCCCATTGCCCAACCCACCAGCCCCCACGCAGCTCCCCCAGAATCAGTATTTGCCGTCTGATCAACAATATCGAACACCCCAACTGCAAGACATGGCCCGGGTGGCTCCACAACCAGCGCCATCTCAAGTAAACCCATCCCCACCTGTGCAACAATATCCTCAGTATCAACAACCACAGCAACAGCAACCGCAGCAACAACAGCAGCAATGGCCTCAGCAGTTACCCCAGCAGGTGCCACCTCCGCAACCACCCTCAATGCAGCCTCAAATAAGACCCCCCTCATCAACTGTGTACCCTTCCTACCAGCCAACCCAAGCAACAAATCCGTCTCCCCCAACTGAAACCCTATCAAACAGCATGCCCATGCAAATGCCATATTCAGGAGTTCCACCACCACCACTACCAGGGTCTAGCCGTGCTGACACCATACCATACGGATATGGTGGAGCAGGCAGGACAGCTCCTCCGCAACAACCTCCACCCCAGCAGATCAAGGGCTCTTTTCCGGCACAACCGAGTGACGTGTATGGAGCTGCCGGTCCCCACCCAGCGCTTCCTCCTCCGGCCAGCGCATACATGATGTATGACGGAGAGGGAGGAAGAGGACACCATGGGCCACAACCCCCTCCTCACTATGGTCAAGCTGGATACCCTCCAACAAGTGCTTCACTCCAGAACCCCACAGGCCACAACATCATGGTCCGAAACCCTAGCCAGTCTCAATTTGTCCGCAGCCACCCCTATAATGAGTTGATTGAGAAGATGGTGAACATGGGATTCAGGGGTGACGTTGTGGCAAGTGTGATCCAGAGGATGGAGGAGAGTGGCCAGCCTATAGATTTCAACTCTGTGCTTGACAGGTTGAGTGTGCATAGCTCTATGGGGCCCCAGAGAGGGTGGTCAGGGTAGACAGAAGAACTGAACTTGTCTGGAATGAATGTGGCTTTTTGAACAGTGCTGAACAGTCCTTCCTCCACTTGGATGTTCTGTTCTGTTCATACCCTTCAAAGTCAAAATCATTGCGTGTTTTATTATGCATGGAATAAAGGTTTTTATTGTAATGTGCACCATTTATCGTCCTATGTAATGTAAATGTTTGAGATGTGAGGATTATCTAGTATTTATGCAGAAAATCCCGCACTTGATCCGTTCTTTTTCATTTTTTAGTCAAGCAATATATGAAACTTTCAATTACTGATGATATGCCCGTTTTATCACCCCACTTCATAAGATTTGTAACTTCTTCTTTAATAGAGATGAATGAGGTATCATATACACAAAGTGAAACAATCAATCAGTGTCGTTGGATTTTCGTCTTGAAAAATAGAGCAATTTTAAAATCTGTGATATTTAAGATTTCTTAAGAAATAAAAAATAAAAGTGAAATAATTAAAGATTGTCAGGAAAAAATAATTAAAACGAAAAGAGAAATTCTGGTACGTACGGAGCGGGTTCAACAAGGTTATTATTACGAGTGGGTTGCTGCACTTTGTTTCAGTCAAACAATTATTGTTAGATCTGATCCACTATTGAAGAGAATATATTTCACCATAAACTTTATCGCTTTTTATCCTTTTTCTCAAATGGTTTAATAACATATACAAAAAAGAAATTATAACTATTACGAATTTACTATTCTGTTTCTAAGAGTTTGTAATTGTTCGTTTGATGCCAAAGTGGAAGCTGTTTCTTCTTTCTCTTCATTCTGCCTTTTCTGTATAGGTTCATTTTTCCGTTGCGTTGCGTCAAATTGAGTCACTAAGGAGTGAAATGATTTGTTTTTGTGTTTTCACTATAGAACTAGAAAGAATTTTCACAGTAGATAAAACTGATTTCTGTTCTTTAATATTTACAGATTGAAGGAAGGTCAATTTATTCAAAGATACACTGTTTATCCTTTCTTGTTGATAGTAAAACATTCTCAACTGCTCCAAAAGCCCGATTGTCAACATGTCCTAGCATAATAGCTGAAGACTCTATATTTGTTTTAAAATTATGATCTTATTGATTTATAAAAATATGTAAATTTCCTTAGTTAAGTGCATAATTGATTATTTCATTCCATAGGTAGGACATCTGGCATGGGAATTTCATGGAAATATTATTCTGTCATTATCATGGTTGTTGCTGTTATGATGACCAGATTGTTTCAGCATTGAAATGTGAAGCAAGAAATGATCTTAGGTGACCTGCTATACATTTCCCTTCAGGATTTATTAGGCCGCGTAAGTAATAGGCATCTTCATTCTATTACCAGACTGTATTTATCAAAGTAAGTAGGGTTACATGAAAATTAAAACATTTAAAAGGAAAAAGTTTTGTTATATCTTCCGACTAATCTTCTTACAAATCCTCCTAATATTAAAACAAGTAAAAGAATAAATGCAATCAACGTCTTGAAAACATAAAAGTGAGTAATACTTTATTTAGCATGTAGGAAGATTTGTAGTTATTTTTAGCAGGAGGACTTATGATTATTCTTTCTAAGTTAATATATTTAAGGGGTGGAATGTTTGAGGAGAAATGCTATAGTATCCTACAATTCCTCCTAATCATCCTTCTAATTACTAAAGAGCACTGATAGTATAGTTTTGAGTTCATGATGAACCTTACACATGGCAATATATCGCTCATTCAAAACATAATTTAAAGTTAAAAATATATAAATATTATAAAAAAAAACTCATTGAGATCGTACCATATGTAGGATTCACCATGAAGTTGGGTCTATATTAACATTTTCCATTACTAAATAAGGTAAAAATGTAGATACAATCAATGTTTTGAAGTCATAAAAAGTAATCAATTCTCTCTTCATTTAGCAGTTAGGAAGATACTTAGGAGAATTCACTATAAATGTTTTTCTCAATATACACTCTCTTATTCTCATTACGTATTGTAAGCGCCCATTTAGCACGCTTGATAGGATAATTGATGATTATTGTATAAAATCTAATAGGATAAGTTCTGATAGTATAAAACTTGATAAACTTTTAATACTATATAGTGTTTAGTATAACACTGCATAATATATTCTATTTTATATTCTGTAATATCTTCATTTATTTACAAATAATTCCAATATTGTAAGTAAATATTAAATAAAATAAAATAGTAATAATAAAATAGGAATTTGGATTAGTTATTTAAATATAATTTTCAAATATTATATTTATGTCAATATTTATTAATTGAAATTTAATTTATATTAAATTTTATTATTTATTATTTTAATAAATGATATAAATAAAAAAATAATATTTTATAATTTTAATCAAAATTATTTAAATTTAATTTATTAATACTTATTTTTATATATTGCATATTATTTATTATTTATTTATATATTTTAGTTTTTAATCATTTATGTTTTTTATTATTATATTATTTATTATTTATTTAAAATATTCATTTGCTATTAAATATTTATTATTTATTAATTACATTTATTTTATTTTTGTTATATATAACTAAGCTGATATCATATATTATTTGTATTTATTTATTATAAAATAATTTTATTAAAAATTATTTTTATTTTTATAGTTTTATTTCATTATTATTTATTTAAGAGTTAATTTATTTTAATAAAATATTAAAAAAATAAAAAAAAAAGTGACTTTATACATTAAATGCTAATTAGGCCTAATTCGGCCTCCTTATGTTATATAAGTTATATAGCATTTTGATGCATACAAGATTACGACGTATAAGGTTAAACAACACATTGGTTGCACCAAATTATATATAAGAACAAATCATATAGTATTAGCTTATACTATTATACCTAATACATCATACCAAACTCATCCTAAATGCTTATGAGTACACTTCACATTATCTACAAGAATAGTTGTTTTTCTATTCAAGGAAGCTAAGAATCATGTTGGCATAAACAGGTCATGCATTTCCACCATGATTATCCCAGTCATTTCCAATAATGTATATGATATATGATGATATTGTTATAAAAAAATAGCAATATAGAGAAATAAGTAACTGGGAAGAAGATAGAATTCTCAAATCATTTATAAAATGAAGCACCTAAGGGGCTATTCATAGCTAAATGGTTATTCTATCAAATTATTTCATAATCGACTAAAGATATGGACATCCATAATAAAATATTTCATAACACTCCCCTCTGAATGTCTATTAGCGATCTGTCTCATTAGAACTTTATAAAGAAAAACCCAGTAGAAAAAAATTTAGTAAAGAAAAAATAGTACAATATTCTAATTGTGAGAACTTATAACTGTCTTATTAAAAACATTTTCAAGAAAAAACCCATGAGATAAAGACTTTGATCAAGGAAAAAAATAGCACGGTATTTCTCCCTTCTTTTAAGTAGCACTTAAAATCTCATAATCAGTGCATTTTAATTTTGTGCACCACTTTTGGAAAGAAAAAAATAGGTAGTAAATCAGTCAATTGAACAAATTGGACATCAATTTCTCTCTTTAGTTGAGCTATCTATGCCATGATGTCTCAATGTAAATTTGTGCAAGTTTCTTATCCGCATAATAGTTTGAACATGTTGACCTGTTGCCTTTAGCCAGAAACATTTATGAGTTTCATGCCTTGCACTAATTTCTCAATAATTTGAAAAAATAGTGACTATGGTCTATCATGTATATCTCTAAGATATGATTATATCTCTATAAGTAAAAGAAATCTATTTGATATATGCCTTTATGCATATTTGATTTATATTCTGCATGCTAATATAGTTACAGAAAATAGATATGATTTATTCATATGAAACTTCTGGAGGATTTTCTCTGTGTAAGTTGATCAATGAACAAATGTTTCATTTGTTTTTTGTTCTATAGATTGAGATAGAAATTTTCTTTTCAAGATCTTTCATCTTAAACTCTTCTTTTAAATCTTTTATAACTATAAGAACTTCTTTAGGAGTTCCAACAATATTTAAGTCATCAACATATATAGCTACTATAATGTATCCAAATATAATTTTCTTTATATAAACATGGGGCAAATGGCATTATTTTGTAAATTTTGTAAACCTCTTCTTAATCAGTACTCATTAAGATGGTTATACCACATTTGCTGACATTGCTTTAGACCATATATAGATCTATGCAACTTGATTGAGTATATTTCCTAAGGACATTTATTAGATGATGTTGATATCTTTAATCCTTCAAGGACTTTTCTTATAAATATCATTATTTAACAAACCGTATAGATAAGCTGTGACAACATCTATCAAATTTATATTTAGCTTATTATGTGCAGATAAGCTAATTAAATATCAAAATGTTATTGCGTCCACTAATAAGGAATACATTTTGCCATGATCTATACCTGATCTTATAGTGTACAATTTCATTTTCTCATTTATTTTTCTTATAAATACCCATTTTTATCTCACAGGTTTCACACCTTCTAGTGTTTGGACTACAAGTCTAAAGAAATCATGTTTTGCAAGTGAGCCTAATTCAGCATGCACGACTTCTTTCCATTTTGGCCAATCATTTCTGCATCGACATTCTTCAATGGTTCTTGACTCAAGCTTCTCATTTTCATCCACAATATTTAGCGATATAATATATGTTGACAATAATTACTCATGGGTTCCATCTTTTTTTCTTATTGAGACATAGTCTATTGAGATCTCATCATTTTCAACGATTGTTTTCAGGTACCTAAACATCTTCTAGAATTTAAATTATATCAAAATTTTGAACTATTACAAATATTCTTATTATATCTCTATCCTCTTCAACCATCAACCAAGAGGAGTATCACTTTCCTCCATAACATTATTTGCCCTATTTGCCCCCAATTTTTGTGAGGACTTTCGTTTTTTGAACCAACTGGTCTACCAAGCTTCTCACGTGCAATTTTTGCATTAACCAATTGTCCAACAAGGATTTCATATTAGGGCCTTTTCAATAGGTATATAGAGTTTAGTTATCCTTTTGTATCATAAAATAATATATTTGGCAATTTAGTTGATATTCTTTGCAAATGTATGATGATTTGAACTTTTAGTTTACATTGCCTTGTGTGAGAATCTAACTAGATTAATAATGATGCATGCAAATTTATATTCTGTTACAGCTGTCTACTCTCTCCCCTTGATGTGGGATACATTATTTATCATTAAATTGGCAAAATATAAATTGAGCCTTATCTCCCATTTGTATTTCAATACATTTCACTATAAAGAGAGAATCATATCCAACATATATCCTTAATTTTCTTTGAAATTCCATTTGGAGAGATAAGATGGGCAATTAGGATATATATTACACCTACAAAATTTTTAAATGGGAACTATTTGGTTACAGGCCAAAATAATTATAGGTAAGAGAATTAATGACAATTTATTAGCCTTATACAAATAAGTGTTACAATTTATAATATAGTATGCTCCCAACTAGAAATTAAGGGATTTGTTTTCATGAGCAAGTAGTTTAGCAATTAATTGGAAGTCTTTTATAAGTTAATTATACTAGTCAACTCTTTCTATATATGAACATGAATAATTCGATATTCATCATTTATAATACTGGCCTACAAGCAATAAAAGGTTGAGAAATAAATTCACCAAAATCATCAGGATATTATTTTGATTGGATTATCAAGATATTGTGTTCTTAATAAACTAATTTGCACAAATAGTATTGCAAGCTTCAGGTTATGAGATTATAATGAGCACATATTTGACCTTTTCATAGATACATCTATTAAAATTATAAAATATTTGAAAGGTCAGCATAGTAGCTAAATAGATCCACATATATCACCTTAAATTCTTGTTGGGAATTTAATAAATTTAAATCCACTATTTGCCTGTGAATGTCGTATAATTAATTTATTTTGAGAACATACAACACATAAAACTCATTAGAATAAATTAGAGGTGTTCATGACCCGTTCCGTCTCGCCAACCCGGCTCGGCCTGAAGTTAATTTGGACGGGTTCGGGCCTTGAAATTTGACCTGATACATTTTTCGACCCGGATTCAAGTTATACGTCGGGTTGGCCCGACACGGCCCGAAGTTAAATTATCCCTTAAGTGATATATATATATATATTTATAAAAACTTATAAGATTTGAAAGTTCAATTAATATATTTTACATTACTTGATGTTATTTCTATATTAATATGGCTTATTTTGAAACCTATATCGTAAAATATCTCTAAAATTTTATTTTTTACTTGTAAAATTTTATAACTTTATTATATACAATATCTAAACTCTTGTATATTATTCGAAAACTAGGTTGACCCGGAACATAGTCGGGTCATTATCAGGTTGGGTTCAAGTTTTAAAAATTGGCCCGGTTTGAAAATCGGGCCGGGTTCGGGTCTTGTCCAGCCCAACCCAACCCGTCCCTTGTACACCCAGAATAAACAACCCTCTAGTTCTTCAATGAATTCCCTTGTGTTTTTAGAAATTATTTACATCATTATTGCTTCAAGATGTTCCATCTGGTCGTGCCAAAAGATAAAATCATTTAGACTAGTAAATTTCTAGTTTACTATAACATGTGATTCAATTGTACCCAAATTAATGTACTATATACAAGAAGAAAATGCAAACAAATTTTCTAAGGCAACTTTCTTATGCAAAATATAAATATTTGTAATATGGGGGTACTGATTATTTCTCGTACTCATCATCTCAATATGATATTAATTCTAATGAAAATCTTTGAAATTCAATAGATTTCTTTATGACTCGGTAGCTAGTAGTGTATTATTCATATTTCTTTAGGAAACAAAATAGTCATTATTCTAGAGCCTTATTTCATTTTTCTACCAAGATAATAACATTTATAATTGTAATTCTTCAAGAAACATAATAGCAGCTCTTTTGGAGCTTTTGATCATCCTTGTACAACTAATAATTGTGCTAACATTTTCTTTTCTCAACACTAGATGATCAAAATATCATAATATGTCATGAAACACTCAACATATCACGTAATTAAAATGAAGCTTGTCATATATAATCATATCACAAAAATAAATTAGTAACAATCACGATATTTTTTATTTTGTAGTGATATAAATACATATATGACAATAGTATCACAAAAGTATCATTATCATGCGATATGATTAATCACAAAAATATATAACATTATCTCATGATATATTATTTTTCTATGATATATAATTAAAACAATAAAGTAAGTCATATATTAAATCTTAATATCACATAAAAATATAACTGATAGTTATGGAATATGTCACAAATAGCCTAATTATTTTTATTCATTACTGAGAGTACAGCTAGATACCAGAAGTTTTTTTTTTCAAATAAAATATTCCTCAAAAATAATATTAAATAATACATCTAATAAAAACTTTTATTATTAAATCACTTAATCAATATTTCTATTAGGATCTTCAGAAAAGAAAAAGACAAACCAAATGAGTTATTAATCATGATATGGTTATATAATGTATCTTTAAAAACAAAATATATTCACATTTGGTTTTTTTCCTCAATGTACGGTAGGTATGTAATCAATTTACTTTGATGTCATAATAATAGCATTTATGACGTTCACTTAAGGAACGTTGCCACTTTTGAGGTTATAATTTGTTATATTCACTTTGGGGAGTGAAAAAGAGCCAATTAAGCGAGCTTTATGATTTTTTTTTGAACAACTCACTAGTTTATATTAGCCATAAGAAGACATATAGTCAACTCATATATCATATATTGAAAACAATTTTCTTGCCAGTATTACTATAGGAGCACATTGGAGGCATCATAAGTCAAAAGTATTTTTTTCAACATATGTTTAATGGTAATGCAACCACAAGTGCTACCATAACAATTTTTTTTTTTTTGAGAATATTACCATTTTTTCTTATTGGGCATGCATCCTCTTTGTATCTATCAACAGATCAAAAGATTAGTAGGATCTTTAAAAATATTTAGATTTAATTCTTCCTGAGATAGCAAAAAAAGAAAGTAAATAAATTCATTATATTATTTTCGTCAAGAGAATATGAGTACTTAATTTGAAATAAAAAAAAAAGATAAAAAAAGCTCAAAATTATCCTTACAATATGTTTTTGAGCATTTTTTTTATTCTTGACTTATCCATAATTAAATATTTCATAACAATTATGATTAATTTTTCAATCTCATTTTCTAATTCTCAAAGACAAATCAATTATTTTAAATCAAATATAACTGAAATAATTTAGGGACAAATTTGAACCCACCAATTAGTGATCAAATAATTACTTAGAATATTATTTGATTTAAATACTAATTAGAGATAGATTAGCCTTTAAACGCAAGATTTCCTCCCTCTAAATATATGATTGAGATTCATTGATTGTGGGTTTTCAAAATGGGTAAATTTAATAATTTATATTAATTATTTTTATAAAATAGCCAATTTGGACATTTAGTCCAACATACTAATATTCGGAGCTCATTAGGCTCTAATTAATCTTTTTTTTTTCAATGGAAACTATAGAATTAACTTCTTGTAAAACCAAACTCTCTCAATACTATTTATTTATCCACATGATTCTAATTTGTGACATTATTTAAAGAAAGTAAATGTCAAATTAGAGTTAATATTCATTTTAGTCTCTAACTTCAAGTTAGTACCTGGCATTGTAAAGTGTGATTCGTGAAAATCCTTCAACCCTCTTTTATTTAACATTCTATCAATTAAATGATATGTAATATGAAGTGATACTTTAAAATACCTTATATCATATGAAGTATAATTAACTTTAAAATGATTCAAATTTTATGTCTAAAATTACATAAAATAGGTCATTTAAATCTCACTTTCAAGTCATAAAATGATTCATTTTGTGTAATTTTAGACACAAAAATGATTCATTTAAAATTTCATTATATTTCAAATGATACATGGTATGTTATGATATTATTTAACGTTATACATCTTTATTTAATTGATAAAATAAAAGTAGAATGAATAACAAACTTAACTCACCTTTTGTAATGTCAGGATGGTCATTTGACTCATTTTAAAATTCAGTGGCTAATTAAATGACTCATAAGTATAAGATCAGATATTAAAATAAATATTAACTTGTTGAATAATTTAAGTTAATTAAATTTAGGTAAATAGTCAATCGGAAGTGAGTTATTTAAATTAAATCTATTACATATTTAATTTTTTTATTAACCAGCCATCGGTAAATATCATTATAAACGCTTGTAAAACTTTAAAAGTGACTTCGACAATGAACTAATTTTTCCTTCTAACCTAAGAAAGAAAAGTTCTTCTAAGCCGGAATTCAGATGCACAAAAATTAATTTGAAATTTTAATATATACCCCCAAAAAAAACAAGAGATGTCCTAGAGAGTAGTATTATGTTAACACTTAAAAGTTTTGAGACTTTTTTTTTTTTACGATTGAATATGATGAATTAATGAGATGAGTGAAAGGCGCCTTTATACCTAATAATAATAAAATAAATTTCTTAATAAGACTCCTATCTTCTAGTAGTGAAATAATATTTTTTTGTCTGAAAAGTGATGGACAGAAGTTTTCTACTGAATATTTGAACTGTTTGGTTTGGCATAAAACGAGTGAAAAAAGACCATTTATTAGAAGCTTCCTTAATTTGCATCCCCTTCGTTGATAATTTTCTTTGAACTGAAACCCAACCCATCACGCAAAAAGCAACAGAAAGGGAACATGTGGAGTGGACAGCTAAGGAAAATAAAAGTCATACCTCTGCTCCCCAACCTCAACGCCATTTTCTTTCTTTTTTCCTCTTTATGAAGCTCCCAATCCCATCTGGATGCTCTGCATCTTATTCTAATGCGATGAATTATGTAGAGAGGTGATGGTCTTAATATAGTCAGAGTCTGAACCTTCAATAGGCACGTTGCACTTCGCTATGAATTCAAATTAAGTTTAGTTAAAAAAGAATAGCAATTTATTTTTTGGAAAAAGAAAGTTTACTTGAAGCGAGAGTTTCTCTTAGTCTAAGGTTACACGTGGCTCGTTCAACACACACACACAAGGGGAATTCGTTTATGTCAGTCTTGGTATACTTATATTATTTTATAGGTATAAAATTTCATCAATATAATATTTGACTTCAAAGTTATTATCAAGTATATCAAATATGTCAAATTTTACATTTTTTACAATGACTTGATATTTCATTGTACCACTTTACTTTGACAGAAAATATATTTTTAAAAATATAAGTAAATATCAATATTTAAAATACATGTCTATTATTGTTAATTTTTTAAAAATTTAGCATATTTGATTGTCAATATTTATTATATAATTATGGCTGAATCAATTAAATTTATTTCCTGTAAAGAGTTATTGAATGATATAAGTATACTAAGATTTATAAATTCTGTAAATGGATTTCATATATATATATATATATATATATATATATATATATATATACACACACACACACACACATCAGCAAACATCTACTAATATAAAATTTCATGATTTACATATAATTTTTTTTGTTTAAGTATATTTTCCCTGGCAAATAAGTGAATTTTTATTTTAGACCTTTAAAGTTTTTTTTTTTGTTCAAATATTTCAAAACTTATTTGATTTTAGTTCATGCAGTTAGTTTGTCTTGTCTTAATTGTATCTATTAAATATTGAGTTAGCTCATAGAAAACCACTGTATAAATGGCATATCATAACTCTATGTGTCAAAATTTACTGTAAAATGAGTTACAATGTGTAATAAGATGGGTTATGCATTGAGCAAATGAATTATTTGGTGAAAATTTTGACACATAAGATCATGGAATGTCATGTAAGGTTATCGATTACCATATGAAATTAAATAACATGATTTTCCATTGGTCAGGTTAACATTTAGCAAAGATAGATTAGCGTAAGTTACTTAAACCAAACAATTTTGTAAAAGTTTGGACTAAAACCAAATTTTTATGGATCAAAACCAAAATTTGCTAATTGTCTAGGACCAAAACCATATTTAACTCTATTTTTATTTTAATATGATGTATAAATATTTTTTCAGTTTCATTTTGAAGTATTTTTTATACGATTATCTAATTTTTATATTATTATATCATCAGCGATGTATAAATTTTAATAATTACATAAAATTATGTAAAAATAATATATAATTAATTACTTATATAGAATGGTTTATACTTATAATATATTAAATCAAATTCGTATTTTAAACATAGAAATGTATCTTAGTTCATCTACGAAGTGAACTAAAATAATATCTTATTTCTTTGGTCTGACAAAGTAATATTATAAACTAAATATCTATTTTGTCCTTTTAGTAATATATAAGAACCATAAATTAGTAGTTTATCTTATTTTTAAAATTATGAGAGAATAATATAAAATTAAAAGAACTAGTTTATCTCCAATATATTTTCGTGAAATCAAAACACGTATTTAGTCAATATTATATTAAATATTCAGACAATTTTTTTACATATTTACTATTTATGCATATTCTTGGTTTACATTTATTTCCATATATTATAATTAATAGATTTAATTAGAATATCGTGTAAAGAAATTTTATATATTTATCTAATTATATAATAATAAATCAATAAATATAATTACTTTTAATTTTCATTACTTAAATACTCAAGTAAAATAAGAGATAAAATTAAATAATTATATAAAAAAATTTATATTATCAGTGCAACCACAATTAATTACTTCTCTTAATCATTAAGACTCAAAGAAGACAGGTCGATGGTGTGCACCAAATTCCAATCCAATCAAGTACAAGATCGAGCCCACTACATGACAGCATGTGTCAAGGTCTCATGGGCCCCCGTTTTTGACAAATTGCAACTGTATTGGTAATTTGGTATGTCTGACCATCTCCAAGAAAACGACGTCGTTGCATGCGTCCGAACCCGCCGTTTTCGTTTCAAAATTCACAACCCCACCCCCTCCCTCGATAAACATGAAATGAAATTGAAATTTCTCAACCTCTCACATCTTATCGTAACTTGGCTCGGACGCTTCTATTTTTCAAGCGATCTAAGCGCGTAGCGTGCCGGCACTGGTCCGCAATTCCGCCTCTGCTTTACGCGCTGCACGTTACCCTTTGCCTTTTTGGCTTTTTCTTTGTTTATCCCGTCATTTTAAAGTTCGTTGAACCTTTCACTGAATGCGCCGTTCGCCGTGCTTACTGTGTTTCTCTGACTAATTGTGCAACTTGAATTGGGCAAATCCACTAGCAGGGCAGAGCCAGGAAATTTAGGGGAGGGTTCTCATTAATTAACATAAATAAAATAAAATAAAATAAATTATTATATAAAAATATAAAATAAGTCACTATTTTTTTATTCACATTATTAATAAACTAAAATTTATTTTATCATATATTCTTACTTTTCTATTGTTTTCTTTTTAGATACTTGTTAGGCTTCATTAGAAAAAAATGTATCAATATATTATTAAATATTAAAATAGAATATCATAATAAATTAATTAGTAAGTAACAACTCATAAAATTGAGCAGATCTAATTTAGATACTCAACCCCAAAAGTTAACTTAAGGGTTGATGATTGTATATTTGTCTAAGACTTATAATAACAACTCTACTATACTATGTGAATAATTTTTTTTTTAAAAAAAATATATTCTAAAAACATTACCGCAAAGTGCCATTTTGAGTGGGGAATCCTTGAGATCAGGAAAGTTAATAAACTTTTATTATTGGTGACCACTGACCACTGATTTGAGAATCTTCCTCGTTATTATATATCATTTGAACCCCACCATACCCAGACATAATCTCACATCCAGAAGGATAAATAATTCACATTCCTTTCTCAGAACTATAATATGCTGCGTCTTTTTTCTCTTCTCTTCTCCATTTGGATGCTTCTTATTATAAAACAAAAAATTATTCACATGAATTGTAAGGGGTCTTTGTTTTTATATATGATTTTTAAGTGATGTATTTATATTAATATGATATTTTAAAAAAAATTTATATAATATGATATTTTCAGTATAGAATCCATCAAAGACAGATTCAACACTAAATTCGTCTTTGGCAGATCCAATAAAAAAATATTTGTGTACCAAAACCGCATAAAATTTAGTGTAAAAATAACGGATTCAATAAAATAATATTAAAATAAAATCTCGCCGTCAAAATTAGACTTAAATCAACCAAAATAGTATTTTTTTTATTAAATCCGTCATTGCCTGATTCTAAAACAACATATACAAATAAATTTATTCGTTTTATTATAATAGTATAAATCACCTATACAAATAACATGTATAAATTATTTTTCCGAATTGGAAGACCCTGAATCCTTCAATACTCACATATTTTACACCTCCTTCTATTTTTCTATTTTTTGCTTTTAAGTAATTACGTTTCTTTTGTAGGCAAAAATACAAAAAGCACTGTAGTGAATTGATGATGATGATTTCATAAAAAAAAAAAAAATTCGTGCAATAAAAAATTAAAAATTGATGATGATTTCATTTCATTCATCCCGAGACTTGAAGGGGTAAAATAATAATAATAAAAAAAAAAAACCAGCTTGACTAAAGCCATAAAGCAGCAGCACGATTATTTTTTGGGATAGGACCCATAATTATCTACTTTACCCTTTTTTATGCAGAATTATCGACTTCACCCTAACAGATAGAACGAACGATAAATCATACTTATGCTTAGATGCTCAGTGCTTAGAAACTAAAAAGGGATATTGATATTGATGACTACAATGCAATTTTTTTTTATTAATATACAATTTCCTCATCCAAGGATAGTCGTCATTTTAAAATATGTTTGGTGAAGTTACAAGATTAATCTTATTTCAATAATTATTTATTTTTATAGTCATTATTTCATTAATTAATTATTTAAGAATTATTTCGTTTAAGTATTTCAGTTGAAAAATGATTTTAAATTAATCTATTTTATTTAATTTTTTAAAAATAATTATGTTTTGTAGTAAATTACTGAGATAGATATGAATAGATATGAATGAGAGGTGGGTAAAGTTAATACGAATTAAGCAAAAAGATTGTAGAAGTAATTTTAAAAATTTAATTCCCTAGCATGTGTTATGGATATTGCTTATTGCTTATAATCAATAATGCTTTAAAATTTCCTTTTATTTTTATTTTTCTAAAATAACAGCTTAAATTATATAAAATAGATTACAATTTGATTATACTTCATCTCTCAAATAAGATTATTTTTTCTAAAATTATGCACTTAAACCACTGAAAAAAAACCCATAGTTAAAAAAAACTCTATATCCTGTACATTTGCAAGTTGCACCCAAAAAAAGTGTAATTCACGACCTATGAGACTGCGACTACGACATTTGAAGTAGAAAAAATGTTACCGAAAAGACCGAGGGAAGGAACGAAACAGAGACGCTGAAAACACACGCATATGTAATAGAAAAGCTTGGAAAATCACTCATCTATTAAAAATTTAATTTCTATGTTTAGAATTTTTTTTATAATATTTAATTATATATTATTACATTAGTTAAAATAGTTAAATATCATATTTATTATATAAAAATATATATAAATATGATAATTTGGTTGAAAAATTTAACACTTTTACTGTATAGAAATTAAGCAAAAAATTTTATACCATTTATATTCCTTAACCAAACTAATCTTTATATAACCAAATGGATCATCTAATTTTATTTTATCGGAGAATCATGATGATTTTTCAAAAAAAAAAAATGTAAATATTTCTATGAATACTTAGTAAGTACTTGGCAAGTAAAAAGGTAAATTCAATTTTCTTCTGTATAATTAATTAAAAACAAAATCAAAATTCTTTCAACGCGCTGACGCACCGTTTCTTCTTCCCTCCCTCTCTGCACATCATTACTCTGCAGTGCGCAAATTTTGCCACCTTCTCTGCGCACACTCTCTCCGCCCCATCGCTCCGTCCCTCCCTCTCTCTCTCTCTCTCTCTCTCTCTCTCTCTCTACACTCTGTTTCTCTCTCAGTAGCGGCGTAACAACCACTGTAACCGTCACAGTCAGCACCATTTCCACCTTCTACGACAAACAACAGCAGCAGCAATAGCAAACGACACCGTTTCTAGGGTTCCTATTTCCCGATGCTATGAGTAATCTCCGCCACCGTGCGCCGGCTGCCGTAACTCCAGTCCGTGAAGAAGAGCAGTACAACATCATCCCCGTCCACAACCTCCTCGCCGACCACCCTTCCCTCCGCTACCCCGAGGTCCGCGCAGCCGCCGCCGCCCTTCGAGCAGTCGGCGACCTCCGCCGCCCGCCGTTCTCGCAATGGCAACAACACATGGACCTTCTAGACTGGCTCGCCCTGTTCTTCAAGTTCCAGCCCGACAACGTGCGCAACCAACGCGAGCATCTGGTCCTGCACCTAGCCAACGCCCAGATGCGGCTCACGCCGCCGCCGGACAACATCGACGTCCTTGACGGGGGCGTCCTCCGCCGCTTTCGCCGGAAGCTATTAAAAAACTACACCTCCTGGTGCTCATATCTCGGCAAGAAGTCCAATATATGGATCTCCGACCGCCGTCGTGGCGGCGCCGGCGGCGCAGAGTCCGAGCAGCGCCGTGAGCTCCTCTACGTGTCACTCTACCTCCTGATCTGGGGAGAAGCGGCGAACCTACGCTTCGTCCCTGAGTGCATCTGCTACATCTTCCACCACATGGCCATGGAGCTGAACATGATCTTGGAGGATTACATCGACGAGAACACTGGCCAGTCTGTGATGCCTTCGATCTCTCGCGACCCCGAGAGCACTTTCCTCGACTACGTCGTGAAGCCTATCTACGAAACGATCAAGCGCGAGGTTGAGAGTAGCAAGAACGGTACCGCTCCTCATAGCGCTTGGCGTAACTACGATGATATCAACGAGTATTTCTGGAGCAGGAGGTGTTTCGAGAAACTCAATTGGCCTATCAATGTTGGTAGCACTTTCTTTGTTACTGGTAGTGGTGGCAAGCGTGTTGGTAAGACCGGGTTCGTTGAGCAGAGGTCGTTTTGGAACCTGTTTAGGAGTTTCGATAGGCTTTGGGTGATGCTGGTGTTGTTTCTTCAGGCTGCTATTATTGTTGCTTGGGAAGGGAAGACTTATCCTTGGCAGGCTTTGGAGGAAAGGACCGTGCAGGTTAGGGTTTTGACCATCTTCTTCACATGGAGTGGGATGAGGTTTGTGATGTCTCTGCTTGATATAGGGATGCACTATAGGTTGGTGTCGAGGGAGACAATGTGGCTTGGAGTGAGGATGGTGATGAAGAGTATTGTTGCGGCGGCGTGGATTGTTGTCTTTGGTGTGTTATATGGGAGGATTTGGTCGCAGAGGAACCGTGATAGGCGGTGGTCGGCGGCGGCCGATAGGCAGGTGGTGAATTTCCTTGAGGCTGTGTTTGTTTTCGTCATTCCGGAGCTTCTGGCATTGGCCCTTTTTATAATCCCTTGGATCCGGAATTTTGTTGAGAATACGAATTGGAGGATCTTTTACATGTTGTCGTGGTGGTTTCAGAGCAGGACCTTTGTTGGTAGAGGTTTGAGAGAAGGTCTTATGGACAACATCAAGTATACATTGTTCTGGGTTGTGGTGCTGGCCACGAAGTTTTGTTTCAGTTACTTTTTGCAGATCAAACCCATGATTGCTCCGACAAAGGCATTGCTGGACCTTAAGAATGTTACTTATGAATGGCATGAGTTTATTCATCACAGCAACAGATTTGCTGTTGGGGTATTGTGGCTTCCGGTTGTTTCGATTTATCTGATGGATATACAGATCTGGTATTCGATTTATTCGTCTTTTGCTGGAGCGGCTGTAGGATTGTTTGCACACTTGGGCGAGATTCGAAATATGCAACAGCTGAAATTGAGGTTCCAGTTTTTTGCTGGTGCGATTCAGTTTAATCTCTTGCCGGAGGAGCAATTGTTGAATGCAAGAGGAACGTTGAAGAGCAAGTTTAAGGATGCCATCCACAGGTTGAAGCTCAGATATGGGCTTGGTCGGCCATTTAAGAAGCTTGAGTCTAATCAGATTGAGGCCCATAAGTTTGCTTTGATATGGAACGAGATAATTACGTCTTTCAGGGAGGAGGATATCATCTCTGACAAAGAGGTTGAGCTGTTGGAGCTACCACCGAACTCTTGGAATGTCAGGGTTATCCGCTGGCCATGTTTTCTTCTCTGCAATGAGTTGCTGCTTGCACTCAGTGAGGCCAAAGAACTTGTTGATGAGTCTGATAGGAAGCTTTATAGAAAGATATGCAAGAATGAGTACAGACGTTGTGCTGTCATTGAAGCATATGATTGTGTAAAACACTTGCTTCTTGAGATTATCAAATCCAACAGCGAAGAGCATTCTATTGTAGCAGTTCTGTTTCAAGAAATTGAGCATTCTCTTCAGATTGAGAAATTCACTAAAACATTCAAAACCACTGCGCTGCCTCAGCTTCACAGCAAGCTGATAAAGCTTGTTGATTTATTAAACAAGCCCCAGAAAGATGCTAGCCAGGTGGTGAATAACCTTCAGGCCCTCTATGAGATTGCTGTCCGAGATTTTTTCAAGGAAGAAAGGAAGACTGAACAGCTAAGGGACGATGGTTTGGCTCCAAGTAATCCTGCTTCCAGTCTCCTTTTTGAGAATGCCATTCAGTTACCTGATACCAACAATGAGAACTTCTATCGGCAGATTCGGCGGTTGCACACAATTCTTACCTCCAGGGATTCAATGCAAAACATCCCAAAAAATCTGGAAGCTAGACGGAGGATTGCCTTCTTCAGTAACTCACTTTTTATGAACATGCCCCATGCTCCCCAAGTTGAGAAAATGATGGCTTTCAGTGTTCTCACACCTTACTATAGTGAAGAAGTATTATACAGCAAAGAACAGCTCAGAACTGAGAATGAAGATGGGGTCTCAATCCTTTATTATTTGCAGACTATATATGATGATGACTGGAAGAATTTTATGGAGAGGATGCGTCGGGAGGGGATGGTGAAAGACAGTGATATTTGGACTGATAAGCTCAGAGATCTGAGGCTCTGGGCTTCCTACAGGGGCCAGACACTATCGCGGACAGTTAGAGGAATGATGTACTATTATCGGGCGCTCAAGATGTTGGCTTTTCTGGATTCTGCATCAGAAATGGATATTCGTGAAGGTTCCCGTGAACTTGTTTCAATGAGGCAGGATAGTTTAGGTGGTTTTAACAATGAAAAGTCGCCTTCCTCTAGGAGTTTGAGCAGAGCAAGCAGTTCAGTTGGTTTGTTATTCAAAGGCCATGAGTATGGAACTGCTTTAATGAAATTCACATATGTGGTTGCTTGCCAGATATATGGAACTCAGAAGGCAAAAAAGGATCCTCATGCTGAAGATATTTTGTATCTGATGAAAAACAATGAAGCCCTTCGAGTTGCCTATGTTGATGAGAGAACCACTGGGAGAGATGAGAAGGAGTATTATTCTGTTCTTGTTAAGTATGACCAACAATTGCAGAAGGAGGTGGAAATTTACCGTGTAAGGTTGCCTGGTCCCTTGAAGCTTGGAGAAGGAAAGCCAGAAAATCAAAATCATGCCCTCATCTTCACTCGTGGTGATGCAGTTCAGACTATTGATATGAACCAGGACAACTACTTTGAGGAAGCACTGAAAATGCGAAATCTCTTGGAAGAATACAGGCATTACTATGGTATCCGGAAACCTACTATCTTGGGAGTTAGGGAACATGTTTTTACTGGTTCTGTTTCCTCTCTTGCTTGGTTCATGTCAGCTCAGGAAACGAGTTTTGTCACCTTAGGACAGAGGGTTTTGGCAAATCCTTTGAAAGTTAGGATGCATTATGGTCATCCAGATGTGTTTGACAGGTTTTGGTTCTTAACTCGAGGTGGTGTCAGTAAAGCTTCCAGAGTGATCAACATAAGTGAAGACATTTTTGCTGGCTTTAATTGTACTCTTCGGGGAGGTAATGTTACACACCATGAATACATTCAGGTTGGAAAGGGAAGGGATGTTGGGTTGAATCAAATATCTATGTTTGAAGCAAAGGTTGCCAGCGGGAATGGGGAGCAAGTCCTAAGCAGAGATGTGTATAGATTGGGTCATAGGCTGGATTTTTTCCGGATGCTTTCATTCTTCTACACTACTGTGGGGTTCTTCTTCAACACAATGATGGTGGTTCTGACTGTATATGCCTTTCTATGGGGTCGACTTTATCTTGCCCTTAGCGGTGTTGAGGCTGCAGCGGAAGGTGACAGCAATAACAATAAAGCACTTGGTACCATCTTGAATCAGCAGTTCATCATTCAACTAGGACTTTTCACTGCCCTTCCAATGATTGTAGAGAATTCCCTTGAGCATGGGTTCCTTCATGCTATCTGGGATTTCTTGACAATGCAGCTCCAGCTGTCATCAGTTTTCTACACGTTCTCTATGGGCACTCGGAGTCATTTCTTTGGCCGGACTATCCTGCATGGTGGGGCAAAATATCGGGCTACTGGCCGTGGATTTGTTGTACAGCATAAGAATTTTGCTGAAAACTATAGACTCTATGCTCGTAGCCATTTTGTGAAAGCAATTGAACTTGGGCTGATACTTGTAATCTATGCATCACACAGTCCTGTGGCAACTGACACATTTGTTTATATAGCCCTGACCATCTCTAGTTGGTTCTTAGTTGCATCATGGATTATAGCACCATTTGTGTTCAATCCTTCTGGTTTTGATTGGTTAAAAACTGTTTATGATTTTGATGACTTTATGACCTGGATTTGGTACAGAGGAAGTGTGTTTGCTAAAGCTGAACAGAGCTGGGAAAGGTGGTGGTATGAAGAACAGGATCATCTAAGGGTGACTGGCCTTTGGGGAAAACTTTTGGAGATAATCTTAGACCTTCGGTTCTTCTTTTTCCAGTATGGAATTGTCTATCAGCTAGGCATATCTGCTGGAAGTACCAGCATTGCTGTTTACTTACTATCTTGGATTTGTGTGCTTGTTATATTTGGGGCATATATGCTGGTAGCATATGCTCGCAACAAATATGCAGCCAAGGAGCATATCTATTACCGGCTGGTCCAGTTCCTCCTCATAATTCTTGCCATTCTTGTCATAGTTGCTTTGCTGGAATTCACTGCATTCAAATTTGTGGATATTTTTACTAGCCTGTTGGCATTCATTCCCACAGGCTGGGGCCTGATATTGATTGCCCAAGTATTCCGGCCATTTTTGCAAAACACTATCGTTTGGGATGGAGTTGTTTCAGTGGCTCGACTATATGATATCATGCTTGGAGTCATTGTCATGGCCCCTGTAGCACTACTGTCCTGGTTGCCCGGGTTTCAGAATATGCAAACTAGAATTCTTTTCAATGATGCATTCAGCAGGGGCCTCCGGATATTCCAGATTCTTACAGGGAAAAAATCCCAAAGTTGACTTTGACTGAAGGTAATTTGTATTATATTTTTTAGTGGATTTTTATGATTAAATTTAGTGCCTTTGGCCTAGTTGTTCTTGTATGTCAATGAGTTAATCATTTACTTAAAGACAAGTTGAACAAGACAACGTTGTTGTTGAGCTAAAATTACATCCTTTTTGTTTCTGTTTTTCTCTCCTTGTGGGACTGATTCTTGATTCTGTCATGCAATTACGGAAATGTTCAGTACTCATAAAGGCATAAATACATATGTGATTAAGCAGGCAATGAATTCCCTTATAGCTTGTTCATGACCTGATCATTAAATTGACTCTTTCCTTGCATGTTAAATGAAGGGTGGGCAATGACTCCTATGATTCACATTGTTATCACATGAACCCTTATCTGATACTTTATTTTTTATTTTTATTTTTTTTTATTGTGAATTTCTGTGATGTTTTTGGTATGATCAGCTGGTCATTTGTTGTTGCTATTAATTGTCATCATTTCTAGAAATGGAATGCATTTTAAAAGTCAAGGCTATCTTCCTGGCAATTTTGATTTTGATTTTTGCATTGGTATGACTGAAGGCTACATGGAAATATCGAATTGGAAGATTCCAACGTTCAAGATCCACATAAAAACTCCAAGGCTGGGTTTATTTTCAAATAGAAAGTAAGTGGGGAATTGACTGCTCAAACAATCAATTATAATGTTTATTTTTTTATGATTTTATTGTAATTTCCATAATATTAGTTTTCTTAAATATTTTGCTTTAGAGAATGTTGATGTATTTATGATATTGGAATATTAGAATTCAAGATCTTTCAGGGTATTGTATGGGATTAGAGAAGTTCTGGAAGATTACTTCTTTCCAATCAACTTCTAATATGAAATGAATGATATGCCTATAAAAGTTGGTATTATTTAGAAAACCAAGTACCAGACAGCCATTTGCATGAATAGCTGATGACTTCTTGAGTTCCTGTTAAAACCCAATATCTGGAAACCCATATATATATATATATATATATATAAATCCAATTTATCATGATATTTGAAACATGAAGGGACTGTTTGGCATGTCTCTACCACGTGGGACCTTGTTTGGCTGCATTTCTTTTCTGTCCAATTTGGTTGTGTTTGACTTGGGCTGGATGTGTTTGGTTCTGTTGTTTTATTTGGCCTGAATACTCTCTGTTTGGCTTCTCCTTCTGTGTTTTTTTTTTTAACTTGGGAGTAGCTTATCCCTGTGTAGATTGCTTTGTTTTTGCCACCTTTATTTCTCTTAATGCAACTTTTTACATTCCAAACATTTTTTCTAAGGTTTTTGGATCTTGTGTTCAAATTTGAGATCTTTTTTTTTTTTTTTTAAGATTTCCAATGATGTTTTTGATGAATTTAGAGAAGTTTGGCCCTTACTGTGTATTATTGCATGCCAAGAAATTTCTTACCCACTATATTTCTTGTGGTGTCTTGCTCTTCTGCTTTGCATCTTTCCTGCTCTCTCTTCTTTCTTGTCCATGCAAAATTCCAATCAGCTCATCTGATTGTGCATCATTCCAGCCATTTATTCCATCTCTTTCCGTGTTTGAGATGTCTTGTTTTGTTGTATTGTCAGGTTTTGATATGCCATTCACATTATGCGGTTTATGGAGCTAGACTCAACAGATATTTATCCATGGTAATCTTTCTTATCAATATATATGTACCCTATATTTGAGCAGGTCTGAGCCATTTTACGTTGTCAGAATTTGATTGCCACCACTACACTGCATCAATATTGTGCTCACCAGAAGTGTGTTTGTATTGTGAATGCTAGATCCAAAGTCTTCTTACCTCCAAAATATTGAATGTTATAATATAGTTATAGTTTAATTTGATAGCCTAACTGCCTTTAGTTCTAGCTATATTGGGCAGTCTTATGAATAGGATCATGCCATAACAAAATATGTTCTTGATTTCATGCCCATGGAGTCATATGAAGTCCCAGAAGGGTGAATTTCCTAGGTAAGTACAAATATGAGGGTTCAGCATATGTCGCGGAGGAATGGACTATATTATAAATTAATGTTTATTTCTCTACTTTTACCTAGGTGTGTCTTGGCTGTGCCTTCATAAATTAATTCTCTAATACCAGTTTGACTGATTCATGGCTATCATTTGAAGACAATTATGCCTGGAGTATTCTATTCTGTGTTTTCTGCTTCGTCCAGTTGTTGTTGTCTGAGTGTTTCATGTTTATAATTGCTTATTGTTTCCAGGTTCTGATCATTCTTGCATCCCCTTCACACACACACACACACACACACATGAACGAGTGATCCGTTTACTCTAGAAGTAAACCTTGTACGCTTACTCCATTCAATGACTTTTTATTCATATTAAATTTATTCAATCCGATTGTTGATTTATGTGATATTATATTAATAATCAAGCATATCAAATTTTTTAAAAATTGGACAACAATCGATATATAATCTAATAATCAATATTTAGTTATATCCGTAAAAAGTCTATCAAAATAAAATGAAATGATGAGTTGTCAAATTATTTTCAAATTGTATGAAATTTTATAGACTTGATCTATTTGATAGGAACTTTAAATTTAATGGTTGGATTGATGAAATTTCATATCCAAAAAAGGTTAGGTTATTAGCTGGAATAAATATACCATAACTACATATATATACCTCTTGGCAGCACTTCCACTTCATGAATCTGTACCCTTCTGTTACCTCCTTTGTACTTTTCATTCATATGACTAATTAGCTACCCTATTTTTGTCTATTTATAGTCTTTAACTAATCTTTCTGCTATGTTTGCAGATTTGATTTTGGGGTGATATGTAGAGAGGCGATAGGAGATGAGATGGTAGAGCTTTCTTTGTTCGTCAAAAATTTTCTGTGTAGTATAAGCGCTCTTGTTGGTATTGGTGGCTGTGATTATAATTTTTTTGTCTGTTTGGTGGAGGGGGAGAATATTACTTCTTGTTTCCCTTTGCTGGCCATATTTGTTATTGTAATTAGTCAATTCTCTCAAAATTAGTTTTTGGCCGGTGAGCTTCTGATTTATTTATTGTGTGCCATTACTTCTTGCAGGAAATGGCTCATTGTTACGTAGAATGATAGGTAGTGCGATGATGATTCAGATTTGTTAGTTTCTCACTGTGCTAGGTTTTCTGGTTGAGATTTCTATTTCTCTTATCAGTGTTTTGTTGGCTAAGTGAAAAAAGTTGAATTAGGTAGAAGGAACGAAAAGGACTCGCAAGTTGGAGGTTAATGTTCGTGGTGTCAGTATAGTTGTACATGATTTGAGTTTTGAAATGTGCAATGAGAATTTTCTATTGCGGATGACAAGTGGAGAACCTAGACACACCTGTTGACTTTGAAGGTTGTAAAGGTGCTATAGAATTTTTTATGATCCAGGCAGAGGAGAAAACATTGCCTTTTAATGCTATGCACCTATGGCCAAAAACATAAAAGGACCAAATCACATAATCGAATAGAACTCAAAATGCGATTAAAAATTTAATAAGTGAAATTAAAATGCAGATTTGGAGATGCAACACTAGTAAGAATCTCCAGTAACGTGAGACAAACTGGTGACATTGTTCTGTTATCTTGTGCCACACATCGTAGAAGCATGCATTACATTTTTTCAGATAGGACAAATTCTCATTGGTGAAAATTGTTGGTGCTCTGGGTGTGAGATTTTCCATTTCTTTTTATGATATGAAGATTTTTCACGTTTGTATGGTCAGTGCTTTTTATTTTCAGTCAAGGTATGTGTAGTCCTTTTTTTGGGGTCGAAAGGTATTTGTTTAGTGCTTTTGTTTTTCCCATATTTGGTGCGGGTATTTGTGTATGCGTTAAGCATGTGGTTTGGTAGTTTCATGGGCCCAAAAGACAGCTGCTAGGCATAGCATAAGTGATCTTTAAATTCAAAGTGGGCTCCAACCAAAAATCAAAGAGTAAACCCCCAAGTTCAGTGTTGGACAAGTTGATACCTAACAATTGGGAAGTGTAAACTTAGATCCATAACAATGTCAAATGTAGGATACTTAATGGTCCATGAATGGAAAATATTAACGGTGTTAGTGTGCAAACATCAATTTACTCTTTAATAAATATTAAAAAAAAGCTTCATTCCTAACTATCACCTTCCCTGAATTGTTTTGATTCTCATCACCGCCGTCACCACTACCACCACCATTTTAAGAAGTCATCGAGCCCATCCCTCACAACAGAGGTGCCGAGGAAGAAATACTAAACAAGGAAATATGAAATAGGTGTGGCAGAAAGCATTCCAACCAATATTCAAAAAAGGGAAATAAAAAAAGAATGATGGAGCAGATCTTACATAAAAGGAGCAGTCCCTCACTGCATCCTTGGTCTGAGAAGGAAACAGAAGTACCATTGTGTGCATACGAGGGGCAAGAGCATCGGCTAAAATGGTGGACCTATTACTATTCCCCATTCTTACTAAAACAAAAGCCAAAAAGCCCCATTTTGAACCTCCATAGGCTCGTAGCCATGCTTCATCCATCTAAACTCACATACACACATCTCTTTTCACATCTTCAAACCATACACATTCTACTCAACTTCTTCAACTCACCCTGCCAAAACAACACACCCAGTATTTCTAATATTTTTGTGGTGGATGGAGTTGAGGCAGGTGATAGTACGGTGTTGGTGGTGGTCAACAGCAGCACTAGAAATGTTTTACAAGGGGAGCCAATACAAAACACTAGCCTATTTATAATATTAGAGAAATTATAGAACTATGTACTTGAGGATGTAGGGAGAGTCATGGCCTATAGAGGCACCCCCTTGGCTGTCTCTGGTGGTGGTGATGAGAAGCAGAAGGAAGGTGATCATGAGGGATAAAGTTTTTCTTTTATTTTTTTGAGCAAAGTGACATCATTTTATTTAAGTACACTAATATTGTTAACGTTTCAATTGAGAGAACACTAAATGTCTCTCATATAATATTGTCAGAAACTAAATTGCCACTTTTCAATTGCACACAAACTGTGTAATGCTGAAAACGTCAGAGACAAACATGAGGTTTTACTCTAAATAGAAAACAGACAATGCCATTGGTTACAAGTTGTAAATCATGGTTGAGATTTATACGTATCAAGGGCAAGCATCAACAACATTGAATGAACCTAAGAAATTAATAAGGAATCAAATGGCATAGCTAATCCATCAGATAGGGATGACTCATGTCTGTTTTCTTTTTCCCAGCAATGAACAAACGTGTAGAACATCAACTGAGTCGTACATGCATGCAGATGGGAAATGTAATGATCACTGTTTGAAAATACTTCTTGCTTCACGTCATAATTACTTAGGTCATAGGTACTTTAATAACTTCAAAACTTTTTGCTTCACATCTCAGTAAACTTGTAGATTTTATCTTGCTTGCAAACTTTAAAATAACAGTTTTGTAAGAGCATCTAATCTATGCTAACGCTATATACTCTATTTATCACTCAGGTGAAACCTTAGTGATGAAAATAGGACAACATTGTACAAAACCAGCCACGCACCCATCAGTAGTCTTACACAACAAAAGAACCCATATTTTCTCCACATCTCAATCTAGAGCTTTGATTTCCACAAATTTTACTGACAAATTTGTTTGAGACTTGTTTCCTTTGGAGCCCATCCATTGACTTTGGCTAATCTGCATGATTGTTCAACGAATAGTGAATAGGTTGATGACCTCTCCCATGGGACCATCCCAAAATCATCATGGAACTCATTCATTCCTCCAACTAAGAATTGCCAAACTAAAGCACCTGCTCCTGACCTCCTTTTCTTAGCTGATTTGTAGGTTATGTCTAAAATTGTTTTATACATCTTTTCTCAGTCAGACAGCGAAAAGTTCTTGATTAGGTCCGATAATCCGTATTCAGAGAACAAGACCGGCTTATTCAATACCTTGTCACCATCTTCAATGTGAGAAAGCATCCACTTTGAGACAAATTTCATATAGTCTTCAAATACTTCCTCACGAAACCTATGCAAAAGTTTAAGAGAGACATAAATAAATAAAGGGCAAAAGTACAAAAGATAAAGCTATCTGAAATTATTAAAACATTGTGGATGTGCACTTCCGAGTACAAATAAAAAATCAGAAGGCAGATATTAAAGAGCACGATCAAATTTCAATTGAATTATTGCCCGCATAGTAAATCAAGTAAAGAGCTAGAAATAAAAGGAAGCAGACAATGTTCTATTCTGCAGTTGGAGCTCCCTTGAACTCCTAAAGTTTAGTTCCTTGATACTTGAATAAAATCTAAAAATACAGACATAGCAGTCAATACTTACCAGTGATCAGGATAAATATGAACAGACGTGAAATCGATATTTGGGATTTTGGAGTTCCTAATAAAATCAGATCCAAGTCTAGATGCCCACTCCTCGGGGTTGACAGTCAAACGCTTTGGATCATTAGGTCCGTAAAAGCCTTCAAGCCCAACAGTCACCAGATGGTTCTTGTCGATCAATTTAACAAAAGTTGACATTTCTTCTATCCATTCCTGCAATTCAAAGCCAATTATGTAAATTGTATACTCAGATATATGTACAAGAAGCAGCAACACCACTATCATTTGCTTCCCTACTGTGCGAACAAAGGAATAATGATCACCTATAACCTTCCCAGTTGAATTCAGTTAGAATAGTAAACATCCTGTTACATTTAAGTTACTCAAGTTGAAAGGTTTCAAGCATTTTCTACATATATTTCCCAACACGAATTTAAAATTTACAGTATCAGAATGAGCATCAGAAAAAGGGCCAAACATTAGAGAAGCCCCTTAATGATATCAAATTCAGCCAAAAACTTGAGCAAAATTGGCAAGCTTCTGTAGTGGGGAGAGAAGAGGCAGCAAAACATAGTTCATCAGAGATCATGATAATTCATCAAATAAGGAAATCGAGTAAAGAAAGAAGAAGTTTGAATTAGTCAATATTTCTTTCCCCTTTGAATTAGTCATTAATATTGCTTACATAATTATTCTGTACATATTTGAAGGGTTTAAAGCACAGGTATAGGACTTACTTGGAGGGTGTCACCAGAAGGATCAGTCATGCACCGAGGTTCATTAATTAATTCCCAACCAAAAATGATGGGGTCATTTCGGTATTCAATTCCAGTAATAGTATTCTTCCTTGTCAGAATAGTCTGGCCAATTTGAGAGGAAACAATTAAATTGCCAGCAAAACAAGAGATAGAGGGTTAGCAATCCAAAGGTATAGGACAATAGATAATCATTGTTTTGACCCAGGCAAGAAGGAGACCAAAACTTCATGTGCAAAAAACAACAGGCATGGCAGAACAAGAGGGTGTCATGCAATATAGCAATTCCTTACTTTCACCATTTATTCTCTATTTCAAAATTGTTTAAATTTGATCTTAACCAAAACCTTACTCTAAATGGATTTATTGAAAACTTGGTCTTGATAGAGCCCAATGGTGTTGAGCCTGGATCATGGTATCATTCAATATGTTTCAAATTTAGTATGCAACAGGAAACAGAAAGATGCTAATGAAACTTCAGAAATGAGGTTTCATATTTTAATAGAAGAGAAAGAAAGTTTTGCATTTAGATCATGTTATTCTTTGCTGCCAAACAAAGCTACAGTGATACGTTATGATTCAGCCTCATAGAACTTAGAACATTGAAAGATTTAGCTCAATGACAGAACATTTCTTTGTCAATATGCCATCACCAGGCCCAATTTTCGAAATTCGAATGCAGGCGCACATGATTTAACTTTGAGAAAAAAGTGTCGGCTAGGTATGCCTCTCAAATGCCTAACAGGTCTGACCAGCTAAGACTAATAGACCTCTTGCTTGTCTACCATCTATACAAATCATAAGACACAAATCAAAAGTTTGGGCTCCCAAGTTTAGGCATCACAAGAGGCATGCCACTGATGCCAGTTCAAAAATATTATTAGTAGGCCCATGTCTCTCCAGGAGAAAAAGGAGGGCAGCAGGGGTGAGGGTAAAAGGATAGAAATACCATACCTTTATGTAATTCTTGAAGTAACTACGGATTGATGGATCATAGAAGAAAGAATCATTAGACGAGCTTAATCCGACCCCTTCTTGCCATGCCCATTTGACATACTGAGTCTTCCCACCATATGCATGCAAGTTATTCACTAAGCTAAGGAGCAGCCTAATTCCATGTTGCCTTGCTTCTGCTATAACATAGTCCAAGGCCTGTCATCAAACCAAATCCTCAGAATGGTTTTCATTTGTCATAGAAAAATGCAAAATAGTAAAATTACTACATGGAACAAAAGGATTATCAGTAATTCAACATAAAGCATTTTTTATTTCTATCAGGCATGATGTGAGGGACAGATACATCATGACACAAATCTCTGAAGAATATCATCATGAACTTCTAGAGGACCATATCAAAAAACATGTATTGAAGGATCCAAAACTTAATAAGCACACCTGAACCTTTCAATTTTGGCATGTCAATTATAAGCTGATTTCAGTAACAACCACAAACACCATTTTTGGGACAGTTTCAAATGGCAATGATTAAGGATGAAGAAGAGGGAAAGAGAGAGGGAGAAAAGGGGGGGGGGGGGATTGGAATTGGATGCGACACAACCATGGAGGCATAGAAATGAACAACACAAAGATGACATTCAACTTTATTCTACTAAATTTTAAATTTTGGTCAAATTTTAGTAGAAGGACCGCTTGTCTCTCTTTGTATCTTATCACTTTCCAAGAACAACGGTAAACATGGCCACAATATTCATCCCTGCACCAACAAGCATCCTATGGCTCACGTCATATGTTACGACTATCACCCCTTTAAAGGATCTTTCCCCAAATTCTGCATAGTCTGCTCCCTGCCCCTAATGAATCTGACCAATTAAATGCATAAAGCATGATTTCCCATCACACATACAACCCCAGTTTTGGAACCCTCCAGACATGAAACCTCAATTTCAGGGCAAAAGAACAAAGACTGAATGAGAAGCCATTGGAAAGAAACAATCAAAAGAAACAAAACCAAAACAGCCGCCGTACCACACTGCTAGACACTGATCGCAATCTAACTACGTCAGCATCCGGTATCAAATCAAGCATAGAAAAACAAGAGAGAGAGAGAGAGAGAGATAGATCAAACAAACAAAACAAAATAAAAAAGCGTGATAAATTCAAGGAACAACAACATGCAAGAAAAGCATGAAAAAAACAACAACCCTCCAACGCTACCTTGAAAGCTTGCTCATTGAAAACACCAGGGTAAGTCTGAAGGGCATTGTAGTCACCATCATTGAACGCCCATGTTCTGCAAACAGTGAGGCCCATCTTGGCTCCAGCTCTCAGCATTTCACGGACCCTAGGCCTTGAATAATCATCCACAGATTGCACCATTAACCAGTAAGAGTTCCAACCATTAATGTAGAAAGCTTTGTCATCAACCACAAACTGTGAACCATTCCTCCCAACAAAGGACAACTCTGGTCCTTCATCAAAACCAAACCTTATGTCCCCAAAAGACATGTAAATGAAAAGCACCAGTGATGCAAAACCGAAAATGGGATAAAACAAACCATTTCCAGCCACCATGATTATGCTATATTTTTCTGTACAAGGATCTTCGTTTTTTTTTTTTGAAGGATTTTTGGAATCGTGAGAAATTCAACAGATTGAGGAGATCACAGGATACCCTTTTGGCTCTATATTCAAAGGGTCACTTTGTTGGTTTCACCAGGTGAAGATTTCTGAATGTGGCCGCTCCTGACACCCCAAATGGCTAGAATGTTCAGATCTCTCTCATTCTTTCTGGGAAGATTATGAATGGGCCTGAAAGGCATGAACTTTTTTAACAATCTCAGTGCACAAAGATTGAAACTTTGACAGTGTTGAAGTTTGCTGTAATAAGGGGATTTTATAGGGTGAGGTTATAGGCTTTAGCAGGAGTGAATGTTCATGAAATGGGAGAATGCTTGTGCTTCAAAGGTTTCACCCGGTATGAGGAAGTAGGAAGGGAAATAGAACTGAAAGAGACTCACATGCCCGTGTTATTCAGAGAGGTAAAAAATAAGAGGGGTCACACACACACACAGACACACACTAGGGTTGAGGACAAAACTAAAAAGTTATGATGGTGAGAGTGTGGTGATATGTTTGCATAAGAATATCAGCTTGTTTGGAATTAGATCTGGCGGTGGGAACCTTTCTTCAGGTATAATATTTTAAGGAACTTGCCTTTAGTTTTCAATAGCTGTGGGCCTAAATTGATGTACATTGCAGGGTCTTGTTCATGTTCACCAAATTAAATAAACATAGGGTAAAAATAAAAATAGAAAACAAAAAAAAAGTTCACATGGATGTATTATGAGTTGTGTAAAATTATTTAAGAATTTATTCAAGGGATTGTTAATGTTCATATTTTCATGTGAAGATTAGTAAATTACACATTTTATTTGAGACAAAAATATTTATAACTTTCTCTTCTTAATGAGCTTGTAACTAGGGATGAGACTATATTTTTATTTTATATAATTGAATTATTATATTTAACTATTTCTCTCACCTAAATAATATTCTCTTTTTATTATATCTCTTTCCTATTAATATTTTTTCCACTATTTCTCTTACCTTATTAATATTACTTCAAATGTTTTTGTTTTTTACATAAAAATTTATAGTGAAAGGATAATGCCCCAATTCAAGATAAGAAAATATCTGAACCCAAAAAGCACTTACAAAAAAACTTAGATGAGTGAGAGTTCAAACCTATAACTTGTTAAATTTTATACCGTTTAATGTTACATCTGGTCAACCCTTTGGGATTCTTCTTATATGTTAACTTACTAGATAATTTTTCTTTTTACACTCCTCTATGCATATATTTTTCAGATCCTACTCAAATAATCAACTCTTTAGACCGGATTAAAACTAATTGAAAAAGAATCATATTAACTTTTTACCTTTTTTTTTTAATTTTGGAAACACATGCAATTTCACATCTTCAACGTAATAACCATATATTACTACGATATCTTTCTTTATATATATTATACTAGTAGAGATAGTATCCGTGCATTGCACAAATTTTAATATTTTTGTGATAATTACTTTTAATAAACATATTTGTAACATAAAGTTGTGATATTAATAAGAGTTAGATATAGTAAAAATTTATTGGTTTTTTTTTTTTTGTGGTAGTGGAGATGATAATATCAGACAACGACGAGGGTGAAGACCAAGTCACGATGAAGGTCAATAAAGTGTGTGTGTGTGTGTGTGTGTGAGTTGTGTGTGTGTATATTGTAGCTCATTGTTAAATGAACATCAATCAATATTGAGACACTCAATCAAGTGTTATTGTGTAAGAACCAAGACTTACCTATGATGATTATCTTTTTTTGAACTCCTAGAAATGTTTTTACCATAAACAGTATGATAGAATCAATTGGACGAGATTGGAAACGAAAGAGAATAAACAAAGATACCTTTCTGGCCAGCTTGTTTGGAAGATTATTAAGGAATGAAACAAAAGTTCATTAATCTTTCATTCCCACATTCCATACCAATGGAAAAGATAATTTGCTTTTGAGGGGGAAAAAGGGGAACTATTCTCATGGATTCCCTTTTCTTAATACCTCACTTACTTGAAATTTGTATACATATATAGATGTTCATAACTTTGAAACTTAATACAAAATCTCAAAATACATGCATGACTCAAATCCTGTCTGTACAACTACTAGAACACTCTACTCTAACAAATCCTAGTCTAAGTCTTACTACAGAGTAAAGTTCACGACTGGATAACTACATGCTACTGGATTGGCTACTGAACTGTATTTGTATGTGTAACTGTAAGGAGGAAAGGAGAGGAGTGAGTCAACGGACTTAGTGAGTAAATCCTCACTCATCACCCACATGGGACAACCAACATGTTTTATACATAATATATACATGCAACAATCATAAAACCATTTGGTATTTACATCCATATCTATATAGGAAAATACTATTCATTTCAGGTCCTTATAAAAGAAAACATCTCTAAATTCAAAATCTATCATGAAATCATATTAACTGACTGTGTAGTAAATGCTCGAAAATCAGTAAACTTTGAACAATTGTATATATAGCATAATAAAAAATGGTCTCTGGATTTCTCCGGTTATGCATATTAAATATGACATAATAATATATTTCTTTGTGTTCTCAGGGGCCTAACTAGGTCTCGAATTTCTCTAATCTCTGCTTAAGTATAATAAATATGACATAACAATATATTCTCTATTCTCTGGTTATACATAATGGATATGACATAACAATATATTTCTATGGCTTCTCTGAGACACTTAAATAGGTCTCGAATTTCTCTGATCTCTAAAAGCTATGGATCCATATAACTCTAACAACCTGACTTTTGCATAATTGTGGCTATAAAATCATGCTCAAGGGATTACCGGCTGTAGGCACCGTGACTTCAAGAGCCCACAGAATATATATATTTGGCAATTGGTATGAATCATATTGAATTCTATACTTCTTAGTTTCATGAAAACTCTTAAAAGCCAGTTTGTACATAAATCAAATAAATCTGCAAACTTTTAAAAACACTTGGTACTCTGAGAGCTTTGAATCTATGTAACTCTAACAGTCTGACCATAGCATAACTGTGCCTATGAAATCATGTACAAAAAATCATCCGTTATTAGTACTATGATTTCAAAAGCCCACAAAGTATGTAACTAGCAACTATCATGAATCATATGAAGATTCATACTCTAAAACTTTCATGACTAAATTTCTAGATCATCCTTCAAGTTATCATATTTTCAAAACTATGAAACTCAAATATCGTACTTCAAAACCAATAGGTTTCAAAATCATGAAAACTTTGAAATCATCATAACATATGTATTCAAAACCCTAAAACATACTCTGCTCTATGTTTGACCATAATAAATCAACTTGATATTCTAAAAGTTCTCTGAAATCTTTTGAAAAATGCGGCAATAACATAAAACCATAAAACACATTTGCCGACTCTAGTAAACTTGCTAAATCATGTATTCTCTAGTGAATTCTCTTCAAAACATATAAAACACTTTTCATGACATGAAATAATCCAATCATGGTCCCATGGTTTGTAGATCACATTTTCCATGATATAGTCAAAATCCTATTCTTTACTAGCTTGTCATAACTTGTAAAATCATATTCTATACATATTATCATCTCCAGTATCATAGTTAGAATTCATAATGTATAACATACTCATAATAACAAGAATATAAGGTCATGAGTTTGAACTCATTCACCATTTAGGGCCGGAAGTATGTAGGCACCACTAACTTGACCTTGAGAGCTTGGAATAGAACCAACAACTTCCATAGACCAACAAGGACCCATGACCAATCTCTATTAATCTCTAGACAACTCTAAAATAACGTTATAAATATTGGGGGAGTATCCCTACTTGTCAACAATGAGAGAACAATGACAATCCATACTCTAGAACTTAAAGGAATAGAGATGGAAGAAGCATAAATCAATAACTAAACTCACCTTGAAGCTTAAAGGGAGTGGATTAGAGTGGGATTTAGAGAGAAAGGTTGGGAATATCTTGGAGGGGTGAGGGTTTATCACACATTGAATTGAAACAATGTAAAAGTATCTTGTTATTGATCATTGAGTGGCTTATATATACAATGATAGCAAAGATAAGTGAGGTTATCAGTGCCAAAGTTAGTTAGAGTAACTAACATAACAACCTGCTTAATGACAGAATAACTAACTCATGATAACTGAAATTACAAGAATGAAACTATATTCTAATACCCCCCCCCTTCAAGTTGGATGGTATATGTTAATTACTCCCAGCTTGGACCTTAAAATATTAAATCTAGTGGGTGGTAAAAGTTTGGTTAAGAGATTTGCCAATTGAGTTTGTGTGTTGAGATGAACAAGTTTGATGACTCCTTGATTAACCTTTTCTCTAATGAAATGACAGTTTATTTCAATATATTTTTATCTTTCATCAAATGTTGGATTATTTGAGAGATGAATGATAGCTTGATTGTCACAATAAACCATGGTTGACTCTGTATAGACTTCAAATTCTTTGAGAATTGCTGAAACCCAAGTTATTTCACTAGCAAGAGCTGACAAGAATCTATATTCTGCTTCTGGTGAAGATTTACTAACAGTGGCTTGTTTCTTTGTCTTTCAAGAAATAAAAGAGTCACCCAAATAAACTAGAAATCTGGTTGTGGATGTTCGTGATCTATGCAACCCCCCCCCCCCCGCCTCGGCGGTTAGCATCAACAAAGGCTCAAATGGATAAGGTTGATTTTGCTGAGAATAAAACTCCTTGACCAGGACATGATTTTATGTACCTCAAAAGATGATGTAGAGCTTGCTCAGGAGGGAGTCTAGGATCTAAGATAAATTGGCTCAATTTTGAGATGGAAAAATTGATGTCAAGTCTAGATATGGTGAGGTACATTAGGCAACCTATCATCCTTTGATATAGAAAGGGGTCTGAAATTGGTTCTCCTTCTATTGCTTGAATCTTGAGGCCAGGATCCATTGGGACTGAAGCTGGCTTAGCATTGATGAAACCTGTGTCTTCTAATAATGATAATGTATATTTTCTTTGAGACATACAAATTCCCTTTTTAGACTTTGCAATTTCTAAGCCTAAAAAATACTTGAGGTCTCCTAGAATTTTTAATTTGATAGTGATTCTAGTTGCTTTTGAACTTCAGTAATTCTGTTAGAGCTAGGTCCTGAAATAATTATGTCATCAACATAAACTAAAAGAAAAACAATAAAGTTACCAGAACCATTGTAGAAGAGAGAGTAGTCTAGCTTTGATTGAATGAAGCCTTGTTGTATAATTGCTGAAGAAATTTTTTTAAACCATTGTCTCGATGCTTGTTTTAATCCATATAAAGATTTATTTAGTCTGCAAACTTGATTCTTTTGGTGTTTGGGATAGCCTAAGGGAAGTTCCATGTAAACTTCTTCAAAAAGATCTCCATTCAATAATGCATTGTTGATGTCTAGTTGAAGAAAATTCCATCTTTTCACAGCAGCTATGGAAAGGAGTAATCTGACAATTGTGATTTTTGTCACAAGGGGAAATGTGTCTAGGAAATCTATTCCAACTTGTTGTGTATACCCTTTAGCCACTAACTTTGCTTTGTATTTTTCTATTTCACCATTAGCTTTGTATTTAACTTTGTATATCCATCTACAACCTATGGCATGTTTGTTTTCTGGAAGAGTTACTACTGCCCATGTGTTATTTGACTCTAGAGCTTTGATTTCTTCAACCATTGCTTGTCTCCAATTTGCATCTTTAACTGCCTGATGATAGAAGCTTGGTTCAGGTACAGCCGAGATTTGTAGAATGAATTCTTTATATGGCTAAGACAATTAATTGTAGGAAATGTTATCTGATATGGGGTATGGCAGTGTGGAGGTTGTGGTATGATAACAATGATATTGATCTAAGTAAGAAGGTGGTTTACAAGATCTTGATGATTTTCTAATAGTTGGAATGATTTTATTGGTTTGACTAGTAGAAGTGGTGGCAGCATGGGAGCTATTTGTTCGTTGATTTGTATCATGGTTATGAGAAGGAATTTTAGGTTCAGGAATGTCAGGATTGATAGGGGTTGGAATGGTGGTTGTTCATTAGCTAGAATTAAAATTTCATTTTGAGGAATTATAGGTTGAGTTGATGCTGCATCAGGAAAAGGTATTATAGCAGGTGTTAGTAAGACTAATGTGTCATATAATGTGGAAGATTGTTCTGGAGAGGGAATAGACTTTGCAAAAGGAAAAATATCTTCAAAGGTGACATCCCTCGAAATGAAGATCTTGTTGGTTTTCAGATCTAATAGTTTGTACCCTTTATATCCAATTAGATAACCCAAAAAGGCTGTTGGTATAGCTCTTGGCTCGAATTTTGTTCTGCTTGCTGGTAGAGAATATACATAACATAGACAACTAAATACCCTTACGGCTGAAAAATCTGGAGTTTTTCCAAACAGAATTTGATAAAGAGATTTGAAGCTGAGCATAGTTGTAGGTTGTCTATTGATAAGGAATGTAGCAGTATTTATGCATTCTCCCCAGAATTTTATAGGGATTTTTTATTGAAAGAGTAAGGATCTAGCAACATTTAGTTAGTGTTGATGTTTTCTTTCAACAATTAAGTTTTGCTCAGGTCTTTGTACTCATGAAAATTGGTGGAGAATACCATTTTCATTAAGAAACTTGCTAATGGCAAGTTCTTTTGCATTATCAGACTTTACTTGTTTTAGTAACTTGTTAAATTGAGTTTGAATGAGTTTAACAAAGCTTATAAGGATATTAGATGCATTAGATTTTTGTTTCATCAAATATGTCCATGTGAACCTATTGCAATCATCTACAATTGTTAGAAAATAATTCATGCCATCATGAGTAGAAGACTTCTAAGGTCCCCATACAGTGAATGAGATAAAAAACAACACTAGACAAATTATTATTTGAAACAAAAGATAGCCTTCTCATTTTAGCCAAAGGACAAACATCACAATATGAAATTCCAGTGAAAGGTTTATTAGGTAAATGTAGATCACTACTCAATCTATGTAAAACATTGTTAGACAAATGCCCTAGTCTATGGTGCCAAATGTGTGTTGACACCTGATTTATTACATTTTCAGTAGGAGTAGGAACAGAATTTGAAAAACTGAGTTTGCTAGGTTGCAAAATGTATAAGCCGTGTGAAACGTCACCCCTCCTAATCACCTTCAAAGAGTTGAGGTCCTGCATTATGAAAGTTTTAGCAAAGAAGTATACTACATGTGCTAATTCTTTTAGTAATGCAGATACATAAATCAAATTAACTTTAAAAGAGGGAATATATAAAACATTATGTAATGTTAGTGTAGGAGATAAAACAATTGAACCTGAACATTTTACAAGATCATGAATATTATTAGGCAATGCAACATTAAAATTATATAGGTCATGAGATGAAGAATAAAATTCTTTTGATGCAGTAACATGTGAAATTGCACATGTTTCTAAAATCCAATATGAGGCATCGAGATTAGTATTTAGTGAACTGATTCAGAAAATGGCACCTGCTGAGGTATTAGAAGTATTAGATTGCCCTTGGTTTTGATGTAGCTGCTAGATATTCAACAATTGTTGAACTAGAGTGTTTGTCAAGGATGCACCAATAGAGGAGTTTTCATTTGCTGAATCTGAAACCATGGGAGCAAGAACATGGTGCATAGCAGAACTTGATTGTTTTCCTTTTCCTTTTTCATAGCCAGGAGGATAACCATGTAGTTTCCAACATTTGTGTTGAGTGTGTCCAAGAAAATTGCAATAAGTGCATTTTGGTTTATCTTTCTTGGTGGCCTTGTTCTTGGAATCAAAATTATAATTTCCAACAGCATTCTTGATAGCAAAGGCGACTTGGCTTGATGAAGGTACAACGACTTCTTTTTATTTTTCTTCTTGAAGGATAAGAGAAAATACCTTGCTGATGAGGGGTATCGGATCCATTGCAAGGATCTGACCTCTGATTGCAGAGAAAGATTCATTCAACCCCATCAAGAAGGTTAAGACATATTCCACTTGGAGAAAATCTTGGAGATTTTTAATGCCTCCACAAGTGCAGCCAGAGGAAGGATAAGGAGAGAATTAATTCTTCCCATCTTACTTTGATCTTAGTGAAATATTGATTCACAGTAAGAGATCCTTGGGTTTGAGTCACCAAGGCTTTTTTTAATTGAAAAAGTCAAGGACCATTTGCTTAGCCATACGTGTCTTTGAGGTCTTGCCATAGTGTTGCAGCAGTTTATACATAAAGAACACTCTCAACAATATCTTTTGACAGAGAATTGAGTATCCAAGATGATACAACATCATTGTTGCACTCCCATGAAGTAATGAGTTCTTGATCAGTGACTGGTTTAGGAAGGGAGTCATCGATGTAGCAGAGTTTTCTTTTAACATTGAGTGCCATTCTCATGGATCTTCCCCAAACATTGTAATTGATTTTAGTGAGTAGGTTTGAAACCAAAATCAGCCCTAGGTGATCACTAGCATGGAGGAAGTAAGGGTCTTTGTAACCAGATTCTTGTGCCATTGTTGGGAAAACAAGAATCAAGAAAAGGAAAAGTAAAAACAGAAGGATAAGAACAGAGAAGAAAGAAGTGTTGCGGAAGCTTATTTGTTCAAATTGATACCATATCACACATTGAATTGAAACAATGTAAAAGTATCTTGTTATTGATCAATGAGTGGTTTATATATACAATGACAGCAAAGATAAGTGAGGTTATTAGTGCTAAAGTTAGTTAGAGTAACTAACCTGCTTAATGACAAAATAACTAACTCATGATAACTGAAATCACAAGAATGAAACTATATTCTAATAAGGTTTCAAAAATGGAGAGAAGAACTCAAGTTTGGGGTATATAAAAAGGGTGGTTGTGTCATTTATAAAAACTTTGTTATTTTGTACTATGCTGGCATCGGGGGTCCTTGCTATAGTGAACCAGACTCGTTGCAGCAAGCCTATCTAACACCTAAGGGATAGCTTAGCTCTCCCACTTGCTGTGGCGAGCATTTCCCATTTCGGTAAAAGGATACTTGTGGGAAAAGGGCAGCAAAAAAAAGAGCTGAAGTGGTCAACCAATAGGTTCAAATCATTAACATATGCCAAATATATTAACAATATTGCTTATATGTAAAATTTACACTAGGGTAAATTACACTCAATTCTCCTGAAGCTTGTCAAAATTCAACTCACATCTCCTCTAGTTTTTCAAAAAGTAGTGGAATTTTGGTAACACCTTATTATAAAAATAGGTAAATTAGGGGAGGTTAGTGTAGGTCAATCAATTATAGGGGAGGTGGGTTGAGTTTTAACAAAATCTCATAAATATGAGTATAATTTATCCTTTATAATATATTCTTAAATTATGCTTATCTCTATCCAAATTAATTGTCACAAGTCAAGTAAAATATTAGTTTATCCCTTATACGTTAGTTAATGTGATAAACTAGGAAAAAAAAATGACAACACAATGACCAAAATTGGGTGAGCCGTTTATATTTTACAATTTCATAAAATTAAAAGTTAATTTTTCAAATTTTAAGAACCGGAATGATTCCCAGGTATAATTTCAATAAAACTTAAACATTTGTTTCCCTTAGATCGGTTATGTGCTTTCTTCTGAAAAATGTATATTATTCAACTTACCAGTTCCGGTTTTCATGACATCTTTTATTTCCCATTATGCAATGAACCCAATCAACCGTAGCAATGAACCCAATCAACCATAGACTAAATGCAGAAACCAGTTGTTTATCGACCATAATCCCAATCAAACTAATTGCCAAAATCAGATGGTCTCGCATCACTTTCTTTATGGATTTGAGGTATATTCCTTTCACAGTAGCGATTATCGGGGGGAAAAAAATTGTTTAATATCTAGTATATGGAATGACAGGTTTCAATCTTCATTTGAATACTTTTATGATTATGTTTAAATTGTAATAATTACCAAAGAATAAGTATGTTGTGGGAAGAAAAGTGAAGCATTTATTGGAAGGTCATCATGAGCGTCTTTTGTGGGAAGCCAGTAATTTTTCTCAGCATCTATCATTTATTTTGGCGTATTTCATTTTCAATGGGATCGTTTTGAGTTTGGGATATCGAAACCTGGACCAACCATAAGAATAGTTGCGATTGAGGTTGGTTGAGTTAGGTTTTTCGGTATTTATTTTGATTAATTTTTTAATCAAATAATGATGCATGGACGGTTTTTTCAAATAAGTAATTTAAAAATTAAAAGTATATATTTATTAGTCCTCACAAAAAAAGACATCCACATATCATTATTTGATTTACTAAATTGAAAAAATGGATTTAACAATCTTAATATAAGCTTTTTAACCTTTTTGTTAATGAAAAATTGTAATTCGAGAAGAGTTTATAATTCTACGATAAGCCAACTCAATTCAAATTGGTCATTTTTTAATATATTTTAAGTTCTTGTGATTTGGACACATAAAATTCATCAGTTTTGCGTCATGAATGTATCTGATTATCCACAAGCAAATATAAGAGCTAGATACATTTGGTTAAAGTCATTTTCAAGCAGAGAGGCAAGAAGAATGTGAAATGATTTTTCATTGACCATTCTCATATACGCTACGAAGTTAATCATGTACATTAGAATCATCCTTAACTAAGATATGGGCATGCACCTATTCTTCATAATTATATTTCCAATTTTCCTTTACTACATTATAAAGGTTTATATGATTATTAGCTTTCAGTATTGATATATTCCTGCATAATTATACGGTGTTAGGATTATTGTTCTGCAACAAGCTGGCCGCGGTCCATGGCAATATTATAAAAGATAGAATCATTGGTTTAGTGGAAGACAAAATCCTTTGGACAGCTCCTTATGGCATTTTTAATTTAACAACATCTTAACGAGCAAATAATAGACACTGAGAATACATAGGGGTGGAAATAGAATTAAACTCAGCTAGATTTTAATTTGATTTAAATGAATCCGACTTGTATTCCTGAATTGTAGTTTAAAATTGGGCTTATTATCTACATAAACTGTTTTTATGGCTTCAATCTGGCATTCTTAAAAGTCTAACTTAATCCAAAAAATTATTTAGAGCTCTACTTGATAATAAAAATTTGAGATAGATCAAAATATCTAGTTTTAAATAGGATGAAAGACTTGTAACTATATACAAATATATTTTTAAGAAGGTCAAAATATTTCTACATTATCATTAAATTTATTAAATAATAATAAATTAGGTCAAAATATTTCTAAATAGATTAGAACAATTAAGTCGAATATAAATTAGTTCAAAAGCACCTAACAAACCGTGTGATCTATTTCTAATCAATTTCTACCCTACCCTGGATGGCAATTGGAAACTTGAAGTTTATATCATAAGTAAAAGGGACATTTCACTATGCAACCGGCAATCTTAATATTGAGGATACTTCTAATCTTCAATTGTGAGAACCAAAATTAAAAGACTATTTGATTTGGGCTTTTGTATGAGCTGTCCTGTGTAATACGAAAATAAAATTGCATAATTTAGATTTTTTTTTTTTCCCTTGTTATGATATTGTAGATCACTGGTGGGCAGTTTAACTAATTTGCAGGATGTATTACATTGGCAAAAGATGACTAAAAAAATTAGGAGGTTAAAACGTAGATTGATTGAAAAATAATAAATATTCAGAATTTTTTTTTACTAGAAAACAACAGCTAGAATAACCCGACATAAGTAATAACTTTTAGACGAATATGTGACTCCTACTACTATATTTAATCCAATCATTACTATGTATTATGTACAAAATTTTAGTTATTTTATTTTAATTATATAGCATTACTCTAGAGTGATAGGATATCTTCCTAACTATCGACCTAACAATCCTTCTAATTTGAAATTATACTCACAATGGCATGCGATAATCTCCACAATATTCAATTACTATTGTAAGGGGGTTTTGAATTATGAGAATTTTTAAGCATACCAATTAAAAAAATTATTATTTTTCGATAAACATATTACCCAAATAAATGTTAAATATAAATGCATAAATGAAATGTCTTAATGACAACGTAGAAAACAAAGAAAAAGTTCTAGTAGTTTTCTCTCACAAATTAAAGAGTAAAAAGTCTAGAACTTATTATATATTAGTGACTTTTTCTTATATATAGCAAGAGATATTAAGAAAAAATTGAAAACATATGAAAGGCTAAATTAAGAAAAATAAGTTGAAACATATAAAAGGCTAAATTAAGAAAAATAAAATATAAGCAATCAAATTGAAAAAATTGACAAAAATATTGCCTCTATATATATAATTTTTAAATATTCTTCTTTCCTTCTCTTGTTTTGGTTTTCTTGTTTGGTTAAAATAACGAGTTCAACAGTCATCTTCAAGGGGCATAACATGTCTTGACCACAATGTGCACTTCTATTTCAGTCAAGGACTACACATTATGGCCTTTTCTTTTACTTGTTCTGCAACCCAAATCTCTTGCACTCACAAACCCCATGACAACAACAGTACAGCCATTTCTTTCTCTTTTGATAGCTATCCATTGTATGTATATTTATAGCTAACTTTTTCAGCACCTTGGTTTGGTTTGGTTTGGAGATCACGTTTGACCATTACCTTTTTCTTTTGGTCAGGGCGAAATCCTTAGTCCTAGAACCATTGATGATGTGGTGGAGAAATCACTGTGCCAATTTAAGGACCCCAAGAGCAACCAAAAACACCAAAAGTCCAAACTATTTAATTAAGAAAATGGACCGATTTTGTATAGTGTATCAGTTAACATCAGTTTATTAGTCCACATTTCACTTCTCAGGTTCCATTGTTAGGCTTGTTTTGCTAAACCCAAACCGAAAAAAATCTATGGTTAGCGATAAATGGAACCAGAATGGAAAATTGCAGAGAATAAAAAGGAGAAGGTTAACCGCATGGTGTGACATAACTGGTAAGGGGGCTGTATTTTCTTAACCATCTCCTCCCAGATTCAATCCTTGGAGGGATGGAAATGGATCATTACCTATGGCTAAAGTCGCCTCCACTTAGGCCTTGCAGTACTCGAATTCGAATTAGTCGACCTTTTGGGCCAAATACCAGATGGGAGACAAAAAAAAAAGAGAGAAGTTCGGTGGATCTGCAGTGCATTTATTTTTGTGGCTCCATTATATATTATAATGGCCACAAAGGGCACCATGCCACTTTCCACTAAATCGAAGCAAGAAACAATTAACTGTGTGAAGTGTCTTCTGATGTAGGTGTTTAACAAAAGAATACAGCCACTTGTCCATATACGGTTGATTCTTCCCAGATGATTAAATTATTTCGGTTGAGTTTTGGTTGCGTGAGTACTTCCACTCTCAATTTTACATTATTGGATTTGGTTCTGAATTCATTCAATATAGTTAGTTGTGCCAATTTTTTAATTTCATGTCAGTCTACAATTTATACATTTGTACAAAAGTACACTTTAAGATTATCAATTTTCTAACAAAAAATGAAACAGAACACAGAAAAAGAAAAAGCAATATAATCATAGGAACACATAGGTATCTTGAAGTCTGTGTGTGACAAGATCAGTATGTGCATAAAACAGGTCTGTTCCATTATAATTAAATAGTGAGTGTATTTGTTTTACAGTGTTGAAAAAGAAAAATCAATTGGAGTTCTGTTCAAGCAAGGGGATCTTTGCTGGTATGTCTTGCTTGCTTGCAGAATAAGGAGGCAAGAAACGAAGATCTGCAACAAAGCTTTGATCAGTTGAGCATGTGCACGAAGACATCCATTCCAAATTCAGATATATTATCAATTCCTATTTCATTTCCACATGAATTTTCCTAGCATGTCCTCTTCATGTATGGATGTCCACTCCTCAATCAAGATTTATGCCCCATAATAAACAAGTTAACTCTTTTTTGTTTTTTTTTTTTAAAAAAAGGATTTGGATCCCAGTATTAGTAATCAGCTTTTACTCTTATAAAAGGGCAGGTAGTGCATGAATGACGAGACTCCAAACTAATGGGGTCTGATAAAAGTAGATGTATACAGTCTTCCCGTCACAAAATTTTCCACTTAATAGTAATTGAGCCAAAATAGAGCAAGGAAGAGAACCAAGAGGAGTCAAAGTGAGTAGATGAGAAGTCTCTCACTCTTTCTCCATAATGTTTGCCACTATTGGGAGACAAAGAATCAGGTGGTAGATATCTTTCAAAACAACTTCATTGACCTTAATACTCAATGGCAATAAAATAGGATGCTGGCACTGCCATTGAGTACTTGGTCACATCATTGGTGTAAGCATAGCTATGAGTGCTTAAGGTTGTTGTCTGCTATAACTAAAACTGTATTTAATCAATCTGGCAGCAGTTCAATGATTTTAATGTTGCTTTTCTAAGAATGTTTCAACCATAACTTGACTTCCAATAGGGGCTATATTTTAATATTAACTTATTCTTTACTTGAGACAAGATGGTATCTCAGTTGGCTAGGCATGGAAGGTAAGGAACCACTCCTAGTCTTCACAATACGGTTAAGCTAATTTGAAAGGTCTAAACACTCTAAGCAAATTCTTTGAAAGGTCTTAAGAGAAAAATAAATATTCTCTATACAGTCTAATCTTCTCCACTCAGCTGCCTAATTTGACTTGAATACTCGTATGAAATATTCCGTATATCAAAATAAATTAACCAATTTTTTTATTCCATATCGGGTACTGGTTTCGAATTTAGAAACTTCAAAAGGAACAGTTTGCTAAATCGAGTTAGCAGACATACAAGACCAACTTCTGAAGCACAAATCTATAAACAAATATAGCTCAATCATGCATCAGCAAAACAAAATTAGCTTTGTAAGTCGTAAAATTGAATGAATCAGCAAGAGCATACAGATTGAGATCTACCAACTTCATTAAGCACAGTTTAGCATCTACACAGCTCAGTGAGTGGCACTGTCAAAAGTTTCAACTATGCAATCTAACTCCTACTCTATGCCTTAAAAGATTTAAAAAAAAAAAAGAGAAAGATTAAGACACGTTACCAAATCACACAAAGCTTACCATATCACACTAACCCACTATGATTTTGAAACCCCCATCTACCAGTCTTCCCAAAAATCCCCAAAAACCAACCAACCACTGCACCAAATCCATCCAATCACCACCAAAATTCAATCGACAACAGGAGCACCACCACCACCTTGTCCATTCCTTCTGAAAAGGGCAAAATACCCCAAAACAGCACAAACTGCAGCAACAACATTCCCTTCCTTCAACAAAATCTTCATCACAAAGCTGAAAATCTCCCTTGTGACCTTCCTCCCTTCCACCACCAAATCCCTCCTAGGCTTGCCAAAGAAGGCCAGCAAGACCACTATAGTGATCCATGTCACAAGGACAGCAGGGACGATCACAACCAAGGCTGCAACCATTGAAAGCAACCCAAAAACAGTGCCAAGAAGCACTGAGGCATAGATTGCAGGCCACCCAGATGATGATGTTGATGATGATGACAGAGACTGAAGCTTGTACCAAGAGAGTGTTGACTTGAGGAAATTCCATGAACAGAACAGAAGGGTGCCATAAACAAGCAAGAAAAGACATGCCCATGTTCTCCTCTTGCTCATGATGTTGAGGATGAAGATGTAAGAGGAAGGTGCCTGCTGCATAGATGAAGAAGTGGGTTGTTGTTGTTGTTGTTGTTGTTGTTCACCTTCTACTTTTGCCATGGGACAACCTCAAAGAACAGAACCTAACACACCACTGCCTTGTTTTAACCTTTTTTGTTTTTCTTTCCTATTTTATTGTTTTAAGGTCTCTGGTTCCTTTTTCTATGTGGCAATCGCAATCTGGTCTCTGCGCGTGTGCCTGCGTCTCCGGTTACACTAATAATTTACTGCATGCTGTGAGATTAAAGACATAGAACCCACACACCGAAAAGAAAAAAAGACATAGAAGATAGAACCATATAAAAGGGCATATTTAAGTAAGATTTTTTAAAAAAAATTGCCGTCTAGTAAAAGCTGTTTTGCAATATAATTAAATATGTTTAATAAAGACAGATAAAATCAATTATAGTTTTTTAAATTTTTTGACACTCTAACTATAAATACAAATTAGTTATTCTCGAATGATGATATTTTTAATGATTTCATATATTTTAATGATTTGTTATATTATTATTCTTATTACCAACAAGGTGTTGGTCCGAGTGGTGTGGGGTCTTGGGTTTGATTCTAGGATTTATGTGTATAGAAAAAAATATTATTGGAAGGGATCCCTACTTAGATATCCAATCATACCTCGAGAGATTAGTCTATCACCTATCGAGTGAGGGATATTTTGAAAAATAAAAATTATTATTTTTATAAAATTCATAAAAGCATATTTTTAAAATTCTTTCTCAAGTATTCTAGCTAAACATGAATTAAGTTTTATCTTAATTAATTTAAGAGAGTTAATTTTTATTTTCTATCTATTATAATATATATCTATAATCTATAACCTATAATATTAATATTCCAGACTCATTGTAGGGAAAGTTTTACAAGTGTTGCTTATAGAGCAACTTATGGCCCACGATTTTTATCGCCCTGATTATTAATTATTTTGTTATAAAAATTACCTTTATATCTATTCCATTAATACAACATAAATATTTCACATTAAATATTAGATTTCAAACCATTGCAATTCTTAATTTAAATTATATAAATGATCAAAATATGTCAATCTAAATTATTTAATATTAAAAATGGATATTCACGTTATAAATATTTTTTCTATTTTCTTATAATATTTTTTTCAATTAAACACGTGTTTTTAATATTAACTAGTGGTTTGACCCGTGCGATACACGGGATGATAATAAAAAATAATTTATTGACCATTGTAAAACATAAATGATAATTTATTTAAATACATCTTATAGAAAATTGAGTTTATAAACTTATTTTGAAAATAAATTAATAGTTAAATAATTAAACAAATGAATAAAATACAAGTGATTATGGATATGAAATAAGTCATTTTATTTTACATCTTGTTTTAAATATGATATTTATAAAATTGAGAAAATCTCAGTAGATAACCTTTAACCAACAATACAAAGTTTATTTTATCAAAATTTTACATGTTTCGATAATTGAAATTGATGAATAATAAAATAGAATAAGTAGATATATTTACAATATCATATATCATTATTAGGGGTGACAATGGATATCCATAAAAGAGTAGGCATGCCTCCCGTATTCTGTTCTTGATTAAAATTTTGTTTCCTATCCCCATCCTCATTCCTATCGCGAGTCTCTATTGCCTATTTCAGATATTTGAATCCCTACAGGGTATTCACGAGTTTATTAAAATAATTCCAAAAAGAGAAAAACTTAAAAAGTATTTCAATATTCGAAACATAAATATAAATAATACTACTAATACAACATAATCCAAATTAAAAATGAAAATACATACATAATATAAATTCAATAAAGATAATTAAAAAAAATTAATGTGCTAAGATTCTCTTTTGTGTGTGTGTGTGTATATATAAAAATGAATATTTAAACAATTTATATAAATAGAGAATTCAAGTCTCCATGGGACAGGAACCTTATTCCTTGTCCCTACCTTGTTTAGAAAATGGTGACTCCACCCCGTCTTGGTGAAGATTAAATGAGTTTCCATTCTCGTCCTCTTTTTTTTAAGATAATCCCAGTGGGTACCACTTCGACATTTTTAATCATCCTTAGCCATTTACATTTTATAGTAAATTAAAATGGTGAAGATTAAAGGAGTTTCCATTCTCGTCCTCTTTTTTTTAAGATAATCCCAGTGGGTACCACTTCGACATTTTTAATCATCCTTAGCCATTTACATTTTATAGTAAATTAAAATATCTAATTTACATTATTTTAATTACACATTATTTCCTTTTACATCATTTTAATAAATATTCTCTAAATGAATTTTTTTTTGTTCCTCCATAACCGTATACAAAATAAAAAATCTCATTTCTCAGTGGTTGTTACGTTGAGTCTATTATGTTATCATAAATTATCCTCTAAACTTGTTCATTGAAGATAAGTACCATTTAAGATAATTAAGTTCTTGCTCTCTGTCATATTCTAGCTCTTCAATTAAGAGATGACTCTGAAATTAATTGAGTGGAGAATCATTTCGGTATGATATGGACTTAAACTCTTTCACATATATTTCATTTGAATTAAGTAATTTTTCAATTTCAATTAAAAATAAATTCTTTAGCTATGAACCTAGGATAGCAAGATATACAAAAAAATATTTTTTTTATGATAATATGAAACTCTTAACTTATTCTAAAAAATATAATATGTGTCTTTAAAATTTAGAACTATAGTAATAAAATCATTGATAAAAAATTTAAATTACAATTTAAAGTATACCTTAATACATAGATTTATAATTTTTTTTAGGATAATTTGAAAATACTTAAAATCACATTACCTTGATATTTAAGGCTTAATTTTATATTAAATAAGAAAATTATAATTTTATAAACTGCTTGGTCCCTTTCATTTTGAATTTAAGCCCTTTATAACTATATTATAATATGTATTCGACTTTCATAAATATTTAAAATTTAGTTTTTTTTATCTTTATAAATATTTTTTAAAATATCTTTTAATTTTTATAAATGTCATTATGTAAAAGTGATAACTAACCATGAAACCATAAATATAATACTAAAATAAAAAAAGACAAAATAAAAATAAATAATAAAGATAGTAAAAGAGTTGTGAGATAAAATTAATAAACAATCATAGTGAAAACTCTTATTATATAATGAGTCATTTACCTTATTTTAATAAATTAAGGCTGAATTTCTAATTTATAGTAAATATTATAAATTAATGTATATATTGAGTTAAATATAATGGTTATATTTATTATATACTGAATCTTGAAATAACATATAAAATCTATTATATACCGAATATTGAAATAATGTATAAAATAAAAAAATAGTGCATAAAATGATTACTTTAGATATCAATATTTATTGATATGATATCATTGCCGTGTATGTGTGTATGTGTGTATGTGTGTCTATATAGATAGTAACTAATCAATATTCTATATTAATTAATTAATTGATAATTAGGAGTATCTAAGTAAAGTAACATAATTTATATGATTTAAAACATTTTTCAAACACATATTTTAAAAAATAAAATATAAAATTAATTTTTGATTATTTATTTATATTATTTATAAATAATTATTTTAAAAAACTCCAATATAGAAGGTTATTAAAATAATGTACATATATTTTTCCATATAGATTTCAGCATAAATTGCCTAGATATTAAAAATAATTATTATGAATGTTGAAATTATATAAATTAATGATAGAAAACTAATAAATTAATATTAATATTAATATTATAGATATAAATTAATATTGTAGATATAATTACCATATATATATTGATATGTTAACTGATTTAAACATGTTTGATTTGATTTAATAAATCACAATAAATTGAATTATTGAAAATTTCAACTTCTATTAAATTATGTTCAATTCAATATAAAATGATATGATTTAAAACTTAAATCGGAAGAAAATAAATTAATTTATATTTTCAATTTTAAATACCAACTGATCGATTTTAAACATAATAATAAAATTTCTAATCAATTCAAATCTCGATTTCCAAAGTTGATTCCAGGTATATGAAAGTTCAAATCTTCGTTGCTTCAATTTTTCATTATTAATAGACCCAATAATACAATTAATTACAAAAATTTGAATTTTCTACTTTGGTGAACAAAAATATATAAACTTGCTAAAAGACTTTTAATTTACGTAGTTGATTACCTCAAACAAATTAAATACTAAAGTCATTTGTTAAACTTTGAATATTTAAGGTTTGTAGTAGTAGAAGATTATATTGTTGTAACAAAGGATCATGACTCATAATATCAATTTTAAACTCTCTTAATCTCTTGTTATGTTTCCTATTTTTCTTTTATTCACACAATTATTATATCAAATCTTTCTTACTTCATAGCCTTGTCAATTTGCTACATAAATATCATCCAAATCCTTGTAAACATTTTCAAAATATCATTTGAATCCGATTTGAAACTTATCTATTTCAAATTAAGAAATTGATTCATATAATAAATACATTTAATTTCTTTTATGTTCCATTTTAATTTTTTATTTTTAAAAAATACATTTAATATGGAATTAACGTAGTTGTAATGTGAACCACCAATCAATGATAAAAATCATTTAATAAAATTGCATGCATCTTAGACTATTTTTATTATTATATGCGATTAAATTAAAATAAATGTCCCCTTTCTAATTAAGTAATCATATGTAAGGGACGCGGTAACTGCTTCCATAATGTTTGCTTTCTCCTTCTCATTTGCTACAATATAATAACATACGAATATCATAACCCCTATGCAATTGACTTCCTAATGACTAATATTGCATATTTTTTACCTTATTAATTTCTGTATATTAAGTGGTAACTTATTCATTTGTTTAGTTGGCAAAACTTAGTTTTAAAAATCCTCTTATTTCTATTAACATTTATTTTCTCTTTCAGGTGTCCATTGATCATTACTTCCATCCAAGACTAAAAATCTCCTACATATCATTGCCAAAATTTCATAGATATGAAAATATTATAAATATACATATCCTATATAACACAAAAAGAAATGTAATTATTGAAAAACGAAATATCAAACATGGAAATAAACTTAATGTGCGTTTGAATGGAGTATTTTTAAAATATAAGGGAATTTAAAATGCTAGAAAATTAAAATATTTCAATTAAGTTTCCTTCAATTTTTAAATTTTTTGTTTGGATAGATAATTACTTTGTATGTAAAATGCTTTATTTGGGTGAGGCAATTACATTACGTTGATTTTAACATATTTTATTTGATTTAAAAATAATTTTTTTATTAATAATCAAAATTCAACTGATCTAAAATCAATTATGATGGGTTTATACTTCATAAATTATCTTAAATTTCGTTCATAAAATATTTTAAATTTGAATTATAAAATTGAATTGTTATATAAATAAAATGGAATGATACATAAATATAACATCATATAATATAAACTGAATATTAAAAAAATTTAAAATACAACAAAATGAATTAAAAATAAATTAAACAAAAATATCGTAAATATAAAGAAAGTGTAATAGAATATAATAAAAGTGAGACTTACCAAAATAAGAAAAACTTATACTTGTACATCTAGGGATTTTCAAAATTTCCTCTCTATAGGTGAAAATTAAAATCCTCTATTCTAGGTAGATAAAATCCCTCTTTAAAATCTCTTGAATTTTATAATTTCTTCTAAGTGAATATCCTAAAAGGATATTTTATCATGATGAATTTTAAATCCTTCAAAAAAAGTTATATTCCCCTTATAATTGTTCCATCCAAATGCACACTTAGGAAATTTTAGGATCTTGTAGAGATTGAAAGTTGTATTGTATAAAAATAACACCAAGATTAGTTAAAAAATACTTTGATTCACTTATCCTTTCTTAAATTTAAAAATTAATAATAATGACTTAATATATAAAATAAATTATTTATGTATACAAATAAATTACAGACAGAATAAAAATTACAGCAAAGTATTAATTTTTCAACCAAAAGACCATATATATAGGAGCAATTAATGAGCTACCATGGTGAAAAGTCCTAAACAAAACAAATATAGAGATCAAATGAAAAGATTAATTAAACAAATAAAAGTAGGAAACCAAAAGAGATAAATAAGAATGATAAATCAACAACACAAAACCTTTGAGCAAATAATGTTATAATCTACTTCAAACCTAGATGGCAATTTGGAAAAATAAAAAATCAATGATAAAAAGGCTCTATATAAAAAATAAAAAATGCATAACAAAGGAAAAATTGATGACAAAGAAAAAATAAAATTAAAGCAATTAGAAAGAAAATTAAAATGAAAACAATCAGAATTTAACGTAAAAAAAATGACCAAGAAAAATGGAATAAAAACAATAAAAAAGAATATGGTAAAGTTAAGAATAGGTTGAAAACTCAAAAAGTTAAAAAACAATGAATAATATAAATTTATCACACGTAAAATATTTCACATTTCATAGTTGGAATTTACATATTTGTATATAAATATATTAGTATCATAGAAGAAGTGGAGAACATGAGATAAATAACACATGAAATAAAAATGCAATAGGAAATAAACAATATAAACATAAAAAAAAGTAAAACAATTACTGAGGTTGCAAACAAATAGAACAAGCAAAAAGGAAAAATTCAACAAGATGAAACATATCGATAGAGCAAACAAATATGTCAAAAACCTCTCATAAGAGATATTACATATATATTACGTTAAAATACATAAGACAGCTTTAAAAGTGATTTTTGAAACGTGAATAATGAACAATCTTATCATTAAATATTAATGATTGTCAATAATATTATAATAATATATGATAATTATAGTTTTAATTTTTCAAAAAAAAAATTAATGATTAATTTCTTAAAAACTGTGAGTCCTAAATTATTTTAGTTGCGACGCATGGAAAACTTTCCTTAATAGGAGTTTGGAATATTAGTGTTATATATTATAGATTATATTTTTTTTTCATTCTTAATGATTTTTAATTTTAATTGTTAGATCATAATTTTAATGATTCTTAATCCCATGAATATATGTTAATGATTTTAATTTTATTGATTCATGTAATATTTAATGATTATAATATTTGATTTTATTATTAATCATCATTAAATTGTAAATTAAGTTAAAAAATCTGTAGACATAAATATTCTAAAAAGTGGGCCTCAAATCACTATATGAATGACACGTGTATCCTAAAACTCTATATGAATGACACGTGTAAAAGTTTCTATGAAATGACTCTCAAATATTATCATAGTAGATTACAAAATTTTAAATTTTGAATTCACTTTGATGTTTTGAATTTTGGATTCAATAAACTACTTAATTTCTATTCCATAGCAAACCAAAATCCAATCAAATTAATGCATAAACCAAACTGGAAACAAAAACTATTGATACCAAGAAAGGTACGTTATAATCGAAGTATAAATCCCTTAAATTACTCATAGAATATATAACATATTCATTGCTACAAAATATGACCACTTATACTAATCAAAATAAAAACCATCAACTTCTCTTAAGATCTGCAATATCAGTTTGTTACTGATATCTCTACTGTCTAAAGTTTTACTGTGAAATGCTAACACCTAATTTCATTTCTCCTCTCTATTCGACAACTTTCTTTTCTCTTCCATTCTTCCTATCATATTTTCATATTTTTCTTATTTCTCTTCATTCATTATCTATTAGTTTTCTCAAAATACATTAATTTACTTCATCTTTTAATTTTTTTTCTTTGTGGTTTATATTAAGGAATAAGAATTTGTAAGTTAGAAAATCCAATTGTGCCACCATTCTTCTTTCAAACTCTTTTCTTCTTTGTGAGATTTCTTTTCTTGTTTATACAATATTTTTTTATGTTTGTTTAGTATTTTTAATTTGTATATATATTTTATACATTTAAATGTTTCCTCAATGAAATAAAGATTTGATTTTTTTTTAAAGTTCTCTTAAAATAAACCAATTTATTTATCCTTTTTATTTTCATTGTTTATATCTAATTTATTTCTACCTTTCTTCATTCTGATTTTTTTTTTTGTTTTGTATAGAAATTTTTCTATGTTTATTTAGCCTTTTACTATGTGTATATATCTTAATGGTTTTTTTCTATGTTTTGTGTAGGAGACAACTATTAGACTTAGGCTCAACCACATATTGTTCAATCCTTTCTGGCAAAGGTAATTTCTATTTTTCATAAATAATCTAATAAACATTTTATTGAGTTTGAGATTAATTTTATTGTTGTATAAATGAGTATTAATGATTTTATAATTTTTTTTCTTTTCAAAATTTCAAGCCACAATTAAGTAAATAAGAAGTTATTGATGGACTATCTCAACTGGTCATTTTACTAAACTTAAAGTAGTAAAGATTAAGAACTAAGAATGAATAAAGATTGTGTTTAGTTTGACTTTTATTTTTACCTTTGATTTTGTTTTGCTTATTTGTTTGGCAGAACATTTATATAAGAGAGAATTGTTATTGTGTCAAGAACAACACTTTCCTGAGTCAATTCAGTGCACAAGCAAGCTAGCTGATGATTCCAATAGTAATGTTAGACAAAATACATCAGCTAATCTCCATTAGAATTTGTTTATGCTCTTCCACCCTTTTCAATTTATTTTTTCTTCATTATTTTGTAATGCTTTAAGATTACTGAATTCAATATATGCATAGCCATTAAATTATAATTTCAATTCCATTTACAAACACTAATTATGGAGAATGAATAATATTTTAGAACAAAATTATATTTTTTAATTTAAAATTTCCATTGTGCATTAATATAGTACAAATTAATTGTTAACTATTATTCTTTTTTATTTTGATGTGAATAAAATATACTGATATATGTATAATTATTGATTGATTTTTCTTCCAATATATGCATTTATTGTTCCCTTTTCTTTTCTCACACTAAAACTTTTAATTAATTGATACAATTTAAAATATTATTTTTGTATTTATATGCAATCCATATTTATTTGTGTTTTCCTTTTTAGGGTATAATAATTATTAATATATTATTTTATTTAGAAAAATATAATTATTGATAGATTGTTGATTTTATTTTCCAAATCCCCACCTAACTATTTAAGTGACAAATTTTATTTTTTAATTCATAAAAACTAATATTACACAAACACAAAAAATAGAAACACAACAAAAATTAATAATAAATAAATTATTACCTTTTTTTTATAAGCCTAATAGTATAACCTTTAATTGATGTTGATATCCATATATTCTTGGGGACGGCTGACAGGGGAGAAATTTTCATTTGTTAAACAGAGCAAGGATGGGGATAACACACTCTCATTTTTTCAATAATCTTAGTTAGATTTTCATTATCTATCCATTTTAAATTTTAATTTGAATTATGTTGTATTACTAGTATTTGTTACTATGGCTATTTATGTTTTAAATTTCAAAACATTTTTAATTTTTCTCTTTTTGAAATTTTTTAATAAACTCATGAATATCTATAGAGATTCAAATCATCACGGGGACGGGGAATGGGGACCCATGAGGCCATGACTAGAATGGGCATGGGGATCAAAGCAAAATTCCAAATCCAGATGAAGACATGAGACATATCCCCTTTCTCATAGATACCTATTGTCATTTTTATAAATAGCTCATGATATAGTTAGAGTATCTACTTATTCTCTTTCATTTTTCAACAATTTTAACTTTCAAAATATGTAAAATATCATAAAACAGGCTCCTTATTATTAGTTATTTAATCATCTACCGAGTTTTTTGTAGTTTTACAAATATGATATTCGAAATAAGATATAAAATAGAATGATGCATTTATTTTTTTCATTTGTTTAATTATTTAATTATTAACTTATTTTCAAAATAAATTTATATATTTAATTTTCTATAAGATATATTTAAATAAATTATTATTTATTTTTTTTAATAGTTAACAAATTATTTTTTATTATCACCCCATGTAATGCATGGTCAAATGACTAGTGTGTGTGTGTGTATATATATATATATTATCAATTTGTTGAAATCAAATCATATAAAGACATTAAATTAAATTCAGAGCGTCTTGATTTGATGTTGGCAGATATTTAGTCTAAAATATTTAATATTCTATTAAATTAAATAAAATGATAAAAATTATGTCAACTTTCTTTATATTGATTTAGCAGTGGACATTAAACGAATATTCAATTTTTAAATTAAGCTATAAAAATGAATATTTTTGCTCAAAATTATTCTTTTAAAACTTAAATATATGTATTCACCTCAAAAACTATTAACTCATATATTTTAAAATGTTATTAATCGTATAATAATAAATAATTTAGAAACATTAAAACATAATTATTTAATATGTTCAATAACTTTGATGTAAATCAATTATCATATCTGGATATTTAAATATATAGCTTCAAATTTAAAAAATCATTTCCTAAAAAAAGTAAGATCAAAATATATCATCTCAAAAATAATTATTTAAATATATAAGGAGCGTAGTTCATTCAAAATATATAGTAGAGTTTGCTTATTTTCATTCAAATAGTTTTTTTCCCGTTTTGTGGTGATGGATTCGAAAATAGATTTAGTTTCTGATGTGAATTCAAATAAGGTAAAGTGGAATTTGAAGGTGTTGATGGGTCAATTGTGGAGTGTCACAGTTCTTCCGAATTTAGATGTGACTTGTAGCATTGACATGACACTCCAGGATGAAAATGTTATCACAGTTGCTATATAAATTATAGGTTAATGGTTCGGGGCTTTTTTTTATCAAAATAAAATGAAAAAAAAATGTATGGAAGTGCAACATATTAAAGTTTATGCACGCATTTATTGTGGGGTCCGGTCGTCGGGTCCCACTATTAAAAATTTAAAGTGAGAGGAAATTTTTCCACGCATGAACAGTAAATAACTATTTATGCGTACAGAGTTCGGTTATGAGGAGAGTTTTTTCAACAAGTGAAAAATAGAGAGTGTGAGTAAATCCCTTAGAGTGTAAGGTGTAGGCATATACACCGGGAATATTTTTTTGGTATCATCTCTATTGCTCCTTGGTACTGCATTATTGTAGTATTTGAATAGGAGGGTTCTCACTGGGATACACTATATTTACCTCTTGGGTTGGAGAGTGTGGAAAGGATATTTTGTAATTATCCTGAATATAGTGGAATATTTTTCGGAGTTTGTCCCGTGGTTTTTCCTCCGGTATTTGGGGGTTTCCACGTTAAAAATTCGGTGTGCAAATTTCTTGATACCGATGTGAATAGTACTATTTGTGAATAATGACCAGCAGGCCCATGTGAATAGTGACTAGTGGGCTCCACTGTAGTAAAATTTACTATTCATCCTGATTAATATTTTCGCTGCGCTGCGCCGATTGGTAGATTTAATTCTATCAGATTTAGTTTTGGTACTCATTGCCACACATTGGCAATATTTAATTACACTGTGAATCAGTCTCTGAGCCCAACATTTATACTCTTATTATATTAGGAAAATCGGTTAACTATTAAATGATTTCATAAAAGCAAAACTCAAAGGAAGCGGTCAATAGATGACTGATTTTTGTTCATTATTTTACCCAAAGAAATTGGTTGGTAGATAGGTGATTTGATTGGAGCTCAATTATACGGCTGGGGTTTGATGGTAGGTGCATCTTGTGGTTGGGAAGTTTGATTTCGCCTGATCCGCTGTATACATGACATGTGGCAAGATTAGTTTACAACCAACCAATTTAGAAGGAATGGAGGGAGTATTAATTTGATCAATTTTTGCCTATTTTGAAGACTTTAAAAGAGTTTTTAAAGTTTCATGGACAAATTTAAAGTTGGTTGTCAACTTTGTGAATTAATGTGATGGTTTACTCTTATTTGACCCCTTGTTTTTCATGAAATATAGGTTTTTAGGAGGCAATTAAAAATTAATGTGATGTCCAATAACTTTTGAAATGATTAATGTGATGTCACATTTAATCTTTAGGAACTTATTTAATGTCAAGCAATTTTTATAGACCAACCCTATACCCTATATATATATATATATATACGAGTAAGGATCAATTGACTCCAAGTGTAACTCTATAAAGTTACTCCCTATCTTGGACCATTTATTTTAATAATATCTCATGGTCATAATAAACTCACTTATTCTTTTTCCATATATAATTGACTTATTAATTCCTTATCTTTCTCTAATTCCATTTTAATTTGTTTCCCTCTTATCTCTCCTCTCTCATCCATGTGTTGCCCATTGAGCTGATATATGCTCATTACTCATTCAGATCAATGAGTGAAAATGAGTGCTGGAGCAATTTGTTTCCAATGGTAGGGAATGATCCTTTGCAATTGCTTTAGCTTTACTAGTAGGCAACAATTAGTTTACTAACCATGGTGCAGTCTGATCATGGCTATGGGATAATTTTAACAAATTTATTCAACTTTTAAATTAATCCTAGTGAGAAGAAAATGTAATTGCTGAATTGCGATTGTCAAGAATATCACATATTCAGATTGTATATCAGTAGACCCTAATGTTACTCACTATTGCTATAAAATGGTTATGGAGGTTTGAATGAGAGGATCTTTGATAGCTAGGGTGCTGTAACTAATGATAGGATGTGTGTGTACGTGTCATCTCTCCTCAATTGGTTGCACACATAGAATTTAAAATTTTAATATACCGTGTACAAAACATAAGCATCTAGATGAGAACTTCATGGTTGCGTCCTAATTGATAGTTAATGACTTGGAGGGATGAGAGGAGAGAGATAAAAGAGAAATCAATTAAAAAAATGAATTAAAGAAATATAGGAAATAAATGAGTTGATTATGGAAACAGAATAAATAAGTTGATTGTAGCCATGAGATATAATCAAAATAAATAGTCAGGATTGGGAGTAATTTTATAGAGTTACACCTGGAATCAATTGATCCTTACTATGTATATCTATTTTGGGGTCAAGAGGCCCTTTAGAAATCTATTTGATATACAAAATATTTAAAAATTAAATTAATATTACACAAATGATTGAGTAAATAAATCTTTTGGTCATGATATTTTTCATAATATCATTTTGGTCTTAACAAAAAATTTATATCAATTTATTCATTATTTTTTTAGAATTTTGACAATAATTAGTCACTTTCTTAAATTTTTACTTATTTTCATATTCATGTCAAGTTAATAGAGATCTAATAGTGACTAAAATAAACATGTTACGAATAAATTAATGTAAAAGTTTTTTGTTGACATCAAATTGATGTTAAAATAAGAAATATTAAAACAATATCGACGTCAAAAAATTTATTGGTACTAAATTGACATCAAATTGAGAAGATTAGTATGAAAAACTCTTTATTACTTTTTTTTTCAAGTTATCAGTAATAACAAACAGGGGCGGATCAATGACTAAGGGGGAGGGGGCTCATGCCCGCACTTAGATCTAAAATATTTTTTAGAAATGTTTGGATGTATATATATTTTGTCCTAATTATTTTATAAAATTAATCCCACATCAAAATAAAAGTTATGTGAAATATTTTTATCATATTTATATATTATTTTTGTCCATATTATCTAACTTTTCTGGATCCGAATCCGCGGCAATTGGAGAAGTTTTCTGGTCCATACAGCCGAGTTCGCACAAGGCTAGTGAGTACTTTTGAGCAAAATCTTGAGACTATTAGTAATTATTAAAGAGAAAAAGACTTGATATTATTATACTTTTAGAAGTCTTTTGACTCAAAACCGTAAAATCATGATTTTTTAAAATTAAATAAACTATATGTAATCATGTGCTTTTTTTTTTTTTTTAACGTTCAAAGCATTTTTCTTTAAGAAAGTTAATATGTCTTTTCTGCTCCAATACAAGTTTAAGTTTCGAATCAAAAGATAACCTCGACGACTTTGAGCACAATAAGAAAATCCCACCAACCACACAGTGCAAATAAAAGAATGAATTCGCGAATCTGAAAGCAATGGGCAACGGGTAGGATGGAATTTATGTGACCGTGCCATCCACGTCTCACTGCTTCCGGCCATGCATTTCCTAAGTTCATCTGAAAAATTAGTAAAAATATTTATAAGTTATAACACTCGAATAATAAATTTATATTTATAATCAAAATGTTCAAAAAATTATTATTTTTTTTCAAATAGATTAATTTTATGATACTGTTAATGTAAAGGATTGTACATTGCCATATAATCGTATCACATCTTATGATACATGGAATTTTTTAGATAATGGATATAAACTAAAACATTTTTACTAATTAATGTGATAATTTATGAGTAGACGATTGTGTGATTCAGTTTTAGACTTTTTTGTTTTTAATCACCTGATTCAATTTTACAATAATAATAATGGATAAAAAATATAAATAAAATAAGCTAAAAACTTTAATGATTTAAATATGTATTTTCAAACATGTCAAATTATAGTAAGTATCATTTTTACAAGAAAAACATATTGTTCCCATCTAAAAGTGGAGGTAAGTAGGTGTCTCTAACGACCATGTAAGTGGAGGTGAGGTACCTCAATAGTAAATGAATAAGATGTATAGGTTTACAGAGTGTGATGTAAGAGTTAGATATGATTCTACATTTGGGGCCTTGAGCCCTTTTATAATGATAGGTGATCTGTGATAAAACAAGTGGCAATTTTCTTTGAATAAAATAGATATTTATGAGATTTAGTACATATTAGATATACTGAAGATATGATCTAATATAAAAAATATGATATGATAATATGAGATTCCATGAAATCATATGAGATATCTTACTATTAAAAGTCAATTTGTGAGATATCCCAATCTAAAATAGTGGAGAATTTCTAGGGACTATTATGCTATATGGATAACCTGTGGGGGCCTCTTGGCTTAGTTCTTTATTATTGGGCCGAGGTATCGGACCCATATTTCTAGTCCACTACATATATTTTCGAAGAAATTGAAGTATTTCCAAACTTGTGTCGTGTCTTTTGCCCAAGTAAAAAAGATCATTCTTGTCCCAGAAAAAAAAAAGATTATTCCTAATAGGGATAATTATTATTTTGGCCTCTAAAAGATCATATCGCTGATAAAATAACCTCCAAAGTAACTATATTTGTATATACCCCTCCAAAAATCCATTCTGTTGGATAAATTCATCCAAATGTTAATGGGCATTGATTTTTGTTGACAGAACTGATTACTTTTCATGTTTTATGCCATGTTCAAATGGTAGAACCACTACTTTAGTTCCAAAAGATCATATATTTGCTCAATAGCCCCTTTTAAGATAAGTTGGTATTGTAGAATTACTACTTTAGCTCTCTAAAATATCATATTCTTTAATAAAATAGTCACTAAAAGAATCATTTTTGTTAAAGAAAATGAAGTTTAATTGATGTTTGAGTGACTTTGTCAAATGAATTGGATCTTTGGAAGATCACAAGCAAATATAATTTTTTTTTTTCTGGGAACTAAAGTGATGATTCTCCCTAAATATTTTTACTAAGAAATACAAGTTGATTTCTATAAACATAAAATCCACCCTTAGCTCCTTAAGGGCTACGGCGTTGACAAAAACAATGATATATATTATCATTACTTATTTAAATGGCACTATTATTTTATTTTTATGAACCAAAGGTATTTATTTTTCAAAATAGTAATTAATTCTCTTGAGATGAAAAACTCATAAATGTGAGTATCAGCTACAAGACCCTCTCTTAACTCTCTATAAACACCACTAGAAATCATACTATTATTAACTTATCATTGTTCCACTCACATGATGAGAAAAGAGAGATAAATAAAAAGCAGAAATACCAAGTAAAAAGAACTGTATCTGAAAAATCATATTGCAGCTATATTTCTCAATGTCTATAAAGATGCATTTCATTTGATAAATAAATCCTAAATTTAATTTTAATGAATCAGTAATATGAAACTCTTTTATATTATTATTTAATTAAATCATCCAATTTATATATCTCTTCGAGTAATAGATCCAAGACTCAATTACCTTTTTATTTGACAATGCATGATTGAAATATATAGAAATTAATTTTTTTTTCATAAAAGCAATTTAAAAACCATGAAAAATCCCAATTTGGTCACTTTTAAATTAGACAAATTAATTCTTTAAAAGAATACAAACAAATTGATTCGTCCCTCGGTTGGCGGTGTTAAGCTGAATGTAGATACGAGTGTGTGGCTCGTGGAGGGACGCAGTGGATTTGGGGGTGTGATCAGAGACTCCAATGGCAGTTGGTTCACAGGGTTCTTGTGCAGGGCGGGGTTCATCGATATCACTTGGGTGGAATTGTTGGCCATCAAGGAAGGATTACTCTTCACTTTGAATTGTGGGTGGAGGAAGGTGTTTTGTGAATCAGACTCTCTAGAGGTTATAGGTCTAATCTCTACCTCTCAGGCTTTTCGGGCTCCTACTTTGCAAAGTCTTTTTCATCAGATCAAAGAACTTGTGCATCGTGATTGGGTGATCTCTTTCTGTTATGTCCTCCACTTAGCCAATAACGTGGCTGACTCTTTGACTAGGATTGGTGCGGTGAACTGCGACTCTTTGGTTGAATGGATTTAGCCTCTTAGGAGTATTGTTAGCTTGTTCACAGCTGATAACTTAAACAACTAAATGTTCTCTTGTTTGTTTATTTGTTTCTTTCTCCATCTACCAAAAAAACATACAAACAAATTGACCCTTTCATTAAAAATAGACCATATAAGTCCCGCCAATTAATAAAATCAGATAAATTAATCTCTCTATGCAAGAACTAATTTAGCCTTTATAATGTAAGAGACTAATTTGTCCTTTTTTTTCTTAATAACAAAGGATCTGATTTATCTCATATAAAATTTAATAGGAGTTTGTCTAAAAACATTAAAATAAAAAAAGAACTATTAAAAATGCCTTTAATGCTCAGCATTCATGTTCCAAACAGAGCTCAACAACCTGCTTTGAAGTTTGAACGCAGAAGCAACACCAATCGTTCTTTGACAGAAGGAAGGAACATGGTGGTGGGTGAAGTCACACCCCAATACACTCACACACTGTAGAGAGAGAGAGAGAGAGAGAGAGAGAGAGAGAGAGTGCTTTCTTTTGACTGAGCATGGCCGGCAAAAGCCGTCTAAGGTTGTTGTCAAGTTGACGACACAATTACTTCCCCGGTTTTTTAATGTTCTGAATACGCATTGAACTTTCAGCCACATACCCTTTTCTTTTCTTCTTGTTAAGCCTCTGATCCATCCTTTACCCTTAATCCCAATTCTAAGTTCCCCCCAGCTACTCTTTTTTGTTTGGCCCTTTTTTTATTTTTAATTCCATGGTTTATAATAGTCTTTAGAGTGTTGTCATTACCATCACAATCCTTTCTCTTTCGTTGAAATTTTGCTTTCCCGTTAACTTTTTCCCTCTGGGAAAATGTTACCTTTGTGACAGTTAGCCATCACTTTCACTGGCGTGTGGTGTTCTTGGTGGGTTCTGAATTGGGGGTTTTGTTCAAGTTTGCTGCTTTAAAATTGGGTCAGTTTGGAATCTTCAATTAGACACAGATTTTTTTTTTTTTTTTTTTGTGGGTGGGGGGTTTGATTCATGGTATGTGCTTTGATATAATGTTATAAGCTGGAAAAGGGTATGTGTGCCCATGAGGAAAAGTTTCAATCTCTGCTTTTGGATAGGGAAAAAAAAAAATTATGCTGTTTAGTCCGTGACTGGTCATGGACTTTTGTGGTGTTGTTGGAAGATGGTGTTTTAGCTGGTGAGTCGTAATACTAGTTATTGAAGGGTAACTTTTTTTGATAGTTTTGCTGCTGCAACATGGGTTGCATATGTTCAAAGAGTTCAGCTGTAGAAGACAGCAGGGAAAGTATCTCAAACAAGTTGTCATCATCTAGTACCAGGCCCTCAGAGCTGAACGTTTTGCGGTTGCATTCGTCGAAAAGGGTTGAGGGGGTTCGGGTTAAAGATAAGCTGTTAGATGGTGGTGATGTGAAGGCTTCATTAATTGACAAGAAATCCAATGGTTCGGTTCAGATATATGATGATGAAAATGGGAAGAATAAAATTGTGGAGCCCGAATTGACTGTTATTGATCATCCTGGTAACGGAAGGGTTCCAAAGGCGACAGAGGGAGAGCAAGTTTCAGCAGGATGGCCAGCTTGGCTTTCTTCTGTTGCTGGTGAAGCTATCAAGGGATGGATACCGCGGAGCGCAAATACTTTTGAAAGGTTACACAAAGTAAGTTACGATTGCCACACCTGCTCTGTTTGTGTTTGCAATTTAATTCAACTGTTATGTAATTCTTGTCACTGGTTTGTGAATGCACTTGCCAAAATTCTTTGAACACTACCATGTCAAAGATACCCCTCTGTTGATGGTATGGTCACATTAAAATGGGATTTCCACAAATTGGGTACTTTAAAGTTTATGAACCAAATTGTACCGAGTGGATTGGAGAAACGTGAGAGGCCTTGGGAGGTAGCCTGATATATACATTTCAGAAAGTAATAAACTTTGTTATATGAGAGTGTTTCCTGTAGGAATCATTTTGCTACTTGTGAAACATAGATGAGTGTTAAAGTTGGCTGGTTTCCACTTCACTGATGCCCACTTTCCCAATAAAGAAAAGAAGCGCTCAATAAAATATAGATAGTTGGTGACCAGTTCTTCGTCATAATTCATTTGCAGGTTTTGGGTTTTGTGATGCATTGGAGCCCTAGACATGGTTAATTTCATAATTTTTGTAGTGAAAAAAAGTGTGCCAGTTTGCTTGTCTAGTTTTTGTGTGTGTGAACTGCTTATATTGTGGGAAGGAGGTTATATTCTATGATTTTCTTTATCATCAATGATATAGTCCATCAGTCTGAATGAGTCCATTGATTACATTCTATTATGCAGATTGGGCAAGGCACTTACAGTACTGTCTATAAGGCATGTGATTTGACTAATCAAAAGATTGTTGCCTTGAAGAGGGTACGTTTTGACAATCTTGATCCTGAGAGTGTCAAGTTTATGGCAAGGGAAATCCTTGTTCTGCGTAGGCTCAACCATCCGAACATAATAAAGTTGGAGAGCTTGATAACATCACAGACATCCCGTAGCTTGTACCTTGTCTTTGAGTATATGGAACATGATCTTACAGGACTTGCATCAAATCCAGCCATTAAATTTTCTGAACCACAGGTAGTCATGTTTCTTTTCGTTCGTAGTCTTCTGTTTTACTTGAGATTCTTGTGCATATTCATATTGCATACAATTATAGGAAGCGTATCCTTTTTTGAAATTTATAGGTAACTGTGTTCTATACTCCACTTTGGAAAGGAAAACTTAAACAATATTTTTGTGTCAGCTGAAATGCTACATGCAGCAACTTCTCAGTGGATTGGATCATTGTCATAGTCATGGTGTCCTCCATCGTGATATAAAGGGCTCAAATCTTCTCATTGACAACAATGGTGTCTTAAAGATTGCGGATTTTGGCTTGGCAAGTTTTTTTGATCCCCATCATAGTGTTCCATTAACAAGCCGTGTGGTAACTCTATGGTATAGACCACCAGAACTTTTACTCGGAGCAAATCACTATGGAGTTGCAGTTGATTTGTGGAGCACTGGTTGCATACTGGGAGAACTATATACTGGCAGGCCCATATTGCCAGGAAAAACAGAGGTATGGTGTTTACAACTTTGTTGCTATAATATCTATATTTTATGCAATGCCCTTTAACGTTAAAAAACTAAGGTCTATAGGAATTGCTTGGACAGGCAGTTTCAGAATAATAAGTACTAGAATTGTACAGGAAATTTGTTTTTGTGCTGCAGTTACATGATGAAAATGATCTTATTTGTTTAAGTTAAATTACTTTACCTATTTTTGGGTGAATCCTCCTCCTTACTAGTGCTTCTTTTATTGTTAAGTTTAGGGTTTAGTTATTGGAGGACTCTACTTCCATATGCACGATTCTGATTTCTAAACTCATATTTACTAGTGTAGACTGTTGGTCCCAATTTTACAAGTGGATGATTAATATACAATTTTAAGGGAGGTATATAAGAGGTTACTGAAAGTTAGTTTTTGTCCCTTGTAGGTTGAGCAGTTGCATCGGATTTTTAAACTTTGTGGCTCACCATCTGAGGATTATTGGCTTAGATTGCGGTTGCCACATTCAACAGTATTCAAGCCTCCACACCATTACAGGCGATGTATTGCAGACACATTCAAGGATTATCCACCTGTTGCTATGAAGCTTATAGAGACCCTACTATCTGTAGATCCATCACATCGAGAGACAGCAGCTGCTGCTCTCAAAAGTGAGGTAAGCAGATTTATTTTTCCAGCTAGAAGGTACATAACCTGATTGAGATTGAGCTTCATCCTTCTCCAATGTAATCTCAGTGTTGCTTTGAGGATCGATTTCTCATCTTAATGTGTATGCAGTATGCCTGTATAATAAAGAACTTAACGTTGCTTCCTGCAATTATGTCATCAATCTCTACTATATTTGATAAGCCAAATAGATTACGGGAAAGTGTGGTAAATGCTTCTGTGCTGTTGGATGAAGAATTGAACTGGAGGTTTCTCATTTGGACTAAGAAACTGATGTTTCTATGCTTATGTTACTTATAAATGTCTCTTTAAATTCATCCTTTTTTATCAAAGCTATGGAAGAACATTTGGTCAGACAAATAGGGATTTCCTGACATTGGAAATATCCAAATTGCAGTCATTTCATGAGATATTTGATTGATATGTGCAAATATGTTCATAATTCTACTTGTAGTTTCCTATAATCACTAGTTAAAAATGAATATTGTGGAAGTTAGTAGTAGAAATTGTCAAAGTGTGATTTCTTTTGATGTTCTTTCTTTGCATACTTCTGATGCTTTAAAATGTTGATTATGTATACTACGCCTAGAGGGATAATGTTAGTTGTTCTTTCCCTCCATTCTACCGTAAATACATGTGGTTTTACTCTTTGAACACCTCACCATTCCATATTTTGTTGTTTTTCAATTTGCTCCTGTGCTTAAACAACCTTCTTGCCATTTAACAATGGCATCCTAAAATTAGTGTTCAGTATTTACCAAAGCTTAGTTTGTAACTTGCAAATAAACGGAACCGAGATATATTCGTCACTATGCCACTATGTTTTTTGAAATAGAAAATAATCTATTTCACACACTCTTCAGTTTATAAGATATTGCTAGAACCGTTTTTCTTTCTAACCTTTAGAGGTACATGATTCTCCATTCTGAAATTCTCCCCATCTATCGGCAGTTCTTTACATCAGAGCCCCTGGCTTGTGATCCATCAAGTTTACCAAAATATCCTCCCAGCAAAGAAATTGACGCTAAATTGCGGGATGAAGCAACCAGAAGGTACTTGAAGTAGTTTATTCTTTTTAAGTTGAGGCAAAAACAATTATATTTATCATGTTTTAGTAAATACTAGTTAGTAATAGTATTTTATAATAGCTTCAATCTTTAGAATGTAAACTGTTGTTAGGAACTTAAATTATATGGCTTAATCTGAACAATTCTGGGTAATTAAGTTGATTTTTTGTTTATTTTAATTTGAACGTTAAATCTCTGCTATGAAAAAATGTGTCATCAATGGAGTCTCACAGTACTTACAGTATAAGAAATATTCATATTTGTCATAAGTGAATTCCTACAAAAGTTTATGCTAATTGGTGAAAGCACATCAATGATTTTTTTTTTCCCTTTTTTAAATCTAACACTCCTGTATGTAAGAGCCTTTTGGGCATGATTAAGTATGGGTAATACATAGCCCACCTATCTTGTGTTGAAATTCAACTTTTCATTAGGAGAATGGGGGTAACTGTTATCGTACTCTAGATCACTTGGTCATTAAAATTTTGATATCATGTCATGAACCAACTCTCCTTAAAGCTTAAGTTGTTAGGGGAAGACACATGAATCGCCATGATATTTAACAACATTTATGGTGGTTTCTTGAAGATATGGTCCTATCTTGTAGCTAGTTAGCCTAAACAATTTGGCATCTGCATGCATTTATTAATGTCACTGCAACTGTTGGCTATGCTTTCTGAGCCATATGATTCATCCATTTGCAGCAAACAGTACCTTGTAATATAAGTATATTGTTGATAAGATAACTAAAACATATCCTTTTTTGTTTATCCTTTCAGGCAAGGAGCTGTTGGAGGTAGGGAGGAAAAGGTTGACTCAGTAGTTAGACAAGGAAAAGTACCTAGGACACATGTCACAGCAAAAGACAATGCTGACCTGGGCATATCAATGCAGGTAATTAAATCGAGGTTCAACTTTTATAGTATGAACCGCCTCAATGGGATACCTCTGCATATCAAGTGGAATGATAAAAAAATTGTGGGAAAAGAAAAACAATATCTTTATATTTTGGACTTTCTATTGATTCAGCTAGTAGATTTTCTCAGAATCTCTGGGTGGAGGCTGGATTGTTGTCAAAAGCAAAGAAATTTGTCTGTTTGATGTTTACCAGTTCTTACTTATTAGAGCCAGCCAAGGAATTTTATGTATGTGTTTGCCTACAATTTCTTTGTGTAAGACCTAAGCCATGCTAATTGTGTAGACATTGTGTTAGAACTCAAAACTTATTTAGGCTGCAGCATCTAGCAACTGGCCTTTTGGTCTAATGGTGCCTCTACATAGTTAATAATTAGATGCAGAAAAGAAACCTTGATTTATGAACAACATGGTGCGTCAATGACTTGTTAGTCCTAAAACAGAAGAAAAAGATGAAGAGATTTATATGATTAGTGCCTGTTGCTTATATTAACGTCACTTTTGATTAATCGGTTGACATGCTATGTGAAAACAATCCTCAGTATAAATAAGAGATTCATATTACACTGCTTCAATATTCTAGTTCTCTTTTTAACTTATTTTGTTCCATTACCCTTCTTTTGTCTCTTTCATCTTCTCAGCTTATCATACTGTTGTGTGATGCAGCAAGTGCCTCGTCATTCCATTTCAAAGAACCGTAGTGAGTTGTCCAACCCTCCCAGAGAACCTGTGTCTGGGGTTCTTGTTTTTCCGCAGAAGCAGCCAGAAGATGTTAAAGGAATGGGAAATTTCTCTGGACAGCTTTATAAGAGGCCTTCGCATTCGGGTCCATTGGTTGCTGGTTCTGGCTGGGCAAGGGGTGGGAAGGAAGTTGATGGTGGGGGTACTGTTTCCAACAGAGTGAACCTTTCAAAACTATCCGGGCTAGTGGCGTCTAGAACTCAGGGGTCTGAAGATCAGGTGGAGAAAGCAGTTCATTTGCACCACAGAAAACCAGTTGAAGTAAGAAAATCCGCGGAGGTAACTAATGGATCAGAGTCACGAAGAAGGCAGGATCAAAAACGGATTGTTGATCTCAGCCAAATTGAACATAGAAGGGACCCAACTGAAAAGTCAACTCCAGTGAGTTTCTTTTTTACTATTATTTCCTTTCCTCCTTCATTTCTTGTCTCTTATTCCCTTCCTAATTCTAGGTACTTGGCAGTGACTAGTGAAAGCTTCGTGTTTTATATAATTTATTGGTTGATGTTTTCATACCTGTACATTTGATGGATCCTTACCCTTATTGTTTGAATCAGCAGCCAATAAATATTTGACTACTCTGTTTATTCCTTTTAAGTGTCATTTAAAAAATGGCTGTAGGATTAAGGAAGCAATTTAGTAGACCTATTCTTTAGGGAAAAGAAATGACTGTAAGAGATTGAATTACCCTTTGACTTTATTGAAAGACTTTTGTAGGAAGACATTTCATGAAGTTATAAGAAAAAAGGGTTAAATTGGCATAAAATAGTTAATTTCCTAAATGACATCTAATATCGGAACCAAAAAATTGGGGTTCCAAAATAACGTTTATTAAGGAATGGAAGGAGTACTGAGGTACCATTTCAATTCCATTTTGCCGAGTATTGATGTCGGAACATATTTCAGGATGGGCATGGATCCCGGGGAAACAAGATATATCTCTCAGGTCCATTAATGGCTTCATCAAACAGTATGGATCAGTTGCTCAAAGAGCATGATCGGAAGATCCAGGAATTTTCGAGACGAGCAAGAATCGACAAGTCAAGAGCTAGAGGTGAAAGAGTTCGTGCACAGCGAAAGTAGTCAAATTTTATAGCTAGTTCTCAATGTTCAGCTGCTTACATATTTTATGACAAAATTACTTCTCTCTCAACACTATGGAGAAAAAAAGTGGGGAGAGAGGAAAAGAGTGCATTTGCTCTTATTGTAGCATGTGTAGTGTAAATTGCTGGCTCTAAGAAGAAATTCTTTATATATATAAGCAATCTAATTTATGTTCCTTCAACACCTCATGTATCACCTTTAGGTTTATATAACCAAGCTACTTTATGTTTTTTGATGCTATGTTTACTTTCCAAACCACCAAGTTTAGGGGGAAGTATTCCCATGAAGTTGTTCCGAAGGGATGATCATTGCAGAGAAGTGAAAAACTCAGTACAGCAAAACTTAATGACTTAAGGAGCAACATATGCTTGTTCTTTATGTGTAGTGTTTGCCGCTTCACAGCAGCAATTGAGGTTCTCTGATTCGTATATTGTTTAGCAGATTTGAAAAGAAATACGAGAAAAACTGAATATTACTTTATACGATTTGTGGGGGACTTCTCACATGCATATGGATAAAAAATCTGCAAAATGAAGATCCTATGTGGTCAATTAATAGACTCACATTTGGCATCATTTTGTATTGGTGAGAAGTCAAACCTAGGTTGTTTAATTTAGATTAAAAAATTAAATCTAAATCTAAATATTAATTACAAAACAAATGACCTTCACTGTTGGCCTCTTCCATATCTCTCTGTCATCCATTCCCCTCTGATGCCGTTGATGCTCTTGTTGCCTCTCCCGCTTCTTAACCCAGATTATGGCCAATCTCACCACTCGTCGCAACTGCCATTGTCGTGCTCACAAGCTTCACTGTGTCGTTGGCGAGCAAGTGATGCATCTAAGACCCAGTCATGACATCGATGGTGCCATTCTTCTTCAACGTCTCTTGCCAAATGCTAATGTAGCCTTTGAGTTCTTCGAGCTCTTCTACTTTACCTCCTTGGCCTCCTTCATAACAACTGCCCTTCGTGTAAACCACACTTTTAACTTATTGTGATATGGTCCCCACATTGTTTATGTGTCACGTACCCATTGAATACACATCAGTTTTGCATGCTATAATTTTATTTTATTTTTTTAGCTTTGCATGTGAGAACGCACCACAATGGTGTTGTACTTGCAATATAGGTGGATTCTATGGTACACCTATTAAAAATGGTTTACCACACGTTAGTTAATCAAATGATTAGATATAACGGTGTGTTTGCGTGCCAATTAGATCTGGATACATTGTAAAATCCTTCCATCTCTCGTCCCTCACCTCACCACTGTCTTCCTCAGCGTCCATCTTTGAATCTCACTTCACCAACATAATTTTTTAATTTCACCGATGAACTAAATATCAAGACAAAACTTCACTGAAAGAATACTCACATGAAGACCGGTATTTGTTTATTCTCAGTAAAGAACAAGAAAGAAGTTAGCTTGAATGCTAACATGAACCTAAAAACCAAAAACCATAACCAACGAATGAATCAATTAAAGGCTTTGCGAGCAATTAAACCAAGCCTAACCTATTATCTCCATAGCTTACAAAGCAAGCCACCAACAGGATATGACATTAGCCACCAAATATCTAATTCAAGCCATTTAATAAGTCCATGTTTGTAGACTTTGAGCAACAACATATTTATTACTACCCATGCTTGTGTTGACTTTGTAGTTGCTTTACTATTTTGTCATTTTAGGTCTTAAAGTCTTTGTGCTATATGCATGTAAAAATCATCCAGAGTTGAATAAAATATATTTAAATGTTTAAGAAAACACTTCCTCTTGATTAATATATTGTAGCTTTAGTTTTATTTTTAGAGAGAAAATATCAAGTGATTGCATGGATCTGATATCACGGTTTAACAAGCTATGGGACTAAAAAGCCAATAGTCATTACTCAGAGAGCTATGATGAAATCTGGGTGCAATGAGCCATATCGACGCCATGAAGAGTGGTGTTGTGGTCGCTGATGCACGACCTCGCTCTCACTGTGAACCACCACGCACAACTGCCATCTACCACACATTGCCAACTTGCCATACGGTGCAACTCGGCGTTGCCCATCAGGTTCTCCATCGCATTGATCGATGAAGGGTGGGACGCAAGGCTTAGTGGATTCGAGCTCCACAGTATCATGCACAAAGTCGAAATGGAATGTGGTTCTTGGCAATAAATATATGTACAAAATATACAAAATAATGCATTAGTGTCTCAACTTTTGGAAGCAGTTTCTCTTTGCTCATGAGAATAAAGTTGCACAATAAATCTATTCTCTCTAGACCTCACGAGGTGGGTGTCTAGTGTGTTGGGTACACGGTATCTTTAACACGCATAAATACTAACATGAACAGTTTCTACCTTCCTTCTAAGATAGACTCTGACTGAGGGACAGGATATGAGCCACTTAGAGATGTGGGGTACATTTTGGACTGCAGAATTTCCTCAAAAGTCGGATAACTTCCATGGGAAGAACATGTACCACTCGTAGACCACATTGCTGATGATTTTAAGTGTTCAAGCAAACTAACATGGATGCACTCTTCCCCACACTCTCTGCCTCTTATTCCCTGCAGCACTTGCACCACACGCCTCATTGTTGGCCTAACACCAGGGTCAGAACTTGTACACAACAAACCCAAATGAAGCACCCTCTCAGCTTCCTCAACGCCAATGGTATACTCACCTTGAGCCTTCAAACGCTCATCAAGGGCGCAATATAACTTGCCACTGTCCAGAAAGGACAATACCCATTCAACCAATGGCGGTTTATCTGCCTCAACGGGTCTTCTCCCACATGCCACTTCTAAAACCAATATTCCAAAACTGTACACATCAGTAGCAGTTGATGGTCTTCCAGTTCTAACTAGCTCTGGTGCTATGTACCCCTTAGTCCCTATTATGCTTGTTGTCTCAGGCAAGTTTTCCTTGTGGTGCAGTCTGGCTAGGCCAAAATCCCCCAATCTAGCATTCATGTCCTTGTCAAGCAGCACATTGGCTGCTTTGATGTCTCTATGAAAGACCTCAACTTCCCAACCCTCATGCAGATACAAAACTCCACAAGCTACATTTTGTAGGACACTAATTCTTTTTTCCCAGCTCAGCACCATGCTCTCTTCACACTCAAAGATCCTTTTGTCCAAGCTCCCATTCTCCATGTAATGGTAAACCAGTATCAAGTATCCTCTTTTTCTTTTGCACCATCCTCTTAGTCCCACTAAGTTTCTGTGCTTCATTCTACCTAGGCTTGAAATCTCTGCCAGAAAATCCCTCATACTATGCTGTGAGTCATGATGGATTCTCTTCACTGCAACTTCTTCTCCATTCAGAACTCCTCTGTATACTCTCCCACTTGTCCCAATTCCTATCACATTCTGTTCTGAGAACCCCCTTGTTGCTGCACAAATCTCTTGGTAGCTAATCCTGTGTGGCCAATACTCCAATTCCCAATCTTCAGTACTTTCCTCTTTCTTTTTCCTTATGGTTCTTAATAAACTGAAAAACATCACAATGCAGCAGCCAGTGACAAAAAGAGCACCAAAAATGACACCAACCATGAACCCTTTTGATCTTATTTTCCATCCCTTTGGATGCACATACATGGGCAATTTTGTGGTTTGCAAAGCATCACCAATTGAAAAGTTTGAATTGCTGAAACTCCAAGCCAAAATTCTACATATGTCCACCATTACCCCTGTTGCTCCAGAAAATCCTACATACATTTCATTTAACAAAATCCCAGAAAGGTTAACATGCCTACTAATCAAAGGCCTTTGAGGCTTCATTTTCCCTGCTGGAGCCATAGTAACATTAAGCTGTGAATCCAAAAACTCTATCCATACTTGATAGTTATGCCCATCATCCAGTTTCAACTCCTCCATCTGTTCACCATCTCTTCCACCCCAGAACCCAGCGGGTTCAGAATACAATGAAATCAGTGTGTTCAAGTCAACACCCACATGATTATCATCCACATCATTGAAATCCTCATTCTTAAAGTCATCGAACTCAATAGCAAAGACATGGTCGGAGGAGTTACCTAAGTCAGAGCGATTAAAAAGACCGAAGTAGTTTGACGGGAGCGTGCCGGCAATGTCCATAATAGGCGAGAACATGAAAGCAAAGCCATGACCAGTAGGGAAGCCCTTGCAGGGAGCAATGGAGAAGATAAAAGAAGTTGCAAAAGGAAGAGGAGTGGAGGAGTTGGCTGATATCATGGGTATTCTTTGAGGATAAAAGGCTTGGCCTATGGAGAAATAGGTTTGGTTAGTGAGAGTAAGAATGGAGTGTTTGATGGTGGCATTCCCATGAAGGACAATATTAGTGGAGTTGAAGCCTTTGCTATAGACAAATTCAGTTGCTGCTAACACTGAACTTAGAAGAGCTGTATTAAGGATGAGGAGGGGGAAGATGAAACTATAGGTAGGCATTCTAGTTGGCAAGATGATTAGAAAGGAAAAGAGAGTTTCTTTTCAAATCCTTGTTGCCTAAGCCTGGTTTATGGGGCAACTAACAACAAAGTGTTGCTGGCTCTCATTTATTATAGTCCGTTTGGTTCAGATTTTCATGGATGTGATCTGCCGGGAAAGAACAAGTGAGAGGAGCTTTTGGAAAATTTATTTTGGAAATCATGTTCTTCACGTTAAGGGATGTAACCGACCAAACACACTATTACTAGTCATTGGCGGCAAAGAAAAAGTTGAAGTAGATGTTTGAGGTCCTGGCTTTGAGTTTGTCTCTGTTAGTTTGGAAGATTTCATCTTAAACATCAAAATTGAAACGAGAAACATGATTTGGCACGAAATAATCTGTGTTGATCGAGTGTTGATAAAGTGTAGTTTCTCTTCAACTTGTTTTTCTTCCACCGTTATTTTCACCCATGAATTGATTTTTTCGGCTGCATCTCATTATGTACACATTTGTGACAATGTTATTGAATAGCATTGTTTGATTGATGTTAGTCTGTAAAAGTGTAAACATCATAATAGATATTCATCGATCTAGAAGTGTACATGTAAATTTGGGGCCCATTACTGGACTAATTTATCTTAATGTCTAAAATTTAAGGATTTTATTTTATTTAGATAAATGAAAATGTACGATAAAGAGCATTTTTTTTTTTTTCACCATTGAGGGTGTGTTTGTTTGAAGTGTGAAAATAGGATGGAATTTTTCTTGGATGATATTCATGTGTAATTTTACACTTGAAATTCATCCATGAAAATTTTCACCTTAAGTTTACCTTCTAATCAAAACAGTTCTTTTTATAATTTAATTTCTATGCACTAAAATTATTGTTATGTCATAATAGTTAAGTCATTCAAATAAAAGATTTTGACTGTAAGTATATTAAAATTAAAATTTATTTTATGAAAATTTTCTTGATTTAACTGTTATTTTCACCCAGAACAAAAAAATGAGCCAACCTCTAATTAAAGGCAAAGTGGGCTTCAACCTCAATCAAATCACAATGACAATTTAAAGAAAGTGGACCAAAAAGGTCGCCAAATAAAATCAAAATCAGGCGTTGCATAAAAACCCACGTTGTAATGCTAGAATATTCATCAGCCGTGTTGAAATAGAAGTCTGCATATTGTCTGATTGATCAATATGATGATCCTTCCTCGTAGTTTCAAAGTTGTTATTTGCCAAATCCATGTCAAAGGATGAGATACTGAAATTTGCATCTTACGGAATTTGAATAAAAACAGGGCTAAACTACACCAACCTTTCCTTTATTTAAGCGATAGTAAACATGATGCCCTTCAATTTATTATCCCAATGCTGGGGTACTACTTATCATATACCATAAACAATAAAAGATGCAGGTCCATGTATTATATCCTTAAACTTAGAAAAGTCAATCTATAATTTTACAAATCAAGGGATATTGTGTATAATATTGTCTAACCCCAGTAGAGTAGCACTAATGATGTAAAAGGAGCTTTATGTAAATACAGATCCAACTGAACAGTCTGCAAAACAATAAATTCAACTTGCTTCATTCTCCTTGAAATATACATGGCTAAAGTGGCATAAATCCTGCAATTGAGAATCACTATGGATGCAGCCCAGAATACATGAAATAAAAGAATATTTATATTGGAGAATACAGTCTTGAACTATGTACATCAAATAGAAGAAAATCTCAAATCATATAATGAATGTGCATTTTCTTTTCGAACAATTCAACCAATGCAGATCAAAGGAGTGATGGCCATTTTTTAAGACTAAAAGCTAACTACTTAATATCATGACACTGCTAAGTGATTCATTTTGTAGCTGTAGAAACAAACCATTAGTCAAATGATCTTCAAGAAAACTCATCTGCCCTCATTGACAGATTGAGTTGTGAAAGAACATTGAGATGAACAAATTTCCTCAAAGGTTGGGTGAATATTGTTGTTACCAAAGCTCCCAGCATATCCAGCTGCTGAATTTATTCTTTCAAGCAAGCTCATGTCCATAACCTCTCCTTCCAGCACCTTCACAACCTGTCTCATAGTTGGCCTAACTTGGGGGTCAGAGTGTGCACACAACAAACCAACATGAAGAACCCTCTCAACCTCATCAATGCTACACTCGTGCCTCCCTTTGAGTCTTTCATCAAGAGCAGAACACAATTCCCCTCTCTCCATTAGCATCCACACCCAACTAACCAATGCTGGCTTGTTTTCTTCAGTTGGTCTCCTCCCACACACCACCTCCAAAACCAACACACCGAAACCGAACACATCGGTTTGTGTTGAGGCCCTCCCGGTTCTTAGCAGCTCAGGTGCCATGTAACCAACAGTTCCGATCACTCTTGAGGTGTTGGCAATCTGCTCATGATGATGCATCCTGGCAAGTCCAAAATCCCCCAACCTTGCATTCATATCCTTGTCAAGCAACACATTGCTTGCCTTGATGTCCCTATGCAACACCTTAACCTCCCAACTCTCATGCAAATACAGTATTCCCTTAGCCACATCCTTCAGCACCTTGATTCTGTCCTTCCACAGGAAAATGGAGTTCTCATCAGCATAAAATATTCTCTTGTCTAAGCTTCCATTTTCCATATAATCATAAATTAAGATCAAGCTTCCCCTCTCTTTCTTGCACCACCCTCTCAATGGAACCACATTCCTATGCTTCAATCTTCCTAAACTCGAAATCTCAGACAAAAACTCCCTCATGCCATATTCACTGTCATATGCAATCCTTTTCACTGCAACTTCTACTCCTTGCAGATGCCCCTTGTAGACTTTCCCATTCCCTCCAATCCCAATCACATTCTGATCTGAAAATCCTCTAGTTGCAGCATAAATATCTTCATAACCAACACGGTGTGGCCAGTACTCTAATTCCCAATCTTCAATGTCTTCCTCTTCCTCCTTTCTTTTTCTCCTTTTCCTTCTTAAAAGCACAAATATCACAATAACACTGCCAATCACAAAGATAGCACCTGTAGTGATCCCTGCAATAAAACCTCTTGACCTCAAAATTGATTCTCCAGGAAGCACAAATGAAGGCAAATTCATAGTTACCAAGGCGTCACCAATGGAAGAATTCGAGTTACTGAAGCTCCAAGCCAAAATTTTATGACTCTCTACAAGTTGCCCTGTTGCCCCACAAAACCCTACAAACATTTCATCCAAAAGAACATCTGAAAGATTCACATGCTCACTTATCAAAGGCCTATTAGGCCTTTTCTGGCCTGCAAGGGCCATTGTGACATTAACTCTAGAGCCAAAATAGTCAATCCAAACTTGATAGTTCTCACCATCATTAAGCTTCAAGTCCTCAAACTTGTCATCATCTTTTCCCCCCCAAAAGCCAGCTGTATGTGAAGTTAAAGAGGCAAGGGAGTTCACATCCACACCAACATGGTTATCATCGGTGTCATTGAACTCTTGGTTCTTGAACACATCAAACTCAACGCCAAAGACATGGTTGTTGGGATTACCATTGTTTGTCAAGTTGAAGAGACCAAGATGCTGGGCTGAGTCCGCCCCAGTTGTGCCTGGAGAGGGTGTGAATATGAAGACAAAACCGTGGCCAGGGAGGACGTCCTTGAATGGTGCAATGGAGAAAATGAAGGAGGTTGAGAATGATAAAGGGGTGGAAGAGTTGGCATCTTTTGTGGGGATCTTAGAAGGGTAGAAAGCACGGCCTATAGAGAAAAAGGACATGTTGGTGAGGGTGAGAATGGAAGACTCAATCGTGGCGTTTCCATAGAGATCAATGTTGGTGGAGTTGAAGTTGGTGTTGTAGACAAACTCTGTGCATGAAACAAAGCTTAAGAGCAAGAGGTTTGAGAGGAAGAGGTAAGAGATCATGTTAAAAGGAGAGATTTGAAGATTCATCAGAAGAAGTGCGGAAGAGATTATCATTCAAGAAAGATGTTTATTGTGTTTTGAATTAAAGATAGTGGTGGTGAAAAGGACAAGGGTCTGCAGTTAGAAAGATCAACACGAGTTGAAAAATTAGACTTTTAATTTTACCTTTTTTTTCTTTCATTATTATTCTGTTTCTTATTAATAGTGAAAAATTATGTTATTTTCATATGCTAAAAATTTAATATATTAAATTATAATTTGTACCCAGAAATATGGAGTATTTAATGTATCCAACTTTCATTGAAAATGACTATTGATTTTAGCCACCGAAAAATGAAAAATGAAGAATGAAGAATTTCAATGTCTTGGGTTGTAGGCATGTGGATGGTGGGGCATGATGCTGGCAGTGGGATCCGATAACAACAGTAGGTGTGAAAAATCAAACAATTGTTGTATATGAATTATATCATGATATTTTGTGAAAGATCAGACTACTGTAGTACACGAATAATGATATTTTTACATACTTTAAAAAGAATATCGATGCATTGGATGGCAGGTATAAATAGTAGAATTCAATTCACGTTCTACTCAAAAAGCTAAAAATAACTAGGCAGAAACAAATTAATACGAGTAGCTTTTATAAAAAATGATTTTTCTAAGTTGAAGAAAATTATTTTTTATCTTAAAATTCTCAAACAGACACCCCGTTAATGGAGAATCAAAGAACTACTTGATAAGGTATTTATGATAGCGGGCAATTTTATGATAGTATTTTATGTATTCCTGTGTACGTAAATTGGTCTAAACTCGATGAAAATTTATGGTAAACTGGTTTGGATTGATTTGTTTTTTCAAAAACTATATTTTATTCTTTTAAAAAGAGAAAACGTTGTTTTAATTTTATATTTTATATATTATAAATCGTAAAATCAAAGGTTTTTAACCTTCTGAATTCTTTTATTTTTAGCGAGAGTGGAATTAAACAAAAATTACACTGTATGGTTATGATAGTTAATCATTAATTAATAATGAACATGAAAATTCTTATGAATTCTCCATAGGGCAAGTGGCGTATGAGTCTCAAGATGTTACCGCTCCATAAATGCAAATGGTAGAGCATTGTCATAGTCAAAGAAATGAATCTACGCAGCATGCCAAAATCGGCTTGTTCCAAGTATGGCTTCATGTCGCGATCTGACTCTTTCATATGGTCTTGTCTACCACACAACACACGAGCAGCTTGAACAACAACATTAAAGAAATGATCTTAATAAATAGATTAATAATGTTTTAATCTAACTAAAATAACTCACTAATCTAATTAAAAATACAAATTTACTTATCTACATAAAATTTATTAATTTCAATAAATAGGGTTCAGTTTCGAGTATATTTGCTTAATTAAAATATTTCACTAGAATAATTAAAACACATCATTTCGTAAACCCGCTCATAAATCTAATCAAAATATATTGTTTAGCAAACATGTTGATAGTGTAATCTAACTACAATATTTACTATAGAACTAAAATAGGTTTAAAGTGTACTAATTTAACTAAGATTAAACTAATCTAATTAAAAATACAAATTTGCTAATATAAATAAAATATATTTACTTAACTAAAATATTTCACTACACTAGTTAAAACATATTATTTACTAAACATCATTATAGTGTAATCCAACTATAATATTTACTACTATAATTAAATTATACAACTAAAATAGGTTCAAAGTGTACTAATCTGACTATAACAACTAACCAATCTAACAAAAAGAACAAATTTCCTAATTCAAATAAATATGATTACAGTGTATTAATTTTACTGTAATAATTACTAAACTAATTAAGATATATTATTTGCTAAACATGTTTACAAATAAAATGTAATTAGCTTACCAATAGTCATTACTCAGAGATCTATAATCAATTTCACCATGTGTCATGCATGTCGCGGACACAAGCTTCCAACGTCTCTAGCTGCACAATCCACCAACCAAATCTCCCTAGCCGCACGATCTTTTCACAGAATCTGCACAATGTTAACTGATTTTTGCATTAAAAAAAATATTGAAATCTATTAGGCATTAACCAATTTTAATTTGTTTTGATGACTTGGAGTCTAGCCACATTTAACCAATTTCGTATACATATAAAAACAATGTATGTGCGTATTTAAAGTTCAAAAAGTGACAAAATTGTATATAATGTTTTTTTATCATTTTATTTTCGTAAAAAAAAAACCATAAAAAGTGATTGAGCATGTATTGTCAATGGACCGAGGTTCAAGGTTGTATTATTGGTGGGAGGTGAAATGGGCTTAGAGTGTCTAGTTGTGAGTTGTTTTTAACAGAAAGAATCGGGCCAACTAGGTCTCAACCTGCTCGAACCCAATTAATTTGTGCATTATACAAGCCAGGTCAATTTGACCCATTTTTATGTGAGCTATATTTTTTCCAACCCAGGTCATCATTTTAGCGGCTTGAGTAAGATTGGCTCATGGGTTTAAACCATAATAGAGAAAATCGGACTGGACTAGCTAGTCTGACTAGGTTAATCAGGAACTGCTCACTTGGCTGGTCAAGTTAAGCACCTAAAATCGGGATAGGTCAAAACCGGATTAAATCGGGAAAGCTAGTAGACTGGTCTGGTTTTTTAAGGTTGGCTGGTTTGGCTGGTTTGGCTTGTTGACATGAGGAAAAAGAAGATAGACAAGGCAACAGAGCAATAGAGCAACTCTCATGCCTCACATCATAGTTCATGCTTCTCCTTATCAGCTCTCCTTCTCACTTCTCAAGGCCATGCCGCAAAGCTGCATCTACTTTGTGCTGCTTTGCACTTCTACTTTGCGGTGCTTCACGCTTTTGCTCCACTGCCTTCGCACTGCTCCATGCTTATGCTTCGTGGCCTTTGCCCTGCTTTTCACTTTTGCTCTGCACTTTTGTCTCCACCTTGCTTTGTGCTTCTGTTCCGTGCTTCTGTCTCCACCCTACTTCTTGATTCTACAACCAAGCTTGACAGTGACAAAACTTTTCTAAGCATGATATGTTTAGTGCTACGTGTAATCCCCAAGTTTCATGTGTCAGTGGATAAGTTTCGTGTAACCCCAGGGTCCCCCAGGAACCACCCATGTAGCCGAAAGGAATATGGATGCACAGAGGGTCTTTTTAGGCAGAGCAATGGTGAACTATCACCGTTATAATGGTCACAGTGTGTGAGTTGGGGGGGGGGTTTGTGGTTTGAGATCGCTATGTCGGTCATAAGTGATCAGCTAGGGGTGTGAGAACGCCCTAACCACTATAGTGGTCCCCTAGGGTGAGAACAATGTCAATATACTTAAATGCACCCTATCCTTTTTAAAACCCCTAAATTGGGCTTCCAATTCTAGAAACGAACCAGCATTCCCCCAAACCCCATTTTTCTTTCTCTTCTTTCAATCTCATTCCAATCTAGCTCCCCTAAAGCTTTAAGGTAAGTGTATATTGTCAGATTATGTCTTCATTTTCTCCATTCTTCCATGTTCTTAGGTTGGGTTTTATTATTTTCTCTCATTATTGTTAAGTGGAGATGCTCCCCTAATGTTGTTAGAATATATCTAGAGCAATCTAGAATTACCCACAGATTTCTTATGAGTTTTATGGTTACAATGGTAGACATTGGTGCCATTCCTCCTCCTAAAAGCTCTTGCGGAGTCGATCCTTCACATTCCACCCTTTTAGATGAATGAGTTTGATCTCATGGCCTTAGTTTGATCATTATATCATTATTTTCTAGCATTACAGAGTAATTGGATAATTTAAAAAAATGGATTCTTACATGATATGTTTTTGGGAGTGGCTATTGCCACTCCTATATGTCTATTGTCACTCCCATTACATTAAATTTTTATTGAGTTTTACCAAATTAGCCTTCTTCTTTCCTAGTTATATGAATAATTAATATAACTTATTTATTAGTCATAAAAATATTTTCAACACTTATTATTGTTAATTTAATTATTTTAAAATATTTAATAGATATCTTATTTTTATATAATCACTATATGTTGTAGGTATTTAAACTTTATATATTTAGTATAACCGCATGTTTATTGGATTGTTTTGTTAAAAAATTTCTTAAAATGATAGATATCTAAACAATATAGTACTGACTAATTTTAAAATAAAAATAAGTAAAAATTAATGATACAGAAGATAAATTACTAAATCATAATATGCAACATACATATTACTAAATTAATAAGTATTTATAGGGTTTTTTTAAAAAAAGAATAAATTATTGCCATAAATAGAGAGTAGCGTCCATGCCATAGTTGCATATGTATGCTGAACGATGGTTTTACATATGTATGCCAAACAAGTGTATCTACCCATGGTTTTAAATTTTACTTTTATTTATTTATTTGGAAATATGTAAAGTATAATTTATTTAATAGAAAATAAATAATTAATCCTGTATACTGTTCAAGAATGGATTAAAAAAATAGCGTTTTTAAATTTTTCTATGGATAAGTAGTTAATTTAATATATCAAATTATCTTAATATTTTTTTAGAACAATGATAGCAAACAAAAATTATGGTTAACATTATTAGTCAATAGTAATGAACCTTGGTATTATTTGTTTACTTAAAATTTTTAATTATAAAATGCTAAATATTACAAAATAAGACACATACTTATGTACCATGATTTATTAATATGTTTTTATTATTTTTCAAAAATTACTCAATATTATATTATTTAAATATTGATTGAGTAAAAGATAAAAAATATTTACATTTAACTAAGTGTATCAAATATATTAATTATCAATACTTATGATAACTATAAACTATTTTTTTTTTTATGTATTAGTCACCGTAAAACAACCAAATTTAATACCCAATGTTCTCATTTCTTTACAAAGAAGATGAGGATAGCCTGATTCTTTCTTTGAGTTATAGATATTTTGATATTTTTGAAAAAAAATGGAAAATGAAAAAATGGAATATGTATGCTACATATTATGATTTAGTAATTTATCTTTTGTATCATTAATTTTTTACTTGTTATTTTTTTAAAAATAGTCAGTATTATATTGTTTAGATATCTATTATTTTAAGAAATTTTTTAAAAAACAATCCAATAAACATGCGGTTATACTAAATATATAAAGTTTAAATACCGACAACATATAGTGATTATATAAAAATGAGATATCTATTAAATATTTTAAAATAATTAAATTAACAATAATGAGTGTTGAAAATATTTTTATGACTAATAAATAAGTTATATTAATTATTCATATAACTAGGAAAGAAGAAGGGTAATTTGGTAAAATTTAATAAAAATTTAATGTAGTGGGAGCAACAATAGGCATATAGGAGCCACTCCCTATATTTTTATATATAACTGTGCTTTGGTTAGAAATGCTCCATTTGAACTTATACATGAAAAATATGATTTTAAAAAATGCATAGGACCATAATGGTTCTATAAAAGTTTTGTATGATTTAATTCATGATTTGAATTGATTATGAACATTGGGATTAGCTATGATTGATGAAATGAAACTTAAGCCTTTATGTTTATGGTGAAAACCGAGACATGTTAAACTTAGAATTATAGAACTCTCCTTTCATGATTTCAATAGGATTTTAGATAGGAAATTATTGAGAAGAATATAACTATAAGTTAATGACAGTTATTCCATTAACCTTAGTATACCAAGGCTCGCGAAGGGCAAGTTGTCCTTATTTTAGATCAGTTCACCAGGGGCCGTTAAGATCTTAATTATGGGCTCATGTTCGCCAGGGACTAAGCACCACTCTTCAATTTATAGGTAGTTTATTATCTTTGTAATGCCTTGAGATACAAGATGGTTTTTTTTTTTTTATGACTTCATTAAATTGCGACGATTCTTTTTGTATTTACATGATATAACATTTCATGGTTTATTGTGTAAATGAGCAACTTAATTTGATTTATATTATAGCTACATGTTTAAGATTTATTATGAGTTAAATATGGAATTTGATTTATAATTTGAATTAAATTCATGAATAAATTATGCATATAGCATGATTCATTAAATCATGATGCTTACGTGGATATGAGATTTCTCACGTACCGGTCACAATCCAAGATGGGTTGTGACACTAGGGTTTCTCTAGAAAGGGGAAGCAATGAAGTAATGGGTTAGTGAGGCAATTGGTGGGCTAGATGGTATTGGGCTTATTTCGAAAAACTAATATTTTTAAGGCCAAAAACAAAATGTGCAATATCTTTTTAATTTTTGACAGCAAAAGTGCCAACATTAATAAAATATTTTATCTTAAATTTGTCAAAAAATTAGAATTTTATAAATAATTATATATTTATATATGTGTGTGTGTATATTATATTATATTCTGATTGAACCCTGATTGAATCAGTAAACCTTTGAACTGGTGCTTTGACCAGTTCGATATCCGGTCTAATTTTCTCTTCCTTGGTTTAAACTCACTTTGACAATTGTACGCAAGAAGCATTTTTTATACTTGAAATGGGGTGAATGCACCCCTTTCCATTGTCCATTGTAAAAGTCATTTACGATTTTTTTCTTTTAACGTTTATTGCTTTTAGAAGGATCTAAATTAAATACATGTCATTCAATCAAATTCTCCTGTGTATATGACTTTTGAAGTAGTGGGATAAGAGCCAACTATGTTTTGCGGATATGACAAGATGTGATTGGATGGTTGTGTAAAAACATTTTACACTATCAATGCATCAAAATTAAATTCTTTTTATTTTAAAAAATAAAACATGAAGAATTAAAGTAGTCAAATAAATATATAAATATAAAAAAATGAAAAATGAAAAAATAAAAATATTAATTGATTATTTTTTTAAATTTAACTTTTTTAGCTTATTGATTTATCTTTTTAATTGTCTTACCATATTTGTCTTTAAATTCTATGGCACGTTGATTTTTTCTAATTGTTATTTCATATTTTTTTTAGCTTACTAGTATACCAAAAATAAAAAAAAAATTCTTTAGCTTATTTACCATTTGAGTTCATTGATAAAATTAGATATTTTTATAAATTAATAAAATTATTTTCATATAATTTTTATTCTAACATGTGTAGTAATCAATTATAACAAAAATAAAAAATAAAGAATTAAAGTAGTCAAATAAATATATAAAAATAAAAAGTATAAAAATTGAAAATAGAAAAAAATTATTTATTTTTTTTTTAGTAAATCTAACTTTTTTAGCTAATTTATTTATCTTTTTAGTAGTCTTATTTATTTCACCTTTTTATTTATCTTTTTTTTTCTCGCTATATTTGTCTTTACATTTTATGGTACATTTGTTATATCTGTTGTTATTTTATATTCTTTAGATTATTTACCATTTAGGAAAAACAAGATTATTTACCATTTGATTTCATTGATAAAATTATATACTTTTAATAAATTAAGAAAATTATTTTAATGTAATTTTTATTCTAATAGGTGCAGTAATCAATAAAAAAAATTTACCTTATTTGTCTCTAAATTTTACGGTACATTTGTTTTATCTATTATTATTTTATATTCCTAAGATTATTTACCACTTATGAGGAAAAAAAAAAAAGATTAGTTACCATTTGAGTTCGTTGATAAAATTAGATATTTTTATAAGTTAAGAAAAATATTTTAATTTAATTTTTATTCTAATATGTGTATTAATCAATTATAAAAAAAATTAAACATGAAGAATTAAAGTAGTCAAATAAATATATAAAAATAAAATCGTAAAAATTGAAGGTATAAAAATATTATTTAATTGTTTTAGTAAATGTAACCTTTTTAGCCTATTTATTTATCTTTTTAATTGTCTTACCATATTTGTCTTTAAATTTTATGATATGTTTGTTATATCTAATTGCTATTTTATATCCGTTAGATTTTTTTATTGACAATTCATTAGATTATTTACCATTTGATTTCAAGGATAGAATTAGATATTTTCTTATAAATTAAGAAAATTATTTTCACGTGATTTTTATTCTAATATGTGCAGTAATCAATTATGGTTAATCAATTATAGGGATTGAGTAAACTCAACATTTTTTTTTTAAAAATTGATTTATTCAATTTCACATTTATATTTTGATAAATTTTTTTTGTTCTTTTATAAACTGAAATAATCTCCCTCGTATCATAATTCAGAAGACTCCCTCTCTCTGTAGTCACGGTGGTTCCCTCTCTCCTCCATCTCTCTCTCTATGTGTGTGGTTTGTTTTTTCTTTCCTTTTTTCTCCCCTTCAGGAATGGCTTTTCATTGCTATTTGGCTTGTTTTTGGTAATGGCTTAGATGAATATACTTCTATAAAATATAAATAGATAGATTGGTTATAGCTTTGGTTCTGCCCTTCAATCACTTTCTTGGGTATGATTCAACTACTCAGCATACAAAACTTCTAAGAAAATTTAAAACTTCATTTTTATTGTATTTTGCCTTTTCAATTTTGTATTTTGCTTTTTTAATTCAATGAAATTCGTTTTTGGGCTGAGCTTCATTTGCTGTGTTTTCCTTTATCGTGTAGACTGCATACGTTAGAGTGTGAGAGTTTGCGATTTATTTTGAATTTAGAATGGTTATCTTGTTTTATTTGGGGTGGTTATGCGCTAGCAAATTATTGTTTTCATTATACTCCCTCAGTGTCTTAATAATAAATGTGATAGAAAATTGTGCCATTTTGATACATTAAAAAATTAATATTTATGACCGTAAATTGTATATAGATACATTAGCTTTTTAACATACTAAAATAATGTGATTTCTCATCATGACTATTATTAAGGAATGAAAAGAGTATGATTTTGATTTGGTTGTTTTGGGGTCTTTGAGTGGGAAAACTCGAATTGATTATGTGATCTGCATGTGGTTCTCTTTGTTCTCCATGAGTTTTGGCCTATGAAGCATATATACTCTATTTTAATGAAAGTACTTATACTGACTGCTTTTCAATTATAGGTATACACTTGGTATGTCTGAGTATACACAGAATAACTCATTTTTTTTTAAAAAAAATGATCATGTTTGAGTTTTTTTTTTCTTTCCTAACACAAACACACTTCTCTTCGCCATGAGATCCACCTTGTCCTCAAAGCAGGATATCAAAAAATTCACACAAAAATCCACTAGGCTCTAATTGCCTACAAAATAGGAGGCCAAATTTTACCCCTTCCCTTTTTTTCACCCTTTGTAGTAGTATTTGGCAAATATTTTGAGACAGAAAATACAGATACATTTAGGACAAAAATGTTGTTTCATGAAGGGATAGAGACAAAAACCCCAAATTTATCTATATCCAGGATAATTTTTAAGCCAATTTTTATACCTTTAAAAGGGAGGGATGCTAGAGATATATATTTGAGATACAAATTAAAATTTATTTTTCAGGAATATCCATTTAAATATTTTATGTTCTATCTTTGTTTTTCTCATTTTTTAATTTTTTTTTTATCAAACCATAATTTAATATTATTCATCTTATTATCAATTACTATGCCTTATATACTACTATGGAACACAATTCCATCTCCTTTTCCGGTATCTCCTCCGCCTCTACTATTTCTATTGTATCTCTGTCTTTGTCTTTTTGGACAAGTACCAAACGCCTTTTTTCTATACTGACGAATGAAGGATGGCTTTAGCCTTGCAACACTTAAAAGGCCATTCCTCTTTTATAGGCCTTGGCCCATTATGCTCATCAAATGTGCCCAGCCATTCAGTTCGAAGAATCCCAATCCTTCTGTTCTCTAATTTAGGCCTAGCCCAGAAGTTTTGTTGTCAGACTTTTGATCTTCTTCCATCTTGATATGGACCTGGCCCACAAGGTCAACAAATGTTCGCAGTTGGGAAAGTCTCACCCCTTGCCCCTGAGCTTTTCTCCGTTCTCACGCGGCCACCAGTGGGGCGGTGCTGCCAACAGCCTCTACCATCTTCCACATGTGCTATGTCCTCCTTCTTCGTCTCTCCCTCACTTTCCATCTTTCGTGCACCATTTTCTTGATCGACCGAAGCGCAAAGAGCTTCTCTCTAAACCTTTCTTCCCTCCGAAGGTCTTGTATGGCCCACTTGTTATTCACATCACAGATTGCCCTTTCAAGTGCCCACCGTGTGGCTTCTGGGTTGTCTTCTTTCCATGACCAGTACCAGATCTTTCATCGGTTGCTTAGGGCCGCTGTCAACTCCGCCACGTCCACTGCGCCTGTGGAATGTGGCAGGCTCTGATCAGTGTTGGCAACTGGTAATCGGAGGTGGTGCTTATTGGTATCTCTTGAAGTGTTACTAAGATATGAGGAAGAGTTAGACCATCCCAAACACCATTATCACAAGAAGCATGAACTTAATATTTGCCTCCTAAAAGGACTTGTTTATTCGTGTTTCGCTCTTTGATCTTGTTAAATTGTATCAATTATTTTCGTTATGGAAATCTTCATTTAAATTTTAATGTACTTTTTATTGTTTTATAAGTTTATTTTATTATATCCGGTTTTATCGGTACAACCTTTGATCCATCGGTTGAACCAATGACTCGGAGTCTGGATTGTGTGGACTAGTCCAGTTTTATAACTAAGGTTTGGATAAACAGATCAAACCCAACTTAATCCATGGTTCCAAGAGGCTCAGACGGCGACAAAGTGGATGGCGCTGCAACCGCTGACCGCCACCACAGCCACCTGCGGCCTGTGATTGGTGAGTTACTCACAACATCCCCTCCCCTCACAAATTCTGTCACTTACTGTGTTTAAACTTGTATTGAAATGTTGCATGATAGCCTTCAATCTTAGCTGGTTCATCTGTTGCTGCTAATAGAGTTGGTGTTGTTGCTTCTTGAAATTGGTGGTTGGATTGGTGTTTTCTGGTTGCAGAATCTATGATAGGAGAAGCGTTAACGTTTTGTCAAACAGTCCCTAAAAAAGATGGAGAAAAGAGGAACGAAGGCATGCAAGAGAGCTTTTTTCATAAACCCACAGGTGATTACGAATTCTGCCTTCCTTTTTGTGTTCAAATCGAACAATGATCTTTTTTTTCCCTTTCGATGTTGGCATTTTGGCTGACATAGAAAATTTGATTCTGCCTGGAGGTCAGTTATGAAAGTGATAGAAACCAAAATGAAGAGCACAGAAATAGAATAAGTATGTATTGCTCACACACTCTTGAATTGATACAAATGATATCAGCCGAGGTAAAAAGAAAGCAATAGTATGAAATGAGCAGAACAGAGAGAATGACTTGAGCACTAAAGCAGCTCTATCTCTCCCAAATGCCTAGCAAAATAACTGCCTGAATATTCCCCCTCCCTTCCACACTACAAAATGTCCCTCCTGCTGTAACAGAATTCCCACACACCCTCCCCACTGCCAACATGGCATTCGCACTCTCACACACCTCACCAAGTTCGTTATGCAAATAGCCCACCAGAATCACTCATGTTCCCAACCCTTTTGTACACTTTAATCCCATTGGACAATTGATCTCTAACAGATCATGATTGGTTGCCTGACTTAATAGGAATTAGGGAAAGTACAAATTATCTCCTTGGACTATAGGCCTTTCGCCACCTGCACCCTGGGAGTATTTATGTTTTGGTTGAACATCCCTCAGTTATGGTTGTAACCAAAATTTTTAGATACCATGACCTAGTTAAATCAAACAAAGAAGGGACATGTACAGACCATGGCAATCCCAGCTACTGTTTCCTTAGCCCTAAAACGTAGCTTTTGTTTCCTCTGTTGATGTCAATTCCTCCTTCTTCATGTACAGACCATTGCTTGGTGCTGACTTATCATTGCCATGGTAGGATGTGTGGGTCTGGTCCTAGAAAAATCAGGAAAATGATTGTTTTCTTAATTTTAGCTTGTGAAAGTTCCCTCCCTTAGCCAATTATCAAATGATTTTTGTCTTGTGTTAAATACTAAGAAGAAAATGGAAAAGCACTAAATGGCGATTCTCAAGTCTCTACCTGATGACATGGGACAAATGATAATAATTATAATAATAATTAATAATACTAATATATTGTTTTTTAACTTAATAAAGCTGTAAAAATAACTCATTAGATAAGTAATTTCTCAAATATTGGATTGCTTATTTCCGAGATTTAAGAAAACAGATACAATAGTATGAATTAGTTATCAACTTTTTGCCTTGTTAAGTTTGTAACAAATATAGAAATTTCTTTTTGAAGTTTTCTTAAAGTCCTGTAATTTTATCATTTTCTATTATTTAGAAAATAATTTTAACAAAATAAAAATGAACTTCTTGTAGTTCATTGATTACTTTAACTGAAAGACAGAGGTTGCTATGGTTAGTGGTGGAGAACATTTTTTTCAAAAACTGAACTGAATTGTCAATTTGAATTCATCCAAACCACATGAATATCTCAATTTCTTAACAGCCACATTATATTGAGATGGAATCCAATACTCTTTACTTTGCTTGACCTTCTTTTACTGGTCATCTGTGGCCTGTTAGTTATGTACTGCTGTGAACAACTAGAAACGGCCAAAGAAAGAAGTCTGTTCACCTTTGCAGACTGCAAAGTGAGTTCTAGATCCTTTATCCATTGTCTGGACTCCAGATGTTCTAATTCCATCTGTAGCACCATAGAATGATGATGCACATTGAACCCTGACAAGAACTGACTTTTGACTTTGATAACTTAAGATATTAGTATTTTACTTAACTACAAATTGAACATACCGTTGGGAATTGGGATTTAAAATGTGGATCTTCTTAAATAATTGAGCTCACTTTTCTATTGCTAGCAGTGTTAGGTACAAGACAATCTGCTTTGGGAAAAACTTGTGCTGCTTCGGCCATGGAATGGAGCATTCAACTAGAGAAGGGCCTCCGATCTAGTAAGCCAGGTGATTAGCGGATTCTTTCTTCTTTTGTTGTTCATTTCTTATACCTTTTTAGGTTTGCTTCTTTACTACATGTTATCCTACGTTAGGTGTACCTGTCCAAGCCATATTGCAACTGGGGCCTCGCCTCCAGCAATGGAGTAGTGAGCTTGAATCTAGCATTACATCTGATGCTATATCTGGCGTTGTGCCAAGTGAAGTTAGGCTATTTGCCAATGCCATCCTCTTGCGCCTTGCTGATGCCTTTAGGGGAGGTGACAGGGAAATCAAGCTTTCTGTTGTCAAGGTTTTCTTGTCTGAGCAAAAGCACCGTTATATTGGGAAGCACAAGCAGTGTAAAGGGTTTCTGTCAAAGGCAAGAGTATCTAACCACTTGGAGTTGTTGAGGCGAGTGAAATATGTTTATGACAATGGGGATTCGGAGTCCAAGTCACTAGCTTTGGTTCTGTTTGGTTGCTGGTTTGATTTCACCAACGAGAATGCCCAAATACGATACTTGATACTTTCCAGCCTTGTTTCTCCTCATCATTGTGAGGTAAAATAAGTCTTAATGCTGCCGTTGTTCTGGGTATCTAACTTCATTCTTAGTAACATCTCCCAATTTAGTATTATTATTTGTTTATGTCAATCCTATATGAGTAGCTAGTCATGTTTACTTTTTATGTTTCAATTTTCAAGCACTTTGTTGTGCAATTGTATGGAAAGTGAGAAACCACACTCTTATTCTGATTTTCAAGTCTTTACATAGACAGGTTGATAATGATTGAATCAATTCCGAGTTTGATTGCCTTTGGCCATTCTCCTAACTTTCTTCACTTGTGTTCTGCCTTGTTTAGCCAGTTTCCTTATAAATGCTTCTTAAGTTTTAATTGGTTGATCGATTATCTGCACCAATATATCTGAAACATTGGATTGGGTGTTTACAGGTAAGAGCATCATTATTTGCTGCTGGATGCTTTAGCGAGACATCAGATGATTTTGCACGTGTTGCAAATTGGATGTTGTTCGATATGCTGAATTCATCTAAAGTACCATTGCCTATAAAGTTGGACGTAACACAAGTTCTTCCAAAATTTAAGCGTAATTTTTCAGTTGCAAACAAAGCATATAAGGTTGGTGTCCATTTTTTTCCCCCAGTTCTGATTCATCTATTCATTCCTTTTACTTTGCACATGCATTTTCTGCACATGCATTTTCTCTTGTTACATCATGAGCTTTATTTTGTCATACTGTTTTTTGAATGTTTTTTGTGTATGTGTTTTTTGCTTCAAGTTGTCACATATTTAGGTTTCTTGTTTGATGATTGATTTAATACAGGTAGGTCTGCTGTTGGTTTCTAATATCTCAGATGAAGATTTCTTGGTAGCTATGTTATTCGCTCTTACAGAACTGTCTTCCATTATTACACTTCTTGCTTCCCATCAGGTATGTGCCTTTTTCATTCTTCTAAATGATTAAGGCCATCCTAGTTTGGTAGGTAGAATAAAAGTTCCCAATTTACTTTTAACCCATCTTTTCATTTCTCTGTGTGAAAGACTCTGGACATTCACTTAGTGCTCCGCATCTTTTCCTTCAAATAACAAGTTTCTTTTGTAGATAGCATTGTATGAAGTTTGTGAAACTTATTGCTAGATTATTAATTTGAAAAGGCATGCAACGAGGTTGAAGTTTGTGATTAAATGAAGCACCATACGCATTGCACTCATTTTGTTTAAGGAAACGATGTGTACAACAATATAGGCAAAAAAGGACAAACAAGGTGGTGGGCTCAGGGAAATTAAAAATTGAACTGGGCTAACCACCTTGTTTGTTTTTTTACCTTGTATGTTATACAAAAATGTTGTACACATCATTTTTCTTTTGTTTAATATATATTGCACCATATCTATTGCACTCATTTAATTCAGGTGGACTTCCTTGCAATCATTTTGGTTTCAGGTGGACTTTCTTCTTTCATTTCTCAACCGAGAAAGAACTCCACGTGTACAAGAAACCGCATTAACATGCTTGCAGTTTTTTGCCCAGAAAGGATTGTGCCAATATCCAGTTGAAAGTTTGTCTTCAATTGAAAAGTTGGGCCCCCAAACCTCCATGTTCAACTAACCCAGTTGCACTTCATCCTACGTCCTTCCAGAGCGTAGTGGACAGACCCTGGAGCACTGGCCAGCTGGATATCAATGTTGGAAGGATGATGAAATCCTCGACCTGAACAAGAAGCCATTTCATGTCATCAGGATGTCTATGCTTTGGTTTTCTTGAATCCTTTAGACTTCCTTTTCTTTCTTTTTGTTTTTTAGAATATTGGTGAACACATGTTTGAGTTCTCAATTTCTTTAATTTATCTCTAGTAGCGTGTGGTAATAAATCCCCTTGGTTTAACTTTTGGGAGGATTACTTTTGAAATAAATTAGTTAAAAGAATTATTTTTGGAGAAATTATTGTTTTTAAAAGAATTGATTTGTGTTTGGTTTGATTATTCCAAAAGTAAGTCTAAGTGCCTGTTTGGTTTAGCATTGGGCTACACCGAATGCACGTTGTTTCTCTTGGAACGCTGTGCTATAATGTGTTTGGATGCTTGTGAGGTTTTATGATATTTGTTGGCATCTTTCCAACCTTGCAACCCTTCTCCCTGGGAGCGTTGTACAGATGATTAAATCCATATCTCTTGATGCTTTTCTTATCTTGGGGGGTGTTGGGTGGCTTGCTGATATATAGTGTCCTTTTTACGGTTCGGTCTGCTTATGCTCGGTTACTGCGGACCAAGACTGTTGGTTTGGCCCTTGTGAGTGGAGTTGGTGTTTGGGATTAAAGATTCTCGAAAAGATGAGGTTCTTCTTGTGGTTGATTTCCTATCATTCCCTTCCTACTAATGAGATTGAGGAGTGCAAGGAAATTTGGGAGTGGATCAATTCATCCTTGCGTCACCAATCTCTGCGAGATTTGCCAATTTTGTTGAGCAAAATCTTATTCCTGGCCAGGGAGTTAACCCAACTTTTCAAACCCGAGTTGAACAGCAGCAGGGAACTGCGACTTGTTTCTTGGGTGTGCTCGCTAGCTATTGTTAATAAACTAAACGTGGATGGTGGTTTGAGGTTGCAACAAGCAGGTTTTGTAGGCGAGTTGAGGGATGATACTAGAAGGTGGCAAGTTGGTTCCTCTGGGGCTGTAGGGGTTTCCTCGGTCTTGTTTGCTGAACTCATGGCATTGAAACTTTAGAAGGCTAATTTGCCATTCAGATTTTCTTATGGCAGTGGAGCTCGTTTTGGGGGATGTCAGCATTTCCCATCATTATGCTGCGCTCATTATCGAGATTTAGGTCCTTCTTTGCCGTGCTTGGAAGGTTTTTTTAGAACACGCTCTTAGATAAGCTAACTCTTGTACGAATTGGATGGCAAAACAAAAAGCCCGTGACCTGGCTTTCAATGTTTGGGAGGATCCACCAGAGTCTGTTTCATAATGCGTTATTGGGTGATTCTTGGGGTGTCTATTTCAATATGTTGTAGTCTTGTCTCGATTTACATCCCACCAGAAAAAAAATATAAATAAAATATAATAGACTCAATAGAGGAAGAGAGATGGAATCGTACCTGAACAGATAGAGTAATGTTATTAGAATAATAAAATTACACAATAAATACACATCACATATCTTATTACCATTTGATGTGATAAATGGTCCCAACTCATCTTACTCACTCATTACATTTAATAATAATAAATATATGGTGTGTATTTATTATGCAATTTTATTATTTTCGTAACAATACTGAAAAAGATAAATAGTAAGATTAGTTATGGGCTACGGGCTAGATAGTGGTCATTGGTGGCAAGGCTACAACAATAGAGCTAGATTGCATCGACTGGATAGGAGGTTGCATGATGGTCAGGTTTGTGGCGAGGTTGCGAGGTGACACAACGCCACCTGCAGTGGTGGACAGGTTGAGTGATGAAAATGCCCTGTATGAATTTGAGTGCGAGGGTTGCAGAATGATTATATGTAGCGGTAGGGGTGAGTTTCCTCTCATAAAATGTGATTTATGGTTTCAATGCCCTTATGGTTTTAGGGTAGAAACTATATGTAATTTTCTTTTTCATTTTAGTAGTTTTGGATATGGAAACCAACAGGACTAAGAGTGTGATCTATACTCTGCTCCTTGAATTTGCCTCAAAGTATTCTTATCCTTCTTCCAGCCCCTAATTGACAACAAGAAAAAACCTTCAAATTTGGGATCAGAATAAAGCAGACCATATGAGAATCACCGAGTACAAGAAGAAATTACCATTCCCATTAATTATACATTTAATCCATAAATGCTAAGGAGAAACCTTTCAAAATACTAAGGGCACTTCAGATAGGAAATTAAAAGAGAGAAAATTTGACCTGAAAAATAGGAATTTAAAATTTTTTTAATACGTTAAAACTTAGTTTGAAATTGTTGTCGCTCTTGCTGAACTCTTTGAAATCTTTCTATATTTGTTTTTACAACATTTTTTCCTCCTTTATTAGCTTTTGTAGTTGTCATTTTTTAATTAATGTGGTTCGTGAAAGATTACTCAACAAATTAAAGAATACTAATTTTTTTGTGATCATTTCCTAAAGGTTAAATTCATAATTTTTTTTTAATTCTAATGTCATTAATTTAAATGACACTTATTATAAAACAGAGCGCCAACAAAACTTATTTGTTAAAAAGTAACCTTTGGCCGCCTTTTCTAAATTGCACTTATAATATGTATCTCAACTAATTAACAATCTGAATATTACCTATTAGTACACCAAAAAGGAAAAAGTTACCTGTACGGATCGAGGACATGTGATACACACAGAAACTAATCTTGCTTGAATAAAGAGGCCAAAAATATATATAACAAAAAAAAGAATAGAGACGACAGAAAATAAAGACAAAAGCTATATTTTCTGTTTTTCTATCTTAAAAAAAAAACCCCGACTTTGCGCCCGATATCGACCTTGCCTAAAGGGTGCGCCGTCCACACTCAAGTAGCTGAATACTATATATGTCATATAATTAATAATTAATGAAGTCATGCATGCCCTTCTTTCTAGGAAAATCACCTCCCCAACTAAAAAAAAAAAAAAAATCGGTTTTTCAAGACTGTTACTATCACCGTTGATTAAATGTTGACAAGTGTCATATTGCAATTGACGAGGAATAATAAGTCTAGCATCAGAACAATTGCATTTTTTGACTGTTGTATAAATATTTTGTCCGATTAAGATTGTGTAACTTAACTGATATCTTTCCCCTACCCAAATGATGCACATGTTGAAACCAAACTTGGCCGCTATTAATCAGAATGCTTGTCCTAATCTGGTTAAGGAATCATCATAATACCTGAGTGATTACAAATTTTATTAGTCAGAATGCTTGTCCTAATCCATTTAAAGGAATCACTATATATTACTTCATTTTAGAACTACCTCACTTCATTGACTTGCACAAATCAGTGCACATAGACATTACAAACACCGTAATAATTAAATAATCAACATTGATTGCGCCTGAATAGATATGTATAAGCCTAAGCCACTCTGACAGGATCTTAACAGCATTCTCTAACATGCTTATCAAGATTGAGAAAAAAAACTTCTTAAAGATCCTATTCAAAATTGCTCTTGGTAAGTTTCCACTGCAAATAATACCACTGTAGGTTACTGTGCTGTCAGCTTAATTTGCTGGTAAATGGTGATCTCAGCCATATTATATTACTTAGTTGGTGAGCATCAACTTATACGTCAATTTATATTTTGAATATACCAAGTTCAATCCCATTACCTTACTTTATTGACGTGTGCTAGCTTTAGCACATGGGTGAAGAAATAAAAAAGAAAAGTAAAAAGTTTGTATATTAAATTTTTTAATTAAAATAATTTAATGTTTTTATTTAGGTGATAACAATAATTTAAAAAATAATAATAAGTATTATATATATTGTTTTTAACATAAATTTTAGATACTTTAACATAACTCTAAAATAAGAGTTCTGTTATTTTGGCATTGTAAACTTTGACTTAGACGACGGCACAGACCGTTGGTGGAGTCCATTATGTTCTTTTGATTCTGTACTTTTCTATATACGATTTTAATCATAATTTTTCGTAGGTGTCTCCGTAATAATCCGTATAGATATTTAGAGTCTAGGTCAAGGCAACTTTTCACTTAAGCAATGGAGTCTTGTTTAATGCTTGAAATTGACTATAGAGCCCTCGAATTAGAATTGCAACCTCAATATATATATATATCTCCTTTGAGAATTAAATTTTCATTTTTTTTAACGTTCTCAAGAAATTAAGAAATAACTGAGAAAATTGATTCTAATAAAGACCAAATAAGCCCATGGGTTGGCCGAATGGAGTAAAATAGAATCTCACCCTAAATTTTTTTTCAATAAAGAAAATAAGCTATTCTCACTTATAAAATGTTTGAAAATTATAATTTTAGGCAATAAGAATTTGTAAAAAAAAAAAATGCACAAATCAAACACATTATTAGATGTAACAACACTAACCACTTAGTCAACAGTAAGTTTTGTATACCTAATAAAATAATATTCTGATAGAATAAGATTTAGTAGTATAAAACCTAATAATATAAGGCAAGTTAATATTTTAACATCATATAATATTTAATAGGATATTGTATGAGATTTTATATTATATGATATATTATTATCCTTTCCTTGTATAAAAATAATTATAATCTCAATTAAATATTTTGAAAAAAATTATGATAAAATAATAAATTCTCTATTAATTATTTATTCATAACTTAAAAAATAAATATTATTATTTAAACATATTATTAATATTTATTTTATTAAAAATATTTATTAACTTTTTAGAATTATAACTTAAATTGAATATAATTTATTATTCAATTCAATTTTCAATAATTATTTATTTAATTTAATAAATACAAAATATAAAATGCTATTCATTATATATTTTAATATTTTTAATTTTTGTTCAAATACTATATAAAAATATTATGATAATAATTTTTATCATTTAATTTATTAAAATTTAAGTTTTAGATGAAATATTATAATAAAAACTAGTTGTTAATTATAATTATTTTTTGACTTAAATAAATATGTTTTTGGTGTTGAAAAATAAGTGAGTTTTGGTTTTAGTCCCTCAAAAATATATGTTTTGATTTTGGTTCAAATATTTTCGAAACCGTTTGATTTAAATCACTACAACTAGTTTAATTTGTTTATGATGAACTATAGAAAACCACATTCTCTGATGTTATATGGTAACCAGTAGTCTTGTGGCACATCATGATTTTGTGTGAAAGTCTTCCCCCAAAACTCATTAGACTCAATCAATTAACTCATTTTACAAGACTCAATTACTCAATTTACAGTAAAGTTTTGACACATATAATTATGATATATATCATGTGCAACTAATGGCTACTATACATGATTCACTAATGCAGTTTTCCACGAGTCAGCTTAGCATTTGATAGATACAAACTAACAGCGGGATTAAAAATATACATATTTTGAAATATATCTTATAAGGTAAAAAAATATTTAATTCTTATTTTTATTTTTAGGGGATTTTTCTGGTACTCTATAAAGTTCATGAGTATTGATATATTTTAGATAACTTGTGACTAAAAATTAATTACCACATGTCCACTAATTATATTTATTAATATTTTAAATACTTATAATTATGACAACCCTTGGATTAAAAAAAGTACCAGTACCCTTAGGGTACCAAAATAAAACCTTGTTTTTATTATTTATGATTAAATTTATATTATATATTTTTTAAATTATCTATTTATTACAAAATATTTTATTAAAAGTTATTTTTATTTATATAATTTTGATTTATTTGATGATTCATTTTAGGGTAAATCATACTAACTTCTATTGAGATTTAGTGTAATTATACTTGTTAGTACCTCTCTAAATTACAAATTATACTAACCTCCCCTAAGATATCAATTCATTAATTTAAGTGAAAAAAAAGTTAAAATGTGACATGTACATAGTTATTAGTGATAAAATTATAATATTGGACAATATTTGACATATATGTTGACTAAAATATATATATCTTTATTATAAGTTATAATTATAAGTTTCATCTCTATGTGATAAAGAAATATATTTTATTTAATCAATATATTAAATATTATTAAACTATTATACTTTTATATGTATATAACACATTTTTTTTATCACTCAGATTAATGAATCAATTTATCCACAAGGGAGATCAATGAAATTTTAGTGGGCATTAGGGCCCTTCAATGATAATTTTGAAAAATAAAGGATTGCTAGGTATAATTGTAATAAACCTTAGAGAAGGTTAGCATAATTTTTTTCTCATTTTTATTTTAATAAAATATGAAAAAATAGATGAAAGAGACCTTATATGTTAAAAACTTATTAAACCTATAATATAATGTATTAAAAACTATAATGGATAAATTATACAATATTTTGGCTGCACTAAATAGCAAAAATTAAGTACATGTTTATCAAAAAGGAAAAGAAAAACAAGTACATTACATGTAGTAGTATTAGTTTATTCTATTATACCTAATAGAGCATAAAAAACACACACTCGATGTTTTGGCAATTCACATGCTTGCTTTTACTTTGAATTTTACACGTATTTTCTATAATTGCAATAGTAACAGCTTTTGCCAATATATTGCCGGTATCGTTACTATCATTGTCATCGCAAAGTCGCAACTATATACTATTTAGAAGAGGGAAAATTCTTATATGAACAGAAGTTTATCATTTCATTCTTGCACACACTCACAATAAAAGTCACCTCCACTAGTTTTATATAAGATATATCTTCTTGTTTATAGGATTCATCAATTTTATTATGAGTATATGTAAGAATGAGTTGGTAAACCTTTGCTCACACAATAATTTCTCTTAGAAGAGTACGTAGTGACTAGTGAGTCATTGTTGCTTGCAATTTTGGTTTGGTTTGGTCAAAGTCACCTATAAGCGAGAGATTTGATTAGTTCAAATGAGATTACAGGATCAATATAGATTCAAACCTCGTTTCTTTTAAGATTCAGATTACCAAAAATATATCTGGTTTGGTCAGTTTGTCGTTTGGCGGTGGGGTTTTTTCAGTGTGTTTGGTTTGAAACCGACTCTTTTGGAGGCATGAGCTCGCGTAGTGTCTTCATTGGTGGAGAATACTCATCTCGGTCTTTCGGTCTGTTCAATAAGAAGCACATGATTCTATTTCCAAAGTTGAAACCAAAAAGTGGATTTGCATTTTTCATATATATTTTGATGAGGAAACACCCTTGGAAGGTTCTACATTTGAGCAAAACCGTTGATGCTTCCCATGTTTACCAGCCTAACCTTTTCCTTTTTCAAAAAAATGGAAAAGTATGTTACGCTCTGATCTGAACATGCATGCTTAATAAAATCTTGGTTATGAATCAATGCTGATAATCTCCAACTTTAATTTTAAAGTAGGGTTCGTATGTGCCCTAAAAGATAAGATGCAATTTCAAGGAAAAGAGGAGGAATCGAGGATGAAGTTATGGAGAAAGCAATGCAACAGAAATTTTATTGATGAGATTATTTTGTGAGAGTATCAATATCTTTTACAAATAAGAGGCTAGTATTTATAAATAAATTTATTAATTTGAATGAGATACGACTAAATCAACAATTCGGCCCCCTCAAAGATGTATCTAATATCAGTTTAGTCTTTGAAAATTTTTTTTAAATCACTTTGACTTTTGAAAAATCACGCCACATCAATTTAATAATATCTGAAATAGTCTATTTAATCCTGAAAAATACATATGAACCAGTTTAATATATTTAATCTCCTTTTTCTATAAATTCATTAACTTATTTGATGTTATACGTATTTTTCAGAAGCTAAATCAATGTCATATGTTTGGATTAAGCTAATGCGAAAATTTAGGGACCAAATTGATGCAATGATGCGTATCTTTGAGGGACTAATTAATATAAAAAATCTTTTAAAAACTAAACTAGTGTCACGTCTATCTTTGAGGAATCAAATAATTAGTTTACTCTATATTTTTATTTCAAAGTTTGATTTAATTTAAGTAGTTAATTACAGATATATATATATATATATATATGTATGTATGTATGTATGTATGTGTATCGAAGAAACCTAACTTTAGTCAGTATTATGTTGTATGGAATTGGACCGTGGATGATGACATACTTCAGTTGGAATGGAATTTGATTAGAAAGGAAGGTTGAACCACAGGAAGGAAGAAAGAAAGAGCACGATGGGTCGGTCCAGTCTTTGTCGAGTCCTTAGCACATATATAGTAGCTAATTAGTGGATCAAGGACTCAAGGGAGCACGAGAGTGTGAACATGAATAAGAACAGAAAGCACCGCAATTTGAACAGTCAAAAGTGAATCATTGATCTCACTCACCTGAACCCTTGAAAATGAAGAGACCAAAGGGAATAGTCAGTAGACATTAAAGGCCGCGTGCCAAAGTGTTAGTGTGTTAATATAATTAGCCCCCCGAAATATCTCACTAATTCCTCTCCCAGAAGTTTCCAAGAGCATGCACAATATACCCACCAAAATTTCGTCGTCATCATCGCACTTTTAGTTTTGTCTTCGATCCTCGTAACATGCTTTCGAGGATAATTCTCATAAAAGTTTCTTGACAAGTAAAACAAAATATGACAAACAATAATAAATTTTATAGATATTGCTTGTTGCAAAATGCTATATAGCGCAAAAGATCCACGTGCGAATTGTTTGAGGATGCACACTCGACGTTGATTGTACTTTAGCTTTTCACTTTTATAATTTTTATTTGTTAAGATTAAAACAATATAGATAGACTAATGATAAATATTAAAACCAAACAATTTTTTCTAGTGGTGAAAACCAAACTGTTTAAAAATGGTTTGGACAAAAACCAAATTTTTAAGGGACTCAAACCAAAATTTACATTATTTTTCACAGATACAAAATATATTTAAGTTTTAATGTTGATTGGAGCTTATTAAGTAACAAAAATTTAACTCAATTTAGGAGTCATCCCACCAAGATTAAGATAAAGCTCCGGATTTAAGAGGGCAATTGTAAAGGATTTACAAGATCGTTCTAATGTTAGATATTACAATAAACTCACTTTTCTAACCTAGAATCTTCTCTCAGGAATATAATACTCTTTTTTAATATAAAACCAGAATATAATACCTTATTTTCACTAATTAATAATTTTTAGAGAGAGTAGCCAAAGGTACATTAAAAGTATAATACTAACAACTCGCAAACATGGCTTTCAAAATAATTTTTCTCTCTTCACTCATATAATAGGCACAACACACATGCATGATGAGAGGAAGAGAAGTTTTAATTTTAATTTTAATTTTCCTTTGTAACCTCATCTGATTCTCTAACTTCACTTGAGAATTCACAGCACGGTACAGCACCCTTTTTATAGGTAAGGTTAATTAGAAGATGGAATATTATAAAATAACTATTCTTAATACTTAAGGAAAGAAAGGGGGAAAAAAATACTAGTGATGCAAGTTGTTATAACTCGGACTGCCTGCCTCTTCTCATGCAAAGGCTGTGGTAAAATTTAAATCGCAACCGCAAAATTGATCAAGTTGAAGTAATACAAGTGAAGCTATATTAAGGCTGAGTGAGTAGCAATTTGTGGTATGAACATAAATTGTAAATTTGTCACTTATTTGTCAGCCTGGGGCCATAATTGTTGAAAGTAGAAATGGGAGGCAGTAAAATTGCAATGCAGCAACTTTTGACCTTTCAAATCAAAAGCTCGGTTTAATAGCAAGTTACCAAGACTTGTACCTCTATTAATAAAGAAAATTGAACTCGCATGCATTCTTGTTGAATATAAGTCTGTTACGTATCAATTGTAACGGTCTTCATTGGAGTTAATTGTTTTAGACAATAGTGTTATTTAAATTTTTAAATCTGTATTCAATATTATTTTACGTCGCATCTTATTTGACTTTAATTATTATTTTTGCAATTATAAATAGGTATAAATAGTTGTTATAAGCTTTGCATTTCATACAGCTTTTGTCTATTTAACATTGTCAAACTAAAATACAACTAATTTGATATACGTCATATATATACCTATATATCTATATTTTTGCTATAAAAATACGTACGTATTATACGTAATGATCTTTTTTATACGTTAATTTATTCTTAATTCCTTAACAACAAACTATTTAAGTCTATATATGTTCCTCTCCTTAAAATTTGAGCTTTTCCTAATTATTGAATTTTTTTTCTTTCAAAAAACACTATCGTCAAGTCTTGTCGTTCTTGTAGAACATGTAACCGCCGTATTGACATTATAAAATGTGGGTAGATGAGAAAGGTGAATCTCATCGTTTCATATTTTCTCCTATCTCATAATATTTTTTTAATATTAAAAAAACATTCCTCTAGCCTATCTTCATACTTCCCTACTATTTACGCCCCAAAATTCTTACCTAATCAAGAACTATGTAGAACAACAGCCATTTCCTCTATTCGATTTTGGTTTCATATGGGAAAAATTAAAGACACCTCACTGAACTAGTTTTTCCTATGTTGTGGTATATACATCACATCATATTCAATTTCCAACAACATTACAAAAACCACGTCAACTCTTTTCTACATTGTTGATGAAAGATAGAGTGTGGCGTGTTTTACATAACAGTTTAATTTTGATGTATTTTCAATGTAAAACTTGTTACACTTTCATATAATTATATTATGCTATATTAGAAAATATAATTAAGTTTATCCTTCATTACTTCAAGAATCATGCAAATAAGAGAATTTGATTGGATAACAATATAAAATACTTTTACAGTTCAGTGCATACACATTAAATCCTTTACATAAGAGTTTGATTTTGATGCATTATCAGTATAAAAATTTGTTATACTATCGTTTAATCACATTCTCCTACATCAGTAGATATGGTTAAGTCTCTCCTATATTATTTCAAAAGTCATGCAATTTCCAGGTCTCTTGGTAAAGCATATGTGATGTTCCATCAATTTGTTAATATTTGAAGTGTTTTAAGCATGGAAATTAACATTTGATAATTGCCTTTTGTTGGAGTTCTAAGAGTTATAGTATGTTTTACAAGTGGTCTAGTATGTTCTAGAATTTATCTTGATTTTGGCATAATTTTTCATTTTATTTTCAGGTTCAAGAGATAAGTCATAAAAGGGAGCAATGGCACCAATCTTGTAGTCCCAATGCCCATTCCTGGTGTCCCAGTGCTTGCAGTGTGAGCTCTCAGGTAGACACTTGCCGTCCTAGTACCCAGACCTAGCATCCTAATGCCTGCAATCTTCTATTGTCATACGTGTTTAGGCATCCGGATGCCCATCTTGGCATCTAGATGTCGGAAGCACGTGCAGAATTTCAGTGTACATTTGAAATTGAATGTTAATTCATTATATTAATTTCCAATTCCTTGGAATAATCAATGCTCCTCTTTCTCTCAAAACCAATTAGTTCCTTGAATTAGTTCTAATAAAAAGAAGGATTAAAAGCAAATTTCCATTCACAAAGTCCACAATTCCCCAAAATTTATTTTTAAATTATGAAAATTGTGAGGTTGAAACCTAGAGGGAATTCATACCAAAATCTCTCAATTCAAATATGAATTCTATATCAAATTATGAGAAAGAAAAATAATCATCAGTCAAACTCAATTCAACAACAAGAATCAAGAATTTCAATCACAAAATACTCATTCATTCAGATTAAAAACCCCAACCCCTAGTCAAGAGTCTAACCACTCATGTGTTTACAGCAAGAATAAGACTAAGGAAGGAAGAAGAACTCATCATGTATGGGCATGCTCATCGTCTTAGCTTTATCCAAAATCAAATTAAAGCACCTTAGAAGTTCCTTTATATATTTCTCTTAATACACTTGATTCCATCAATTCTTTTATATAATGAAGCTTTTACAGTTATGTTTTTCCTTGTAATATTCAACCCATTTTGCTCCCAAATTGCTTTCTCCGCTCTTCCATTACCTTCAAAGTGCACAAAGGCAGATGGACTTAGACTTGTTTTCTCCTCTTCTTGGAAACATGTATGTGATAAATCTCCTTCAAACTTAAATATTTGCCAAAGCCATTCCCTTGACACCGAGGATATCAAATTGTCCACAAACACTGTGATTGACCTTGATTCCAATTCTTTGAATTCTTGACATTAAACACTGATTCCGACCCTGAAATATCATATTATACCAAAATGAGATTCTATTTATTATTTGAAAACAAAAGTAGACTCTCAAATCAATATTATAGATTACCAATAGAAGTAATCCATGATGCTTTATAAAATGAGTAACATGCATTTTAGTTTTTGAAAAATTCATGTGATATCAATTTATCCCTTGAAAATTTTTAGGCACCATATAAGATTTGTAAAAGTTCAAATGTGACATTATGTTAATCGCTGGAAGCTTTTTTACATTAAATAAATCTTTGAAAGTTAAAATGTGACATCATTTTACTTCTTCTGTTAGACTATTAATTTGATTCAATTTTATGAAAATATATAAGTTTTCATGGACCTATTTGATTCCTAACTTTTTTTTTGATAAAATATTAGTTTTTAGGGATTTATTTACTATTGAATAACTTTATTTAAAAGAACAAAAGCAATATCACTTTTTAACATTTTAGGGACTTAATTGATATGAAAAAAATATATTTGAAGAATTAATATAATGTTGTATTTTAATATTTATCAATCCATTCAAGGTCAAAAACCTTTTATGGATTAAATTAATGTTACAAAAATATTTGACATTAAAAAGGAAGTTTATTCTTTAAATGATTGAGATTGAGCGAGAGAAAAGACCTATACTGATACTGTTGGCGCACCAAATTCACCAAGTGTCAGATTGTCGAGCTAATGTTCGACTTTGATAAATTTGAAGATTAGTTGGAGGTTCGACTTAGCTAATAGAATTGGGAGTTTGAATAAATTGATAAGGTTGACAATCCTTTCATCCGGAGTTTGACAAGTCGAAGTCGAAATTTGTCATCTGAGATTTGGAAGAATAACTGGAAGCTAGACAAACATCACATTCGAAATTCGACATGTCGAATTGATGGTTTGACACTTTAATACTTAGAAAATTCTGAAGGTGTTGAAGATATTGTCAAGAGTCATATGTGTTCGTCAAAAGGGAGGTTATTGACAGTTACCAACAATTACTGACAAAAGCTTGACTAGGACGTGGCAAAGTAGTGGCAGGGAGCAAATTATAAAGAAAATAATTGTCAAAACCATGTGGACAACATCCAACGGCAGTCGGAAGACAAATATCAAAATCCTATAGTCATAAACTGTCTATAAATACTAGTTCTGTACAAATTGTAAAAGGTTAGAATTTTTACTCAAACACTCACTCTCAAATACGTCTCCAATGATAGAACAGAGTCCTGAGTTCATTGAGTAATTATTCTTAACCCACTCTCTTTTGCTTTCCTAGGATTAGATTACTTTTCAGTTTCTTTACAATTCATGTACTTTATTTCCAATTTGTTAGTCAATTTGCATTCTACATTGCTTCTTTTTATTTAATTTGTCAAACATTACACACATGCTCAACACAATTACTTAATGTTCCATCTGCATTCATAACAAATAAGTTTGACACTTGATTCTTTTGGTGAAGAACCATAGAGGAGTAGCTTTTTGCTCCCCGAATTGAGATATTGAAAAGCAAAGGCCAAACTCCCGAAGTTTGTCGATCACGCTTGGTTTAGAGGGGTTTGGCCTCCTGTATAAGGAGTTTGTCAATTATTTGTTGTTGACAAGTAAGTGCCAAATTCTGCCATAAACAGATACCAAACTACCAAAAATGATAAAAAAAGGTAACTAATAAAGGAAAATCACTTTGGAACATTGAGTCATAACTAAAAGGATAAATTAGATTTGCTTTCAGTAAGGTCTTTCAATATTACATTTGTTCCTGTCTAATTTTCAACTTAGTGCTAAACTCCCTTAATTTATTTAAGAACATTACAGAAACCTTCCTTAATCATATATAAAAATTGAATTTAAAAATTTTTAAAACCAATTAAAAAAGACTATTTGCCGTTCATTATTTTTCTTTTATTTCTATTGAATGTCATTTTACTCTCTCCATTCACATCGAAAAACTTGCTGATCCTTTCCATCTCCCATATTCTCCTTTGTCACTCAACTCGACAACCCAAATCCAAACAATCACGAACCATCGCATAGCCACCATGTCAACTGCAATGAAGATTGCTTGGCCTTCATCATTCGAGCCCTGTGTCATTATTGTTTATGCCTCAAGTCATAGTGCTCAATGGTCATGAACTACCATTCCCTTATGTCATCAACATTGCTATTGCTGCATCCTCCTCCTACCCTAGTTAATGGTGACTGCTTCAATCTTGTGGTTGTTAGTATCCATACCTGTGAGACGAAGGTGGTGTTGCCTCCTCTTCCTTAATGACCTCCTTCTTTTCGTCTTCCTCGATGTGGATGTAATCGAAAAAAGAAAAGCACAATTCGAATTTGGAACCGAACAAATGCAAGTTCCCTCTTCAATCTCATCCTTCTCAGGGATAATCATCATGTGGAAGTGGATCTATGGAGGCTTGCGGTTGTTGTGGTTAACAACACAATGGTGGTGACTACTGATGCAGGTTACAATGGTAATAAGGTAGAGAGTGTGGTAAGTTGCAATACGAGGAGGAACATGAAAATGTAAAATTAGGGCTAACAACTTCTAAGAGTAGTTTTGAAATTATAAAAGTTACTTGGAAGCAAAGGAGATAAGTATAACTTTGAAATATTAGAGGGATTAAGTGTAATATTGGCTAGCTTTTGGCTAGCTTTTAGGGAGGCCGGTATAATTTTCCATGCCTAAAATTTTCAGTACAAGAAATGTGCAGAAAACTTACGGTGTTACTAACAGGTTTTCTGACGGGTTCATATTAAGGGTTTACTAATGAGTATGGGCCATTGATTTTTTGGCCATTGACAGAATATTACCGAGGTGCACGCATACCAGTTGGTAATTTTTAACAGATGTACCGATGAGAAGAAAAAAAAGACTAGTCGATATAATTGCATTAAAGGTATCACTAATCAGATAAATAATATTACTAACAGGATCTGTTAATTTTATTGACGGATTCATATTTTTTTAAAATATTTAATTTGAAAATACAATTAATTTTTGATAGTTAGCCCGTCAGTAATGTTCTAATAATTTTTTTTTAATAACCAGTTGCATTGTCATGTGTAGCTCATCTATATAAACTATGGATTGTTTGGTATTTTTCACTACCAGAAAAAACACGGAATACCAACGTAACATACCGATCGGTTCGAACCCGACGGTATTACTGACGGTATTTTCAATGGATTGACGCAAAATGGGAATCAATTATTTTTGTTATGCGTACCAGTTGGTAAATCCATCGGTAAATGTTGGCGCCAAAAGCTGCTACTTGGCGCACATAATATCCGACGAGTAAACCAACGGGTATATTCAATAATTTTTTTATACATATAATTATCGACGGGATTATGAATGGTTATGTAAAATAATTAATAATTATATTTATTAATTACATTACCGATGGGTTCACCGACAGTTTTATTTATCATTATATTTTTTTATAATAATTATCCCAACTGACAACTTTTTCGACAGGTGTTAATTTTTTAATTCTTATTTTTTATTAATTACAGACGGTTTTACTGACGGGTATTTGAAAATTCACACGTTGCCATGCAAAAGATAAATGGTGAGATTTCTGTTGGTAAATCCGTCAGTAATTAATTTTTATGAAACGCGTCGTTTCACCAAACTCTAACCCGTTGGTAATCCACAGATTTGTTCCACCGTCGCCTTTCTTCCTCCTCACTGTCTGAAGGCTGTCTCTCTCTCTAAAACCTCCCTTTTTTTCTCTAAGTCGCCGCGCCACACCATTTTTGCCGCCATTCGCTGCCACCGGAGTTTCGTTGGAGAAACAAAGGCCATCATTACGATCTTGAGGCTTTGGTGAGCGTTTTCATCATTTAGTTTTTTTATTTAGTGTACTTTTTCCGTTTTTTTATGGGTGCTCATAGTATTGTGTCTTGTTGCATTGGGGAGTAATTATTGTTGTTAATTTGTTAACGTAGGAGTTATTCTTGAAGGTGACAATGATTATCGACTGTTGGATCGGTTTGCCATTCTTTTTGTTTATGTTTTTTCATGTATGTAATTGTATTGATTTAAATTTATCATATACTCTTTTTCAGGATTGGATTTGGTTAGACGTTGAGAGCTTTACTACATTTTGCATTTTATTTACTACTATAGAGGTTAGTAACTCAATCTTTGTTATTTATATCATTTAATATATAGGCAGGATATATAGAGACTTATGTTTATCAGGATAGGGTTGTAAGAAATGGGGATTGCATGACTGGGTGAAAGGGCATAGAGGTCTTTCCCCGACTTGTTTAATTTGTTTGCTATGAGATTCCTTGTGTTTGCGGAGATTGCAAGATGCATGTTGTGGAGTTATAAGGGGATGCGCAATAGAACAGTCTTTAAATTATGTGAATTGCATATAATTATTGACATGTAATTATTTCACTATATCTATTTTGTTGTTGATCTTTATAATAATATCTATAATTGCTGAATTGATTGATATATCTAATGATGGAAGCTCCTACTTTAAGGGGAGATGCTGTCGAAATCTTGTTAACTTTTGTATTTGAAATAACAATTGAATTTGTATTTGAAAGTAATAACTTGCCATCTTTATAAAATTGTAGCAGGGTCTAGGGTTAAACCCAAATACAATGTTACTTTCAAATCGATTATGGATGTACAATAGATTGCATCCTAATAGATGGGGGATTAAACCAGAATTTTATATTGGCATTGAAGAATTTATGAGTATGGAAACACAACAGTTCATTGATGAAGCCAAAGTTAGATGTCCATACAATAGGTGCAAATGTAGTAAGTATTTGGATGATGATACAATAAGGGTTCATTTGTATGAGTGGGGATCCATGCCTGATTATTGGGTTTGGATTGAGCATGGAGAGGTTTCAAACTGGAAGTAGTTATGGTGGGATCCATGTACGTTAGCATGACATGGGTAATGTGCTATAGGAAGATAACCTGGTTACGCATCAAGATATGGTGTTTGATGTTGCTGGTCCTGAATTTGCTGCTCATTATTCGCAGCCTTCAGTTGAGGAGCCAAATCAAGATGCCACTCAATTTTATAGTCTCCTAGAAACTGCCAATCAACCCTTATGGGAAGATTGTGTGCACTCTGAATTGTCATTAGTAGTTCGAATGTTGAGCATTAAGTCTGAAAGGAATCAAAGCCAAAGTTCTTTTGATCAGTGGGCTGCATTGATAAGTGAGCTGAGTCCGAACCCCGATGTAATTCCAAAAGATTTTTATCAAGCTAAAAAATTAGTTTCTAAACTTGGGTCGGAGGAAATAAAGATTGATTGCTACTTGAAAGGTTGCATGCTTTATTATAAAGATGATATTTCATTGACTGAGTGTAAGTTCTGCCAAGAGCCTAGATTTAAACCTAAGAGATATGGAAGTGGGAGGTATAAGGATATCCCTTAGAAAAGAATACACTATCTACCCTTAATCCTTAGACTCACAAGACTCTATGCATCAATGAGCTCGGCTTCTCATACGAGGTGGCACAGTGAAAATTAGAGGGATGATGGTATGATGACGCATCCATCGCATGGTGAGGCATGGAAAAAGTTCGATCAACAATTTCCTAATTTTGCTTATGACCCCTGAAATGTTAGATTGAGACTCCGTTCAGATGGATTTACTTCGAATAACTAATTTAGCAAACCCTATTCCTATTGGGCTATAATTTTTACACCATATAATCTCCCTCCTGAAATGTGCATGAAAGATCCTTACCTGTTTTTAACATGTATAAATCTTGGACCTGATAATTCAAAAGTTAAGATTGATATGTATCTTCAACCAGTAGTTGATCTTACTTATGACATTTCAACAAAGCAGAATTTTTTGATGAGAGTTGCATTAATATAGACTATCAATGATTTTCCAAATTATGGAATGCTATCTGGATGGATGACCCAAGGAAAATTAGCATGCCCAATTTGTATGGAGGATGCTAAAACATTCACCTTGAAACATGGAGGAAAGAACTCTTGGTTTGATTGTCATAGAAGGTTCTTAGATTCTGATCATCTATATAGGCGAAGTAGATATGACTTTAAAAGTAATTGTATTGAGCATGATAAGCCTCCAGTTAGAATAAGTGGCCCCGAAATGTGGGAAGAGTTAAGGATTTCCTAAAAATAACAGAAGTCGGGAAGGTAATGCAAATGCCAGGGTATGTGGTATACCATAATTGGACCAAACAAGGTATTTTCTGGGAGTTGCCGTATTGGAAGGATAATTTAGTACATCATTGTTTAGATGTCATGTATATTGAGAAAAATGTGTTTGATAACATTATGAATATTGTATTGGATAGAGATCGAACCAAAGACAACGACAAGGCAAGGCATGATCTGGCTGAGTATTGCACGTGGCCTGATTTGCATTTACAAGAATTAAGAAGTGGTTTTTTTCTATAAACTAAAGGCCAAATATGCTGTAAGTTCCAATCAGAAACAAGCTGTTTGTCAGTGGCTGAAGGAGTTGAGAATGCCCGATGATTATGCTTCTAATTTAAGTAGGTGTGTGAATTTTGCACAGGGTAAGTTTGTTGGCATGAAAAGTCACGTTTTCATGGAGTATTTGCTTCCAATTGCATTAAGAGAGCTACCTGATGTTGTCTGGAAGCCCCTAACCGAGTTGAGTTAGTATTTTAGTTATATATACTCTTCTACTCTTATGGTTGATGATCTACTGGTCATGGAAAAAAACATTCCCATAATTCTCTGCAAATTAGAGAGAATTTTTCCTCCAGGGTTCTTTGACTCAACGGAACACTTGGCCATACATTTGGCATATGAAGCACGGGTGTGTGGATCGGTTCAATATAGGTGAATATATCCATTTGAAAAGGAAATAGAAGGATTTAAAAGAATCATGAAGAATAGGTCTCAAGTGAAAGGATCAATATCTCAAGCTTATTTAGCGAAAGAGACTTCAAATTTCTGCTCATTTTACTTTCAGTCACATGTTCAATCTAGGAGAACTGCGTTGGTCGTAATGACGATGGAGGGGAGTGTTCTACTCCACCAACTTTGCCTATATTCAATCAACCTGGTCAAGGAGCTGGAAAGAGCGTGGCTTGATGGCTTACTTCCTAGGAGTGAAATTATGCACACTTACATATTTTGATAAATTGTGATGAGGTGCAACCATTCAGATTGTGTAACATCCCAAATTTCATCTAGGCTAATTGACTCGATGAACTCGAGCAATCAATTTACTGACTAGGCGGTTGATCTTGGCCCCATAGAGGGAAAGGTCAACATTGGTGAGTTATTGTTGATTAATGACATTAGCATAGTTAGAAGACACACAAGAATAACCAATGATAAGTACTACTAAGACATAAACTCTAAATTAAGCATATTGGACAAGGACAATTTATTTACAAGATTAAATTCCCTAATCAATATTAGTAAATTACATTAATCAAATAAATAGTAAGAAATTTATTTGAAAGATTAATCCTAATTAATGAGTAAAACTAATAGAAATTAGACAAATGTCATGAAAAATAACAAATAATGTTAGAATAATTAAGTGTGTCTAGCAAAAGATGCAAAGAATTATAAAAATGCCATTACTTAGTAGAATTTCAAAAATACCTTTACTATGTAAAGGAAATTTCCAAAATACCCTTGTCTTATTAGTAAATGACAAATATACCCTTATTCTATAAATGGAATTACAAGAATGCCACTATCATTATCCAATTACAAAATTACTCTTGTTTTGGATTAAGAAATTACTACAATGCCACTATTTTAAATAATTACAATAATACCACTACTTTAAATAATAACAATAATGTCATTACTTTAAATAATTGCAACAATGCCATTATACCAATCTCTAGGCTTGTCTTGAAACAAGAATGAATCTAAGCCATTGGATTAATGCTAGAAAAAAAAATTCAAATGGACAACTTTCAAATCTCTAATATAAAATAATAAGTTATCAGTATAAGTTTCTACAGATAATTGATTTAACAGTAACATTAAGACACTGACAATGTAAATGATCCAAATAATATAATCATAGATGGTGGAGCTAATGAATGAGCATGTTACAAAAATTAACTTAGGATCCTAATTTTAAGAATAAGATATAATAGCTTTGCCATGACTTGGTCAAACTAAAATATCTTATCTATCATAAATTATGATAAGACAAAACATAATACACATACATATCATACCATGCATGAAAGAACTTAACACTTGGATCCTTTCATCTATGTATGAGCCAAGAATTAGCATTATCATGATAGGGGACAAATTGATTTAATGAATGAAATTGTGGCGTAAAAAGCTCTTGATGCCATTAAAATTAGCCTACACTAGTCATTACTTAGCTTCCAACATAAAGATTGTGCTTAGGACTTAGCAATCCAACATGATTATTAATCCAACCATATGAGCATCCAAGAACAAGAAATGGAAGCACAAAAACCCCTCCATTACAGCCCTTAAGTCACGGCTTCTTGGCGTATAAAAGGGAGGGGAGTGTGTGAACTTATTCCTCATAACACACTTTTGCTAGTCTCTAAGCCTTAGAAATTCCCTAAGTGTTCTTTCTCTCTTATTCTTTCTCTATCATTTCTTCTTATATTCTCCTCTTCAAAGACTTCTTTTCACCATATAAGCTTCATGCAAACACTTAAATCCTAAGTCCAAACTTTCACTAGCCCTCACAAGAGTTAAAATCTTTAACTCTATTGAGAAATATTTTCTTAAGCACTCAATCTCTAGAGCCAAGATTCAAGGAGGGGTATCCACTCCAAGGACTCTTGCTCAAGCTCAAGAAAGAAGAGAAGGACTCTTTTTAGACCCTACACAAGAGGTAGGAGTTTCTTCTTTATTTGTTCAAGCATTGTTGTTTTCTAACCTTATCCATGGTTAGAATGCCTCAAGCTTATGTTATTGACAAGAGTTTTGAATGGTTATTTGTAAAATATATTTTTAGATAGCAAAGCATGTTCTATTCTATTCTAACTATTTTTATGATGTCATCATACTCAAATATTGCTTAAAAAGGTCGTATGTGAAACTTGAATTAATAAAAGAGACTTAAGACATGAAAATGGTAGGTGCTGGAATTTCTGGCTATTTCTAGCAGTAGGCACTTCGAAAAGCATTGTTCATAAAATATAAAGTATCTTGAAAAGAAATATTTTTAGCATAACGTAGACACAATGTAGAACACTCTCCAAAAATAATCACCCAAAACGGAATTCTCTAGCTCAGGATATAAATTTTTAAATTTGTGCCTAAGACTGAAACTTTGATTCTGACCTTTTAGTAGTAAAATAGGTGTAACTCACTTTAGAAAAATGCAAACAGAATGATTTTAACTCTGTTGGGAAGCTAACACACATAGGAACACATCCATGTATGTCATACATAAATATTTGAACCACGAAAGTACAACATAACAAATTAATTGGTGGGACAACGTGTTGAGAGTGTCTGAAAAGGGGCAACTTTGCAATGCTACTATGTCATAACCATAAATGTATTTTTAATGAAATTACCCTTAATGGAAAGCTTGATAAATTAGGAATCTGGAATTACCTTTAAGAGACTAAGATAACAAGTATACAAAGACTTACAAAATTTATTCTAAAAGGTGCCAAAACTGTAAATAAAATATTCAAGTCTTGTAAAGAGAATTTTAAGGATTTAAGTAGAATAATAATCTTCAAGAGGATAAATATATATGTAAAATTCATAAAAGGGCTCAAAAATATATAAAGAAATTCTAATAATATTTTAACATGCATTAATATATTAATGGAATGCTAAGAGTACAAAGAAGACTAAGAGAAAAAAAGATTTGGTTAGAATTTGTAAAATGGAAGAATGACATTCATAATGTATAAATACCAAGACATCGATGACCCTTTAGGGACACTAGAGACTTAACTTGATAACTTGGGTTTCTTAACATGAATCATCTATTAGAAATCTATATGAGATTATCTGCTTTATTATGAGATTTACATGATATGTCTACTGTTTTGTCATGAGGCTTAGCATGAAATGCCTATTATTTGATATATGGTTGGAGATATTGTCTATGTTACGTGAAGTGATATACCATAATGATGTGATATGAAATGATGATGATAAAATGATTGATTGTGCCATGATTTATTTATGTTTGCATAATGATGTGCATACATTCATGCTTCAAATGAAATAATAAATGGACAATCTCACTGCTTAACCTCTCAAAGGGAATAAGGCATTGGTGTTGTGCACTTAGTGAGAATAAATTAATAAATGATTTGGCTCATTGCTTATGCCCTTAAAAGGGTAATAAGGCATTGGTGTTGTGCATTCAGTGAGAATAAATTAATAAATGATGTGACTCATTGCTTTAAAAAGGAACTAAGACATTGGTGTTGTGCACTCAGTGAGAGTTAAATAATAATGGGAGAAGCTCATGGCTTAACCATTGAGATTACAGCAACAGAAAGAACATAAAAGTAAAGCCTAGAAAAGTAGCAATGAAAGACTAGAAAAGTGGATTTGAGCTAAGCTCACGGCTTAACCCCCTAAACCGTTGAGATCACGGCAACGGAAAGAAAACCAAAAAGTTGTGGCGACGACCACGGTATGAGCTCATTACCCTTGAGGGTGGTCTAAGGCATTGATGCATTCATTCCATGAGTAATTAAGAAATATGTTAATAGAGTAAAAGAAAGATGGTGATCGTAAAACAAGTGAATGTTGAGGATGAGTAATCATGAAATGCATGCATCTCCCAAATTATTATTGCCCGTTAGTGATTTTATATGATATGCTTATATGTATGCTTGATGAAGTACTGAATTGATATTTCTGCTAATGTTCAAGAATAATTTAAAAGCAACTTCACTTCGGCTAATTACGTTTACGAAATTAGTAATTGAACTATTTATATGTCTACCTTTTTATAATAAACCCGAAGTGACTGGGACGACAACGATGACACTTTTAGTACAATTAGGAACCCCTACTGAGAAATCTTGTATTTCTCACTCCTATGTTTCCTTTCTGTTGTTGTTACCAAAGACAGACATGTCCACTTAAAGTAACGGAGCTGTAGCTGAGGGAGGCGGTAGCATGTGAAGATTCCAGACCTTTCAAGAAATAGCACTCCAAGTTTAGTTATGTTATGGATGTGAAGAATATACCTGTAGTAGTAGAATTTAAATTGTTATTAAGAACTTATCACTATGGTATATGTTCTGGTATGACTTATTTATCAAGTAGTTAGCTTTCAGCTTATGTAATGGTAATTTTACATTTAATTCTTTATCCCGCTTTATTGAATTAAGTAAGCATGCAAAGTAATTTTGAGTACCATCTATGTAAGCATTATGTATCTCAATTCTGGCTACAGGCTTAAGCTTTCGAAAAGTAATTTAAAAGGAAATATAGTTATCCACTATTTTTCTAAGTTAATTTCAAAAGAAAATGAATGCAAGGCATAAGTGACATCTAATAGAATCCAAATGCGAGCTTAAGCGTAGTTGGGTTCTTTTAGGGTGTTACAGATTGTAAGTCAACAATCCCTTTTTTATGTGAAAGTGTGATATTATTTATCTTTGAAATAACATAAAATACATTTTCAATAGCAGATACTTTGAGCAACTGCATGGCCAAAATTCTCTTCAACAATTTTCGGATTGGTTTAGATTGCATGTAAGTCTACTTGTTTAAGATTATGTAACCCAATATATTCCTATCTATTTATTTTATTTGATACAAGTCTGTTTGACATTTTAAACTTCATGTACGTAGGTTCATAACAAAAACAATGGGGTAACATGTCTCCATTTGTTTAATTTGGCTTGGGGGCCAAAAAATAAAGTAGTAAGTTGGCCCATGTACTATGTCAATGAGTACAAGTTTCACACAGTAGATTGGGGTACGGGAAAAAATATGACAACACAGGTGTTTGTGTTAAAGGAGATACTGAGGACGGAGAATGTGATTGGTATGGGGTCGTTAAGGAAATCCTTGAGTTTGAGTACGTGGGTGAGCTCGCAAATAAATGTGTTTTATTCAAATGTGAATGGTATGATCATACCCGATTTACTGGGACATGACAACACAATAATTACAAAATCATTGAAATCAATCACACTAGAAGATACATAAGTTATGATCCATTTATTATAGCCCAAAATGCTAGAAAAGTGTATTATATGTCTTATCCTGGGAAAAGTAGGTCACAGTGGAGGGCTGTGAACAAGATAAAACTAAGAGGTATGATTGAAATTGAGGAAGATACTGTTGAAGATATTTATCAAGTTGATGATCCACCCTCTTCAAGGGTAGTAATCGATGCAGACAACCTTGAAAACTCTCTTTTGTTGACTACTGGGGAAGTTGACATAATTGAATACATGAGTAACCACCCAATTAGAAATTACAAAGACAAAATAAGTGCTAGTAATGCTGATGATTCACCTAGTGATCAATAATAGAGTGATGATAAAAATAGCACTGCACTTTCAGATTAACTAAGATGTTTAATACTATATGCAATATTATTATGAAATTATTTAGAATTTCCTGATTTATTATTTTTTCTATGAACTACTTTTTAATTGTTTCAGTATAGCTGGTGAAGGCAGAGGCCGACCTCAGAAGGTCGGTTTGCCCACCCCGACCCACCTCAGATGATGATGATGGTGATGCCACCGACGATGTCGACACTCGGGAGTTCAGCTAGTTTTTATCTAGTTTCTAGATTTTTTTTTCATTCTAGATTTTTTTTTACATTTATTGTAGTTTGTATATACTTTATTGTCATAATTTACTATTTTATTTAATTACTTTAATTTATTCATTTTAATATTTTATTATTTAATATCAACTTAATTTATGATTAGGTTATTATATAAATAAACAACTAATAGATAACATATTATCAATCACATAAAGTTCTGAAGGTAATAATTAAAAAAAATTATTTGTTACCGATGGGTAACATCATTGGAAATTTGCAATTTTTATTTTAAATTTAATTTTCGCATGATAAAAAATTGCTAGTAAATTATGTGAACACTTATTGATAAATATAAATAAAACCATCAGTATAAATTTGTCCCTAAAGACAAAGGTGACACCTTTTATTTAATTATATCGACGGCTAATTATCATTACACTCGTCGATAACAGCGTCAAAATTAACCGACGAGTTTTTTCTGCTGTTGGTAATATTCATTGACGGCCTTGTCACCGATGCCTCCATAACCATTGGTAATGCCGTCGGTAAAAAATGGGATCATTGGTAAAATGCGTCGGTTTCCCACCCCTTTCTTGTAGTGTTTTTATTTTGTATTTATATAATAATTTATTATCAATTAAAGTGATATTAATTAAGAAAATAATGAAATAATAATAAGCCTAGGCTCTTGACAGAACTCACACTCGATCAATGCAATTTCATCTTTATAATAAACGATGCAATCTTTCGAGCATTAGTCAATCTTTATTTCCTTCAACCTAAGTTTAGAAACAAATTTTTAATCTTGATATAAATCTTTTGGAATTACGTCGAGATTCGAACTTAGCTCATTAGTCAATGTAGCCCATCGGGATTTGAACTTTGGCCTTGGTTTTGTTCAAACTTAATGCTCAACATCTGAACCGCCAATGACAACTTGGAGTGTAGACAATCCTCCCATAAAGGTTGATTGGCAGCCTCTAGGAGACAATATATCCTAGTGCGTGACATCTTGGTTGGGATCTTCGACTAAAAGCTAAGAATAATGAGCTATAAATTCAAGACCAACAACATCAAAAACCATCTCCTGATATCTAACTAGATTAATTATCCTCCCACAACACATTGCTCACGCCATGTTGAGCTACGTGGACCCCACCAGAACTACTTCCAATATGAAACATACCCATTTGATTCTATGCATTAACTACCTCCCTATGCTTAGTCCAAATCCAATAGTCAGGCATGAATCCCTACTTGTACAAATGAACCCTTACGGTATCATCATCTAAATATTTTCTTCATTTGCACTTATTACGTGAACACCTAACTTTTGCCTCAATGAACTATTGTGTTTGACATGCTATCCTCATAAATTCTTCAACACTACTGTAAAATTCTGGTTTAATCCCCACCCCATTAGGATGCAATCAATCGTACATTCATGACTGATTTGAAAGAAACATTGCGCGTATGAGTAACCTTAGACTCTAAAATTTTTAAAGACGTCAAAGTATTACATTCAAACACAAATTCAATTACTATTTAAATTTTTAATACAACTACTTTTAATCTTATTTCGTTAACAAGAATTATGACAAATTTCAAAAACATCTCCATTTAAATTAGGAGTGTCCGTGTAACACCTATCACATCTGGGTGCGCTACATATCATCGTTCCCAGTGTGAGTTCTGTAACACCCAGCATGCGGATATTGTCCGCTTTGGGGCCTAACTGGGCCCCCTCACAGATTTGCTTTTCCCTCTCTTAAGGGAAAAACGCGTCTGCATGGGGGAGGTATCCACACCCTTATAAGGCATGTTTCGTTCCCCTCCCCAACTGATGTGGGACTAGTTCCACCCCCTCCTAATGGGGCCCAGCATCCTCGTTGGCTGGCACATCGATCCCAGGACCAGCTCTGATAGCATCTGTAACATCTGTCACATCTGGACGCGCTACATATCGCCGTCCCTAGTGTGAGTTCTGTAACACCCAATATGCAGATATTGTCTGCTTTGGGGCCTAACTGGGCGCCTCTCACGGATTTGCTTTTTCCCCTTTTAAGGAAAAACGCGTCTGTATGGGGGAGGTATCCATACCCTTATAAGGCATGTTTCATTCCCCTCCCTAACCGATGTGGGACTGGTTCCACCCCTCACAATGGGGCCCAGCATTCTCGCTGGCTGGCACATTGATCTCGGGACTAGCTCTGATACCATTTGTAACATCTGTCACATCTGGGCGCGCTACATATCGCTGTCCCCAGTGTGAGTTCTGTAACACCCAGCATGCAGATATTGTTCGCATTGGTGCCTAACTGGGCGTCCCTCACGGATTTGCTGTTCCCCCTCTTAAGGGAAAAATGCGTCTGCATGGGGGAGGTATCCACACCCTTATAAGGCATGTTTCGTTCCCTTCCCCAATCGATGTGGGACTAGTTGCACCCCTCCTAATGGGGCCCAGCATCCTCGCTAGCTGGCACATCGATCCCGGGACTGGCTCTGATACCATCTGTAACATTTGTCACATCTGAGTGTGCTACATATTGCCGTCTCCAGTGTGACAGATGTTACAGATGGTATCAGAGCCAGTCCCGAAATTGATGTGCCAGCCAGCGAGGATGCTGGGCCTTATTAGGAGGGGTGGAACTAGTCCCAAATCGGTTGGGGAGGGGAACAAAACATGCCTGATAAGGGTGTGGACACCTCCCCCATGCAGACGCGTTTTTCCCTTAAGAGGGGGAAAAGCAAATCCGTGAGGGGCACCTAGTTAGGCCCTAAAGCGGACAATATATGCATACTGGGTGTTGCAGAACTCACACTGGGGACGGCGATATGTAGCACGCCCAGATGTGACAAATGTTATAGATGGTACCAGAGCCCGTCCCGGGATCGATGTGCCAGCCAGCAAGGATGCTGGGCCCCATTAGGATGGGTGGAACTCGTCCCACATCGGTTGGGGAGGGGAACGAAACATGCCTTATAAGGGTGTGGATACCTCCCCCATGTAGACGCGTTTTTCCCTTAAAAGGGGGAAAACCAAATCCGTGAAGGGTGCCGCAAAGCGAACAATATCTACATGCTGGGTGTTACAGAACTCACATTGGGGATGATGATATGTAGCGCGCCCAGATGTGACAGATGGTATCAGAGCCAGTCCCGGGATCGATGTGCCAACCAGCGAGGATTCTGGGCCCCATGAGGAGGGGTGGAACTAGTCCCACATCGGTTGGGGTGAGGAACGAAATATGCCTTATAAGAGTGTGGATACCTCCCCTATGTAGACGCATTTTCTCTTAAGAAGGGGAAAAATAAATCCGCGAGGGGCGCCCAGTTAGGACCCAAAGCAGACAATATTTGCATGCTGGGTGTTACAGAACCCACATTGGAGACAGCAATATGTAGCGCACCTAGATGTGAAAGATGTTACAGTCCGTCCTTATATATTTCAGTGCAACCATAGACTTACAATTTTTTAACGACGTCAAATTATTACTTTCAAACACATTCAATTAGTCTTTAGATTTTTTTTAATGCAGTTACTTTTAATCTTATTTTCCTAAAAAAAATTTAACAAAATTTCAATAACATCTCTGCTCAACTTAGGAGCTTCTGTCATCATATAATTTAGCGCAACCCTAAACCATAGGCATCCAATTTTTAAAAGATGTCAAGTTGTTATTTTCAAACATAGTCAATTGGCCATTAATTTTTTTTAATATGGTTACTTTTAATCTTTTTTCTTGACAAAAATTTTAATAAAACTTAAACAACTGCTCTGCTTAAATTAGGAGCTTCTGCCATTAGATATTTCATTGTATTCAACAATCATAGACATTATTAAAAGCCAACAACATAAAACACATAGTTAAACAGTTACATATTAACAATTACATACAATTCACGTAATCTTAAAAACCATTGTAGAGCGCATCCCCTTATAACTCCACAACATGCATTCTGTAATATCTACAAACACAGAGAATCCCACAGCAAACAATGCAAACAACTTGGGGAAGGACGTCTAAACCCTCCCCCCCAGTGGCGTAATCTCCATTTCCTATAAATCTATCCTAGAAAACATAAGTTTCTACCCTACATACTTATTAAAGCATATAAATAACAAGAATTTCATTACAAACCTATAATGCAGTGGAAAAAACAAAGAATCAAAACGGTCCCTGCACACAACCAAATCCAATCTTGAAAATCCAATATGAATAATATTTTACTTTACACACTTATAAACATTTATATATACAAAATATAAAACAAAATAAGGAAAAAAAATAGCAAACCGCTCTCAATGTTAGTAAGTTAATAGTACCACCCTTCAACACAATTCCTATATTAATAAAATAACAACAATAATTACTCTTCAATACAATAAAACACAACACTATGGGCACCCATAAATGAACGGAAAAAACTAAACCAAATTAGAAAGCTAAACCAACTAAAATACTCACCAACGTTCCTAGATTGCAATGGTGCTCTCTGTTTCGCAAATGGACCTCCAATTCACGAATGGAGCTCTAATAGCAGCCCACGATGGCAAAGAGCAACTGCAATGGTGAAGGAGAAAGATACTGAAAATGTAAAAGAAAATATTTAAACACTCGTGAATATACCTATCAATAGACTTAAAAAACTTTTAAAAAAATTGCAGTTAAAAAATATTTTTTAAACACCATCGGTAAAATTAAAGCATTGGTAATGTAAGGAAAAAAAAACTAAAATTAAAATATTACAGCCTATTTGGCAAGTGCTTTTAAAACTTGTTTTTGATTTTTAAAAGTAAAAGAACAAAAAAACTTGTTTGATTGAGATATTTCCCAACTCATGTTTTAAAAACAAAAAACCACAACTACGATTTTTAAATGGAAAACACAAAACACTTTCAACATGTTTTTCAATTTTGTTGTTTTCAAATCAGTGAAAAACATGGTGCCATTATTGTAAATAACTCAACTTATTGTTTTGTGCCATTGTTCGAATCCTCTTAGCCGCTCTTCTCTTATTTTTTTGTTGGATGCCTTTCACCTTCAACCAAGAGCAAATAGACAACCTTCAAACAGCTTCGACGACCTGGTCCCTAAACCTACTCTCGCCGACGTCACCTAGAGCGCCCAAGACCCAACCTTCAATGAGAGTCGAGAGAGTTCTCCCCCATTTGTGGCACACAACTTGCTCCCCAAACCACCACCTCAAGCTGCTCCCTACTCGCCACGACTGCTCCCTTAGATCCGCCTGAGCTGGAGTTTAGGATGGTTGCTATCGCGACTCAGCATCGGCCTTGCTGCGATGATGGTGGATTCCACGGCAGAGGAGATTGTGGCTTCACGGCTTTGTGGATAAGTCTGGTGGATGAAAGGGGACAGGTGGTGGTTTTTGTCGCCGGTTGAGCTTGATGATGATGGTGGTGGTTTTGATTTTTCCTTTTCTAATTTTTTGGCTTTGCAGCTTTGGTTTTTAATTTCCATTTTGGCTGGGCTCGATTCTTGATGCCGGCTTTGTTTTTGGTTTTTGGCTGAGCTTGATGATGATGGTGGTTTTTGGTTTCTTGATGATGATGATGGTGGTGGTTTTTGGTTTTTGATGTTGGTTAGCGAACTCAAGTAAGGGGCTATGGTTCTAGTTGATGGTGATGGTGGTTTTTGGTTTATGATGATGATGATGATGATGATTGTTAGTTGATGGTGATGGTGGTTTTTGGTTTCTGATGGTGGTTAGTGAACTCAAGTAAGGGGCTATGAAAGAACCATTTCACATTGTGCCAAACATTTTTTTTTGTTTTATTAGTTTTAAAACTTGTTTTTTTAAAAAAATTATCCGAACAAATTTTCTGTTTTAATCATTATAAAACTATTTTTAAAGTTAATTTGACAAATAATTTTTTTTAATTTTTAAAAATTGAACTTAAATTTGTTTTCTAAAATAGTTTTAAAAAAGTTAAGAACAAAAACACTTACAAACAACCCCTTAAACACCCATTGCTATGTCGATTGGTAAGCTTCTTGCTCCACGTGGCGTGCGTGCAAGTACGTTACCGACGGGCTAAGAATCACTATTGAACCAATTGGTAAACCCGTCGGTATACTCATTGGAAATTGTGCACGCTATATGACACACAGTGGTGCCATTAACTACCGATGGGTTTATCGACAGATTATCATATAAATTAATTATCACAAGTTTAATAATATTAAAATAAACAATCCATCGGAAATCCTATTGGTAATTACTGACTTATATGTACCCGTTGATAATAACTATCGGTAACCCGCGAATGTCTTGTGTTCTTTTTCTGAAAATTCAAAAGTTAGAAAAATAATAATAATAAAGTCATAAAGATAGTGGACGCCCTCGCGAGTTGAATGCCGGGTACGTTGCTGGAATTACTTTTGCCCAATAACACTTAACTCAGTTGAAAGACTAAAATTTAACTTTCTAGAAAAATTTAACTTTCCAGGTGGCATATATTAAATAACACCAAATCTTTGACTAACAAATTATCGATATTCCCAGTCAATTAACAGGTATCATGCTGCTCGTCAATTCATTGTTTTTGGTTTTAGTTTTGACGTGGTCAATTCATTGTTTTCATTTATGTATGTATATAAATATCTTACGATTTAATCTTTATAATAGTAATAAATAATAAAACATACTAGTTTTAAATTCTTTTTTATAAATTGCTTTCCATTTTTATAATTTTAGTTGCACTAAAATTTAATAATCGTTGTTTTTTATTTTTGTTCAAATTCATGTTAATATTTTACAGTTAACTCACTTGTCAAATATCAACATGGCATGAGAGTAAATTTGAAAAAGAATAAATTCTCAAATTGGTCCAGACTAATATATTGAAGGGATAAATTTGTTTTTCAGGATTTCAAAATTTTCATGTGGTTCTTCACTTTTATAAAAAGGGACACATTAATTTCTCTACTGGTTTATTATTCCAATTTATACTTGACAAAAAAAATAATATTGACTGTTAAATTGTTGATGTATGTATCTTCATTAAACTCCATAATAGCACTAATGGACATCATTTTGGCTTGAGATATTTGCAAATGAAGAAGAAACTAGATAATGAGTTAGGGTCGTGTTTGAGGATCCATAATCGTAGTTAGTAAAAAAAAAAAGATCAAAATGTTGTCATTTCGATAAAAATTGGACCATAACAAAGAATTAAACCAACAATTTAACAAGTCATGTGTACTTTTCATTACATATTGGAATGATGAATTAATAAAAGGACTAACATGTTCCTTTTTATGAAAAGTAATGGACCACAAACATACTTTCAAATTTTGATGCCTCAATTTGTCCTTCATAATATTAATAAGGGACCAACTTGGGAATAGGTTTCTTATGGGTTTAGTATAGATATCTATATTATTTCAATTATCTATGTTTCTAGGAATGAGTTTCTTAGGAGTTTAATAAGAAAAATGTTTATTCTATTACTTGTTTTATATCAAAATATGCGTCTGAAATTTCTGAATCTTTATCTCCACAAGATTCTGCATCAAAATACCATTTTTTTTTTAACTTCAACCTGTTCAGCTCCCTATTGGGTAATTAGATAATAACAACTATTTAAATTGATAGTTATATACATTTGCCTTTCAAACCACGTGTGTGTGTGTGTAACAACTCAAGTAAGAGAGGTGAGTTATTGTGAGAGTCAGAGCAGAAAATCTGAGTCGTTGGATATTATATAAATGATCAATGTTAAAACATGAAATCACATGATATTTTTAAATGATCACGTGATAATTAATTATCATTTCAACCTAACAATCCATGTATAGTTAACATGTCACTTCTAAATGTCTATTACCACTTACACTCGTAATGTTTTTTAGTTGATTTCTCTATAATAATTCTGTTATTATATTTAATCAAAATAATAGTATTTATTCGTCATAATTTTATCTTAATTTTTTTTTATTATTATTAGTTGGATCAGAAATAATTTAATTATTTGAAGTATTTAATATTTAGTCGTAAATAAGAGACATTTTTATAAAATATTTTTAATGGATACTAAAAGTACTAATAATTTGTTTTTTGGTACTTTTGAAATTACACTAATCGCAATGGGCTTTTAAACCTAGGACTTCTTGTATATTAGTCAAATCCCTCACCACTAGATCAATCCTAGTAACTTTAAAGCCCCATTTGATACACAATATAAAACATAAAAGTATTATCTAATACTATAAAATCAATTTTTATCACATATTTGGTATCACAAATGATAGTATAATGTTATATAATCAAACTAGTTTTATGATATGATCATACAATTAAGTTATAAGTTTCTAAAAGACTTGATAACACCATATAGTATTAATTTTACAAGCTAATTTTAAATTAACCTTGACTTGCTCTTCTATGTCAACATCCCACCCCCATCCACCCCCAGTAGTAGCCTGTTACCCACTGATCACAGCCTATGCGCCGCTAGTCACTGCTCGCTTGCCTACCGGTCGTTGCCCATCATTCCTTGCTTGTTGCCTGTCACCCGTCAGCCTCCTCCTTTCGCCACTCACTACCCGCTTACTCATCCACCGTCAATCATGTGTGTGGCGCACCAAACAATATATAGAATAAAAATTTATACAATGAATTTCTTATACTACACTATCAGACCTTACTATCATGTCTATTATTATCAGATTTTATCCTATACAATGCACCAAATAAGGCATAAAAGTACTAATAATTAATTTCTTTAAGATAATATTTCGATATAAATATTGACTTATTTGTTTAAATTTTTTTGATACAATAATTATCTAAATATTATAACATTGATTATTTATTTAAAAATGAGGTAATGTTCATTTTATTCCCTCACTTTATACTCATGAGTCATTTTAGTCCCTGACTTTTAAAATGAGTCAAATTAGTTCCCGACATTGCGAAATGTAAGTCATGTTAGTCCCTCAATCCAATTTTAATATTCTATCAATTAAATGATGATAGGTAATTTTAAGTGATACCTTGACATTGCAGGTATAAAAGCTCACAAGAAGGGGGGTGAATTGTGCTTTTCTTTTCTAAACCATTTTGAAATTGAAACTTGAAACAAAAACTATCAAGCGTGAAGCTTAAATGCAGCAGAAATTCAAAAAGTGACTTTCTAAAATAAAGCGCTAGTAGTAGATAGACTGAAATGGTAAACTTGAACAATAAAAGTAAAGAGATAAAGTATAAGAAGATATTGCACAAGAGTTTTATACTGGTTCGGCCAACACCTGCCTACATTTAGTTCTAAGCAACCACTGAGTTTCACTAACCTTTTTCAACCTGAGAAAGAAAAAAAAAACTAGATAGTCTTTACAATAGCCTTTCCAAGTTCTCACCTGTGACAAGTAGATAACTCCTACTGTCCTACACCAAGTAGTTCTTTTCTAGCCTCTTCAAGCTGCAATTGAGTAGTTTTTTCACAAGCCTCTCCAAGCTAAACCGTGAACAATAAGAACACCTTTGCTATCACTTTGCAAGTAGTTTTGCCATAGCCTCTTCAAGCTATTTCACACTGATCACTACTGGATCGAGGATACAGAGGTTTGGTGTTTGGGTTACCACTCAAACTAATCTGCACTCAAGTTTCTTTACAAATATGCAATGAATAATCCTAAGATAACTTGAGTGACTTTTTTCTAATGATTATTCCTAAGAAGAACGTATGAATAATCTAATAGCTTAAAAAGGAACTGATTACAAGAAGTAATAAACTTCACAAAATAGATGAAGGAAAGATTTTGTAGTGTTTTAGCTCTTGTAATTATCAAGTCTTTGTACTTGAAAGCTCAACATCTCCATTTATAGATGGTCCCCTTTTGTGACCATTACCGTTGATCTGTTATCCAAGTGACACATGTTGATCATCTATTTGTGTCTTGGAAACATAATCTAGAGGAGTAGCTCGTCTGGTGTCAAAGCTTTTTGCAAAGCCGTTGAGAGGTTGAGGTTTTTTATGTCCTTCATAAAATAATTTTCTACTTTTTGATCTTGGTTTTTGAACTCCTTTTTCTAGAAGCTGAAGTGGTTAACCAAAGGGGTTGATGAGATGACGTGTCAATCTGAAACTGGATTTGACTTTACTTTTGAATTTCAAAATTCAAAATTTCCCTCTTTTTTAGTGAAGTGAATTTTTTGATGTGCGCTGTCAGTTCTTTGGTGCAAATTTGGTCTTCTAATCTTTAATCTGATTTTTATGATGATTGAAGACTTTGTAACACGTTATTTTAAGATTTTGCATGATATCTTCATTCTTGACGTACTTTCTTATGTCTCGTGCTACTTTCTAAAGACCATTGCCTTAGTTTCTTGTTCTTGAAAAGATTTGCTTTATTCCTTGATGTATGTAAACATATTTTACTCGATATAATTTTCACTTCATTTAAGTTCAGTCTCAACACGAGATAAAACATATTTGCACATATAAAGTTAAATTGTTCTCGCTCAAGTCTGTGTTATGTATTTAAGAAATACCCGTTACGCTTAGTCAATAAAGTCAAGGCAGATATTAGTCGTTCTTCAAAATATTTTCTTTAAATTGACTTTGTTGTCATTCAAAACTATGTAGCTCACATACTTTCTGAAGGGATCTGGAGTTTATAGGCATACCATATGTCATCTAAAGTAGAATAAAATTTAAAATGACTCATATTGGTGTTTAAAATATACAAAATAAATCATTTAAATATTTATTCTAGTCATAAAATAACTCATATGTGTAATTTTAAATACCAAAATAAGTTATTTTAAACTTCATTTTATTTCAGATGACACATGGTATAATAATATATCACTTAACATTACACATCATTATTTAATTGATAAAATGTTAAATAAAAGTGGAATAAGGTACTAACTTGACTGATATTCTGTAATGGCAGGGATTATTTTGACTCATTTTAAAAGTCAGGGACAAAAATGACTCATAAGTGAAAAGTTAGGGAATAAAATGAGCGATTGTAATATATAAGCAACATAACTCAAACAACTTCCGAAAAAATGTAACTTGGACAATGTAATTAACTTGTTAACTAAGAAAAGCAACGTAACTGAAAAAAGAATTTAATTTTATGCACCTATAGTGTAAAATGTTTTTGTATAACTATTCCATTATGTATTATCATGTTAGTCATAATAGTTGATTTCACACCTATTGGTTGAAAAGTCATTCAAACAAAAATTTTGATTGGATGACAGTCAATGCATTAAAATTCAATTAAACTCCTTGAAAGTTGTAATATACATTATGCACATTAAGTCTCTTAGCATTTGGGGCCTCTTTGACAATGGCTTGTAGGATAAAGATTGATAACATAAGATATGATAAGATAAGACATATAAGACCCGATAAATTTATAATACTACGCACTGTTTAGTATAGTATTGTATAAGATATTATATTTTATATTCCATAAATTATCATTTATTTACAAATAATTCTAATATTAGAAGTAAATGTGTGTGTATATATATATATTTACAAAAGCATCAAGGGTAGAAATTTCTTCTAGAAGGTAGGAAACAACCATAACTATTAGGTTGTAGGTTTAACTACTATTAGAAGTAAATATAAAATAAAGTAAAATAAGAAATTTATATTGATTACTTAAATATAATCTTTAAATATTATATTTATATAAATATTTATTAATTAAAATTTAATTTATATTAATTATTATTATTTATTTCAATATTCTATAACTATGTAGAATTTCCAAAATTTATATAAATATAAAATGTACTATTTTATATTTATTAATATTTTCTATTTTTCATCATAAATATATAAATTTCAATTTAAAAATAAATATTAATTGAAATATTTTTATTATTAATCGTTACTTTTATATTTGAAAAAAAGGTTGCCAATGCACGAGGCTCCCATCAGATGGGGTATGGGGATGATAGACATTTGCAGCCTTAGCCTTTGAAAGATCATATCACTAATAAAATAGCCCTTGAAAAAAACTATATAGGCTGGTGATGCTCCAAATATATATTTTGTTTGACAAATTTGCTTAAACATCAAGTGACGTTCATTTTCGTTAATAAAAATGATTCTTTCAAGTTTTTTTTCAAAAATATGATATTTTGGGGGGTAAAGTGGTGGTTTTGCATTACCAACTTGGCATAAAAAAAAATATTTTGACAAATATATGCTCTATTGGGATTAAAGTGCATAAACATAAAATGTAATCACTTTTGTTAACAAAAATGGAAGTCAATTAATGTTTAGGATAATTTGTCAAATATGATCGATCTTTAGAGGGCCTCCGTCAAATATAGTTTTTTATGGGGATTATTTTATTAGCGACATAATCTTTTGAGGATGAAAATGGTAATTCTTGTTTAGTTTTATTTAATATATATTAGTTATTGTGATTTTATTAAAACAAAATATTAATTAGTATGATTATTAAATTTAATTTTTAAAATATTGGAATGATAATAATAGACAAATCTGTAAAATATATTTTTATTGTAAAAATTGAAAGTTAAAAAAATCCTGACATCCAAAACATATAAGAAATGCAATCTCCAATATCAATACAAAAGTTCTATGAATATCACAAACACAGAAGTATACATACACATCTTAATTTGCCTGCCTCAAAGGCTTATTCTATTTCAAATTTGGTAAATTGTAAATAGTTAACTTTTATATTTAATATTAATTAGCATAATTATGAAATATATTTAAAAAATATGGAAGTGGTAATAGAAAAAAAAAATATAACAAAGTATTATAAAATAAATAGAATAAAGAGAAAGAGGAAATGAGGGGAGAAGATGAGATGCTCTATTGCATTTTAGTGTATCATACAATGTGACTCTAGGTCTCTATTTATAGACCATTAGGTGCAATACAATTGGAATGATATTAATTGACAATAAATAGGATCCTAATCAATCACCTGATTCTGTTAATGGACATCCACATAATATCTTATTTATAACACTCCCTTTGGATGTCCATGGGATAGACAATATGCCTCATTAAAAACCTTACTAAGAAAAAACCCCGTGGGAAAAGAAATCTTAGTGAAGGAAAAAAGAGTGTAATTGCCTTGTAATACGTATGATATGTACCTCATTAAAACCTTACTAGGAAAATCCATTGGGACAAAACCTTGGTTAAGGAAAAAGAGTATAGCACGTATTACTCCCCATAATGGTAACATCACTGAATATCTTGAAGCCTTTGCATTCCAATCTTGTATATCAACTTCTCAAAAGTAGATGTAGGCAATGCTTTAGTGAACAAATCTGCCAAATTGTCACTTGAACGAATCTGTTGAACATTAATTGCTTCTTGCTTTTGACGATCATGTGTAAAGAACAATTTTGGGGAAATATGCTTTGTTCTATCTACTTTGATGTACACTTCTTTGAGTTGAGCTATACATGCAACATTATCCTCATATAAAGTTGTTAGAGCTTGTTCTTTATCAGATAGTCCACATGACACCTGAACATGTTGATTTATCTCCCTTAGCTAGAAACATTCACGACTTGCTTCATGAATTGCAATTATCTCTGCATGATTTGAAGATGTAGCAGCTAGAGTTGCTTTGTGGATCTCTATGATATGGTTGTATCACCATATATGAATAAATAACCTGTTTGAGATCTACCTTTATATGGATCTGATAAATATCTTGCATCTGCATAGCCAACCAATTGTGACTTTGATTCATATGAATAAAATAACCCTTTATCAATAGTTCCATGGAGGCATCGAAGGACATGTTTTATTCCATTCCAATGTCTTCTAGTTGGAGATGAACTGTATCTTGCTAATACACTTACAGGAAATGCTATATCAGGTCGTGTGTTATTAGCAAGATACATAAGTGCTCCTATGGCACTAAGATATGGTACTTCAGGACCAAGTACTTCTTCGTTACCTTCCTGAGGATGAAATGGATCCCTTTTTACATCCAACGACCACACAACCATTGGGGTACTTAATGGATGTGATTTATCCATATAAAATCTTTTAAGGATTTTCTCTATGTAAGTTGATTGATGGATGAAAATTCCATTCGTTAGGTGCTTGATCTACAGGCCGAGACAAAATTTTGTCTTTCCAAGATCTTTCATCTCAAACTCTTCTTTTAGATCTTTTGTGACTATAGGAATCTCTTCACGAGTTCCCAATGATATTCAAGTCATGAACATACACAACGATTATAATGAATCCAGACGCAAATTTCTTTATATAAACACGGGGGCAAATGGCATCATTCTTAAATCCCTTCTTAATCAAGTACTCAAGTACTCATTGAGGCGATTATACCACATCCGTCCAGATTGCTTTAGACCATATATAGATCTTTGCAACTTAATTGAGTACATTCCCTGGGGATGCTCATTAGATGATGTTGATATCTTTAATCCTTCAGGGACTTTCATGTAGATATCATTATCTAATGAACCATATAGATAAGCTATGACAACATTCATCAGATGCATATTTAGCTTATTATGTGTGGATAAGCTAATTAAATATTGAAACGTTATTGTATCCACTACTAGGGAATACGTTTCATCGTAATCTATACTAGGTCTTTGTGAGAAACCTTGTGCTACAAGTCGAGCCTTATAGCGTATAACTTCATTCTTCTCATTTCTTTTTCTCAATAATACCCATTTGTATCCCACAGGTTTTACACCTTCTGGTGTTTAGACTACAGGTCCAAAGACTTTACGTTTTACAAGTGAGTTTAATTCAGCCTGCATGGCTTCTTTCCACTTTGACCAATCATCTCTACGTTGACATTCTTTGACATTTCTTGGTTCAAGATCCTCATTCTCATGCATAATATCTAGCGCTACATTATATGCAAATATGTTGTCAACAACAGTTTCTTTTTGGTTCCATCTTTTTCCTGTAGAGACATAGTTTATTGAGATCTCATTATTTTCAATATTTTGATTGTTTTCAGGTACTTGAACATCTTCTAGCATTTCAATTATGTCAGAATTTTGGACTACTTCAAATGTCCTTACTATGTCTCTATCCTCTTCTACTGGAAGAGAATCATTTGCCACAATAACATCATTTGCCCCTCTTTTTTTTCGAGGATTTTTATTTTTGGAACCAGCTGGTCTTCCATGCTTCTGGCATATAATTGTTTCATTGAACAATTGCCCAGCAGGGACATCAATTCTAATTGGGGCATTTTCAGCTAGTATATAGGACTTAACTATCCTTTTTGTATCAGAAAATGTATCTGACAATTCATTTGCTATTCTTTGCAAGTGTATAATCTTTTGAACTTCAAGTTCACATTGCCTTGATCGAGGATCTAAATGAATCAAAGATTATGCATTCTAATTTAATTCCTTTTCTAGCTGTTTATTTTCTCCCCCTAATGTTGGAAACATTGCTTCATCAAAATGACAAGCAGTAAATCAAGCTTTAAATACATCTCCCGTTTGTATCTCAAGATTATTTACTATAGAGAGAGAGCCATATCCAACATATATTCCCAATTTTCTTTAGGGTCCCATTTTGGTGCGATAAGGTGGGGCAATTGGGACATATATCGCTCATCCAAAAATTCTTAAATAGGATATGTTTGGCTGCTGGCCAAAAGCTAATTGTAGGGGAGAAAATTTATGATAACTACTTGGTCTCAAACGTATAAGTGCTACAACATGTAAAACAGCATGCCCCCAGACAGAGATTGGGAGATTTGTCCACATAAGCAATAGTCTAGCAATCATTTGGAGGCGTTTTATAAGTGATTCCGCTAGCCCATTTTGGGTATGAACATGAGCAACTGGATGTTTAACATTAATACCACTAGCCACACAATAAGCATTAAAATCTTGAGAAGTAAATTCACCAGCATTATCAAGGCGGATTGTTTTGATTGGACTTTTATGGAAATTGTGCTCTTAATCAAATAATTTGCGCAAGTAATCTCGCAAATTCCAGGTTGTGAGATGATAATAAGCACACATGTGATCATCTCGTAGATGCATCAATTAAGACCATGAAATGTTTAATGGGTCTACAAGGTGGATGAATTGGTCCACATATATCACCTTGAATTCTTTCTAGAAATTCAAGGGATTCAAATCCAATCTTTGCTGGTGAGGGCCGAGTAATTAATTTTCTTTCATAACACGCAGCACAACAAAACTCATTTGATTGAAGAATTTTTTGGTTCTTCAATGAATGCCCTTGTGAGTTTTTTATAATCCTTCGCATCATTATTGCTCCAGGATGTCCTAACAGGTCATGCCAAATGGTAAAATCATTTGGGCTAGTAAACTTCTGGTTTACGATAGCATGTGATTCAATTGCACTAATTTTAGTGTAATAAAGACTGGAAGAAAGTGAAGGTAATTTTTCTAGTATGACTTTTTTGCTTGAGTCACAAGCTGTAATATAGAGGTACTCATTATTTTCCTCATTCACAGTCTCAATATGATATCCATTTATGTGAATATCTTTAAAACTCAATAAGTTTCTTTGCGACTTGCTAGAAAATAATGTATCATTTGTGATAAATTTTGTTCCTGTAGGGAACAAAATAATAGCTCTTCCGGAGCCTTCGATCATATTGGTACTCCCAATAATGGTGTTAACTCTTCCTTGTTCCGTTACCAGATGAGTAAAATAAATCTTGCTTTTAAGAATAGTGTATGTGGTCACACTATCTGCAAGACAAATATCTCCACTATTTATCATGTTCATTTTCTTCAAAGGAGATAAAATATGTCAATATAAGAATTTGCACATAATAACATGTTTGCACATAATAACATGTTTTAATATATATATAGTTCTTGCATAACACATAATAAAAATATCCAATAATTTATTGTTGAAAACAAGGTAGGTACTGAAGTCAAAAACTCAAAAATGTCTTCTTAATAAAAAAAAATGGTTGTTAGTAAATAGTAAACATCTAAGTTGTTTTCTACATTACTAGTTCAATAGAGAAATTATGATGATCATACCAGACTTCCAGTATAACGCTCATAATATTTTCTTGAACATATCCTAAAACTTGTACGTTAGGAATAACATTACTCAAACAATAAAATAGTCAGAACTAGTGGCAATAACATGATGAACGGGAAAAATATAGAAGAGATTACCTATGATATAAGGCCAAACATTATGACGAATTTAAAATTGTAATCGGCAAAGAAGATGATTGAGACAAGGAAAGATAATATTTTTATTCAATAAATGAAAAGAAATGGCAACACTTTATCAATAAATAAATGAAAAAAAATGTGCCTTTATTCAGTACTGGATTGACTAAATTAAAGGGCAAAAAAATGAAAAACTAATCCAATAACATAACTAGACATTTTTCGTCATTTATCAAGTGACCAATATTCCCATCAGGATTCTAAAAAGAAAATAGACACATCAAGACAGCTAATATTCACCATGGCATGACCATCTAAATTATCTTTAGAGATAAAATTTGCCTCTGCCTTTTTCTCTTTGATTGATGCTTGATAAAGATCAACCAAGTGTCTTCGTGTACGTCAGGTACGTGACCAATGAACTTTTCCACCACAACGATGGCATTTATTCTCCAAATTCTTACTCTAGCCCTTATTCTTCCTATAATTGTTTTCCCACTTTTGGTGTAACTTGTTTTTGGAAGAAGAGGGAGGAGCACCATGAAAGCGACCTTTCTTTTTTCCTTGACTGTGCCTTTTATTGAAACCACGATCTTTATCGCTTTTGGGATTATAATTTGTCGCATTTGCTCTAGGGAGTGGAGCAAAGCGAACAAGGCAATCTTCATGATTTTTCATGAGCAATTCATTGTTTTATTCAGCCACAAAAAGGCATGAAATTAATTCAGAATATCTAGTAAATCCCTTTCTTGATACTGCTGCTGCAGGAGCACATTCAAGGCATAAAAGGTCGAAAATGTTTTTTCCAACATATCATTATCAGTAACATTTTCCCCACACAATTTCAATCGTGAGGTGATTCTAAACATCACGGAATTATACTTTCTTATAGACTTAAACTCCTATAACCGCAAATGTAACCATTCATATTGTGCTTGTGGAAGTATCACTGTTATTTTATGATCATACCTTTCCTTCAAGCTCCTCCAAAAAGATCTGCAGGATCTTTTAGAGTAAGATATTTATTTTTTAATCCTTTGTGGAGGTGGCGACGAAGGAAAATCATAGCTTTTTCTCAATCCTTCAGGGATAAAGCAGTTCCTTGTTTAATGGTGTCTCCAAGACCTATTGAATCAAGGTGAATTTTAGCATCTAGGATACAAGATAGGTAATTTTTCCCTGAAATATCAAGGGTAACAAACTCGAGATTTGAGAGGTTTGACATACTTTAAACCTTCTTTTCTAGAGAGAAAGAGCCTCGTGCTGATAACGTATTGTAAAATAAATAAAATAGAGAGAAAGAGGAAATAAGGGGAGAAGATGAGATGCTCTATCGCATTTTAGTGTATCATACAATGTGACTCTAGGTCTCTATTTATAGACCATTGGGTGCAATACAATTGGAATGATATGAATTGATAATAAATAGGATCCTAATCAATCACCTGATTCTGTTAATGGACATCCACATAATATCTGATTTATAACACAAAGCTCTTAATAGTAATTCTCGAGTATCCTAATAAAAGCACTAAGAAAAGCATGGAAATTGACAAAGGAAGTCACAATATTTGCTTTCCTTATATATATAGCGTATTAAATGATAGGGGTGATTTATTAGAAGAATTAGAATAGTAATCTGGGCCATATAACCATATATTAATGATTAAAATTAAAAGTTAATTTATAATAATTAATAGTCACATGCTCATTTAAAAAAATCATATGACTTTATATTTTAATCTTGACTATTTATATAAGATTCAATAATTAAGATTGACTTTCCTCACTCTCACAATATATATATATATATATATATATATATAAAGGTGACTCAGCTTCGAGGAGTAATTTATTATAGGAGTAAAATGAGTAAATCTGAATTGTAGAAATTAAATTTAATTTATTCGACTATTGAATTATGTGATATTATAATGACGATCAAACATGTAAAATGTCAGAAAAATTAGATAACAACAGGTTTGTATTCTAATGATTGATATTTACTTATATTTTTAAAAACATATTATCCATCAAAATAAAATGGCATGATGAAATATCAAATCATTTTTAAGCTACATGAAATTTCATATATTATTTGATCTAGTAAGTAAGAACTTTGAATTCAATGGTTGGATTAATAAAATTTTATACTTATAAAACATTATTGAATAATGTAAATATACTACGACTTACCTCTAGTGTAAGTGTATCCCCAGTATATAGTGCGTGTATAATTTATTTGTTTTCCAACATAATTTTTTTATGAAAGAGATTAAAATCACATGCTTATAAAGTACATTAAAATAAAAGTGTCGTTTAAATTGATTTACTGATTTTTACACCGCCATCCAATCAAATAATTTATTTACATTATCTTGTGAGCATGAACGTTAACTTCAATTATTGATATGATAATACATAATTATATGATTGTTTAAAACTTTTTGAGATAAAAATCCCATTTTAATTCTGGCCGATATTGTAGAAAATAAATTAGTTCCTCAAGACTTTATTAGTTGCCTTCTTTGGTCTCTTATCATTCTAAAAATAAGATACATTGCTCCTTTTATTAATTTGTTGTTTTAGTGCTTAACATCGAAAAAGTATACATGTGCCGTTATATTGCTAATTTGACTTTGTTAAGCAATTCGCGGATTCATGTATTCATTTTTACATATCTTAATTTGAAACAACATTGCAACTAGTGTTATCATGGAGTTTAACAGAATCATATAATCAATTTAATGGGCCATTTGTGGTTTGTTAAGTGATAGAATGAAAAATTAATGAAGAAATTATGTTTGCTTTTTGAATGGTAAGAGACTGTGGGGAATTTTTAAATGCTAAGAAATAAATTTGTTTCACAATTCAAGTGAGGGTAGAAAATGGGGAGTTTTTGTCAAATTTCTAATTTTCAATTTTCAATCCATAAGTGTTGACTTTCATTGTGATAAGATAAGGGAGAACAATAATATAGAGAATGATGAGTATGGAAATTTTACTAATGATGTAAAAGGTTAAGTAACACAATGAAATGCATCCTTATACAGACTAAGGAGCATAATAAACTACTAACTAATATCTGACAAACTAATTCGACTCTAACTAATTTCTAATTACAATTATATCCTTTAACACCCCTTGGAAAGTTGGATGATACATACTTTTTGTATTTCCAGCTTGGAATGAAAGTTCAATACAGCTAAAATGGGAAAAATACAATATAGTCAGATGAAACAAGAACTGAAACATGAAGAAAATAGAAGTACATGAGCAACAGTGGTGGTGTCTAATTCTAACCCAATAGCTCCACCACACTGGTTGCAAAACAAATCAAATGTATCAAGACAACGATGGCAGTGTCTAGCCATCTTTGACATCTCCATGGCACTTGTTGTAGCAGAAATGACAAATTGTCAAAATCTCAAATGCTTAGCCATTTGTACAAAAGCGAACCATTTTCTAGTTTAACCACTTGGTAGAAACAACCAATCCCTACATGAGAACAATATCATGTGCTTAACCACCTCAAACCGAAAGGTAGAAGCTAATACCAAAGCCATGTGAGGCTAACAAAATCAGAAACAATTCTTAAGACAGTGTCACATAGAATGATCTGAATTAGAAACAGAAAATATAAAAATAATATAAAATAAAATCTGAGCAAGAACTATACTCCAAGAAATACAGTAACACCAAATTTTAGGCTCCAAAAATAAAGTGTGCAAAAACAACAAATACTTTTGACGTGTTGAACTGAATCTCAATAATCTGAACCAAAACAAAGATCTTCACCCATGGAAGCATGTGGAAATTTTGGCAAAAAACCTCTTGGCAGGATTTGAACCCCCACCATGGCAGCAAATGGAAGCATGTTTGCCACTATCCCAACTATACTCTTTAATATAAATGTTACATTTATTATATATATTACACATCAGGTGGCCTTAAATTATATTTTATATATTAATTTAATTGTATATGGTTCAACCGGTTAAATCAGTGACCCAGTGCCTTGGCTGAGTCAATTACCGATTCAAATTTTAAAACTACGCTCTACATACAAGTGAATCCATAGCATCGACCATAAGTCGAAACAAAAATCTAGAATATCACCAAAATTTAAATCCAGCGTCTAACTAAATTAATAAAGGCAAGTGATGCCAGTTGTCATGATCTACAACAAATTAAAATATTTTTGTAACTAAATTACATCAAAAATGCAGTTAGGGTGCAATCCAGGTCGTTTTACAAGGAAGGGTTGTAATTAGTTCTAAAGAATTAGGGAGTTTTTGAATTATCAAGAGTAACATTAAATTGAGAGAATATGATGAAAAGAATTACTTCACAAGGATTCCCTCAGATTAAGAGTTATTCAATCATCGGTTCGAAATATAAATTCATAGTGGTGGTTACTTTCATTAGTTATGCTACCACACAACAATGATACAATTCTATTTAAGGGTCATACAATTGCACTCCCACTTAGGGTTTGACTAACACATGCACTAGTAATCTATAATCATATATGGTTCTATGAACCTATGCCGGTTTAATTATCAATTGTAGTAACCTAATTCCTGAATGGAGTTAATTTCAATCCCTTCCCAATTGGATGTAATTTAATTAATTAACTAAATACCTGAATAGAATCCCAATTATGCATACAAATGAACACACAATCCGCCAAGCCTCAAAAATACGATTTTAATAATCTTTACAACCAATATTAAAGAGAAAAGATAAGAGGGAGAGAAAAACCAACCATAAATTTCAATTAAAAAGAACAATCTTAATCCTCAGTTATCCTTGCATACGGTAAAAGAATTAGTCCTCCATAAAGGGAGGATACAATCATTGTTAAGGGGGGTTGCAATCTCGTTCCCAAATGGGAGCTAAAACAAAGATTAGAGGCTCTCAAAACCTAAAGAGAGAGTAAAGAGAAGAGAGAGAGTAGAGAGAGAATAATAGTAGCCCAAAGTGTGCAATCAAAAGTGAATCAAAAGCTAGGGTAAACGTCTGTATCAATTCTTTATATATTGCTCTATAAAATGAGCCAAAATGGGCCCAAAAAAGAATTAATGAGCTGTTCGGCGCCATTGCACAAGCAGAGTCAACGTCTTCACGCATTTGATCTATTTGGCTCCTTAAAAATTTGACTTTGTCCTTAGCACTAGAAATAGAGATTGTAACCCTTTAAATAACCTTTCCAATGCTATCAAAATCACCTCAATCGAACATCTATAGCTCCAGATATTGCGAAAATATTGACTAAAGGTCAAGTTGGACAACATTAGCACATTAGCAACCTTTAATCTTACCACTTAATTTTCACCAAGATACTATTGGAACGGGGTTTTGAGCTGAACACAAAAGTTTTAGAGGACTTCTTGAGCTTTCCAAAACATCCTTGTTTGTCTCAATCTGATCCTTGTAGAGGGAGCTATGAATTTTCCGTTACAATGCTTTCTTTAAATGTTCTCAAGTGAGCTTAAGAACTCTTCTATTTTGCTCCCAAATTAATTGTAGCTACAAGTTCTATGTAGAGAGCTTCTAGCCTTGTTATTGACACTTTGCACTTGATCCAAAATTCTGTGTACAAAACCATACTCAAATAGACAAGTTAAATGCAACAGGGTGTAATTACATATTATTCCCAAAATCAATTCAAAAGTCAATAATTCTATTAAAATCACACAATCAGAAATAAATCAAAATCCCTATTAATTGCATCAATAACTCAGTAAAACTCATGTAAAAAGCTAAGATTTGGTAGCAAGATATGTGGCATTAGTGCCCTTTATTAGGAAGAAGAACCAAATACAATTCCAGAATGCTTGAATCTTGCACTAAAGAAAAAACTCAACAAAGGCTGAAGTTGAACTAAACAGAATAGAACCTTAAACCTAAACTTAACAGAAAGAACTAAGAAACTGAACCGAAATTAAAGACCAGGCTCCACCACAAATTTGAAACAAGAAACCACATTAGAAATGAGCCACGACAGCAAACTCACCAAAGATAGAAGCAAACACGGCTAGAAGACAAACAGAACAAATCTAAGAGCGAGAAAGATAACCGTGTCAGAGAAACAACCCTTGTTGGGAGTAATGCTATCGAGTCGGAAAAAGAAAGTAGAAATGACCAGATTAGATCTAATGATCTCAAACCCTGTCAAAAAATTGAACGAGGCTGGCAAAGAACCATACCGGAAAACTAAACAAGAAGACAAGCGACGACTAAGAAGAAACCCACCGTGGTGATGCTGAAACCCCGAGCAAGAAGCAAAGGGGTCAAGGAGCTACCGAAAACGAGAACGGAATAAAAAACAATGATCGATCTAAACGAATCTTGCCGGAGTGAACAACAAACATGGAAGAAAGAGAATTTGTCCAAAGCTCAGGATTTTGGTAGACTTTCAAGAATTTTGGTGGGAGATACTAAGAGAAAATGCAATATGAGAAAATGCGTGATGGATTTTCTAAGAAAGTGTTTGGTTGTAAGGAAAATGCAAGAAAATTAAAGAAATTGAGTTCTAGGTACTTTGAGAAAAAGCAGTGGAAAAGAAGCTAAGATTGGTGGTAACACTTTGATATCATATTGAATTTTATAGTAATTCGATAAGTGACGACAATAATTAAAAGAATGATGAAAATACAAATTTTTTTAATGACCTAAAAGGTTAGGTATTATAATGAAATGCATTCTTATATAAACTTAGAAGCATAACAAACTACTAATTAATATATAATAAACTAAATAAACTCTAACTAATTTCTAATTATAATTATATTCTTTAATAATAGGATTAATTTTAATACACATTCATGTAAAAGGATATTATGCTGCTCTTCAATTACAAGTTTGTGTATATATAAGATTTTTAAGATAATAATTATTTGAGACAAATATTTTTAATTATATATATATATATATATATATTGGTGATATGAGAAAACATAATTAGATATATTAAAACCTTTTATACCATCATGTACAAAAATTAACCCCCTAAAATTAATCACATATATTAATAAGACAAAATGTTAGGTTTTTTACGCAAATAAATAAAAAAAATTATATAAGTAATTGTCATACTTGAACTTTAAGTATGCATATGCATTGTTTTTATATGTATACAAAATTGGTTAAGTGTCGCTAGATTTCAATAAAGCAAAACACATTGACATTGGTTAATATGAAATAGATTTCAATATTTTATTTTTTTCCATGCAGAAATCGATTAGCCATCAGAAAATTTCTATGCATTTGACATGTGTCAGAAATCGGTCAACAATCAACCGATTTCTATGTTAGATACACAAAATCTTATGATTAATCGGTTTCTAAGAAATCTACCCAAGCCTAACCGATTCCAAAATAATATGCTCACCATTCATCATTCGGCTATTTCCACCACCAATTTCTCCCAACAGCTCCCTACCTTCTACGTCTCTATATAAAGTCCATATTTGTGTTACCACATTGTGCGCTTCCTTAAAGTAGTAAGGGGCAAAATGTTGCGAGATTGAGAGATAAGGTTATATTCTTGTTCACTACAATTGTGATATAGTGCAATATACGCAAGATGGGGTATAGTTCTATAGTCAAAACCCAATTCTTGTAAGTGTTTGTTCATCTATGACTATTTCTGAGCTTCATGACAAAATCCTATACAAGTTATGCTAATAGAACAGCAAATAATCTAGATGTTGTATCAGTTGCCATTGTTGGTATGGAAAGGTGTGTTGTGATTCACAAGTTGTCTGATTTTAACTGACAACCATATCAGGATGATGATCAATTGCCATGCTCAATTTGTCGATCTTAGCGTTATGGAGGTATTCGTAGCTCTCAGAGACTTGAACATAAGCTCTGGCGGATCTATTGCTGATCTAGCATTTGTTGATGTGTCATTAGCCTAACATTATCTGACATTTGCGATGTCAAATCCAATGCAGAATGAAAATTTTATGGTCAAAAATGAGAATGACTTGATGGGTGGCCTAAGCTTTGCTGAACTTGCAATAAATGTTGGCAGAGATTTGCCTTGAACTAGACCAGCTCCGAGTTATGATGATATTTCTAATTAAGAGGACCCAAATGAAGGTAATAACTCGAATTCCTTTTCTTGCATTTTAAAATTTTTAAAATTTTATATTTTTATTGTATTATTTAAATTCTAGAATTGGTACAATTAATTTTATTATGTTGCCATATCTTAATTTTTATATTATTTAATTTTATACTTCTTTGAATTATGTGCTGTTTAGTTGTACTTTGCAATATTTTTTATAAAAAAATTAAATGTACTTTAAATTCTACAAAGTTGTTCAAGGATGAGATAGATGAGGCAGTGCCCTTTAACTGAGGGCTAACCATCAACAACCCAATCTTAAACACAATTTGAAAGCCAATGAGTTGGTCACTATTCAAATTTAAATTTTGAAGTGATGCGGCTGAGCAATATGGATGGTGGCGACACAATGGGATTACATGGAGTGAATCAGTTGAGCGAAGGCCAACAGTTACCAAACAAAGAAACGGTATTACTTACGGTAAAATACTATAGCATCTGAAAGGGAGTTGAGTACAAGGTATGTCAATTAGATCAATTGAAATATCAGGGGCAATGCAAGCACTTTGGGAGAGGGTGTCATTGGTGCATTCGTGTTATATATCGTCAGAAAAAAGGACTATAGGAGATTAAGAAGTAAATGGAGAACATACTTATTTGTCCACTGATAATTTCACAAAAACACCCTCAGATAGATATTCATGTCATCGCTACTAGCATCCACGTTGTAGTTGAAGCTGATACAACGGTTCCTATTAGGACATTGCAGGCCTCAGTTTATTCAAAGTATCAATTCCATGTTTCATATAGGAAGGTATGACTTGCAAAGCAAAATGCCATTACCTGGATTTATGGTGATTGGAAAAGACATACAATAAGCTTCCAAAATGGCTATAGGGTTTGCAGTCTTTTATACTAGGTACAATCATTGAATTTACAACTTTGCCTTATTATGTTGGTGATTTGGTTGACCATAGTTGTGTGATGTTCCACCATCTATTTTGGACATTATCGCCATGTATAGAGGCATTTAAACACTGCAAGCATTTTGTGACTGTCGATGGAATACATTTGTACGGCAAGTATGGTGAAAAACTCTTCATGGCAATTACATAAGATGCTAACTCAAACATTTTTCCTATTGTATTTGCTGTGGTTGAGGAGAAACAACAGAGGCCTGGTCCTTTTTCCTAACAAATCTTTGGTGACACATGACACCATGAGAGGGTATACTAATAATTTCTGATAGGCATGCTACTATCAAAGCAACTTTAGATATAGAAGGTAGTGGTTGGTATCCTCTACATGCATATCATGCTTATTGCATCCAATTTTAAACTAAGATACAAAAGTAAAGATGCAAAATGAGCTCAGATTAATGCAACATATTCAAAGATTCGAAGTGAGTTTCTATATTATTTTGAGTTGGTAAGAGGCAAGGACCCAGAAATAGGTGCATGGATAGGCAAGATTCCTTTAGATAAGTGGATGTAGCACGAAGACGAAGGACACATATATGGTCATATGACATCTAATATGTCAGAGTGTATAAATACTATCTTGAAAGGTGTCAGTAATTTTCCCAAGAACTATATTAGTCAAAGCCACTTACTACCATCTTTCTGCATTATTTGTGAAGAAGGGGAAGCAGGTGAAGGCCCAACTAGTGGCTGGTTAGGAGTTCTCTAAAGCCTTGATGCGAGTAATACACAAAAATAGGCCATCATTGGGGACCATATTTGTTACTAATTTTTCATAATCTGATGAGTCTTTTACTATAAAGGAGCAACAACCAATAGGTAATTAGAGCTAGAGAACTTATAAAGTTAGATTTGGAGCTCACTATTGCGACTATGGAGAATTTTAAGCGTTACATTATCCTTATTGTCATGTACTTGCTACCTGTGCACATACTGATGCATGGGTTAAATAGGGTACTTATGTTGATGATGTCTACCACATGAATAATATTCTAGAAGTCCACATGATGGAGTTTGCACCAATTGCGAATGAAGCGTACTAGCCACAATGGTATGGACCTCAAATATGACCAAATCCTGAGGTTAGATGAGCTAAAGATGGCCAACCAGTGTCAACCACAGTTTGCAATGAAATGGATGAGGTCGAGTCCAGACATGGTAAAAGATGTGGACTATGCAAGAAGGAGGGTAGCACTAAGTGATGATGCCCCACCCTAGTACTTACCTCCTCCAATCAGGCCAACTTAGGCAATTCGAAAGTAGATCAAGTCATATGGTGTCTTGTGTAATTTTTATTTTGTAAGTTGTTCGAAGGTTTTTAATGAAGTATATACTTAAATTAAGTTACAAGCATTATATTATGTCCAAAATTAAGCAGCAGCTAATACATCATCACATACTATATCATTAGCTAATACATGATAGCCTATTATATCAATAGCAAACAGATCAATACCTAACAAGTTATAATCTAATACATCAATAAGTAATACATCATAACCTACTAATCAGTAGAAATACATAGGTTGGTACTATACCAATACCAAATATATCATAACCTACAACACCAACAACAAATACATGAGTAGTACTTACTGTTGTACCAAATACTCAAAATATCCCTACTCCAATGCCTTGCAAAAGATATTCTCATATTTGCACAAGTTAGAATTGACATTATAAAATATGTATAAAACAAAATGGGACATATTTTATGACATGCAACTAAAATTTAGAAACATATAAATATTAACCTGGGTGTCTGTTAAGTGATCTCGTTGGTTGTGTCGAGCAACTATCAAATGCCCACCAGTATGGCAGTGAGTAGCTCGAATCTGTCGTGATCCAAGCTCCTCGTCTCTATGCTTCTTGTAACACCCTAATAAACTCTAATTCTTTCATCCTAATTTTTTTATATTGCAATGGTTAGCTACTAATTTGTAACTTGAAACTTGAAATTTTTTTTTTGTTATGATTATTTCTTATTCATAGTTATATACCAGAATAACGTGTATTAACTGTAAATCATGTATCTGGTAGACTCCCAGGAAAGAGAGGTGGGTCACAGAGGACACGCTTAAATACCAAATCTTTCCTTAGCCAGAACCTTTCCAAATTACATTCCACAGTAATACACTTTCTTCTAGTAACCTAAAGGTAAATTATTATTATTATTATTTTTAAAAACAAATAATGATTTTTCTCTAACAAAATATTAATGTTTGTTAATCAATAATTCTCACAGTTTAGACAACCATCATCTATAGAAAACATACTTTACTACCAATATCGATTCATAGGGTACAATAGTACATATTACACATTCAAGATACATGAAGAAAACTTTAATATCACAATACAACATAACCAGAGTCTGGTAACATATAGTAAAGATTCTATTTAGCACACATAATAGAATCTGATTATTTAGAAATTAAGTTCATGGCTACATCCATTTCATTGTTGAAGACGATCCATGCTATCTGGAAACATCAAAGAAAAGGGGTGAGAGAAGTCTCCCAGTAGGGTGATGTTTCCAGGGGAGTCCCATTTCATCCCAAAAATACTAAGAATAACACGGGAATGCAGCAAAATGCACAAATTATATTTTGCTAGTGTCAAACAAGATGGAAGTGTATAATATCAATCATAATAAAAGTGCAGTAAAAGAAATATAGTAAATAATCATGAATGTACTATAACTCCCTTTTATAATATCTCGTTCCCTTCTAATAGCTTTAATATGCAAGATTTGTTCATATTGGATCTGTGAGAGCTCTCATTGCTAGGGCGTCCCCTAGTCAGATCAGTGAATACCATGTCCTTGTCCGCTAGCATGGCGGGGCGCAAGGCATCATTAAAACATCCACCAAGTCCTTTTCCGTTACAAGGCGGGGCCCGAGGTGTCACTTATCTATTTGTTCATTTTACATTGTGAACATAGTATGCATAAAGTATGAAAATTATAGAAAGTTTCCACAATTTCTTTCATATTCACATGTAGACCACAAGATTTTCCATATTTGCGCATAAAGCCCAAACAATATAAGATTCCTAAACAAAAATCATATTTCTTTATAATTATCATTGAAGCACCAAAACATAATATTGTAATAAACTCATTTTCTCTATAATGAAATACGCTTAACTTAGTTTTTATATAATAATTCAATTTCAAGTATTCATATAATACTTTCTTTACTAATCCCATAGGTCTAAATATACCTAAAATCATTTCAAATCTATCTTTAGAAAATACTTAGGTAAATTATCTTACATAGGTAAAAAGAATATTTTTTATGCATATAAGGATATAATCATAGAGCAAAGAAAACATCATGAAATCTTTCAAGAAATATAAAACGAAATAGCCAAAAATATACCCAAGCTTTAGAAAATCACTTCAAGCAAGAGACTAGCTAGTTTATGTGTCATGTTTCTAATGAGACCTTAAATTTAAATATTTGTAAACAATATTCCTTATTATTAATAAATGTATAATCAAGTCAAATATTTATAGTTCAAGGTTCATAGTCCAAGTTCTGTAGTTCAAGGTCCATAGTTCAAGGTCACAGTCCAAGTTCCGTAATTCAAAATCCATAGTTCAAGGTTCATAGTCCAAGGTCCATAGTTCAAGGTTTATAGTCCAAGGTCCATAATAAAGGTTATGATTAATATAAATATATTTTAGTGTCTTTTATATCATATTAAGTTTTAATGGTCCCAAGAGAAATACAACACACAAACCAAACTAAATATTGCATGCTCAAGGATTTAGAATCCATTCATTATAGTAAATTAAATAAAGCACTTTTCATGAATAGAAATGTTTCACAATTATAATGAGATCAAAACTATATTACCTTAAAATTCCATAACTTGTGGACAAAGCTTTTATCAAAGAAAAATACATATGGTTTAACATATTAAAACAACTTCATACAATATTTAAATATTTGAAGAAAACATAATAAAAATTTGAAATGATCTTAAATCACAATTTTCAACCATATAAGGAGACAAATAAATATGCATCATATACACATGGATTAAGTGTTTTATGACACCATCATTAAATCATTCAAAGGTATTAAAAACAATAAATATAAGCTTTGAATATTACATAACATAACATCATACAAGAAAATTATATATGAAGCTTAGAAGTGAAAGAAAACCCCTACTTGTTCTTGGAGCTTTAGAAACTTTATTATACCAAGGCTAGACCAGCAACTTCTTCAACTTTTCTAAACCTTTTCTAAGGGCTAAGATTCATGTATAAAGGCTGGAAAGTGTTGATGGTAGATGGTGATAAGAAAAGATGATAATTTGGGAGTGTTTTGGTAAAATTTTGTAAGTGTTTTTAGTATGAAAATGAAGTAAATGAAGAGAAATAATGGCTACACGTTTTTGATAGTTTTTTTGGGCAGAAGAATGAAGTGTGGAGTTGTGTTTAGAGGTGTGCTATTTATAGAAAAAGTCTAGGATTAAAATATTATTAGTTTTATAATTTATTTGTCATATTTAGTTAGTTTCATTAGTAAAATATTAAAACTAATACTAAATAATTTAATAAATTCTTAATTATCACTTAAAGACATACTAAAATGTTAATGACATGATTTAAAGACATTTATTAAATTTTAATATTTTTACATATAATTTAATAATGAATTATTTAAAATAAGGCAAAATTACTTAAACTAGTTAATCTTAATTAAGCTAATTAATTGATAAATGACTTAATTTATTTTTAAATATCTTCATTAGATTGTTGGAGATATAATACAAGGATTCAAGAAATTTATATAATTTTTTATAATTATTTACATTTTATTTGGTATTTTACATTATTATTAGTGTTATTAGTAATTAATTAATTAATAATCTATTTAACTATTTTAAAATTATCATTATCTTTTCTTTTGCAGCCACTAGGTCTGAATCTTATCTCTAATAAAGTTATAGTGGGTTGCAAGTTGTCTTGAATGATTAATATATGAAAATGACAAATTTTGTATATTAAAATTTTATTTTAAAGTTACATATACTTTGGTAATTAATAAAATATTCATCTAAAAAAATTATATTTCATTGATATATTATCAATAACATATTTTTACCTTATTTACATGCTATCTATAATTTTTTACGAATTTTCTATAATTTTTAGTATTTTTAATATATTTTTACCTTAATTAGGCCTATTTTAAGTTAATTAAAATAATTAGTCATCTAAAAATAAAATATTTTTTTTTTACAGCAGTCCATGTCAATTTTTGAGTTGTCTATCATGATAAGGGGACAAGCTCACCATAGTTGAAAATTTTAGTCAAAAATGGTTGGCTTTGGATAATATGTCATATGAAATATCCTTTACTTTTAGAATATATATTATTATTTTTTATGAGTCCGAATTTTACATCATTCTAGGTGTCATTTAATTGATTTAAGAGTACTAGTGAGTTAAATCAAGATTTTGGAAAATTATCTTAAAGCTTAGGTAATTAATTAAGTGTTTTAAGCTTTATTTAAGTCAAAATTAATTAATTAAAGGTCAATGTGATTTTTAACACTATCCATGGTTTAATAAAGAGTCCTATTTTGTGGTCCTCTTTCTCTAATATTATAATTTAGTAAAAAAAATTTTAATGTGACTTAGAGTTGTTTTCTAGGATTTTTCGGTATTTATTTCATATCCTAGGTTAGGTTATTTTTTTTGTGTAATTATACTAATATTATACAAATTTACTTAATATTGATATTCATCATCAAAATTATGTTTAAATTGTATTTATAATTTTTTTTTATCATAATTTTTGACACTCCTTAAGTTTTTTTTTTTCTAAGATTTATGTAGACTTTTTCTGATATTAATTATGTTATATGCTTTTCTTCTATTATTTAGTGGTATTTTCTAATTTTAATAAAATCCAAGGGAATAATTAAATATTTTACATTTTGATGCTAAGTCTTATATATTTTAATTTAGACATTTTTTTTTACTATATCTAAATATTTCTTGCCTAAACAAAATCGTCATATTTTCTAAAAAACTATAATAAAGCAATACTATATTAAGAAAAATTGAGGATGTTACACTTCTCGCCTTTAAGGTCCTGTGATGTGTGCATGGCCGCAAAAGCTTATGGAGGAGTGCCATCTAAGAGATCAAAGAATGGCTAGTCATAACCTATAGTCATATGACTCATACTAGTTGAAGGCTACTGGGGTAATGCAGACGCATCATCTGCACATCTCTGTGCAGATCTGGAAGATGGACCTAATAACAGGTCTCATTTAGAAACCTTTCACATGAAACCATGTCCATTTAATTAAGCATTAGGATGAAACCTGTAGAGACCTGATATACTGGGTTGGATGCCGAATTTGAACTGGGCATGTACTTAACTAGAACAGGCGATGTAATCATGCCCAAATGCACCCACTATGTGTGAAGTAGACCCAACCATGTACTGATGACTAGGAGCACGCACAATGTAAAAGCTAGAACCAGCCATGTTCTCATGACTAAGAGCACCTATGTTGTAATTGATACAACTGGCTATGTGCTCCTGAGTAGGGGCACCCATGTTGTGACTACTAGCCTCAACCATTTCTAAACTCACACTATCATCATCATCATCATCATGGTTGTCCTCGTGGGCATGAATATGTCTGGTGCCAGTCCTTGTGAGCTTGCCAACATCGATCTAGAGCGTGCGGAGGCATGGCAACAATAGCCACCAGTGCGATACTAGGCAAGCAACAGCTGGCAGCTGCACATGTTAAGGGTCACAAAACACCTACTCACTTGACAAAACCCTATGTGCAACACGACTATACTAATCGAATTACTCCAATGAAAGCAACTGGACTAAACTAGGAGCATGATGATATGAGACTACTTATTCTCTATGTTGATCCCATAACTAATGCCACATCTTGTGATAATCTGGCTAGAAGGTATACTCCATGCCATGTGTATCCCTAGCATGTAGGGCATTAATGTTCAATGGCTTGAATGGAATGGGTTGCTCACCACCAAGCTGACTGAGCACATGATCGACATGATGCTACTCAACACATAGGAAGTAGATTATTGATGTAAGACTCATGTGAACCCATGCTAGTGTGATTTGCTAAATCTGTGGGTTGTCATATGGTGTCCACATAAACTGTTCAAGAAATTGATTAGATTTCCACTTATATATGTGTGTGTGTAATAAATTTGGAAAATAATATACAAAAACTTACATCTGTATAATAGAACTGGTCTATTTGTGCCTTGAGAATTGGCATGCATCTCTCATGTGCATCAAGCGGCCTAGCAAATCCAATCCACCTAAAACATTTACTCACGTTGATAATTTATAGCATTGTAATGATAAACAACATAATTTACATCACAATTGCAAATTTTGTTCTTGTAATATACCTTGTAACACCCTAATATTTAACTCAACACGCCTAGGATGCATTTAAGTTAATTATTAGTTATTACTCTTTTGTTCCAGTCTTTAACTTAAACCATTGAAAATACTTTAGCAAAAATATGGTAAATTTTTTTTTTAAAATACAAAACGTGAGCCGCGCATACTAACTAATTTGTATCAACCACCTTACCTATAAAAGTAAAAAGATAACATCGAGTCACATATAAATATGAAATACCTCACTCAATTAATATAACGACACCATTATAAATAATGATCGTTCCTTACTGAATACCCAAAACTTACAGGAAACAAAGCATCACATCACTGACATAGATCAAGACAAATACATTAGTCCAACAAAAATTATCATGCAAATAAAAACTTAACAAATTAGCATAAGATTTTTCTCCCACGTTTCCTACTCGGAGCGCCTAGAATGGGTTCTACGAGTCGGCTCATCACGAGAGGCAAGACATCTCATAGGTAGAACATGAGCACCTCGACGTGGACGGGTGGCTCCTCTCACTGGTTGCGTGACAGTAGCTTCTCCATTGCTATCATACTCTCGTTCCATAGAGGCAGCAGGAGCAAATTCACCTGAAAAGTGACCAGAAGGTGTATCCTCGGATGGGTCCGACCACGAACCAGTAGAGCGAGGTGGTGACCTCGGTATATAGTCAGGAAAATCTCGAATTGCTGATACAGAAGGTCGAGAAAACTGGCGGGGACGCGGTTGTGCATGCTCGAAAGCAAGGTCATCCGGAAAAGGGGCGGTAGGAGAAAACCACATACTAGAAACTGTAACATCCCCTGCTGCTTTATGGATTGACGACTGTCCCCACAAACCAACACGGGTCTTTTCAGCATGCTTTGTCCTCACTCACATGCTTCCTGGGAAAACTTCCCAGGAGGTCACCCATCCCAAAATTACCCCAAGTCAAGCACGCTTAACTATGGAGTTCTTTCAGTTTAGGCTACCGAAAAGAAGATGCATCTTGTTGGTATAGGTAGTACAAATCAATTCATATAAGCCCTCCTCAACTGTATAGTCCCATACCTATACAATCTTAGGATCCCTCTCATTCATGTGTGTAATCGGTTCATTCATGTACCCCTCCGCTTAGAGGACCTTGCGAGAAGCCGCTCCTTGTCCGTGCCCTCTTTGCACCGGCGATCACTCCTCATCCTCGTCCCCGGGCGTTACATGCCCACCAGCTTCCGCCTGGTTCGTCCCCGAACCACACTGTACTGGGAGAAGTGCAGGCTCTGATACCATTTGTAACATCCCCTGCAGCTTTATGGATTGACGACTGTCCCCACAAACCAACACGGGTCTTTTCAGCATGCTTTGTCCTCACTCACATGCTTCCTGGGAAAACTTCCCAGGAGGTCACCCATCCCAAAATTACCCCAAGTCAAGCACGCTTAACTGTGGAGTTCTTTCAGTTTAGGCTACCGAAAAGAAGATGCATCTTGTTGGTATAGGTAGTACAAATCAATTCATATAAGCCCTCCTCAACTGTATAGTCCCATACCTATACAATCTTAGGATCCCTCTCATTCATGTGTGTAATCGGTTCATTCATGTACCCCTCCGCTTAGAGGACCTTGCGAGAAGCCGCTCCTTGTCCGTGCCCTCTTTGCACTGGTGATCACTCCTCATCCTCGTCCCCAGGCGTTACAGAAACAGGGTATGCAAAAGGACGATCCATGAACACATACAAACGAACGGCACAGCGACCCATAAAATAGTATGATCGGTTAGCCGGGTCGAAATGCATTTCCCATGAGGGGGCATCAACATAAATCACGAACGTCGCCATCTACATCTGAAGATGAGATGGAAAGAAATAAAGAGGGAGTGAGAATCTTATAGAAGAATCTCAGTAGGGCCTCCACCTCCTAATATGAGTGTCATCATCATCGTCCCCAGGAACCTTGGGTTTCATTATAAAAATGTGGGCATACATAAGGTTTATTTATTAAGTTCCAAATACCATTAGCCGAGGCCCGTATCTTTTAACATGAGTCTTGATGTCATGTATGCATCATACTATTATCATGAATGCATGTCAATGCCATATACATTATAACATAAGGGTTCATATATAAATGCATCATGACATAAAGAACATAAATTCCTTTAATATAACTTTTCCTTAATATGTTTTTAGGTGACTTAAATTTCTCAATCTTTTTCCTTGGGGAAACCACTCTATAATTTCTCTCCTCTTGAGAGTTCTAGGTTATGAGCTCATACCTCACTAGTCGTCACTAGTATTCACTTATCCTCTCGATAAGTTAATTCCCGACTCCCAGAGTGCGGGTTAGGGGGTTTAGGAATACCTTTCATAACCATTAATTCCTGGAGTCTAAAAGGTCCTTATTGAATCTCCTCTTATAACCTTTAATTCAGGGAATCTAGAGGATTACCCCATTGGATCACCTCTCATAACCTTTAATTCGGGGAGTCTAGAGGATCATTTCCATATGTCTTATGTCACCTTTTCATCTTAGTATGTTATTCATAAATGCAAGCACGAACATATAATCATAGCTTATCCTCTAATATATCATGCTTATAGAACTCTTAAATATGCATCTCAATCAATCAATCATACACATAGCATGCTACAATTCATCAAGTAATTATCATATAAGTATGCATATATACATTTATATAAGCATGCTATTATCAAATATCTCATGAAAGTGAACATACTTAACAGGATAGATGCCATATATTAATGATCGCCAATTGCATAAAACAAGAATTAAGCATGCATAATCCGTAATTAGTAACAAAGCACAAATATCATAAGTCATATAAATTTTGACTAAAACACGTGAATATGGCTTCCATAAGATATCGATTTATGCTAACCTCCTCAAGTTATCAATATTTACACTTAAGCCCAAAAGAGGGTCTAAACTGCAATTTCTCAAAGATTGCGGTCAAAACGTAATTTTTTCTTTTTAACATATTTCCTCAAACCAATGATCCTCAAAATTTCTCTATACTTTTAAAAGATCCATAACAACTAGAACTCATTTCAGTTCATCGTAAAAACCATCTATGGTCATAAACCAAATTTTGCTATACTTTAGGGGTCAGAGTGCAAAATCACTTATTTTTTTACCCTTAACAATTACCGAAACTTCTAAAACTTTTTCTAAACATCGTAAATGGTATTTTGAATACATGGATACATTTAACATCATTAATAACTCGAATTGAAGTCATTTGGCTGAAATCACATAATTGATAGTTCAAAACACAACTTTCTATATTTTACAAAATGGCCCAAACTAGAACTTGTAATTATTCTTTTATATATCTAAGATACCAAAAATAATTTTTACAACAATTATTAATGATTATTATGCCTATGAACAGTACCCTACAGTGATGAACAGTTCGAGAGAGTAATGAATAGTACCAAAAAATTATTTTTCTAAATCTTCCTAAAATTACAATTTTGATCCTTTCTAGATACTATTTTTCCTTGTTACTTGATTTAAGACTTAGGAAACACTTAAAAATTATTTTTACCACTTAGCATGACCAAATATTAATACCAAATAGAGAGCAAATCACAAGGTTTAATAATAAATCCTTTTGCTCATGAAAATGCTATTTTTACTATCTTTTAAGTTTCAAGACTTGTAAAACTTCTAAAGCACACCTTACTAAAATTCCAAAACACAAGATTTGAACTATAAAATGAAATAAAAGTTATCTCAACCTCACCATCATATCATGGCCGAAAATACATATCCATTAGCATAGCCAAGAAATAAAATTTTTATTTAAGATCCAAGGATAATTTTTGAGCTTTAAGATCTTAGGTGATAACCAAAAGTAAACATGCTATGCAACCCCATTTTTTAATCTTTAACATTATAAGGTGATGACTTGAAAATATAAATATAATGTGCAAGGCTTGAATTATAAACATGAGATGCACATTCATTATTAAGTTTTTAAAATTTAGTGATGACTTGAAATAAATATGATATGCAAGACTTGAAAATTAAACATGATAATGCAAATCCATTTCTTTAATCTTCTAGATTTAAGGTGATGGCTTGAAAAATAAATATGATATGCAAGAGCTTGAAATTTAAACATGAGTGCAAGTCCATTTTATATCTTGCTCACTTAAAGCTCAAAAACTTCACAAGATTAAATTCTTGTCCCTAATAGATCTTAAACATTAGTAAGCATTAGAGTCCTTTATTACCAAGGTTCCAAGAACCTTATTTCTTAAATTTATTATCAAGCCATGGTCATCATAAAAATTCAAAGAATTAAAGAAGAAGAACATGAGAAAGAATATGAAATAAAATCCCTACCAAGTTGTTTCTTGTTAAATAAAAAAAGCTTGATCTTCTATGATAAATCAAGAACCAAAATTATGGTCCTAATGCTTGTGATATTTCAGCCAAGAAGGTTGGAGTGGAGGATGGATTTTTCTTGTGTTCTAGTGCTTAGAAATGGAAAGTTTAGGTGTTTATGAGTTGGTTTATGGTTGGAATATGTATGCTTGAGGTTTATAGCTTGGTTAAAGGTTGGAAATGGAGTCTCTTGAGTAAGAATAAGGAAGGAAAAGAAAGCTTGAATTCTTGAGAGAATTAGAGAACTTTGAGCACACTTTGAGTAAGAAAACTATCAAGTAAGAAAATGCTAAGGCCAAGAGTGTTTGTGTGAACATTTTAGCAATGGAAGAGCATGTATTTATAGCTCCATGAGGGCTGTCTGGCCGTGGCCTAAAGGCTGGAAAAATGGAGGATTTATTTCATTTTTTGGTTAAAGAAAACTTTAGAAAAAGAAAGCTTATGGTATTGTAATGATTTTGCACATGTATAATGGATGGAAATGCTAAAATATGATGCAGGTGGGAGACATCTTGGCTGCTTACATTATGGCTAAAATGGGTGGGTTTTCTTTTGATTAAACATAACCATAAATAATGCAAAAGAAAGCTAAAGGTGTGGTGTCATTGTTGGATATGTTTTTATGTTGGAAAATCAATAAATCATGATGCACAAGGAAGCATGTGGCCGCTGGTTTCTAGTCATTATAGGATCAGATTTGTGTTCTTTAATAAGTGGTAAAACATGTATTAGATGTATAATTACTTAGGTAAAAGATTAGAAATTGATAGATTAGTGAAAATGGTAAAAGGTTAAGCATTTAGGACTAATCAAAGCAAGGTAAAAGAATAATCATATACTAGTAATTGAATTTAATTTCAAATGAGTAAAAATAAATTAGTAACATAAATCTCTAAGCTAGATGTTACCCAAACCGTAATTCTTAACTTTTGATCTTAACATTTCGCTAATTCTATGAGTTCTTGTAATTAAGGGAAAAGGTGATTTATTTTTTTGACCATAGGTAATCTTAGGTTTAATTACCTCTAGTAATTATTTTTAACCTTAGGTAATTAATTTTTAACTTAAGGTTAATGAATGAAATCAATTTGAGTCTAATTTGGGCTTGAACATATCTTCAATTACACAAGAAATCTTATTTAGCTCAAGTAGGGGTAAAAAGGTAATTTCATGTAAATACTTTCCAGAATTATCTGGACACTTCTAAATATCAAGTTATACTTGTAATAAACATTTTTAAACTTTTCAGGTGGTAACTGGGTTCACGGATTACTCAATTTTGCACTAAGTTACCACAGGGGTAATTTGGTAATTTTTTTACGTACAGTAAGAATTGGGAGTTGGGATTTTTACCATGACATCAACATAACACAAATAATCCTCTTCAAACATAAGATTATCCCCTTGATGATAGCCGGGATTGGTTATCTTTGATTTTCGGGCAAAAGTGACCTCAGGGGCAATTTGGTCATTTGGGCTCAGAAAAATCGGGATTTGTAATTTTTGCACTGATTGCTACTCAGGCCTCATATAATGTTGTTCTAATGTTAAATTCCTTATTAAGGATTGTTCACCTTCAATTCTCACGCAAAAATTTACCTAGGGGCATTTTGGTAATTTTACATAGCAGTAAAAATCAGGGCGTTACATACCTCCTGGCCAATGGAAACCTAAAACTGAGGCAATCAACTATAGGACTGAGCGATGACACTCTATATGATATCCATGACTATAACAGGACAAGATAACCTACTCTGATGTTAACTGCACGACACAAGCTGTGGTACAACATGGATAACACTATGGATCCCCAGCTAAGCCTCCGACCCTCTTGAAAATCACGCAGAAGAGGCAACTATCTCAAGTGAACTCTAGACGCTGACTTGTCCACAAACAACATCCCCTAATCAGCAGCAACTTGTATACTGGGGTTGCTTGCATGACCTTGATCTCAGTCGCATTCTCTTCCAAAATGATCATACCGCCTTAAATCATTTTGTTCCATCACTTGTCCTCTTCCATTTTGTACCCTCTCCTACTTACACTACTATCCTCTAATGGTTTTTCACTCTCACTCTCTACTCTTACTATGACTCCACACATAAAAATACATACCGCACTCTCTTTCTTTCGCTCTCAGTTGAAGAACCAAACATATATATAGAGAGCTGAGAATCGATTGAAAGCTTGTATCCACTGCATGTGTGACACATGGCGACATTATTTAGTAGCTAATCGATTTCGTCACGTGTCACGCATACAGCGGATGAGAGCCACTACTAGAAACTCACATAACATAGACATATTTTACAAACAAATTTTTTCTTGTTTGTCTTACAAACGGATTTCTAGATGGGAAAATAGAAAATTAGGAGCGTGTTTGGTTTCAAGTTTTTCTGTTTTCATTTTCAATTAAAACAGAAAATGATAAAAAAAAATATGTTTGATTAGATACTAGAGAAAAACATTTTATTGAAAATATTTTCTAAACAACCACAAAACTAGAAATGTCATTTTGACATTTTTAGTATTTCCTTTGTAATCTCTAGAAAATGTTTTCATTTCAAAATGCGGTGGCATAATAGTGAATATCAACAAATCTCATCCTTTTACAAAAAGGGAACGCATTCGAATCTGCTCAAGGAACCTATCAATTTTTTCCCTTTTCCTTCAATGATTTGTCACCATGGCTGTCTTATGTGAGGAAAAGGAGATGCCACTGTAGTTGTTGTTTCTTCACACCATTGTTTCATGTCGCTAGTGGCAGTCTTAGTCTAGTTACAGGAGAGGAGAAGAAGGCCTCCATGAATTGCAAAAAGAAGCAAACCAACCACCATAGTGGGTGAGGAATGAACCTTCTTCACCATAGTAAGACCCAAAGCATCTAGTCTATCTCCTTTTGTTGACAGTGATGCCAAAATTGGGGGCAATGTGAGACTCTCATGGTAAATCCATGGTGGTAGTGAAAAGAAAAAAAATTCTTGAGATAAAAAGAGGGAAAAAAAACCTTTTAGCAACTCACGCTAAATCAGTGATCACAGCATCTCCTTTGGCTAGGTTGATTTTTGGAGAAAAGATTTAGAAAGATTCAAAAACTTTTTTAAAGAAAAAAATAAAGAAACTAATTAATATTATAATGCATACCATGACATTTAATACCAAATACAAATATATATAATTTTATCGGATTTCTTCGGTACCCTATAAAATTCATGGGTATCGATACCTTTTAGATAATTTATAGTTAAAAATTTGCTACATGTCCTACTAACTAAATTTATTAATATTTTAAATACTCATGATTAAACCATAACCTTTGGATTAAAAAATGTACTGGTATCATTGGGGTGCCATAATAAAAACCATAGTTTTAATTAAATATAAAATATACATATATATGTAATTTTAATTATTTAATATCAAATATAATTTTATTATCTTGGATTTGATTTTGAGAAATATATTTTGAAAATAGATAAACCAAATATATTTTTATTCTTTTCACTTTTTGAAAAAACGGAATCTACCTTTACAAAGCAAACACATATTTTAATTTTGAAAATTCGAAAATGAAAATCCTTTTTAAGAAATGAAAACAAAAAATGAAAACAAGAAATATTTTCACAAACCAAACACACCTTAGGAAATTTTTTTTTTGTAAAAGGCAGAATATCCGTATGTATATATTGGCACAAACACCCATCACATGGCGCATAAAAGATACAGATGGGAATTACATATGAAAAATTAGAAAGCAAAATTTGATCTTAAAAATATAGATGGATATTTAAAAAAATAAAAAAATAATTACAGACGAGGTAAATCTGTCTATAATTTGATATTAAAAGTGCGTATATCAGGGGCAAATTACATATGGTAAAATCCATTTGTAATACGACAAATGAATCGTTGCGTTCCATTTATCAAGAAAATCTATATGTAACGTGCGAAATACCAAACAAAAGCATGTGCCCTCCTTCTTCTTCCTCACTTTACCATTTCCACTCTCTCTCATCTCCCCATCTTTCTCTAGTGCCGCTGCCATATTTTTGGCTATTGCCGGTGATTAGAGCCTTTATTTCGCAAACAATTTGCGTCATTGTGTTCCTGGTATCGTGCTCTGTCTTTTAATCAGTTTATTTTTTTATTTTTGGTGTTTTTCTTATGCTTTGAATTGGTGATTGTCTATAGCTGTTAGTGTTGCTAATTGGTAGAAACTTCATTTATTTTAGATTTAGACCACTTTTAGAGCATTTTAGTTGCCACTTTTATAGTGCATTGGTAAATTTTTAAGTTTTTTCTGTTAATGTTTTTTATTTTGGTGTTTAGGAAGCAATAGTGTTTAGGAAGTTGATTTTGATTAGTTTTTGTATTTGTTAATGTTAGGTTGATTTTGGTAAGTTGAAAAGATTGTCTTTATAATGTAATTTGTTTGTTAATTTTTCATTTTCAGGGTTCGATTGGATGTGTACATGTTGTCATTATTCCTGTGTTTATTGACACTAGCTAGTGTATATAAGTTTGTAATGAAATATTTATTGTTGATATGTTATAATGTATGTAGGATAGAGACTTATGATTTCTATGTAAGACTGATATTGCATGATTGCGGGGAAGGGTATAGAGGTCCTTCCCTGACTTGTTTGCATTGTTTGCTGTGGATTGTTTGTGTTTGTTGAGATTGCAGAATATGCATGTTGTGGAGTTATAAGGAGATGCACTCTAGAACGATTTTAGGATTGTGATGTGTAATGTATGTGCTGATTATTTGTTTTGTAGTCTAATAATGTAATTATTTGCATATAATTATTTTGCTGTGTAGTTAATTGATTATGTAATTGCCATAAAAGTATGGCTTACTTATTGATTGTTGAAGACATATTATGTTAACGAAATACTCTTAAGTTAGGAAAAACTCTGTCGAAATTTTTCAAAATATAATTTTTATCATTTGAATTAAACCATAATATACGTAAGGGAATGTTCATACATTAAGGGAAATTTTGTCAAAATTTACATTTGAAATTCTTGTAATGTAAAATAAAAGAGGTTCATAAAGTGTTACTCTGTTTGCAATTTTTAGGTTTATATAGTTTTTTTTATTGAAATGTTCCTTGAAAACCATTCATGGATGTATGATCCAGGCGGAGAAGGGAATAAAACCCAAATTCTATTAGGGTTTGAGGAATTCATATGTGTTGCTTGCTTTATAGCAATTCGTTACTGACTAGAAAGTTAGGTATCCATGTTCTAAGTGCAAGTGTAGGACGTTCTTAGATATTGATTCAATTAAGTATGATATGTACAAATTTGAATTTAAACCTGATTATTGGATATGGACTGAATATGGGGAAGTAGTTAATATGGAAAATCAGTTTGGAATGGGTTATGTTGGAGGCAGTTCAAGTACAGTGCAATTATTAGGTGGGGACGTGGGTAATGTGAGTTGGGAATAAAATAATGGTCATTATCAAGAAATGATTTATGATGTTGTTGGTCCCTAATTTAAAACCTTTCGGGATTCTAAAGCTGAATAAGAACCTGATGTAGAGGCTGCAAGGTTTTATAGTCTATTAGAGGCATCAAACAAGCCTTCATAGGATGAGTGTGTGCACTCGGAGTTATATATCCTTAGCAGTAAGAATGTTGAACACTAAGTTAGAAGGCAATCAAAATCAGAGCTTGTTTGATCAATGGGCTACATTGATCAGTGAGTTTAGTCCTCAACCCGAGGCCATCCCAAAAGACTTTTACCAAGCAAAAAGATTAATTTCCAAGCTTGGTTTAAAAGAAGTAAAAATTGGTTAATGTTTGAAAGGATGCATGTTTTATTACAAAGACAATACTATATTGACACAATGAAAATTCTGTAGAGAGCCTAGGTTTAAGCCAAGAAGAGGTGGCAGAAGTGGTAAGCATAAAGATGTGCCACAAATAGGATGAATTTTTTGCCCTTAATCTCTCGGCTAAAGAGGTCGTATGCGTATCTTCACATGACATGGCATAGTGAGAATAAAAGGAACGATGGTGGAATGACTCATCCATCTCACGGTAAGGCTTTACAACATTTTGATGCCCCTATATTTTTCACCGGGGATGCACCTTCTCTTACGCTTGAGGTGGTAGAGGATATGGTCCGCATTTAAGTCCATGCCCTGAATGAAGAGCTCCACAAGCAAAATAAGGAGATGTGGAAGAACAAGGAGGCTACATGGAACAAGAAGTGGGCTAAGAAAATGGATAAAAATGTACCATCGAGGATGCAGAGGGAGGTGCCACAGCAGATGCAGCAAATGCATGCATACTTTAAGCACATAAGAGTGAGCAACTCCATGCCTCTTCCTCCTCCTCCACTCGCTCCAGCACCACTAGTTTTTGGGGCGATGCGGCGCTCCTCCTCCTCTTCTGATGATGATGTTGATGACGGTACCAGTGACGATGACAAGGCAGATATTGATGACGCCGAGTACTCATGATTATTGTTGTACTGCACTAGACTTTGTTATTTTATTCTTCATATTATTATTTTGGATGTTTACTTTTATTATTGTAATGACATTTTAATTTATAATAAAAATTAATTTTTAAAATTTAAATTTTATTCCATAAATTTCCTTATGTTTACTGATTATTATGATAATTAACAATGGTGAGTTATAATTATAAAAGTAACCAACAGATAAAAGTAAACCCAAAAGAAAAAAAATTACAAACAGATTCACAAACGGTAAGTTTTCTAATTTTTAAAATTTTATTATTTACATACAGATATTACCGTATCTAAACTTATAGATGGTAGTTTTAGAGACAGTAAAATTATAAAAGGTAAAATCCATCTGTAATTTTAAAGATGATAAAATCCATCTATAACTTATACAAACTGACCAATTCATCTGTAAAATTGTCTATAAATTATAGAGGGGAATACAAATCTACTTGTGTTACTTATAGATGAGGGAATAAATGAGTCTTATCTGTCTATAAATCCGCCTATAATGATAAAATCCGTCTATAAATCTGCTTATGTTCCTCGAAAATCTTGTATTGAGCTTCCAGCCACCCCCAGCCACATGATCCACCAACCAAAGCTCCCAGCAGCATGATCTACACACTGTTGACCAAATGCATCACTGAAATCTACTGGCAATAAATCAATTTCAGGGTGTTTTGATGCGTTGAAGTCTAACCACAATTAACCAATTTCATATACATATAAAAACAATGCATATGTGTGCTTAAAGTTCAAAATGTGACAATGCCATATATAATTTTTTTTTCCAAATTATTTCCGTAAATAAGCCCAAAATGTTTCGCAATTGCAGACCCAACTACACAAGACGCAACACGGAAAGTCTCATAAAGGCACGTGTGCGTTTGAACTTTGAAGTTGAACTTTCTATTTCGACGGCAAATGACTCGGCCAAGACAGAGTCAAAAAGGTGACGTCTTCGAAGTGACGTGTTCATTGTGTTCTATGCTTCCTTTTTCTCACTTACTTTATAGTATTCACTTCACCCCAAAAAAAAAAAAACTTTATAGCATTCACTATTCACTCCCATCACGATCCCACTAACCTCACTAACTAACTATTCTCTATCGGTCACACTACAGAAATACATAATATATATACCCCACATGCACACACACAATGAATTCACCAAACCTAATTGTTCCCATAGTCCTAATTCGTTTGCTTCGTAAAAACACCTGAAAAAATTAGGGTGACGGAAAATATCAATGGATCAGTTGGGAAGTCAACATTCTTCTTCAACCAACAAGGTTGAAAGAAGGCTCATAGAGAAAAACAGAAGGAACCAGATGAAGATCCTCTACTCCAAACTCAATTCTCTTCTCCCTAACTATAACCCCAAGGTTCAATTTTAATTATCTCTTTTCTTTCTCTCTCTTTCTGATTTTCTGCATGGCTTTATATTCGCTATCTGAAGAACGATCTTTTCCAAAATTTTGAACTTTTGAGTAGAGAAATTCTGGACCAATTGATTATAAAAGCTCTAGTATCATGTGATCAATTATTTCTCCCAACACTTTAAGTTGTTTGATAAAAATATTTGAATAATTTTATGTCTAACAGATTTTGTTCAAGAAAATTTTAATTGGATTATATATTAATTTGAATTTTGATTTGTGTGATGTAGGAAGCAGTACCACTGCCTGATCAAGTGGATGAGGCCATCAACTACATCAAGAGCCTAGAGCAAAAGGTGAAGATGGCTCAGGAGAAGAAAGAGGGCTTATTGGGAAGGAAGAGATCACGTGGTTGCAGCTCCTCCAGTGCTTTGACGGGATGCCCGAAATCGACACGACTTGAGATTCACGAAATGGGTTCTTGTCTAGAAGTTTCCATGACTTGTGGGTTAGATAGCCAGTTCATTTTCCATGAAATCATCCGAATACTGCATGAAGAGAACATAGATGTCAAGAGTGCCAATTCCACACGGGCCGGAGATTCAATGCTTCATGTTGTGCATGCAGAGGTATAAATCTTGATTTTCCTTCATAATCTTCACCTCGTGTTCTTGTCAAAAAACATCTCTGCCAAGAGTGATGAATAAAAATATATGAATACTTTGCGATCTCTTGATCATAAAAGTCTTGATATCATATATACCAAAGATCATTCCTTTGGTTTAAGCTCATGGATAAAGAGATTTAAGGATCTATATCTAATACATCTTAATGAATATAAGCAATTTGTCTTTTAATTTGAACAAATTTAACAACTTTTTTTTTTCCATTTGTTTTTGGATTTTATGCAGATTCCGCAACCTTTGCTTCAATTTGGGGCGACCAAAGTAAGTGAGAGATTGAGAAGGTTGGTTAATGGATCAGCCAGTGATATTGAAATACAGCCCGAGTGGTGGGATTTTGATATTGATTCTGACATGTGGGGCTTCTAGATCTCTTACTGTAAGCAAGGATTGCGGAAAATAATATCATCCTATAACAAATTTTGAGACTAATGGTGATCTTTGATTTCCTGACAAAGTAGCATGAATGTTTTCCCACGTTCCAGTATAGACTTTAAAAGTATTTTGACCGAAATTACCTAATACTTGATAGAAAAACGATGGTTTATCTTGTTTATGCTAAGATGTATAACGTTTAACATTAATTCAGAACAAGAAAAGATCACTTCAAACTCAAACACATGTTAATTAAGAGGTACCATCAATGGCTATGGGGTGATCATCTTTCGTGCTCCAGATGGAGGGAAAAGTTTCTTCCTTCAGGTTTCATCTCTTAACTCTTAGGGCATGTTTTCTATGATTGAGTTTTATGCATAAAGCATATAAAACTCAATCATGGACAATTCACCTCCATCTTTTACCCATCAATTAAACATAGCCTTAATTTTATGTGTGGAAGTAAGAAATCAAAGATGAAGATATAAGATTTAATTTAATGTTAGATTTGTATGATCTTATAATGTATACTGAATCTCCTCAATTCAGAAGCTAATGTATCTGACTCAAACCATATAAAAGTACATTACAAGCTTGGATCATTGTTAACTGTACTCAACCAGATGCCTATTTCATAACCAAGGCAATAAGCCATAAGATACAGCAAAACCATATTTGCTGTATTAGACCGTACACAGAAGACGCTAAAGAAACCTGTTGTTGTGTCCATTCATCGACCATCTTGTTTCCCTTGTAGTACTTCATGTAAGGAACTTAGGGATTCCCTTAATTTCTTACACAACAGTTCTGTCATTGGTTTCTACTTTCCAATGCTCAAATATGCAAACATATATTACACCGCTACCTTGATTTGGGCCTTTATTAAGAATAATATATCCAAGTATATTATAACTAACAAAACTTATAAGCGATGGTTAACTCAACAGGTTGCTGTCTTTCATTTATATATTTGAATTTCATCAACCGTTATTTAGTAATAGAAGGAAGGAAAATCATGTAGAGTAACCCTAGCAATATGCATGCAGTAATTTTCAACCTATAATATAGTCAGTGTAAGCTACATTATATTAGTGCTTCTATGTGCACAACCAGCAGTTGTTTTTTTAGATTTGCTTCAAATTTTCATACATATATCTAGGGCTCTACAATGGTTGATGTAAATTTTGTAAGGTTATCGTGAGTTATTCTATTTCCGCCTACTCACCTATTGGTATATAGTAATTCTGGTTTACATTATTGAAGATCGTGCCTCTTTGATTGCTTAATTATGAGAAAAAGATGGATTGAGAGACACAAGTCACACATTTTTCACATGAACAATCAATGGCTCAAAAACTTTTCAGCTTAAAGTAAAATGATGAAGAAGATTGTATATGTCCATTGATTTTGAACAAGGATCTAATCGATGCTTTATTTTCTGTAATACTGCAGCTAAATTACTTGCGACTTCAGGTTAAGAAATGGATATTGCTTTTAATTTGAGTCTGGGTGCTAAGTGGTTAAAAGTTAAAACTGGAGTTTCAACTCGGATTTGTGCTTCAAATATAGATAGGTTTTATTGTGGATAATTTTTCAAAACATTTTACAAAATTGTATTTTTTTAATATGCGATGACCTCTTCTATGTATAACTTTTATAGATTTTCTCTTGCTATAAAGCATTTTTTGTCATGAAATTAAATCACCTCTCTTAAAAAATTAAATTGATAGATATAGAGACATATAATAGTTTTATATCTAAATGCACACCCTCAACCCTCGTGTGAATACCTCTTTTAATGCTTTGATGCGGGAACAATTTATTAGAATGGAGGATAACAAGATTCAGATCTATGACCTTTTAGTCATAAAAGCTCTGATATCATGTCATGAAATCATCTCTTCAAAACCTTAAATTTATGAATAGAAGCACATAAATAGTTTTATATCTAATAATTTTTTCGTTAAAAAAAATAATTTTCCTATGTAGTTTTCTTATTTGTGACTTGGGAAATATATTTAATTTTGACTGTCATAGGAATTTGACCTAAGTTGAATAGTGGGAAATATATTTAATATTGACTGCCAGAGGAATTTGACCTAAGTTGAATAGCAAAAAATAGAGGTAAAGTTAATGGCAATTACTTTGAGAAATTTGAAAGATGTTTCTTGAAGTAATGAATTTGACTAAAGGAAAGTCCCATAAAAAAAAAGAGTTACATATCAAAATGTGAGAAGTGAGCCCAAAAAATAATTCTTTTGATTATGAAGGAGAATACTTCAATAGTCTACCAAAGAAGTGGTTATTTTTTATTACCTTTATTTGGCAACGTCACTCTTAAGATTTGATATACTTAACATCCCAGCTTATGCTTCGGATTATTATATTAGTGCAAACCCATTATGCTTGATGTAATTCTAGAAAACTTTAAGAAAATAAAGTTGCACCCTCCATGCATTCGAGAGTGTGTGTGTCACCTCAGTCACTAGGGGAACGAGTTATTCCAATTTCAAGAATCGTCAACCTCACACGAAAATGAAGTTGATTTAAGGCCTAGATATTGTGATTATGAAGTTTTTTCAGACTGATTGATATCCATGTCATCATGTTCCTACTGCAACAATCAAAATCACAATTGGAATATTTATGTTGATGATGTATACGGGATGGAGACCATTTGCACGGTATATGAGGGGGAGTTTGAGGTTGCGGGGCACCAAAGTATATGGCCCAAATATGAAGCCCCGGGCATTCATCCTAAACTTGAGTTGAAGCCCAAAGTGAAAAGGATAGTGACCTTTTTCTAAATGAAATGGATGACTCTTGTGAGATGAGGCAATCAAAATGTTGTGATCTTTGTAGAGGTTATGGACATAGCTAAAGACAATGCCCGCACAGAGTTAGGCCAACTTCATAGTGATTGATACTATTATTTGGTTTAGAGTTAGTTTTAATTAGTGTGATATGGACTTTAATTAATCAGTTATTGTCTATTGCAACTTGGAAGTGTACACCATATTGTAATATAAATTGATTTAGTGTTTGTTTTAATTGTATGCCATATTGTAGGGTTAAGGTTAGTGTTAATGTTAGAGATAGGGTTAGGGGTAGGGTTAGGGTTAGATAGTGTTAGTGCTAGTATGTGTATTGCGACTAGGATCGCAATTGGAGATGACAAATTTGAAAATAATTTCATAGAGCCGCTACAAAGATTTAAGAATAAAGTTTCAAAACATTTCGTACTTATATTCATATAATCAAAATCACAATTTTCTATTAATTAACTCAATAGTACTCCAGTAGAGAAATAAAAATCTTTGCTCTGGTTATGCCCAACATCTAGGATGAAACAAATTCTCTTATTATAAATCTCTCGTCACATCTGGGTGTTACATATCATCATCCCTAGTGTGACAATAATTTTTCTATTTTCTCTGGCCTTGGGCTATTTGGTACCAAGGTTAACGAATTAATTGCCATTAACACACAGCTTGTTTCTTGATAGCTACTATCTACCACTTTAATCAAAAACCAAATCTTTTCTCTACATCTTACAAAAGGTCTTCTATCCTAGGGTTTAAAGCATTCCTCATACATAATCATCCAATTCCAGAATTATATGTTCAACATAACAACTTTAAACAGTTAAAAACATAATACAGTTCTTATAAACTTGTTTGATCATTAATGGTCCCATGAGTTTTTAGAAATACTCAATTCATGCTATTTGAAAAATCATACATTCAAATTCAATATAATTCTCAACTATTCTTGGAAATTAACTTTAAAATCATATATTGTTCATGTATTGATGAAAATAATTATAATGACTAATATAGAGATTATAGATGTGAACCCACTCATCTGGAGTGGTGTGATGCACAAGAATAATGCCAATAAAACTCTGAGAAGCAGGAATGAAGCTAGTATTTGACATGGAAACAAGAAAACTCTAGATTAACCTCTAAGAAACTCTATTAACATATATACAACTCTAATACAATGGAAGAACTTCCCTTCCTTGAAGAACATGGAAACCTTCATGCTAACCTCTCCCAAAACAAAGGAGGACTAAAGGAAAAGAAGCAAAAGCACTAAAATAACATACCTTAAAGCCTTGAAGGTGAAAGATTGAAGTTAGATTTAAGAGAAATGAAAGAAAATGGAGTTTTAAGGGTGAAATAGAGTTGAGAGGCGAAAGTTTTTGAATTTTGGTGGGGAAAGGGTGTGTTTATGGTCTGGCCCCTCAAAAATTGGGGTTTTATTAAAATTTGACAGCTGTAATGCTCATCAGAGTGCAACATTTTCCCAATTTACACCGCCTTACTATTCATGATCGCTACAACATTCATTTTAGTGCTACAATGTTCTCCAGAGTGGATTTTGTCCAATCCCTGAGAAATAATTCAAGTGGAGCCTACCATTAACATGAGTGGGTCCCGAGAAACCCTATGGCGGTCTCAGACTTACCTAGGGACACGTGTATTGCACTAAACCTTTCTAGGGAATAATATACCTATGGTATTACATGGAAAGCCTTTGGAACAACAGCTATATCTATAAGGGGGAAGAGAGAGGGGTGAGTTTAATTTAAAACTTAGTGAATGGATTCTCATCCACAGCCATACATGGGACAACAATAATGTAGCAACCAAAAACATATTCTTTCATAATACGTAAATAAAAGAATAGTGTCAACAATTTCGTATATACCATAAGAAAACATAATAAACTTTACTAAGGAATTAAAGGAGAGACAGAATGCTAAATAATTCATAAAGGTGATGCTCAGTCTCTCGCGAATAAAAGAATCTAATCTAGGTTGTAATGATCCCTCGTGAATCACATCCATTGTGCACAAGAGCATCTATTTCAGACTGTAATGGTCCCTCGTGAACCACATCTCTTGTGGACTAATCTGAGTAAGGGTGTTGATTAATGCCCCTTCGTGGAAGACATGGAATACCAAACTTAATGAATTGACTGTCGTTAACTCACAGCTCTATTTCTCTGTAATTCATATCCATACATCACTCATAGTCATCATGTCAAAGTTTTAAAAGCCAAAAACTAGCTTTAATGCTTTTCATCATCTCTATAGTTCATATTCTATTTTCTAAGGCAATTGCTTTCATCTCAATTGATTTGCAAACAATTGAAGAAACATGATAGTGGAAATGGCATAAAATAGTCAACAATGGTCTCATGTATTTTCTAAAAGTCATGCATTTTCATGGAAGGGTATAAAAATCATAATTTCTCTAACTTGGCATAATTTATAAAGCATGTTTATAGTATAAATAATTTTCTAAATTCATGGGGAGTATATACGATGCATAGAAAATATTCATAATGGCTAAATAAAAGTCATGAGCTTAAATCCACTCACTTGGAGAAGGCGGGAAAGAGGTGCTAGTACCAATGGAGCTTCGAGAAATGGGAATGACACAAACCTTTTCCATGGAAACAACAAAAACCACAAGCTGTTACTTATATAAATTGGGACAGATTTAGGGACTCTAAGGGGAGCAACCAAACATGACCAAACTCATGTATGTTGATATTCATAAGCATAAATGTGAACAACTAGAGAGGAACTATGCAAAACACTATACCCTAGACCTTGAAGAGGAAGAGGAAGAAAATGAAGGAGAATGAGAGAAAATGGGTGGTAAAAAGGTTGGAGGTTGCGAAGTTTCGAATTTTGGAGAGAGAGATTAGTTATGTTGTGTTTATATAAGGGTATAGGGGCTCACTAATCGAAGTTACACCATTTTGGATGTGTCAACGTTGGAAGTCTCCCTGCAGCGAGTCAGGCTTGCTACCTGCCTGGCTCTCTTGGTCGTTGTAGGTGAGCCTGTCTACATAAAAAAATGTTAGGTGATTTTTAGAAAATTGGGGGTTTCCGGAATACCTAAAGGCTGTGTGGTAGGTTGAATCAAGGATACGTAGCTATAAGACATCGTAAGATACAAGTCAACAATAAAATATGATTTTAACAACAATTAAACATGGCGTTTGCAATTAAAGCAAGAGATAAAATAAAGACAAATTATTATTTTTTTTCCAACTTAATCAAAAACTGGGTGTTGACAGTTTGTATTAGTATTAGTGTTAGGGTTAGGGTTAATGTTAACGTTAGTGTTTGTATTAGTGTTATGGTTAGGCTTAGAATTAAGCTTAGTGTTAAGGTTAGAGTTAGGATTAGTGTTAGGGTTAGTCTTTATATTATTGTTAGCATAAGGAATAAGAATAGGGTTAAAAAAAATAATAAATGTACATATAAAAAAAAATGCTCTATGGAATTAAATATGGTTTACAAGTTCTAGAAGCACACACTTACAAAAAAAAAAAAAAGATACATATATAATTTTTTTTCTCAACGGAGTTAGGCAAAATCTAATAGGCACTGAAATCGTTATTCTTAATTTATACTACATTCCATCACGTCGTGATGGTGCTCCTTTTGCCTGATTCACAAGATGTCCCTTTCCCTATTTGTCCCTATCCTTGTCCCCACGCCTGACCTCCTACCAAATTTGTAGCCTACAATGGTTAACCCTCTACAGGTGATGCCAAAAGTTCGTCAATGGAATGCAGTTAATGAAAGTCACATCAAGCGAAGGTGAATGTGGAAGTGTGGGTTGGTGCATCCTCTTTTTCAAGAATTTGGTGAAGATATCTTCATCTTCCTTGACCAGACCCAACGTATCATGGGTCAACCATGATGCCAAAAGTTGGTTAATAGAATGGTAGTAAACGAAAGTTGTTAAAACATCAAGCGAAGACGACCGTGGAAGTGTGAGTTGATACATCCTCTTTAGGAATTGGCTGAAGATCTCACCATCCTCCTTGACTGGACCCAACATCATGGGGCTCATCACTTTGCCTATAATTTGAAGCCCCAATTGCATCCTACTTGAGAGTCACAAGACATTCTTGCCCAATTCATTGTGGTACTACTATTCCCTCCTTCGGCATGAAAATAAGATGGATCTGAAAAAAAAATCTCGGTGGCTCTATCTCATATTCATGATGCTGTGGTGGTGACATATGATCGCCTAGATATGGTGGAGGGACCTGATGTAACAGTTGCGTCTCTACAAATTGGTGTCACATAATTCCATGTGGCACACAAAGGTGTATTTTTTGTTGTGGATCTCTGAGCTGAGAGATACCAGTCCATGTAGTCACAAGAAGCAGCATAAGTATACATAGGAGCTCCTATTACTATCATATCGAGTGATGATATTTTAACACCCAAAAAGTAGGTGTTTATAAACACCCAATCAAATCTAAATGTGAAAAATCAAAGTTTGTATTTTTAAGTAGAGACCACATAAAATTTAAAGGTGATATAAATTAGGTATCGACACGATATCCAAGATATGAGTAGCTAAAATAACATTTTTCTTGACATGTGTTATTAATGATTGCAAGTTCTGATCTATCGCACATGTGCAACAGCCCAATTGGCCTTTCTATAACCCCCTAGATCTTGGTTGTGAGTCCCCTAAAGGTACAAGGTCAGAAGGAATAGGCTGTGCAAAGTTGAACTACCGAATTATACGGTTGCTAGTGTGCCATTGTACAATCTTGAAGAATATGAGTGCATTAGCATATGACCAAATTAGTACACACTGATTCGTCACCTCATGTGGAATCCGAGCAGCAATCATAGGGATATTATAGGGCTGCCACACAATCTACATTATCAGAACAATTGAAGAAGATATATCAATACATGTACAAAATTGACCAATAGGTTACGCTATGTTAATTCAATAACTATTCATGTTCAATACGATCTATGGTGAGTCTAATATCAATGAGGGAATCATATCTGAATCTGATTGCCAAGTAATCTCTTCTCGTCTATTTAATATTATACTATTTAGATTCAAATTTGACAACAACAAACTTAAATTTATATAAAATAAACAAAATAGAGATAGAGATATTCGCTTTATTTGACGATTTGTCACTTGGAGAACAAGGAAAATCGCATAGGGATGATTGGAATATGGGCCACTAGGGGGAGCTGGTGCCATGCCCATTAGTGCAATAAAAACCATCCACCCATACATCTTGTGAGCCGCTGTGCGCGAGGCGCGATAAAAAGCTCTATACAAATATACAGGGCCGACATGTGTACAATGTACATGACAATTGGACAAGTGTAGTATTAATGGAAATTCAATTTTATATAGTTGTAATTTTATTAACTCATATAATTTTTTTATTTGAGATATTAAGGAATAAGAGGCGGGGATAAGTCGAATTCCCCCTACTATGCAAGGGTCTATTACTAAGACATTAGTATACTTGCATATACTTTTCTATATTTCCCAAGGTTTTATTTTTATTTTTTTTAATATGTGAGTCTAGTTTTTTATAAGGATTTTATGCACTGACAGTATAAAAAAATTATATATAATCATCCAATTATATACTGCTACGTATGTCATGATAGTTAAATTTTACACTCAATACTTAAAAAATTATCTAAATAAAATATTTTAATTGGATGATAAGGTATAATATTATTACATTATCAATGTATCAAAATTAAACTCTTTTGATAATTAGAGTAATATTTAATTTAAGGTCCGTATTGAAATATTTTTTCTCATAATACCAACTTTTGAATTTTTTTTCCTTTTTTCTATATAAAACTACTTTTTCTTTTTCTTTTTCTTTTTCTTTCTCTTTTTTTTTTTTTTTTTTTTTTTATCTTGGATCACAACCAAATGCAACTACAACCGTTACCACCCGTACTAACCAAGCTCAAGTTAACAAAATCAAGTACATCTGAAAAAGTTTCAATCCAGACACTCCAAATTACTCTGGAAGCCCGTGAAGCTTGACAAAGAGCCGACGCCAATCACATACTTAGCAAAATAGTACCAGATAAGCACAGAGAGATGGGGCCTGCAAAAGAGGAAGGGAGTGCAAGTGCAAGAGCTGAGAAGAGAGGCGTTTTCAAAACCTAAGGTATGTATGTCACATCATCTCCGTCTTTTGCCTGATTCTTAATTCTCTGTTCTCAAGCATTGATACAAAATTCCAAAATCAAAACCAAACCAAAAATCCACCCCAGCGACCAATGGCTCGCCTCCACCGCACTACTACGGCGACGAATGCGCGACCAGCCGCCGCCGTCGCTGATTTGTCCCCTTATGGCTGCCGTCCAAAACCGCCCACGCGTTTCTGAGTTTTATTTATTTATTTATTTTTTTCTGTTGGTCAAAAAGCGTTTCAGAGTTCAAACCAATATCTTCCCGTTTTGTTCCTGCGTTTCACACGCTGCTCTACCCTTTTTTAATTTTTTTTGTTTTCCGAAGTTTGTGATGAATACTAATCTCATTACCATGCAGGTAAAACCCACTTTACGTGTGGGAGAATAGAGCTATATGAGACCCTCCTTTTTAAAAAAAAAAAATATCTGGGCACTTCGTTTGCTTTTTCTTGGTCCTATTTTTTAATGTTATTCTTCGCGTATTCTGAAACTTGGATGTGGTTGGGCCCATTCTTGGATTGGGTCATTCTTTAATTTTGGACTGAATCACTTGATTTGTTTAGCTATTGCTATTTTCCTTTAAAAAAAAGCTATTTCTTTGTTTAAGAAACTGATAGCAATTTCTTAATGTGCCTTAGCGTACAAGACCAAACCTGACCAATAAAAAGGAAGTCTACCAGAAAAAAAAATTGTGCCCTAGCGTTAACAAAAATTAAAAAATAGCCCTAGATGTAGCCTGTAGGCTGTTACACACAACACTATCGCAATTATAAAAAGGTTATTCGGGTGATAGATCATGTTGGTACATGATTATTTTTCAGTAAAGGATTAAGGCTATTAATTCTTAGGGAATAGGGAAAAAGGGAAAGAACAAGAGACCACTCATTAAAAGGCATAGGAGACAACACAAGACTGTAAGCTCAACTGCATATTAGGTACATGATTATAATTATAAAAGAACAAGGAATACACATTTCATTTGTTCAGATCAGCATTCATAATCCTTTTATATTGTGGATTGATGCGGTCGTTAGTTGGTAAGAAGAAGTCTAATGAGTTTGGCCTACTAGAAATAAATGATAATTGCTTCAGGCTGGCTTCCTCCATGCAGCTGGAAAACTTTATGGCTTTTTCCTTCTTTATTGTAGCATACTTGCAGATATCACGATATATGTTGGATTTTCTGAGCCTTTGGAAATGAATAATTACAAGAGATATGTTATTATATGATCTGAATTATGAGAATGGAAATGAAAAACAAAGAAAAATATAGGTACTTGATGGTTAAATGATTGATTATGAAGATGCTTAGAAATAAGGAAATGGAAATATTTAGTACTATTTCCATTATATCTTAAAATATTTCATAACATATCTTAGATTGATTTAGGTTGATTTTATCATTATGTTTAGGTTTTATTTTTGATTTATAATTAGGATTACGTCATTGTACATAACATCACCACATAACATCAATATATTTTCATGTTATCTAGAGTTGTTATTCCCTCTCTTTTCCTCCTCTGCTGTCTTAAAACGTTCAATTTCAATAAAGATGATTAGTTTTGTCATAGAACAAGCACAGGCTCTCATTCAAGCTTAGTCTAAGATGATGTTGAGGATTTTTTTTTTTCCTCCTCCCAAGGTGGCAAGATAAGCTCAAGCTAAGATGCTATTCTAATATAATCCTACCATTATTCAAATGTTAGGAGATTCACTGATTTTTTTAATACAAAAATGTTTTTTGGTTTTGACGTTGAGTTGTTCAACTCCCAAAGCTGCTTGCACATCTACATCTATATGCCTACAGTTAGCTATCACCAAAGTGGTTGTGACCTCGGTATGTGTCTTAGATTTGTCAAGGAATGGAGGCTTTACTTGAAGAGTGGGAGCAGAAGTTTGATGAATTTTGGTAACTTAAGACCAACTTGGTTCCATATTTTTGGGTAAATCTGAATTTTTAAAGCAATAAGATTTGAGCCTGTTAACTACCCAAATCCCTCCCCCCTTGGACAATCCTAGTGGCTTAACTTGGTTTCATTTAGTAATATGGAATAAATTAGTACTGGAAAAATAACTTACTGGAGATTGAAAGGTAAAACTTGTCGGTACTGTACTTGAAGTACTATAACCGGCACTTCCCTTGATATCACTTTCATTCATGGAAACTTCTGCAATGGACCGGAAAAACCGTGGAATTGGAGGGACACCTAAATCAAGAAGTCCTTCTAAAATTTGAACCACATGTGTCATGGTTGGTCTGTCTTTCTCATGATCTTGAATGCACCAACAAGCAGCCTTGCATGCTCTATTTAGTTCCTCCACATTGAGTTCACCTTCTAACTTAGAATCTGCCAAGGTCAGAATTTCTCCCCCATTGTTCAATGCATTGAAGACTAGTGCCGGAAAATAGCTACTTAGCTCATTGTTTAACAGATCCATGTTCCTTCTACCCGAAATGATTTCAAAAAGTACCTGTCCATAGCTGTATACATCAACTTTTGTAGTGATGGGTTCTCTAGAAAACCACTCAGGTGCAAGATAGCCTCTTGTTCCTCTCATGGTGGTAAGAGCCCGGCTGAAGTTTCGGCTAAGAAGCTTTGCAAGGCCAAAATCAGCAATTTTTGGTTCAAACTCAGTATCCACCAATATGTTCTCTGGCTTGATGTCACAATGTATTATGCAGTCTCTGCACTCTTCATGTAGATAAGCTAAACCTTTGGCGGTCCCAAGAGCAATATTGTATCTTGTTCCCCAATCCAAAATATCAGAACCCCCCTGGAACAAATGAGATTCTAGAGAACCACATGGCATGTAATCATAGACTAAGTATCTTTTTGAATCTTCTAAACAAAAACCACGTAGGCGAACAAGATTCTTGTGATGTATCAATCCAAGTGTGCTCAGTTCTGCTCTGAGCTGTTTTCCATTCTGCATTAGAACTTTAAGTTCCTTCACAGCTATAAAAGTTGAATCTGGGAATTCCCCTTTGTAAACTGTGCTAAAACCACCCTCCCCAAGCTTTTGTGTGAAGTTTTTGGTTGCCCTTTGCAAATCTCGGTACTTGTATTGTTTCACTGTGTCTCCTCCATGTGCCTCAAATGATGTGCCAGAGTGTTTCCTCCTTGCAATTACAAGCAAAACTGTAATGCCAACAAACATAGGAGCAAGTGACGCCAATGCCACTATAGCAACCCAAGTAACATTCTTTTTTCCACTTTTTCCCTCAGTTTTTGTTGTTTTATCCTTGTTATTTCCTCCGCGAGTGCCCTTTGTTTGTGGTGGCTGTGCTAGTGTTGTAGGCAAGTAAATTTCCTCATCATTCCACCTTATCAATAGCTTGAACTGCCCTGTTGTGTCCAGCACATATCTAACCAGACAAGTGTTTGGGATTGAGAAATATACAATGGTATTGTTACTATTTGAGTACTTTATTGAACTGCATCCATATATGAATCCAAAATCAATACCATGCTCATAGAACCAGAATTTATACTGATCAGAACCCCCTCTCTTCAGCAACATTTGAACCTTAGAGAAAAAAGGGTGTACTTCATGTACCTCAATAGAGTAGAAGCCTTTTGCTGGGTTATATGAATCTTGCCATGAAGTAAGTGTTGTCCTCATACCTGAATCCCTATCATATCCAAACTTTGCACCAGGCAACCAAGTATCCGTTGGATGGTCAAAGCTCTGCCATATCTTTTTCTCTTCCTTATCCAAACTAGAATTTGATCTTTCTGTTATAACTAAGTTTCCATCATCACCAAGGATAGCAGCAACAGTTGAATTCAATGGAGATGCACTACTGGAGGTAAAATCTGTTGACCAAACTGTGAGACCGGATGAGGCATGTAGGATGAGACGGCCATCATCGCCGAGTTCTAACCATGATGTCGATGGATCAGATACAGGGTGATCCCTGTTGGCTACCCAAACCACTGTTTTTTCAATCTGTGGAAGCACTTTGTACCATATTCCTATGTAATAGTTGTGGGAGTTACCCTCTGGTGCAAAGAAACCCATCTCAAATATTCCGCTTTTGGAAGTTAGAGTGTGGTTGTTACCAGCTAGAGTTTGGCCTGAGAAGAGGCTATCAGACTCAACGGATGGCTGGAACTGGAATGAAATTAAAAGGAGAAGTATAAGAAGATTACAATGGAACAACCGTGATTCCATTTGGTTGCTTCCTGTTGTGCCTTTTTCTGGATGAATTTTCTACAGATTTTTAATTATGTTAAGCTTAGAAAACCAGTTTCAACTTTCAATGCGCAAACCGTGTCCGCGGGACGACTTTGCCAATGGGGAGGGACTGTGTTCGTTCAGCATGCCAAGCAGCGGGTCATTGACTTGACTTGTGAGGTCTATATGGATTAAAGGGATTTAAAAATATGGGAGGACGTTTGTTCGAATCTAAATCCATAAATGAAGGTGATTTCTTTGGTTAGAAAATTAGTGAAAAACAAAAGGAGATGATAAATAAGAGGTTGTCTCAAAAATCTGATAGCAGAAGTATTGAGCATTATTTTTAGTGTAGTTTAGTATTAGTGTTATAAAATTTATAATTACAGATAATTATATGTTAGAAGAAGCATCAGTGTAAGTATATGTAATGACAGAGTATGATAAAAGAAACGAATTGAGTACCTGTGTTGTAGCACGAATTGCTACGTAACTGATTGATAAATAATTGATTCTATTTTAGTATTTATATACCAAAATTTGATATGAATTATTAACGTGAATAAACAATAATTAAAAAATACATAAAAATCTTTTGATAAACAAATAGCTATGGTTTTAGATAAATTTTGATGCACTGGTAGTATAAAAGTTTTATATAACCATTAAATACATAAAAGTTTTTATAAAACCAATTCATCAAAATTAGGTTTTTTTACTAAAAAAGAAAAAAAATAGTTATTTACATATGTACACGCCTTTTGGTATTATTTACCAAAATATACCAGTTTCTGATTAATAGCAAAGCAGCTTACTGTAGAGCGAATTAGTTAAGCAAAATGGTTTACTGTTAAACGATTTATCTGATAAATTGTTCAACTCTGCACCGAAAAGCAAGCAGTCTAAATCGATCGGTAGTCAGCTGAATCACTGTCCCGGTCAAACTAAATATGCAGGGTGCAGAACTGATTTTGCAGGGCGCATCAGTAATGAAACGGTTGGCAGCTAGCCGATTTAATGAAGCGCAGGATTGTTGGCCGATTTACTGCAACGTTCAACCGCCAGCCGATTTAGGCATGGACCACTATAAAAACCTTTTCGTGCTGGTGGACTTGCTAGCTAGCCGTTTCTTACTTCTGTTTTTTTTTTTTTTTATGTTTTTTCAGATTTGTCAAGAGAGAGTGGGAGGAAAATAGTATAGAAGATTTGAGAGAAAATAATCTATATCGTCGGTATCAGTACGGGGATATCTGCATGTCCAGGTAAATTATTTTTAGCTAAACAATATCTAATAAATATTTGTATATAGTGTACTGTATTTATTTAAGTAGTGTATTTTTTTTTTCTTCGGGTGTGTAATTATACGAACTAAGTTAGAATTTTATTTAAAAAAAAAAGAGAAGGGGGTCTAAAGTTTTGGAGCGAAGTATTGGTTTTATAGAAGTTTTAACATTAGAGTGACGGATTAATTTTATAGAAATTTTAAAATTTATTGCGGATTTTAAAAGTTTCATGCATGTGATTGTAATTTTTTTCATAAATTAAATATCGACACTCAAATAGTATCAGCATTGAAAAAAATAATAAAAAATAAAACGATAGTTTTGTTTGCTCCCAAAGCAGTTGCATTGACTGATTGAGTTGATAAATACACAAGTTATTTAAGATTAAAATCTTGGGAAAATACAAATAGAGCTCCAGATTGACTGATTGAGTTGATAAATACACAAGTTACTTGCTTAAGGTGGTCATTTGTGAATAAAGTAAATTCTTTTGTAGTCTATAAAATTTAGTTTATAATATGTATGTTTAATTAAATTTGTTTAGCTTATCGATTTTAATATATGGCATTTATTTAAATGTTTGAAATTGCCAAGAGATTAATAATGTTTGGTTTATTTATTTATATGTATTCATATTTATTTCAGTATGTAAGTTCAATTTAATTTAGGTTTGTTGGTAGTTAAATAATAGTTTGTAAGTTTAGTTTGGTGTAGTTTAAGGTTAGGAATTTTCTGATAACTTATTTTCTACACACAAAAAAAGGTTTAAATGAATTTAGAAATTTTTTTTTTTTTTTTTTTATAGTGTAGTTATGGTACAACAAAGTTAAAATATTTGTTTCTTTTGTGTAACCTAGTCGAGTATTATGCAGTTGATTTGATTTTACATGTGTTCAATTAGATCTGTGTATCTAGCCTTACCTGATTTAAGTTGGATTATAGCATGCCGCATATATTTCCTTTTATGAGTACGATAATGTGTTGTTTTCGGTCTTTGTGAAGCGATGGTGGCCTGAATCGCGCACGTTCCACTTGCCTCGGGGTGAGTGTACCATCATGTTATAGGACATTTCCCACCAGCTTGGGCTTAAAGTTGATGGTGAACCCGTTAGTGACTACACGGGGCAATGGGTCGACCATATTGGAGAGGATATATGGGTCATCTGCGAGTGCATGCTTGGGACTGTGTCATCAGAGGATTACTGGAAGCGTTATAAGAGTAACCTTTCCATGTCGTGGCTCAGGAATTTGGTGTACCTGTTGGGTCCACAGGAGACCGATGCTCGGATCATGCAGGCAGCATGAGTATATATTTTGATGCTAATTGGAGGGGTGTTACTTGTTAATAAGTCATTGGCTAAGGTCCATGTGAGATATCTGCCTTTGCTGAAGGACTTTGCATATTGTGGCAGCCTTAGCTGGGGTTCAGTTGTGCTATGCATACTATACTGGGGATTGAGCCGGGCATGTGGCATGCATACCACAAATCTTGCTGGATGTTTGAACCTTCTACAGTTTTGTATTTGGTATAGGGTGCCAAATCTGATGCTTGGAGTAGATGCTGGTGTTTCTTTTCCATTGACCAGGAGGTATGACTATTTACTTTGATTGTTGGTTTTTGCTTTGTTTCTTATTTTATTATTTTTACATCTAATTTAACCAAAGCAAGTAATAGTGAGTAAATGTAAATATTTTCAGGTGGCGCGGATGTAGGTGTCCTCCGAACGGTGCGGAGACACAAGTACAAATGTTTCGGATGCGCATTGATGTTAAACATAGTACCCATCCTTGTCTGTTGATGTCAATCGCTCGTAATAAGGCTTCCGAGTAACTTGCACTAGCTGCAATTTGGGCCTCGATCTGCTGCCCTTTTCAGACAAAGAGCGCTGCAAGATGGTAATAAGTGGCCTTAACTAAGGCATTTATTGGAAGATTACGAACTCCCTTTAAAACAGCATTAATACACTCTGACAGATTAGTTGTCATGTGACCATATATATGGCTTTCATCCCGGTTTTGTGTCCACTTTTCCATGGGAATTCTATCAAATTTTAGGTGGAAACTCTCAAACAACCCATAACAATGATCAAACTCTATCTGTGTCTTTGCATGTACTGCATTGATTAGTGCTTACTTTGCATCTTTGTTCTTGAATTGAAGTGCAAAGATTGAAACAATGTGTCGAAGACAATAAACATGGTAGACATGTGGAGGATGCCACCTACTTCCTTCCGCATCTAAAGCAGCCTTAATAGCAGCATGCCTATAAGAAATTATCAAAATTCCCTCTTGTGATGTCACATGGCGTTGAAGATTGTTTAAGAAAAGTGACTAACCTTCTCTCGTCTCCCCTTCAATCACAGCAAATGCAATAGGCAAAATGTTTGAATTACCATCTTGCGCAATCCCCATGAGGAGTGTACCTCCATATTTTCCATATAAATGTGTCCCGTTGACTGAAACAAAACACTTGTAGTATTTAAAAGCCTCGACACATGGAGAAAAAGTCCAAAACAGACGATGGAACATCATAGAAGAACGGTCAACCAAATCTCCCACATAATAAGATAGCGTCAACAATTCAAATATTGTACCTGACATACATTAGAATGAATTTAAAAAATTATTAAATTGACTACAATGGGAGAAAAAATGTGGTCACAAAAAATAGCTGATAAAAGTACATGCATAAATGTTTACAAACCAAGTAACCACTTCGGAAGCTCACTATAGGACTCTTCCCAATCTCCGTAAATTCGACCAATGGCTTTTTGTTTTGCCAGCCATGCTCTCCTGTATGAAACAGTAAATATATACTTCTCATGCACTGAAGCTTGCAATACTCTAATAGGAACAGTCGAGCCAATTTCAACAATAGAAAAAATGCAAGAAGTGATGATATCAACATCCAAGTGGGGGTTGCGTTGTGAAACTCCCCTAGCCAAACATGGGCATTCTCTATTATACTTCCTCACCTCCTAAATTTCCTTCTTTTTTCAATAAGTCACATGGATGCTCCAATTACACTCACTCCCATAATGCTTGCATTTTCCTTGATATTTTGTTTTGTTTGACTCGTAGACCTTGTACTCAACTTCCATTCGAATATTATAGTTTTTAACTGCAAGTAGCATAGACTCTTTATTAGGGAATTGCTGGCCTTCCTGCAAAGGTTGCTCCCCATATAATTGCACAATATCCCCATTACTAACAATGCCGCTGAACCCTGCATCCATTGCTACTTAGGTTGCTTTCATATTCAAACTTGAATAATGGCCAATCCGTTGACTTTCTGAACGCATAAGAGACTGTGTCAAAAGCTGACTTTGGGTAGCAGGTATTATCTCATCATCATCATCATCGTACGACACTGACGAGTTTCAAGTATAATCAAAATATCATAACTTTCTATGTAAATAACTAATCAATAATACTGAATAAGAATTTAAATCATTTTATTAACCAATGAAATATAGAAAAAAAAAATTCATCTACCTCATGGTAAACAATTTACACAATATTAAATATTAGCATGCCAATAAAAAAAATTACAGAATATAGCAAATTAATTCATAGATAATAATGGAAGCAAGTACTAACTATTTTATCAAAAATTAATAAAAAAAAATTTAGACCTTAGACAATATTAAAAACTTAATCACATAAGTTCCAAAAAAATAATAATAACAAATAACACTGAAAATAAAATGTTACCGTCATTCGGCTTCTCTTCATAAACCACCTCATTGTAAGGCTCATATCCAGCAATCGGACCATCAAGTTGAACCTCTTTACGAATCTGAGTCACCAATTCTCTTAAAGTTAGGCCACACATCACATTATTTGCATTTACTTGTTCACGATTTTCATTGACTAGCATCGAAATAATTTGGGAAGGTTGAGCTAACGACAATTCATCAAATGCTTGAACGGGAGTGTTTCCATCAGAGCTTCTCTGTAACTCTCCTAGAGCCACAAATACCTCCATAACATGAAATTCTGAAAATTGATTATGACAATCAAGCATCATCACCAAGTCATCGTCACTTTCAATGTTGTAACTCCCATATCGAACTGAACCTTGACCAATAACATAGGTAGCTGATACATTATTTGAATTATTTCCATGTTTTTTTACGCGAATTTGTGAAGAATTTTGGCATGAAGCTTAGAAAGCATCATAGATGAATGAACACTAATAAGTGATGGATTCTGATAGCAAAATTGGACTCCATATTGGGAGTTTTAATTATTTCATAGTTATAATGAACAAGCATAAAAAGTCTCCTAGACATTTTTTTTAGGCACTCACTCTACAAAATATATATATATATATATATATATATATATATATATATATATATATATATATATATTCCCCCTCACATCTGCTTCTTCAAATTGCTCATTGAGGGTGTATTAATAGGCAGCTCGCGAGCATAAAGGGTAGTTTGGGAACACTTTAATGTGCATAAATCGGCTAGTTGCTAGTCGATTTACTGCCGGAACTGTTTGCATGTGACCTATTAAATCATTGCACAGTAAAACACGTCATCCAGTAAATCATTTTACTATTGGCCGATTTCTGTGTATTAAATTGTTTTGCTGTTGGTCGATTTATATTTAGTATATATTGGTAAATAATATCAGACCAGTTGTAAATTCGTAAATAACTATTTTTCTTATTTTTTTCTGTAAAAAGCCTCAAAATGAAACCATAGAATTTTTTTAAGTTTCTATTAATAATTTAGAATGTTTCCCATTCTTTGTAGGAATTTGAATCCTTGGGGTTTTTGTTGATATTAAAAAAATTCCAAAAAGGTAAAAGTTTTTAAAATACTTTGAAATTCAAAATATAAATGTCGTTAATAACAAATATTACTAATGCAACATAATTCAAATTAAAGATAAAGAAATATACATAATGCAAATCCAATAAGAATAATTAATAAAAATGAAGTGGATATTTAAATAATATAAATGGCGAATTGACGTGATTCTATAGTGCGAGGACCTCATTCCCCGTTCCTGTTCCGTTTAACAAATGAGAACTTCATCTCATCCCCGTGAAGATTAAATCTTGCCATTCTATATTTATTGCCTCCACTTATATGAATCCTAAAATGCCCTTAAGCTTAATATTCAATAAATAGTTCCCAAAAGCTCTAGCCAACATAGACTAGTTAGAATGGAAGTTCAACACAATATAGTAGACAAAGCTAGAACATCACCCCAGCCCCTCATGAACTTAGTAGTCTAACAACCTATGCCATTTACAAGCACTCTGCACTTCTAATATTCACTTGTAAAGATTTTCTCTCTCTAATTTCAATCACCAAAATAGCGAAAAACATATAAACAAAGCCTTCATTTTGCCTTATCCACCGTGGTTCGTTCTTGTCGTTGAGGTTTGGGAATAAGAGAGTGCACCAGCAGGTATACATAGGAGATGGCTGCAATACATCAGCATCCAAACAATTCACACAACAATGTATCTTTAATATACTGTTACTATGGTATTTTTAATATATATTTAGAAACTATAATAATTACTATTAAACATAAAAATTAATTATAATTAAAATTATATCATAACATAAAAACTACTAACTTTAAGTGTAACGTTTAACTTGAATTAAAAAGTATAGTGAAGTAAAATAAATAACTTACAAATACAATCACATCTAAAATATAAAACTTTTTTAAGTCATACTTATACAAAAATAATGCATAACAAATCTTATAATATTACAATTTCATAAAAGAAAAATCACAAAACGTCTTCAAGTGATATTCATTACAATACAAAAAATATAATTTTTTATAAATTTATTTTTAATTAATATAATATTAATTTTACCGTAGCAACACCAATATAAAAGCTTCTAATATAAAAAGTTTCAAGAAAATTACGTTTAAATGATAGAAAAATATTAGTCATGAACAGCCAATATCGCTTGTTGTATTAGCAGTAGTTTTTTAAATTAAGGACATGTTTTCTCACTATCCTTTTTTTCATATTTTTCGGAATTACAGTAGCAAATATCACTTGAGAAATTTTTTTTTTATAGAATTTTAATATTATAAGATTTGTTATGTATTATTTTTGCACAAGTATGATTTTTAATATAAAATTTTTTTATAAAGTATTTTATTTTTTATAGAATTATTATATTATAATATATTTGTTATGTATTATTTGTTGTATATTTTTATTTAATATAATTTTACCGTAGCAACACCAATATAAAAACTTTTAATATAAAAAGTTTCAAGAAAATTATATTTAAATGATAGAAAAATATTGGTCATCAATAGCTAACGTCGCTTGTTGCATTAGCAATAGTTTTTCAACTCTTTTTTCATAATTTTCGATATTACAGCAGCAAATATCACTTCAGAAATTTTTGTTTATAGAATTTTAATATTTTGAGATTTGTTACGTATTATTTTTGCACAACTATTACTTAAAAAAAAAGTGTCATATTTTATACTTGATTAGGAATTTTTAGTGTTATGCTAGAAGTTTAATTATCGATGATTTTTACTTTTAACATTAATTATTAAAATTATTAAATAATAAGTGTCATGGTAGCAATATATTACAAATATAAATTAAATTTTTCGTTATTGGTGTTTAGAAAGATCACAAATAAAAATAATAAATAAGGAATTACAATTGATAATTGAAACTCTAATATACAATTCTTAATTTAATCTTGAGTGGTAATAGGCAAATTAGAGCGGTGATAGACACTCCCGTAAATCTATCCTTGTTCATGTTCCCATTGTAAGCAATCCTGCGGGTACCCAATTCAATGGTATTTTTTTTGTCATCCCAAGCCATTTACGTCTTTTCAATACGTTAATTTTAAAATATATGTTACAATAAATGTACTATAATTAGTAAAATAAGTCATAAATAATTATAATTTTTGTAGTTTTTTAACATTACATATGGGTTGTAGTTTTAGTTCATTATCAACTTGAAAAACATATTATAATAACTTTTTAGATAATCATATAATAGTTACATATGTTCATTAAATTATAATGGCCAATATTTTTTTATTAATTGTAATATTTTTTTATGGTAATGTAATTATAATAGTTCTATATCATTAATTAATCCTATAATAATTATATATAAAAAATTTTAATGATACAATAATACATTTAATTATCATTTTATTTATATTATTTGTTATTATTTTCATGTTAAATAATTTTGATTGAGATATTATGTATAGTATTTTTATTGTGCTAATGGAAGAGAGATATGAATAGATTGGAAAAAATTGATTAATAATTAGAATATTAATTAAATTCAAAAATTTTCTTAAAATATTAAGATTATAACAATGGTAAGGCATAATTTTCTCTATAAATAAAATATAGAAAAATTTTCATGTAATGAGTTTTAAATATGAGTATTATTATATATAGATTATAGATTATAAATTAGTAAAAAATAAATAATCCTAATTTATGTATTTTTTAACATCACATATTTGTTGTAGTTTTAGTTCATTATCAATTTAGGAAACATATTATAATAGTTTTTCATATAATTATATAATAGGTATACATAGTCAATAAAATTATTGTTAATTATAATAGTCTTTTTTTTTTATGGTAACATAATTATAATAGTTTTTGTTACCATTAATTAATACTATAATAATTATATATATACAATTATAATGATATAATAATACGTTCAATCATCATTTTGTTTATATTATTTGTTATTATTTTCATTTTAAATAATTTTGAATGAGATATTTTGTAGAGTGCTTTTATTATGTTAACGAAAAAGAAATATGAAGGCATAATTGAAAAAAATTAATTAGTAATTATAAGATAAATTAAATTAAAAAACTTACTTTAATCATTCGAATTATGAAAATGGTAAGCCATAATTTATTTTGTGAATTACACATGGAAAACTTTCTTTGTAATAAGTCTTAAATATTAGTATTATTCGTATATTATAGATAGATTATAAATTATAGATAGATTATAGGTTATGGATTATAAATTAGTAAAAAGAAACCCTAATTTATGTAGTTTTTTAACATCACAAATGGATTGCAGTTTTAGTTCATTATCAACTTAACATATTATAATAGATTTTTATATAATTATATAATTATTACACATGGTCAATAAATTTATTATTAATTATAATAATATTTTTTGTGGTGACATGATTATAACAATTTTGTTATCATTAATTGATACTATAATAATTATACATATACAATTTTAATGATACAATAATACGTTCAATTATTATTTTGTTTGTATTATTTGTTACTATTTTCATATTAAATAATTTTGAATGAGATATTTTATAGAGTATTTTTATTGTGTTAATGAAAAAGAGATACGAAGACATGATTGGAAAAAATTAATCAATTATTAGAAGGTAAATTAAATTCAAAAACTCACTTTAATTCTTAAGATTATGAAAATGATATGCTATAATTTTCTTTATGAATGATACATGGAAAACTTTTCATATAATGAGTCTTGAATATTAATAATATGTATTATATATTATAGGTTATAGATTATAAATTAGTAAAAAACAAATCCTAATTTATGTATTTTTTAATATCACATATGGGTTATAGTTTTAGTTCATTATCAACTTAGAAAACATATTATAATAGATTTTTATATAATTATATAATAGTTACATATGGTCAATAAAATTATCGTTAATTATAATAACCTTTTTTTGTGGTGACATAATTATAATAGTTTTTTATCATTAATTAATATTATAATAATTATACATATAAAATTTTAACAATATAATAATATGTTTAGCTATCATTCTGTTCATATTATTGGTTATTATTTTTATATTAAATAATTTTGAATCAGATATTTTGGTGGAGTATCTTTATTGTTTCAATAAAAAAGAGATATGAAGGTATGATTGGAAAAAATTAATCAATAATTAAAAGATAAATTAAATTAAAAAACTTACTTTAATTATTAAGTATATGAAAATGGTGGGTAATAATTTTCTCAATAAATGACATATAAAAAACTTTCAATGTAATGAGTCTTAAATATTAGTATTATAAATTGTAAAATTTAATAAAAGTCTATAGGTGAGGTTCAAACTAAAGACAAGTTAGATAATGCTCCTTTTGAGTTTACCACTAGTCTATAGCACTTTTTGCTGAAGTTAGTCTAAGTTTTTAATATTACTAGTGTAATAACCTGTGTTTTGTACGGGAATGATATAATAAATCTAACTAAAATTCTAGTGAAGAAATCTTAATTAAATAAGAATTTTATTCTCAATTTAACAATCATGAGTTACCATAAAGTTTGTGTGTTTGTATTTTTTTCTCTTGTAGTTATTAGTGTAGATATAATTTAAATAAACAAAGAAATTAAAAGTAATTACAATACATTGAGGTTAGATACAAAGCATTATTTCTAAACACAATATGAAAAAATTTATATTTGATAATAATTTTGAAATAAACATATTGACCTGAAATTCATAGTGCATCATCAGGCACTTGTCATCCTTTGTCTTTAGATTTTCATTGTAAATCACTTGCAAAATATAAAAACATAAAATCACTAATATAATGGAATAGAATTACATATACATGTAATATAAAATTGTAATATTACTCTTGACATACCATTTGAATACACATTTCCAAATATTTCTCTATAGACTACATTAATTGTGCAACCATCTGTTATACCATCATGATTTTGTAACAAAATTCTTAATCCCTTTTTCTCTTTAACTCTGGAAAGTGCCACATATAATTGTACATTAGTAAACATTAGTCTTGATAGATATAGTCTAACTGTAAATAATGTTCGGCCTTGAGATTTATTGATGGTCATAGCAAATGAAACTATGATTAGAAATTGTCTTCTCTGAAATTTAATTGGAATTGAGTCATTATTTAGAATCATGTTCATTCTTGGTATTAAAATAACCTCACTAACGTTTTTGCTAGTATGAGTTAAGCATTCAATGACATGGTTTTCCCGTTCTCTTTACTTGCAACCTAGTCTCATCGCATAATCTATTTATTTGATCTATGTTTCTTAACAACATGATTGGAATCCCTTATTTCAAAATCAATTTATGTTGTGGTAGTCCTGAACAATCTATTTCATTCAAAATTTCTAGTGAAAAGGCATCTAATTCAGACTCCACATTACCTTCTCCTATGCATAATGAATCAGAACTTAAATATATATTTTGTTCTCTAGGCATTCTATTCATTATATAATTGTTGACATATGCTACAACCTCCAGTGTAGGAGCAAGAATTGATTTTTCCTTGAAATACTCTACATGATATAGATTCTGTAAAATGCGGGCGTAGACAAGTTCTATTAAGTTATCAAGATCAAATTCATTATTTTGGATGAGAATATCACCTGGGATTTCAACTTCAGCTTCACTATCAGTGCAATCCCCGACAAGTCCATCACTAATTTTTAACAACCATTGGCTAAATTCCACAAACGCTGCATTGTTACCTCCATTAAAACCAATTGAAAGCCTCATGTTCTTTGTGAGTCGAAGAACTTTGCAAGAAGGCCACAAATATGATGAATTGATAGAAGTTAGAACAACATCTTATCTTGAACATTTTGGTATTATAGGTAGAATATGCCTAAAATCTCCACCTAAGACTACCACTTTCCTAGCAAATGGTAGATCAGGATGAATATCAGATAAAAATCTCATAACATCCTTCAAACATCTGTCTAATGCTTCATAACAGTACTTGATAAGTATTGGTGCTTCATTCCATATAATCAATTTTGCCATATTCAACAATTTTGCATGACTTCTACCTTGTCTAATGCTACATGTTGAGTCTTTATTAATATTCAAAGGAATCTTAAATCTTGAATAAGTCATTCTTCCATTTGGAAGTAATAAAGAAGCTATTTCACTTGAAGCCACATTCAATACAATGTCACCCTTTGATCTTATGGAAGCAGACAAAGTCTTCCACAAAAATATTTTACCTATACCTCCATGACCATGACCATATAAAAAAAAAAAGCCACCAACATTATTATAGACAGCATTATATATTTCATCAAACACCTGTTTTTGCTCTTCTGTGATTGTTTTCATGTATCAAGACAATTCAATTGATAATGCATGCCTATCAATGTTCAATTCTTCCATTAATAATATGTCTTGCATAGTACAAAGAACTTCATGAGAAGGAAAAGGTATATTAGAAAATTCTATTAATGACATTCTTTTTATTGAAAAAGCTCCTCAATATTAGCAAGTGCTACATTTTTTATTTGCTTATTTGATAGCATCAAATCTAAAAAAAAAAAAATGACCTATGAGTATAGTTTTAAGATATTAATTTCCATATTGTAATTATCATTATTGAAGGATAATATATTTAAGCACATAATCTAATTACCTTCATGTAAAAGTGATTGTCGTTGCATATAAAGAACATTATTAGAAAGATGTTGCTAACACTTTTCTCATATAATCTCAGGTCTATTAATGTTGTTAAACGTCAAAAGTATAATAAATAATTTTCTCAAATGTGTACCTGATGCCTAATAGCTTGCTTCAAAAATAGCATCAATAAACTCCTTATTATTTTGAAGCAACCCCAAGACATAACATGTGTAACACCCTAAATCTTAACCTAATACTACTAGTATGTATTTAGGTTAATCCTTAGAATATTACCTCTTGGTTTCATCTTTTACTTTGAAAATACTTAGCGAAAATATGGGTAAAATTTTTCTTTTTGATTTAAACTAAAGTGAGAGCCACACATGATTCTTTGAACGGGAATACATACAAGTCATATGAGCAAATCATAATAAAACACATAAATAACATGGATACATCAACTGAATATATATATAGATAGTGTGCCTCCCAAAAGGCAGGACTATTCGGTACATAGAAGAACGAAATACAACTGAAAAGCAAATACAAGGAAATCATAAAAACAACACCCATACCCATGTGCACCTAGAGTAGACAACCTCATATACAAAAGAAGGTTTGTCCTCAACTATGTGGCGTATGTGCACTAGCTACTACCCATCCTATGCACCTACTCCTGCTAGTCCGAGTACTGAGGGGTGGAATCGATCCACTGGCGGATCTCGGCGGGAGTGGTCGTGCGAATTATCGGAGCGTGTCCACCACGGCAAGGACGCATGCGTCCTACGAGCCAACCTCAGCTGAACCACCATCTCCTCACTCCCGGCTCTCATCGGTGGGGGAGTGTGGCTGGAGCTCCAACTGTACATGTGCGAGGGCGGGTCCTCTGATGGATCCGTCTTTGAATACTGAGTCCGGGGCACATACTCCGGGTAGTCACGTACGGCTGACGCCTCGGGCTGCATGCGGATGATCTGCTCGTCACGTGGTCTAGCTCACTCGAAAATCGTGTTATGATGGTAGAGGGCAGTCGGGGTGAAGCGGTAGCTCCGTACTAGGTGTGCGAAGGGTCGTCCCATAAACATGAATACTTTGACTGTGCAGCGACCTTCAAAATGGTATGACCCGAGTGCTGGGTCATGGTGCAGCTCCCACGTCGGGGTGTCGATGAAGAGTACGAAAGTCGCCATCTGAAGATATGACAGAAGAAAAGAGAGAGGGAATGAGAATCTTCTAAAAGAATTCTTAGAAGGGCAATCCCTAACTAAGTGACATCATCACATCCTCAGGAACCTTGGGTTTTATTTCTAAAAAGGTGTGTATGCATATAAACTCCTTTTAAGTTAGTTTTCTAAAGCATTAGTTATCCAAGGTCCGTCATATTTTACAATGCGTCTTATGACTAAGCATGGAATACACTAATGACATGAATGCATCATAAAGGTAAACCAATCAATAGAATAACTAAGAAACATTATAATAGTGGCATAAGGTGATAGGTATAAATCTCATAATAACTTTTCTTGGTTTTTCATAGCATATATGACATTTCAACTTTAACTTTATCTCATGGGGCCACCCTAAAACATCTATAGGTTATGAGCTTATACCTTAACTAGTCGTCACTAGCTCTTACTTATCCTATGATAAGCGTAACATACATAATCCCGACTTAAAGTATGGGCTAGGGGGCAAATTAAGGATCACCTCTTAGGGTCATTTCCTCTTTGAAACGCTCTACTAACAACTACTGCATAGTAGTATTGTCCGCTTTGGCAAGCTCTGTGTCAATACCCTCACGGATTTATTTTCTTGGGGGTGCTCGGCTAAACCGGTGTCACCCAAGAAGGCGTCTCAGTGTTGTGTCACATTTAAGTTCTCATGATTTTCAAAAAAAGACCTTTTTCTAAGTTCCTCAAATTTGATGGAAATTCAGCAGCATGACGGTTGTAGACCGAATTTCCTCAAATTTGCTTATGCCATGAAAACATATAGGACATACAAACATTTCTTATGAGGTATAGCATATCATCATATAAAACTTCTTCATAGTATATACATCATCACGTTATCACGCATTCATATAAAACTTCTTCATAGCACATACATCATCACATAATCATTCTAATCATGTAAAAACTTCTTCATAGCATATACATCAAACTCATCATAGATAAAGCTCATGTGTCATATATCATACTTACATAAATTAAGCATCATAAAAACTCAAGACTTTTTAATGTCTTATGCATTGACCCTTAAGGTCCTTAACTCACGTTCTAAGTTATTAATCATCAAACCTAATCTCTTGGGTACCTATGAGGTTATAACTAAGTATTTCTCACCTCACACTATGATCAAGAACATCTCTAAACCTCAAGGATGCAGAATTTATAATCCTAACTTTACGGGTTCCTAGAAGTCACAACAATGACCCTTTCTAAGTCTAGCTTGCTCCTAAGGTATCAAGATCAAGTCCTAAACCAATTATGAGTCATTCATACACATTTAAACTAATTTAAAACCATGATTATCATATCTAATCCTTGCTGGACAGAATCCAAAAAATTCAATAATTAAGGGATTTAAAACTCTCAAATTAATTCTTTTCTAATTTCTAACCTATCCTATCTTTCACATATGAGTTTTAGCATTATTTTTACTCAAACATAAGCATATTATCATCATTAAAACAGCACATACAATGGCAATAAATGGCAAGGCAGAATCGAAATGTGCATCTCCATAAAAGGCATAGAACACAATTTTTCAAGCACATAGAATACTAGTTTCTCTTGGAACCTTTTTAGAACTTTCAAAACTCATTTATAAACACTTTTATCTTTTAAAATCATAAAAATACTTGAGAGGGCAGTAGCTAAATCATTTTCATCTCAAGAGGTTCTAAATTCATAAAACTTAGTTCTACATATTCCTTATACTCATACAAGCTTAGAAAATTTAAGAAACACATTTTTAACACTTGGAAAACTTAAAACCTCTTAGGGCCAAAATCTCAACTATGGAAAATAATTATTTTGGACCTTTGTTTGAGACAACAATGGGCAAGTCTTTGAGCTCTAGGTTCATTAAAGTGATGGCATAAAGATAAACATGCTTAGGCACTTGTTTTAGCTTTTATTAGAAAGTAAAGTGAGAGCATAAAATAAATATGAGATGCATCATATTATTATCTTTGATATTTAGGTGAGAACTTGAAATGTAAACGTGATAATGCATAGCTTGAAATATAAACATGATAATGCAAGTTCCCTTATTATCTTGGTACTTAGTGATAGCAAGGAAAATAAACATGATGTGCAAGGCATAAAAGTAAACATGATGCAAAGTTCATTTTATGGTAAGCTAGAACTCATTCAAGACTTTAACAAGATAACAACCCAACACATATCTCATTACAAAGAGAGCTTTAGAGTTCTTGAACCAAGTTCTCAAAGGAACTATGAGGTTCTTGAATCACCATCATCAAGCTCAAACAAAACTTTCTTAAACAAATGAAACCATAAAGATCAAAAGAAAATAGAGACCGAAATATTAAAGAAAGGAAACAAGGAAATCGAAATCAAAATGTGCAAGGAAAATAAAAAGGTTTCTTGAGTTGAAATCACATAAGTTAGATAATGAAGCTTAAAGAAAGGAAAAACTCAAGCTTTAGAGGTTTCTTTGAGATGATCACAAGGTTATCATCTAGAAACTCTCATCATCAAGCTATCATGCTCATAAACAAGGCCAAGAGGCCGAAATGAAAAAGAACAAGAAAAATAAAGGAAAGTTCAAAAAGAATCCAAGAGGAAACTAGAGAAAAACACATTCTTGAGCAAAATAATTTTGAAAAGCAAATCCCTACCAAGTGATGAAGATGAAAGCTTGAACTTGAAAAGGAAAATGAGAAGAGCAACTCCTTTTTAGGTGGTGTGATGGCTTCGGCCAAAGAGAAAGAAAAGGAAAGGAGATGTGTTTTGAGGAAGCTTGTGTTTGAGGTTTAGTGTTTAAGAGATTTGATGATGATCTAAGGTTATGATATGGTGGATTGAAGTGGTGAGGTGATAATGTGAAGAGAGGATGAAGATGAAGAGAAAGAACTCTTGGAGCTTTGAGAGAAAAGAAAAGAACTAGCAAAATAACTCTAGAATTCTAAACTTAGCAAATGCTTCAAGGTGCAACTAAGCTATCACAAGCATCCTATTTATAGAAAAACAAAACCATGGGCTCACCAAGGGGGGGAGTGGCCATAGCATTGGAGGAAAAAGGGAGAGAAAAATATCTCTTTGATTGTGTCATAGAAGCATGATTTGAAGTATGGAGTTCATGACACAAAGTAAGGCTTGAAGCATGGGTTTTTGAGTGAGCTTTTCTTTTAATTTTGCAAGAAATAAACCTTGTAGATACTCAACATGGCTGGAAGCTTTTCAGCTACAAATAAATGTGGAAAATGATTTATTTCAATTGGTTATTTACTTGGAAAATTAAGTGTGATGGAAAATATGACAAGGTATGGTGTATGTGACTTGAGGTATGGCTTTGGAGTGTTAGAAAATTGAACATGTGATGCATATGGAGGGGGGAAGCTTCGGCCAGACCAAGGCAGCAGAGAGGAGGTGAGGTTTGATCATGTAATTGAGTGTTAATGGTGGGTTTAAGTGTAGGTTAGTTTAGGTACAAGGTTAGGAGTAATTAAGCTTAAGTTTAGATAACTAAGTATGAGTATTTAGGATTTTATGACAAGGTTAGGAGTGCTCATACATCATTAAAGAATTTTAAACTCATTTATGAATAAACAATGTGTAACACAATTCCATGATTTAAGGAATTGGAGAGAGGAAACACTATTCAAGATTCCATGACTAGGAATCTTGAAATTAAAATAAGATTTCAAGGTGTAATCAAGTATTATTAGGTTCTAATCAACTTTAATAAATTATTTTGACCCTAGATTAATTATGAAAATCAATTAATCTTCGATTAGAGCCTAATATTGCTTAGGTTTGCCTAATCGTGCGATTAAGCGTAAAAACACGATCCTAGGGGTAAAATCGTAATTTTGCACTAATTTTGCCCGAGACCTCCAGAATTAAAACTGAGGTCATAGAATACATAAAAATGCCTTTTAAAACCATCTGGAGAAGTTTCGGGTTCATCCGGCACTTGTAAATAGGTAAAACACCGCAGGGGCGTTTTGGTCATTTTGACCCGAAAACTCGAAAAACTAGATTTTCGATCCCGGAAAGATACACAGGTCATCTAATCCCCTTTCAACATTGAGTTTGCCCTTCGAGCACTGTCGGATCAGCTTTCCTCGAATTCCGGGCTGAAAATGACTTTAGGGGCATTTTGGTCATTTTCACTCTAACAGAAAAATCGGGGTGTTACAACATGCATTCTTAAACAAATTATGAACAACACCATTAGCAGTTCTGACATTCTGGAAACTAATGCAACCCTTCTAAATGTTCAATAACAACCTGAGATAGTGATCTTCAAAATGCCCTGCTAGAACATGAGAAATTCTACTAATAGCAAAACCTTGTTTTCTTGGCATCCACTTTGAACAATAATCTTTCCAAACAAATTTTGAAGGTAACTCATTGTAGGTAAGATCTCTTGCTTCATGATACAATTAATTACATTCCATCCAACCTAATAGCATTGTTTTTTTTTTTTTTTGCAATATACCTTGTGCAAAACATCAGTAATATGTTCATCATCCTTGAACACAACTGGTTGTTGGTTAGGCAAATGAAATGACATTCTAATCACAATAGGTTTTTTCATTTGTATTTCAAATCCAAATAACCTCAATGCGGCTTCATAGGCACTAATATATCTGCAATCATAATAATCACGAACTTCATCTACTTTTATATTTGAGGAACTTGATTCGTCACCTCCAAACAAAGATGCAGTGACTTTATCATTTCCCTTATGAACATATTTGAAAAGACATTTAATGGCAAAGGTCTAGCAAGTATATTCTACATTGAGATGACAACCATATTTTAAAAGAAAAGTAGGATTATATGGAACTGTGTAAGTATTATCTAAAAAGCAATTCCTTTTGCTAATTGTCCTTCCATCATCCTTACGTCTATACTTTAGAAACCCGGCCTCATCAATTATTGTTGTTGGGAGAACACTTTTTGGGAAGAATTTGGAGCACCTACCATTCACCATGTATGGGCTATTTTTATTATGATGTCCATATGGACCACGTACCATGTATCTTTCAACAAAAGCATATAACTTTGGACTTTTTTGTTTGTTTGGAATTTCAACAGAAATGTACCTATTTATATCATCGGGTAACTGAGGTTTGAACTGATGATCCATGAACAAAAGGATGTGTGCATGAGGCAATCCACACTTCTAGATTTCAATAGTGCAAACACATGAAATATCACAATTTAAAATATGATATAGAAGTTTTGAAAATATTTAAAAAGAATATATAATGCTAAAATAATGTGACTTACATCCTTTAATTGTACCAAAAATGTGGCCTTCCTTTAGGTCTTTTATCAATTCATCCAACTTTATTTTGAATACTCTGCACTGGATGTCAGGTCGATCCTTTGCATTTAATCCCCTTTTTCTAACAAATCTCTTTATTTCTTTCCATTCTGGGTTGCATGTGATAGTGATAAAATAGCTTAGATATCCAGCAAACTTATAAATTGCAAAGGCATCCTTACAATTGTTAAACTTGTATCTTGGTCCTCCTGTGAAAGAACTAGGTAGAATTATTCTTTGGCCAGTAGCAGGAGCATCAGCTTCTCCTCTGACTAAGTATTCATGCAACCCCTTGTATTGATCAACTCTTAATCTTGGCTAGTTTTGTCTTTTGTATCCCAATCTTTCAGAGCTACCAAAAATTGTTGAAACATCCTTCTTGACATAAGTATAATAGAAGACTCATTAACTCTATCTAGTATCCTATAAGAAAAAAACTTTCTCATACTTATTTAAGTCCTTTTATTACTTAAAGGATGACAAAAAGAAGGAGATGCCGATATATTTGGCCTATATCCATCTTCTCCATAAGAAAAAAGTAAAGGATATTGCAGTGCAAGATACATTGGGTGAAAAACATCAATTCTTTTAAGCATCTTGGATTGTGTTTCTATTATTACATCTGTTACAACCATTGATTCATCAATATCACCCATAATTAAAGCAGTAACTTCAAATACAGTAGGCAAATTATATCTTCTTCCATCAGTAAATCTTTTATGAATTAACTTTAACTTGACATCTGACAAGTTACCTTCCTTATATTTGTCCCTGGCATATCGAAATGACTTTGCCAAAACATTGCGTTTATCAAGCATTAACCTCAAAGCAGAAACAATCTCGCGATCAATTGATAAAATATCGGCTACAATTAGAGAAATAAAATTACTATTGTTGGCAATCAAATCAATGAATAGAAATGTAAAATAAAAAAGTAACTTATTGCACTAAGCCTATTTTCGATTTCATTATTTGTGTCATAAATGTAGAGCTGTGTGAATTTTGGTTTTTCATTCTCTGTTGGGATTAGGTTTCAAATAGAATGATAATTTTGTCCTCCAAGTAGAAAAATAGGAGGTACTCTTCCATTGTTAATTTGGTGGTCAACTTTCCTAGCCATTGAAGTAAATGAAAACATCCCATTAAATGCGCTTATATTTTTTAGAAAATGTCTGCTTTTATTATCATCTTTTTGATGGAGTTGTTGTAAAATCTAAGGAGGCGGTGATAGACTTGGTAGTTTAACCTTCCCTTTTTTACAGCAAAGTGAGAATCTAGGATTGTTATATCGTTTACTCTTTGAAAGTCTTTCAAAAAGCCACATCAAAGCCTTACCAAACTCACACTCATGAACTAGATCTCCAAGATCCAATGTATTTGTGTTAGAAAAAGCACATATATGTATTTGTTATTTCTACTTTGCACATGTTTAAATTTAAAAAGCAATTAGATATATTTATCTTGTTCTATATTCAAATAAAAAATTAACAAACTTTTTGCAATTTTCAAGGCAATCAAATTAGCAACAAATAAGATATAAATATATAAAATTAAAAATTCAAATTTTAAATCCTAGTTAAAATTCTTTACCTTCTCTGTTATCAAATCCACCGGTTGGGTAATCATTGAAATTTGACTCTATATTAACATCATCATGACCATTTACAACTACACAATTAGTGGAAAAAAGCAAGAGGTTAAAAAAAGTTATTTATTAATAGTATGAAAGAATAATATGGAGTATAAGCTAACTAAGAAAAGGGATATTAACCTTCAAAATCTTTTATTGGATCAATTTGACTTAAGCCAACTTAGTTTGATTGTTGTTGCATAGATGATGTTCCGATAGAAAATTGTAAGTTCTAAAACATAGCTGAATGATTAACTATTACAGATTGAATTATTCTTGAGCTTTGTGTCAATTGCTTCTCAGATTTGATATGATGGCTACACAAAAGATATAAAAGAAATGAGGAATGAATATAAAAAATAACAAAAATCAACTTTAATGAGTATTAATTGTTCAAAAAATGATTAGATTATGAAATAAATACCTTATGTCAATGGAAGTTAATAAAGATTGTTTGGATGCTGATGTATCATTTGTTGAACCTTGAGCAAGAGATGAGCTATGATATGTTAGAGTGAATAAACAAATATGACTTTGTCCTAAAGGTTAAGGTCAATGACTTAATTAAAGGTAGACAAAATTTTAAAGGAAAAAATTAAAGTTTAATGCATTAGCTTTGAAACTACCCCGTCTCCTTTTGTATTGACATTTTGTTATTTTCCTTTCCACCACAAATTTGATGCCATTAATTTTGAAATAAGAGGTTATTGGATAGTAAAGGAGGCATTGAAATTTTTTTACAACAATGTAATTAATAAAATTCATTTTATAAGAAAGGGAATGATTATTGAGAATCTTACCATTTGTAATATTTGAGAAAGGTGTTCTTAGAAATTTTCCTTTATTAAGTTGAGAAATAGTACTTCTTGTTAAGCATTCACGAGTACTTGTATAGGTTGATAAACTACCATTGTTCCCTCCTAAAATTTAAGAAAATGGCATTATCATAGGTTAAAAAAATTCAAAAACTAATAATTTCAACATTAATATGTAAGTTTCCAAATTACCTTTTGCTTTTTGTTTACTGCCATTATAGTAATTAGGAGAATTTTGTATTTGTATTTGTATTATGTTATTCTCCTTTCCACCATAACTTTGATTGTGATTAATTATAATATAAGACTTCATTGCATATATTTAGGATAAACCAAAAATTTATTTTAGTGAATATAATTAATGAAATTCAAATTTTGAAAAAAGGGTATAAGATATAGAGAAATTTACCAATTGAAATGTTTGAAAAATGTGTTATAAGAGACATTACTCTATTAACTTGAGAATAAGTACTTATTGTTGAACTCTCATGCACACCTATTAAAGCCTATTGACTTTTTGAAGTACTATTGAGGGTGGAAAAATTTAATATGTAATCAGTATAATTAATCCATAATTCTTGACCTCTCAATAATCAACCAAATAATCCAAACCAGTACTCATTATACCCGTTTCTGTCTGTAATGATTTACGGACTAGGTATATTGTTTGACAATATAGTTACTCAAATACAAACCATTTGATAAATGTAACAATTGTTGTGAAAGATTTGTGTAGCTTACATGAGTGCTTAATGATGGTTTGCCTTTATGCACCCATTTTATATCCTAACTATGAATATGTTGAAATTATTTTGTACTTAATTATTGGTTAAATTAGTGAAGTTTGCAGTTTGTCCTCAGTATGCATCATTGGTTAATTTCATAGCTATTAATATTTTTTTTAGTGCATAATTATTTTTTGAAAGTGCTTTGTGCTTTTAACCTCTTCGTGGGAATGTTGTTTGTGAGTAGAAACTTCCAGGTTGATGCACTAGAGCATAAAAGAGAATTCAGCAGTACTGATGACCGCCCAGGCAGTGAATAGAGAGAGCATAATTTTAGCAAATCATGCTGATGACCGCCTGGGCGGTCATTAATTAAGTGACCAACGTCAGTGAGATGTGATTTTTGTAGATAGAGCCCAATTCTTGATTGATAACTTATTAGGTCACAAGAACAAAAGGGAGGCAGTAGCTTGACACTGTTTGACTCTCTCTCTCTCACTCATTCTCTATCTCTCTACTCTCTCTCTAGGTTTAGGAGTTCTCAATTGTTGTTTAGAATTCTACAACTCTAATTGTAATTTGGCTTCTTCTTCCAACAAAGATTGTGACATTCCCCATATGGAGGAGTAATTTTTTTATCATGTGCAAGGATCACTAAAGATTAAGATTATTCTTGGGTTTCCTAATATTATTTACAATTCGTGGTTGATTTTTCGTTCCCTCTTATCTTTTCTCTTTAATATTGGTTGTGATAATTATTATAATTATATTTTTGAGGATTGTCGGATTGTGTGTTCATTCATATGCATAATTGGGATTCCATTAGGGTATTTAGTTGATTGATTAAATTCCATCCAATTGGTAAGGGATTGAAATTAACTCCGTTAGGAATTAGGTTGCTGTAATTGGTAATCAGACTGGCATAGATTCATAGAATCACGATCGTTAATTACTAGTTCACATGTTAGCCAAACTCTTAGTGGGAATGCGATTGTATGACCGTTAAGTAGAATTGCATCATTTTTGTGTGATAGCATAAATAATGAAAGTAACCACCACTATGAATTTATCTTTTGAATTGATGATTGAACAACTCTTAATCTGAGGGAATCCTTGTGCAGGTAATTTTCTCATCATAAATTCTTGATTTAATTTAGTTGCAATAATTTCTCACGCCCCCAATTTTCCCGAATCAATTAGAACACTTCCACGTAAGACAACCTAGATTGCACTCTAACAACATTTTTGGTGTAACTCAATAACTATAACCCTTTTTTAATTTGTGACGAATAGTGACAGCCTGCATCACTTAATAATGATGATGTTATTCAAAGAGAAAAGTTTAATGATAATGCAACAAGATCATTGAAAAGAAAGTAATTTATATGTCCGGAGAGTAAAAGAGTTGTGATTAAAAAAAATGACAAAAGCTGTATCCTTCTTCTTTATTTTTCAATCTTATCTACCATATAAAATATGGTGTTGAGTAAGTGAAATATAAAAGGACATATAAAATTGATGAATTAATAATTCAAGTTTTCTGAATAAAAGTGCAGTAACTAAGCATTGATAAATAAGTTCTTACCTCCATCTATAGCAGAGCTTCTTTCCCTCTTCCCATTCAAAATTTCCTTCTTCCTCAACCTCCCTAATTTAGGCATCAAAGGATAATATTGGGAGTCTACATGAGTTTAGTTGGAATGCTCCTTATTAAGGTTGTATTTTGTATTTGTCAATAGGATGCTCAAGGCAAAAAGATTTTGTGATAGGCTCAAATACATCACCCTAGCTACTCTTTATATTAGATATGGTCATCCAATATAACGATCCATATGAAAGGCTTTGAATTCAGAAGAGGTTAAATATAAATTAATGTCATTTATACATGCCGTGTTTTTTACTTTGAAACCATGAAATTTGAAACCATATCATGGGATGTTGAATAATCTCGGATTTACTGTGCTGTACCAATAGCCTAGTCTACTTTTCTAGCAATATAGCTTGTGAATCACTATATTATTTTCCAGTTACTGAAGACTACAAAAATTCAAACCTCTGACCTTATTAAAGCTATCATCAGTTTGTTTTCCAGGTGATTGAATTCACAATAGACAAACAATAATTCGTGTTTTGCTACTAAGACATGGAAATTTGATCTTAATCGTTGCTCGAGTTTTGAAGCTGATTTTCCTAAAAATATGCATATAGAGAAAAGAAAATCATCAATTAATATTGTGATAATAACGAAATAGTATAAATAATAATCAACATAACACATTTCAACACTTTAAGTGACTTTTATCATTTAACTAAATGAATAGAATGAACAAATATATTTTGATTAGTTTTCTAAAATTGAAAATTTTGACCATGATGGTATTGTCAACCAAATGTGTAGAGTGAATATTGAAGAGTAGTTTTGTCTGTTGTCTTTTTCTTTTTAAATTTATCAATTAGATTAGTTGAAGTTAGTAAATTTTAATCTAAATTTGAATTATAACTTGACTTTTTTCATTCACTCCGCATTTTGCTAGCCTTATTGCAGAGTCTTCATTGAGGAAGGATAATTACTGTAATGTCTATATATAATAACCTTAATAACATAGTAGTATACTCTAGTTTGAGTTAGAGGTTCAAATAAATTTTAGGTAGTAGACTTTACAATTTAGGTGTTTATTGGGATAGAAAGCACAAATAGTTTGTTTTTCACTTTAGTAGCCGAATTAGTTCTCCATTATGACAATGCTAAAAACAATTGCTCAATTTGTCATATAATCTTGAACTTTCTTGATTTTATATAATCTTAACACATATAGCTATCAAAATAAAGTTTATATTCTTAGTGTGAGGACTATATGTAAGTAAAATATAAATATAAACACTTCCAAATTAAGAAAAAGAATATAATTGAGATTCCTGCTTAGCACAATATAGAAGTTTAGGCCTTCTATTTTCACAGAACATCTGTCATTAAGACATACAATAAACATAAGATCAAAGCTACATTTTCTTTTACTACAAATGCAGTACAAAGATTAAACTACACTAATAAAATGAAAACCTTACTTAAAGTTCAAAAGGCATAAAAAACATGAAATAAACTAAAACCATCACAAAATAAACTCATTCTGATTGATATTTCATATAGCTCAGGATCTACCATTAGGTAGTATCTTTCAATGATTAAACCATCTCCATTCACTATTGATGCTCTTTCAATATTTTTCTCATTTTGGTAGAGGAATGATGACAATCATTAGTGGAGGATTGAGAAGCCTTTACAACCCTAGATTGTTCAGGTGTGGTTTTTTGAAGGTGTGAAAGAGGTTGATAGTTCAAGATTAATAGATTTATCAAAGGACTTGACAGCCAATGAATCTTCTCCCATGGTCTTTGAAGATGTGTGAGATGTTTGGACTTCAAATTTGCCAGCATTCTCATAAGACTGTGAGAAGGTTTCCTTGAGAAGGTAAAAAATTGTTTAGAAAAAAAAGCTATATTACTGTTTGATGACATTAAAGAGAATCTTAAACATTTACATTGATTTATTCCATTAGTACCTTGATTAAATCAGAACCAGCAGCAAAGGTACTTTGTAGTTTAGAATTATCATGCAAGAAACCTAGCTGAAACATAACAAAATGGAGAATTAGTTCTATGAAATAAAAGTATGGATACAAAACTTAAACACTTTAATGCGCCTAAACTAATCATACATCATTTATCTTGTATTTAGCTTTGAAAGAATATATGATAGAATGATCAGAATAGAGCTTTAAAACAGTTATGACACATGGTTGGAAGGAACTCAAGTCATCTATCTTGAGAGACACTTTGAAAAGAAATTTCTTGTCCATGAAAGTATTAATTTCTACAGGGTAATCTTTTTTATGCCCTCCCTGCAATATATATATATATATATATATATATATATATATATATATACTCAAATATGAATAAGCAAATTTTATTATAGAAAGGATTTAAAGTTCAAGCAAATGAGACCCTAGTAACATGAGCAGCCCTTAGATCATTAGCTGTAATGTTCAGAAATTTTGCTATTTCCCTGTCATAAATAATGAAAAAAGTAGAATCTATTTCATCCTCTACCCTTAGCCTGATGTTGTACCTACAAATAAAATAATGAAATTTTAATTAAAATCTTTGTAACTTAAGTAACAACCTAATGAATGTTCTTATATTTAAATATCTACCTTGGAATGAATGTTTGGATATGTATTACACTTCTTATAGTGAAAACTCTTAGTATGCTTCTTTAAACTTTGAGAGCACTATTTGCATGCCTATACCATCAGCAAAATTTGATTTAAATTTCCTTGATAGTACTAAATGTGATAAATATTACTTTCTCACCCTCTCACACAACACATCAGTGTAAGATTACATTGCAGAATAAGAAAAAAGGAAAGCATTGTTAGAATTTCAAAATGTTTTTAGGAACCTCATTGGCATCCTTTAGATCACCAATAGGTTTAAAGACGTGGTGATGCAGCTGATCATCCTCCATAGAGTATGAAAGATCATTGTCAATTTGAGTCACTTGAGTTATAGCAGTAGCCAAATTTTGACATAGCCTAAAAACAAAGGAGTATCAATTATCATGTCAAAGCTTATATCAAATAATTACCTTTGGCGAAACTGTTTGACTTCAATATAGTCTTCATTAATAAACAACTTAGAAGTGTAGTTTGTATTGGATACTTCCATTTTTCCTTATAAGTAGTAATCAATAATTAACTTTGGCTGATAAAATTTTATTATGTAAATGTTTTATGGTGTAGAATCAACTTTACATGGAGTATAATTTAATATTATCTTGGTACAGTTTCAATTTCTCAAATTGCAAGACAATAATATACTTAGTTGTTCAACATTCTTTAAAATGTCTATCAAATTAAAGTGCAAATTCTTCCCATAAAGTACACCTTATTTTTTTATGATCTCTTTAACACATTAGAAATGTAATAAATGTGATTATGATTAAAAATAAGTTTTGAAATTGCAACATATAATGAAAAATATAGTAAAAAGCATATTAACACTCTGAGATCATCAATTTCCAGTCTGATAAGTTCTTCCCATCTTTAATGTGAATAGGTATTTTCTTTTTGCAGTAAGTACACCTATTACATCTGCATGAACAATAACAAAATATAAGATAAGGATCTACCAAAAAGAGTAGGAAAAAAATATGAAAGATAGTAAAAAAAACTTACCAAGCAAATAATAATCTTGCTTTATCTTAGATAAAATGACATGGTTAGGAACAAAGTCAAAAGTATTTGTAAGTATGCAGTCATTTGCAATTTGTCTAACTTGTGTCTCTCTCTTGAAGATAATTATTAAATCATGTCTTGTTGGCTTGTATCTAATATCATTTTTTAACACATCATAATTTGAAATGACGTAGACTTAGCTGTTGATTAATTGATTGTCAAAAAACCTAACATGATAGCTTTCAATTGAGCATGCAATCCTTGAAGACTGCATTTTATTTGGAAAAAAAAATGTAGAAGTCAAAATTTAAGACTATATAGTAAAAGCATGTGTGTTTTTCACCAGGAATTGATATATACTATAATAATTGAAAGTTGGAGAATAATAGCATAATATATAACATGTTCATCAATTATCACCATTTATAACATAGGGTCTTGTTGTCTATCATTGAGCATAGAAACCCTCCAAAGCCTAAGCACCCTTACACAAAGCCTACACAACTTATTATCACCAACATCTTTTATCTCACTCATTAAACCAAATGTTTCTGACATTGTATATAAGAAAATGAAAGGACAAATGAAAGATCAATAACAATGAACTAAGATTGAACTTTTGTAAAGATGTGTATGGAAATCGACAAATGTTGATGGATATATATAGGAGTTGGATAATTCATCAAATTCGGCTGAATAAATGTTGCAAGAGTTAGATCCATTAAGTGGATAAAGTTAATGGAAACATTAACCTCATAGAAAGATACTGCAACCAATTAAGTAATATATGTTAAATATAGTCAAATTTGGTGGAAGTAAGGTAGGAAAAATGAAAATATTTTGTCAAATATTAAAGGTGCACACATTGAAATTGATATTTAACATATTTGATATTGATCTTATTAGTGCATATGCATTAAATACTATAAAACCTATGCAAAATAATTACTCAAACTAAGATAAAGATTGAGTGGAAGTTAGAAAGGTAATATTGAAATACTAATATACCAATATTATATCAGCATCCCTTTTTTTCAAACTTAGAAAATCATCACTTCAACTTCACCACCTTATCAATTGATTACTTGTAATAAAGCTATAGTAAGAATGTGTTGTCAAGTAATTAATTAGAAAAGGAAATGAAAGTTGATTGTTGAATTGCTGTTAATTAACAAAATCTTAACAGTAGAATAGGCAGGACAATATATTGAAAATGACATTCTTTTGTTGAATACATGAGCATAGAACTAATCTTTCCATGTTCTATCCATAATGGATATGGTAAGCTATAAGAATCCGATCCAAGAAGTTGAATTAGAAATATTTTAGCTTCCTAACAAGCTTCGTTATCGCTACGAGTATGTAGAGGATTAGAAAAATATTCTCATTGACAGATAGCTCCCTAAGCACCTGCATAATCCTCATGATTTTGTGAATGTAGACATTTCAATGTGTATGACAATCAGGACTAACACAAACAATCATTTTTGTTTAGATTTTAATTCAATACTTAATCATAACTAATAACTTTCATGTTTTTTCTATTGAGAACTTTAACCAAATATAGAAGTACATAATCTTCACTAAGAAGTACAACACATATTCCTGAAAATGGAATTACTCTTCATTATAATCATATATAGAATACTGCATAATTTATCTAACCCATTAATTGTTTGAGACTTATAACATTTCAACCTTTAAGGAAATACATCAAACATTAAACAATCAAGAACATGAGCTATTGTCATGCAAAAATAAACTCTTGTAGATTTAAGCATAACACCTTGTGAAAACATGAATGATGAATATCTAAAATTAACTAAAACACTATTGAGGACCTAGAACCATTTGAGGAATAATTTAATTACATACACTTAACTAAATGAGTAATCAAAACAATCAATGAAAAGTAAACAAAATGATAAAAGACTCGGGCAGAATGATCTAGCCGTGTTTATCTTCAAATATCTAGCTTATTTGCATAACCAAAAATATCTCACGAGCTACTTAATAGGTTGATGAATTGTTTAAGCACATAGCAACATGAGCATTGTTTGGGTAATCAAAAAGAGAAAGAATTTTTTAGTTTGGAACCAGATAATGGATTTGATGTTATATAGTTAGTTCATGTAAGTAAGTGAAGAAGGATATCAAAGATAAAACCATGCACAACATTAACTTCCATTAGATTAAACCAAGTACATATTGCTATATAGATAAAAGTTTCCTTACATCAATACACTTAAGTGCATCAAGTATAAATTTAACAATCAATACTTGTACATACAAAACAGGACTTGAACATTGAGCAAAATAGAAGATTGGTGTGCATAAATAAACATGGCAAGCCTCAAGCATGCAGAACTTGAGCAAATACAACCTTCTCATTATCCACTGGAACTTTCAGCCTAATTAGCTTCCATTATATTAAACCAAGTACATATTGGTATTATACAAATAAAAGTCTCTTTACATCAATACACTTAAGTGTAGAAAGCATTTAAACTAGTCATGAAGTTCAAGTACAAATTTAACAATCAATCCTTGTACATACAAAACAGGACTTGAATATTAAGCAAAATAGAAAACTGGTGTGCATTAGTAAATATTGCAGCTAAAGCCTCAAGCATGCAAAACTTCAACAAATATAACCTTCTCATTCTGGAACTTTTAGCCTAATTATGCTGCCTCTAACAACATCACGGTTGATAACAAATTTGTGTCATCCTCTTCCAAAATAAACCTCACTAGGTCTCTTGGGATTCCATCTTAACACCAAGGGCTAATGGTTTCCATGAACATCCACAAGCTTTAAAATATTTACCCTATTTGGAAAATGCTTGATCAACAAATGCAATAGGAAGAAACTATAACAAAAAGAAACATCATAAAATCGATGAGTTAATTAAATAAGTGTGAAGAAAGTTTCTATAACAAAGGTAAAATAAAAAGATTCAATGTTATCAAAGCTCTGCTCCTTACTTCATTGTTAGGTATGACTTTTTCTCACATAAAAAAATTGACTGAACCATCCCCAACTTGAACCACATTAGCGTGATCATTGACATGGATATCACCATAAACAAATATAGGTTCAACAGCATCAATATTGTTAGGATCATTACCATTAAAATTTTAAAGGTTAGCAGCTTCATCAAAAGCAACATCAAGTGGAGTGCTTAGCTCTTCATGTTGGAGAACAACCAAGTCTTGGTTGGAGAACAACTAAGTCTTGGTTAGAGTTAAGAATTTGATTATGAATTGAAGGAGCAAGTAAGTGATGAAAAGCAGGCAAAATATCATTCATAGGGGCCACAGTCAATCCAGAAACAAAGGAAATAATAGAATAAATGATAACGGTTGTATTAGTGCCAGAAAGAGGTGCAACAATAGAATTAGAAATAGGTAAGTGTTGCACACAAGGGCCAAATATATTGTTGAGAACATATTCAGCACCCTGAAGTTGGTCATAGATGTTATGATTCCCTACCATAATGTCCACATTATATATCATCCTGATTACTACATCCATCAGAAGCATTAGGAGGAGCATGCTTAAAATGACAATTAAGAATAGACTGTGGAATACCATCAAAGAAAGGTTGAGTGAAAAAATTAATTATAAAAGGATTATCAAGTGATAACTTCTTAGGTGGATAAGGATAAGGAACCCTTTGCATGTTAATATCCCTAACTCAAAAGTAAAACACATCATCACCAGCATAGAAAACCTTTATCAACCCCCATAATAAAGATTGTAGAAGTTAATGAGCTGTGAGTATCTACCCACAATAAAAGCAAGTTGAGTACCCATGTCCAACTTCAACTCTACCTCATTACCATGACTATCTTGAAAAGGCATTTTGGTAGAAAGTTTGTCTTTGAACTTTCTATAGAAAACATAAGGCAAGTGAGACAATATTTGTGACAATTAATAAAATTAAAGTCATGAAAATGATCTACCAATATTGTACTTGGGAGTAAATTCACATAAAAATTGACATAGAAAAGTCCATTTATCAACTTAGGATCCATTTCAAGGTAAAAGAACCTGAACTTGTGATCATTAGATATTGGTGGATTTATCCATGAAGAAGAAGTCATTCGAACTATATTCATATAATGAGTAGGATGTACTAAACATGGAAAGAAAATTTACTACATAAAAAGAAATATGAGACTTGACAAAAATAACTAAACAAAAGTCAAAATGGAAAGACAATCTAACTCGGGTTTGTAGGAGTAGGAAGCATAATTGGAAAAAAAAAAAAAGGCACATGAAGATGCAAAATTAAATAGGTAATACTATTTATAGACATTAATATCATCACACGAGGCACTAAGATGAGCGAGAGGTCTTAATGACGAAGTCTGCTTACGTAAATCATAGGAGATGGTTCAAAATAGACTTATGAAATCATTGATGAGCAAATATATTTCAACCAATTACTATGTGCTTCATTTATTGTGCAAAAGGTTGATTATGCATTTTTTGCATGTAAGAGATAAAAGAGTGAGGAAGAAATGATCATACACGAAAGTAGCTAGGTTGATATGTTGATTACTGACCATTAGTTGATATTTAAAAAAGGAAGGGGAAGTGCATGCCATAGCACTAACATATCTCGACACTTTGGAGGGAAAAGAAAAGTATGGTAGTTAGACAAACTACTACTTGTCTTATCAAATCAAACTAGCAAACCATTCCTCTTATTAAGCACAACAAACCACCAAAACATTGAGACTAAATTCAATTCGATACATATTAGCAAGGACTACATTTATTATGCTGAAGTTCTTAACCATCCTTTGTGGAAAAAATGATCACGCACCAATGTTGTGTTTGTGGTGTAATCATGAATTGGATAACATATGTACTAATAGAAATGGGGTTGGAAGCATCGAATACCTTAAATCAATCACCCTTTTAAGGATTTATTATGCAGTTGTATTAAGAGCTTATTAGTTGAGAGTGAGCGAAAACATCTAAAAGTTTTCAAGTACTTACAAATTGTTAAAGATTTTTTCAAATCTTAGAGTGAGCATAAAAAACATTTATATTGTTATGAAATAGAACAATAAAGCATAATTAAAAACTAAAACCATTCATTATAGTGGTGCAAGTAATGTTATTGTTTAAACACTTCTCTTTATAGGGTGGAATTTGGAAATACTTTTATATCTATCACTGCATGGTGATATGATTTGGATGGATTTATGTAAGCATTTAATTATAATTGAATTGTTAAATACTCTAATAAGGACACTGAGTTGACTCTATGTTATAGTCTTCTAGAAGGTGGCAACCTATTTTAAATATGTAGTGCATTTAAATATTATGCATGCACCATGAATTCATATCACATATCAATTTATTGGTAAATTGAATGTTATATTTACTTGGCGCTATTAATTGGAAGACCATTGAATCTATGCACGGTAAATTTATGTGATAATAAAGGTGGATGACTTTATCTAAGGTTGTATGAAATGAAATTTCACTTGGACCATTGATAATGCTTGAAGTTGTTTGATTGAGCATGCACTTGTTTACCAATTTTAGAAGCATTTGTTCTATTCAATATGCTTAGTTTGGTCTCAGAGAAATTGGAAATGAAACATTTGGATTCCTTGAACTAAAATATTCAATAATTCTATATCTCGTATCTCTTCCAATGCTTCTTGTCTTGAGTCTAACTGTTGACAAAGTGACTTTAGAGGGATTAGAAATATAGTTTTGTCCCCTAAAGTATGCAAGCTATAAATCATATATTGAGAACGTTTCTTCCCTAAAGTATGCTAGCTATAGACATGTATTGAGTTCTCTCTATTTCTAATCTCTATTTTTTTTTTGCCAAGTCTATGATCACGTGGAGAGATCAGCTTGAATTGAGAAGCTATAGGAAAAAATGTGCAATTCATCATGACCACTGTTATAATATAGAATATAGTTCTATCATTCACTATTACAATATAGAATATAGTTCAGCCCCTCAATTCTGTAATCATTCTTTCCATGCTTAGATTTTAGTAGTTAAGAAATTAAACTTGTTTGCTTTATTAAGTACTTAAACTTAGAAATTATCTTTGATGGCATTTGCACATTTAATTATTACTACCTTTTGCTTATTTTAATATCCTTTAAGTTTCAAGAATGGAGTGTTTTGACATCTGGGAAATATCATGGTGCAGTACCTAGACGGATTAAAGCATTTGTGTACTACTATAGTAAATTGTTGTGATATTGATTCTTCAAGGGAGCAATAATCAAGTAACTTATTGTTATTTCAATTTTGTAGTTAGCAATTCATCTTTAGCACCAATTATTATTATTATTATTATCATCTTCAATCTAGTTATACCCTTACCTCTCCTTTGATATTTCTGCATTAGCAGAAATATTTTTTATCATGTGAGTAAAAAACCCTATCATATAAGTAGAAGGTAAATTACATTGCTAATATTAAGTACTTCAGAATACAAACTGCTACAAAACTATGTAATATGGTCCAACACAAAAAAAAAAAAGAAACAAAGATAACATCCTAAAAACAAAAAAAGACTTAGTAAAAACTTTTAAATATGTATCCTGGAAATTTGTGACATGATATAGCATATTGAACTCCATATGCCTCCCCAACCTACATGATCAAAGCATTGCTGTTGGAGTCATCACCAACAATACCCATCTTAGTGGTATAAAAACTAGCCTTAACATTTTTTACTTCTACAAAAACAGCTCCATCATAATTGTCATTCAAATGAACATCAACAATAGGCTCATCAATAGTTTCAATAGTTTCCTCATCAATAGCTTTAGGAATTGGACTATCAGTAAGTACAAGGTTTGACTCATTTGTTGCAAATGGCCATCAATTCCCTCACCATTTGAAGCACTAATTTCAGAAGCATTAAGTGAAGGTTGAAATAAAGGAAGGAAAATAGGATCAACTTGTGCAACAACAGGCTTAACAATAGCTGCATCAATAACTTGAGAGTCCGAAAGAAAAGGTAAAGTAAGAAGGTTCCCAAGATGAGGAGGCTGAACAAAAGGATCAGGTAAAACTTAGGGAATGGCATCATAAAATGGAGCATCATGGAAACCAATTCCAATGGGTTCATCAACTGTCAACCTCCTAGGTGGATAGGGATATCAAACTCTACACATATCAATATCCCTAACATGTATCCTAAAGACACTATCACTAGAATAATAAACCTTCAACCAACCACCATTATAAAGATTGTAGAAGTTACAAAGCTGTGTGTAACCATCAATGATTAAACAATCAAACAAACCCCTCTCCAACTGAAGCTCAACCTCATTATCATGGTTATCTTTAAAGAAAATCTTTGAAGAGAGTTCATGATGAAACATTCTATAGAAGATAGAAGGTAAGTGAGACACAAACTGCAAAACAAAAATGGAAAAAAAAATTGAAATAGTCAATAGGACACAAAAACAAAATTAAGGATAGTGAAAGTAAGCTTCAAGGAATTTAGCTAACTATTTCAAGATTGATATCAAGGTAAAATATTCTGTATTTTGGTCGTCCACCAATTAGCATCCCCATAAATGAAGACCATGACTTTTCTGCAAACACCAAATAATGAAGAATAAAATCTGAGAAATGAGGGATTATACTTGAAACCAATCAAAAAATAGAATAAAACCAGAAAACATGCATACTAGAACCACAGTACCTATGTTGAAACTCAAATCCAAAAACGAAAGGCAACAACAAAACTTAGTTCCCTCTAGTATTCGTAGAACCCATGTGATGAATGTGATGAAAGAGTATATGACATAAGCTATTGGAATTTGAAAATAACATTAGTGGTTCAGAAAATGAAATTAATGCTTGTAGGGATTAGAATGAAGACGTTGCATGAGAGTGAGATGGAAATATATTACATATCAAAATGATACTTACTCAATTATATCTCACATTGAGTGACTAAGCAGAACATTTATTATGTTGTGTTAATATCCCTCAATAGTCCATTTGAAAGAAAACCATGCCAATGTAATAACCCAGCACCCTATACACGCAAACACTTCATCATCATGAATGTCTTTTTGGAGTGTTTCAAAAGTTGCAATAAAATATCAACTGCACCCACCACTTCATTAAATGAGCCAAACAACATGCTAAAGCTGAGATTATATGCAGACACAAACCAATAGCCATGTTTCTATTATATAAGGCAATCTGACATTTTGGAGGGAATGATAATCACCATCAGGTTGCCATGTAAGGATTTGACACTTAGAAACCTTGTTGGATGTCCTGTTTTTAATGTTAGATATATGATCCTGAAATTACGATACATCAGTTTCGACCTTCCTATAGGAAAATAAAAACCCTATTCTTCAATAGTGAGATCCCGCCGCTACTTTCCCAATCTCAACTTACTGAGTCATTCTTAATTATTTGAACAGCTTTTCAACCATTGAGGGGAAAAAAGCATGAGCAAGGAGGAACACTCAGTCACCACTTGCCACCTAGGGATTGTTGATTTGTTTCAGCATCCAAGTTCCTTTTTTCTCTTTCTCTGCAATAATGCTAACTTTTTCTTTCACACAAAATCAATCTTTATGGAATAGTCTCGAAGATCACTTTACTGCAAAGCCTTCATTCAAAAGGAACTTGGAAAACTTAAGGTCCATCCTCACTTGTCTGACAACACAATCCCAAAACAATGACAGTCACATCTCCCCCTATTTTTTAGTTCTTTTTTTCAATGCCATCCAATATAATGAATAATTTCAACCCAGATGTTATCAATTTTTAAATCCCATGAAAATCCCCCTTTTTGGTTTATTTACTTTTTTTAATTTATGGGTGGTAGTCATATTTTGGACTCAATTACCCTGTTGGGGATAAGATGTTCGATTAGTTTCTCAAGAGCACAAACATCAACGATTTATAAACAAATTTTAGGCTAGGTCAAAATTTTGAACAGGCTAGTCTCAGATTGAAGAAAAAGCCTATAACAGGCTACAAACCAGGCTTAGGCCGAATGTTCATCATATCCTCACCTGGCCTAGCTTGTTTCCATTCCTAGCTCATTTCCATCCCTGCTAACTTGTTCCCATTTCTAAAATTTAAGGGATCACATCAATGAGACTTTTCAAATATAAGAAACTAATTTGTCCCAATTTCTATAATTTAAGGGACCATAATGAGACTTTATAAATCTATTTTTTGGTTGTCTTTGATAGCTCCCTCCCTTCCCCCCTTCTCTTTTAGGTCAAATACTCAATCTTTTATTTGTGACATTGCGATGTAGGTAAGCCTAACACACTTTAATGTCAAAATTACACTATAACTTTAGTGGGCATATATGGGATGGGCTACTTGGCATATGGGCTAGCAGCTGAGTCGATTGAAAAGATAAAAGCTGAGAATGGACTCTACTTTGGATGACAATTGGTTCACTTAAGTGTAAGCTGGTTCGACCAGAAACAAAAAGTTTGAACTGGTTCAAAACTAATTATTGATCAGGTTTATTTTAATTGGTTTAGTTTAGCTATTAAATGATTTGAAAAAGAAAAAACCTAATTTAAGGCTTGATACTATCCTATAACCAAACTATGCCCACTCTACATAAGCTCAAGACTAGAGTGCTAGTTCGGCCTCTCTAGCTACCCAAAATGCCACCTTATAGCTGGAGAGTAGACCAAACTTCCAATCCATCTACGCTACCCTTGCTGGCGCTGTGGCCTAGATGCTTAACAAACCTTACTTTGAATTAATATATGAATTAATGACATGGGCAAAATACCTTTCTCGTAAGAGAAAAGATTTATGGCTCGAACTTAAAATTCGCACCGTAGTACAAATACGAAATCAAATCTTCTATTTCTTTTCTCTATCTCAATTTTTGTCCTTTCAATAAAATTTGATATGTATATAGTGATGACATTTATGATTTTTTATCCAATCAAATTTTTTAAACTATTTATGGTTTGAGTAAATGGAAAAACTTGATTAGAGAAATACGAAGTAAAGTAAGATAGAGAAGGGATAGAAAAATTCAGAAGAATTCATTCCATGCGAATACTTGTAAGTTTGAAGTTGATTTTTGTCTTCTTTTTCTTTTGAAAATTCAATTTCTTTTGAATATTTTTTCACCAACAATTTAGTTTCTTCCTTACTTAATGAATGCCACTTACTATCAATACGTTTTCACACCACTGGCTTCAATCTATAAAGATATGTTTGTGAATTAGAATTTTGGAAGAGAGGGGATGAGAATGAAGGATTTGTGTTCCTCTTCTCCTAATCCAGCCTTGTTCCCTCACTTTAGAACCCATAATTTAAGCTCAGATTGGATCCCATATTAATCACACCTCAGCTAAAATACCTAGTATCATAATGAAAATAGGGGTGCCATCGCCTCCTTAGAGAAACTCTATTCCCCTCTCTTTCTTCAATAATAATATTTGAAATAGAATTATAAAAAAAAAATATATTTTTTGGAAAGGAGAAATCATGCATCTTTTTTTATAGCAATAGAAATTATTACATCATGTGCCTTTATGTGATCTAACCTACGCATTGGATTTCATCCGCCAAATGGTCACAGGTGATCCATAATCATTATGAACTTGAAAGGTGAGGTGTAGGAATAATGAGTGAAAGATCATGACTGTAGGAAACTTTATTTTGTTTCAATTCAAAAGTGCAAGTGATCCGTAGAGTATAAACTATTCGCATTTGTCACTTGCATGCCCACATTTAGAAAAGGAGGGCATATTTATTTTAGTTTTATATTTTCCTTTGAAATATTTGGAGAGCCGTATGTGGAATTGTAGAGTTCCTGTTATATTTTTGAAGAAATGCGGGACATTTGTTGGTGAATCATAACACAAGTAGTTGCTTAGGATATGATAGAAAACTCATACAACACCTTGATTAATTCAAGTAACGTTGGTTTGATGAAAATGGCAGTATTTTGCGGTAAAGTATAGCTACTCGTCTTATCTAGTTCTCAGATGGAAAGTTCGCGGGATCATCAATAAAAGGGAGCAATAGTTTATGTTGATTGTTCAAACAATAGACTAGTGAAATTTATGGTCACATGTTGTCAATAATGCACACCACTCCCTCATAAAAATTTATGGGTTCCACTTTTAAATAGTGCATCATTGTATAGGTACTAGCTCTTTCTTCTTAAGTGGATCATAAAGTAAGTCGAATTAAAAAATACAACAAAAATAATATCTTTCAGAATAAAAAACATTGAAACAAAGGGGACAAGGCCATACTCATTTGCATGGGGCTAGCAGCTGAATGCACGTGAACATCAAACAATTAATGTACATGATCATCAACCGAAACCGTGGCCCATCAGGATTAGCCAACTAATCAATTATTAAGCTCAGTTTTTATCACGATAGGTTACTTGAAGATTTAATTATATCAGTTTTGTAAAGTTTTTAAATCACATAGACTTAATTAAAAATTTAATAAAACTATAGACATCTTCAAATTTATTAAGCTAGCTTCTTATTAAAAAAAAAACATAGTATAATATAAAATTTGTGAAGAAAATTTAAAATATAACGAATATAGTATAAGATTAAATGGGTGTGGTAATAGATAAAATGTTATAATAATTATCAATTAAAGATATTTTAGGTAAAGAAAAATTATTAATAAAGTGCAACAATAAATATAAGAGTGTGAAAATAATAATTCTCAATAATTAAATATAATTTTTCCATACCATGTACAATTTATTGTAGAGGAGTTCTTTCCTCCTCATGTAGAAAATTATTTCTTCCCCCATTCATTATTTGTACCATCAATTTTTGTCGGGTCCCATGACATTAATCAAAACCTTTTTGATTTCGTAAGATCCAGATCAACGTGGAGGAAGATTCTCTCTTCTTGGAGGAGGACATAAGAACAAGGCCGTATTGCATGTCATCTGCCAAATGGCAATAGGTCGTATCTTTGTGAACTTTGATAATAATGGCGTGAGGAGCAGGAATGAATGCAAGACCATGACTGTAGGAAACTTTATTTTATAATATTCAAAAGTGTAAGTGATGTAAACTGCTCGCATTTATCACCCGCGGGCCCAAATTAATATGTATATATAGTTTTTAAATGAAATCATATTCTCGCGACCCTTCCATAGATTTATTTCGTTTAATAAATCCACTCAAACGATAATATATATTTTTTCTTCAAACGAAAGTGATTTTCTAGAGAATTATTTTATCAATAATATAATCTTTTAAGTGATAAAGTAATTGTGAAGCGTGGAGTTATTTTGTCAATAATATACTCTTTTTTTTTAAATACCTATCAATTTAGGACAAAAATAAATATTAAAAATGATAATAAATGATATTGATAATTGAGTAAAATATAATAAATAAACTAATATATCCTTACATATTCATTAATATATTACAATGTTCAAGACTAATATTAAATATAATGCTTTAAAAATATAAAATTAATTAAGAATAATATTATAAAAATAATATTTTATTGAAATATAAAATTGACAGATATTTTAAATTATAAAATTGTCTAAAAGTAAACAGATATTAAATTGATGGTTCTATCATGCTAAATTGGCACAGAATATAACAGGTAATCATCACTTTTATTAATAAAAATAGAGACCAAGTGATATACAAATGAATTTATTAAACAAAATGAATTTTTAAAAGAGATCGCAGGTGAATATAACTTTTTTCTAAATTATTTTCTCAGAAATATAATATTTTGGAGATTAAAATAGTGATACCCTCCCAGCTTGTGGTCTCTACTTTTTATACATACTATGACTTTCTTTTTAGTTTATAGGTCAGTAAAAAATAAGAAAATATATATTGTTATTCTCTGCTTATATGTTATCTTTCAACCCCTATAAAACCCAGTCTAGCTCCACGCCTCTATACAATTATAGAGCTCTTGACTTCTTGGTATAGTTTACAAGAAATGTGACACTTTTATTGGTGAATCACAAAACAAGTAGTTGCTGTTGCTGAGGAGATGATAGAAAAGTCTCATACGACACCTTAATTAGATTAACGTGTAGTTTGGTCTGCAAATATATGGCACTTTGTCGTCCCTGAATATAGTCCCCCTTTTTATGTGGTTCTCACATGAAAGTTGGTGTAATGAGGAATCACCGATAACAGAAAGTGATGGTTGAATGTTGATGGTTGATTGAAGGGCATCCAGAAAAAAAAAAAAAACCAAAACAAAACAAAAGGGATAAGGCCATGCCATATTTGGCAATTTGCATGGGATTATTACCTGATTAATTCACGTGACCATCAAGCAATTAATATACACAACCATCAACGTAACCGAAACCATGGCCTATTAGCATTAACCAGCTAATTAGTTGAAGAAAAACGCTAGCTCTGCAGCTGGTAGACTGGCAAGTGTTTCAAAACTCAAAAGTCAGAAGTTAGAAAAATTTTGTGTGTTTTCAATAGAATTGTAAGAGAATTCTAAAACTCAAATACCACAGTTAAGCATTTATGGTTGAATATGTGACTCTTTCTATCGTTATTGATGATTTGATATCTTGACTAATTGCATCTCATCAGAATCTCATCAATATTTTTTCTGTGTTTAGACAGACGTGTAAAAATAGAAAGTAGTTGAACTTTAATTTTTGTTGCGTGTCTCGGAGGTCTCCATAGCTGCTTTGAATATGACTTCAAAGGCTTTCTCCATGCAGGACTTGAATTTCTGTTCATCTATGAACCCCTTCAATGTTCTCAAGGTGATTCTCAATTCTTTCACGTAGCTCATAATTGTAATGTTTAGATTCTGCATCCAGAGGCATGCATGTTAGGAATCTAAGCATGGATGTGCTTGTGGACTAATCCAAGCATGCAAGTGTTCATGATATACTATTGAGTTTTTGTTATCGAATGCCTTAAAGACAACAATTAATAATTGAAAAGTGAAAAACTTGGTTCATTTATCAGAGAAAATAGTTTTCAATTTTTATTTTATAATTTTTTTTATCAATTTCTTATTTTGTAGATATTACGAAGGAAATAGTAATAATTGAAAGGACAACTGAAGAATTGAATTTTATAGTTTCTAATTTTTCATTCATAAAATTTTGAAATATTGAAAAGTAACTGAAAATAGAAAATAAAAAGTGAAAACATTTTTCCAATACAAAACACACCCAAATTAAAAAAATGGGTTTATTTGGTCTCAAAAAACTGTTTTCAATTTCTATTTTCTATTTTCAGTTTCTCTTCTGTTTTCATAATGTTGCAAAGGAAACAACATAAACTATAAATTTTAGTTTTTAATTCTGATTTTTAATTTTTACTATTTTTTTTATAAGATTCTAAAAGTATGAATTAGACTGAAAATACAAATAAAAACTAAAAATTATATTATGAAATCAAATGAGCCCCAATATACTTTTAGTTTTCAATGCATTTAATATACCAGAAACAATTGAACCTTTTTCATTTAGTATTCTTAAGACATTTATTAATGAAACTCTATTATTTTCCATCCACTAGGTGAGGTGGTGCCCAATTTTTTTAAAAAAAAGGTGTGGCCAAAAGGAGATCGCAGTTTTTTTATTTTTATTTCTTTAAAAAATAAATGATGCCAACAGAATATTAAATCAGAACAGGAGCAGAGTACAAAAAATAAAAAATAAAAAATAAAAAACGTCAGAACAAGGGCATGCAAATGTGAAAATGATGAAGCCACTGAAAAAGATACCTCAGGTCCACCCGTCATGGTGAAGTACAAGCCATTTACTGGATGATTTGCCAACGCCATTGGCTCTATTGGTCCCACTAAGTTGGAGACAACAACACTAGAGTTCCCCAAAGTGCTATAGATGTTTCTAGCTACAGCCTGAAACACCGACACAAATATAACAGAGATGTTCAACAGAATAAAACGGAGGAGTTCCATACTTTTTGAAAAAAAGGGCTAAGGCCCCGTATGAGTAAAGTTATTTATATGCCGGTAGAAAAGTAACTTTTAAAAATTAATTTATAAATAAATTATTTTATTTTAAATATGTAATAATAAAAGTATTTATTTTTAGTATTTTAGAAAATAATTCTTAAAAAATTAGATATTTTAATTTCTCAAAAAATACTAAAAATAATTTTTGAAGAAGTGATAAGTTGTTTAGGTAAATAGGATTAAAAGATAAAAGTATAATTTTGGACTTTGAGAAAGTTGAAAAAAATCATAAATTGCAATATGCAAACACACCCTAATTCTTTGTACCAAGGTAACCGAATAAATTACATATACACACCTCTGGACCCCTTAACTTCATCTCCAAATCCAAGAGTATTCCCATGAGATAAACACTGAAGGAACGTCTCTTCCTCTTGATTATTTTATGAGCCTTCCAAACAAATTCAAGGGGGTTGGAGATTCTATCTTGGCTTAATTTAGGTATTGATGCTTGTAAGAAAGAAATTTGATTCCCCCAAAGACTTTTGACTTTAGGATTCAGCATGTCCTTGACTGAATGATAGCCAGCAGTATTTCTTGTGTTGAGCATTACCACAGCTGAGGAATTTGCTGTTCTTGCCTTGTAGTTGATCTCTTGCATGTATAGCCGAATCCCATAGAAGATCACTCCAGTAATCACATCATTTATAGTCTGCAATTATGCTCAACAAGAAAGTTAATCTAGCTTTAATACAATGACATTATTAGGACGCATTTGTTTCAGTTTTTTTTTAATAAGAAAATAAAAATTACTTTTCACATAAAAAGTTTTTTTTTTGGTCAAATAAAATAAAAAAGTTAAAACAAACACATTCCTAATGGAGCTTAATCTAGCTAATCTTACCACTCCAAGCTTGGACTTGATTCCTTTCATATGATCAAGAGATAATGATATGCTTGACAAGGTAAAAGGCTGAGACTCAGTTCCTTCAAATCCAGACCTTATGGGTGTTTTGTCATCCTCTATCATTCTAGCCTTCATCAAGCTCCATCCAAAATCTGATATGGAGTTAAAAAAGGAGGAGATACACAAAGGTAGCTTCTTAAAAAAGCTTTTCTTTGCATGCTGTGAATCTGGGGGTGTTCTTGAAGGAAAAGATAGTGGAAGAGAAGGGTCATCAGCTCTTTGTAGACAAGAAAGGAGAGCACCCATGAGGGAATAACCATCTCCAAGGGAATGGTGAAGTTTGAATATTAAGGTGCCAGCAGCATTGCTTGTTGGATACTTGATGATATGGATTTCCCACAGTGGTTTGCTTTGAGGGGTTCTTTCAGTTAGAATCATTGACACGTATTCACCAAGTTGCTGATCATACAATGCAGATGAAGGGTTTTCAGGAAATATGGGAATCTTTACATGCTCTTCAGGCTTCACATCAACTCTTTTCCATCTCATTTTACCATCTTTGTCTCTAACCTGTGGTCAGGCACCCAACTGTTAAATAAATACAGAAAGGGAAAAAAAAACTTAATTAGATCAAGTTGCTTGTATCTATTACATCCAATTATCAAATCAAAGAATTACAAACAGACATTTTTCTTAAGAGCTTCTACTTTTAACTTTTAAGTTACTCATTTGAGAAAAATATATCCACACGTCATGATTTGAGTTGACAATTGATTAAAATGGATATATAAGGGAGATGATACTAGTCTTTCCATGAAGGTCAATATGATGAACATTAGATACTACAATGAATGCATTAATTTGAAGTACTAATCTGTCATATATTCTTGAGGCTTTAGGAGTTGACTAGCTAGCTCAATTTCGTAATCTTGGAGAAAATGTAAAAAATAGTAAATAAGGAGAGAGAGAGTGAGTGAAGATGAGAACCATGATAGAGAAAAATCGTGGATTGATAGGGAGGAAGACATCTTTGAGCAAAGTTATAGCCTGTGAGTCATCAATTGGAACTGCTGATTCCAGAAAGCCAAAAACATATGAACACATCACCGAGCTGTTGAAGTATTGTCCAGGAGGACTCACTGGCTCTTGAACCTCTTCATAGAAGTTGCTCATTATGGTAGTGTGTGTGAGAGAGGGCTGGTGAGAGGGAAAAAAATACTTGATTTAGAACCTCAATTAGATATTTGACTGCAAAAGCCAAGTTTGTGTGGATGATATATATATATATAGCAATATGCATATTGTACAGAGAGGACACATTACTCCCCTTCACCTTGATTGATGCATAACTGATGGTCGAACATTTCTTATTTTCACATTTGAGATAAAAACTTTGGTCTGAAAATATCTCACCGGGCAATTAATTATAGCAACAGATAATTCTCTTGTGTATAATAAATTATGGTTACGTTGCACTTTCAGGCTTTGAATTTTGAAGTCTCACTTATCTGATGTGAAATTTCAAGGACAAAATGGCTACGTTGATAATAGTAAGCTATAACATAGACGAAACACATTTCAAAACTTCATTGGGGGGAATCCTTCACGAGACTCAAACAGCAAGTATGCAAGTTAAAGTTAAACTCGCCACTTTTAAAGTCAACTACTTCATTAACTTCGTTAGTTGCAGATCAAAATTCTTTTTCCTAGGCTGCCCTTTTCATATGTATCACTTGTTTACTCATTTTGTTTTGTTAGTTAATGTCAATTTTGTCCTCATCTCAACTTCTAGCCGTCACCGTGACCTGCGCGCAACGGCAGGAGCTGCCGTCCTTATTCTCTTTTTGTTTTTGCTTTAGTTAATTACTTGGATTTATTAATTCTTGTGCTTTATTATCCAAATCGATTTATCTTTTAATGGAAAATATTGTGTTTTTGTCGTCCAGAGTTTTTTCTTTTTTCATTACCATAGTAATTTGTAAACAAATATTTTCGCCTCGGCTTTTAGTAATATTTCAATTTCATCATACTTTTTTTTTTTTTCCAATTTTTCCCTGACGTTATGATAAAATTTCATATTTTTTTTTCCCTTTTCATTGATGTTGTCAATTTTACTAATAAAAGCTGATGATCCGACTTACATTCATTTTTTTAAGGGAAGAATTAATCTCTCTTGAGAGTTAGTGGAGTTTATCCTAGACCTCCTCTATTTATAAAATTTACTTCGAAAGTCCCTGATTGGTTTGTAAAATCATTATATTGATATAATAATCGACATTGCTAGAGGATGGCAAAAAAGAGTGATTAAAAACATAATTGACACCAAGTTTTATTTAAATTGGTAAAAATATGGAAAACTCATTTTATTTTAAAAGAAATGATTTTTGAGTTGTTGGGCCCCAATGAGGAGGGAAGTCCACCCCCCCTTCCCAACTCAAGTGGGGATGCACTACTCCACTAAGCCCGCCTTCTCTCTGCAAGAAACAAACTTCACCGTCAACAAAGCTTTAGTCATTATATCTGAACCATTATCATCAGTATGGATCTTCTCCAATGAAAGCAACTTCATCTCCAGCGCTTCACGTATCCAATGATACTGCACCTCAATGTGCTTCGACCTGGAATGAAATGTCAAGTTCTTGTTGAGATGGACAGCTATCACAAAATAACACAAACTTATCTTGATCAAGGCCCAACTCTTGTAGGAATTTCTGCATCGACAAGAGTTCTTTTGAAGCTTTAGTAACAGCAATATATTCGGCCTTGGTAGAAGACAAAGCAACACATTTCTGATGTCTGGACTATCATGACATGGCTCCTCCTGGAAAAGTCATCAAGTACCTAGAAGTAGACTTCCTAGAATCAAGATCACCAGCCATATCCGCATCTGTGTAACCATCCAACACATGCTGAGCACTACCAAAGCATAAACAAACCCTAGAAGTGCCTTGAAGATACCTGAAAATCCACTTTACAGCTTGCCAATGATCCTTACCAAGATTAGAGAGAAACTGACTAACAACAACAATAACATGAGCAATATTTGGACTAGTATATATCATAGCGTACATCAAACTGTCAACTACAGGTGCATATGGGACCTTTTTCATCTCTTCTTTTTCTTTCTCACATATAAGACATTGTTGTGAACTTAACTTGAAATGACTAGCAAGTGGAATACTAACAGGCTTTGAATTACTCATGTTCAACCTCTTTAACACCTTCTCAATATATTTCTGCTGAGATAACCACAACTTACCATTCTTCCTGTCACGAGTGATCCTCATGCCAGGGTTTTGCATTGCAAAACTTAAGTCCTTCATAACAAAGGACTTGCTCAAGTCACTCTTAAGACTATGAATCTTTTGTTTGTCATGACCAGTAATCAACATGTCACCCACATACAGCAAGAGAATTATGAAATCATCATAAGAGAATTTCTTGACAAATACGCAATGGTCCGAAGTAGTCTTACTATACCCATGATCTGCCTTGAAAGAATCAAATTTCTTGTACCATTACCTTGGAGCTTGCTTGAGGTCATACAAACTTTTCTTCAATTTGCACACAAGCTGCTCTTTTCCTTTAACCTTGAAACCCTTTGGCTATTCCATATAAATTTCTTCCTCCAAGTCACCATGAAGGAATGCAGTCTTCACATCAAGCTACTCAACCTCTAAATTCAAGCTTGCTGCTAATCCAAGCACAACTTGAATTGAGAACACCTTCACCATTGATGAGAAAATCTCTTCAAAATAAATTCCTTTCTTCTACTCAAAACCTTTCACAACCAACCTTGCTTTGTATCTTGGTTGTGAGACATTATCTTCAATTTTCAGCTTGAACACCCATTTATTTTGTAGTGCTTTTCTACCCTTTGGCAAATTCATCAACTCAAAGGTGTGATTCTCATGCAAGGAATTCATTTCCTTTTGCTTGTCCTTCTACCATTTTTCTTTGTACTCATCAGAAATAGCCTCTTGGTAACTCTCTGGCTCCTCACTATCAGAGATCGTCACATACTCATCAGAAGGATATCTCTTAGAAGGCTAATACAGTCTTGTAGTTCTCCTCAATTGTGGCTACAATGGTGGTTTTGGTGGAACTTGCTCAACTGGCACCTCAAGAGTAGGTGCGGGCTCATCACCTGTATTCCCATAATCAACCTCTATATCTCCCCCATTAACAGAAGTACTAGGAGGAAACTCTAGCTCAACATCACTATCACTTCTAGTAACAGACACTGGCTTATCTGACTTTTCAAAATCTTCAATGGTTTAGTCTTCAAGAAAAATCACATCTCAACTTCTGATTATTCTCTTACTAACCGAATCCCATAACTTGTAACCAAATCTTCGTGACCATAACCAACGAAGATACACTACTTAGACTTCCCATCAAGCTTGGACCTCTCATCTCTTGGAACATGAACAAAAGCCCTATAGCCAAACACTCTCAAGTGACTATATGAGAGATCTTTCCCTGTCCATACTCTCTGTGGAACAGCACCATCTAGAGGAGCTAAAGAAGAAAGGTTGATCAACTCCATTATGTTGAGGAGACTTAGGAACTGTTTTCTTAAGCCTGATCTTATGTTCTCTGCAATAGTCTTCAAATGGACCCCTGTACTCACCACCATTATCTACTCGGACACATTTCAATTTCATTCACTTTCCTCTTTTAGCATTTGCATGGAAGCTCTTGAAAACTCCGAGCACCCGATCTTTAGATTTCAATACAAAAGCCCACACTTTCCAAGAATGGTCATCAATAAAAGTCACAAAATATGATGCACCTCCTAGTGTTTGTGTCCAAAGTGCAAACACCAGTGTGAACTAAATCTAGCACATGTGGTCTTCTATGAGGTCTTGAATAATGAAAAGCTACTTTAGTATGATTTCCAACAAAATAATGAGTGCAACTCTTTAAAGATGTACCCTTTACTGGAAGATACTGATTCTTGGCTAGAACGCCAAGTCCTTTTTCACTCAAGTGGCCAAGACACATATGCGACAAGTCTGAAGAGGAATCATCAATGACATTCACCTCCTCCTTGCACAACTTTGTAGGCAATTATTAGGGAGCAGTGAAACTACTATAGAGCAATGAAACTACTATCTTCTCTTGCAACTAGCGACCCTTTGGTGATTTTGAAATTTCCACCACCAAAGGTAGTGTAGTAACCTTCTCCATCCAATGCTTTGATTGACATCAAGCTAAGACGCATATTAGGTGCATGCCTAACATTCTTCCACCGTAATCTGCATCCCATGCTAGTTTCAAGCCACACATCTCCCATACCAATAATCTTGGATATCCCTTTATCTTCTAGTCTTATTCTACCAAAGTCACCAGCAGTATAATTAGAGAAGAACTCACAGCTAGAAGGAACATGACATAAGGCACTAGAATCCATAATCCAACTAGAATTATTATATACAACATTTATGAAGTTATCATGATGTAGAACAAGGACATCGTCATATGAAACAGTAGCAGTGTCTTTATCATTGTTACTATTTTTATCTTCATCTCTTTTCTCTTGATTTCTCTCATTTTAAGTACCTGCAATGCCTTTTGATGTGTCCTGGCTTGCCATAATGATAGCAATTAAAATCCTTTCTTGTCTTGGACTTACCCCTTGACTTGGTACGACTCTTTGACCTGTCAATATTATGAGGTCTTTTACTTTGGCTTCTCCCCCGTGACTTTGCAACAAGTGCTTCTGATTGGGTGAAGGCACTAATCAAACCATGCTCTCTTTTTTTGGCTTCTTCATTCAACATACTTTCTTTAACCATTGACAATGTCAACTTCCCATTGGAGTTGAGTTAGTTAATGTCAAAACTAGGACTTCTCAACTGTTAGGCAAAGAACTCAACAACAATAATGCTTGCAACTCATCAGACAATGTGATCTCATTGGTTGTCAACTGGTTGACAATATCTTAGAAGCTACTCAAATACTCTGGCATTGAATTACCTTCTTTATATTTCATATTTACTAGCTTCTGAATCAAATATTCCTTATTTTGCACATTTTTCTTCTCATATAAATCTTCCAATTTCTGCCACATGCTCTGAGCATTAGTTGCTTTATCAACACGTGGATACACACTAAGATCTAACCACTGCCTAATCAAAGCAACAGCTTTCCTATTCATTCATCATCAAACTTATCAGCAGGCCTACATTTATCTCTGTCAATAGAATCATACAAATCCTTATTGTATAACATGTCTTCCATGAGACTATTCCAAACTAAGTAACTTTTGGAATTCAACTTAATCATATTTGGCCCCTAATATTCCTCCATCTAAACTGCACATATAAAAAAATAACCAAAGCTCTAGATACCACTTTGTTAAGAATGAATCTGTTATCAACAACGGAAGCAACAAATATTTTCCCACACTTGTGCAATTAAATAGATAGTACCAAAAATACTCTAGGCAGTGCAATATAATAATTTGGAAAAAAAACAAAATAAGAGACACCGCAATTTTAATGTGGGAAAACCCCCAATTAGAGGGACAAAAAATCTACGAGACCTAGCCCAGTAAAAATTTCCACTATGATAAATGGGAATACAATCAGTCTTCTTAGTTGCACTAGGAATGTCAACAATCGATAGAATACTCACCCAATGGGTGCAGTATGACCATATAACTCCACAATATGGGTATCACAAACAACCACTAAAGAAGGTAATAAAAATTAATAAACTATATCAAACTGTCAAGGTCAACATTAGGAACAACATACTAAATTTTCGTGATAAACAAAGGACGTTTACTCGTCTGATGATGAACCCAGTGCACTACCTTTTCCCTTTTTCTTCCTCTCTCCACGGTACTCCCTTGTTCACATTTGAACAATTCAAATTTGTTGGTGGGCTTCCTCCTCATTGGTGCCTAAAAACTTAAAAAAAGAAGAAGAAATTACTAAATAAAAAAAATCAAAAAAGATAAATAAAGGGAAGAAAACGCTACAGTAGTGTTAAGTGTTGAGAAACGAGAATTGTTCAAGCGTGAACGGGGGAATGTCATGGAGAGAGGAAGAAAAAGGGAAAAGGCAATGCATTAGGTTCATTATCAAATGGGTAAACGTGCTTCGTTTATCATGAATATTTAGCATGTTTTTCTTGATGCTGAGCTTAATAGTTTGATATAGCGTGTTAATTTTTATTGCCTTCTCTGGTGGCTGTTTGTGATACCCACATTGTGGAGTTAGATAGTTGTGTTTCATCCATTGGGTGAGTATTCTGTCGATTGTTGAGATTCTTTATTGTTACTAGGAAGATTGATTGTATTCCTATTTATCATAGTAGAAGTTCTTGCTAGACTATGTCTCGTGGGTTTTTGGTCCCTCTAATTGGGGGTTTTTCTACGTTAAAATTGTGGTGTCTCTTGTTTTATTTTTCTACCAAATTATTATACTGGCTAGAGTATTTTTGGTACTACCTATTTAACTGCATAGGTGTGGGGAATATTTGTTTCTTGCTGTTGATAACAGGTTCATTGCTAAGGTTTCCCCAACACTTTGAAACCAGATTGAGTTCAGGAGTAAATTATATGCAGGGAAGGGCAAAAAGATTTTTTTGCAGCACCCTAATATATCTATATTGCTATGATTACCTTAATTGATTGTGCTAATTATTAATAACCTTTCAAAGTGCTTTTTTTTAAATTATTGCTAATTATTGCTATGATTACCTTAATTGCTATGACTAAAATGAAATTACAAAAGTAGCCAAACATCCCTTTTTTTAAATAAAGCATAAAAAAAAAATTTGGAGCATCAAATTGTCACAACTCAGATGTTCAAAATATTGAGTTAACAAATAGTCACAATTAAATTAATATCTTCATCCAAAATCAAATATTCAACCAATAAATGACTACTTTAAATGAAATATCATAAAACAAAATATCTCCAAAAAAAATAGGAACATCAAAATAATTATCTACAAGTAAGACACAAATTATGAAAGTTTAAATTTGGCTTGATAGGGGTGCCTACTTGTACGTATCTGATAGTGCAATGGGAACTCAAAGTCACGTAGTTCTATAAAAAATTATTGTTGATTAACTAATTTTAATAGAAAGGTTTCATAACATCAACTTATCACAGCTAAGATACTTTACAACACAACATAACAAGCCATCGTGGCTAAGTTAACTTAAAAGGAGAGAAAAAAAAGTTTTAATCATTTATTCATTTATCTCAAAGCAAACCAAATATAATTTTGGACCCAAACATTTCTGAAAAAAATAAAAAAATGGAAAACAAATAGGGAAAATTAACAAAAGGAACATGTTGCCATTACTGAACAAAACTTGAGAAGGAAAGAAAGAAAATAGAAGAATGAAAAAAAAAAAATCAAAGTCCCCAAATGCCCCAACAAAAAGGTTGTTGAAAATGACAATCTCAAAATACAACAGCCCAAACACTTTTGTTTTTTTTTTTTTTTTCAAAAGACTGAAGCAAAACAAACAGCAAAAGAGCCCAACAACATATCTTTTTAATAAAACTTTTGACCCAAAGAAGGAATAACACTCAAATAAATAAATGAAATAAAATAAAAACTGCACACGAGGCTTAACTCAAATGGCAAAATTCTCTGCCTTTGATACTGTTCACCTGGGTTTGAACCCCCGACCAAAATAAAATAAAATAAAATAAAAACTAAAAAGAAAGGAAAACATAGATCAAAGGTAAGAGGAACAAACAAGATGGGGTTTTGCAAACAGAAAGAGAGAAGGGGTGAGAGTGTGGCGATGGTGGTGGATCAGCGTAGTAGCGACGGCGGCAGTGCGACCACTAAACAGTGGAGGTCGCAGTAGCGGCTTCGAGGCTCGATGATGAGGGAAGCCGCGGTGGCGCTTGGGTTGTGAAATGGCTTTTGTGCACAACAGAGAGGACGAGACGCGGTGGTTGTATAGGGAACTGCATCGGAGCTCAAGGAGGTTGGGCTGTGAGTTGGAGTGGTGGTTGTGCGAACTGAAGCGACGGTGTTGGCGGTGGTGTTAATGGTTCATATTTGGAAACGACAGCGGCTACATGGTGGTCTCGCAGTGTTATTGCGGCGATGGAAGAAGGGTGTGAGATGACTTCCAGTGACTGGGCTTAGGTGGTAGCGGTGGCTGTTCACAACGAGAGCAAGGGAGGGGCTGTACTATTAGGCTTTTGTTCTACTTTTCCTCTTTTCTTTTCTTTTCTTTGTTTTTTTTGTTAATCTGTTTTGAGTTTGGTTTGTTATTGACTCTGGCTTTTTCTATTTGTTGGTGATGCTAGAAATTGATTTTGGTTATGAGATGCAGGATGGTTGGGGACCTAGAATGGGTTATTGATGGTGGTGATTGAGGTGGTGTTATGGTTGATTTGTGAAGGCTACATGGTGGCTGTGTTGGTTATGTGTTTTTTTTTTTTTTTTTTTTGGATTCATGAATATTTGGAGTTTTATGTGGCTGCATCTTTTTTGGCTTAAAGAAGGTTCATTGGATGAAGGATTAGGCTTAGGGAGGCTAATGGTAGTAATGGAGAATATGCGAATGAAAAAAATGCGTATTTTTGCTTCCTTTCTCTAAAGCTTCCTTCCTTGTTTTTTAGTTCCCAATTGCTGAGTTTCCCCCATTAATGGCCCCCTGCTTCTTCTTTTTATGCTTCAGACATCTTCTTTTTATTTTTCTTTTATAACCAAAGCCTGACTGCCAATTGTGGCATGATGATGAAGATTGGAATACCTTGATATTTCCCATCATTTTCCATTTTTGTATGTTGCTTGTATGCATAGCTTAGCAGAGAGCCCATTTTTAGTAGTCCTTGTCTGCACCCATTTTTGGTAGTCCTTGTCTGCACCATTTGCAGTGAGTAGAGAGGAGCTCTATGATGTAGCAACTGTAGAGTCTTCAATGTACAGTGCTACCGCTTCTTTGCTCTTTGCTCTTTATTCTGTTCTTTCTTTCTTTTTTCTTTTTTTAACTAACCCAAAAGAAAAGGAAATGGACTGACATTTTTCATATTGTTTTGGATATAAACCAAGATGTAAAACAAAAACCAAATGAACCTAAAAATCATTGTCTGAACCAAATTTGGGTTAAACACACAAAAAGGCGTAGTCAAGACTCGAGATGCTCTAAGATTAAGCACTACCAAATAAAGCCTACTAAAAGATTTAAAGGATTAGAAGTGATAAAAATTAACAAAAAAAGGCCCAGAAATTTTTTTTTTCATTTTCTGATTTTTGATTTTTTTTTTGTATTTTTGAATTTTTTTCAAAAGCATCAAGACAACTTTTTTTTTTTTTTGCACTCAAAAGAAACTATAAAATATGGGCTAAAAGAGATAATGAGCATTTTTCCAAACTTTAAAAATATATCAATTTTTGGGTTTTCTTTTTAAAGGACTGGACAAAATTGGGTGTTCACAATTGACCTCCTATGAATTTATAAAATCATTACACTGCCCTCCCTATCATTACACATTGAACCATACGTTCATGGAAGATCAATTTTGTGAATCAAAATGAGGGGAGGTAAGGTAAATTTTATCAAATCTCATATAGATATCATGTTGTACATATAAAAACTCTAGTTTGGCCTTCATCATCTAAACTTTGATGTCTTTAGGACTAAGAATTGTCTATAAATAAGACATGTCCCTCATCTTCTAAACTTTGATATTTTTAGAACTAGGAATGGTCTGTTTGATTTTTTTTTCATTGAAAGAATGAAATAGAAATAAAATAAATGAATTGGACTTATCTATCTATACTATTAACTTGATAGCTATCTATACTACTAAGTTAATAGAAATTATATAGAAAGTTTTACATATATCGCAATCAGGTTTTTGTGGTATACAAAAATTTAGGTTGGTGGAAAATGTCACATCTAGGTGACTTCACCTCTACGGACATCCCTTTTATAGTGGGGAAAGTAAAAGCATGTATTAGAGTACTCATACTAGGTGACTCTATTTCTTTGGGCAGCTCTTTCCTCAGTGTAAGGGCTTTGGCAAAGAGCCATGCTTCACCACTTTGCTTTGATACCAACTTTGTCATGACCTAACTTGGCTGTGATCAGCACACAAAGTGCACATTCCCCAACAAGTCTTGAAACATAATTCCCAAAAAAATGGATAGAATTTTTTATCTTTTTTGGATATTTCCCAAATACAAAACTTGTAGAAATACATTTCTTACAGCATAAAAAAACCTCATCTTAGGCAGAGAATATACATATGCTCATAAAATTCAAAATATAATCTATCATCAAAAGTGCCTTATTCAAATTCAAGGCAATCCAAATCGTTTAACAAGCTTAAACTTCTAATGACCACAATGTCTAAAGGCAAATATTAAGCATAAGTTGAAATGATTAGTTCATAAGCAAATACCATGACTTAACATAAATCCATGACAGTTAAATTCAAAACAGGTATTAAAAGCATAACTTGCCCTAGACCCGACCTGTGACATATATAAAGGGATCTTACATCTAAAATTCAAGATATGGGGACATTTCCCTTAAATAAGGCCCACGAATCAATGTGGGCTTACCATAATAGAAGATAAAAAAATCTATTAAATTGAAGGGGAAAGTGGAATTTGAGTTGGAGTTTGTATCGAAAGAGGGAATGTAGCAAAGTAAGTTCTACAACTCAATAAGTAGATAAAGCATCCATAACCCATATATGAGAAAGACAAAAGTAAAACCATAATGCCAAAAAGCTATAAAAATAATATTATGAAATAAATTCATAATTAAAGTAAATAATTTGCCGAAAAGTGGCCTTAAATAGTAAATTTAATCAAGATCACACCCTCAAGCAATCACTCCCTCCTATGATCCCTCATTCCTTCATAAACCACTCACAAATGGACATGCAATTATCCATCACGCACCATCCTTGGATGGCCATGTAACATTTTCTCAGTCAATGTGCACTCTGACTAACGCCTCTCGGTGTTGTATATAATTCCTATCACAGGCATTTCCAAAATGATTTTATGAAGAAACAATCATTTTCATGGTTTAATAACTTTTTCAAATATTTTCATTTGAGATGCAAAACATAAACATTGCCATGAGTGTGTTCTATTCCAAACCACTTTTTCATCCAGTAATACAATTGCGGCCTAGCTCATAAACAAATTAAAATTTATAAAGTACCAAGTTTCACCAAAAATATAACAAGGGGCACAACTTAGGTCATTTAACAAGGAAGTGTTACTAGTTGATTAGAAATTTAGGGGTTTTGAAATTGTTGTGACAATGAGAATTAATAGAGAAGTTTGTATGAGAAGAATTACTTGCACAAGGAGTCCTTCAGATTAAGAATTATTCAATCATTGGTTCAAAAGATTAATTCATGGTGGTGGTTATTTTCATTAATTATGTTATCACACAACAATGATGCAACTCCACTTAGCGCTCACATAAATACACTCCCATTAAGGGTTTGACTAAGACATGTACTAGTAATCCAAAATTATGGTTTTATAAGCTACGTCAATTTAATTACCAATTTTAGCAACCTAATCTTCTAATGGAGTTAATTCCAATCGCTTATCAAATTGATGTAATTTAATCAATTGACCAAATATCCTAATTGAATCTTAATTATTCATACAACCTACAACGTGAATGAACATACAATCAGGAAGCTCTCAAAAACACAATTGTAATCATTCATACAATCAATATTAAAAAGAGATAACAAAGGGAAAGAAAAACTAACCACAAATCACATTAAAAATTGGAACCTCAAGAAGAAATCTCAATTCTCAGCTATCCTTGCGCAAGGTAAAGAAAATTACTCTCCAAAGGAGGAAGATCACAATCAATGTAATAGGGAGTACAATCATGATCCCAAATATGAGCCAAAATAAGTATTGAAAGCTCCCAAAACCTAGAGAGAAAGTAGAGCGAGAGAGTAGAGAGACTACTTAACGAAAAAAATAAAACATAATGTTCAAAAGGTGTCTATAATGTTTAACCTAATGCCATTTATATTATAGCAAAAATAACATAAAAAATGGGGTCCAAAGGGTTTGAGTTGCACTTTGCTGACACTGCATTACAGGTAATTGACCACTAGGGCGGTCATGCAAAATCCTAGAGTTTTTGTCATTGCTGTCCACTGCCCCGTTGGTTCGGTAAATGATTGCTAGGCAGTTCTGCCTTCAATAGCCTTTTCTATTAACTGCAAGGGCGATCATGGACCACTATGATGGTCCTATTGTCACCAAAGGGCACCTAAAAAATTGCTCTAAGCTCTTTTTGGTCCAATGCACCAACCTTGGATGTCCTTCTTACTAAATAATACTTACACAAACAGATCAAAAACACAGATAACTCCAAAATATAATTATTCATTAGAAATGGTGCTAATAGTAACAGCTCAAGTTGCTTTATAGATTGACGACTATCCCTATAAACCACCACCGGTCTTTTCAGCATGCTTCTTCTTTAGAAAACTTTCCAAGAAGTCACTTATCCCAAAATTACTCCAAGTCAAGCATGCTTAACCATGGAGTTTTTTAGTAATGAACTATCAAAAAGAAGATGCATTTTGTTAGTATAGGTAATAAAATCAATTCATATAAGTCATCATTAACTGTATAGTCCTATACCTACACAGTCTCAGGACCTCTTTGCTTAGAAAGCCTTGTGAGCAGCCGCTTCTTGTTCGTGCCTTTTTTTGCACTAGTGACCACTCCCCACCCTCATCCCCGGGCATTACATGCCCACCAACCTCCGATTGGTTCATTCTCGAACCACACCATTTTGGGAGAGGTATTGGTCTAATATCATTTTTATCGAATATCCTCGAGGGGACATATGATAAAACTAGAACAATACACTCGAGGGGACATCTGATAAAACTAGAACAATACAGAGAAGATTAGCATGGCCCCTGCACGAGGATGACACGCACAAATCGAGAAATGGTCCAAATGGTATCAAAGTAGCACCTCTCCCAGTATGGTGTGGTTTAGGGACGAACCAAGTGGAAGCTGATGGGCATGTAACACCCGGGGACGAGGGTGGGGAGTCATTGTCAGAGCAAAGAAGGCACAGATAAGGAGTGGCTCCTCATAATGCCTTCTAAGTAAAGAGGTACATGAATGAACCGATTAAACACCAAAATGAGAGGGGTATTGAGACTGTGTAGGTATATGACTATATAGTTAAGAATGACTTATATAAATTGATTTGTACTACCTATATCAACAAGATACATCTTCTTTTCGGTAGCCCATCACTAAAGAACTTCGTGGTTAAGCATGCTTAACTTGGAGCAATTTTGGGATGGATATCTCGTAGAAAGTTTTCCCACGAGGCATGTAAGTAAGGACAAAGCATGTTAAAAAAACCCGTGCTAGTTTATGAGGACAGTCGTCAATCCATAAAGTAGCATGGGATGTTACACTAATAGCCATGAATTTACTCGATAATGCATGATGAGGATGAAATACAAATATACCATTTATCAATCAATTAAGCACAAACAAGATGCAAAATTCCTAGAGTTACAAAGGAAAATGGGTGCATAAATGCAACTTATCAAATAGTTGTCACAATACAAGATAGTTTGTCCTTTTATCCCTTATGTACTGTAGATGCTTCATAAACTTATTTTAACGTCATGCGTGGTTTCAAAATTCCTCAGCTTACAAAATATTCATCAAGGATAAGGAATCTTCAAGTATAAAACAAAATTATTATGAGTAGTACTTTCTGAGACTGTATCTTCTCTTTAAAATAGAATGTCTTCAATTTCTTATGTGTTCATGTAGTTTCTGTATGTTCTTCAATTTGTGATGAAACTTCATTAGTTTCTGATCTCTTCTAGTTCATACATTGTTTCTTTATGAAATGGATGTAGTTCTCTAGAGAGTACTTAGTGAACACGAATGGATTTGATAGAGAAGTGCTTCATTTGATCATGAGAAATTTCCTTTTGATGTTGTCATGTCACTTTTTAATGTATCATAGTGGTTTATGATGTCCCAGATATACTTTCTAATGCTATGATCTACTTTCTTACATACTATAACTTATTTTTTGAGGTCTTCTTCATACTTAAAAAAAAAAAAGTAAACTCTTTGAATGAGTTTTATATCATGTTACATGATATAAAATTGGCTACTTATACTTTGAGAAACTTTCTATTTATCACTCAAGAAAGTCATGTAAATCATTAGTTCTTTCTATAAAATATTTTAACAAAAATGTTTTGTTGTCACTCAAAATTTAAGCAACAATAGCTTTCTCAATGGTTTTGGCTAACACTTTTCCCTTTTTTATTATGACAAACCAAATTTTGAGAAAATCTTTTGAAGAATGGTGAAAGAAGGTTTCTTTGCAGTTTAGAGACTTGAAGAATTAATTTTTTCTAAAACTTAGTAAAATTTTGTATATATCTTAGGTTATCAGATGGAAACTATCTGTTGTTAACCAAGATTTTATTAAGTTTCTTATAAATGCATAATAGAAATAGAAACTTACAAGGTATATCAAATGTGATAAAATTTAGACTTAAAACCTTGTAATTAAGAAACACAATATTGAACACAATATATCCACTACTTTGTTGAACAAAAACTTCAAATGTAATTTCATTAAAAGATAGACATGATGTATAAGAAAATATGATAAGGATTAATAAAAGAAATGTTCAAATCAACATAACAGAATAACAAAAATAATGAAATGCATATGTAGCGCTAATGAATTGTTTCGGGATGCAGTTTTTGATGCCTCCCCAAGATAATACTCTTTGCACACTTGTGCAAAAGAATTTTTCCCAAGATCTTCCCCCCTTTGTCATTAACAAAGAAGATGCACAGGTCCACACCATCACTGGCCACTCTTCTTGAGATCCTTGATCTCACCTAGACTCTACAACAAGTTCTCATGTCTTCTCATTTGTGCTCCTAGATCCCTATAGGTGGCTTCAACTCAATCTAATCTTGCAGCAAGATCTCTCTGATTGTACAAAAGGAGTTGAGTTTCAATGAGATATGTTGAGGCATTGGCAGGATCAACTTCTGAATCATGTTCCTATTGGTGAGGCTAAGAGGGACAGTGTCTCCAAAGCCTTAAGGTTTCTCAGGAACTTCTTTCTCAACTTGATTAGTAGGCTCTGTTGCAGTTTCTAAAGATTCAGTGATGGAGGGTTCATATTGAGACTTATTTTTTAGGACAAGAGTAAAACTAAGTTCTTTAGGCTCTTCAATAATTGGTTCTAATGCAGTGGAGAGCTCAATCATGTAGAAGTTCAAGTCTCTTGTGCTCTCCTCCACAGTGTGTAATGTTCCTCTTCTATACCCTTAAAGACAAATTTGATATCTAACTCAAAGGCATTTGATCATCATCAACTCCAGAAGGGACCTTCTCAGGTTCCCTTGATTCTTGGATAGCTTTCTCAATCTCAACAACAACAACGTGACAGTACTCAGCCAAACGTGTAGATGGTGGTTTAGTATCAAAAGACCCTTTGGGTAAGTACCATAATATGCAAAGAGCGCCACAGTGCTCAGCCAAGGTGAACCATGCAATAGAGAAACTTTCTATGGAGTGTTGCAATGCTCAAATAGTGCTACAGCAGTCAACAGAGGCCATGAGAGCCCAAACCGTACTCCTCCATTGCTATTCCCTCAGAGGATGAAACCCATGAAGGTGACTACAACAGAATTGGATCTAGAAGCTCTAGAAACCTTTTGAAAGGTATAGGTAAATATTCCTCTGTTCGATGCAATCAAATAGATCCCAAAGTATACACAATTTTTGAAAGATCTGTGCACCAATAGGAGGAAGATAAAAGGTAATAGGCAAGACAAAGTGACTATAGGGATGAATGCTTTATCCATTATCAAGCCAGGCAATATGCCACCTAAGCGAAAAGATCTAGGAACATTCTATGTTCCATGCACTATTGGGAATCTGCATATCAAGCAAGGCATGGCTGACCTTGGGGCTGGCATTAATGTTATTGCAAAATCACTCTACCAGTCCCTGCATTTTAAAGAGCTTAAGCCTATTGAGTTGTAAATCCAACTTGCTAATAACAACATCACTAGGCTAGAGGCGGTATTGGAATATGTCCTTGTAAAGGTAAATGATTTAATATTCCCTACTAATTTTTATGTGCTTGAGATGGAGAATAACACTAATATCAGCTAGCATACATTAATCTTGGGAAGACCTTTTCTGAAAATTGCTAGAACCATGATTGATGTTTATGCTGGCACATTATCCATGGAGTGTAGGGGACATGAATGTCCAATTCTATTTGTTTGATGCTATGAAATTTTCCCATGAAAAATAATCTGTGTTTGGCATCGATGTCATCAACTCCCTAATTGAAGATGCATGTGATACTTTGTTTAGTAAGTACGTACACCCCTTTTTTCACTTTTTCTTTTTGCATGGGATATGATAAGTATGTTGTGTTAGAATGTTCCAAGCTTGCAGGTACATGCACACCCCCTAATTAGCAGCCATCAGTTTTAAAGACACATGATCAACCCTTACTAGGGAAGAAGCCTTGTGATGGGCAGTTGATCTTGTTACACAAGCCTTGAGCAAAACTGATGAATGGAAAGCTAAAGTCTAGATAGAAGGGATCATTCTTAGTCACTTGTGTGCACCCTAGTTATGCAATTAAGTTGGAGGTACCAAGATCCATGATTCACAATGAAATTAATAGGCATTAGCTAGGGCACCTCCATGAAGCTTCTAAGGATATGGGGGCTCAGATGATGATTTTGTGGGTTAAAGCTGCACACCCTTCACGAGAGTCCAGACCATTTAACTTAGGGATGTTAAAATAAAGTGCGAGGTAGGAGACAACCCACTATTAGGGACTTCTTCTTACTTTTTCTCTTTTATATTCATGCATTTTTATTTTTATTTTTGCTTTTTGCATCATATTTTGCTTTATTTGTGTCTTACATCATCCCTTGACACCTTAGAGGTTACTTGCTTAGGCTAAAACCACATGCACTTTATTGATTTGCTTAGCATTGACTTTAGTTTGTATCGCATGCTTGGTGATTCAAAGTGTTGTTTGCATTGAGTACATGCACATTTACTTGTGAGATTTTGAGCCTTTTTTATTGGACTATCATGTGCCATCCTTATTTGTTTATATGTGTTTCCTTCTTTGGATTTGCATTTTAGAACTTGCTAGGATCTTGCTTGAAAATATGTTTCCATCTACATGCTTGAAGGTAATTAAGGCATTTTTTCTTGTTTTTAGCCACTTGTCCATATAGCCACCATTTGCATGTTACCATTGTCTAACCCTTTTGAGCCTTATCTATGTAGAAAACGCACAAGAAGGGGGGTTGAATCATGATTCACTTTTTCTTTTTTTCCTAGCTTTTGAAATGCTTAAATAAAATACCATCAAGCTATGAGCTTGAAGTGCAGCAGAAACAACATTAGTTACTTTAGAAAGCTACTTTCTGAACTACAACGAATATGATAAATACACGTCAAAGAAGGTTATTCAATAAACATAGATTAAAATGCATTATGCAGAGAATATAAAGGAGTTAATGAATAAGAAGATACTACACAAGTTTGTAGACTAGTTCGGCTAACCTGCTTATATCTAGTTCACAATAATTGTTGAGTTCCACCAAACCCTTTCTCAACTCAAGAAAGAAAAAGGATAATCTTTGTGGTAGCTTTCCTAAGCTCTTACCTATGGCCAGTAGCAAACTCTACCATCACAAATCAAGTAAACTTTAACTGGCCTCTCCAAGTTGAACCAGTGACTAGCAAGTACACTCTCCGTTAACACCCAATTAGTCTTTAACCAGTCTCTCCAAGCTAAACCGTGACCAGTAGTTCACTTTGACTGTCGCATTGTAAGTAGTCTTGGACTAGTCTCTCCAAGCAAACTTACACCAATCACTACTAGATCGAGGATACAAAGGTTTATGGTTGGGTTTGCCACTTAAACTAACCTATACTCAAGTTTCCGTAAGATATACAATAACAAACCTAGAAAAAACTTGAATGACTTCTTTCTAATGATTCTTCTTAGGAAGAACATATGATCTATCAAGAACATAGAAAGAATATTTTTACAAATAAGGAAACTGATTACAAGATGTAATGAACTTCATAAGAGATGAGGAGAAATTTTCTTAGCATTTTAACACTTATACAGGGTCAAGATCTCTATCTTTGAAAGTGCAACATCTCTATTTATAGATAGTCTACATTTATGGCCATTGCCCTTGATGTTGATCATCTGCCTGTGTCTTGGAAAAGTAGTCTAGAGCAGTAGCTCGTTGTCTATTAGAGCTGTTCCAGAAGCCGTTATGAATAGAGGTTTCTGATGTCACATTTATAAATTACCATTTACTTTCTAAATGAGGCTTCTAAACTCTTCCTTTTAGAAGCTGGGGTAGTTGACTAAGTTGGCAGAAAAGATGACATGCCACTCTATAATTTGGTTTGACTTTAAATTTGAAATTTAAATTTCCCTCATTCTCTTATAGAGAGCACCATTTCACTCTAAAGTGAACTTTCTGAAGTATGGTATCAACTCCTTGGTGAGTAGATGATCTTCTAGACTTCAATCAGAATATGTAGATGGTGAGAGGATTGTGAGTATAATGATTGAAGGTTATAGAACACACTTGCTTCAGAGTTGATTTGAAATCTTCATTTAAAGTGTACTTTCTAAAGTCTCATCATACTTTCTAAAGATCTGAGCCTTGATATCTTAAACATGATGATTGTGTTCAGTTTGTTAAGCATGTATATGTTCATTTCACGATATAATTTTCACTTCCATTAAGTTCCTATCTCTTTAAACGAAATAAACCATGTTTGCATATGTAAAGTGAACTTATTTTTCGCTTCAAGAATCGTGTTGTGCTAACAAAAGACTTGTTAAATACTTTAAGAAAACTCAAGGAAAACATTAGTTGTTCTTAAAAAAAAAAAAAGAATTTCCAAATTGGTTGTGTTATCATTCAACATATTGCATTGACACTTTTTGAAGGGTTTTGGAGCTAACACCTTATTGCCCATTCTTTTGTTTTAGCATATCCTTAGTCAAAAGTAAAAAACCATGAAATTTTCCAACCTTTTAGGCTTATGAAAGCATTTGTGATTTTTTATATGTGCTTGAACATAAGTGTAGGGGAATGCATGAGGATAGGCCCTAATTTAACTATGGAGGAGGGACAATGTGTATCTATGAGTAGCCAAAAGATTCAACAAGTGTTCAATAAGTAGCAGACTATTGCTGTCCAGAGTTTTAATCCAGAGTTTTAAAAATGGATTAAAGAGGTAAAACAATACCTTAATCCTTGGGTTTGTGAGCTTATGAGGAAATAGTGAGACAATAGTAGGGTTAGGAACTCTCTCCCATGAGGCTTGGGTAGAGAACAGGTAATGCCAGCCCTTGGAGATCATGATGGATGAACGGAAGCCTTTCCTCTTCCCACTGTGCCAAGACACCGTCTGAGTGTCTCTCTCTTTGGTTCTACTCAGTATTTCAGATTGAGGGCGTATTTCCGATCGCCCTTTACTGGTTTCAGATTTCACTATGTGAGGGGGTGATATTCTGTTACAGATGGGTAAGCCCTATGAGTTATAGGTTACTTTATGAGGTTCTCGTGGTTGTCTAACTGTGTGTGTGAGCCATTGGAAGAGGAGTACTCTAAGTGGCATCAGTCAAGGTTGGAAGGGGAACTCCGTGTATATCAGTTACAGGGGATGTGCCATTCTTGTTGCGTCAAATTATAGGTTGCACTCTGGAGATGGGTTATAGGTGATTTTCGATGGATGATCTTGTCTTAGAACAGGGATGTGTTTAGGGTCGCCCTTCCATGCATGGTTATTGATGGGCTTTACCGCGAACGAAGGTTCAAGGTTCTGTCTCGGTTGTTCAGGTACAAAAAGGGGGTTACAAGCTGTGTTGCTATGTGTTCTTGTTAATGTCTCTAAAGGATGGGTTACAGATTTTTTAGGTGAATGAATCTTGTTCCATGGCGTTAGGAGTGAGCTCCCTTTTAAGGTGAGGTTGTGTGTGGGTTCACGGCCTCATGTTTCACAACTTTGGGAACAAACCTAAAGGGTTTCGTCACTGGTCAACTGTTAATAGAACAGTGGCGTGAACAGTATGCGAAATGGTGTGAAAAGGTGATAGGTGTTCAGCAAGACAAGATGGCACCTTTTTAGTAGATGGGCTAGTGTAGCTTTTGGTGGATAGCTCCCTAAAGGCTTCAGCTGGGTGGTGACAGTGCATGCTATATTTGGCTAATTTTGTAACATAGTATGGTTAAGGGGAGTTTGGTTACTTACCATAAATGGACTCTCTTTCCCTCTCTGCTAGACACGGCGTCTTTACTGGCGAACTAAGAGAAAGTCTTCTTCATATCTTTTTGAGCTACCCCTCATGGGCCCAAATTCATGGACATGGGTAACAAGACCCCAAAGCCTGCCAAACCATAGTAAAGTTAGTTCCCTAGATCCTAATATCAATCCTTCAAGGTTACATCGTAATGGGCTTCATCCCGTGTACCCATCACCTTGAGGGGCTCATATTAAGATTTATTTTCTTTGCCACTATCATCATGATTAATTATCCGTTAATCATGCTTTAAATTGATTTATGAAAAAGGATCAGGAACACACACCAAAAAAATATAAAAAAATTAAAATGAAAACGAAGTAAAGTGAAAAATATAAATAAAAAGAAATAAAATGATTGCAAAAGTTTGGTTGAAGGTATGCCACATTGAAAATGAATGGCCTGTGAATGGTTAAGTTGGTCAAAGTGTACTATTAAGCGTTTATGTTCTTGGTGTATGCATTTGTTCTCCTTTAACTAGAGGTTCAGCTCATTGCCTATACATCGACCCGTATTCACCTAAGCCCCATTACAACACAATGTAAGTCCTCTTGATTCAATATGCATGTGTATGTGATGGATGGAGAATGAGATCCTTAGCAAGTCTATGGTAATGCATTTTCATATGAGGTGATTGAGTGTGCATAATAACCCAAAACATTTAAGTGAATGAGTGACAAACACTGATCTTGGGAGGATTTTTGTACTTGGTCCATGCATCATGTATGTGGATTCTACCTTGTGTGTTATGTTCTTATTCATGCCTTGCTTGTTGAGATTTTCTTTTATTGTTGGTGTGAAAGCTCACTGTTTGTGCTTCTAGGCTAATTGGATTAGTGTATTTCTGTTTCTTTTCATGTATCATGCATTTTTAGAGTTAGTAGAATTAGGAATCTAGTCTTTTCACAGTTGCATTAATTGATACTATTGGTCACCCATGCCTTTGGTGTGATTTAATTTTCACATGAAGACTTGGGAAAGTTTAAGTATGGGAGAGTTTGATAAAGGGCATTTATGCCACTTATCTTGCTTCTAAACCTTAGCTTTTTGCATAAGTTTAATTGAATCATTAATGTAATTATTTAGTATGTTGACTTAGATCTGATTGTGTGTTTTTGGTAGAATCATTGACAATTATACTGATTTTGGAATAATTTATGATTATAGTCTATTGCATTTAACCATGTCTCTTTGAATATGGTTTACACACACGAGCTTAGGATTAAGTGCACCAAGAACAAGGCTAGGAACTCTCTAGAAGGAGCTTTTAGCTTAAGGGGTTTCTAAAAGGAGCAAAAGCACATAATCATAGTATAAAGTTTAGTCATCCATGTTCATAGTCATAGTTCTTTTGATTTGATTGATTGATTGAAAAGTGCCATGAAGTTTATCTATGGATTTTTGAGTCATTGTTCATACTATCATTTGCTAATAATTTTTTTAGGGGTAGTTGCATTCTTTGCATTCCATGATAGTACTGTTCACCCATGCATGTGGTCTGATTTTATTTTCACATTAGGACATGCGAAAGCTTAAGTGTGAGGGAGTTTGATAAAGGGAATTTATGCTACTTATCTTGCTTCTACACCTTAGCTTTTTACATAATTTTGATTGTGTTATTGATGTTAATAATTAGGATTTTGACTTGATTGTTATTGTGTATTTTTTATAGAACCATTTACTGTTGCAGGAATTTTGCAATAATTATTGGATTAGAGCTTATTGTGTTTAACCTATCTATTTGAGTATAGTTTTATACATAGGAGCTTTGGATTAAGTACAAAGTGTTAAGGACAAGGCTGTGAACTCTATAGAAGGAGCTTAGAGTTGAGGGGTTATTAAAAGCAGCAAAAACTAGAAAAGACCACTCTTGGGTGAGCACTGCAATGCTCGGGTGAGCATTGTAGTGCTCAACAGAGGCTTCATGAATCTAGCTTGAGGCAAACGTCTGGTGAGCACTCAAGTGCTTATGCGATGATAGAATTATAGATAATTAATTTATTTTTTAGCCACACTTTAGGCTATTTTAGAGAGCAGTATTTAAGGAAATTGTACAAACTTTTACCTAAGTTTTGGATCTGAACTTTGGGCAGCTAGGATTCTTTTTTTGTCTTTCTCTACATCTTTCAATCTTTTCTTCTTTGTCCTTTTTTCCCTAGGGATTCCTTTTGTGATTTTGATTTGTTCCTGGAGATTGTAACAAGGATCATTGCTATTATTTCTAGCTACTCTTTTAATTTCATTGTTGTAATCCTCTAGAGGTAGAGGGGTGGATTTGCTTACTAGTGTAAGGGTTTTGGGATGGCTTTGGATAATATATGAGACCTTCTTTTTATATTGAATGCATTAGTTTTCTCAATATTCTTAATTTCTATTCTTATAATTATTGTTGCCATTGTGACAGTTTTTATTAGAATAACTAAATTGGCAATCACCGTTTAGGGAAATCCTTTAGGCATAAATTGATGGATCCATTGACATATGTTTGATAGAGAACATTAGAATTATCCTTCTGATTGGTGATTAGGATATAACAATTGGTTCATTAAATCAATGTGATTTCTAAATAAATTAGGATCCTATTTATTAGTTATTTGCATTGGTGAAATTCTAAAGGTCGATTAATCACCAGTATAATTGCTAATAATTTATTACTAATAGTCACTAATGTGTTTAATTTTTGGTCTATGATAATTCCAATTCTAGGAATACTTTACTTTGGTACCTATAATTCAATATTGATTACCATCTAATTTTAATTGCTTTAATTTAATTTTCACAAACCCCCGAATTTCCAACTAAGTGATATTACCTCCTTAAGAGATGACTTGAGTTGCATCCTAACTACAGTTTTGATGCATCTAGTATTTGAATTTAATTTTACTATTTTAATCCTAATTTCAGGAGATAGCAACAACTTCCGTCAATAACATGTTTGTTATTTTGTCAGTCAACATCCATATGCAAAAAATTGACCCTTACAAGATTTAGTCAGGGTATGCAGTAAAAGATATATTATTCAAATTTTATTATTATTCACTAAGAATATTCTCAAAATTCACATAAATATTAATCCAAATATTAAATTTTCATCCCTTAACCAAATGTTTTCTTTTTTATTACAACAAATAAAAGTTATTTATATTTTAGCCAAATACTTTGAAAATTGAACAAAAGAACATGTTGTTTATAAAACTATTATGGTTGATTTATCAACATTATTAGGGTGTTTGAAAAGTTTTTAAGTGATAGAATTGAATTGAATTCCATCAAGAATTGAATTCCATCAGAAATTGAATTCAATTCTTATGTTTCAAATAAATTAGTAAGTAACAGAATTGACTTGATATGGTTTTACTATTTTGTCCTTCATCAATAACCAATAGTAACAAAGGAAATAGCGAAACCTTTCCTCCATTGCCTAGAGACTCACCTTGCTTCCAGTGCCTCTTCTTGGTAATCGAAGAAGAAGAAGAAGTTCAAGGTGGAGAGGAAATAGCAAAACCTTCCCTCTAGTGCATCTGCCTCTTGGAGCAGTTGTATGTCCTCTTACAGAACCTCCTAATGGGGTTAGTACCTCTTTACCCTATTTGATGAGCAGTAACACACTAGTCATCTTGCTTTTCTCCTTTGTTCATCACTGACCTTACTTCCAGTGCCCTCTCCCACTCGCAGTTCGACCTCTCTTCCTCCTCCATCTGATCCCTTGCCATTGCCATGCCACCTTCCGAACCCCAACACACTTCCCTCTATGTCGACACCCACTCCGGAACCCTCTTCTCCCTCTCCACAGCCCTCAACGCCACCGCCGCTAATCCCGCCAATTCGCCTAATGGCGATGACAGCTACAGCGACAGCAATAGCTCCTTCTCGGTAATTTGGTAATTTCACTTATTTAGTTCAATTCCATGAACAAATTAGACCTCTTTAGGTCCGATTTACTTGTGGGAGTTTTTGTGGAATTCAATTCTGATGGGAATTCAATTCTAAGCTCAAACTTTGTTCCAAAATAAGGAATTGAATTACAATTCTTGGGGTTTCCAAACAGGTTGTATACTACATATGCAAAATAAGTATATCCATATTGTAATACCATAAACGAGTTGATTAAACTTTTAGACATCACCCATCCTTCATTGAATATGCTATTGAAATTGAATACAACAAAGAAAGAGACTATTTTTAGTGAATAAAGAAAAGGATAGAAAGAGAAATTGATACTTATATCAAATTTATTTTTATTTATAAAATCTTTTTATCGCCCATCATTTAAATGAATATTCAAAGGGATAATATTGCAAACCAAGACTACAAATTTAACATGGATAAACACAATCACAAAATCCAAAAGAGGAACAATGCCCAACTGCATCATCGTTATCATGTTTGGTTTTGCAATCATTGTCACACTTCTTATCACTTGGGCAACCTTGGTGGAGGTTTTCTCAACACCAATTTGCCTCTGTAACTTTCAATAGCCCTCCATTTCCTATGCCATACACATAAAAGCACATACAATAGCAAATACACAATTATACAATTCAAAGTCATACAAACTTGTTCAAAAGCATCTACATTATAAGAAAGAAGTAATTGGTTATTTGTAAATTGATACTCAAAGCATACCAATACCAATGGAAAGAACAATGAAAATGATTAGAATTTAACAGACAGCTTTCATCTCAAGTAATGTATACCTATCTTTAATTTGGACAATTGGGTTATATGAAGAAATACATACATATATCTCTATATATAAGAATCAAATGGTCTTGAAATACAATTAATAATAGTACTAACATTTAATGCCAAGTCAACGATAGCATATTTATATTTAAACCGTAAAACAAAATATTGCATATCCAAATAAAACAAAAGATATGTTATGTAGGTGTATGTTAAAATTCATTGTTTTATGAATATTTTAACATTCATATAATTTTATATTAAAAATAAATAAAATAAAATTATTGAATAAATGACCTCCACAATTTTTTCATAGTTATGGAATTAGATCTCATAAAACCAATTGTTACAGTTAGAACTTAGTAATATGCATAATGGAATTAAATTCCAAAAACCATATCCATATAATTTTAAAAACATAACAAATGCCATAATAATTATTCATTATAAAACATAAAAGTCAAATTATCTTTCTCTCTCTCTTTATTAAAGTCTTTAATTTCTAAGTCATTATCTCTTTCTTTCTCATTTAATTGCTAGTAGTCATGGTTATTAAAATCTAATATCTTCATAAAAAATGTTATAATCTTTAAAGTTTCTTTCACTAATTTGTATAAATAATTTTTAGAGAAAACTTTGAAATTAAAAAATTACTATAGTATTGATTGAGTTTGTAATACTTTAAATTGTTATTAAAAAATTTATTAATTTTAAACTTTAACTAGTACATCTACAGACCATCAAAATTAGATAATTGGAATATATAATTAAAACTCATCTAATAATTGTAGGTAGAAAAACACACAAGAAGAGGGGTTGAATCGTGCTTTGCTTCTTTTTTTTTCTCTTGAGCTTCTAGAAAACTTAAACAAGATACCATCAAGCGTTGAGCTTCAAGTGCTGTGGAAAACATTGTTAAGTACTTTAGAAAGTAACTTTCTAAACTACAACGTAAATAATAGAAGTATGAATAAGATAGATTTTTCAGTAAGTATGAAATAATGAGCACAACACAGTGAATGTAAAAGAGTTAAGGTAGAAGAAGATACTGCACAGATATTTTTATATTGGTTTAACCAACCAACCTACATCCAGTTCTCACCTACCATTGAGTTCCACTAAAACCTTTATCTAAAATAGGATAGTCTTTGCAGTAGCTTTCTCGAGCTCTTACCCGTGCAAACTCTTCTATCACAAACCAAATAGTCTTTCACTAGCCTCTCCAAGCTAAGCCAGTTACTAGCAAGTACACTCTACTGCCACAACATAGGTAGTCTTTAACCAGCCTCTGTAAGCTAAATCGTGACCAGTAGCAACCTCTACTATCGCGTTGCAAGTAGTCTTTGACTAGCCTCTCTAAGGTAACTCACACTGATCACTACTGGATTGAGGATAAAAAGGTTTGTGTTTGGATTTGTAACTCAAACTAACCTACACTCAAGTTTCCGTAAGATATTCAATAACAAACCTGGAAAAAAACTTGAATAACTTCTTTCCAATGACTTGAAGAACATATGATCTATCAAGAACATAGAAAGAAGATTTTTACAAACAAGGAAATTGATTACAAGATGTAATGAACTCTTCAAGATGATGAAGAGAAAATTTCTCAGAGTTTCAGCACTTATGCAATGTCAAAAAATTTCCTTTTGAAAGCACAACATCTCTATTTATAGATGGCCTTCATTTATGACTATTGCGCTTAATTAGTTGTTCAAGTGACACGTGTTGATAATCTATTTGTGTCTTGGAACTGCAGTCTAGAGGAGTAGCTCGTCTTTTGTCAGAGCTATTCCAAAAGTCATTGTGAATCAGAGGTTTCTACGATCACCTTTAGAAACTACTTTTTAGTTTTTGAACGAGGTTTCCAAACTCTTCTTTCTAGAAGCTCGGGTAGTTGACCAAGTTGGCAGAAGAAATGACATGCCAGTTTGTATTTAGGTTTGAATTTAAATTTGAAATTCAAATTTCTCTCATTTTCCTATAGAGTGCACCTTTCACTGTGAAATAAGCTTTCTAAAGTGTGATATCAATTCCTTAGTGAAAAAATATGATCTTCCAAGCTTCAATCAGAGTACGTACTTGATGAATTGATTACGATGATGATGATTGAAGGTTGTAGAATACCCTTGCTTTAGAGCTAATTTGAAATATGCATTTGAAGTGTACTTTCTGAAGATCCGAGCCTTGGTTTCTTGTATACGATCATTTTCTTCAATCTGTTAGGCATGTAAACGTTCTTTTCACTATATAATTTCACTTCTATTAAGTTTATATCTCTTTAGATGAGATAAAACATGTTTGCACATGTAAAATGAAATTATTTTCGTTTCAAGAACTGTGTTATGCAACTGGAAGAACCTATTTGCTACTTCAAGAAACTCAAGGAAAAACATTATTCATTCTTCAAAATACTTTTTCTAAATTGGTTATGTTATCACTCAAAACATAGTGCATTCACCCTATTCTGAAGGATTCTAGAGGTGACAGTAATTCTATTACAAACCTAGACATAAAATTTAATATTCTAAGGCTGTGCCTATGAGTAAAAAGGTAGTAAAATCAGGAGTCATGAATCACCTAGGAAAGGGAACACGTTCCACAGTCTGGATATGGTTTCCTATATATAAGTCGTTCCAATGGCCTAAATGATGCCTCATTGTCTCTGTAACAGCCTAGACACCCATCGATACATATATTGTCCGCTTTGGGGCCTGGCACCCTTCACGGGTTTGCTTTTCCCCCCTCATGGGAGAAAATACATTTGTAAGGGGGAGGTATCCACACCCTTATAAGGCATGTTTCGTTCCCCTCCCCAACCGATGTGGGACTACTCTATACCCCTTTGTGGGAATCCACCCCCTTGGGCCTAGCGTCCTTACTGGCACACTAATCCCGGGACTGGCTCAGATATCATCTGTAACATCTATCACATCTGGGCACGCTACGTATCGCCATCCTCAGTGTGAGTTTTGTAACACCTGGCATGCATATATTGTCCGCTTTGGAGCCTAACTGGGCGTCCCTCACGGATTTGCTTTACCTTTCCCATACAAATGCGTTTTCCCTATAAGGGGGGAAGAGAAAATCCACGAGAAACGCCGAGTTAAGCCCCAAAACGGATAATATCTCCATGATGGGTGTTACAAAACTTACACTGGGACGGCGATGCATAGTGCAGCCAGATGTAACAGATGTTACAGAATAACATACATAATATATGCATGCAACTGACAAAAACATTTTATATATTTAGACACATATAACTGTACTGAAATTTGGGTCAATAGTTGGTGGCAAGGGGTCACATAGACCATGCAGTGGGTTCCCTACTTCTTGTCTAGGATAAGCTATATTTTGTAAGTTGCTAATTAGCCATAGGATTCCTGTAAGGTTGGTATGTTGGGAGTTGGGCGCAGGTTGTGGATTCGCTATTGGATTCCTATTCAGCATAGGCTATGGATTCATTATTGGATTCCTATAAGGCTTGATACGCCAAAAAGGATTGCCCATATATCGGTTGAGCAAGTAGGAATGCTGGATAGACTGTGTGTAAAAAGCCATTCCCCCAATAGTTTAGCCATTGCTGCATTATATCCTCCAACTACTGGAGGTTGATTAATTTGATGTCCATTATCTATAAGGCCTAGTTACTCAACTCATGAAGGCTTGTCTACATGATAACTTTGGTTAATAATAGCTTTTGAAAAAGGCAAGCTTGTTGGTTACCTCCTAAGCATGTGGACATTTTCATAGCATAACGGAGGTGACCCCCTATGGCCCTTAGCATATGGCATTTCCTTTTCCATATAAGTCTCACCATAGTATTGATACGGCTAAGGAAGCCATGCCAAAATCCTTTTGGTAGGGCCAAGAGCCATTTTAATGGCATCGTGAACCATTAGTCTTACAATTTCCCCAATTTCTACCTATAGCTAATGCATCAAGTCTTGTAAGCCTTCATTAATGTGCCTATTAATGAAAAAGGTTGTAGTTACAATTGGTCATCTCTCTTATGCCAGCTCCATAGGTGGGATTTCTAAGGAAGTAGAAGTTGCTTAAGGCCCTATGGAGGTGACAAGCATGCCAGTTAGTGTTAAAAGGTGTAGTTACTCCACTAGACTGTATAGTTGTCAATGGAGGTGGATTCATCACTAAGGTAGGCTGAGCCACAACTGCTGTAGATGGTGATTAGCCTATAATCACCCTAAGGGGCGAAGTCAGTGCTACCACATAAATTGCAGGCTAGCTCATGCTTGATGAATTCTTAGCCTAGGTTGATATGAAGATGCCATGTCAGTTCTCTTTCCAGATCTTAAGCTCATACTCCAAGTATGAATTAAATTAAGAGATTAGAACTTCTCAAGATTGATCTTGGAAGTCCCACTGGCATGCTAAAATATGCTTGATCCAATGTAAATTTGCTAAGATTACTCTATTTCAATTAATCAATCAATTCATATAAGAAATCTCTTAGAATTAGCAATTTGCACTAAAGAGAAAGATTAACTCTTTAGCCTATGAATGTTTCAAGTGATTATAGAAAGGCTTTGAGTAAGATCAATAATTCAAAAGCAAGAAATGAAAGGAAATGGGCTTGCATTAATAAAAGCTAAATTATACTAGAAATAACAAAGAAATGCACTAAAACCTAGAACAATGAACTAGAAAAAACATAACAGTTTTTAGACTTGAATCATGTTCATTCTACTTGAGTCTTAGCTATTTATAGCCTATGACAACAGTAGATACAATGACCATGGTTGCCCCTATCTTTTAGCCAATCGCTACCCACAATTTTTATCTTCATTTGTAGCCATAATTTTGTATTTGTTTAAGCTCGTCAAGCCCTTCTTTTCTAATTAAGCCATCATAGCCTTATCTTCCTCACAAGTTCAATTCACTTATTTGCCCATATTGGGCTTGTCTTCTTACACATATTCAACCCAATTTTTGTAGCCTCCAAGTATAAAATAGTTTTACATTGTCAGTCAATAGAATTTTACCAAAATAATAAATCATGATAGGGGCTTGGGATAGTTGAATAGTTATTTCTATGATTTTTTTTTTCATTTTGATAGAATTCTATCGACCTAAGCATTTAATTATCTCATTTCACTATTAAAATATAGAAATTATTTTTTTAAAAAAAATTAGGTAATATTATGACAATTTTTTATATTTTATACACATTAAAATTAATTTAAGAAAAAATGGATAGAAAGCATGAATATAGTTGTTGGTTTGAATAGTTTTTCAATCACATCTGACAATAGTTTTTATTTTGTTAGAACTATGACAAGACAAATTTTTTTTTTGTGGAAAAAACATGACAATAGTTGAAAATGGAGAAAACCAGTAAGTCCAATGATATATGGTACAACACAAGATTAGGCCATTCCCTTTATTTTTTCTAAAAGCCCAACCTAATTATTAAAAAAAAAAGGCGCAATCCAATTCCTTCAAAGAGGGAAAATTTGGAAGTAAACTGGAAAAGGCAAAGAAAACCTTGTGAGAAAGACGCACACCTTTCTTTGCTCTCTGCAACACGCGAAACCCCTGCTTGCTCAAAAGGTGCACATTTTTTTCCCTTCATTTATTGATACACAAGCAAAATTCTGCCTTCAAGGTTCAAATAATCTGATCGATCCTTTGTATTTTTTTTTCCTAAAAGAGGTTGGAATGAAATGCTAAGGAAATCGCCGTTGCCATTGAGCAAAGAAAAAAGCGGCAATGTGAATAAGAAAATGGTTTTGTACATCAAGGAAGTGTTGGTGAAGCTTCTGAGATGGCATTTCAGGTAGCCTAATTTCAGGGGCAAGCAATTGGACGCTACTTAGGCCATGCGCTTAGATGCATTTTAGCCAAAAATTTTGATTCTTGACACTTTATTTTAGAAGCTAAAAAAAACTTGAAAAATTGAATTATGATTTTTTTAGCTTCTTGGGATTTATGAGAAGTACAAGCTCACAATGTCACGCTAACAAGTCTGCATTGAATTTGAAAGTTCACAAAGTGTTTCCTCAGCCAGAACCTTTCCAAACAAGCTCATAAATTGAAAATTCATAATTCAATTGTTTAGTATCACACCAACAAGTCTAAAAAATCATAATTCAAATTTTCAAATTTTCTGGCTAAGGTTATTGGGAAAAACTGAAAAACAATTTTGAAAAATTGAATTATGATTTGTTTTTTTTAGCTTCCATACATGCTCAGATACAAGCTTAAAGTGTTTTCAACTACTAGTCACACATCAGTTGGGGAGAGGAACGAAACATGCCATATAAGACTGTCGATACCTCTTCCATCCAGACACGTTTTCCTTTTGAGAGGGGGAAAGAACAAATCTGTGAGGGCTAGGTATCTTTAGTTATGGAAAAACATGACAAAAACTACTTCACATACACACACACACCCACACACACTACTCTTAAAATGGTTGTTAAAGTCATAAAATATATAAATACAATCACATTCATAGTCAAGGTTTTCATAAAATCATTTTAGCAACAATGGTCCCATGCATTTCTTAAATACATACGTTTCATGCTCTTAAAACCATAGTTTCTTGACAAAACCAACAGTAATCTCTAATCTCTTTTGAAATAATCTTTAAAATCATGCATGTATGCCACATTTAAACAAAAATAGCTCTAATGATCAATATATAGATTACAGCATTGAACCCATTCACTTGAAGGGGGAAGGAATAGTGTCAACAGCAATTGAGCTTTGTAGAGCAGAGATGACACCAATCTATAACAACAATCACCAAACTCTAGATTAATCTATTGGGATCTCTAGATAACTCTAACAATATTGAGGGAGTACTCCAACTTGACAACAACTAAGGATATTGACAACCCATACTCTAGAACATAAAATGGAGAAAAGGGAGATGACAAAACCAACTAAATCTCTTACCTTCGAGCTTTGGGGAGAAAGATTGGTGTTGGATTGAGAGAAGAAGAGATGATATGTATTTTTGTTTAGGGGGGAGGGTTCATGGTTTCTAAATAAGAAACCAGAGCATTGAGGGTTTGTAAAAGGGTTATGGCTCATTTATCAAAACTGTGTCATTTTCTACTGTGCTAATATTGAGACCACTAGTGCAATGAACTAGACTTATTGCAGCGAGCCTTCTGAACACCCACTTGCTGCAACGAGCCTAGCTAACACTTGAGGGATATATTGGATTGTTCTGCATAATCCTACAGATTTTAGCCACCACAAGGTTTCTGGCATTTCGGGGTTTTTGAGGTATCCTGAGGATGCTAAGCTTAGCCAGGGACATGTTGATACAAACCAAGGGCAATTGGCAAGAGGGACTCGCTTGGGGGGAGCTCCAACTTGGGCAGTAGATTACATAGGATGACTTGGTCAATATAGTAGTTAGTTAAGGATTTGTTTATTTTATCTTTAAGTAGTTAGTTAGCTAGGATTGGTTAAGATTAGAGGTTATCTTATTTAGAAGTAACAGAGTTTGTTAAATAGGCTTAGTATATATATGTCAGTAGGATTAAGAGGAACACAATTAATAAAATACTTTTCTCTCTTGAGTTATTCAAGACTTGGAGTTTCAAGCTTTCCTCGAAAAAGCTTAACATTGGTGCTTTCATTGAGTTACAGATTCAAATGGCGGATGGAACACGACTGGCTCGCATCGAGAGCGAGCTCACAGAAGAATGAGAACAATGCTTGGCTTTCTAGGTTGAGATTAAGGAACAACTCACAAAGATGATGGAGCTTCTACAAATCCATGGCGCTCACAAATCTAACCCACCTCTAAAGTCACATTCTCATTCTCATAATTGATCAGAGAGCAAAAGGTGTTCTTTCTGTACTCTTCATCGCGACTTAAAATGCGATATTCCAACCTTCAATGGTGAGGATGTGGAAGATTGGCTGTTTAGCTTGAAGGAATACTTTGACCTGACAGCTACACCACCTGAACAATGTATAAAGGTGGCTTTCTTTCATATGGTGGGTCCGACATATGCATGGTATAAATGGCTTATCACAAACAATTACACGGCTGACTGGTTCAAATTTGCGGAGGTAGTGCAACAACGTTTTGGCATCGATCCCTATAACAACCCACAAGAAGCCTTGAAGGAATTAAAGCAATAGTCTACCGTGGCCGATTATCAAGCACAATTCGAGACTATCTCCAATAAGGTTCACGGGCTCACAGAGCAGTGGCTGATCAGTTTCTTTATTGCAGGTCTCAATGACTATCTCAAATGCCAATTGCGATTGGCCAACCAACAACTTATCCAGAAGCCATAGCATTGGCTCGCTTGCATGTGTAGAACTATAACTCGCTACAAAAGTCGTTACACCCCATGTAGCCTTCCTCTACTTTTCCTGTTGCTCGCCCATGCTTTCCTTCACCAGCATCATTTATAGGTTCGGTCTCCAAGCCAACACCACCCTTGCCTAGCCCTGTGGCTACTCTTTTGTCTTCAACAGCCTCGACCTCAACATGAACCGTTCAACCGAATACCACAACCACCACCAAGGATCCATACAAACACTTTACAGCAGTTGAGTTGCGGGAACGACGACGTCAAGGCCTTTGCTATTATTACGATGATAAATATAGCCTATCCCACAAATGGCGCTCCCAATGATATGCATTACTCGCCCCAGACGACTTAGAGGCTATGTTATTGACTTCCAAGCCTGAGGCCTCCCTAGACGAGCTAGTACATGAACAAGGTCCCAAGGTAAGTTTTTGTGCACTTACAGGAGAATATAATCCCAGCACCTTGCGTTTCACAGGCACCTATCAAACCCATACGGTGAATATCCTTGTTGATAGTGGCAGCACTTTTAACTTCGTCAAACCAAGTGTTGTGCAAAGTTTGTCCTTACCATTTGTCCTAATCAAACAATTCAAAGTGTTTGTAAGGAGTGGTGACTTCATCTGGTGCAAAGCAAGTAGTAAGGCAGTGGTACTGACGGTACAAGGCACTACTTTTACGATGAATCTTTTTCATCTAGATATTTCTATTGCTGACATTGTCCTCACCACATTACTATACAAGATGGCATGAAAACTAGTCCATGTTCGCCCATACAAGTACCACCATTTTCAAAAGGTAGCGATTGAAAGGCTGGTATCCGAAATGCTTCAAACGGGGATCATCCATGAAAGTACAAGTGGTTTTTCCTCCCTAGTCCTATTAATCAAGAAGAAAGATAGCTCATGGCACTTTTGCATTGACTATCGTGCTCTTAATTCCATCACCATCCGTGATCATTTTCCCATGCCAATAATATAAGAGATTTTGGATGAATTAGATGGTGCAACCATATTCTCTAAATTAGACTTACAATCTAGTTACCATCAAATTCGTATGCATAATGAAGACATTCACAAAATAACCTTCCGTACTCATTCTGGTCATTATGAATTTTTGGTTATGCCATTTTGCTTGACCAACCCTCCTTCTACGTTCCAACCAACCATGAATAAAATATTCAAGCCCTTCCTTCGAGACTTCATTGCCATTTTTTTTATGACATTCTTATCTATAGCAATAATCTGGAGGACCATCTGTGCCATTTAAAGTTACTCGTCCAGACCTTGTAGCACCATCAGTTGTTTGTTAAGATGGCTAAATGTGAATTCTGCAGCAACTTGATCCCTTATCTTGGCGATGTTGTCTCAGCCAAAGGCATCCAAGTGGATGAATCAAAAATCAATGTTATCATGCATTGGCCCCTCCCCCCAAAAATCTGAAAGAGCTTTGTGGTTTCTTGGGCCTCTCTGGCTATTATCGCCATTTTGTCCAAGGATATGCTAACATTGCTTGGCCCTTCACCAAAATGTTGAAACGTGACTCTTTTCATTGGACCCCATCTTTAGAGGTGGCTTTTCTTAAACTCAAACAGGCACTTATCAACACCCTGATTTTGGCCTTACCTGATTTCACACAAACTTTTGTTGTTGAAACAGATGCTAGCACTCAGGGCATTGGTGCTGTGTTGTCTCAAAACGGGCACCCTATTGCATATTTCAGCAAGAAACTACCTCCATGGATGACCATGGTCTCTGCATACATTTGAGAGCTTTATGCTATAACTTAAGCAGTGGCCCGTTGGCACCATTACTTGCTGGGCGCTAAGTTCATTATTAAAATGGATCATCAATGTTTGCGAGAATTGATGGACCAAGTTGTACAAACCTCGGACCAACAATATTATCTCACAAAACTTTTGGACTACAACTTCGCGATTGAATATCATACAGGAAGGAGCAATGTCGCGGCTGATGCTTTATCGCGTCAACCCCCTGCACATTTTCATTTGTACACTCAAGTGGAAAATGCCTTGCTTAAGGACATCCGTGAAGCCAATAAAACGGACCCCAACTTATTGTAACTACATCGAGAAAATCATGAGCACCAGCTACCCAAGAATTTTTCAGTCCAACATGGTTGCATCCTCTATAACTCCCGCTTCTATCTTCCTCATGACTCTCCACTCATTGCCAAAGTATTATATGAATTCCATGCTACCCCACAGGGAGGCCACACAGGAGCTTGGAAAACTTACAAAAGAGTGGCAGAACAATTCTATTGGAGAAGCTTGAAACACACAGTGGATCAATTTGTCGCAGATTGTTTGGTTTGTCAACAAACCAAATATTTAACCACTAAGTCACAAGGCCTTTTACAGCCTCTACTGGTTCCTTCAATGCCTTGGATAGAACTTTCCATGGATTTCATTGTTCGTTCGCCATCCTCACAAGGCTTCACAGCTATTTTCGTGGTCATCGATCGACTAACAAAAGTAGCCTATTTCAATCCTCTCAAGACTGGCTTTAACGCAAAGGTAGTTGCAAATGTGTTTTTAAATGTTGTGGTGAAGTTGCACGGTTTTCCTCAAGGTGTCGTATCAGATCGCAACCCAATTTTCTTAAGCAAATTTTGGCGCCAACTCATGCATTATGGTGGCACTAAGCCCCATTTTGCCACAGTCTATCATCCACAAAGTGATGACCAAACCGAAGTTGTTAACTGTTGCTTGGAACAATACCTTTGGGCTTTCACTTCAGATCACCCTTCACAATGGCACACTTACTTACCATGGGCAAAATTGTGTTATAATACTACTTTCCATAGCTCCATTGGCATAACACCTCATAAGACCTTATATGGGTCTAATCCTAAGTTACTTCCTGTCTATACCCCAGGTTCGGCCTTAGTAGAAGAAGTGGATTTACATTTGGACGCTCGCCAAAAGGTTCAACAGCAGCTACAGGACCATCTGGCAAAGGCACACGCACGCATGTGCAAGTATGCTAATGCCAAATGCATGGATAAGGATTTCGTAGTAGGTGATTATGTGTGGGCAAAATTCCATCACTACAAACAACAATCAGCAGCCAACCACCTTAACTTCAAACTAGCCAAATGTTACTTTGGTCCATTCAAAGTCCTGGCCAAAGTAGGACCTGTTGCGTATCACCTAGACCTTCCCCCAGGGAGCATAATTCATCCGGTGATGCATGTCTCATTACTGAAAACTTACAAGGGACCAACTCCTCCAGTGGAAGTGACCTATGATGACCGCGCTCCACCTATTTTCATCAGCCGCAGGCCATTGTTGCTGAACGCATGCTGCCTACCATGGAAGGTACCGACTACCAAGTTTTGGTTGAATGGGAGGACCTCCCTTGAGAAGAAGCTACCTGGGAAAGTTGGAGCAACTTAACCAATTTGTTTTCTGCACCAGACCTACAAGGTCATTTTCTGAGATGGGGGTAATGATGCAAACCAAAGGCAATTGGCACGAGGGACTCGCGTGAAGGGAGCTCCAACTTGGGCAATAGATTACGTAGGATGACTTGGTCAATATAGTAGTTAGTTAAGGATTTGTTTATTTTATCTTTAAGTAGTTAGTTAGCTAGGATTGGTTAAGATTAGAGGTTATCTTATTTTTAAGTAATAGAATTTGTTAAATAGGCTTAGTATATATATGTCAGTAGGATTAAGAGGAACACTATTAATAAAATACTTTTCTCTCTTGAGTTATTCAAGACTTGGAGTTTCAAGCTTTCCTCGAAAAAGCTTAACACATGTGGGCCTAAGGTATTATAATATTCCAATAACTTGTAAAAATAAGGTAATTAATGTAAAGAAAAATTGGGGATGTTACACTACTAATCTACTTTGTGTGATGCCACTTTGTGTGTGAATTATCTTCTATGTTCACTACTTTCTAAACCTATATGTTATTATACACCTTGGAAAGTTACTTTATGAAGTTATATTAACTTGTTTTCTACTGCCTTCAAGTTTCTAGACTTGATAGACCTTGTTTAAATTTTTAGAAAGTAGAGGGTTTCGGAAAGGCATGATTTAACCCCCCTTCTTGTGCTTTCTCTACTCTACCTATAGTCGACTTTGGCGAGCACATCATCCCTAACCACCTCAACACCCATAGTTGATAGCATACCTTCTACATCCTCCAGGCAAGAGTCATCGTCCTAGACACCCACCACAGAGCAACTGCATCTCAAATTCAATGGAGGCACTTAGTAGGTTTATTTTTATATATTCATTAGTTTGGAATTATTAGACATGTTAATTAAGTTATGATTATATTAGCAAATCAACAAATTGTTATGCCTAACTTTGGTTGTTATGTTTCATGTGTGTATGTAGCTGGTTTCATTCCACTTAGGGTTTGCACCATATCACTAACACAATTAAAAAAGTTATATGATGCATTGTACGAGACGTTTGATAAGGTGCTTGAGCAGAAAAAGAAGAAGATATTGTAGAACTAGTGGAAGGTAATAAGGAAGTAATTTATTTCAATTGATTTCAGTTTATTTCAAGATATATTAATTTTTTTTTATTCTTGTAGGAAAATTTTTCCATCACCCATAGGAGGATGGGGACATATGTATAAAGCTTGGAAGCACTGCACTTCCAAGCAATTGTGGGATATGTATAAAGAGACCAGGTAGAAGGAGGATATACCCACAAATTGGATAGCTCTTTCTTTCTTGGAGGTCATGCACTGATACTAGCATTCACAAGAGTTTTTAGATAAGTTGGTGAAGGCCAAGGTCAATAGGTCATCTGCAAAGGGTGGCCCCCTGCATATAGATGGCTCCATAACATTGGCCGCCACTAAGGCCAAATTGGTAATTGTTAATGTTTTGTACATTTTATGTTTATTTACTTATTAAGTATTTTAATATCTTTTCAATTTTTTAATTAATTATGTACTAATTATGTGGATTTGTAAACAAAGACTCTGAACATGTTACCAACCCATGATGAGGTGATCAAGGAGACACACATCTGTAAGCATGACAAGTCACTATGGGCTAATGCCAAGGCCACCTATGTAAGTATACATAGTTTTTAATTGTATTTAATTTATAATTTAGTACTTTAATTATTTATTACTTTAATAATTGTTTGAATTAATTGCAAATTGAGTACATGCAAAGGCTGCATGAGGCTACGACTTAGCAGCATATGCATGCATCCTAGAGGGCCTTTATCGAGGATCTACCTTCCATTGATAAGGAGGCATTGTTGCCCCAAATGATGAGTGATCCATAAAAGGGTAGCATTTATGGCATGGGCACCTGCTATACTGGTTTGATGTCCTATGCGTCTATGATCGATAGAGTTGTTGAAATGAATAACCTGAAAAAAAGTATGGGTGTGCTAAGAAAATAAGAGTAAAAAATGCGTATAGCTAGAACTAGCTTGACTTGATTTGTCCTGGGCTGAAGTGGGTGATTACCCAAACATAATTCTTTTTAATAGCCAATTATGTCATAGATGCCTTAAAATATGAGATCAAAATTTTTTTTTTTACACATTTCACCAAGGGTTCTCACAAGTTCTTATTATTTGAGGAAAATAGAGCACTATGGCCCATTGTTTGAATGAAAAACAAATGAACCCCGAAGCATAATGGCCCATTGTTTTATGCATATAATACCCCAAAGATATATGCAACTCCTCATATAGGAAAGTAGGAGTGCATTTGATTTGAGTGTTTTCCATTTTCATTTTCAGCGAAAATAGGAAATGGGGTTAAAAATATGTTTGGCATGATATTACTGAAAATATTATTAGGAAATATTTCTCAAATTCTTTGAAAATATGAAAATGTGGTTTTCACTTTTCCATCATTTTCAGCCAAGTATGTTTTACAAACTAAAAATTTTTTAACTCAAAAGATGGTGGCAAGATTGTAATTATAACCAACTTCTTTCTTGCTCACTAAAACACAATAGCTTGTCCATCAAATAAGGAGACCAAAAAGATATGGTTCTTCACACCAACCAACTTTGACGACCTCGATGCCACCATCGACGTTAGCAGCTCTTCGTTTACAGCTAAGCCCAAGTTCACTCGGCGGAGCTCCACCCACTATGCCTCTGTGGTCGATGCTCCCTTCACTGCTGGTGAACCCACCAAACTTGCCCTATCAGCTATGCCTTCCAACCTCAGCTTTTGCGGCGGAACTCTAACACCATGTTGTGAATGTTAGAGCCATACTAGTGGGGGGAGGGGGCGCGTTGTGGCGTTCTATGACAGCTTTGACAAAGACGAGCCGGAGGAGGAGGATGACACACCGGTGAAGACGGGGAGGGCATTGTCGGTGAAGGAAGTGATGATGGCACGGGAGGCAATGACGGCATGGGAGGCGGAGGCGTAGGGGCGGTCGATGACATTATCACTGATGAATATGCTAGAAGAGACAGAAGGAGATATGGGGCTTGAAGGGTCTTGGTATATATTGAGTGATGACAAGAAGTTTGAGTAATCTGAGTTAATTTCTCCAACTTGTTCTATGTTTGCTTTTTTTTTTCTCTATTTTTAAATTAACAATTATATGTTTGTTTGAGAATTAAAGAATGACCCAGATATTAATTCCATGGAGGTCTTATGAATGAGGAATTTGGGGCTTGGCAAGATTACTTGGATTAGTTTCTTATTTTTGAATGAACAAATAAATATGATTTCAATTAATTAGTTCTAATTCTGCAATGCTATTAGTTAGTTCTGATTCTGCATGAATTTACTTGTGCTTTGTTCCATTTTTGAATGAATCCATGAATAAGAATGATATGGTCTACGTGTTTTTTTTTTTGCAAGTCTATGATTTTAGGTTGTTTTCTATTGGATGTAAATTGTGCAAAGAAATAAAAAAAAAAAGTGAATATGAAAGAATAAGAACAAAAATGTGATTGGATAAGGATGATGACTATATTTGTTGAGTGATTACAGAGCTTGTGGTTGGACTCTGGATTTAGTTATGTAGCAGTAGGCATACCAAGCAAAGTGCATAGCCTGGGAAGACCTTTGGAGGTACAATATCAAGAAGTATTGCACTCTTGGTTTTGAAGATTGCATGATGAATATAAACAAGGCAAACATATTTTTATTATTTTAATTGTTCTAAAATATTTGTTTTGTTTTTTAAAAAATTAAAATGCTAGCTTGATATCTAGCCCATAGCCCGCAAAAGATTGGGTTGGGCCAACACAATATTGGCTTGACACTAACTCAACCAGATCAAGCCTAGCCTGAAATAATCCAGCCTAAAGTGGCCAAGTCCATTTTGACAGCTTTAGTGATTAGGGATGTTGTTCTAGGGCTTGAGGTGGAGGACATTGTTCGCTCTCTGGTCCACGCACTTATTGAGGAGGTATAGAAAAAACTCTAGGAGCAAGACCAACAACCGAGGGAAAAGAAGGACATATGGAAGAGAAAGATGAACGAGTATGAGAAGAATATGAAGAAGAAGATCGAGAAGGAGATTAAGAGGAAAGTGTACAGACAGATGCAGGCCATGCAGCCCTACGTCGTGATGTTCAGAGTGAGTGGCTCCTCTCAACATTTTGTCATGTCGCCTCCACCTTCATCACCACTAGTACACTTGGACATTATTTCTTCTTCCTCTTTATCAGATGATGACGACTCAGATCAGTCGGGTGGGCCTTTAGATTGTGATCATATTTGTTTTTTGTATTTTTTTTTTATGTTATGTACACTATTATGGGACTTGTACTTTTCTAATTTTATGTTATTTAAAGTTTTATTTCCTTTTTAATATTTGTTCTTTTATTACATTTTTATATATTCTGAAAAATCCTCGATAATTACAATAAATGTACTAAAAATAATGAAAAGTGAAAAATGAATTAACAAACAATTATAAGAATAATATTTTGGAAAAATTCAAAATGACATTTTCGTCATATTTTTAGATGGAAAAATGTGCTTTTTTTTTTCCCTAAAAAGTCATTTTTGTTACAAACAGATTACGAAAAGATATTTTGAAATGATTTTAGAATTTTTATATTACTGACAAAAATTCGATCTATAATAAAAATACTAAACAAAATTGAATAAATTGGTATCTTTAAAAAAATGCACAAAAAAGTTTGTACTAATTGAAAAAAATGAACAAATTAGCCCATTTGTAAAGGGATCAATTTGACATTTTCATGAGTCTATAGAGATTAGTTTGTCTGATTTTTTTCTTCTAGATAGGCCAAGTTTTCCGATATTTTAAAGTGGCATGAAGTTCATTGAGTATCATTTTTACAATAACTAATTTGTTCGATGCAAAATTTAATAGGGACCAATTTAGGAATTTTATCAAAATTAATTTTTTTCTCTTAGGATATGTTTGATTGGTAGGTAAAAATTGGGGATAAATTTTTCTTGGAGTAGGTTTATGCTTTATTTTATATATAAAACTTTTCCATGAAAATTTACATGTTATTTTTAGAGCTCATTTGGATGCGCTTATTAGTAAAGATCTTTTTTTAATTGATCTTTTTAATTAAGATCGTTTGAAAAAGTAAAAGCTGATTTATATTTGGATGTAATGTCAATTAATATTTAGATGTGATATTATAAAAGGATATTTTTCAAAAGAGGAAAATTCTAGCTTCTAAAAAAAAAACTTTTTTGACTTATATAGCGATTCTGTTTTACTTTAAAAAAAATATCTAAACATATCAAAAAACACAAAAAATATTTGTTATCCGGAAAAACCCAAACATAACAAAATAATTAACCGTTTTCTTTGTTTGAAATAATAATAATAATAAAAATAAGAATTTAATTTCTATATACTAATAGTGTAAAAAATTTTACAATATCACCCGATCAAATTATTTTATTTATATAACATTTCAAATAATATGTATAAGATTTAGTTACTTCATAATATAATAATATATAATTAAATAATGATATAAAATCTTTGAATATTATCAATATACAAAAATTAAACTAAAAAAAAAGGGAAGAAGCCGAGCCCTACGTCCTATCTCTCATGCCACCAAATGGAGCTTGCGTCTGTTTTCGCAAGTGGAAAACATTTTTCCCATTGTTATCTAGTAATATATTATCACATTAATAAAAATAATTAAATTTTATATTTATTATTTAAAATATTATTTAAATAGAATAATTTGATTAGATAATTTTTAAAATATTAAAATTAAAATCTTTATATGTTACTGAAAAACTTTGAAAACAGATTTATTTTAGAAGTTACTGTTTTGATCTTTACAAAAATACTGGTAACAGATTTTTTTAAAAATTATTCAAATATAAAAAAAATAACTTTTTTGTGAAAAAAAGTGATTTTTGCATATTCAAACGCACCTGAGTTTGAAGACTGAAAAAAGTTAAAGATAAGAAAACATTAAAAAAAAAGAAAAAGAAAAAACACAACAACACCACCACCACCGCATCCCCCAAGCCCACAACGCTACATAGATGTATGTCGTGAAAACTGAAAACCAAACTGAGGAGGGACGACAGCGCTACCATTCACGGCGGACCTGCAACAATCGTGGCGGAGGCGCCCACGCGAGACCAAGGCCGTGACGGTGCTGCTGACGCGGCGGCTTCGCGGCGGCTTCGCGGCAGAGCTCTGCGGGTCTGGTGCAGTGGGCCGACGACGTGAACGGCGGCTTCACGGCAGAGCTTGCGGTGGTGCGGCGGCGATGAAGGGCAGCCCCACTTCTCACTCGTCGTCGCTCGTTTCCTGCTCCTGCCGAGGTAAGCTACTCCTTCTAGAGCTTTTTGTGTGTGTGTGTGTATGTTTTATGTTTGGTTTTGTTTTGTTTTGGGTAAATGGTTCTTGAGTTGATTATTTGATATCTATTTTGGTATGTCTGCCTATGGTTGATTCCTCTATCTGATATCAGAGTTGTTGAAAAACAAAGAAAGATTTTGTTGTCAATGTGGTTTTGTTTTTGTTGCTGGATTGGAGTAGCAGATTCTTATAACTGTTTTTATGCTGGACTGGAATAATGTTATGTTTTGATGTTGAAATGGAATTAGGTAAAGGGCAGTGTGCCCTATGGTTATATAATATATTGATATTGATTTTGGTTTTTAACAGAAAAAGAAATTTTATTAGAATAGAAGAGAATGTACAAAAGAGGTTGAGACATCCTCTGATAGATACAAAAAATACACCTAGGACCATAAGGGATGAACCTTGTAGCAAATAAGTAAAGTATGCCAGTCCCTTTGAATATTAGTTAGAGGAACACCATTGAACAAACCATGTGCAGAGGACCAAAGAAAAGCCAAAAAGGTGATCCTATCCTAAATAAAATCAATAACTGAAACGGAATCATTAAAAATCTTAGAATTTCTTTACAACCAAATACACCAGATCACTGCAAAAATAGCAAACTGCCACCACATCTTTACTTCTTTATGCTAGCCATAACCTTTGAACTCAGTTGGTAGAAACCAATGCAAGTCCTTAGGACAAACCCACGATTCTCCAAAGATACCAAAAGGACTAATCCAAAGAGATCTCCCTGTATGGCAATGCATTTATGCACATATTAGGAGACAAAACAATAAAGGGCTTGTGCTTCTTGAGCATGTCGTTAGTGTTAATCCACTTAAGAACAACAGCCCAAACAAAAGCTTTGACTTTTGAGGGAGATTTAGGTTTCCAAATAAGTTTATCCAAGAGAAAACTATCTATGTTAGGAGAAGAAGTTAGGAATTGAAAATAAGATTTACATGAAAGAAAAAAAAATCACTGGAGTCAAGAGTCCAAGTCTTAGCATCTGGGGCATTGGATAGGTGCATAGGATTAAGAAAGTGAAGAAGGGACTCTAATTCATTAACCTCTGTATAATCCAGGTTTCAAAAAAAATGAAAATTCCAAGACAGATCATCCCAGCAGAAAAATTGACAAACTGGGGCACTATGCATGGAGGATAGGCGAAAAAGTCGATGAAAGGTAACAAATAACGACGCATCACCAACCCAAATGTTTTCCCAAATTTGATGTGAGAACCATCACCCAAATGGAAGGACCAAAGAGAACATAAAGAAAGCAATCCCTGAGAGATAAATATCCAAGGACAATTATGAGATACTCTACTAGTCAATTTAGTTTCCCACCCATTTAGATGCAAGCCATCCGTCAAATCACTTAGTGCCATAAGGAATTTGGATATAGAGCAAAATGCCAAAGCCATTTAGCTAAATAAATGATAATATATTGATATTGTACAACCGAAAAACAATTAACCTGTCTAATGAAGTAATTAAGAATCAGCCAACAGGGGTTAGTTCATTTGGTCAACCTTCCGCTAATGCATTGCCATGACTTAGTTTTGATTCTTAGGTTTCTCTTGTTGGTGAGTGATCTGTAAGTACCTTTATAAGTGTTCAATGAGTCTAGAGGTATGTGTTGAGCTTGGACTAGGGTGGGCTTTCCCCTCAACCTAAACTTCATCCACCAAAAAAAAAAAAAAAAAAAGAAGAAGAAGAAGAAATCAATAAAGGTTAATGATCATGTAAAAGGAAACCAGTCTCTTGATTATGAAATTGGGCTTTGGGATAACACTCAATTGGCTTTATCCTCGACAAAAAGACATGTTTCTGTTGGAACAGCTCATTATAGTGTGGCTAGGCTTTTAGATATGACACAACCATGAAGAGAAAATCTCCATGAAATGTGGACATCACAGAGGTCCTAGATGAGGTCATATAATCCTGTTGGAAGACACTCAGCAGGTAAGATGCCTGATAGGCCTTTCTTGAGGTTTATATTGAAATAGTTAGTATTCCCTTATAAGCTTACGGTACCTATTTTCCTTTGCTATATCCTAGATTGAGCTATCACCAAAAGCACCAACAAATGTCATTGATTACCTCTTTCAAGATCAAAGACACGTATCTGTTACTAAGTCAAACACATTTGTCCTATCTTGGATTCCAAGATGTTATAAAAACCCAAAGAGCCACAAGAGCAGGAACGAAAAGCATAACCCAATGAAACCCCGAAACCTTTTGTGACTAGAGAGCTTCCCCAACCACCTAATCGTCCTAAGATCAAGGGAGGGATATTGGGCCTCATCATCCCTGTAAAGATCACCATGGTGGTCATGCCTATTCGCTGTTAACAGCTGCCTAGGATAAGTGGTTCTTGGTGCTAGCCATATCACATTTCCTCTAAGTTTATGAACCCGTGAATCACTTAATTTAGGTAAAAGATGCTCCCTAAGTATAGATTCAGAATATGTATTTTAAATTGTGTCTTGTTTGTCATCTGTCTTTGTTCTTGTTTTGATAGTTTATTGGGTTTTATTGTTTTCTTTTTGGCCAGGGATGTCTTCTACTTGTTTATTTGTATTTTGGAAGTGGCAGTTCTAGAGCTTGGTCAGACTACCTGCCTTATTCCTACTCCCATTCACATTTTAGATTCTCCCCTGCCTGGATTTGTTGTCTAGTAATTTGAAGAGGAAGGCTTGTTTGTTCCCTTGTTAGTGGTTTAATTGTAGATTGCGTGGGAATGGAGGAGATAGAATCTTCAATTCCAGATGCAACAGAGTGCAATCTGTCTGTTCCAAGGGGTGGACCCATTTATGTTCCTAATATGGTTGGCCCCTCCACTACACTTCCACACTTTCAGACCTCTATTCTTTCTGAACTTCAGGTCTCTCTTTCCCCCTATTATACCAGCTTTGTGGCATTTCGCCCCTTAATCTTTTCTATGAAAATATATTGTTTTTGTTTATGCAGAATCTAGAGGCTGAATTATCTCAAGATTCTCCCCAACTCTCTGATGATGATATCTCGTATGCATTCATTCTTCTTTCTTTCGCTTTATGCCTCTCTATTGCACAATTGTTCGTAAGGGCCACTGTTTGATAATGATAATGATCCCCCTTTGCAGAGTTGATGACCTTAAAGTATTTACAGAGGACGAGTTAATGGATATGGCTTTGAAGGAAGTATTTGAGGTATGATCAGCTCCAGGAACTTTTATATTTTTACTTTTTCTTTTTAATTGATTTAATGGATGGATTATTACAGGGTATGGAGAACAATGAAAATGATCCACCACTCCTAGACCAATCCAATGCAAGGTCAGTCACAATTCTTATGTTCTTCATATTACATTTGTGTGCAGGGAAATTGGTCCCTATGGCCATTAGTATTTCCTGAATTTGTGCAGGGTCAAATCATGTCTCAGTTTTGTTAAGCCATATGGCTCAATGCTCATTAAAATATGAAAGGCATTAACAAAAACAAAGAAAAAAAGCTCAGCTTGTTTTAATTTGGGTGCTTTCTTTGTTTAATTTTTATGCTTTCCTTCAAACCTCTTTCGGATATGGTTGTAGTTTTATGTATATGCATGATTGTATGACTATTCTTGTGCTTGTCCTAAATTGATTGGTGGAAATGCATGTAAGGGGAGCCTAACAATAATAAATTTGGAGGGGTAAGGGACATGACCTTTTAGAGGGGTTTCCATCTCTAACATGATAAGAGATTGGAAAGCTTTGATCTTTTGATGCTTTCTTTTGTTTACTTTTTGCTTTGAGATCTCTTGTCCTCTTCACTTTGTATTATTCTCCTCTTCTTGTTAATGAAATTTCTTCTTTTATCCAAATAAAAAAATTAATAAACTCAGTGCATCCTCTTAAGTTCTTTTTGCAGTAAACAAATAAAGAATTTCTTGTTGGATTTGTAGCAGGTGTCATGAGAAGAGTTCAAGGAGAAAGCGGAGGGGAACAAATAATTCTATTCTTGAGGTATGCCAACTGCAGAAACATTTATGTTTTCCTAATATTGTTTGATGCTTATATTATGTTCTCTTTTCAGTGTCAGTTTAATGCCTGAGACATGAAGATTTTTTATTTTATGCACATCTATTAAAATCTGAGAGGTGGCCCTCCTAAAATATGAGTTTAAGAATTTATGTTGGTTTGTGAATGAAAACTTGTATTGGTCATGTACAAACTAGATCATTTGGATTTAATCTTGTTCTTTTGCATTCACTCCAATTAGTTTCAAATTTTTTTACCAGCTCATGAACAAATGGGTACAAGCTAGTTTAGGATAAGCATGCTAAGTGTGCATATACCCCAAAACTGTTTCTGTATTTCCTGTTGCGCAATTTTATTCAGTTTGCTGTTAGAGTAGGTTAGGCTGATAATGCAAACATTTAGAAGCTGTTTCATATGTAGACTTCGAGAGGATATGTGTGCCCAAATCTATTTGGACTCTAGACCATTTAGCTAATGAAAAATTCCTAAAGCATGTTTCCATATCAAATATTTGTCATCAATTATTTTTCTCTAATGTCCAGTCTTTTTTCTAAGAAAAAATTTGGTGATGTTTCTCTTCTTTATTTGGTCAATTTCCAGAGTGGTTGTATAGAAAAGGTGGATCAGGTTGTGAGAATAAAACAAAAGCAAGAAGAAGACAAGGCAGTAGTCAGACTTCATTCATTCAAGTTGGTATCATGAATATTCATCTAATTATTCCATTTTTGGTACAAGATCTAATTTCAGGTATTTGTCTTTTGTCTAGTACTGTTTGCAAGATCAATGAATCTACCCTCAAATCATCCAGAACTGAAAGGATGAAATCGCTTAGGTCCACAAGTTCTACCCAAAAGGTTGCTTTGCGATCCTTATCTGATTATTCTGCATAATCATTTGGTTCAAATTGAAAAAGTATCTGCACTTTACTGATGCCCAACTGTTAGATGTGTTAAAGAAATTATTTAAGTTATAGCCTCTTGTATGTATGCCTTCTAAACTTTTGACTTTCTGTATTGCTGCTCTATGATCTTCTCTATGCAGGATTGATATGTATCTGAATTATTATGTCAACATAAGGAAGTTTATGACAAAATAAAAACATTAAATTTCATATTCGAAATCACATCTGGTGTTACTTAAGGTTTCCTTGTCTTGGGAGATACAATTTTTTCTTGTTTATATATCCATTTCTGACATTCATGCAGTTGCCTATGATAGTTAGTTGCTCTTTTCATTTCATGAAATGGCTGCAAAGTTGATAATGGAACTTTAAAGATTTGCTCAATATCCTTTATGTTATTGTTGTTTTTATTATATATAGGTTCCAAGCAGAACCCCCCCCCCCCCCTTCTCTCTCTCTCTCTTTCCATGTTTATAGCGATAACCATTCTTTTGTTATAATGTTTGGCAGATCTGCACAGTGGGTCTTCAGGAACACATGCCTGTGATATATCCTGAAGTTCTTCTATCTGTGGAGGTTTACCATAATGTTCGAAAGTGTGTCAAGGTATTCAATGCCTTGCTGATGTTAACCATGATAAAATCCAATATCTAATTTTTGAAAGTAATCTCTTACAAGAAGTTAACCACTATCAAATTGCTGATTATTAGGGGCATTTCTTTGCTTCCTTTTTTTTGTCATTTGCATAGACTCAAGAACTGTTAGTTCTTGGAGGACAGCCCTTAACCGATTTAAGGGACAAGATCTATTGTTCAATGGAGCAGGTGATGCAAAAAGCTGGGCAGTATGACCCTTCTGGTTATTTTCTAATTGAAGTAAGAACCTTTATTATTCCTCTTGAAATGAGATGACTATTTGTTCATTGAATATTACAAAAAGCCACTTCTTTGCAGGATGTATTCTACACTGATTTGAGGGACCCGTCTGCTATTGATTATACCAGACCTATACTGGATTGGCTCCGAAACTCAAAAGAAGAGGTGCAAAAGAAATGGGAATATATTATAACTGGGGAGCTACAGCAGAAACAAAAAGCAATCATGGGTGAAGTATCTACTGCATCAAACTTGCCTCACTTCACATCTGTTGAGATGCAAAGGAGACGTTTTAGTGACATAAGATTTCGACTTGGTGCGGGATACCTCTATTGTCATCAGGTAATTTCTTTTTGTGTCTCAGACTTACTGTTTTGTAGTTTCCTTTTTTTATTTTTCATTTTTTTTATCATGCTTTCAAAGAGAACATTGCTTACAAAAATAGGTATGGTACTTGAAGAGTGCCTTTCAATGTAAAAGGGATAACTACAAATAGCACGATTTGGCATAATTGGCTGATGCTAGATGTACATTACTGGTTCTCTAGAGTAAAACCCACCTTTTAAATGAGCAGCCATAGGGATTGTGCAAAGACGGATTAATGGCTATGGAGGATGGGCATTGACACAGACATGGAGATTAACCAAATTCTTAAAATTGTTGGACATGACATATATAAAATTAAGGTTTAAGAAAAAGATTTGAAATTCATTATATCTCATATGTTTGTATGTGTAAGGTTTTATAAATGCCAAACTATCAATATTCACTACTTTTTAAGCTCTTTCCAATAAAACATGAAACATGTACGTGTACAACCAAAAAACAAATTAAACTATCTATTAAAATATTTTGAAAAAAAAATGTGTATCAGTGTGTCCCCTATCTATCCAAGCCATGTCCCCTATGTGCTCAAGCCATGTCTAAAATGTGTCAATTATAAAAGAAAATATCTTTTAATTGGACACATATCGGTATTCAGCACTTACACGTGTTGCGCGTGACATGCGGAAACACCAGTAAGTTGGCATGTTTGTGCTTCCTGGGTAGACACAAGGAAGATAATATATGCATGTCCTTTTCTAGGGTTCAGGGTGGGTGAATTTCTAATTGCAATATACCAATTTATCTGCACTTATCAGTTGCAGTTATAACTTTCCATATTTGTTAATACCAAAACGTTACGGTTGCCTTTTAATAGACAAGCTAAAATGATTTGATTGCAAAAGCATGATGAGGGCGTTGTCAATGGCTGGATATATAAATTAATAGATCTGCTTTATTAAGCTTTGGTGAAGGCTGAAAGTGTTGCATTTGTTGAGTCCCAACTAAGGTGACTTTTCATCTGGCCAACCCTGGTCATCAGGATCTAGATTGAGTTTGTTGTCTTATATACGTGTAAAATTTGTACATACGATGGAAGATGCACTTGTGGTTTTGCTTAAAATGGCTAGAACTTTGACGACATAATAATGTTATTCCTTTCTCTTCCATTACCTGCAGGGTGGCTGCACCCATACCTTAGTAATTCGAGACATGAGGTTACTTCATTCTGAAGATGTGCATAACCGGGCTGTTTATCCGATAGTCACTTTTCAACTGAAGTTGCGTTATCAGAAATGTAGTGTTTGCAAAATATTCAGAGCCACAAAGGTAACTGTGGATGACAAATGGACACCAGCAAACCCTTCTTACTTCTGTGATGAATGTTTTTCCCTTCTTCACATAGCAGAGGATGGCTCTCCATTGTATACTGATTTCTTGGAGTATGATTGTAATCAAGACTAGTCACTGTTAGTTGGAAGAACATCTTATAGGCCATAATACTGAAGATCAATTCTTGCAAGGAGCTCATTGATAATTGCTTTTCATTGTGCATGGAATTCTGTATATATGGAAGGTGAAATCTTCAGAGGCCCAGAGGGTAGGAGCGAAATTGTGTTAGATGCCTACTTAAATCTAATAGATGCATATTTGCACCATCTTTTCTTTGACAGCATGAATTTCAGATCTCAGATCTTTTATAAAAGACGTAAATAAAGGAAATGTTTTTTTGGGTTTGTTTGGTTGAGGGGTAATCCATAGAAAATTTTCTCCCATTTTAACCCCTTAACCAAGCACATCCTATGAAGAAAATGCGGATGTACTTTGTGCAGTTTATTCCTCAGTCTGAATTAAATATATTCTTGAACTAATATCTTGAGGCTAGATAAGTGTGCTGGCTATAGTTTTTCAGGCAACATTGCCTACACAAATTGGTATTCACAATTCAAACTGCAGAAATAATAGTTCAAAAGTGTATGAATCAATACTTGCAATTGCCCTGTATCAGCTACATTCTTTCAGAAAATTGAGAGGCATGAAAATTGTTGGGTATGTCGAAGTGATGGAGAAAGACTACTCATTGATCCAAATTGGAATAACAACACTATGTCATACCAATATAGTTATGGTTTTTGTGTAGTTTGACTGTTACCTGGTTCTATTAATAACTTTGCATACGGCACTTGACACTCGCGTATCCTATAACAAATTTTCTCTGAAGAAGTATTTATAAGTGGAAAGAACTTAGACCAAGTTCTATATATCCAATTCTCCAATTATGAAACGTGAAATCTTATCTTGAGATGAGTGTATATCTTTAAATTTAAATTACTCATTTCAGTAAAGATATCCATTTGTCATTATTTGATTGGTGAAACAGATGAAATAGATATAAAAAACTTGATCTAAGTTTTATCCTTTATAATTTGATTACGAAAAACGATAGAATACTTGCAATCAAATCAAGGACGAGCCATGTACCCATTCTAAGGAAACTAAAATTGGCGACACAAGTCTCTGCTAATCCATGAACAAAGCATAAACGAATCGCGATTTTCCATTGTAGAATGAAGGAAAATATATTGCTGCCTGCATTGGCCTTCTAATGGCTTCACTTTTCGAATCCAGTATTCATACGAAGCAAGATATTCTATACTTCTATTAACTTGCTCATTCCCGTATAGATACAACACTTTCCATGTACCAAAAAGGCAGATTATTACACTTGCCAAGAAACGAAGCATATGGTACGATAGTATATACACATGGATCAACACACAACTTTGTACAAGGTGGTTGCCTAACTCAAATTTGGACCTTATTTTTTCCTATTTATATCAACATAAATGTCAGTTCATGGGTAGCTAGGTGCAAGAAGAGGTGCAGAGATAGGCATTGCTGCTGGAATTGCAGCAGGTTGGATAAACATTGAACCAGTAGTGACATTGTTTCCAGAACCACGTGTGGCACAACAAAGCTCATCACAGTCAACTGGGTGCTCATTAATGGCACTGCATTCTTTCTTGCTCCTCTGCAATGGCTTGTCTGGCAAACAGTTCCGGCGATCATCAAATGCAATTCTCTTTGATGTCAAATTCTGACAAATCCCCTCTTCCTCACAAAAGAAGTTGTAAGAGAATGTGAAATTTGCCAAGTTTGGCAACTCACAAACTCCCATAGGGACTATGCCACTCATCATATTATGACCCAAATTCAGCTGCTCCAAATGAGACAACCCTGCAAGGCTGTAAGGTATGGGGCCAACAATTTGGTTGAAACTCACATCTAAAACTCTCAATTTGTAGAGGAATCCAACTTGCTGTGGCAGACAACCTGATAAGCTGATGTTGATTAGGACAAGTTCTTCTAACGTATCAGCAAAGTTTACTATGCTTTCTGGCAAACAACCTCCAAATTTGTTGTTAGCAAAGACCAAGACAGAAGCCGAGCTACGGCCGAGATTTCGCGGAATGATACTGGTGAAGCGATTGTTGTTAAGAAAAATAGCATCAACAGTTTTGTTGAAGAGCTGAGCAGGCAATGGCCCTTCAAATTCGTTGAAGCGAATGTCAAGATATTGGAGGGTAGGAAGGGAAAGCACAACCATAGGAAAAGGTCCAACAAATCTGTTGTTGCTAAGATCAAGCTCATAGAGCAGAGTAAGGTTGCTCAATGTCATTGGGAGGATGCCACAGAAGCGGTTGCTGTTGAGATGTAGGAGTGCAAGATCTGAGAGCAGGCCTAGTTCATTGGGTAGGAAGCCAGCTAAGTCTGCATGGTTAAGGTCAATGCCTGCTACAACTCTCACCTTAGGGTCATCTAGAGAGGGAGCACAATAGATGCCAGTGTAGTTGCAAACTGAAGGACCTACCCAATCGGTAGTGAAGTTATTTGGGTCAGAGTAGATCACACGCTTCCATGCTTGGAGTGCAAGAAAAGCACGGTAAAGCCTTGGGTTCAACGGGGAATTCTGGCTGTGCTGGTGCTTGTGCTGGTGGTGTTGGTGGCTGTGACTGTTGGCCACACTGTGCTTTGCATGAAGGCTATTGAAGAAGCAAGACAAATGCAGAAGAAGGAAGAACAACACAAAAGTGGTTAAGGAAGGGGATGAAGCCAAAGCCATTGCTTTGTGAGAATAATTATGGTAATGAGCAATGACTAATGACTTGATCAATATATGTAAACAAATAAAGGGCTATTTCATTTTCATGGGAAAAGTCATAGTCTTGGTGTTTAATCATGTTGTCTTGCTCATGTTCAAATTAATACAATCCAAAATGGTTAGGAAATCACAGAATCCAAAGTCCAAATAATATCACAACAACCCGTTAAAAGTGATGGTTAACAGCAACAAAACCTACGAATCACTGTTGGGGTTGTAGTTTTTCTCTCTACCAATGAGTTTCTAGATCACAGTCATCATGGCAAGGATGACAAATACGGCTTGTACTTTTATACAATGTCAACAGTGCTACTGATGCTGTTTGAACTTTGAAATTGACCCCAAAAATCTTGTAGAGGATGACCATGCGCATTATAAGGACTTACCTCCTTCCATGTAATTTTCATGGTTGTTTGAGTGGAGCTGGAGAATGACAGCAGCAGAAATTCCCAGAGAGGGGATGAGGAGCTAAAAGAGGAAAAAAGGGTTTCTTTAAAACCAAGGGATAATGAATTTTTGTCTAAGGTTCAAGGCATGATCATTGATCAATGTCCACCAATTGGCTTCTAACTATTCATAGTCCTAACTCCTAAGTGGCAGCTACCCCTGCTTCAAGTTTGTCTTTTGCTGGTTCTTGGAACTCTGGGACAATTGATTGCTTTGATTATTATTTTTTTGCTCATTCCTTATTACCGGTGAAATACTTTGCTGTTAGTGTGTTTTACATCTGCTAATGCTTGAACAAGTTGAGCGTACCTTTTACATGAAGATTATGTTGTTAACGTTCTGCAACAAATGAATAATCTTCATCTCAAATTTGGAATACGATGAATTTACTTATTCAGACACTGGTATGATTGGAATAATGTCGTGGCGTATATGAATCATTGTTAAATTTAATTTAGATCTAAATTAATTGGATGTCAAAATAATTCTGACTTATTGTTTCAACCCAAGTTTATGTAATCATTATTTTCATTAGGTTTATTATTGTTAAGTATTGTTTGTTATGGATATGTTTATTGGGCTTTGTTATAATTGGGACAGTGATTTCATTTGCTGTTTATATTATTTGATATATGAAATCCCTTCAGAGTCTATTTATGGCTGTATTCTATTATGAATTGTAAGATTGGGTGCTTTTTTTTTTTTTGGGTAAAATCGTGCGTGCATATGAACCTAACATAATCAACTGGAGTTTTATTGTTATTATTATGGACTCGTGCTGAAAATTGAATTGGGATTTTCGATATCGTCATTGTAAATTAATTCACATATAGAATATGCGATATGAAATATATGGAAATTAGAAGGGAAGAAAAATATATATATATATTAGCATTGCTCACTGTATTTTTTTCTCAAATATATGCACAGCTTGTTGTGTTAAAAAAATATATTAGCATTGCCCAATGTAACAATGAGATATAGCGGTTTATGTGCATATAATGCATTCAATTGTGGTATAGGTGAAAATACCCTAATCTCAAGATATTATTAATTGAGGCAAAGCCCTTTATTTGAAGTATACATGACTTGATGGGTTGAAATGTCCCACCTCCCCAACTTGAAGAATTGCTCAAAACAGTTATTTGAGATGGCATATAACTTTGTGAATTAAGATGACTACCCACTAGAAGGATTGCACAAAGCAATGTTTTGTTTTAATCCTTCTTTATGATTCTATTAAATATCATTCCCTAGAGTGAATAATAATTATACTCAAAACAAAGGATAATTATTTTTAGTAAATGCATCTCCATTATTCAAAATTATCCGAAAAATTATATCTCTATTTAAGAAAATTTACATATTCCAAAAATGAACGTGTAAGAAGATCTTTCCTTGAAAGGAATGAATCTTATTATTTACATAATCTCATATAAGTACAAATATGGCTCAATATCTAATGCTTTACCTTCCTAAAAGTGAATGTATCATCTAAGGATAATTTTGAGTGTTATAATTTATTAATTTTATAATTTTTGGGTATCTATACTTTAATACTCATTCTCTTAAAGAGAATAATATAGTTGCTTTGCTAATTTTCTTCTTCTGAATATTCTCAAAAGATCCTATTGATCTTTGATACTTTATTTGAATATCAAATTGGTGATAGGTTTTTGAACTCATGATCATAATTTTAAAAAATAAATAAATTAAGATCATGATTTTACTCATAAAATCTTGGTTTTCTTGGTTTCAGCAAATCTTGGATTTGTTTTGGTCAATTTTATTTGAATTGATATTATCATTGCAACTAATTGCTTGTCTATGTTTTTTAAGCAGATAAAACATGATTTTATCCAACAAGTGCACAATCTTTTATTTTTCTTTTGTCAATGCTCAAAAATGTTGGTTTACATTAATTTAAGCTTGAAAAATAGCTACTATCTTTTTGGAACAATTTATTATTTAATTGTTTTCAAAATTACATAAAAAATTATGTTATTTATGACATACTTCATAAATTATCAATTATATTTTTGTGACATGTTAAAATTTAATATATATGATTTATTTTATTGATTGATTTTATTATAAGATGATAATATGTATCACGAAATAATCTTGTATGTTTTAAATGATTAATGTATCATAAAATAATATTATATAATATTGTTTTGTAAATGTTTAGTGAATCAGATCAAATATTAAATGTATCAACCAAAGATATGGACATCCATATCCAAAGAAAGTTGAGGATATATCTTGGATATGCTTCTCCCTTTACAATGTCAAAGATATTGAAATATAAATGGAAGATGCTTTAAGGCTCAATTTATATATTGATAATTTGATAATGCTAGAAGTTCAAAAGATAATACAATAATAGAAAACAGATTGCCATATGCATTTTTTTTAATACAAAAAAGATAACTAAATCATATATACTAGCTGAAAGTGCTCCAATCTGAATTAATGTCCTTATTGGACAATTGGTTAATGCAAAAATTACAAAAATCGCATGCTAGAAGCTTGGTAGACCAGTTAGTTCCAAAATGAAAATCCTCATAAAAAAGAAGGGCAAAGAGGGTGAATGATGTTTTGGAGGCAAATGAAACTTTTTCCATTGAAAAGGATAGAGACATAGTAATGACATTTGCTATAGTCCAAAGTTTTGATATAATTGAAACCTTAGAAACGTTTAGGTACTTGAAAATAATCATTGAATTAAAATAATGAGATTTTAATAGACTATATCTTTACAGGAATATGATGGAATCCATGAATAATTATTGTTGACAATATATTTGTATAATATAGTGCTAAATATTATACATGAAATTGAGGATATTAGGCCAAGAACCATTCAAGAATATCAACGTAAAAATGATTGGCCAAAAATGGAAAGAAACCATGCAAGTTGAATTAGATTCACTTGGTAAATGTGATTTGGACCTATAGTTCAAACATTAGAAAGTGATGTGAAAATCATGGGATACACATAGGTATTTGTGAGAAAATGAAATTGTACGCTATAAGGCTAAACTTGTAGCATAAGGTTTCTCACAAATACTTGGTTTAGATTATGGCGAAATGTATTCCCCAATAGTGGATGTAATAACATTTTGACATTTGATTAGCTTAACTGCACAAAATAAGCTAAATATACATATGATAAATGTTATCACAACCTATTGATATAGTTCATTAGATAATAATATTTATATGAAAAGCCCTTGAATGATTAAAGATATCAACATCATCTAATGAACATTTTTATTCTTAGGGAATGTACTCAATCAAGTTGCAAAGATCTATATAGGGTTTAAAGCAATCTGACAGATATGGTGTAACCGTCTCAATGAGTTGTTTTTTATTAAGAAGGGGTTTACAAATGATGTTATTAGCCCATGTGTTTATATAAAGAAGATTATATTTGCATTCATTATAATAGTTGTGTATGTTAATGACTTGAATATCATTGGAACTCTTGAAGAATGTTTCATAGTCATAAAAGGTCCAAAAGAAGAGTTTGTGATGAAAGATCATAAAAAGACAAAATTCTATCTCGACCTGCAAATTGAGCACTTAACAAATGGAGTATTTGTTCATTAGTCAACTTACACAGAAAATCATCCAGATATTTTGTATAGATAAATCACATCCATTAAGTACCTCAATGCATGGTTGTAAGATCATTGAATGTTAAAAAGGATCCATTTCATCCTCGAGAAGGTAACAAAGAAGTTCTTGGTACTGAAGTGCCATACGTTAGTGCCATCAAAGCACTTATGTATCTTGCTGATAATATATGACTTGATATAGCATTTCATGTAAACGTATTAGCAAGGTATAGTTCTTCTCCAATTATAAGACATTGAAATGGAATTAAACATATCCTTTAGTACCTTTAAGGAACAATTGCTAGGGGTTATTTTATTCATATGGATCCAATTTAAAATTGATTGGCTATGTATATGCATGAAACTTATAAAATCCACAAAAAAGAAGATCTCAAATAGATTACTTATTCAAATATGGTGATAGAGCTATATCGTGGAGACCTACAAAAAAGGCCTTAGTTGCTACTTCTTCAAATGATGCAGAAATAATTACAATACATGAACAAGCCATGAATGTTTATGCCTAAGAGCAATAAATCAAAATGTTTGAGTGTCATGTGGATTATCTTATAAGGAAGAAACTCTAACAACTTTGTATGAGAGTAATGTAGAATGTATAGTTCAACTAAAGGAGGGTATATCAAAAGAGATAGAATGAAACATATTTCTTTGAAATTATTCTTTATGCATGATCTTCAAAAGTAAGGAGTAATTGATGTCAAGTAGATTCGTTCCACTGATGATCTAGTAGATTTATTCACAAAGTCACTCCCTACATCTTTTGAGAAACTAGTGCACAAGATCAGGATGTGTTGATTGTTAGACATTTAAGGATGCTTTTAAGAAGGGAATGCATACTCTATTCTTTTTCTCTTAATCAAGGTTTTATCCTACTGGATTTTTCCTTAATAAAGGTTTTAATGAGGTAGTTCCAACTTCTCATAAGGAGGATATTGTATTCTTTTTCCTTCATTAAGGTTTTCTTCCATAGGGTTTTTTCTTAGTAAGTTTTTAATAAGGCATATTCTTAATGGACTTAAGGGAAGTATTATGAAATATTATTTTACTATGGATATCTATATCTTTGGCTGATTCAATTAGGATTTAATTTGATTAGATAAAATTTGTTGTGATCTTATTTGATCTTATATCACTTACTCTTTGGTTATAAATAGCCCATTTGGATGGTCATTATATGGTACCTTTGAGATTATCAATAAGATTATTTTTTCTTTTCTTCTGCATTATTCTCTCTATTATTAGTGTTTCACAACAATGTCACAATATTAGCATTATTGAGCATGCTATATATCTGAAGTGTTATTGTATTGTGGTTTTGCTTTGCCCAAAAAGGAAAAACTCAAGTAAAAAAAACCCTATATAAGGAGGGAGCCTCCTCTTATATATGCGTGTGTATGTGTGTGCTTAGTTTCTCCATTGATACCATGACACACAATACTTAATATGAAATAGGAGGAGTAAATCTCCTAAAATCCATTATTGTATTTCTTGTGTTTGTATTTTGTTTGTCAGATGAGGAGATGACGATGAATTGATTATCTTCATCCTCGACCCTTCTAGGTGACTATAATGCAATTTTCTAATTGTTGTTAAATGTGCCGTATTCGGGATTAAATTGTGATAATTGGGATGTAGAGATTTCATTTTTTATTTGTATTGTTTGATATATAAAATCCCTTCATAGTATACTCAAATTTACAAATGCACACCAGCCACTACAATTTTTCTGCTTTTAAATTCAAACTATTTTAGTTGTTTCGCTATTACATTAAAAAATCACTCATTACAATTATACTTTTGTCATTATTTTTTCATTTATGATAACAAAAAATTCAATTGAATTGTAAAAATTTCCCCTACTGTAAAAATTGCCCTTACTCCTCCTCCCTTTTCTCCTCTACTCAATATAATTCCTTCTCATAGTTAAAGAAACAAGCAACATCTAGAAATATTTCCTTCTTCAGGTCCTCTAGTCCATCAAACTTATTTGCAAGACATCCATAATATCTTTACTTAGATTTTCTCTTAGTTTAGCTAGTGCACTTCTCCACTTATAAGCATTTTACCCAAGCAAAGATAAACCTAATACTTTAATTGCTAATGGAATGCCTTTAGCATAATAAACTGCATCATTTGTCAGCTCTTTGTAATCTCTCATAATATCATCACATTTGAAAAGCTTTTCTATAGAACAATAAAAGAAAGTTATCCCACTTCAAGAATTGAACATTATAAACTTCATCCACTCCTTGCCCCCACAATATATGCTCATCTCTTTATATATATATAATGATGATTCTGCTCTCTGCACCTAATCACTCACGTCTTACACCCAAATTCTTCAACTACTTCACTTTATCTACATTATCTAGAATAACTAGGGTCTTTACATGTCACATCCTAATTCTTATGGAATAGTTCACCTTATAGAAATTGTGTATCTCTGTCTTATTTAGACCTTGAGCAAGAAACTATTTTTGTACTCTTATTGCTTCACAGTCACTCTGCAATTTATTGGTTGTTTTGTTTGCCTATCTTTTACAAGATTTTGTTCTACAATTTTAATAAAGTGATAGATGGTGAACAACTACACAAATGGGATTTTTTCTCCAGAATATTACTCCCTTTATTGCATTCACAATTTCTCCAGCATGGTGAACAAGTACGTAACACCTCAACCATTTATTTTTCTAAAAAATGTCACAACATTAGCTAAATTGTACAATAATTAAAGTCTGCTCTTTCATGGAGTGTGAGTTAAGAACTTTGATAGTATTTGTAGGCTAGTTGAAGATTACAATGATTTCCAGTCAATATGAAATTGGCTTGTAACAATTCCCCTAACATGCTCCCAAAAGGACATTTTAGGAAATAAAATAAAATAATAATGGGGAATGCATTAAAACTCAAAACATAGAAGCCAAGTAATCAAATTTAAAAGATAAAGAATCCTAACATAGAAACCATGTAATTAATTGAATTGAAAAACTTGTATCACATTTGTAAATGTCGATATGTTATGTGTACAGATCAAAGTGCCATGATGACACAGAGAGAGGGAAATTGATCACTAGTGGCACTCATAACAAAAGACACGTGTAACACTTGCTTTAACTATTGTTACAATTAATTCAAACATTTTTCTCCATTATCATAATTGTGTGCTCTCCCTAGGATGTGTATTGTTGTAGCGAATGCTTATTTTCTATTCAAAAACAAGAAATGAAACTTCCACTTGTGGTAACAACTTGGGTCTACTATATTTTCTACTCTTTTTCTAGGCCAATCAAAACTTCCTAATGAAGTACTCGCAAAAGATAAAATCATGTGAAAGAAGTACACTTTTAACTATAAAATAATAACAAGAAGTAAAATATATATATAAAACAAAAGAATGCTGAGAAATACTTTAAAAGGAGGAAAATTTGGTTGTTCTTTCAACATTTTATAAGTTACTATGGATGAAAAGAATAGATGCATCAAAATATGACCAAACTAATGTTTAATAAAAAAAAAAAGGCTACACATGTTATGAATGTCATATGTAGAGCATGATTTTTTTTTTTTGATATATTTTTGTATTTTTCATCATTCTACCTAGAGATATTTGATGTCATTTGATTTTAGAGAAAAATATAAAGTAATTCTACATATAGATATTTGATGTCGTTTGATTTTAGAGGAAAAAAAATAAAGGAATTGTTTCTTATATTATTTTATTTGTCATTATGATTCTATTTTAAATATAATAATATCAATCTTATCATGAATGAAGTAAAAAGTGATAATTGAGAAATTCATGACTACAATACACATCAACACTTAGATTATGATATTATTATCCAAATAAAACAAAAAGCTTTTCCTATGTATCTTTCTAAAGCAAATCATAGGACCAACTTTGACATAGAAAGGGAGATTCTAGTCTAGCTCCAAGACTTAATTTTGAAAGGATATGGATTAATTTAATAGTGTCTATTAGAAATAGAATAATTTTATGTTCTTCCTGCTACCTTGCATATATTTCCCATTGAACTGAAAATGCGTCTATTTGGAATATATCATATATTGCATAAGACAAAAAGCCAAATTTTTACTGTCCCAGATAAGAAGCTAGTAGCTTTGCTCTTAACTATACATATCCTTCAAGTTGCCCCTTTTACTTTGTATTAGGACATCCCAATCATATTTTACTATTTCTCTATTTTATTTTTATTGAAGGCACAAATCTTGATTGGTAGAATCTCATCATCTGATTTTGCTATGTCCCAAAGACAGTTGGTGGGTGAAAGGAAAGATATGGATCTACTTACCTAATAGCATTCTTCATTATATTCTTTCTTTATTCTCACAAAAAATGTCACAAGAAGTTGAACATTACCAAAAATATTGTAAGTTATAAAACTATAACTTAGTTAATTTGAAGAATGATTTGTCAATAACTTGGAAGAAAGAAAACCAAATTTAGAAATTAAAAAAATTCCATTTTGATGCAGTACAACATGCTACCTTACAAATCTAATTCTATTTATATGCACCATTTTACATTAATTTCATATAACAAGATAGAAAATCAAATTGATACTCTTCTAGACTTCATAAAATAAGAACCATAGCCTTAACATTTTTCATTTCTTAACAATAAATGTATTGCAAGTAATAATAAAAAAAAATATTACATTTACATAAGTTAAAACTTCAAATTTTATTTTCAAAACTAACTAAATTACTTGTAGAAGCCTAATCCCACCCCCCTTTAAAATTAAAGAGTTAATATATTGGAGCCTAAACTCCAAATTGTTGTTGTCTAAGAGCCTTTCTAAATTTAGTTGGATTTGCTTAAACGTTGTCAACCTCACTTTCATTATCCATGAAATTCTTCTTTACAGATTTGTAAACATTCTCGTTGTGATAACAACCCTATAAAATTTCCACATCTTCACTATCAATATATCAAAAATAAATCTTTTTATGTGAAAAAGAATTCTTTATATAATTAACTATCAAGCATTTTTTAATCATTTCAATTACTAGTATAGTAGACATCTATTAACAAATATGTTGACACCTTATATTAATAAAACAAATATTGTTAAAATATTTATTATAAGCTTTGCATATAAATTTGAAACTGTTCTAGTTCATACATTTATTTATGAATCAATCCGCTCAAATCAATTCCCGAATAAAAATCCATGGCAATAGCTACATCAATGACAAAGAATGAATAGTAATTCATGTGCCTTTTTTTTCCCTATGTTGTCTAAAAAATTTGATGGAAGCACATTCCATATAAGTAAGATAATCAGTTCCTATCAATTATTTGAGTAATCATCAATTGTGAAAAATTTTCACTTCCTAATTAAAGAATTTTCTGCTTTAAAAAAGTGTTCGTGAATTTCCATGCCCCTTCTTGCTTATGCTATGCATTGTTGTTGGGCTTAATTGCTCTAGATCATGCTTATATACCCAACGAAACCCACAATTTTGCACCTCTAATCACAAACCTGGGGGATCCTCAAGTATAGTTGCCAATTGTAATATCTCAAGATCATTTGTTTTTGTTATTTGACTTAACATGGTGATGAATTCTGCTCGAGGGAAAAAGAGTAGCCAAAGGTGGTGATGATCTGTTTCAATTGTAACTTGTTCTTTTTGCAAATGTATGGGAAGAAAAGGATACCATCCCCCTTCTTTACATTCAAAACCACACCCAATGTATGGTTTTCTTTCCTTCCTTAAATTAGTTGGATCATCACGTGCTGCAAATGCTACACAACAAGTAATGCCAATCCAATTACAATCATGCATGATTGGCAACGAATCTAAGCTTATTGAACTACCTACATTTTGATTATTGCATAACCTTGGTATTTGACTTCCAGGACTAAAAATTTCATTTAAATGAAAGGGCACATGGATACGTGGGGAAATAGAGGAATAACTCCATAGTTAAAGGATTTGTATCACCCATGAAAATGTTATCCTACTACAATGTTCCATGCTTCTCAAGTTGGGGCAATTAAAAACATATATTCCTATGCGAAGTTTGTTTCTTCTAAGTGGCAAGACAATACTTGATGAGAGCTCAGGTAAAGATTCCAATTGATTGCAGTGCTCTAAATTTAAACTAATAAGTTTATGAAGCTTCTCCATGTTACAAGGCAATCTAGCAAAATTGTTGCCCCCTAAGTTTAGCCTTTCTAAACCATGTAAACTTCCAGTAGCATCAGGGACTTGGAGTAGGTTACAGAAACTTAGATCAAGATCTCGCAAGCATGGAAAACTAGGCAAGGAAGGTAACAATAAACCAATTGAATCTTCACATCTTTTGGAATAAAGGAAATGGAAAGGCATCCTTAGAATTTTGTAAATGGAGAATGTAGGTCGACATTGGACAAAAATCTCCCTCATATCAAGCAACTTCAAATATTTTGTTGCATGCAATGCTTTCTTTAATGGCTGGCTATTAAGTAATTTTAAACATCCAGAGATATTTAGAACTTCAAGAGAATTGAGATCTACTATATTGTTGGGGATACTCACAAGATTTCTGCAGTCTTTTAAATTTAAGGATGTAAGTTTTTGTAGAAGTCCAATTGATTTATCTATTTATGCGAGTTTTATACATCCTTCAAGATTTAGGTTCTTAAGATTTGGAATCATTCGAAAATTTGGCACCTTGATAAGGTCTTTGGAGTAGAAGAGATTTAGATTTCTCAAATTATGTAGAGACTGCAAAAGACCAACAAAAGCAAACAAAATTACTAATTTTTTTTTTATATAATTTGACCACAAAAATAAGGGAAAAAATGGCATAAATTTTCTTATCATTTTGTTTATTTAAAAAATCAATAAAAAAATGTATACCTTTATGTCTTCCCATAGCTGTTTGATGCTACTATGAGATAGGTTCAATTCAACTAGTTTATCTAGTTAGAAATTTGATGGAAAATATGTTAAAGGACATTTATCCCACTCAAGGTATCTTAATTCATTGGAAAGATAATTGAAACTTCCAAAAACATTCTCATTTTTTAGTATGAGCAATCGAATATGCCTCATTTGTGATAAAGTTTCTATGTTTTCAATGTTGTATTGTATTGATTCTCCCCATATCACTTCAAAAATATGGCTTTAATATTTTTTGTTGCCTAAAGCATGGAAATAAGAATGACGAGGTTAGATAACTTGAATTGAATACATATTAAAGGAAAACATTAACTTTAGTTTTTCCAATAAAAAATATAATTTACCTCATTTTCGAACATAACATTATGGAAATCCTTGTAGCATCACAACCTACTCCATGTCCCGGGTTTATTTGGTGATTTTTCTCGAATAATACTCATCCCTATCTCTCTCAACAAATCATGCATATGAATTTTCCAATTATTTGCACTAATGAGTAATTTATCAATGAGAACTCTTATTCTAATATCTGAATGAAACCCACAACAATCTAGAATATTCTTCACATATTTCTCACTATAACCATTAAAGAAACAAGCAATATCTAGAAATATTTCCTTTTTAGTATCCTCCAGCCATCAAAACTAATTCGAAGCACATCCATAATATCTTTTCTTGGAGTTTCTTTTAGTCTAGCTAATGCACTTCTCCACTCTGATTCATCTCGACCAAACAAAAATGAACCCCATACTTTAATTGCTAATGGAAGGCCATTGACATAATGTAATATGTCATATGTCAATTGTTCATAACCCATCTGAATATCATGACATTTGAAAGCTTTTCTACAAAATAACTGAAGAGCATTATTCTTATTCAACAGTTGAACATTGTAAACTATATCCACTCCATGCTCTTTTAAGATGTGTTGATATCTAGAAATTATGATGATTCTACTTCCAGCAGCCAACCATTCATGATTTATGGCTAATTTTTCAAGTTGTTCAACTTGATAAACATTATCAAGGACCATAAAGACCCTTAAGTGATGTAACCTATTTCTTATCAAATGAGCTACTTTAGAAAGATTGCATATATGAAGGTTTTCCTCATTTAGAATTTGATAAAGAAGTTGTTTTGTACACCAATTGCACCATAATTTTTATAAATGTGATTCACATAATTAATAAAATAGCAAGCATCATATTGATGAGAGATTTTGTCATATAAAATAGTAGCAACAGTTGTTTTTCCTATGCCACCCATCCTAAAAACTCCTACCATTTGAACATCACTATTTGAGCCCAAATGCAAATGTTGCGCTAGCTCTTCTATAGGAAACTGAATTCCAACTAGATCATTTGCAAGACATGAAGATATGTCACCTACTATTCTTATTATGTGACCAACAATTTTTTCAATCTCCATATATTGTGGCCTGAAATTTAAAAGCAAAACATGAATACCCAATCATTATTACCTAATATTTTTTCAAATATATATATATGACTCCAAATCATTGCACAAGATTAATAGTAATCTCTTTACTATAGCTTGAAAAGGGAAAGTAAATTCAAGAACTTCAAATAACTCAAAAAAATGATCGAATATATTAGTGATACAAATCAAAATTATTCATAAAAAAATTGCAAAAACATGTGAGTTACCAGTGAAAGCTATTGGCAGATTTACTAGTAGATTTGTGGATTCTATTATCGAGGGATATTCCTATAGTAACTTTGGTGCCATTTGGTGCTTCCATTAGAGTGCTATGTATCATGGGATTAGCGCCATTCATAAGCTTACTAGCATTTTTGGAGGAATACCCTCGGTAAAATATTAGAAAAAAATACAAAATAAAATTAATACCTTTTACTAAGAGAATTATCACTCAGAAAAGTTTTTTATTTTATTTTTCATAACAAGTTTACCATGGGAAATTCCCTTGGTAATATTATGGGAAAAATTCAATAAAAATATTTTTGAGGGAAAATATCTCAATAGCATAAAGATTATTTTATTTTATTACAATATTACCCACAGATTTTTCATCTATTTTGAATTTTTGAACATTGGTGTGTGAAATGTTTCATCTTTAACATAACTGACAAATTTTCCCTACTAACTTTAGGCTTTGACATGTGTCTTTACTATTTCCTTATTATCAAGGGAAAACTTGTCGGTAACGTGCTTTAATGAAATGATGTGTTTCATTATTGTTCATTAAACGTTTCTAAGTCTTCTTGCTCATAATCATTATGTTTCGTCTTCTTCCTTACTTTGCAATAGTTCTCTCTCTCTCTCTCTCTCTCTCTCTCTCTCACTAATTGTCTTTCTCATTATCGCAGCCTTTGTTGCCGCTAGCCAAACATGGTTGGACCTCCAAAGACCATCTTTTGATTCCTTGTTCATTGCCTTGCATTTTAATTAATTGGGCAAATTACATCAACCACTCTTGAGATTAATTGAGATTGCATTTACCTAATCCAAGATTTTAAAATTACACCTAGTACTCTTAAACAAATAAAATTAATATATGTTAAAAATATTTTTTTAACTCCCCATCTTTAATTCCACACTTTATACCCAGTTTTATTCCTAATGATCATCGTTTGCTCTTAAAGTTCATGGGAAAAGTCCATAAGAAAAACCAAATACATTTTCTTTTCTAATAATTTGTGCACCCTAACTTGTATCTAGACATGTCCAACCAGGATAACAACATTACTAAATCTAAGCATTGAAAATGGTCTTGCAAAGTTTGATGTGGGAAACAAAGCATCACACAATGCCATACACAAATCACATAAGCACTTAATAGTTATGAATGCTAACTATCACAAGTGAAGAATTGAATGAATCAAATGAGCACCCACTAGCGTTGTTGTACACAATGCGGTGGAAGAGCTACATGTTAATGTTGAAGACAATGTGGTGGCTAGAAAACATTATGACAAGAATCGCCAGAAAGCATGGGTCGTGATAGTGAGGATGTCAAAATAGAATAAATTGCTGTGGATCTAAAGAGAATATCAGGAACAAATATGGTAATTCATTTGGGGGAAGTCTGAAACTTTAATCAAGAATAAGGAATTTGCTTAAAATTTTGGGAAGCCTGAAAGTTAAAACCGTTTGGTTTCTAATTTTATTTCATCTTTTATGTTTTCAAGTTTCAAGAGATTTTTTTTATGATGATCAGTATGTAGCTAGTTTTCAATTTTGTTTTATGGGGGCTTTGATTTGATTAGATTTGGTCTTGTTATTTGTTGGTTGAAAGAAAAAAACTAAAACTATGGTATGAGAGTGGCATGTCATAGAAATTGAAGAAACACTTAAGGGCATGGTATTTCATGCGTTTCTTAATTTTCAAAAATTAATTTTCAATTTATTATTAAGGGTCTATTATTAATAAAGGAGGTTATTGTAATGACTTTTAAATAATTAAGGGAGTTATATGTAATTTTTAAAATAAGGAGGATAGAAATATGGTATCAATCAATCTCAAGAAAGACTGTTGTAATTTGCCCTAATCAATTTAGGTTTTTTTCAATTTGATTCTTTTTTGTTTATTTTGTTGCTCTTCAATTTTATTTTATTTTTTAATTTGGTGTAGGTTGTTGCCTTTGTTACTACCACCTATAATTGCTTATCTAGACATCATCTAAAGTAGGATATTTTAATCTGTTAGTTTTACTCTTTGAGATTTTTTTGGGTCTAGATTTAACATCTCATATTTGCTAATTTATCAAATTATTTAACTAGAATGTTTTGTTATTTAATATGCAGTTTGTTTGATCAAATCATTTATTGGTTAGTCAAAAAGTATTTTATTTTTTATGTTTTTGACAACTTAGAGGTTAGTATTTTTCCCTCGTATGTTAACTAAGTTTTATGTTAGGTAGAGACTTAAAATTTGTAGGGTTGGATATTGCATACTTCTATGGGGAAGACTTAACATTTCTTCCCATTGATTGTTGTGAAGTTTGATTGTGTCTGTGAAGTTTGATTGAATTGTTTATTTTACTTGATTAGATTTTCATGAATTAATTGAAATGAATTTTGTGGAGTGTCCTAACTTAAGAAGAGACTTTGTTTGACTAAAATTTCAACTAATTTAAATTTTTTAGGGAGCCCAAGTGAAAAGAAAAGTCCTATTTACTTAAGACTTGCATTAAATTTGAATTAAATAAATTTTTAATAGACTCCCAATTTAAAGGAGACTCTATTGAATTAAGATTTAATTCAATAAAATTTTTTAGAGACTCCTAAGGTTTTGGAAGAGGCTCCATTGAATTAAATTTGAATTAAATAAAATTTGATTAGACTCTTAGTTCCTAAAAGTTTTTAATTAATTTCTTAAGGTAAGTTTCCCATTCAAGAACCATGTTTCCCTCAAACAAACTACAAGATCTATGATTGGATGCACTATGGTCGAAAGTGGGTCAAACCCAAATTTGATGTGAGAGTCGAGGAATTTATAAATGTTTCATGCCACTCACAATAGTTTGTGAATGAATGCAAAGTTAGGCATCCCAGTGCTAATTGTAGATGTCAGAATTATTTTAATATTGACATCATTTGTTATCATTTGTAAAAGGATGGTTTTATCACAAATGATTGGATTTGGACTAAGCATGGGGAAGTTGCGACACAAGATTTTGAATATATTGGTGTTGATAATAACTATATTTGAGGTAGTTCAAGTGGGGTTCATCTAAGTGAGTATGATATAAGAAATGTTAATTGGAAGGATAACTCTAGACAATATGAGAAAATAATTTATGATGCAATTGACCCTCAATTTCATACTGATTATGAACATTCTATGAGGTTCCAAATCAAGAGGCCAGGAGATTTCTCTCTAATAAAGGTTGCAAAAACACCTTTATAGGAAGAGTTTGTACACTTGAAGTTATCTCTAGTAGTGAGGATGTTAGCTATAAGGTCTTAAGGGAACAAAGGTGTCATCTAAGTTGTTCCTTTTTATCTTTGGGACTTTTTGATGGTCCGCATTCATTCAACATTAGATTAAGTTCTGCTGAGATCCAAGGGAAAAAAACTAATTAAGATTATTAATTAAAAATTATTATAAATAATAATTAAATAAATAATTTTTCAAAAATACAAAATGATCCTTACTCTCTCCTCTTCCTCTCACGTATGTTCCCTATAAATCATCGGTTTTCTATGCTGGTAGTTACCATTGACGCTTTCCCACCTTGAAATACATGGTCACTAGCGATTTAGGTGGCAAATATAGGTTGAAGACCATAAAACAGGTAGGCTGAAAGTTTTTTGACTTTCACCCACACTCACCACCACCATCTATTGGAAAAATATAAATAAAAACTCTCTTCTTTCTTCTCTTCTTACATGGATTGCCATGGTTATGCATATAAAATGAACTGAAACACCAACAAGGACATCATGATCTTATCTTTCTTAAGAGCAAGAAGCTCTATAGTCCATACATTTATTTTTCCAACGTCACAGCTACAATGCAAAAACATGAGAAGAGAAAGAGGAAGAGAGCATGAATGTGAAGATGGTGGCATTAGTAACAACATTGGTTGTGATTTGAAAAGGATAAGTGAAGGAGTGAGTGGTAGGATGAAAAAAATTGAGACCTGATAAAGGAATAATTTAGTAATTATCCTGTGATTAAGTGAGGAGTATAAAAAAGTCCTGAAGATAAGAGGGACCAAAGTAGATGCCAGGAGGGCAAAAAGGGTCAAAGTTCATTTGACAAAGCTCCTTTGATCAATAGGCAACATTAATAAGTGAGCTTAGTCCACAATCTAGTTTCATACCACAGCATTGCTATTAGGCTAAGAAACTAGTTTCAAAACTTAGGCTTAGATATAAAATGATTGATTATTATTTGAAAGGTTGCATGTTGTACTACAAAGATGACACAACTCTAACCTACTACAACTTATGTGAAACCTCTAGGTTCAAGCCCAATAGATCTGGAAATGGAAGGCATAAGGATTTCCTTATAAACGAATGCATTGTTTAGCTCCAATTCAAAGGTTAAAAAGGTTGTATGCTTCTATGAGTTTAGCATCTCACATGAAAGATCATTACATGTTCTTAACTAGAATAATCCCTAGTCCCAACAATCCCAAAGCCAAGATTGATTTCCATCTCTAACACTTGATTGATGAACTTAAAAGAGTTATGGTATTCAAGTGTATTGACTTATGATATTTCCACAAAACACAATTTCATGCTAAAGGCAACATTGATATGGACTATCAATGACTTCGAGCTTAGGGAATGTTTCTAGGTTGGATAATGCAAGGTAAACTAACATGTTTAATTTGTATGGAAGATACAAAAGCATTCACATTAAAATTTGGGTGAAAACAACTTGTGTTTGACTATCATAAAATTTTTTAGACCTTGACCATCAATATAGGCATAATGTAACATCTCGAGTTTTCAAGCTTTTCAAAATGAATTTCAAAATTTACACATTAGGATAAATACCCTTAAATTTAAGGAGAAGTCCTTAATTATAAAGGACTATGTCCCTTTATTGTTTTCCAGAATAAGCCTATTCATTTTTATGCAATTTTGAGCTTTGGCCCCAATTCTTTGTGTGTGATTGATGATGTGTGAGCCTAATCCAATATAAGTGTAGCCCAATGCTATGATGGCCAATTTAAGATGGTGAAATATTTAAATTATTTTATTGGTGGAAATTGCAGTCTTAAAATAAAGTAAAAGCAACAATAAACACATAGGTAGCATAGTGAAAAAAAGGAAGAATCAGCAAATGAGTTGTGACTAGGGATCAAAAGCCACTCGAACCCAAAGCTAGCGGGTTCTCCTCAATATGGATTGAGGTAGTAGTTTGATTGGACATCTAGAGGTAAAATATTATTTTGGTGCCGGCCATGAGAACAGTACCAAATTAAGGCAAACTTTGAATACTAGATATAACCTCAAAATAATAATAAGGGTCAAGATTAGTCAGTGAGACAATGGGGGATAAGCTTCATTATCAAGAAGGAGATAGCTTGGATCACCAACTAAGAACTTAAATATAATGATTGCTCAATGATAAAGGAGGTAGGGGTGTAGAGACAAGTAAGAAGTTTGTCTAGAAGCAACCATCCTTGAAAGAGTGCGTGCCTAGCATCCACAATATTTCAAGTTCAAATCTCATTTTACATTTTTTCTTCCTTTCTGCTTCCCAAAACCTTCCACCATCTCTTTCTTACTCTCAAAGGAATTTTCACCCACGTACAGGAATGCGTCCTAGGAATTATCACTCAAGTTATTTTTCATCTTAGGAATCATCACCCATGTGCTTTTTTTTTTCCTTAATAATTTCCACTCACACCCACTCTCCAGTCCTATAAATAAAGGCCCGCATAACCTATTCTCCTCACACCATTTATTCATTTTCCTTTTCTTCATAAACTAGAGTTTCTCTTTCTAAAAGCAAGTGTTCTCCATTCCCTCATCTTTCTTTTGCAGTAATGGCACTAGGAGCTTGAACTAGCAAGAGGAGTGCACTTCAAGAAGCTTGGAGTTATCATTTTCAAGAGCTCTTTGGTCTATCTTCTTAGAGGTAGGAGTTGTTTTATGTGTGGATTCAAGAATCCAAGGGGAATGCTTGAGTCTTCCTATGACTCTAAGTAACCTTGGCTTGAAGATGTTGTTATTCAAATAGCTTTTGTTCATATGTTCTTTAATATTCTTCATAGTGTTCATATATGGTCTTCAATTACTCTTAATTTGATCTTGTTAGGTTAGAAGTTCAATTAGTTTGAAGTTTTTCTATGATTCTAGTCTTATATTCCCAAACACTTGCCAAACCCTTTCTACTACTTGTCTATTTAAAAAATGACACATTCATAGACCTTCAACGTGTACTTTAATGTGTTTATCTTAAAAATAGAGTTTGATCCAAATGTTTTTGTGAAAACTAGGATTAGGTGTTTTTCTTTTTACGAAATTGAATTGTTTTTCACTCTAAGGCTAAATAAGATAGTCTCATTTTATTTCAATATCACACTAACTCTCTTTTCAATGATTATGTTCATGCACATTCATATGCCTTCAAAGTGTTCTTCACAACTAGGGATTTAATCCAAAGCTTTTCATGAAAATTTAGTTTAAGTGTTTTCACAAGTATGGCCATCAATGATTTTTAAAATCCTAGGCTAAATGAATCAATTTCACACCCTTACACAGCCATCTACACCCAAAAGTAGAATTAACCAAAAACCTTCATGAACTATATGTCTGATTCAAAATGTATGTTATATCTTGATGTTATGAATGATTTATTGGATTGAAATGTTCATTCTCATGCTAGAAGGTAAATGATATTGATATATATATATATATCTGTGTGTGTGTGTGTGTGTGTGTGTTTGCATGTGTTTCTTATGTCAATATACATTACATTGCATTCAAAGATTAAAAACGATAATGAAAATTTATAATATAATGGGAATAATCCTAAAGGCGAGCATGATGAGCCACCCTATATACCCTCGTTGTAACAGCCTAGACACATGGCAATGCTAATATTGTCTGCTTTGGGGCCTGATGCCCTTCACGAGTTTTCTCTTTCCCTCTAGCGAGGGAAAACACGTCTGCAAGGGAAAGGTATCCACACCCTTATAAGACATACTTCGTTCTTCTCCCTAACCAATGTGAGACTAGTTCCATCCCCTTTATGGGGACCTAGCATCCTCGTTAGTACAGTGATCCCCGGGACTGGCTCTGATACCATCTGTAATAGCCTAGACACCCGGCAATGCAGATATTATCCATTTTGGGGCCTGGCGCCTCTCACAGGTTTGCTCTTCCCCCTGGTGAGGGAAAATGTGTCTGTAAAGGGAAGGTATCCATACCCTTATAAAGCATGCTTCATTCTCCTCTCCAACTGATATAGGACTAGCTCCATCCTTCCATGGGGACCCAACATGTTATTTGAAAAATAGTGCATGAGAAGGGAGTCAAATCGTGCTTTCTAAATACTTCTTCTTGAATCTGAAACATAAAACATAAAGGGTACTATCAAGCATGAAGCTTGAAGTGCAGGGGAATAATGGTTAAAAGTTTCAGAAAGAAGATTTCTAAGGCTTAAGAATTATAATGTATTTTAATAACTCTTAATTAATATTCAACATAAAGCATATAACGTAAAAACAAAATGTTAGGGAAGAGAGAATGAACACAAAAGTTTTTATACTGGTTTGGCTAACCTACCTACATCCAGCACTCAACACATGTTGAGATTTCATTAATAACAACTTTCTCAACCTGAGAAAGTAAACGGATAGTCTTTACAATAGTATTCCCAAGCTCTCATATTGCACAATAACCAACCCTAACTGCGACTTAATCGAGTAGTTCTAAACTAACCTTTCCAAGCTGAAACCATGACTTGCAGACAACTTTTACTGCCTCGTTGTAAGTAGTCTTGAACCAACCTCTTCAAGCTGAACCGTGATGGGCAAATACCTCTATCATCACATTGCCAGTAGTTTTACCTTAGCCTCTCCAAGCTATGTCTCATACTGATCACTAACAGATTAAGGTTACAAAGGTTATGTGTTTGGGTTGCCACTCAAACTAACCTACACCCATGTTTCCTTAAGAATATTTGCTAATACTAACCTAGGAAACATGAGCGCCTTCTTTCACATATCTTTTCAACAAAAGAACATACAAATCATTACAAAATAAGGAAATAAGATTTTTACACTTTAAGATGATTGATTACATATTATGATGAACAGCAGAGGAAGTATGGAGAGATTTTTCCAGAGTTTTTTCTCTTATATCTTCAACTCTCTCATCGGAATTCATGTATGGAATCTCCATTTATACAGGTCCTTCTTCATGACCGTTGCCTTTGATCAGATCTCCAAGTGATACATGTAGATCATCAATTGTGTCTTGGAACATTACTTTATAGAGGTAGGCTGACAGACTTGTCACATCAGTTGCAGAAGTAGTTGTATTTTAGAGGTTTCTGATGTCCTCATTTTCCTTTTACTTTCTGATCATAGTTTCTGAACCCATCTTTCTAGAAGATAGGATCATGAGTCAATTAGGCAGAAGAGATGACGTACCAATTATAACACCGGGTTTGATTCGAGATTTGAATTTTGAAATTCGAATTTTCCTTCCATTTCCCTTAGCATTCTGTGCTCCACAGTTAAGTGAGATTTCTGACAGTGTAATCAATCTCTTCAATATTTCTTTGATCTTCTAGTCTTCAATCTTAGCTATTGATGATGACTTCTTTGCGATTGTAGTGATTGATGAATAAGTAACACGTTGCTCTTAGACACAAGTTGATTTCTTCATCTTAAGTGTAATTTCTGATGTCCCGTACTACTTTTTGAAGATCCTTTCCTTGGTTTCTTGATCATTGACTTGATCTACTTTAGTCCTTAGACATTTACACTTTCTTTGCACGAGATAATATACACCTTTTTCAGCTTAATCTCTTCCCTTAAGATAAACATGATTTCTCATGTGTAGTGAAATCATTCCCGATTCAAGTCTACTTCCATGTCTTTGGCCCGTAAACATGAATACGTTCTTTGCTTGAAATAACATTCACTTTCTTTGTTACTTAATCTCTTCCCCTAAGATAAATCATCCTCATACTTGCAAAGTGAAACATTATTCTTGCTTTAAGTCTGTATTATGCTTTAATCTATATACACATTCTTTGCTTGACATAATATTCACTTTCTATTTAGCTTAATCTCTTTCCATGAGATAAAGCATACTTACACATGCAAAGTGAAATATTAATCTTGCTTTAAGTCTGTGTGATACAAAACAAATTAACCTGTTATGCTTTGTCAAGAAAATCAAGGTAGTCATTAGTCATTCTTCAAAGTATTTTCTTTAAATTGGTTTTGTTGTCATTCAAAACAATGAAGCTCTTACTTTCTGAATGGTTCTGAAGTTTACATGTGTAACACCTTAAAAATTATTTAAAAATTAATTTGAGCTTTACTAATTATAATTTCAAAAATCCAATAGGCATAGAAATGGTGAGGACCATCCAATGAATCTGTAAAAAAAAAAATGTGAATAGTAACCTAGTGGGCCCCACGGGACAGCCGAAACCCTAGAATTGAGACTCGAAGATGCCCAAATATGAGAAAATATAAGATTAAGATTAGAAATGGGTAGGAATAAAGATTTGATACCTAGAATCAATTTTTGGGCAATAGTTGATTACTTGGGTATACTACGTTACCCGTTAGATAAATTTTCGGTGTGTGATTCCTAATACTGAAAGCTGGTTTAACCTTAACAAAAGGAGGATGTTTATGCATTTAAATCACATGAATGGCTAAGATTCAATCTTCAATAACAAGATCAAATCCTAGCCATCCATTTTAGTTTCTTTTCATAAAGCAATTACACTTTATAATTAAATAATGATTTCACCTAAAATAAGATATGCATGAGCTACCAGCTTCATTAAATCTCCACTTCTCATTCTCGGCCAGCATAGAGAGAGTAGCCAACTCCATTGTTGCTTCACCTAAGCCACAGAAAACTTGATTCAAGCCTCAATTTTCCTAGCCTAGACATGATAAAACCACAAACTCTCTTTGCAAAACTTGTTCTACTCATCAATACCTACTAGTCTAATCGATTGAAATTTCAATTCCTCACCTTGATACCTCATACCTCACTGATTAGGGAAGGTTTTGGGACTATTTTGGTGGCTCAAAGTGAGCAAGATCACTCCTGGATCATCCTTTGGAACCAAGATCCCTAAAGCCACCCAAGTAGGGATTTTGAGTCGATAGACATATCAGCTAGGAATAAAATTGTGTGTCATTCGAAAATAGAAAACATGACGTCTGATTATCACGTATAGAAATGAGCCCAATCTTGATAAGCAGTATATTTCCCATATGTGGTGTTATCTACTATAAATACCATTTGGTATAAATTGTATAAACTAAGTTTTTCCTATGTTGATGAAAAGAGAAAAATGCACTGAATTGAGTTTTGTAGCATGGTATAAACTAAGTTTTTTCTATGTCGATGAAAAGAGAAAAATTCACTGAATTGAGTTTTGTGGCCATAAGTATAAGCAGGCCCCTTGAAGAAAATTTCACTGTAATTGGCACATGCATGGTTATATCATACTGAATTATGCTGTTTAGCATTATTTGGTATGATCTTGAGCCTTATGTTACCTATGAATTAAGTGGGTGAATGTTAAAAGTAACCCACTTTGGAATTATGATTTGAAACTTTAAAAATGAACTGTTGTTATGTAATGCATGATCTTTTTTGCTTAATAAACTAAAATGGCTGGAATGATGATGATGACATATATTGTTATGTATTTGGGGGAATGCCCTACTAAGAATTGTATAATTCTCATCCCATATGTGTATGTGTTCCCGTGTCGTCTCTAGGTTGATCCAAAGGACTAACCGACTACTATATAAGAAAAATTGGAATTGCAATGGTTCAATGTCTGAGACTATAGTGGTTGTACTTGATTGTAGGAATATGTATATATGATAGTGAACAGATATATATTAAAGCTCATAGAATAGCTTTCCTTTTGTACTTGACATTGTATTTAATAAAATGTTTTGTTTCTTTCTTATATATTTTAATGGAATTACGAAACAGTTATTACACAAATTTCTCGAACTTGCTATAGATATGTAAGAAAGGTCCACTAATCAATAAGTAACAACTCTTGAGTATAATGTCATGACTTAAGAATGATGTTATACTTAGGAAGATGTTACACAACGTCCTCGCTAGCACACTGATCCCAAGACTGGATCTGATACCATCTGTAATAGCCCAGACACCCATCAATGCAGATATTGTCTACTTTGGGGCCTAGCGCCCTTCACGAGTCTGCTCTTCCCCCTAGCGAGGGAAAACACATTTGCAAGGGGAAGGTATCCACTATAATACCCCAATTTTAAATAAAAGGGTTAGAAAGTTTTTTTTGAACTAAAAATGGTGCAATTACCCTTACTTGTCGCTCCGGGTCTTGAATTTTACACGTCCTTGGAGAGCCATATGATAGAGCCGTATCCTTGGGACCAAAAGTCACGGTAATTATTCCCTAGAGAAAAATAAGTTAAAGAGTGATTTTAATTGAATTTTATGGAACCTTTAAACATTTCATTTTTAGGCTACAAGTTTATAAAATCGTAAGAATTCCCGAATTTGAACTAAAACTCAAAATTTGAATTTTGATTTATTGGGATTTTAATTTTTCTGATATTTTATTTGAATCCAAATAGAGGGTTTTTCCTTATTTACATTAAAATAAATAAGGACATTAAGAAATGTAAATAAGTGAGAACTAAGATAACTTAGTCTAATACATGCCAATACTTGAATTGTTGCTCAAAGATCTGAGAAAAACCATTCTGAGCACTACAGCAGTCCTGAAACAGTAAGATGAAGCATGCCAAAAAAATCATGCGCTTTGGTGAGTGCTGCAGCACTCAAAATTTTTATAAAACCCTTTGTTTTGGGTCCAGAACAGTCATATACTCAAAAACACACCCCCACACCTTTCTAAACATGAAAACTACATCTCTCTGCACCTTTCATGCTCAAACCTCCATTTTCTCTCATTTTCTTCAAGTTTAATCTAGATTTTTCCACCTTCCAAGCTCTAAGGTATGTTCCTTCATGGATTATGCTTCCTTTCTTTTAAGATTCTCTTGTTTTTAAAGAGGTTGGCATAGAGAAGTTTATGGTTCCTAAGGAAGTGAGGTTTTTCATAGTGTTAGACTGGTATCTATGTAAATAGGAAGTATTAGAGGTTAATCTAGAGCTTTATTGATTCTATGCCAGATAATGGTGTTATTTATGCTTCCCTAAAGTCCTATTGATGTTGGTTTTGCTTATTCCACCCCTCCAAGTGAGTGGGTTCATATATGTGATCTCTATGTTATGCATTAGATGTTTTTTTCATTTCTTTGATTTTAGAGATTTTTTTACAAGGATTTAAAGTTACTATTGGTTTATGTTTTAGAGCTCCCGGTTTTAGAGCATAAAACTTGTTTTTGATAAAACTCATAGGACCATGTTTGTTATATTGATTTTAAATTGAATTGATATTCATGGGACCATGTTTATTATACTGATTTTAAATGAATTGAATATATATATAACTGTTAGAAACTTTTATGATGGTTGAAATGAATTCTAGAAATGGTGTATGAATTTTTGAATGGATTCTGGCAATGGTTTATATATATATGCTACAGTTTTATACCTAGATACAAGATATAAAGAAAAGATTAAAATTGTGATTGTAAACTTTGCTATTTCAAAAATATGATACTGAGAGTTCTAGTTATGAAAAGCTTGATAGTCTGGATTATGTTTTAGAGGATAAATCAAAAGGTTTTAGAGCTTGAATCTTCAAGAGATTTAGGACAATTGACGGGCACATATTTTGTGAGTTTATGAAATCACAAATTTCTACAAAGGATGATCCCTTAGACATGATTTCATAGCCACAGTTATATTAAGGTCAGACTGTTGGAATCAGATAAATTCAGAGCTCTCAGAAAGTTAAAAGGTTTTAAAAGTTCTCAGATTTATATGGGTCTTTTTTATTTAGTTTAGACAGTAGTTATAGAGAAATAACTAACGAGTTAACGACTGGAATTGATCGTTAACCTTAGTACTAAGTTGTCCCTAAGGGACAATCTCACATATCATAGCAGAGAATGAAACCTATTTAGGTGTCCAAATTTGGTTCATTAAGAACCATAGATCAGAGCATATATGATTATGTCATAATTAATAGACATAATCACATATCAGAGTAGAGAAACAATTATATTATAATTGATGGACATAACCACAAAGCAAAGATTATTGTCTCTAAAAGCTACTACACTCTGAGTTTATATGATTTCAGGTATGAAAGTATATTGAAAAAATTGTTCTTTGAGTTGTAACATGATGAATGGGACATATACACACACACACACACACACACACATATAAGACTTTTGAGTATTATTAATGTTATTATGATTTTTATGCATTATTCTTTGGTGTCCCATGAAAGAGGGTTTTAGGTGAAGACTCACTCACTGAGTTTTGATGACAAAACTCACCCCTCTGCTTCTCTTTCTATCACAGATATCGTAGCTGCAGAAGCTCCTTTTCCATAATCTTTCCAGTAGCAGTAGAGTTCAGTTGGTAACCTTCACTTTAGTGAAGCATTCTTATCTTGTTTAGAGTGCTCTAGTACACCACAGGCAAGATCCTAGACCTTAGATCATATTTTGCATCTTGTATGCTACGGTAATATTTCAGGTTTTGTGTTTAATAACTTAATTTCATGCACATTTTGAAACAGAGTAGCCTATATTTAAATGTTGTAGTATGACTTTAGACAGATTATGAAACTACAGACTTAGTTATTTTGGTCACTTTGATTGTTTTGGATTTGAGAAATAGGTAATTTGTATGTAGCAAAAGAAGTTTTATTTTAAATAATTTTATAATTAATTATGCATATAGAGAAACCTAGGTTACGAGGCTTACATGAGAACCTGATTTCTCACATGCCGGTCCCGTGCCCAAATCGGGTCGTCACATCTACATCCTTATAAGTCATGCTTTGTTCCCTGCCTCAACCGATGTGGGACTAACTCTATCCCCCCATAGGAACCCAGCGTCCTCGTTGGCACAACAGATATTGTCTGCTTTAGGGCCTAGCACCCTTCACTGATTTGTTCTTCCCTCTTGGCGAGGAAAAATGCATCTGCGAGGGGAAGGTATCCACAGGCTTATAAGGTATGCTTTGTTCTCCTCCCCAACTAATGTGGGACTAGCTCATCTCCCTCATGGGGACCTAGCGTCCTCACTGGCACACCGATCCCGAGATTGGCTCTGATACCATCTTCAGCTAGTCTTGCATCGATTGGGGAGGATAACGAAGCATGCCTTATAAGGGTATAGATAACTTTCCCTTGCAGACACTTTTTCCTTCGCTAAGGAGGAAAAGCAAACCCGTGAGGGGCACCAGGCCCCAAAGTGGACAATATCTATATTGCTGAGTGTCTAAGCTGTTACAAATGGTATCAGACCTAGTCCCAGGATCGGTGTGCCAGTGAGGACACTAGGTCCCCATGGGGGAAGAAGCTAATCCCACATCATTAGAGAAAAGAACGAAACATGCCTTATAAGAATGTGGATACCTTCCCCTTGTAGATGCATTTTCCCTCACCAGGGGGAAAAGCAAACCCGTGAGAGGCGCCAAGCCCCAAAGTAGACAGTATCTACATTACCAAGTGTAAAGCCAGTCCCGGGATCAATGTGCCGGCAAGGCATTGGGTCCCTATGAGGAGGATGGAGCTAGTCCTACATTGGTTGGGGAAGAGAATGAAGTATGCCTTATAAGGGTGTGGATATCTTCCCCGTGCAAACTCATTTTCCCTCGCCAGAGGGAAAAAGCAAACCCGTGAGGTGTGTCAGGCCCCAAAGTGTACAATATCTGCATTGCCAGGTGTCTGGGCTATTACACTTACCTATAAAGTGTGATCCTAAAGCAAGCATAGTGACCCTTATTACGTTAAGAGATGAGCTTATTGCCTAACTCTAGCAATTATGTGGTAATAGGTTAAGGCATACTATTGTAAAAAATCTACACCCAGAATATATCGTACTTCAGGTGAAATAGTTGCACCCAAGTGAAAGATAACATGAAAGTTAAAGTTGTAAGTAAAGTATTAGGTCTCCACCAAGTAATGGGTTAGGGCGATGTAGATGAAAGTTAAAGTAAAGAAAATATGTGTGATACCCCAGGTACACGTGTCAGTAGACAAGCTCCGTAAGACCCTAGAATCCCCTGGGACCAACCCATGTTGCCAGGTCTTGAATTTCACTAAGTCCAGATCCTACACCTACTTGAAGAGCTATATGATAGAGCCACATTCTTGGGATCAAAAGTCCCAGTAATTTTTCTCCAAAGGAAAATAAGTTAATGAATGATTTTTAACGAATTTTAGGAAACCTCTAGCCGTTTCAGTTTTTAGCACAAGCTATAACAAAGATAATGATTTTGACTATATATATATATGGCATCAGTTTCATCATTATGAATATGTTTTATGCATGATTATTATTAAATATGATATTAGAGATGAAAGTTTGAATATATATGACTTCACAAGCTATAACAAAGATAATGATTTTGACTATATATATATATATATATATATATATATATATATATATATATATATATAGCATGAAAATGAAATTTAGAAAGCCATAAGACCATGATTGGTAGATTGTCTGCTATGGAAATGTTTCATGTGCAACTCTAAGAGAATTATTGCAAGAAAATATGATTTAATGAGTTGTTATTTTATCAAACATGTTTTAAGAGCTTATGGTATCTTTATGCTTCAAGACTTGAGATTTTAAAATACGATTTTAGAGTATTCAGTTAAGGTATATATTGGAAAATTGTGAACAAGAGTGTGATTAAGCTTCTAGAATAAATATGTTATATTTTCCAAGTTTATAATTGTAAACCCCAGTGTTTGAACTATGATATTAGAGTTATCAAGTATATGAGAATATTTAATGTAAGAAATGAATTTCAAACTTTAGTTTTATGGTACCAAGAGGTATAGAATTCAGTATGATTCCTAGCAACTACCAAATACATATTCTGTGGGCTTGAACTCAAAATGCCTACAAGTAGTGAACCCTTGGGCTCGATTTTCATAGCCACAGTTATGCTAAAGTCAAATTGTTAGAGTTATATAAGCTCAGAACTCTCAAAGTACTAAGAATTTAGGGGCTCTTATTTACTAGGAGCTGAAGACCCACCTTTCATATTTAAATGATTTAATATGTATCCAAAGATTTTATGATTTCAAGAATAGAATAATTATATAGATTTTTAAACCCATAGAAAAGCCAGAATAGAGTTTTAGAGAAATAATTAGTTTTTATGATTTAGAGACTAGACGATAGCTATAGAAAAACAAATAGTGAGTTAACGGCTGGGAAAAATGATCATTAACCTTAGTACCAAATTTTCTTTAAAGGCAATCTCATAGAGCAGAGATGGAACCTAGTTAGGTGTCCAGTTCAGATCCTTAAGGGATCCTAGAGGTTAGAAAATTTGCTATGCCGTGATTGACATGCATAGCTAGAGAATTTATCATTATGCACTACATAACTAGAGATCCATGTTTCTCTATTAGAATACTGTTATTTATGTTTTTAGAGATATTTTTATGCTTTTCGGAGAATATTTGATTTAAGAGCTATTATGTATATGTATGGAAATGATTTCTAGTTAGAGTACAAATTTAGATATGTTTTTTTTTATGAATTTAATAAATTTAGAAACCTCTTTTCTTCTGTACAGTTATGCATATGAATATCAAGTTGTTTATGTTTGCTGCATGTATATTATATATTGAATATTCCCTGGTTGTCCCATATGGGTAATGGGTGAGAGCTCACTTACTAAGTCCATTGACTCACCCATTTCCCTTCCTCTCATAGTTGCAAGTTCAGAGGCGGTTCAAATTCCTGTTCCATAAACGCAGTTATTTCCAATGGTGAGTCTTAATTTGCAGTAAAGCCTAGAATATGACTATATTAACGTAGAGTACTCCAGTAGATGTGCAGGTAGGATCCTAGCCACACATACACGTTGATATATTATATTTTTTTTCAGAGATTATGTAATTGAAATGTAAAAAATGGTTAGAGATTTATGTGATCAACTAGAGATGTATTTGTAAGTCAGTTTTCAAATGTCAAGCTTTTCAAGTTTAAGATTAATACTATGTACAAAAACAGTTATGATTTCTAAATCAGTGGATTTGGATAAGATATATTCAGAGCTTGAAATATTAAATACTTTCAGTTTATGGAATTAAATATTATGTTTTAATTAGAGAAAAATACTAAATATTTAGAAGAGATCATATTTTAAGTATTATATTATGCATTTACAGAGCCACATCACCCAGAAGACTTACGTGGGGATGAGATTCCTTATGTGTCAGTTTTGTTCCCAAGTCGAGTCATGACAATATGAAAGACATGCATGCATACTTTAAGAATTACATGATATTATGAATATGCTCATAGTTATGCTCATGAAAAATATTGTTAGTTAAGAAGCATGTTGTAAAACGAATCTGCTCTAGCTAATAAGATTTTAGAAAACCCTAAGTAAACATTATCTATAGTATGCTCACTTTTCATAACAAAGCCAAAATGGCTATGACATATAGATGACACCCGTAGTTCCCTCGTGAGAAATTAGTTCTCACTTTTTTGTTTGTTTATGTATCATCTCATATGAGGTAATGCCGTTAATCATAGTTTCTATCAGTAAGATGAACTCATGATCAAAGATGCAGACATGGCTATGGATGTGGACGTCGCCTTGGAGTTGTTTTATGTTTAGCATAGATCATGCTATGTTTTATTTGTTATGCTTATATTATTAACAAACTTTGCTATCAAGTTTATACATAATTACTTTGAGATTTATTATAATGCTTTATTTTCTCTTTAATCTTATACTTTATTATTTCACTTATGGCTCATGCCCTCTTTTTAAAAAGAAAATTTTATTTACTAATTTCACTAAGATATTTTAAGAAAAGTTCCACAAAAGCATAAGTAACGACAAACAAAGCCCGTATTACAACTTAAATGTAGTATGGATTTATTAGAGTGTTACATGTAATAAGTCTAGATTTAGAAAGAATGGGGGTAGGGATTATGAGACTCCAGTTAGCCTAAGTGATAACCAAGTTTGGAAAAAAGTTGAAAGTTTTTCTAAGATAGTTAAAAAGAGTAAATCCATAGTATTTCAAGGATATGGTGTAGATCATAATTGGATCAAACAAGGTATTTTTTGAGAGATGCCCTACTGGGGGATAATCTGGTTCGTCATTGTATATATTATGCATGTTGAAAAAAGGTGTTTAATAAAATTATGAACACTATAACAAGCACTGATAAAACCGAAGATAATGAGAAGACATGGTTGGATTTGGTAGAGTACTATAGGCAACCTGAGTATAAGTTTATAAGAAAGGAGGGATGACGTGAGTGTAAGTCAAAGGCTAATTACACACAAAAATCTGTACAAAAACAATATGTGTGTAAGTGGATACAAGAGTTGAAGTTGTTTGATAGTTATGCTTCAAGCTTGGGTAAATGTGAATGTTGCACAAAGGAATTTTTTTGCATGAAGAGACACGATTGTCATGTATTTATGAAGTGCTTACTTTTTTAATTAATTTTAGAGAACTGCATACCCTTTTTTGGAATCCATGTTGACGATGCATAACGGTTATACTTCAAACATGGATAAATGCATGAATGTTGCACAAGTGAAGTTTTTAGGCGTGGAGAGTCACAATTCATGTATGTAAGCAGTGTTTACTTTTCATTGCTTGTAGAGAATTACATAACTTTGTTTGAAAGTCATTGACCAAGTTTAGTGAATATTTTTAGAGACTTATGCTTAGTGTAACGCCCCGATTTTCTATTAGAGTGAGAATGACCAAAATGCCCTTGAGGTCATTTTCGGCCCGAAATTCGAGGAAAGCTGATCTGGCAGTACTCGAAGGGCAAACTCAATGTTGGAAGGGGATTAGATGACTTTTGTACCTTTCCAGGATCGAAAATCTCATTTTTCAAGTTTTCAAGTCAAAATGACCAAAATGCCCCTGCGGTGTTTTACCAGTTTGCAAGTGCCAGATGAACCCGGAACTTCTCCAGATGGCTTTAAAAGGCATTTTTATGTATTCTATGACTTTATTTTTTGTCCTGGAGGTCCCGGGCGAAATTAGTACAAAATTACGGTTTTGCCCCTAGTCTCGTGTTTTTACGCTTAATCGCGTGATTAAGCAAACCTAAGTAATATTAGGCTCTAATCGAAGGTTAATTAATTTCCATAATTAATATTGAGTTAAAATAATTTATTAAAGTTGATTAGAACCTAGAAGTACTTAATTACAACTTAAAATCTTATTTTAAATTCAAGACTCCTAGTCATGGAATCTTAAATAGTATTTTCTCTTTCCAATTCCTTAAATCATGGAATTGTGTTACATATTGTTTATTCACAAATGAGTTTTTAATTCTCTAATGATGTATGAGCACTCCTAATCTTGTCATAAAATCTTTAAACCTCATTCTTAGTTACCTGAACTTAAGCTTAATTATTCATAACCTTGTACCTAAGCTAATACACACTTAAACCTATCATTAACACCCAATTACATGAGAGATTTTTCCTCTCTCCTTGCTGCCCCAATCTGGCCGTGCACTCCTCCCCCTCCATATGCATCACATGTTCAAATTTTCAACACTCCAAGGCAATACCTCAAGTCACATACACCATACCTTGTCATACTTTCAATCAAGCTTGATTTTCCAAGTGAATAACTATTTAAAATAACCCATTTTCCTCATTTATTTGTGGCTGAAAAACTTCCAGCCATGCTTTGTTTCTAGAAGCCTAATTTCATTCAAAAATTGATAGGAAATTTATTCACATCAAGCCATAGATTATATCATACACTCCATACTTCAAACCATGCTTGAATGACCTTGTGTAAGAGATATTTTTCTCTCCTTTTTTCCCCCTCAATGCTATGGCCAAGGTTCCTCTTGGAGGGCCTCAATGTTTTGTTTTCCTATAAATAGGTGCCTTAGATGAACTTGTGTCACTTTTAGTCTTTTGGTAAGTTTCAAGTTTCTAAGCTTTCTTGAGTTTCCTTTCTTTTTCTCTCTAAGTTTCAAGAGAGTTCTTCCTTTCTTTTCATCTTCATCTTCATCTTCATCCTCTTTTCATCTCATAATCATCTCTCAACCTTCAAACACCACCCCATAGCCTTGAACCATCATCAAACCTCTCAAACACCATACCTCAAACACAACCTCACTTGAAACACAACTCCAACCTTCTTGTTCTTTCTTGGCTGAAACCATCTAGCCCCAAGAAGGAGCTCATCATCTTGTTTTCCTTTTCAAAGTATTCAAGTTTTCATCTTCACTCTAGGTAGGAGTGTTTTTCCAAACTTTATTTCTTGAAAAATGAGTTTCTCTAGCTTTCTCTTGGACTTTCTTTTGAAACTTTCTTTGTTTTCTTTCCTTGATGTTTCGGCCTCTTGGCCTTGGTGAGCACATGATAGCTCAATGATGAGAGCTCCTAGGTGATGACTTTGTGTTCATCTCAAAGGAACCTCTAGAGCTTGAGTTTTTGCTTTCTTTGAGTTTCAACTTTATTGACCAACTCAAGATGATTTTTACTCAAGAACACCTTTACTTCCCTTGTTATTTTTGTTTTCGGTTCCTTGTTCCTTTTCCTTTAAATATTTCGGTTTTGATTCCTTGATCTTTGAGGTTTTATTTTGTTTTGAAAGTTTATTTATTTTGAGCTTGATGATGATGTTCAAGAACTTCATAGTTCCCTTGAGAACTTGGTTCAAGAACTCTAAAGCTCTCTTTGTGATGAGATGAGTGTTGGGTTGTCATATGTTAAAGTCTTGTATGAGCTCTAGCCAACCTTAAAATGAACCTTGCATCATGTTTACTTTTATGCTTTGCACATCATATTTACTTTCCTTGCTATCACTAAGTATCAAGATAATGAATGAACTTGCATTATCATGTTTATATTTCAAGCTATGCATTATCATGTTTATGTTTCAAGTTCTCACATAATATCAAAGATAAAAATAAGTTGCATCTCATGTTTATTTTATGCTATCACTTTACTTTCTAATGGAACCTAAAATGAATGCATGAGCATGTTTATTTTTATGTCATCACTTAAATGAACCTAGAGCTCAAAGACTTGCCCATTGTTGTCTCAAACAAAGGCTTGAAAATATTTATTTCCTTGGCTTAAGCATTCTGCCTCTAAGGATTTGTTTGTTTACAAGTATTGAAAACTATGTTTTATAATTTTTTTTTCTAAGCTTTTGTGAGTTCAAGGAATACAAAGAACTAAGTTTTATGAATTTAGGACCTCTTGAGACAAGTTTGATTTAGCTACTTCCCTCTTAAATATTTTTATGATTTTAGATGATAAAAATGTTTATAAATGAGTTTTGAAAGTTTGAAAAGGGTTCCAAGAGAAACTAGTATTTTATGTGCTTTAGAAATTGTGTTTGATGTCTTTAAATGGAGATGTTGTTTTGGTTCTACCTTGCTATGTTTGGCCACTGTATGTGCTGTGTTAATGATGATAAAATGTTTATGCTTGAGTATAATTAATGTTAAAACTCATATGGAAAAGATAAGAGAAGTTAAAAACTAGAAAAGAATTAATTTGAGAGTTTTAGATCCCTTAATGTTTGAATTTTCTGGATTCTGTCCAGCAAGGTTTAGTAATGCTAATCATGGTTTTAAATTATTCTAAATGTGTAGGAATGACTCATAATTGGTTTAGGACTTGATCTTGATGCCTTAGGAACAGACTGGACTTAGAAAGGGTCATTGTTGTGACTCCTAGATACCCGTAAAGTTAGGATTATGAATTCTGCATCCTTGAGGTTTAGAGATGTTCTTGACCATAGTGTGAGGTGAGAAATACTTAGTTATAACCTTATAAGTTCCCGAGAGATTAAGTTTGATTATTTATAACTTAGATTGTGACTTAAGGACCTTAAGGGTCAAAGCAAAAGACATTAAGAGATCTTTTATTTCTTTGTGTTTGATAATGCAAGTATGATATGTGGACATGCATGAGGTGATGATATGAGTTATGATGATGTGATCTTTTTATGTTGATGCTATGATGATGTGTGAATGCATGTGCGAGGATGAAACCGTTTATATGACTTTAGAAATCAATTATGAAATGTGAAATTGAATGTGTAAGTACATGCATTATGAGTTGATGTAGCATTCTATGATGAAGTGCATAAATTTATGAGCATGATATACATATTGCATGAGGTTCCATGATGATAGTTGAGGGCATATGTTTATGAAGCATTCTTGCATAACACACCGAGACGCATTTCTCCTACCTCGGTAAGGAGATAACAAAATCGTGAGGGTATGGTAGATGCAGACTGCTAGAGCGGACAAATTTACTGTGCACTAGATGCCGTAGATACGTTTCGAAGAAGGAAATAGCCCTAACCTGCACTCTAGGAGTCGGTGTATTAGGTGATCCTCAAGTCCTTAACCCGCACTCAAGGAGTCGGTGTATTAGGTGACCCTTAAGCCCCTAACCCGTACCCTAATAGTCGGGATTCTATCTCATGGTTCGTTTATTCAGATAATGAGTTGGAAACTAGTGATGTGTTACCCCCTCTATTTTTTCCCCATGTTAAATCTAGTGACGACTAGTTAGGATTGAGCTCATTCCTAGGCGATTAGGTGAGACGGAGTTTGGGGACCATGATAAAAATCACCGGGGCGGTATGTCGATTGGATTTAGGTGACCGTGTTTAAGAGGGTGGTCTTTGAGAGGGTGGTCTTTGAGAAAAAGAACTTAAGAGTTCCAGCATAAGAAAGAGATATGATATTTTTAAAATCACACAGTTATGAGAAGAGAAAGAGTTTTATATGCCACTTATATGTTACTGTTTATCTTGACATTGTGTTCTATCGTTGTTTGCATAAAGTATTGTCATGGATTCATCCAATATCTGTTGCATTCATACCATTAAGATCCATACTAAAAGACACCCACTTCGGATAAATAGATTTGAGAAGTTCAAAAGTTAAACCTTATGCATGACCACCTTTTTATAATTAAAACCGAAGTGGCTAGGGACGATGACGATGAAACGTGTGTTGGAGTCGGAAATCCCTACTGAGAATCTTGAATGAGTTTCTCATCCCTCTCTCTTTCTTTTCTTCCGTGTCGTCTCCAGACGAAGATGCTGGTGTATCTCATGACGCGGTTCGTGATTTCTACTAAGGCATGGGCATGAGGCATGCACTATGAGTCGGACTAGTGGGACGTAATGGACGCGCGTAGATGCCGCTTTAGTTTTATAATTATAGAAGTGTATTTCTTTTGATGTGACAATAGGGCTATGATAGTCGTAAATTATGTACCTATGATTCTGTTGTGATGTAATGAACAACCTTTGTGTTTTGTGACCATGAATGATATGAGATCTCTTTTCTATATGTTAGTCTTTGTTACGTCATACGCGGCTCTCACTTTGATTTTATATTTCAAAAAAAAAAATTACCCGTATTTCCGCTAAGTATTTTCATAAAAGAATGAGACTAAGAAGTAATAACCTAATGATTAATCTAATGTGTTCTAGAGTATTGGGTTAAAAATTAGGATGTTACACTTGGGCACTCTTAGGATTAAAGATCTCTTGGTCATTGAGAAAAATATACCTTCAATTTTGTGTAAATTAGAGAGAATATTTCCCCATAGCTTCTTTGACCTATGCACTTGGCGTTTGAAGCATGGGTATGTAGGTTGGTTCAGTACAGATGGATGACACATATCTCCAAGGAGACTTCTGTCTTTTGCTCCTATTACTTTGAGTCACATGTTCAATTTAGATTAAAAAGGGTTGATCGGAATGCTAATAGGGGTAAAAGTTTAATTTAGCCTATGTTATTTCTATTCACTTAGCTTGACGTGCTACTAGGAAACCCACCAACCATTGGCTTTTAGAGAGAGAAAAGCATGTTGCAGACCAGTCGATCATTATAAATTGCAATGAAGTGCAACCATTCAAAATGAAAAGGACACCCACCTATCACTCTTTCAATTATTAATATTCTCTCATAAATCAAATCTTATTTTACTTCCAATATTTATAGGTATCAACAAGTTGATAAACATACCTTTGAATATTTTTTAGCACAATTCAAATCCTATCTATATGACTTAGCTAACAAGTTATAATTTAATCTAAAATCATTATCTTGTTTTAGTTGTTCTCTTGTATATATTGATTTTGGAGAAGGGGATAAAGACAGTGGGGGAATGGGCAAGAAAAATAAGAATAGGACGAAAGAGTAACTGAAAAATGAGACAAAGAAGAAAATGAATTCCTATTAGAAGAAGAAATGAGTAAGCTGTAAGTTCCAGAACCTTTCAGAAAGTATGTGAGCTATATTATTTTGAATAACAACAAAACCAATTTAAACGAAATATTTTGAAGAACGACTAATGCCTACCTTGAGTTTCTTGACTAAGCATAATAAATATTTTTGAAATGCATAACATGAACTTAAGTGAGAATAATTTCACTTTACATGTGCAAACATATGTTATCTCGTGTTAAGAGACTGAGCTTAAACAAAATGAACATTATATCATGCAAAGTAAACTTACATACATCAAGGAATGAAGTAAATCAATTCAAGAACAAGAAACCGAGGCAAGGGTCTTTAGAAAGTAGCACGTGACATCAAAAAGTACGCTAAGATGATGAAATCATGCAAACTCTGATAACAACGTGTTACTCAGTCTTCAATCATCATAATCGCAAATCATTCAACATCATAAAGCCCATATTGAATATCAGAAGACCAAATTTGTATCATGAAACTGATAGCACATGTCAGAAAGCTCACTTCAATGTGAAGCGTTTAATGCTACAAGAAAAGGAGGGAAATTTGAATTTCAAATTTCAAATCTCGAGTCAAACATAGTTTCAAAATCTGTCTATTTGGCCAACCATCCTAGCTTCTAGAAGAAGGAGTTTAGAAACTATGATCAGAAAGTGAAAAGTAGTTTCTAAAAGAATATCAGAAAACTCTATTTTATGAGGGATCGATGTGACATATTGTTAGCCTATTTTTCTAGACTAACTTTCCAAGACATAAACAGATGATCTACACGTGTCATTTGGAGATTTTATCAAAGGCAACAGTCATGAAGGAAGATCGCTATAAATGGAGATACTGTGCTCAAAAGTTGATGAGATGATTGAAGACATAAGAGTGGAAACTCTGGAAAAATCCCTCCACACTTCTTGTGAGATCCAACTTACCATGTAAATAAGTTTCCTTGAAGTATGAAAATCTTCTTTCTAGTTCCTTAACATTTGTATACTCCTCCCTAGAAGACATGTTAGAAAGGAGTCACTCAAGTTGTCCCAGGTTTGTTTATTGTATATTTGTAAGGAAACTTGAGTATATATTGGTTTGAGTGGCAACCCAAACACATAACCTTTGTAACCTTCATCCAGTAGTGATCAGTGAAATATAGCTTGGAAAGGCTGGGAAGAACTACTTGCAACGTGACTGTAGGGGTTGTCTACTAGTCACAGTTCAGTTTGGAGAAACTGGGAAGAACTACTTAGTTTATGGCAGTAGAGGTTGTCTACTGTTCACTGGTAAGAGCTTGGGAAGGCTACTATAAAGACTATCTAGTTTTTTTTTCTCAGGTTGGGAGAGATGTTTAGTGAAATCTTAACGTGTGTTGAGTATTGGATATAGGCAGGTTTGGCCAAACTAGAATAAAAATATTTATGTCATAATCTTCTTCTCCTTAATCTCTTTTATTTTTACTGCACCACTTTATTATTTCACATATGCTAAAAACTTTATTAATTTGGTTGTTTATTAATGTTATACTTCTGAAATCTACTTTCTGAAACAACTAATAACAGTTCCACTGCATTTCAAGCTTAGTGCTTGATAGTATTTTGTTAAATCTTTCAAATATGAAAAAATGGTAAAGCATGATTCAATCCCCCCTTCTCAGGCACTTTCATACCTACATAAGCCACTTTGCAATAGATTCATCAGACTCCAACTCCTCCACCAATGATGATGACGCCGCCAACTTCTCTTGATGTTGTTGCTATGTTTTATTTCCTTTTTGTAGACTTGTTATATTTTTTGTACACCTTTTATGACATTTATATTTTTTCATCTTTTACTTTTTATTTGTGCTATTATTAAATTTATTTATATATTGATAATTAATAAAAAATTAGAAATCATTAGTTTTTAATAAATTAAATAATTAAATGAAATGAATAGATTAGTAGTGATGCTTATATAGTAAATATTACAAATTCAAAAATTTTTATCACAAGTGGATTTTCCCTCAATAGGAGAGTAGTAGTTGCCCAAAAATATTTCTTTAAAACATTTAGGCTTTACTAACCGTTATTCCCTTGGTAAAAATATCTTATTGCCAATAATTTTTTTTTCATATATTAGTGAGTGAAATATTTGTTGATAATATAAAAAAATATATACCGCTAAGTATTTTTCCCTGATGAAACATTGATGAATTTTTTTAAAACATTTGTCGAGTGAATTTTACTAAATATCCATCAAAGCATGACTAACAAATTTGTTTTCCAATAATAATAGTTATTGAGATCCTTTTTTTTTTCTTTTTTGTTCCCGATGGTATCAACCACCGATAATAGTGACTAATCCCTTGTAGACAGGAGTTTCCCTAAGGTTTCCCATGATAATAGATACACACTGATAACAGTTTCCCATGATAACATTGACTAACCATCGATAACAATTTCCCATGATAATAGTTACACATCACTAGGTTTTGAACTCTTAACTATGAGTTTAAGAAACCCGACTAGCTAACAAGTGTTCTAGGCCTTATGGTTGTTACCAAGAGCCTTTTTACCGATGTGTTTTTTCTGTTAGTAAATTTGCTAGTAATTAACTTTTTTTGCTAGTAATAAATTAAAATACACTGGTAAATCCAACGGCTACACATGCTTATTTCTTGTAGTAAAACCTTAAATTTTATTAACAAAGTTACTGCAGAGACATGAACCATCAATCTCGTAAATATTACTTACTTGTCCCTTATATCCCAACCAGAGAGATTGGCCACTTGTGTTAGAGCTTCCCTCCATTTTTGCACTTGCACCATTATGTCCAAGTCTTCCTTGAATCGTTCTTCATGCTCAACAAAGGCTTTCTCATAATTCCCACTCTGTTTCCGCGCCTCAGATGGATTCACGTCATAAAAAACAGGTAAAACTTGACTTCCTGACCCTTCAGAGCAGTCAGCTATCTTTGCCAGCTCTCGCAAGCACCAAGTTGATGAAGCATAGTTCTTTGAGAAGACAACTACTAAAGCCCGAGACCCTTCAATTGCTTGTAGAAGCTCTGGTGAAATTGGCTCTCCTTTCTTGAGCTTTGTGTCATCCCTAAAGGTTAGAATGCCTTTTCTGTGGAGAGCACCAAAGAGATGATCAGTGAAATTATTGCGTGTGTCACCTCTGAAGCTCACAAACACATCATATTTCCATGTCATCTGACGTGAAAAGCTGCTCTTGCAAGCCATTGCAAAAGTGGATGCCAGCTTGTTGAAGGGATGCTATGAAGTATTGAAGTGTAGTGCGCACTAAAACTCTGAGGCGTGATTGAATATATCATCCTCAGGCTTCTTGAAGAGAAATACTTAGGTGTATCGAGAATTAAAATAAAAATTGTTCTGATATATTTACTAATTAACATATAAGTTTTATAGGTCATTATAGTCTCTCACATTTCCTGTATTCTTATTGTAATAGCTGATTTATTAATTAATAAATAAAACAGAGCAAATATTTTATCTTGCTCTAAAAACATATAATATTTTCTCTTTACAATGACTTCAACAACTCCCAAACCAAAAAACAAGCCCAGTCAAATAAAAAATTTAAAAAAGAAAAACGCGTCTTGGTCTGATTTGTTTTGCTTCCCTCTCCACTGGCCACAGTTTCTTCGTTTCTAAAAGCGCCTGTCCTTACTGATGTGTTTCACTTTCATGTGTTTGTGCTGTGAGGTTGACTTGAAACTTGAAAGCAGTGTCTTACAAGTTAGATTAAGCCATTCGGTTGTATTGGTTAATTGTTAAATTTAATAATTTAAATAATTAAAATTATTAAACAACGTAGATGATAACAAAATCTTATTGATCTAGTCTCAAATTGGGGTTATTTGAAACAGTGGTTGAAAGTTCTTACATCCACACCACAAGGACCACAACTCGAAAGTGATTTGGTAATAAGACAATTTATGAAACAAACTTTCTTTAAGCACGCTAACGGACCAAGCGTCCAGAGCACACCCAACGGCACTCGACGACAAGTGAGCTAGTGGGCTGCAACTCCAAGGAAGGACCCATGTTTTGTTTAGTTATTTATTACTCCCTCATTTTTTGGAGAAGGTAGTCTGAAATAACCATCTCAATTTAGAAAGTAAGTTAAGGCCATTTTACCTTTAAATTAATAAAATTAGAAGTGATGTATTTTTTGTTTTATTAATTTAAAGATAAAAATCTTTATTTTATTCTCTAAAATGATATTCTCACTTTAGAGGATTTAAATCATTTATTTTCATATTATCTGTTCCTTTTATTTTTAGTTTTTTTTATTGTAAAACATGTGTCCATTTCTTATATAAAAAAGCATTGAATTTATTGTTTTCAATATTACCGCTTGTTTTTTAATGGCATTGTAATAATATAAATTTATATTTAATAAGAGCAACATAGTCCATTCATACCTATTTTTAATCATTATTAAGATACATATATTATTTTCCTATTCTATGTGCCTTTTTATTGTTGAACAAATGGAGTGAAAATGAGGGAGTATTGAGCTTTGATAACTAGTGCCCACAAGCACTTGTTAACTATATACTAAAAACAATAAGTGTCAAAACTTTGTGGCAGATCCTTTGCTTTTAAAACATAAAAACTTCACTTTTTTATGTGAAAAATTCTTTTTTCAATTTATTAACCATTGTCCTAAGGACACTAATTATATAAACCCTTTTTTATTTATCGACACTTAATCCCTTGATGTATAAAAAAAAAATCATTCACATGATATAAATGTCAACCCATTATACTAAGAGTGTATTTGGCATGTTGTATTAAGCAACATGAGATATTTCTTGTAGTCAGCAAACATAATGAAATAAATTGATTTAATATATTATGCTTTTATCTGTTGTTATGCCTACAATGTATTTTATAAATTTATCTATCATATTCATAACCACTTTTATACACCAAAATGAAAGATAGTTTAATTTAACTTAGGGATGTGTAACTAAGTTGATTAAATTTTAATATATAAGATCTCTTTCATAACATGGTTTTAAATATTATTAAAAAAAATAATTATTAAATAAATTAATTAAAAATCGTACAAAGGATTAACAGCAGTTATTTATATAAAAATTTAATAATAAATATTTTAAATATATAAAAATTATAATTAAATAAATATTTACAATAATATTAAAATATATAAATAAATAATATTTTATTATTAAAATTTATAATGCATAATAAACGATATTAACATATAAACTATTTAATAAAAAATTATATATAATAAAAATAATTACTTAAAATAAAAATAAAAAATAAAAATAATTGTTTATATTCAATAATTTAATCATCATATATTTCAAATTTGTATATCAATTATTAATAAACAATAGTACTTTGCTATGTGTTCAATTTCATTACCCATATTATGATGAAAAACATAAGTATGACCTATTAAAATGGATAATAAAAAGATTTTTTTTTTACTTTTATATTTCATGAAGATAAAATAATTTACAAAAATAAAATTATAGTAAATTGAGAACTTAATTTGATGGTAATATTTTCAAAAATGTTAAAACATTTCGTTTGCCATAGGCCCAACTCATTTGTGCAAAATCGTTGTTTATCATCACAGTAGATAATTGTACCATGACAGATATTATTTTGACTCACATTTTATGGGATACCGTGCCAACACACTCACATTCACCATTGGATTGGGTGTGGCACCTAAACTAAGTGGGATCCACATCCAATTCAATAGTAAATGTAAGTGTATCAACATAGTGTCTCATAAAGTGTGAGTCATATTGCTTAACTTGGGTTCAATCTCATTCAACCAAGATGTTGATGACTCATTGATCTTGATGAATAGAAGTATTCCAGTAACTTTAGGTTATCCTGACATCAGCAGGTTTGTCTCCATTTATTCGAACCTCTACTGTACATATGGTGCTAATCACTGAATCAATATATGAGTAATGCCAAAAGTTTGAAAGTTTGATGGATTGATTATGAAATTAAAATTTCAAAGACTATTTGACAAGATATCAACATTAAATATGACAATTCACACCACTTAATTTTCATCTTGTTTAATGTCCTTGAGATCGGTAGGGTAAAAACAATTTACATATCTCAGCATACATTTCCACTAACCTCATTTTTCCTTCTGATGAAATTATGAAGACAGTAATTTGAATTCAAGGGTAAATTTGATCTGACAACATAAACATCTTGTGCATTTCTTATAGAACTGCATAGTGCCAAATGCAAAATTCTTCATGCCTTGCCATTAAAAATCATGTTTTTCTTAGATTGATTCCAGATTCATGTTTTTCGCAGTTCATTTTTAAGGGTATGAGTCTACTGGCATCATTCCAATAAAGTTACCACCTAAACTATAGCCACCATACCTAAGGCAAGCTCACCATTGTAATCAGAAAGAATGTAAATAGAATAAGATACATACTCAACACCCTCGACTTAGGATAAATTTTTTAAAAAAGACTATCCTTTGTATTTACATCAGTGAGTAAACTAGCCAGTGAATCCCCTGCATCATCATTAGTTTGATTACTTTCATTTTCCACTGCCGTAACATTGGGAGTTAACTGTACACTTTGCGGCACTGGTGTATGATTCTTGATCGACAAAAATGCCACCTTCTTTGAACCAGAATTCGGTCTAGCATCAGGAGAAGACGATGATGATGCATGGAAGCCGGCTTCTGGTGAAGAATCCTTGAAAGATGCTTTTGTTTTGCTGTGATTTTCTCCTCCTCCCACACCACATGCAGTGACTTTACCATCATCAATCTGTGATGGCTCAGTCAACACATCAGTATTCATATCTGTGACATGAGAAGGATCTTCCTTAGCTGCAGAATCTGCTTCAACCTTATTTGGGACAAGCTGGTCATCTGCATAAGAGACAATTTGTCAAGCCTTGGCTGAAATTAATGACACCAAAATAATACAAATTAACTTTATTAATATACACAATTGTGACCAATGTAAACAGTAAAGGTAAAAGAAAATCTTTTTTCAAAGAGAAACAATGAATTGTACTCCTAAATCTGAACACCAATTTATTGATTTGGTTCGTATTCAATTTCAAACATGCATTTGTTTTTTCCTCATTTTTCTTTTTTGAAAAAAGGGGTTAACCATTGAAAAGCAAATTCTAAAGCAAGTTTCATCAAAAGAACTCTAGGAATCGCAATGACAGATGTAATACAGTGTACTAAACCAAGTAAAGATAACAAGAAGATCATGCAAAGTCTTCAAGTATACCGATTTGTTTTCTGTCGCATTTAACTGGGTTCGATCGTCTAACCTTAACTACTTTAATAACTTCAAACCGAATATTCCCTCCCAACTGAACTTAAGCTACTTGATAGGACTCGCTCAGATTGCTTCTGGCACAGATCACACGATAGAGCAGATATTCAAGAGACCTCTCAACTCTCCTAAGACCAATGACTCAATTCCTACACATACTACCTTCTGCCTTTTCCTTTCTGTTTATACTAACTCCTATTACTAACGGTTAACTAAGGCCCAGTTCATATCACTGCTCAATACAAGTCATATCAACAAGACCTTTTGTTATTAACATTAATTTATCACCTGAAACTGAACTGTACACAAAATAATGAAATATATGAACAAAGATTATTAAAAAAGGACATGGAATACCAGAAACAAGAGCAGATCATGATTCTTACCCCCGAGAAAAAACTCAATACTATCATAGTTGACAGCTGATGCTTCAACAGAGACATCTCCACCAGAGTCCCCACCTTGATTTTCATTCTCACTCACATGCTTCCTCTCAATTAATATAAACCTATCTGATTTCCAGACACACTCCAGTTTAACAAAATCCACACAAACTGGGTAAAATTCTCTAAAAACCTGTGTCAGCAGTATATATCCAAACAAATGGAAAGAAAGTAGATTAGCATGTAGAATTTTGCTGCATACCCATGTCCATGCATAAATAAATATGGCATTGGCATCGTTTGATCCATACACATAAATAGGGATAGAGAAAGACCCAAGAAAAATACAGGGGAAATAGTTGGGAGATTTAACTGTCAATGGGTTAAACATAAATATGATATATAATAGAACACTACGACGTCATGTGATCCAGATAACCAGCCTACTTAGTGGTACAAGGCTAAGTTGTTGTAGCCATGTCTAAGCATAAATAAATGTATAACAGATAGTTAAGGGGTACACACTAACCTCAATTCCCTCATGAGTTATTTTTATAGATTGTTGCTTCTTAGCCAAAGAAGAAACCATATTGAACAATGAAACAACATCGAGTAATATCTGTACAAGAAGGCATGAAAGATTTCAGATAGGTTCCATGCTTTCTTATGTCTGACAGGGTGTGGTAGCTGAATATATCTCAAGCAAGATGGATTTACAAATAGATAAAAGCAATGTCTTAAGTAGCATATTATTTTACAACTTGACAGTACCTAATGTCAAAGCCTAAGAATACCACATTTTCGATTTAATTAAAAGATTCTGTATCAAGGTTCTACTTACTACACTATTGTCATCTTACATGACTTCGAACTTCAGGATTATACAACCAAGAACTTGGACACTTACTTGTTGAACCAAAACCCGTAGACGTGCAAGCAAAGCCATAACTAAAACTGAAAATCCCATGAAAAAAAGTCGAGCGAACAATACAGATACCTCACTAGTAAATAGTCAAGGAAAAGGATTTTTATACTGCAAACCTGCAATCTTAACAGACAACTCCCACAAAATAAGATGTACTAAAAGCTACTGGCACTAACAATGATAACAATTAGTATAAAGGGGATGAAATATGCCATTGTTTCTTAGTATAAAACAAAAGTATGATTCAAGGATATATATTTGTAACAGACCAAAACACCACATTATACAGCTAATCAACCAAGACCTGGAAACTTCTCTCAGAAAGAACTTGGGGGAAGGGGGAAGATGTTAAGGTTGGCACCTATGAAGCTCCTGTTTCAATGAAGATCCATATCAACCAACCTAGGGGCAACACATTAACATAAATGAGTAAAACCAAAAGACAGAGCATCAGCCTATTACAAAATTTCAGCAGAGACAAAGGAATTAAATGGACACTGTTTCACATAAAGCAAATTCTTCTAATAATATGACGTCCATTTTGTATCATTTGGCAACACCAACTGGTGTGCTGTGCGCCTAATACTCAGTGTACGAAATAAAGGACAGACAGGCATGGCCAATTGATTAAACCATGATCATATATCATATCATATAGATATAAATGATCAAGCCATTAAAATAAAAACCACATGATAGCAGTAGAAGGATACGTTGCAGCCTTCAGTATTGGTTCAACCGTCTGCATGAGGAAACAGAACATATTGGAATTAAAAAACAAGGTCCAGAAAATTTACGCAATCCAATGCTAAAATTCATAGAAATACAGAGGAGGAAAATTCTCCTTGAAATCATTAGTTTAAGTGAAATCCTCATACTGTATACATAGAAAGAGTAACTAATGAGCTCTCCCACAGGAAAAAAGCAATGACCCAAATTGATAAAGGCGGTGAGGGGAAGAAAATAAGAGAAACAATCAAGAATATTCAGCTGCAGTTTCACCTCTGCCAGTAAGCGTGCAGCTCCTAAAAGGCGCTCCATGAAATTATACTTTCCATAATCGCATTTTCTCCTTTTTAAGCTGTCATGAATCATTGAGTAAAACAATATTATCATCTTGAAGACAAGACTTATAATATCATCTCATACATATGGAAAATTTTCAACATAAAAATATTTCTAAAACCAATAACTAATTCATGGGCAAGAAACAAGCAAAACAGAAAGAATTCAGTTATACATGAGTAAGCCATCTCACACAGGAGGGCACCTTTTAATTATAATGCTGTCACAGTCACATTCACTTACTTCATTCTTTAACCATAAGTTCATAACCTGTAAGCCTAATAGCTTACAGTATATAACAACTCAAAAGTTATAAGTTGTCACTTCCCATTTTTATGAGATCAAGTAAAATGAGAATTTAGAAGTTTTCCATTTTCTTTCCCTATGCCTTGCACATACAATTGAAAACAGACAAGGAAAAGGCAAACAAAATTGAAGCTTTATCTATAGGGAAACTGGAAATGTGTATCAAGATGATAGAAACAACCAAAAGAATACTGGATAAAAGAGCTGGTATTTATGGAAATCAGTAAATGACAGAATGCAGATTCAAGGGAGCCAGAATAGAGCACTAAGCAGCTCTTCGCTCCAATCTCCTAATATAGTAATAGCCTAACATATTCCTCTCCCCTACCTACTGTATAGGCTTACTCCTAACTGCATACAACCAATGTTGCCCACGCCTCACCCCTCAGCACACACACACGCCCTCCTACTGCTAATTCTGTTATCCTTGGGGCCCACTTAGATTACACACATCAGCATTTGTGTTAATTCCCATGCTACCTCTGAATTTTCTTCGCTTGTATACTTTCAGCCCTTTAGGAATTCTGTCTCTAACAATACCCCCCTCTTCAACTAACACCTTGTCCTCAAGGTGGAAGTGAGGAAAACTGAGTTGAATATCTGCTGCCAGCTCCCAAGAATTCTCAAAATCTGGTAGGTCCAGCCACTTGATCAATACTTCTAATTCTCCTTGTGAGTTCTTCAGCACTTGAGCTGGTTGTATTTTCAGTTCCCAGTCCTCTGTCAGTCCTTTTGGCAATGGTTAGCTCCTTACATTCGGGGCTACACACTTTTTCAGCAAGGAGACATGGAATACAGGATGCACCAGTGACTCTGGTGGTAGTTTCAGTCTGTAGGCTACCTTTCCGATTTTTTCCAGCACCTCAAAAGGCCCATAAAATCTTGGGCTAAGTTTCTGGTTCACCCGGTTGGCTAGAGACCTCAGCCTATATGTTTGAACCTTCAAATAAACCTTGTCCCCTGCTTCAAATTCCACCTCTCTTCTTTTTTGATCAGCTTGGCTCTTCATCCTCGCTTGTGCTTTACTGAGCTGCCATTTCAGCTCATCTAGTATAACATTTCTTTCTAGCAGCAGCTGGTTTACTCCTTCCACAGCTGAAGGAGTGACATCACCCTTGATCAAAACAGGGGGTTCTCTTCCATACAATACCTTAAAGGGGCAAGTGTTTGTAGCTGAACTATATGTGGTATTATACCACAATTCAACCCAACTCAACCATTTAGGCCACTTTTTAGGCTTGGTACCTACAAAGCATCGTAAGTACGTCTCCAAGCACCTATTGACGACCTCCGTTTGCCCATCCATTTGTGGATGGTATGCAGAACTAAACTTCAGCTTGGCCCCTGCCTGCCTGAAAATCTCAGCCCAAAATGTGCTCATAAATATCTTGTCACGATCAGTGATTATGGTCCGGGTAAATCCATGTAACCTGACCACCTCCTTCACAAAAATTTCAGCTATGTCTTTTGCTGAATAAGGATGAGAAAGGCCGATAAAGTGGGAATATTTAGTGAGCCGGTCCACCACCACCAAAATGGTGTCCAGCCCTTGAGATTTCGGAAGGCCTCCTATGAAATCCATTGACAAATCCTCCCAGGCTTGGCTCGGAATTGGCAAGGGTTGTAATAACCCAGCAGGTGTCAGTGTTTGGTACTTGCTTCTATTGCAAACTTCACAAGCTTGCACATATTGTTGGACTGTTTTCCTCATGCCTTCCCACCACAATAGGCCAGCAATACGCTTATAGGTTCTGAAAAACCCTGAATGACCCCCTATGGCTGTGTCATGAAATTCTTGGAGGACTAAAGGAATCCTAGGGGAGTCCCTAGGTAAGACCAGCCTGTTCTGGTAGTATAATTTCCCTTTTTTTCAGCTCAAATCCAGCCGGAGACTCTTCTCCTCTTACTAATTCTTGCACAATCTTCTTCAGTTTTTAATCCTTCTGTATTTCTTCCTCCAATCCTTCCCAATCTTGGAACGTTACTGCAGAGATGGTAGCAAAGCACATTTTCCTGGAGAGAGCATCTGCTGCTCCATTGTCTTTTGCAGCTTTATACTTCATTTCAAAGTCAAAACCAAGTAATTTAGCCACCCATTTCTGCTGCCCCTCCCCCATCATCCTCTGATCCGCCAGAAATTTTAAACTCTTTTGATCTGTATGCACCACAAATCTTCTCCCCAGCAGGTAGTGCCTCCATTTCTGAGCTGCCATTACTATTGCCATCAATTCTCTTTCATAAACCGACTTCAGCTGTGCTCTCTCTGATAGTTTTTGGCTTAAATAAGCTATGGGTCTTCCCTCTTGCATTAAAACAGCACCAAGTCCCTTGCCGGAGGCATCTGTTTCTAACACAAATTGTTTCCCAAAATCTGGGACAGGCAACACAGGAATGGTAGCCATCATCAGCTTCAGCTCCTCAAAAGCTTGTTGGGCCTCTTTTCCCCACTGAAACGCATCCTTCTTCAAAAGTTGAGTGAGAGGCCAAGCTTTCTTGCCATAATCTTTTACAAACCTTCTATAATACCCTGTTATAACCAGAAAACCTCTCAGCCCTTTTAAATCCACTGGTGCAGGCCAAGCTAACATGGCTTCAATCTTCTTGGGATCAGCTGCTACTCCCTGCCCCGAAATTATATGGCCTAAATACTCAATTTCAGGTTGCGCAAAATAACATTTTTTGCGATTAATGATGAGTTGGTGATGAGTTGGTGCTGCCTCGGTAACTCCAACACCCGCTGTAAGTGGTCAAGATGCTCCTCTTCTGATTTGCTAAAAATCAGAATATCATCAAAAACTACAAGGGTAAACTTCCGAAGGAACGGTCTCAGAACCTTATTCATAAGTGCTTGGAAGGTTGAGGGAGCGTTTGTCAACCTGAAAGACATTACCAAAAATTCGTAATGCCCTTCATGTGTTCTGAAGGCTGTTTTCTCAACATCCTCCTCCTTCATTCTAATTTGATGGTATCCAGATTTCAAGTCCAGTTTTGAAAAATAATGGCTCCTCCTAACTCATCAAGCAATTCATCAATTATTGGAATAGGGAATTTATCTAGAACAGTTACCTGATTCAATGCTCTATAGTTGACGCAAAACCTCCACCCTTTGTCCTTCTTCTTGACAAGAATAACCGGGCTAGAATATGGGCTAACATTGTTTCTGATGATCCCAGATGCCAACATCTCTCCTATAATCTTCTCTATTTCATTCTTTTGAAAGTAAGGGTATCGATAAGGCCTTACATGTGGGATTCCAGCACCTTCCTTCAATTTGATGGCATGGTCATGCTCCCTCGGAGGTGGTAGCCCCTGTGGTGGGTGGCAGATGTCATCATATGCTTCTAATAACTGCCTGAATTTCAAAGGTACGGCTCTTGAGAGTTGCTCCTCGTTCCTTTCTTCACAAGGGGTGATAAAATACCCCTCTCCATCAGCCTTCAAAGCCTTTAGTGTTGCTCTCCATGACGCCTTAGCCCTGTCAAGGGAGGAGTCTCCCCGAATGCATCTAGGTTTCCCTCCTTCCTCCCAGCTTATCACCAAATTCTGGAAATTTGCTCTAATGTCCCCTAAACTCACAATCCATCCCATCCCCAAGATAACATCTACTCCTCCCAAGTCTAGTAAAAAGAAAGGTTGAATTATTTTTACCCCCTACACCTCGAGTTCCAACTTGCTACAGAACCCTGAACTTCGAGTCACTTGGCATGTGCCCACCTCGACGAAGAAGCTCGAAGTATCATCTAGCCCTACTTTCAATTGCCGTGCCATAGGTTTGGACAACAAGTTGCTTCCAGCTCCAGCGTCAATAAGGATTACTACCTCTGTTTCTCCAATCAGCCCCAAGACCTTGAAAGATTTGTTGATTTTTGTAAACCCATGGAAGCTGTTGAGAGTGAGGCGCAGAGATTTCAACTCTAGAACTCGTTGTTCTTCTTCGTTCACACTCTCCTCCACCTCTTCTAATTCGTCGGCGCTGGGGTCCTCCACGAGGACCAGTTTGAAATTTTTCATCTTACATGCGTGATCGGGGCCCCATCGATCACCTAACTTGAAGCATAGACCCTGGCGACTCCTCTCTTGTAGCTCCGCTTGTGAGAGACGCCTCCCACTGTTCCCCTTGTCTCCTTCTTCTGGAACCCGTGACACTGCCTCTTTGAAGTGACCGGTCTTTAGTGATGAAGGACCAACTCTAGTGAGATTTGGGCCTTTAGTGTATTGGCCCAATCCTTTGCTCAGTGGGCCTTCTCCAAATTTCCACTCCTTATTTCTTTCTTCTAACATAGGGGCCCTGTCCTTAATCTCTTCCAAGGTTTCCAATTCGAGGCTTTTAATTTCAACCTGTAAACCTCCCTAAAACCCATTAATAAACACTACCTTCATGATCTCTCTATCCACATGCTTCATGGGCCCAGATACCCTTTCGAACTCTTCTATGTACTCCATTACTGGGCCCATTTGCTTCAACCTTAACAAGGGTCCATAAGGGTCTTTTACCACCCCTGGCTGAAATCTGCGCAAGAATCCTTCTCGAAACTGCCTCCACGATGGCCATGGAACTTGCTCCCCCCAAGCTTGAAACTAGTGCAGTGCTTTATCCTCCAGCGCCACTACTACAACCTCCATTCTTTCCTCACCATCAATGTGAGTAACCGATAAGTACCTCTCGATCTTCACTAGCCAGCCTAACGCATCCCCTCCGGCGAACAGTGGCAACTCCATCTTCCAGTCCTGGTCCCGCCGCCGGCTGTGGAGGTTATCACGGCGTGAGTTGGGTGGTCGGCTTCCCCAAGAGAACCCATCCCAGCAGTGCAAATGGCCATCTTGGGAGTGGGGGGAGCCTCGATCGTCACGGTACTGAGACCACAAGTCGCGAAGCTCTCTGCGATGGTGAAAAGGGGAGTGGTGAGATCCCCCTTCCCATCTTGAACCCCTATTCCATCGGTCACTCTGCTCCACTTGGCGGTGCCTCCTCCTAGGTGGAGGTGATCGACCCCGTGAATGAACTAGCCGTGATTCCCTCATCAGGTGCATCATCTCATCAAACTTCCTTTCCAACTCCTCTATGCGATTCTCCATTGGCAGCTTCAGCGAATTGAGACCCCACAGCTCCCAGAAAAGGAGCTCTGATGCCAAATTGATAGAAACAACCAAAAGAATACTGGATAAAAGAGCTAGTATTTATGGAAATCAATAAATGACAGAATGCAGATACAAGGGAGCCAGAATAGAGCACTAAGCAGCTCTTCGCTCCAATCTCCTAATATAGTAATAGCCTAACATATTCCTCTCCCCTACCTACTATATAGGCTTACTCCTAACCGAATACAACCAATGTTGCCCACGCCTCACCCCTTAGCGCGCACACACACCCTCCTACTACTAATTCTATTATCCTTGGGGCCCACTTGGATTACACACATCAGCATTTGTGTTAATTCCCATGCTACCCCTGAATTATCTTCTCTTGTATACTTTCAGCCCTTCAAGAATTCTGTCTCTCACACAAGACTCCTAAGACTACCAATTCATTAAGTTATTAATAAAATAATAACATGATATGTTTGGAGCCCTCCATCTAAATGTCTACAAACCTAACAGTTCATATTAAATTAATATATTCTAAATTTATAAATACATTATTTCTATCATAAATCAGAAAAAAAAATTGTCAAAAAATAGTAAATTAGAAAAAGATGTTTGTTAAAAATTGTAAATGTAAATTAGAAAAAGAAAAATCCCAGATCTGTCATCATCAATGGTGCCAAACCTGCTCTACAGTCTGGCCATTAACCTCATTTCTTTTTTATGCCAATATGTATCATATATTTTTTATAATTAATTAGTATAAAAAAGAAAATTAAATTAAATAAATAGTTGGGATTAAAATATATGGTAGTGCACAACTGCTAATTAACAACAACAGAAAATAGAGGGAACCAACTATTGTGATACTGGTTAAAGGAAGTGGCAATTTGCAAAAGAGAAAGAAATTAATTTTAAAAAAATCCATTTCAATTTTCTAGTCAGTCACCTGAGGGACAATAGTTCTGTTTTCCATTTTTAAGCTTATACTGATATAGAAAAGTGGTAAGAAAAGAACAGTGTCAAAATCTGCATCCAACAGCCTTCATATTCATTATTTTGAACACTCAATCACATCGGCTTATCAGTTATATCCATGGTTTTGCAGCTGCATTGAATCCTTCCACATGGGATGGGAAACTCCAACAACAACAACCATCAATCCTTGTCTCAACTCTTAAAAAATAATAATAAGATAAACATACCTCTCTAAAAGATGAACCTTCTGTTTAGGCCTTTCTCCTTTGATAACTAGGAAACACGATGTCACGAGTTCCTCCAGGTTTGCCGATAGCAGAAGCATTAAATTCCTTCTCACCTGCAAATTACAATACCGCCCATAACCCAAGAAGACATATAAATACACATTGCATGCATGCAAACCTGAAGGCAAATATAGGCCTGTTCCACTCGATTTTCATTCAGTTAATCTAAAATTTTGTATATCAATCAAATAGAAAAAAAGAATCATTACATTTTTAACATACTGCAGTTTTGTGTCACTGAACAGGAAAATTTTCAAATTTGTACCTTCAAAAGATGCTGGAAATAGGAACAGCGGCGGTGCTGGTTCTTGTTCTTGTGGACCACTCTTTGCAGGATGCCACACTCAGATTGGAGCTGAGCAAGCATAGATGTTATCCTTGCCTCAATTGTATCAATTTCAGGGCCCATTGAGTCCCTTCAATTTCAAACGTGATTAGTTGGAAACACAAGCTACCATTTTTTATTTAGAGAAAGAAACATACAAAAATAAAATTGAATAAGTTGGAGGGGCCGAAGCACTTATGCCAATGTCAATACGAACATTTATTTGTTCTCTTATGATGAAAAATGTCTAAAATGATGACAAGTTTGTGAGTCGTACTGAGTGAAACACTAAGCACCGCTATTAGTAACATCCTTGGGTTATAGTATGCAAATCATAGTTTGACATGATGAAAAAAAATTAACTGTTTTGTTAATTTTCCTTACAATCATGCTTTGTATATTACAATTACATTCAAAACATACATTTCCTCAAATAAATTATTTGCTATTGAAACTCAATTCACACACCACAAACTAAGACTTAAAATGCATAAATTGTAATACAAACATGCTAATGCTAGAATTGAATACCAACATTAGAGTCTGAGTAAAGAGGAACAAGTGAAGAGAATGAATATGGAAAGTGAAGCATTGTGCCTAGAGGAAGTTGGGATCAGAATGCACTGGCAATTGTTATGGGAATATGGAAGGCACAAACAGGAGAAGTTCCAGTAATAAAAGAGAATAAGAAGACAACAAGGCCTTTTACTATGCATATGATTTAACCCCGGCTAAACTCAACTTGTTGATTGACTCAACCGATCACTGGTTCAATCGATTGATTAAGTTCAACGGGATATAATTAAATAAATGTACAAAATTACATAAAAACACACACAAAAAATAAAGAAGCAAAGAGTAGATGATAAACAAAGCATAATACTGCCTCTTCATGCACGAGTTGAACATTAATCCAAATCCAATCCAGCATATTCTCGCTCTATCTAAATCTAAGTTAGTAGTGTTACAAAACCAAAACTCAAGTAGATATCACATAAGACCCATTCTCACACAAACCCAGTTACAAATTCTATTAGAAATCCACTGATTGTGGTTTGTCTCACTGCTACCAAATTCGCTTCCTCCCCTTACGAACTGGTTCCCCGTTCCAGTTCTTTTGCGTATTGATTCGCTCATAGCTTCCCATTGGATTACGGAACAAATGTCTAAATAATATTACCTGAAAAAAGAAAACAAGATGAGAAGTTGCTGTGGCTGCTCTGTCAACCGCGGGGCACCCTCTCGTGAAGCTGAAAAGTTGCGGAACTCAGACGAGAGAGAAGGGAAAAGGAATTGCTCTGGGCTTTAGGGCCTAACTTGCTGGCTTTCAAGCTAACCGAATAAGGCCCAAGTTCATACCAAAACAAAACGGCGAAAAGGGATCCTCATTCAGACCAAAAAAAGAGGAAACCACGTGACCAAAAGAATAAGGGCTTGTTTGGCATCAGGCTTTAAATACTGTTTTCAGGTTTTAAAAGCAAAAGACTAAAAGAAACCGTTTGGTAAGTTGTTTTACAAGAGCTGGTTTAAAAAAAAAAAAATTAAATCCATGTTTTAAAAACAGAAACCCAAAAACAATTTTGAGTTGTTTTCACGTTTTCTTGTTTTCAAATAGATGAAAAATGGGGTGGCAAATTTCTTGTTCTCACGCCAGTGAACCAAGCTCCTCCATGACCTAGCCGCAACAATCGAGCCCCCGCGAACCTAGCCCCGCAACTGAGTCCCGCAACCAAGCTCCTCCACGACCATGACGAATAACACTGAAACCTTTTAATATCATAAGCTCTGGAGCTCTAGCACAAAAATTTGAAGTCAAATTAGTGTATCAGCACAACCAGACCTTCAATATCAAAATCAGAACCAGCGCACAGCAAACTCACTCTCAAGCAATCCGACCGCACAACATTATCCCCAAGCAAAACTGACATTAAAAAATTCCAGAAAAGAAAACGAAAACGAAAACCAAACTCATCACGCATCAAATCGAAACCACTTGAGGATGGAATTTGAGTTTCACCTTGGGGCGATCGGAAAGGGAAGGGATCAATATCTTTTCACTGACCTTGCAGAGATCCATGGCTCCTCCTTGATAAAGCAACAAGAAAGGGAGCAAGAACAAGGCCCCGCGACCCAGCACCTGCGATCCGCCGTGCTCCACGAGCTCCTCCCCCAGATGAAGTAGTGGTTGGTTATGCAAGATGATGAAATCAAAAGAATTCGTTTCATATATTTTGATGTTTAATTCAAATGGCAGAGCTGAGAGGTGAGAAGGGCATGGCCACATGGGAATGAATGCCTTGGGAAGAATTAAGAATGAGGGCTGTTACATGCACAAACATTTTGCACAACTTGTGCACACCGTATGCCATGGTGTCACAAGAAGACAAAAGAGTGAATGGGGTTGAGCATGGAACTTTAAAAAATGAGCTCACAGCAGGAAATCCGTGAAAAAAAATTTTGCTCACATAAGAGGGAAAGGTTTCACGTTTCGTGCCATCCTTTTACCCCTGCTTCTCTGTTATCTTTCTCAAATGTAGAGCAGAGCATTGCATTGTCTTTCTCGAATGAAGCTTTTTGTGTTTACTCTCTCAAACGCAGCTGTGAAATGCTAGTGGGAGCTGTGTTGTTGTCGAAGGTGTGATGCGAGTTGATTCTTGGAGAAGAACTTTATCGTTATAGTTAGGGTGATTGTTGTCAATGCGGTCCTTGCGTTGTTGTGAAGGAATTTGTTGGGGATTGGTGCTGAGTTTAGGTGGTGGTCTTTGTCATTGTATAAGTCAATTGCAACACACAGGTACGCCATTATATACTATTGGGCCTTTCCGTCCTTGTTGAATAGAGGAGTGACTATTGTTGTGATTTATTTGGGAGAACAAGTGGTAGCTAAAAGCTGTTGTGGAAGTTGTAGAAGCAGGAGAATAAGCAGCATTTTTTACATTTGTTAGGGTTTATTTTCTACATTCTGGTATGTATTCAGTATATATGCTATGTTTGTAGTTGGATGTAGATGTGATTGTGTTGATTTATTTTTATGTGTGTGGGAGAAGGATGTGATTGTGTATGAAATTTTTGTCAGACAAATGTTGTGATCTGTTGTTATTTATCACGAGAGCTATTAAAAATGCAGAAGTAAAACCTAAATGACATGGTTATGTGCAGTTATAAGTAGAGTTATAAGCAAATATGCAGTAGTTATCAACATGGACAAAATTAGGCCATGATATGATATGCATATTCTATTTACGTGAAAGACAAGTGTATCTTGTTAACTAACACGAATGGTACAAGTGATGTAAATAAAAAAAAAACTTCTTAAATGTGTTTAGGTGATTTCAAGGTATACAATTGCATTCCATGGAGGGGCGTAGCAAGTATGAGCCAACTGTTGGTATGCAATTTAGTACACTAGATGTTGTTAAAGCATTCTATGGTGAGTATGCAAGTAAGAGTGGGTTTGGATGGAGGGTTTGAACTTCAAAAAAAAGGAGGAGATGGAGAAGTAAATTATAGCATTCTTTGTTGTTTACAAGAAGGAAACCGACAGTCAAAAATTGCGACAAGTGTGAAGACACTCCCTAGGAGTGCATTGAAATGTGAAGCAAAGATCACCGTATCAAAGGGAAAAGATAATTTGTGGTACATCATTAAAGTGACTTTGGAGTATTCGCATGAACTCAGCCCAACCAAAGGGAGACTGTTTAATAAAAATAGGAGGCTTAACATGCACGTGCAAAGAACCATAGATGTGAATGATGAAGCGGGAGTTAGGATAAACAAGACATTCCGGGCTCTTGTTGAAGATGCTGGGGGGTATGAAATTTTGGCATTTGTCGAACGAGATGTAAGTAACTATATCCACAAGGAAAGACGTGTGATAGGAAAAGAAGGGGATGCAAGGGCATTGGTTGGGTATTTCTGCAGAATGAAGGAACAAAACAAAAACTTCTGTTATGACATTGATCTAGATGAGTATTTTTGCGTGAGAAATGTGTTTTGGGCTGATGCTAGAAGCAGGGCAGCATACGAAACATTTGGAGATGTTGTAAGCTTTGACACAACTTACTTGACAAACAAATATGACATGCCCTTTGCTGCATTTGTAGGCGTAAACCACCACGAGCAATCAATTTTACTTGGATGTGATTTGCTTTCTTCTGAAGATACGGAGTCGTTCGTGTGGCTTTTTGGTAGTTAGATCAGATGAATGTCTGCTAAGGCACCAAGTGGGATTGTGACAGATCAATGTAGGGCCATGCAAAAGGCAATTCAGATTGTTATGCCTAACACTCGGCACAGGTGGTGTCTATGGCACATAATGAAAAAGATCCCAGAGAAGCTAAAGGGACATGGTGCTTATAAGGGGATCAAGTGTGGTATGAAAGATGCCGTCTATGAATCGCACACGAAGGAGGAATTTGAAGAGAAATGGGTTTCATTTGTGAAACAGTTTGATATTGCGAAAAACGATTGGTTGAGTGGTCTTTTCTCCGAAAGGCATAAATGGGTTCCAATATTCCTAAAGAATGACTTTTGGGCAAGCATGTCGACGACCCAAAGAAGCGAGAGCATACATTCCTTTTTCGACGGATATGTGAATGCAACAACAAGCTTGCACCAATTCGTTAAGCAGTATGGGAATGCTCTCAGGAGCAGGCTGGAAAAGGAGATTGAAGCTGATTTTAGTTCGAGAAACACAATAATCCCATGTGGTTCACAGTCCCCCATTGAGAAACAATTTCAATGTGAATACACTCATTCGAAATTTGGTGAAGTGCAACTTGAGTTCAGGGAAAGAATGAATTGTGTAACTTCCAGTAAAGGGGTTGAAGACTCAATTGCTACTTACCATGTTTTTGAGGAGATTTCAATTAGAAACTGAGCAAAGGAAATCTGGTACGAGGTTGTGTTTAATCGTTGCGACCATAATGTTAGTTGCCAGTGTCGGTTGTTTGAGTTCAAAGGAATTATGTGCAGGCACTCGCTTTGTGTGCTTGCCGTTGAAAGAGTGAAGACAGTGCCTTCAAAGTACATACTACAGAGATGGAGCAAAAACATAAAGTGGAGGCATTCGTTAATAAATAGCAGTTATGATGTCACAGCTGTGAAGCCAATGATGGAGAGATTTGATAAAATATGCAAGCATTTCTATGATGTGGTAGAATTAGCTGTTGAGTCAAATGAGGCTACCAATCTACTCCATGGTGTGCTTGATAGATTTAAGTCTGAGTACCATGGGTTGCTATCTTGTGATACCATCAAGCCAACGTCCAATCCCGAGGCATGTACAAATGAGCCACTCCAAATCCAAAGCCCCTTGCGTGTAAGACATAAAGGCAGACCCTCATCAAAGAGAAAAATGTCTACGGCTGAGAAAGTGGTGGAAAAATACAAGCAGCAAGGTGCCAAGAGGGCTAAGAAGTTGGTTGTTGAGATTTGTTTACTTTTAAAATGCAGAAATATATTTTTCAGAAGTTGGTTGTTGATGTTTATGGTTTGATGTTGGGATTTGTTTTGTGACTCCTCCAACAGTTGATTGTTTGTCAGCTGTAGTGATTTGACAAAAAATTTGTCGAAGGAAGGTATTTCCTATATTGCATGTAAGTGGTGGGGTGTATTGGGATTTGGCTTCTGCATTTTCTATTTTGTGGCAATAGTGTACTTGTTTATGAGGCTAGTGTGGAACAAGTACTGTTGGTTGCAGTAGTTAAGTATAGAAAGTGTACAACCTGCATGCATACTAGCAGTTGGAAAAACTTACGTGCATCAATCACTGGACTTATTAGCATAACTGAGGTTCTTAAATGCATAGACAGAACTTCATGCATGCATAAATTCTTCATTGTAATCAGTATAGCAACAATTTTGATGCAGGGTTTGGGGGGTAGCTTGCTTTGTTTTGGTAGTTGGGATGTAGTTATTGTTCGAAGGTACAACTATAAATTGTAGAAGATGAAAAAGATATGAAAATCCATGGATTTTGATCGTGTGCATGTTGTGCTCTGTTATGTGACTCCGCTCAATATCATGCTTTGAATCTGTTATTAATTTTAGGCAAAAAGATGATGGGTAACACCCAAAGGTAGATGAGTTCTGTTGGTATAAATTTTTGTTGGTTTTTTCGTTATTGTTGTGAGTGGTGTGAATATTTTGTGCGTTAGTTGTGCTACATGAACTTTCAATTATGCCTATCTGTTATAACATATGTGCTAACTATGAAACAAGCGATTCGCCTTGCCTAATTACTGTCTCTGCCTCTTTGTAGGAATCCATTGATGCCACAGTCGGCGAAGAGGGTGTTACCAACTTCTCGGTGCAGTCAATGCTTGAAGTCAGAACCAGCGAGATCACAGAAGATGAATGTGTAATGCTCTGTGTACGCACTAGGTTAATGTTGAATTTGTTAATGTGATTTGCATTAAGGGTGTTACGGCACGATTTTATCCCATGGTAGCGACAATAGGGATGAATCTCGTCGACTATGTTACACCAAAAGGATTTGTTGCGGGGGTAATACGCCATGGTGGTGGCAATTTATTAGTGTCGTAGAGTGCTATTTTTGGAATGTTGGGTTGGATTATTTCTCAAAACATAAGTTGTTTTCGAGAAATTAGATTGAACTGTTGGAGAAGTGTAGTCCAGGAAGTACTTGCTGCATTGTGGATGTTGGATGTGGACCATCTTTGATTTACCAACATGGAAGTGGCATTTTTCGAATTACATGTGACTCACAATCTGTTGTGATGTCTCCGGTTGTGTGAAAAATGTATTATGATGTAGTAGGAAGGCTTCACAATTGTATTTGTAAGTTTATTTTGCGGCATTTAAATTAAAGATGACTATTGGATTAGTCTTGCATGGCCCAACCGTGTCGTTTGTATATGGCCGAGTGCTATTTATCATAAGCTTTTTTAACCCACTGAACTTCCATGGACTTGGAATGGGTGGTTATTGGTTTGGGGTTATACCTTTTTCCTCCCCTTAATTTTGGGAGTCTAATATTGGTAAATATTAACACTGATTCAAGTATGAGCTGTTGCTCTCAGAAGCCTCCAATTAAATTGGTTATTTTTTTTGCTGTTATGGTTGCAATAAACAGCGATGAGGCTTATCCCTTTTAGCTCCCAGTTTTTTTTTTTTTGGAGTCCAATATTGTTAAATATTAACAGTGATTCAAGTGTAAGCTAATTGCTCTCAAAAGCCTCAGATAATATTGGTTAATTTTTGGGTGTTTTGGTTCTGGCAAACAGGGCTTATGATATTACCTTTTGTCTCCCAATTTTGTTGGGAGTCCAATATTGTTAAAACTGACTAAGTATGAGCAGATGCTGTCATAAGCCTCAAATAATAGTGGTTTTTATTTTTTTTATTTTTTTACTGTTTTGTTTGCAATAATTAGCCCTTAGGCAAACCTCATTGCTTGCATTTATTTGGGAGTTGAATATTGTTAAATATTAACTCTGATTGAACTATGAGCTAAAGCTGTCACAAGCCTCAGATAATAGGTGTTTTTTTTTGTGTTTTACTTACAGTAAATAGCCTTTATGGTTATACCTTTTGTTTGGTAATTTTGTTTGGAATCCAATGTTGTTAAATGTTAAGCTTGAGTCAAGTGTGAGCAGATGCTCTCACAACCCATAATATTGGTTTTTTTTTCTTGTTTTGGTTCTAAAAATCAGGCCTTCGGCGTACCTATTTGCTCCCATTTCTTTAGGAGTCCAATATTGAGTCCAGTATTGTTAAATATGAAGACTGATTCAAGTATGAGGTATTGGTCTCATAAGCCTCAAATAATATAGTTTATTTTTTCCTGCTTTGGTTCCAATAAATAGCCTTTAGAGTTATACCTTTTCTGTCCCAAATTATTTGGGAGTCCACTATTGTTAAATGTTAACACTGATTCAAGTATGAGCAGATGGTTTCACTACCCTCGAATAATATTGGTTATTTTTATTGCTGTTTTAGTTCCAATACACAGCCCTTACACATACCTTTTTTCTCGCATATCTTTGGGAGTGCAATATTGTTAAATATTAACAGTGATTCAAGTATCAGTTAATGGTCTTGCAACCCTCAAATAATAATGGTTATTTTTTTCCTGTTTTGGTTGCAATAAACAGCCCATGGGTCAATGTGAAGAGAATGAAAGTATTGCAATTACTGAGTTTGGAGAGACATGTTTGGCTTCACAGTTCTCAAATGCAAAGCCGCTTGGATTTTTGTCATACGTAGAACAAGTAGAGGAGGATATTGGGGCGCACATCCAGGCATGTCAACAACCATACTAATATGTGTAATAAATAGATAGATTGTTGTACATAGGATGTGAATGTGCTTTTATATTATGTATTTTAGGTATGGTATAAGCATTAGAAGAGTGCTAATGTCTGCAAGTTTTTTTTTTCCAGTTTTAGAGCTCTTCACATAAACAAATTTAAGATAGTTCAATACATTTCAAACTGCTACATAAGTGGGCACAAGGTATAGAAAGGTACAAATTTAAGTGTTCACTATGTGCTTGTGCTAATCCCACACATCCACCTACCATGCACACCAACTGTTGGAAGATACCAGGAACTCCTTACAGTACTGAAATCCTAGGTGAAATACAGACAACAGCTTCCTACTTGCTGACAAAGACAAAGTGGTGCTTTTGTACACATGCCATGAAGACATGACCTAAAACATGGGAATAAATACTCAGCGTCTACTCACTGTCGGAATTGGATAGGTACTCATCCCTTTGAATGATCATCTCCCTCTCTTGCTCTATTAAACTCCCACCATTCGCCTGTACGAAGTTTGTGCACACTCGGAGGATGCCATACCGTGCCACTCGTAGAGCCATGGTGTTGTTTCATGCCTTATTTGTAGAAGGGCTTGCTTCATTACATCTCTGTCATTGCCTCCGTTCCACATCTGCAAAGCCTTAAGCTGAGGAATCTACACTCCTAGCTCACTTAAGTCAGCCTGAAGGTCAATTGACTCTTGTTGGCGATATCTCCATTCCCCCATCATGGCTTGCAGTTTTCCTTCATCTGATCGTTGATGCTCATAGCTCCAATCGAAATATTTTATAATACTTCTATACTCATTCATACTTGGTTTCAACTGAATGGGTAGAACTCCTGCAATTGTGGTACCTTCCATTGGAGAACTATGGGTTTGCCTCACTTATGTTGGGGGATTACAAGTAAGGCAATTTGTGTGAGCAACTTATGTGATTTATACTAAATTTGTGACAGCTTGTAATATTTGTGCATGTTACCAATGACCTTGACCAACCACGTGAGTGAACAGTTGGAATGATGGTGCATGCATGCTCAACAGATCCTTTTCAGGCACAGGCCACGTCAAAGGGGTCTTTTCCACATAGTACACAACTCTGTATAAATGGCAGTTAAGATAATTTGATTAGCATGTAAGTGTAATGTCTTTTGCACGTAAGTTTTATTGTTGGCTTATAAGTTTTTTCATTTTCTCAGCGAAAAGGTTCTGTATGCATGTGAGTGTACAGCAAGTCCATGTACGGGCATGCTGAGGAGTATGTACGTGCAGGTCAGAGACTTTTCAAGCACAGGCCACGTCAATGGGGCCTTTACGTGCTGTACTCAGGTGCGTTAAAATGGCAGTTAAGAGTGTAATATTTGCATGTAAGTTTTGTGTATTTTGCATGTAAGTTCTGTTGCCCGCCTATAAGTTTCCTTTTCTGAGGCACAAAAGTTATGGTTGCGTGAGAGTAGAGGTGATCCATGTGCGCGCGTGCTCAGGAGTTTTTGTATGTGTAGACCGGAGATTTTTTGCGCACAGGGCACGTGAATGGGGTCTTTTTGCACAGTACGCAGGTCCGTTAAAACGGCAGTTAAGAGTATCCCATTTGCATGTAAGTCTTTTGTCTTTTGCATGTAAGTTCGTATCCTTGCCTATAAGTTTGATTTTTCTCTGCCAGGGGGTTCTTCTTCCATGTGAGTGTACAAGAGATCCATGTGTGCACATACCCAGGAGTAACAACGTGCATACGACAGGCTTTTCTGGCCTTGAGCCATGTGAGTAGGGCAATGGGTGGGCAGGAGTAAGGGCATGGTATTACCTATTTTCAGGTGGTCAGCCATGTCAATGGGGTCTTTTCACACAGTTCGCACCTCCAGTAAGTCGGATGTTAGGATTCCTTCATTGGCATGTAATTATTGCAAATTTTGGCATGTAAGTGATTGTATGCGCCTATAAGTTTCCTGCTTCTAAGGCCATAAGTTCTCTACGCATGTGCCTGCATAGGAGATGCTTCTGCACACTCTACACATGGTGGGAATTCAATAGGCCTTTCAAGAGCCGTAGACGTATTGTTGGTTGGCAGTGTATAGTTGTACGCATTATTTATAATGCGATGCAACACGAGCTAGTGGTGAAGCACAAGTAACCATTTCAATTCAAAAAGGGCGTGTGAGAGTTAAATCCTATGGATGAATTTTTTGCTCTTCCACTGTTGTTAATATATACCCCAGCTAAGATGTTCGAAAGTATGGGCAGGAATTGGACTCTGGAAAAAGACCCCATGTTTTGGTATTGCCTACGCCCCCGAGACCAGTTCTCAAGCCTCAACATGAGCACGTATTCTAGGGAATGGGAATATCGGGTGGCAGAGAGTGACAGGTTGAGAGCAGAGATCCGTTTGTGGCTAATCAAGCCCCTAAGGAGACGTTCATTTACCATAAGCCGGGACACCCCAGAGTCTCTTGAGAAAGCTGTTAACATGATTAGGCATGAGAACAATCAACTGCAGATAAGGCTGAATCGCCATAAGGCCCTGCATAATGTGTTTAGACAAGAGGCGGTGCTATCTTATGAGCAACTGCAGGTGAGGTTAGCAGCCGTAGACACCTACCCAGACTACTACACGGATCAAGACTTGTCAGACGATGATCACTAACTTCATTTTAACAAATTATGTATTTTTATTTTCTCTTATGTTAAATGTATGTTTGTTATTGGCAGTGTGAACACTGCATGTTTGCGAGAAGCTTTATGATTTTGTACTTTAGACGTTGTAGCCTTGGTTGAGGGTCTGATGTATTTCCAGGTTCACTCGTATTGTCTGGAAAACATTTACCAAAGCCTGATTCCTAATGTATTCCTAACAAGTGTTGTCCTGTGGTAACTTACTATAAATAGTAAGTACCTTTGCTTATTTTTGTTGCCATTTAGCCTTTATAAACGTGGAAATCAGATTCAGGAAACATGGGTTGAAAACGAAATCACTTTACCAAAAGCAGCGGCAATAATACTTTAGTGTTTGGGAGGTTGCAAAAATACTTCTCCTCAAATAACAGTGTGTTTGTTTCCATGTGTGCACGTCAATCTCTATATTTTTCCCCGCTTATATATATATACATATAACAGAATTAGTTTTGCAACTAAGTATAATATTTCAATATCAATCCCAGGTTTATGGTGTACTTTGAAACTAAAGTGAAAGGTCTATGGCTTATATTACAGCGTACGCCAGTGAGGACCACAACCCCCGTGTGGGCTGTTCCACGGGGCCGTGATTTTGCTGTCATTTTCCATCCACAATATCCGTCGATACCAAAAAGTTTCACGGTCCCCCTTTGAGATTGGTCACGGCCCACACAAAAATTGGTCACATGCCCCCCGTTTCGGCCCAACAAACAGAGATAATCACGGTCCCCCCGTGAGGATTCTCACTTGCCCGTGGCATTTGCTGATTATGTCTCAATTAAACCCAAGTTTGAACCTCTTTTATCCGATCTATTCCCAACCTCCTACCAACCTTCTCCTCCATCGACAATGTGCCCCACTTCAATGGTAGCCTGAAGCCCTTTTCTCCTATCACTACTTACCATCGTCCCCTCGTAAAAGCCTCGTAAGACCGACCCACCATGGCAACTACGAAAAAACCATCCTCCTCAAATGGTAAGAGAAAGAAGTGTCATGCAAGTGCTCCTCTGTCACCTACCTTTGATGAGTTTACGGAGAATCTATTGGCAAGAAACATAGCTGCTACTAAGTATGTAGATCGAAGCGTGTTGCAAGAGCTGACTGTATTACAAGAAGTGGAGGGTTTGGTTAACGCCATAGGCTGGGGGAAATTCTTGGACCTGAAAGACCCCACTTATACGGGTTTAACCCTAGAGTTCTTAAGTAACTACAAGTATAGAACTTTTACTTACCCAGGTCCGCGTAATGTGGAGTGGATCTCTTTTATGATACAAGGCTATAGGCATATGATTTCGATTGATCACCTCTGTGATGCATTTGGCTTTGATCATACTGGGTTACTCACTCCTCCCACTGGATATAGGTCCCATGATGCTTGGTTTGAAATGGGACGTGGACGTTACCAAGCGGTAATCTCTAAATCATCGCACCTTACAAAACCCTCTCTCCGTATTTTGCATAAAGCGATGGCTTGTTCAATCTTTGGTCATGGTTTGAGTCACGGAGTTGTCAACCGCCATGAGCTCTTTGTACTATACTATGCCCAACAAGGGTGGAGAGTTAATCTAGGGTATTACCTGGCTCGCCATCTTGACCATGTGGCGAAGCAACCAAAGGGTGATATTTGTATTGGGGGCTTAATAACTTCTATCATACGACATTTACAGGCAACAGTTAATTTTGAGCATTACTTGGAAGCCCCTGGCCGAAAATACCTTGATTTAGGTGTGTTTGAGCAAATGAATGTCTGTGCTCATGGGCCTACAGGATATTTACTATTGGGAGTTGATAGAGCACCTATTACTGAACAGGCACCAAGCAGAGCACCTGCCAGGATGGGTTCTCAACAGAATGCTTCTCCTCAGCATGTGGACCACCACATGGCAAATGCTCCTATGAATTCCACACTAGGCACAGACCTATATTCTGTTGCTCCATCCTCTTGGGAACAGCTTATGGGTTGCTTGGAAGAGATGAAGCTGAACATGAACACACGCGCTCAGTGCATGCGAGAAAGTCAGCAATTGCTTATGGCTCGCATGGATAAAATGGCTGAGTCCTAGCAGCAATTGGTCATCGCCGTACATGAGCTAACAACTGAGGTCCAAAGTCTACGAGCATTGGTTGACCGACGCGATACAGCAATTGGACGAGCGCCTTCGATACTTTAGTTGCTATGTTTCTTGTTATGGGATTTGAAAAGCTAGATTAGTCTTAGTGGTATGCTAAGAACCCTACTATAAGAGAAAGAAAGGATTTGCATTGAGGGTATTTTTTGTGCATAATATTACAATGTACAATATCACGACTTTCTAATGACATACCTACTTTCTTGGTCTTCATTTATATCCTGCTCTGCTTACCAGAGTGTATACATTGACTATATGTCCATTATCTTCTATTATCTTCTAAAATCAAACATACGTATATCGGCACCCCCCTTACACAATTAAAATCCCCAGAAAGGCAGTAGAATAAAGGGAATAGTAAATCCATGTGCAAGTGTGTTTAAACATGCGGAAGTGCACTTTAGCATCTGTTTAGATAAACTTATAGGCTATAAGAAAAACTTATATGCATAAGTCCACAAACTTGTATACCGTTTGCAAACCTTTATGATGGTAAGTGGTTCATTTTGTGAAAACAACCTCGGTCATTGTTGATGCAGGCACGTGTGGTAGAGCTTTTTAAGTGCATTATTACTTGTGCAAAAATAGCTATTCACAAATCCTGTTGTGCACATACGTGTTAAATGACTTAGGCATATAAGTTTTTATTTACCCTATAAGCTTGATATTGGTCAATGTCTATGGCTTTCCCAAGAATCTGAGTGTATAGTTAATCCACGTCCAAGTGTGTTTAAGCATGTCCAAGAGGTCATTTCACACGCTAGACAGGTCTGAGAAATTGGCATTAAAGTAACTCTGTTTTGCATATAAGTATTTCGACTTACGCATATAATTTCTGGGCATAGCCTATAAGATTTCTATGGGTCACCAAAGAGGTTGCCCAACAATGTGAGCGCACAATAAATCCATATGCAACTGTCTTAAACCATGTCACAGTGCACTTAAATGCCTTCTCGGACTTCTTTACATGTGCAGGAAGTCATTTCGCATGGTAGACATTTGTCAAAAATTGGCAGTTAAGAAATCAGATTTTGCATATAAGTATTTTGCCTTATGCATATAACTTTTTCTTATAGCCTATAAGTTTGTTGAGGCTCACCAAAGAGGTTCTCCAAGAATGTGAGTGCACAAAATATCCACATCCAACCGTGTTAAAGCATATCACAGTGCACTACACTGGCTTTTCAGAAAAAGTTACATGTTGAAAAATGGTAGTTAAGAAGTTGTGTTATACATATAAGTATTTAAAGGTTTGCATATAAGTGTCTTTCATAGCATATAAGATTGCTGTTGGTCAGCACAAAATTTTCCCAGCAAGTTTTGCTGTAGTTTCTATGTAACACACTTTGTTCAGCACTTCTAAAATAAAATTTATTAATAATTTACTTATTATGGTCATATGTGGTTCAATTTGCAATTAGGTTCATGTCATACTGAACCTAATTGCATTACAACTTTCCAATACACTTTATGCTGCCTCCAATGTGAAGTCCTTTTCTATGATTAATAGATTGTATCGGAAGAAATAATGAACTCTAAAATTTTTCTCTCACACTTGTATGGTTACTCACTTGCAAATTTCATCAAAATAAAATGTAACTAAAAACTCTTACAACCAGTAGTACAATTAAAAGGTTGCCCATTTTTTAGATATGTAAACTCCTGTTTTTAACCATCTTGTTGTTAATTGACATTAAATGCGTATATCGGTGTCTTATCACGAATAAAGTTCTCTTCTTAACTTAAATTCTCTTGTTTTTAGAGGTAACAACCTATTGTTGTCTATCTGTTTTCCTTACATTAGGTTAAGACAGAACTTTAAACACTCCTGCTGCAAAATAAGTACATCAATTAGGTTGCACAATTGAACACATATACTTGCTGTCGGTGTCTCTTTATGTACAACATAAATTATGTCAAAATATTTAACATAGTTATTCATCAACTTAAGAAATGTTAAACATGTCATGGCACTTCCTCTTCCTAGCCTTAAGTTCACCAGGATCTGTTTTGGCAGCACCTGTGCCGAATTTTTCTAGTTTGATATCATTCCTAGGTTTCACTGCCTTGTAACTTTGCAAACAGTTGAAGCTGTCCCAATTGCATGCCATGCTGAGTGAACGCCTTCATTTCTAAACTGAGCTGCTTCCTATCCATACTTAATATGACAATGGAAAGAAAAAGACATCAGTACCTCAGTAGGAGATAATTAGCTGCAATGATTTAACCAAACATACCAAAGATTGGTATCAGAATTTACAAATTTTATAAAGAATCAAACTTTCTTTTGTCAAACTAGTCTCCTGGTCATAACAGATAAAGTTAACATGACAGATGTACAGGCATGAAGAAAAAAAAAAAAGATACACAGAATTTTACCAATTGCGATCAGCACACATCTGGCATATGGTACTAGAAGAACATCATGACTAGCACAATATCATGACAGTAGCCTGCGTATCAAACTAGCAAAACAACAAAAGCCATGTCAACCAATATCCAACTTTGAATACTTCTATCTGTAACAAATTAGAAAATCATAAATGTCTAAAACTCATTATAATAACAAACAAGGGGCAATAACAAATTCACAACTTGATAATATGAACAACATCTACATTCAACCAGTAAGAACATTATTGCATATTAGGTCTCCGCATCTCCTATATCACGACAATATTTCCCTCTTTACAACAACATAGTTATTACGAAATTACTCACACCTTCATGAATCTTGGTAATTTGTTAAAAAAAAAAAAGTTGCAAAAATTTCCTACCCAATTAAAGGCAAAGACATGACCATAAAGAAAAAATAGCATTAAATCTGCACCAACTTTGTCAACAACCATTGCATTGATTAGCCTTTGTTTGAATTTGTACTTTTATTAAATACAACTATGGATTTAAGGATTCTATCTCAACCCAATGCAAGGGGTCCAAGATGCATTAAATGTTGATTCTGAGCTCGTAAATGCAACTATAAACGATTTGGGTTAAATAAAAACTCACATTTTATTCACTTCTTCTTCTTTTTGTATGTGAGTGCTGTGTACGGTGTTCGGGTTTGGGGACCTTTTCCCCACTTTAGGCCACGGGTTTTTTTCCTTGGCCCGATCCCAGACACGTCCACCTCTAATGCAACAGAATCACCTTCAGCAGGATTACGGACCGGGCTCACAATTTCATCAAAGAACTTTGCTTCCCAGATATCTTGACCAAAGACCTTTACTGCCTCATTGACATCATCACCCGGTATGGAGATGGTGTTATTGTTTGAATTGTGCCCCGGTTCTCCACCTGCAAAAACACCTGCACTGCCTTCTGCATCGAAGAATTCACATCCAACATTTGTTCCATTTTGGCTGTTGGCCGTGTGAGAAGCATCAGCTCCACATCCGCACATCGATGGTTCACCGGAACATAGGGCCTCACATTCTGAATCTTTCAACACTTTGTCATGCACCTCATTCCTCTGATCCAGCACCCATTTCA